>CM062809.1:296125057-298525057 GCA_031772625.1 Pinus tabuliformis
CAAGACACACTCGCTTGCTCATTCAAAAGCACGTGCACTTCTCTCTCACGCTAATAGCTAAATCCAAGGCATATCTTTAAGTAAATGACAATTGGGTTGTATTTCAGATGGGACTCCTACACCAAACGGTGTGAGGTCTAATTGAGACCTCATATGGGGGAGATTCCCTGTATGTTGGCATAATCCAACACTATCAACATTCTGGTGCTAGAAGGAGCAAAACCATCTTTTATGGATGATAAATCTGCACACCCTAACCATTCATATTTTGGATGAGGTAACAACATTCCGAGCACCATTCCAACTCCTATTCCCAAAGTAGGAGGGTCTTCTCATCCTAGTCTGGAGTTGTCATACAAGGTTACCTACGAACAACTCTGGGCACTTTGACCTATAACCTGTAGGTTTGCAAAATCTATTGGTTTACTCCATATCTCTCATAATCTCCCACATCATTCAAAGAAGAAATAAACAACTCGTACCGGTGTATTAGTTTCGACTATAGAAGATTTGGTTTTTTCCACTCTTGAAGAGTTAGGAGAATCCTCCGAAGACACAGTGCAACAAGATCCACTTCCACTCGTTAACGAAGGGTAAAAGGAAGACATTGTTATTTTTGATGGAGTTTTTGAGTTCAATGATGGTTTAGATAGTCAAGGAGGAGGATTCTAAAAAGGAGGAGGAACCTAGAGATGAAGACATGGAGAACTAGGAACTAGATTGGATGGCCTAAGGGCCTCTTGCTCTTTTGGATATAATTCATAATATTCCTAGACACCTAAAAAAGCTATTATCAAAATTTAATCCAAATAAGAAGACAAAGGTAGAAGATCACATCAATGATTTATATATGCATCTAAGGACGTTGGAAGTAAGGTATGATGATGTTGCTTGCATGATTTTAGAGTAGCAACATGGTGCAATAGTCTGCCTGTCAATTCATTCCATAGTTGGAGGGAGTTTAAAAAGTTATTTCTGGAGAAATTTTTTGATGACAAGACTCCCGCCATGTTATTGAAAGAGCTCGGAAATAGTAAGATGGGGGAAAAGGAGAAAGTGAAATATTTTAATCAAAAGTTCAATCGTATATTGAATAAGTTTTCCCTGGGCACACAACCACATGATTATATTACTATTGATTATTATATAGCTGCCTTGCCCACTAATATTTCCTTATTTGTTAAAAGAGTTGCAAAGGAAACATTGGAACTAAACTTTGCAGAAGTCATCACCGTTGAGAAAGACTTGCGTGCTATTGGAGTTAGTATGAATGATGATGAATCAAAAGACTCCAAAGAGATTGGAAGGAACTCTCAACCTTCTTCAAGTAAGGCTAAAGATAAGGATTCATCATATATTGAAATCTTGACTAGGATAGTAAATCAATTACCAATGAGATTTCAGAATTAAAGATAAGGTCAAGCAAGGCTTCTACCAGTAGTAATCCTCCCAAGTCTTTCCCGTTTCGAAGGAATAATAACATTAACAACAATACTTGGCCCATCAAGTCTTCCCAAAGTTCAAATGTTGTGTTGAATATAGAAAGGTTGGGTATGGAAAACTATTTCTCTTTCCATCAGGAATATCATTTAGAAAAGACATGCCCACAATGGAACCACAACATGAACGCTTTAGCCACACACATGCTGGATTCCTTACTAACTGATGAGAAGTCATAGCAAATGAAAGAAACAGAAGAACCTGTAGTGGTCGAATAAAGTACAGGTATTGGACATGCAATGGATACATTCAATTATATCCTTAACGCTAACAAGAAGAGTGCTGAAGAACCACCACAAAGTGAAGCCCCTCCTTAGAAGAAAAATGGTCAATATAGTTTGAGGAGAAAAGGTCCCATTTTTGAACTGGAGGTGACGAGACAGAAGTTGAAGGAACAATTGTTAAGAAGGATCTCACCATCGGTCAACCATGCTCAGAATGCATAGAGTAAGTCTTGAAACACAACTACTTCCAAGAACGCTTCCACTCGCAGTAAAATTAAGTCCATGACTCCGGAAGTGTCGAATAAAGCTACTCCTCCAGACACTTTGGCACAAATTTCTAGAAGTGAAACCATTGATTATAACATTATTGAAGATTTAAAGAGATCTTGCACCAATATTTCCATCTATGAGCTCTCAAAGATAGCAAGTCAACGTAAAAGGCTAGTCCAAGCCTTTTCACAACCTTCACCATGTGACAAATATCCTGTCTCTTATAAGGTATCTGGTAAGTCTTCTGGTTCCCTTGAATCTGTAGTTAATGTTATAACATTAGAAGCTAACATTCTCTGCCCTCCATTTTTGTTAAAATTTGAAATTTTTAATTACAATTTCCATAATTGTTTAGTCGTTTTTGGTGCATTTGTGAATCTAATTCCATTATCTGTTGCCAAGAAAATAAATGAAAAATGGGATAAAACCGATGCACAAATCATTTAGCTAGACAAGTCTCTTGTCAAGCTATTGGTCAACTCAATAATGTTGTTATTTGATTATCATCTGATCAATGAGTTCACCAATGTATAAATATTGTAATTATGGACATCCCAGAAGCCTACAACGTACTCCTGAGCAAAGATTGGTCTAGTAAATTACAAGGGTATTTTTCTACAGACTGGCCACATTTATGGCTTTCGTAGAAGGGCATAAATAACTAGATTCTAGTGGAAAGTGAGCAATATATGAAACACATTGTGACACCACTTGAGGGCCATAACGAGCCTGTTGCGTTTGCTGATATAGTTTTTGGAAATTGTTTCCTTAAAATTGACCATGGGTGTTATCAATCATAGCCATCACCCATCCCAATAGATACACAGTTCGAGCTCCTTCCTTATTCTCTAACTGGTGCAAATGTATCTTGTAATATAGATGTACATATTAATAGTAATAAAAGTATAGGAAGCATCCCAATAACTAATAATATTTGGACTTTATATTTTGATGGTTCAAAGATGCAGGATGGCTCTGGATTTGGTAGTGTACCTATAGACCCATATAATAAGAATCATATCCTTTCATGCCATTTGGAGTTTGAGTGTACCAATAATATTGCTGAATATGAAGCACTCGTTCTTGGATTGAAGAAAACCATTGATCTAAAGGTAGAAATTCTCAAGGTAATTGGTGATTTAGAGGTGGTCACTTGTTCGGTACGGGATACTATCCACTGTGTTTCGTCAAATATTAAAAACTACTAGCAGGAGGTATGACGTTTAATTAATTATTTTAAAGATTTTATTATCATTTTTTTTCCTAGGCTTAGAAATGTTGAAACAGATGCATTAGTAAACGCAATGCTAGAATGTTGTCATTGAGAAATGGTTTTTTTATTGAAATGATATATAAACCATCTGTGCCTGACAACGTCACTAACTTTCGTGTTTTCAATGATGACCAACAAATACTACATTTTATGGCTAATGCAGATGCATTCAAGGATGTTTCCATAAAAGAGGATGAGCATGAAAAGGCTTTGCAAGAGGCATCTAATGTAATGAAAGGAAGTACTATGCCTAAAGGTGCAGTGCCCCTGGAGAAGTTATATGACTTGCAGAACTAATTTAGAGGATCGATCAATACAAAGACTCAAAGTTCAAAGTTATCATTTGAACAAGTCAATCTAGGAACTCAAGAAGATCTGAAGTATGTGAACCTCGATACATGTTGTTCACCACAAGAATGACATGCATTTATCCTCTTATTCAAACAATATCGTGATGTGTTCACATTGACATATGGTGATTTAAAGACATATGACACTCATATTATCCAACACGTAATTCCCATAAATGAAGGGGTAAAACAGTTCCAACAGAAACCAAGGAAAGTCCATCCAACACTGGAGCCCCTCATCCAAAAGGAATTGAGAAAGCTGCTAGATGCCCAGATCATTTTTAAAATAAGATATTTCACTTGGGTTTCAAACTTGGTCCCAGTAAGAAAGAAGTCTGGTGAAATAAGGTTATGCGTAGACTCTCACAATCTCAACTGGGCATATGATAAAGATAATTATCCAGTTCCATCCATGGAATAGATCCTCCAGACAATATCTGGGTCTGAGATGTTCTTGCTACTAGATGGTTTCTCTAGTTACAATCAAGTGCTAGTAGCGGAACCAGATCAATTGAAAACTACCTTCAGGACCAAATGGGGAACATTTTCTTTCAAGAGAATGCCATTTGGACTTATCAACACTAGTGCTACATTTCAAAAAGTGATGGAAATTTCTTTATGAGGCCTTATTGGCTAGATCATAGTTGTTTATTTGGATGATGTCACCGTGTTTTCCAAGAAAATATCAGATCATGTATGTCATCTGAAACAAATATTTGAGCAGTGCCGAAAGTATGGGATTTCTCTCAATCCCAAGAAAAGCATCTTTGGTGTGTCAGAAGGGATTCTCTTAGGGCACATCATGAGAGGAATTAAAATTGATCCTGAGAGGCTTAAATCCATTACACAAATCACGTTCCAAGTGAATAAGAAGGTTATGCATTCTTTCTTAGGAAAGATAAATTTCTTGAGAGAATTCATCTCCAAATATGAGCATATAATGAAGCCTATACAAGAGATGATTAAGAAAGATGCAACATATAAATGGGACAAACGAGAAAATGACACTTTTGATTGAGTCAAGAAGGCTATTTCTGATGCGCCCACATTATTCAGTCTAGATTATGGAAAATATTTCCTGCTTTATATCTTTGCTTCAGATTCCTCTATTGTGGCCATATTGTCTCAAAAGGATATTGAAGGAAATGAGCGACCTATCTCTTTTATGAGTGTCGATCTACAGGGGTCATAATTAAATTATCTTTCCATTGAAAAATAAGCATATGTTGTATACAAGGCAGTTAAATATTTTAGACCATACCTTTTAAAAGCTCACATGATCATATTTGTGCCTCATCCAGCGATAAGCACACTCTTCATGTAGCAAGAGCTGGGTGAGAAGAGGGAAAATTAGATGACCTGCTTGCAAGAATATGATCTGGAGTTCAAACTAGTTCATACCATAAAGGGTCATGGCCTTTATAATCTAGCAACCGAAGCAAGAGATGCTCCCAAGCAAGATCTTTCAGGTTGGGAGCAGGAGATAGAAATGTACAATGTTGAACATGTTCCTCAGTCCACGTCTATAGTGCCATGGTATTGCAACATACAACAATTTCTAGAGCATGGAACCTTGCCCACACACTTATCAAATAAACAAAAGAGGGAAATTCATTTAAAATATCTATCCTACTAGCTAGTTCATGGAGTGCTTTTCAAAAATCACCACAATGGTGTCCTGCTAAGGTGCCTTGAGCCATAGGATATAGAAAAGGTACTTAGATATTTTTACAATGGGCCGATAGGTGGCCACTATGTTGGCGAGAAAACAATGCAAAACGTCATGAGGGTAGGCTATTATTGGCCCACTTTATTCAAATATGCTCACGCTTATGTCTGTAAGTGCCAAACTTGTCAGAGATGCGCTAGTCGTGATTAGAGGTTAGCCGCCTTGCTACTACTAGTAGTTGTTGAGGAACCTTTTCAATAGTGGAGCCTAGATATTATCATAGGAATCTTTCCTCACTCGTCAAAGCAACATCAATATATTCTGACAATGACAAACTATTTCACTCTGTGGTCAAAGCAGTTCCCTTGAGACAAGTAAATGACCAGGAAGTCATCCACATTTTGCGACAAAATATTATAACCAGGTTTAGCATTCCAACATCACTTGTCATTGATAATGCTACTTACTTTTCATCATTGAAACTTTATGAATTCACATTAGAAAATTGGATTGTATTAAAAGCATGTTGGGTCCCTATAATACTAGTGATTACCCCATTACTATTATAGTTATACCCCTTATTTATATTGTTGTGCCCCTACTACCCCCATATTGTTATTTCTGTGCCCCATAGAATCCATCTATTGTTATTTTTGTGGCTTAATATTATTATTGTTAGGTCGGCTGGATTATATTGTGACTCCTTAGACTCTTATATATAGAAAGGAGGTTTTGTCATTTGAATCATAAAAGAATTGTTCATTTATGTAATGTAAAGGAGGTTGCACCCTCAAAGAGGCTGAATTCTAAGGCGTTGATCTATCTTTTCTTGAGCTGGTTTCATAACATTTGGTATCAGAGCTTTGGATTCTAGGGTTTCGCTGCTCCAAACAGGTCATCGTGGAATTTCGCTATAAATTTTTTTTCTGGGACGTTTCAGAAGTCGCAAAAAAAAACCCATTTGAGAAGAAATCGTGCTGAACCTTGGGTCCGAATTTCAGATCTTTTCGCGCGATATTTTCGGAGATATGATCTGAGGAAGTTGGTCTTCTTGCAGACTCCTGAATTACATTCAAAACAGGTGACCTGGGGAAAATTGTCATAACTTTCTCTCTGGGAATCAGATTGAAATTTCGTAAGAAGGTACAGAAAGAGGACGGACTGTAGTTTCTTGTATATCTTTTTCAAAACCAAATATCAAAAATGGTACACGTGGCACTTCATACAACTTCGCTCTTCTGGAAAGGTCTATAATCAGGTCATCTTGGGAGATTGTGCATAACTCTTTCTTGGAGAATCCAATTTGGATCAGACTGGTGGCATTGGAAAGAGGACACAGAGAGCTACTACAGGTCACAAATTCAGAACTAGATGATTGGAAAGTACAGAGATACATCAGAGGAAATATCGAGCTCCTACAAAGTGAAAAACGGTGTGTAGATTTTTTTAAATTTTTGCTTAAGCTTGGTTTGAAAATTTGTTTTGAAGGAATTCAAAGGGCATAGTAGAGCATTATTATCGGTAAATGATGCCCCGAGGAAAGAAAATGCAAACACCTAGTAAGGAACCTGAAAGCTCTAGCATGACTCATGAAGAAGAGGAAGAAATGCTACATGATATATCAAAATTACAAGAACAAGTGCAACAAATGTCACGCTCACAAAAGTTAACAGATGCTAAGATAAATGGCGTGGAAGATAAGATAAATGGCGTGGAAGCTAAGATGGACAATTTGAAGATAGATTTGAACACAAATTTGAAGACAGGCATGGCAGATTTGAAGACAAATTCGACAAATTTTCTACAAGAAATACTTACTAATGGTGAAAAGGTAGTAAAGGAAACTCATGATGAGAACAAAAGAAATGTTAATCATGATTCCATAGACGCTAATGTTGGATCGAAGAATCACCATATTCCAAAAATCGATATGAGGAAGTTTGATGGCAAGGATCCCGCCACATGGATATTACAGATGGAGCAATTCTTCGATCTCAATAATGTGCAAAACGCACAAAAGGTACGTATGGCAACTGTATATTTGGAACCAAATCAGTTTGTATGGTATCAATGGCTTTGTTCTCGTAAACAATTTATCACTTGGGCAATTTTTACAGAAGAATTGATAGCACATTATGAGGATACAAAAAGCAACACTTTTTTTAGCCAATTGATAAGTCTCAAACAAAAGGGTTCAATAATGGAGCACATTGAGGAGTTCCAAAAATTGAACATAAGGGTAAAAGATATTCCAGAGGAGCATAGGATTGATGTGTTCATAGGGTCTTTAAAGGATAATATCCAACATGATGTTCGCCTTTGGGAACCTGATTCATTAGAGAAGGCATTCAGGTTAGCAAGAAAAATGGAAAGCAAAATTATGGCAACTAGGAAGCATACCACTCACAACTATAAAGACGGAAGTGTTGTTGCCCCTAGTCTTCCACAACCTACAAGGTTGACACCACAACAATTGGAAGAAAAAAGAGCAAAAGGGCTTTGTTACAATTGTGATAGCAAATACACAAAAGGTCATAAGTGTGCTGAGAAGAAATTATTCTACATAGATTGTGAAGAGGAAGAAGAAAAGGAGCAAGAAAGGTCAAAAGAAGAGGATATATTCCAGGAACAAAGCCTAGATGAAGAACAAATAAATCCGACCATATCTTGTAATGCATTGGCGGGAATTACCACTCCTCAAACCATCAAGATAGAAGGACAAATCAAGAAGAAAAAGGTAATAGTGTTGATTGATTCAGGAAGCACCCACAATTTTATTCATTGTAGGGTAGCAAAAGAATTGAATTGCTTCCTATATCCAGCACCAGAGTGTCAAGTGATGATTGCAAATGGAGGAACAATAAATTGCTCTGGAAAGTGCCATAATATCAAGCTATCCATGGGAGAATATGTATTGACTAGCCCAATGCTTTCCATTCCAATGGGAGGTGCTGATGTTGTACTAGGAGTCCAATGGCTACAATCCTTGGGTACAATAGCTTTTAATTTTCAAGAAATTTTCATCAAATTTTCTACGGAAGGAAAGGAAGTTGAATTAAGGGGTATTGCAGGGAAACCAGGAAAGATAATCAGCTCTAATGGCATGACAAAGCTTCTAAAAAAGGAGCAAAGAGGTGTAATTGCACAATTATGTTCGCTAGATGTTTCCACATTGGAATCATCTATTTCTCCAGATCTCCAAAAAGTCCTGGACAATCATTCCAAGGTATTTGAGACTCCCAAAGGTCTCCCACCTATGCGTGATCATGATCATGCTATTCATCTGATTCCAGGAAGTGTTCCTCCAAACATCAGGCCGTACAGATATCCCTATGTCCAAAAAAGTGAAATTGAACGTATGGTTGCAGAAATGCTAGAGGCTGGTATAATTCAACCAAGTCAAAGTTCTTTCTCACTCCAGTAGTATTGGTGCACAAGAAGGATGGATCATGGCGCATGTGTCCGGATTATAGGGAGCTCAACAAGCTCACTATTAAAGATAAGTTCCCCATTCCTGTCATTGATGAATTACTGGATGAATTGCATGGATCAATTTACTTCACCAAGTTGGATCTTCGTTCGGGATATCATCAAATCAGAATGAAGATTGAAGACATTCCGAAAACGGCATTTAGAACTCATGAGGGTCATTATGAATTTTTGGTCATGCCTTTTGGCCTTACCAATGCACCTTCAACATTTCAAGGTTTGATGAATTCAATTTTCAAACCATTCCTTAGAAAATTTGTGTTAGTATTTTTTGATGATATACTAATCTACAGCAAGTCTTGGAAGGATCATGTTGAACATGTTGACAGGGTGCTACAACTATTGGAGGAGAAACAATTATATGCAAAAAGATCCAAATGTTTCTTTGGAGTCCAGGAGGTGGAATATTTGGGTCATATTGTATCTCATGAAGGAGTTAAGGTAGACCCTAGCAAAATTAAAGCCATTAAGGAATGGAAAATCCCCACATCCATAAAGCATCTGCGAGGATTTCTTGGGTTGACAGGGTATTATCGCAAGTTTGTTAAGAATTATGGGAGAATAGCAACACCTCTAACAACATTATTGAAGAAAGATTCATTTTCATGGACTCCGGAAGCAACAAAGGCCTTTGAACATCTTAAAGAGGCAATGTGCCAAGCACCGGTCTTAGCTACACCGGACTTCACAAAAACCTTTATTGTGGAATGTGATGCTTCAGGAAATGGAATTGGTGCTGTTCTAATGCAAGATGAAAGACCCATTGCTTTTGAAAGTCGTCCAATCAAGGGAAAGTTTTTAAGCAAAGCTATTTATGAGAAGGAAATGTTGGCAATACTCCATGCACTTAAGAAATGGCGACCCTACCTAATGGGAAGACACTTCAAGGTAAAAACGGATCATGATAGCCTTAAATACTTTTTAGAACAAAGATTATCCTCTGAAGAGCAACAAAAGTGGGTCACAAAGATGTTGGGTTATGACTTTGAAATCATCTACAAAAAAGGGAAGCAAAATGTGGTGGCAGATGCACTCTCAAGAAAGGATGAGGATGTGGAAGCATTGTTGTGTGCCATTTCTATTATCCAACCAGATTGGATAAACGAAGCAAGGGAGGAATGGAAGAATGACGAAGAAGTGTGGGCACTTATTCGAAAGCTACAACAAGATTCCAGTACTTCTGATACATTTAGCTGGCAAAATGATTCGTTATGGTACAAAGATCGCTTATACCTCTGTAAGAATTCCCAGCTAAAACAAAAGATTCTTATGGAATTGCACACTTCTCCCTTAGGAGGGCACTCAGGATTTTTAAAAACTTACCACAGGGTTAAGAAGGAATTTTTTTGGGATGGCCTTAAATCAGATATTCAAAAGTTTGTGGCGGAATGTTTGGTTTGCCAACAAAATAAAGTTGAAACAATTAAGACACCGGGTCTATTACAACCTTTATCCATTCCAAGCCAACGTTGGGAGGAGGTTTCAATGGATTTTATCACAGGTTTACCCAAGTCTGAGGGAAAGAGTGTCATCATGGTGGTAGTTGACAGACTTACCAAGTATGCACACTTTTGTGCATTATCACATCCATTTAAAGCCAGTACAGTTTCTACTGCATTTATGGAAACAGTTCAAAAGCTACATGGAAACCCAAAGATTATTGTAAGTGACAGAGATCCCATTTTCACTGGAAATTTTTGGACAGAATTATTTTCTTGTCTTGGTACTCAGTTAGCTCATAGCTCATCTTATCATCCTCAATCTGATGGGCAAACTGAGATAGTAAACAAATGTTTGGAAGGATATCTTCGTTGCTTTGTATCTGATAAACAGACACAATGGGTCAAATGGTTGCCTCTGGCTGAATGGTGGTATAACACTTCCTTCCATACAGCAACAAAAATGAACCCATTTATGGCACTTTATGGGTATCAACCACCATCCATCACATCATATTTAAGAGAAAATTCTAAGGTTCAGGCAGTGGAACATCACATCGAACATCAACAACAAGTCCTCCAACTCTTAAAGGATAACCTGGTGTTGGCACAAAATAGAATGAAACAACAGGCAGATCAACATCGCAGTGAAAGAAGTTTTGATGTAGGTGATTGGGTATTCCTACGGCTACAACCATATAAGCAAATGTCCCTAAAGAAAGCTAAGAAGGATAATAAACTATCACCAAAGTATTATGGTCCGTATAAGGTGTTGCAAAAGATTGGTACTATGGCATACAAATTGGAGCTTCCTGCAGCTTCTTGATTGCACCCAGTTTTCCATGTTTCATGTTTAAAGAAGGTTATAGGCGACAAGCTCCCAATTCAAACAATATTGCTAGAACTTGACGAGGAAGGAAAAATTATATTGGAACCGGAAGTAGTCACAGAAACAAGAACTCGACAGCTACGAAATCGATCAATTTCAGAGTATCTTATCAAGTGGAAGAACTTATCCGCTGAAGATTCCACATGGGAGGATGAGAATTTTATGCAGAAGTATCCAGAATTACTCAAGCGTTGAGGACAACACTTTTTTGAAGGAGAGGGGCATGTTGGGTCCCTATAATACTAGTGATTACCCCATTACTATTATAGTTATACCCCTTATTTATATTGTTGTGCCCCTACTACCCCCATATTGTTATTTCTGTGCCCCATAGAATCCATCTATTGTTATTTTTGTGGCTTAATATTATTATTGTTAGGTTGGCTGGATTATATTGTGACTCCTTAGACTCCTATATATAGAAAGGAGGTTTTGTCATTTGAATCATAAAAGAATTGTTCATTTATGTAATTTAAAGGAGGTTGCCCCCTCGAAGAGGCTGAATTCTAAGGCGTTGATCTATCTTTTCTATCTTTTCTTAAGCTGGTTTCATAACAAAGCATGCATCAAATTATTACCCGTAGGGAAATGGTTTTGTTGAATCAACAAACATAAATCTTGTCCGCATAATTAAGAAAACCATATTCTCTGAGCAAAGGAACTAGCATAACGCTTTTACTAATGTATTATGGGCTGAACGTGTAACTCCTAATCCTTCCTTGAAGACCTCATAATACTTTCTGGTTTACATTAAAGAATCTATCTTGCCCCCAAACCTGTATGTTCTAGCCTTACAACTCTCCCAAGAGTCCCAAGGCAGACCTTGCTTTCTGGTTAAGAGCAGGATAGAAAATTTACTCAAACTTGAGGAAGAAAGGCTCAAATCCAAAGAGAGATTTACTGTTCACCAAAACCATGTAAAGCATTGGCTTGATAGGAAATCCATAGGGGAAAAGAACTTCGGTGTGGGTGACTTATTACTGAAGTGGGATAAACCCCATGAAGAGAAAGGAAAACACATGAAGTTTCAACCCTTTTGGATTGGCCCATTTAGCATTGAACAAAAGCTCAGTCATAATACCTTCAAGCTGAAATCCTTATACAAGAGGATTGACCCCCTTCCTGTAAATGGTCGAGATTTGAAACATTATTTTCAATAATAGCTACAGTATGTGCTTCTTGTACGATATGTTCTTTCTTTTCTTTTTTCAGTAGTGTTGGTCGTATGTGTGTCGTGTTAGTCATGTCCTCTTTTCTTGTGTCTTGGTCGTTGTACATAAATAAGACCTTGTATAAAAGGTGCATGGCTGAAAAATACTTTGTCATGGAATAAAAGAGAAGTGTGACAACCACAACACTCAAATTTCTTTTTTTTTTATCCTTCTTTCTTTGGGGAAAATTCCATAGGTGGAGCTAAGTCCAGACGGAAAATACGATACATCCAAAAGGAGAACCTTGAGGGAACACATTATATTTGTGCCTATGTTAGTATCTAACTACTCAACTTGGTGTAAATCTACTTGTGTGTTAACGCTTGTAAATCTAAAGCAAGCAAACCTATATCAAAGGTCTTAAAATACTTCTCTGAAGGAGAAACCTCCTCTACTCTCAATAAGTCGGGATGCCACTTCCACCTGTTGAAAATAATAAGTGTCGATGCACAATCCTATTAAATAAATAAATAAAGTGTGAAAGAAGAGAAAGGATTCCTGCACAAGGAGGTGAAGCAAGTGATTTTCCCGAGGTAATCTCCAGGCTTGTTGGAAACAAAGCAAGATTTTTTCTCCTGATGTGACTCCGTCAGGGTAATGTGCAGGCCTACTGGTAGTGGAGCAACACCAGAGATGAAAACTCATACTCTAAATATCATAAACTCACAACACACATTACCCTCTCCTTGATTGAAACGATTATGATATGGTGTATCCTTTGTGTGCTCAACCAAGTAGAAGGAAGTAAGGTACTATGTGTATAACCGAGTCGAAAGGGGGGGAGTATAGGTGATCCAATTGGTGAATCAATACTTCCTAAAGGTCTGACCTTTTAACTGAAAAACTTTCCTAGTGTATCACCAAGTGTTGTCACTGGTACAACACCCTCCAAAATTTCACTACATTCAAATTTTGGAGCCTACTTTATCGTCATGTCAAGTGTCTTCTTAGTTTTCAAGTGTTGTTTCATGTCATATTATATGTTTCAATAGTTCTTGAGTGTTATCAAGTGTCATCATATTGATTAGAACATATTTAGTGCATTTAATAGTCATAACACCTTTGTTGATGTAAAACGACACTTTTGGGTCGCAATCGCACACACTTCATCCGTTGTGCTTGGGGAATGTTTGTAAAGTGGAATTTTGATGTTTACTTATTATTTTTCAAGTTTTTCTAAGTTTTCCTGATGATTTGGTCGGTGTTGCACTCCATTTTTTGTCTAAACTCATCATGTTCGCCCCTTTTCTTCTCTTCCAAACTTAGACAAATTTTGGTTTCAAAGTGAACCCCTTAAGTCTAAGAGCGCATGAACACACCTTGAAGTCTTGATTGGGAATCCTTTGTTGTTTGGAAATGTGCCATGTGCCTTCCAAGGGTGCAAATCTCACTCCTTAAGCCCTTACCCCTTCCTTACTCTGAACTATGCCCTTTTAGAAACCAAGTCTTCCTTTGCTCACACTCCTTCGACCCAAAGGAATGCTCCCTCCTTGAGCACATGAGCACACCCTGAAGGCCTTAAGATCCACCCTTCATCCTTCCACAATGTTCCATGTGCCCTCTTGAGCCTTTGAGTGCATGAGCACACTTCGAAGGCACGAAGCTTCATCCTTCATCCTTCGAACTTGTGCCATGCGCCTTGATCACATGAGTGCATCCTAAAGCTTCCTCCTTCAGCCTTTAGGAGTGCTCCCTACACCCTCCTTCTCTCCCTTGAGTGCACAACGCACTTGGGAAGCCTGAAGCCTTCCCCTTCGCCCTTCAGACTTGCACCATGTACCCTTTCTTGACTGATTCTTTCTTTTGAGCGCATGGGTGCATGTTGAAGCCGTGAAGCATAATCCCTTCATCCCTTCAACCTTTTGAATTGTGCCCTTGTGCCCAGAAGCTCTCCTTTCCCTTTTTAGGCACATTGATAAGGCATGAGCAAAAAATCTGCATAAAACATGTTAGAATAGGAGATTTTTAGGCTGATGGTTTCTTTTCATGAGTGATTGCAGATACAGGTATTCCATAAAGAACATGGCAAGCACGCATGAGGAAGATCAGGCAAAGAAGGAAAACAAAGGAAGCATTGAGTAATAAAGAACACATTGAAATCTTGATGATCCAAGCACCCTTAAGACTCCATTAGATCAAAGACCCTTTGGAGGGTGAAGACATCAAGGATCAGAAGCTACATGAAGAATGAAGAAACAAGTTGCAACCATGTTACCACTAAAGAAAGTCCATTCCATCAATCACTATTAGTCCTAGTCATCAAGGATAGTGGCATGTCGTGTCTTCATCATATGATGATGTGGAAGTTGTGATGTAATAATGTAATCATTGCAAAGACAAAGAAGTGGAAGTCCAAGGGTCATGTATGGAAAAAAGAGTCATGGAAGTTGTTGATGGTGCTAGACTCTCCAACATTTAGGGGATCTCCCCAATATGAAGTTCCAACTAGACCTCACACCATTTGGAGTAGGAGTCCCAACAGTGGGTGGTAATGTTATGCCTTGACTGTGAAAATGTGCAGAGTGAAGTATGGTAACTTCGGTGAGAGAAAGTGTGAGACCCTGCAGAAAGTCAAGTGTGATGCATGAAGGTTCCAATACATGAAGGGAAAAGGAAGTGTGCCCCTTGGAAGCCTGTAAGAGTACACAACTTGAAATAAGCACACGAGCATAATGACACCACGAGATAAGATGAAAAATAGTCTACAAGTTATGGTGACAAATTAATACAACAACACACATTCAACAAGTTTCATACAAATGCAAACGAAATAGCTCATAAGAATAAGCATAATATGAATAACATACATTGAAAATACAACAAGAATATTCCTACTATATTCACAACACATGCAAGAAAGCATGTCGGCTCTGAGTTTTATTATAAGTGAAAGCTCCATTCATACATACACCATTGATAGACCACTAGCCCCAATAGTGGAACATTAAAGTCAAGAACACCTGCTCCTCCAAAGAAGTATACTCGCTCTATGCTACAGAGAAGCCAAGGCTCTTCACAATACTCCCAAGCTCCTTCTAAGCCTAAGCCTATCCTAAATCTTGTCTCCCAAAATCCTTTTACATGAGTTATGATGTTCTATTTATAACAAGAGGGGGTGACTCTTCAACTCCCTTTTGTGACCTTTGGACTACCCTCATGACTCTTGAACTTATTTACAAAATGACTCATTACATTACATCATGAATCTTCATATTCTAATATTAACACTTGGAATTTCACTTACAATATAATTACAAATAATATTATAATTTACACTTGTACCCATATAAGACAAAATAGGTTAGAGACAACTTGACAACCTAACAAGACAAAACATAATGATTCTTGATTTTGGGAGAACTCTAGCTCAACAACTTCTACTTGATGCTTCGAGGTAACATATTGGTGCCAAGCTTGATACTGCGCGATGACATCCCCAAACTACGTGATGGTGTTTGGCTAGAAGTGGACTCTATCCTCCATGGAATCCGAGTACAATGACTTGGAACCGATTTCACCTTCCCTCTAAAGCATGAGCAACGTTGTTTTAATTTGGACAAGACCATTGATGTAGTTCTACATGTTTTGCCTGTTCAACTCCAAATATTCCTTGGTGTCAATCTGTCTCAGTTGCTCCAAGTACTCTTCGATCTCCTACTGGACCTGGTCCTTGGGTTTGGATTTGGTGAGAAAACTAACTGATGGGATATTGTGTGTTTTCACTAAGACATCCAAGGCACTAAACAACCGTACATATGAGGACTAAATGCTACCAATAAATGAGGTGAGTTGCTTGTTGTTTTGAATCAACATCTGAAATCCTGCGCTCCAGCTCCGCCTGTGGCTTCATTTTCTTCACTAAGTCAAGCAGTGCCCCTTTGTATCACATTGTCCATTCTTGCACATAGGTAATGTCAGCTTGTATGTGATTGAGAGTTTTAACAAAATATTTTCTCTGCTACTGTAGGCCATGCAAACAGAGAACTGCTTTATGTACGGTCACAAACTCATCTCCAAGTGGTTTCTCTGCTCCACATGGTTTCTCCAAGTGTTGATATTTAAACAAGTATCACTGCTCTCATCTCCTCCAAGTAGACCTGTGCAAAAGCTGCATTCTATGTTGCTGTGCGGAGTTGTTCTGCCTCTTGCCTGACAACCTACAAGTTCTGTGGAAATTGCTCATTCTCAACTGTCAAATACTAAATGTTTGATCTCGTTGCACCTGCAAAGGCCAAGTTGGTTTCGACAATGACATTTGGATTCTTCCTAGTGTATAGCACTATCACCCTTTCTCTAACGAATGCAGGTGATGCATGATCATCTGGAAAATGATTTCTCTATGCTTGTACAATATTATTTTGGAACTCATCAAATGACATATTGTACACATCCATTACCGGATCATCATCAAGAGGAACAACATCCCCTTCCTTGCTCGGGGTTGGCTCTGCTACTGGAGGTGGTGGATACTGAACAATGACCTGTGGTGCACTCAACATCAGATCAACATATTCATTATGCGACTCTTGTTCCATCTCCATGTCTGTCACTTCAATCAAGTGCTCAATCTTATGATAAAACTCCCGATACTGCATCTATTCACCTTCCTCCTCAGCTACTGGTAGGTTCTGTTCCTACTCTTCAACTTATATCGATGTTGTTTCTTCTTCCATTGCACCTTGCCTTTATTCTTATTTCTGTTTCTGCTTTTCTTCTTGTTCTCTCCTCCTCAACTCCCGTTTTTCCTTCAGTTTCTATTTTGCTTCCAGCAACCTCTGCTTTTCTCTCTTCATTTTCTCTTCTCTCTGTATCCTCTACTTCTTCTTTGCTTCTACTGCTAAAGCTTCTTTCATAATAATAGGATATGCTTTCATCTTGCAGCTTTGTTCTCCCCTTGGATTGTCGACAATCTTTATCTTTCCCTTGTCCTACATGGGATTGTTGCCTTATACCGCTATTTCTTCTGGAGTTGTTGCCCTCTGCGGACTAGCCTGTGAAGTGTACTAAAATGAACAGATCATGAAGTTTGGAGGCATTGTAGCAATTCCTCCATGGGTCCTCCTCTAGCCAATGAAAAGCCTCGCTGATCCACTAAAAGTGAATTCTCGCACAATGGTCTTTTGTAAATACTATGGGGATCATATAGATTAAAGTCTTGAGTACCGAATGTAAACTTCACTATCTCCTTTCCCTCGGTATCCATGACTTTCAAGTTTTTATTTTTATTTTTATTATCTCGTATAATCCAATTTGCCAAAGGAAGAGTGGGCCATGGTGATTTCTTCTTCCTATGCAAAGATGCTGACAACCCTGTGGTAGAATGATATGAAATTTATTGCATGACAATCTTGTTGGTGGCATACCTTGGTAAAACATGTGGTGACTTCTCGTCGCCGAACACTCTAACGAAGGTGCCACTCGATGAGGCATACCAATCTGCGATCTCTACTATTGCTTCCATTTCTCCTCATGACATGTAAGGTGGATCTTCTTGAAATATGATCTTGTAAAGCGGGATGGTGAAATGGTTAGTTTGATGTTCCATTACTCCTCAATGAATGCAATCTGAAAGCAGGCTACAGTGAATATGCACAACAATTTCTTATGGTTTCCATGCCCAGTTCATGCCAAGAAACTGATGTTGTGCACAAATTGCATCCAATAAATATGCAGACATATAAAACCTTGCTTTCTCACCATTGGGAGGACTCCAAGTTTGTGCTACATGGGCTCCCAACTTTCGAGCCAAAAAATATGACCAGTTGAAAGGATTCCTCTTGTTCACAACCTAGTTCAATAAGACTTCCCCCCTTCAGGAAAGGTCTCCGTGCTTTGCTAACCATGGATCCTACAAGCTAAGATAACCAAGAGTTGGTAGGGATTCCTGAGAGACTTTGTCTTGTATGAATGGGTGGGTGTCTTTCAAAACTTCGATGGACATTTCACCCAACCTGTAACAATATCTCTTGTGTTCACATAGCTATTGGTGGAATAGAAAAATGAGTCCATGAGCTTCACTGGCTCGGGAAAGTGATACATGCGTTGATAATCTTCTGCCCGAAAGGTAGAAAGCTTCTGTCCATTGGAACTGCTTAATGTCATGGTCTTCTCATCAATGTGTGAAACAATCCAGCTAATGACATTTTCACATGGGAAGGCTGGATATCTGCATGCAACCTTGTGTAGTCTTGACTGTTGGATACTGAGATAAACCTGTCAGTCCTCTAGATCTGCCTCAAGGCTCTTTGCTAAAAGAGCTTCATTAACTTGTTTCCATGTTAGTGTTGACCCCTTTTCTATAAACAATTGAGTGCTTGCATACATTGGAAAGTCTACTGGTATTTGCTCAACTGCTTCCTAATACTGCTTTCAGTGGTCTCTTTTGAAGCAACTCTCTTTGGTGTCATGGTAACAATGACTGTTGGAGAGAAGTGATTCACAAGTGTGGTACCCGTGGGACAAAAAGGACACTCATGGCAAATAAACATTAGCTCTTGCAAATATACATTCAAAGCATGATCAAGCAACAAACTTGGCAATTGATGAGAGGGATTGCATAGTTTTCATCAACAAGCAAGGGAGACTAGTTGTGGAAACTTCACATTGCGTAGTCTCAGCAGTCAAGGATGCAACCTAAGGCTTGAGACTGCACAATGCGCAATTCAACCTTGATAAAGACTGGGAGAGACTGCGCATTGCATAGTCTCAGTGGCCAAGGTGACAAGATAAGCCTTGGAACTGCACAACTCCCAGTTGGGCCAGCTTGTACTGCACACTACGTAGTTCCTGAGGCCAAGCTCTCAGCTTGAGCCTTAGGATTGCGCAATGCTCAACTGGGCAAGGCAAAATATGGCCAAGGAAAGTAAACATCTGCTTGGTGGAAGTGTGGAAAATGAGAAAAAGTGAGTAATGGTGTGAGCTTGGGTGCATATCTAACTAAGTATGAGTAAATCAATGTATATCGAGTGCATAAATTGAAAAAATAGAAGGAGAAAAAAGTATGTGAGGAGAGTTGCTGAAACAACGACCATCAAATGCAAAAACAAGAATTAACCTATGTGACACTTGTGAAAGGTAAACGACAACTTAGAGCAACACTTCTACAGGCTAAAATATGTTGAAATTCAAATAAATATGAAGATAAATAACTAAAACAACACTCACAAAAGAGAAATGACAAAAAGCGACAAAACAAGTGGCAAAAGATAACAAAAGTGAAACTCACCTGAAAGCAACTACGACTGCACTGAAGGTTTGTTGATCTCCTCAGGAATGTTAGAGCTCCAAGATCGAATGTGCAAATGAGCTCTAGAGGCATCGATTAAATATATTTGAGTAAATTAGGGTTTATGACGCACATGCCTGAAATCAAGGAAAAACGACACTTGGTGGAAGTTTCTAAAAATAGAGAAACTACCTCCTTCAGGATACTAATAATAGATCCCTATTTTTCAAGGATGTTTTTTTCTTTTTTGGATTTTTTGGGGAAACTTACCATGCACACTGCTGGGAAAGACTGTGCAATTATGGGGAACTGGGAAACCTTCCAGCTCAGTGCATTGCACAGTTTTTGAGCTCAGTGAGGGATTGCACAATTTTTGGGCTGCCTTCCATGACTGTAGTTTCCGAGCTCAAGGCTGATTGCCAGTATAAACTGTGCAATTCCAATCATCAAGGTTGCTTCCCCTTAAGGATTGCACAATTTTTGGAGGCAAGCCTAGAAATGCTGTAAGACAAAGTGAGGAGGTTAGATTGTGACTTAGAAAGATCAACTAAGTGTGGAAACAAGGAAACACAAGCACAAATGAAAAGATAATTCTTAGTCAAAGCATGAATACTTGGATGAGTACAAGATAAGATTTTGTGGATAGGAAGGAAGCCTCCAAAATCAAAGCATAGGCAAAATTTTGGGTGGTGGTTTTAGCCGCTACAACAGAAGTCCAAAAGACATATACTACCAAGGGTCATATGTAATTCCAAAAGTCATTTGGAAGTCCAAAGGTTGTAGAAGTCCAAAGGTCATTAGGAGTTGGAAAGTTAAGAGTCACGGGGATATGAAAGGTCATGATTTAAGTTATAAAAGTATCCTCATTACTCATGTAAAGAACTTTTAACCTTGGCTTCTCCCATAAGGCATTAGAGAGACAAAGTTAGTGCTTTTGTGGAGTAAGTAGTGGCTCTAATGCTCCACTATTGGAGCTAGTGATGTTCATTGTATTTATGTATCTTGGAACTTTTTCTTAATATCGAAGCCTTTCAGGCCAACACATTTTCACGCATGGATTGTGGATGTTTCTAAGAATACTCTTTGAATGTTTATGATTCATGTTTTCTTTCACATGTATTAGAGTAATTGAACTATTTCGGTGATTTTGGTGCTTAACTTATTGGAAATGTATTGTAATGTTTATAACGATCGTCGCATCTATGTGAAATATTTCACTTGATGTTAGATGAACCTTTCTCATTTGTGTGTGTCTCCATTAGGGTAGTACTATTACTTCTCTCTTAGAGGCTCACTTTATCCCCCCTATGCAGTGAAATAACCTTGATACATCTGCAATCGAACAGTCACAAGGCACACTTGCTTGCTCATTCAAAAGCACATGTGCACTTCTCTCTCATGTTAACAGCTAAAGCTAAGGAATATCTTTAAGTAAACGATAGTCGGGCCATATTCTGGATGGGACTCCTACACCAAACAATGTGAGGTCTAATTGGGACCTCATATCAGGGAGATCCCATGTATGTTGGTGGTATCCTATGCTGTCAACAAGGCCATAGGTCTTAGGTAATTCCATATAGAGTACCTCTTCCTTCATACTTGCAAATTTTCTATATCAAAGAAAGGATAGTTGAGTAAACTCATATTCTAATTGGATTTTCTCCCATAAGGATTTCCCAAAGTAGATATTTACGTCTATTGTGGATGGTGTATGCATTTCTTTTTGTTTCCTGTTTCTCTCATTTTATCTAATTCAATTAATTAAGTAAGAAAATAAAGGATCTAGAATATAAGGACAAATTAATAATAAAGTTGAGTAATTATCCAATTTGTTGTGACAAACTGTTCCAGTGGAATATCCACAACAATTTACAGATCAAATATGATTTAATAAGAACATCTTCTCATGTTTTTTTTTTTATGGAGAAAAGAGGCCCGTACTTTCATTCTTAAAGAGTAGAAAATGCATTTTGTAACTACACACATAAAGTGTGCATTCCTCAAGGATTTACCCAAATCCTTGTGTGGTACAAACTAACAAAGAAAATAAAAACATATGTATGCTTACATTTTCCAAACAAAAAGAAAAAGGAAAAATGGATAAATATAGTACAATTAGGAAGAACCAGTAATGTGGGCATCATTAGACATCCCCTTCTTTCCCTTCTTCTTTTGAGCCTGATTCCAAACCCCAGACTTAGGAACTATTGGAACCATGGCCCAAACACCCATCGATGACCCAGTAGCATCATCTTTGTTTGACTTTGAACTTTCTAATATGTGTGCCCTCTTTATGCCTCCTTTTTTGATCCAGGTGGATATTGGTGGCCACCTGCCAGGTCCACCTGGACCCCCACCATTGTCTTTCTCAGCATTTTCAGTTTCCTTAATTGTAGCACAGTTTACTATTTTTAGCAGTTTTTCGGGTCCTGAACTTCCGGAGCCGTTTTGAGGCCCTAAACGACGTTTTTTTGGAATTCTGGGGCGACCGAGCCCTATACTGCCTCCCAGAGTGGTAGTACTCGGATAGATCTTTCTAACGAGCTATCATACGCGTCAAACGGAGATCGTATGCCAAAGTTACGACCCCGGGAAATTGATGTACCAATTTACCCAAACGGGGCCCACAATTTGGCGTTTCATCTTCTAGGGTTAGGTTTCGGTATGTGAAGGGTTTTCCATTGTTTCTCAACAATAAATAGGCCTTCGAGCCTCATTGTAATACAGTTCGGAACAGTTCAGAGGCATGTAGCCGCACATCTCTTCTCAGAGATAGCTACCATCGCCCTAGCTGGTTTATTTCCATTTCTGGTTGTATTCAGTATTTTCCATTAATGAAATGAATCATTATTTCCGCTGCATATATGTGTTTATGGTTATTGCATCTCTGTATTTATGGTTATCTCTGTAATCTATTGCGTTCCTGTTTAAATCCGGATCAGTGGTATCAGAGCGGTCTGCTTTTTCTCTGTTTTTCTTTGCATGTCCCCAACGAGGTCGGGATATAAGGAGTTAGGGCTTGAACTGGTCGAACCTTTGCAAGATCAGCCTCGCAAATCCCGACGGCCTCCCATGGCGGATGAGAAGAAAGACGAGGGGGCAGGAGATCCTATCAAAATCTTGCTCGAAGAAGCGCTCGAGCGGCAAAGGAACGCGATGATGGATAGCTTTGCGCAGATCCTTCAGCGGCTACCCAGAGGCGACGCATCGACTTCCAACAGCGACTCTGGAAACGCCACACCGTTTAAGGTACAAGTTAATTTTGAAATCCCCATATTCGAGGGTCAAATAGACGCAGATGCCGTAGATAAATGGTTAAATCTGCTAGAGGGTTATTTTTCTGTTCATGAATTTTCGAGCTGGGAAAAGATTGTTTTCGCTCTTCTCAAAGCAGACCCCCACGTCAAGGACTGGTGGGAAACCTACTGCGAGCAGAAGGATGAAAGTACAGGCTCACTATTTTCAGCCGCACCCACTTGGAATGACTTCCGGGATGCCATCAAGGAGCAGCACTACCCTGTCGGAAGCTATGAGGACAAATACATCAAATGGACCACACTGCGACAGGGACGAGACCAAGATGTGCCAGAGTTCACAAACATTTTTCATACCCTTCGCACACAGTTGGGTATCAAAGATTCTGAGCTGCATCTGGTACTCAAATACCGCGGCTGCCTGCACAGATACATCCAGGAAGAGATCGTGTTCTTGAACATCTCCTCACTCGGCACAGCATACCGCTACGCTGTCAAAATCGAGCAAAAGTTCAAACAGAAGAAGCGAGACTTTGGATCTGCAAATCCGAAGCCCAAAGGACAAAGCCAAGGCGGGGTGACCCAAGACAACCCGTCGAAGCTGCAAGAAAAGAACAACACCACGAAGCCGAAGAAGGACACAGGAAAGTGGTGTGAGTTCCACAAGAGTCCCACTCATAACACAAGTGAGTGTCGGACAAAGCAGTCGCTCGTGGCGGAGTTGAAGGCTTCCGAATCAGATGCATGTTCCGACCCTGAGCCAGAACTCGACAAAGGGAATGGCAAAGGGAAGCAGATCATTGATGCGGATCCCAGCGCCATTGTTGCCACCGCCAAGATCCAGAAAGATGAGCCCGAAAATCCAGAGGAAGGCGAGCGTCTTTTCCACTCACAGATGTGGGTGAAGGGTTCACCACTGCGATTCATTGTCGACAGTGGTAGCCAAAAGAACCTGGTTTCAGCAGAGGTCGTGAAGCAGTTGGGCCTACCGACTACACCGCACCCGCAGCCGTACAGTATAGGGTGGCTTCACGAAGGACGAGATCTGAAAGTTCGCCAGCAGTGCCGCCTTCCCTACAGCATCAAGCCCTTCACTGACGAGGTATTATGTGATGTTACACCTCTGGATGTTTGTGATGTATTATTAGGCCAACCATACTTGTGGAGGCGACATGCTGTGTATGAGTCCAGGCCTCGTGCTGTCATTATTTCTTTGAATAATTCATTATACAGGATACCGGAGGTAGCCCCACCTACCGCCACATCTTTGATTACTACCAAGAAAGGCAGCAAGCTCATATCACAGACCAGGAAATTCATCTGTCTGGTTCACTCCCAAAGTAAGGGGAAGCTCGTTGCTACATCCATGACTCCTACAAAGGGTTCCTCCACGCAGCAGCAGCAGCGAAAGGATACGGTCATGACAAAACACAGGAACAACTTCTCCTCACCCACATGGGTACCACACAAGTTTCAGGTGGGCAACAAAGTCTGGTTGCATCGACAGAAAGAACGCCTTACCAGAACCCATCAGAAGCTCAGATCACTCGGACATGGTCTTTACAACAGTACCAAGGCTATGGGGAACAATGCTTTGGAGCACATCATTCCTCCATTCCTTCACTGGCACCAAATGTTCAATGTGGACCATCGTCAACCATGCTTCCCACCATCACTGGACACATCAGAGATTGCAGGACAAGTTCAGCAGATGGAGGAACTCAACGCAATGGGGACCATTGCTTCCTAAGGGGGGAGGAATGATCCAGGTGGATATTGGTGGCCACCTGCCAGGTCCACCTGGACCCCCACCATTGTCTTTCTCAGCATTTTCAGTTTCCTTAATTGTAGCACAGTTTACTATTTTTAGCAGTTTTTCGGGTCCTGAACTTCCGGAGCCGTTTTGAGGCCCTAAACGACGTTTTTTTGGAATTCTGGGGCGACCGAGCCCTATATTGCCTCCCAAAGTGGTAGTACTCGGATAGATCTTTCTAACGAGCTATCGTACACGTCAAACGGAGATCGTATGCCAAAGTTACGACCCCGGGAAATTGATGTACCAATTTACCCAAACGGGGCCCACAATTTGGCGTTTCATCTTCTAGGGTTAGGTTTCGGTATGTGAAGGGTTTTCCATTGTTTCTCAACAATAAATAGGCCTTCGAGCCTCATTGTAATACAGTTCAGAACAGTTCAGAGGCATGTAGCCGCACATCTCTTCTCAGAGATAGCTACCATCGCCCTAGCTGGTTTATTTCCATTTCTGGTTGTATTCAGTATTTTCCATTAATGAAATGAATCATTATTTCCGCTGCATATATGTGTTTATGGTTATTGCATCTCTGTATTTATGGTTATCTCTGTAATCTATTGCGTTCCTGTTTAAATCCGGATCATTTTTCTTCTTCCTTCTGATTCTACTATGACCGTAATTCTCTCACCTAGATCAGAACTGTAACTATCCCACACTAATCGTGGATAGTAGTGCTAAGCTCCTGAAAGCCTCATTCCTCTATGTTTGAAACCTCCATGATTTCTTCTTCTTCCACCACTAGTGACTATGAAAACTACCACCCACATGAACTTTGTGTCACTTTCTTTTTCGGTTGATTTTTTATTTGTGGACAAGTGGTCTTCAAGTGTCTTGTTTGGAAACAATTCCTACATCTGAAAGTTTTGTTCTGATAGTTTAGAGGTTGTGACTACTATAACTCTTTGTGATTAAGCATAATGTGGTCTGATAGACCTTTGCTTAGTTCAATCTCCACGCATATCCTAGAAAAGATGAATATACCTTTCTCATTTATGTCATAATCCCTCTTCTTGAATTTCCCCAGTGTTTTATCGATATCCTCTAGAACCTTATGGTGTTAAAAAGGAAGAGGAAGGTTTGGGAGCCTCACCCAAACTGAGATTTATGATATGACAATGGTTGTAGCATCAAATTCTAGGAACCATGGGGTTAAAAAAGGCCCCACATTTCCCCAAAACTATGGCCCTTCATTTAAAACAAAATCATATTCCTTCTATGCATCAAAATGAACAATGAAAAATCCTTTGGAACACAGATAAAGGTCGCAATTGTCTGTCAAAGAAGAAAAAAATCCATTGATGCAAAGCTTCTAGTTTTGGCCCAAAACCATTAAATCGACAAATAATCGCCTTAGTTTACATGGTAGAGAAGATGGAATCAGCCTCTGAAGTATCCACTTCCATTGTAGGGGATATCTCCATTTGTTCAACAATGCATGGGTCCAATATGTTTAGTTTTGGTTCAACATAAGAGGAGGGTTGATTTTTTAAAACATCTTTAAAACAAGATGTTGTTCCTGTATGTGTTCTAAAACCCCAGGCTCCACCCCTCAACCCTACATTCATTATCACAGTGGTGTCCCTAGTGTATATGAAAATCCTTTATCCGAGCAGAATTTTCCATAACCCTCCCCTCATATTGGAGGCATTGAAAGTGGGTTGGAAGGCCCCATTTTTCCAAAATACTTTGTTTCAAATTTTTTGTTGTGTCAAACCTCCTCACCCAAAATGTTGTGGTCTTCCTTGACAAATTTTTAATAAAAAATTGAAAAGCGCTCATTACCGGTTTGCTATGTCTATTGTTCAGAAAATATCTAGAGTATGTGATGGGCTTAGGAATTTTTTATACTCAAAATTGTAGCGATGGTAGCTAGTCAAGCATAACTAGCACCGTCGTGACAAGGCATGTACAATGAGACAAGAAAATGCTTTGTGGGTACTTACACAGAGCCTCTAGAGGTCTTAAGTTATGTCGACCATATGTCTCGGAACCACTCACCACTTTCGCCGCAACAATGTAACTCCAACACCAAGTTGTGAGCATCTCCCCACAGAGTATGCGTACAACAACTCCAACGCATCTTGGCCAGCAAAAATGGGTGACACCATCACCGCTCTTCACATCTCTCGTACCTTCCACAAAGTTCAAACATAGTGAGATGATAACCCGTATTGGGCATCCAGCCCCAAGGGAAAATACTCCCCCGCTAGACTAGCCCCTATGCACCAGTTGGTGAGAGACTGGCCCCTTCACCCCAGCGTCACCATGACTGGGATATCTTGAAGTCACAACCCTAAAAATTACGCTCTCCATTTTTTGCATGGCTGGAATTTCAAGTCCAACATCTTCTCATGTTTATACCTAGAGAGTTCAAAACTCTTCCTTGAAGCACTTTAAGTCTAAACATATAAGATTTTATAAAGTGTTGAACCTACGCATATTGGACACATAGAGTGTGCCTACTAAGACCCTCCTTACTTCTTCTTTTACAAGTGGTCCCATATCAATACCTTATCTGAGTGTGCCAACAACAAAAACAATTTAGTTTTGATTGCAAATACAAACATCTTTTTGTCGTTAGAGAATTAAATGTTATGCCTTTAATCCTTAAAACTTTTTGTTTAAATATATCCTCTCATCTCATCGCTTAATAATACGACCAACACTATCATAACCATGTAAAATTACACAAAATCTTTCGTTTACATAAGTTTTAAAATATATTGCCTTACCTTTAAACACTTTTTAAGATTTAATCGATCCTAAATTTAAAAATTAAAAATAGTTAAATTTATATAAAATAATTATCCTGTTCTTTTAACACTTAATTTAATAATATATTTTTAAAATTATAACTAAATTAAACTTTAAATTACTAAATCAATAAATCAATATATAAGATCTCTTTATTTATAAGAATACAAAAATTTACAAATGTACACATATTCTAATTGGCTCTAATTTTGAATGTGTGTACATTCCCTACACCATTCCCTCTTATATAAAAAAAGACACATTCAGCTAAATCATTCCCCTAAAGAATTTTCTTTCCAAATCAAATCCCTCTTGCCATGCTCTAAAAGTTAACAACGTAACATGAAGGTTCAAGCAAGAAGAATAGATGATGCGGGCAACCGACAAATGCACACAGTATTGACAAGCATGCGAAGACGATACGAGCCAATTGCAAAGATACAGTAAACTGAGATTTCCCTTGAAGCCACCATGAATAATATTTATCCTGAGCGCTAACATCAATATCCTCAGCGCAACAGATCCATGCATGTTGTTTTATAGATTTTGCCATGGACTATAAAATACCTTGGTAAATAAATGGCTATCAAAACCAGAGCCGCGGTAGTTAATGGAACAAATGGAAAATTACTAGTGCTATTGTGAAACATAATGATAAGGTCTATGACTCCCACGCTCTCTCTATGGAATCCCAAGAAGAAGAAGAAATTAATCAAGTTCGTGTACTTTGCAACCATATCCACCTTCACTGCCAGTCCTGCTCTTGCACTTCAAACAGAACTGGAACCAACCCAATCTCAAAACAAAGAATCACAAAGCAATAGCTGGCATATCACAATGCTCTGCAAGGAAGGGCGACTGAAGGATGCCATGGACGTCTTGCATAGGATGGACATTCGTCGCATTCCACCAGACAGTTATACCTACGCTTCTCTTCTTCAGGAATGCATCAATACGAAAAATGTTGCAGAGGGAAAGTGCGTACAAGCCCACATGATAGAACATGGTTTCTTTCCAGATATATATTTAACAACGAAACTTGTGGTAATGTATGCCAAATTCGGATTATTGTTGGATGCGCGCCAATTGTTTGACAAAATGCCTGAACGAAATTCAGTATCATGGACTAGTGTTATCACTGGATATGCTCAGCACGGTAACGGTGAGGAGGCCGTCATTTTTTTCAACGAAATGCGAAAAGCAGGGATGAATCAAGACGAATTTACTTTCGCCAGCGTGCTTAAGGCTTGTGCGGGGTTAGGTGATCCAGACCTGGGCACGCAGGTACATCAGTGCATGATTAAAGCAGGACTAGAGTCCAATATCTTTGTTGGTAGTGCCCTTGTTGACATGTATGTGAAATGCCATAGCATAGAGGATGCACACAATATCTTTGACGAAATGTCTCAGAGGGATGTGGTTTTGTGGACGACTATGATTGCAGGTTTTGCTCAGCATGGACGTGGAGAGGACTCTCTTGCGTATTTTGAGCAGATGCTATGTGCAGGAGTGAAGCCGAACCACTTTACGTTTGCCAGTGTTCTCATGGCGTGTTCATGCCTTGCAGCCCTGGAAACAGGCAGGCAGATCCATGGATGGTTAGTGAAAAGTGGGCTTCTTTTATATGTAGTTTTGGGTAATGTTTTGATTGATATGTACTGCAAATGCGACAGTGTTGATGATGCGTGCCAAGTGTTTGAGGAAATGCCTCAGAGAAATAAGGTTTCATGGAATTCACTGGTTGCCGGGTATGCAATGCACAACCATGGCATGGAAGCGCTGAAACTTTTCTGTCAAATGTGTAGATCAGAGATGGAGGTTGATCCTTTTACCTTTGCCAGCATTCTCAGAGCCTGTGCAAGCTTGGCTAATGAAAGACAAGGAAAGCAGGTCCATGCATCCATCATCAAGAGTGGGTTCGAGCTGCATGATGTTTTGGGAAGTGCCCTTATTGATATGTACGCTAAATGTGGGAATATGGAGTATGCTCGTTTCATCTTTGATGAAATTTCTAGCGACAAATTGGTGTCTGGGAATGCAATGATTACAGCATATGCCCAGCACGGGCTAGGCGTGGACGCTTTAGAAATCTTTTGTTGGGTACAACGGGCAGGCTTGAAATCTGACGCATTCACCTTTGCCAGTGTTTTGCAGCCTGTGCAGGTGTTGCAGAGTTTGATCTTGGCAAACAAATCCATGCTCAGATAATCAGGACTGGATTTGAATCATATATTGTATTTGGCAATTCTCTTATTGACATGTATGCTAAATCAGGGAGTATAGAGGATGCTCGCCAGGTGTTTGATGAAATGCGCACACGAAATGTGGTCTCATGGACTGTAATTATTGCAGGATATGGCAAACACGGGTATGGAAAAGAAGCTGTCCAACTATTCGAGAGAATGCAAGAGATGGGCATAAAGGTGGACCATATCACTTTGCTGGCTGTTCTATTTGCTTGCAGCCATGCAGGCCTGGTGGATGAAGGCTGGCACTACTTTCAGTCCATGAGTAGGGACCATTTTATTTCTCCAAAAGCTGAGCACTATGGTTGCATGATTGACCTTCTTGGGCGTGCTGGGCACTTGAATGAGGCATATGATTTTATAATGAAAATGCCCCTTGAACCCAATGCAACTATGTGGGGATCATTACTTGGTGCCTGCATAAATCATGTGGACACAAAGCTAGGGAGAATTGTTGCGGAACATCTGTTTGAGTTAGATCCTCAAAATGCTGGAAATTATGTAGCATTATCAAACATATATGCAACAGCGGCTAAGTGGCAGGAAGCTTCAGAGGTCAGAAAAATGATGAAAGAGAGGGGTATTGTGAAGGAGCCAGGACGCAGCTGGATTGTAGTCAATAAGAGAGTACATGAATTCGTTGCACGAGACAGAGATCAGCCACACATGGAAGAGATTTATTCAGCATGGGGTAGTCTGATTGCCAAGATGAAGGAAGCAGGGTATGTGTCACTCTGTGTTGCATGATGTGGAGGAGGAGCAGAAGAAAAGCATTTTTTACTACCATAGTGAGAAGTTAGCAATTGTGTTTGGGCTTATTAGCATACCCCATAGGCTGCCCATACGAATTGTTAAGAACCTTCATGTTTCTGGTGAGTGCCACACTGCAACTAAGTTCATTTCAAAGATTGTTGATAGAGAAATCATTGTTAGGGATGCTAGCCGCTTTCATCACTTCAAGGATGGGGTGGGTTCTTGTGAAGATTATTGGTGACACTGAGGATAATTTTTTTCATGGTGTTGAATTCACCTGGAAGAACTAGCTGTTTCTAATGTTTCTGAAGCAGTGTTTTGAGCTGCGTCAAGAATCATGCCAAAGCGAATCATGTTGATCAGCCCTCTGCTTGTCTTTAGCATGCATGATTGGATATATCCACATTCCTATTTCATCCTCCTAGCACAACCACATCCAAGGGAATGGACTTGGCCGAATCAACAAGAAGAAAGAACTCTAAGATTGAAGGGTTTTCACTTTTTTTCATTGAAAACCATTACGCAGAACATTAAGCAATAGTTTTCATGAAGGGCCAGCAAAGTGGAAGCAAAATTAAAGTGGGAAAAAGACATTTGTGAGAAGATTTCATGTTTCATTAAGTTTCTCACTGAGATCAATTTATAATTCCACTTCATGTGCCAGACCTACATAGTTTCTGTGGCTTTGTAGCAAAAAATAGAAATCATTGCCTTGTTTAACGTTATTTCTCCGCTCACAGCAACAAATTTGGTAATAGCAATTTCATAGAGGGGCAACTCATGTATCAATTCCCTATGATCAACCTTCATAAAAAAAATATTCACGTCTACATAGTCCCCTACAGACTGGGCTCCAGGTGTATATGTTATTGACTTGAACTTATCTCCCTTTCAAGTCGTATATTTATGTCTTTGCTATTAGATGGACCTGACTAGTTTGCCCCGTCACTGATAGTAAAGTGAGATTTCGTGCTGCTACTTTTGTAAGCGACATATAGACTAGCTACACACTACCGTGATAAACCATTAACTTTTATGTGTGCCTGATCGTACTTGTAGATAAAGACTTTTGGACTTATTACACAATTGATCAGGTGCAAATTTAACAAGTTTAAATGTGCCGGCCATAGGGAAATACTTGTGGACATTTTAACTATTTAAACGAAAACTTTTCTGTTTGGCTCTTCATACTTGTAGATGACTTCTAAACATGTAAATAAATACTTCTAGCCTATACATTCAGAGACAGAGGGTGTTTGATTAAAGAGAAAAGATCATGAAGACATAAGCACAAACTGATGAAAGAAGACGATTAGCAAGAACACAAAAACAACAGACAAGAAGAATGACAGGGAAAAAATATAACAATCATATATAAAAGAAAGATTAATGCAAAACATGAGAAATGAGATTCAAACGAAGTGGTTTAATGTTTCTCTTTTGAAATGGTCTTCCCATATCATGACCACGGTGATTACAACATCGAACAGCGATAATGAAAATATTTTTCTAGCATGGGGCATCCTAAGTGCATTCACTAATGATTCTACATTGAACGAAGACATGAAAATGATTTTGCAGCATGATGCATCCTAAGAGCATTCAATAATGATTCAGACAATTCCGTTTGGATCCTACCATGCTATATACTACTTAGGAAAACATTGACACAGTGTGTTTCACTAGCCAACCACATACGATCAATCAAGAGTTAGGGTTTCAGCTTGTATCATTTTACCAGGCACCCTTGGTATCAAACACTTGCATAGGCTGATCCACTTTAATCAAAGAGAGAAAAGTGACATGTTTAATATAGAAAAAGGAATCATTAATCCAACTACCGTTGAGGTGTTGCTCCTTCCAATTTAATCAAAGAAAATAAGCAACTTGCTTAATGTTGAAAATGTATTTATTCGTCCAATTAGAATCAAGGTGTTCTAGGTGTTTGTCCAATTAGAAATAATCTCAGTAGCAAATGGATGTTTAAGAAGAAGTTGAATGCATAAGATGAAGTAAAGACATACAAATCTCAATTAGTAGCAAAAGGGTATTCCAAGGTAGAAGGAATTGAATTTGGTTAATTTTTTCCTCCTATTGCTACGTTAACTTATATTAGATTTATTTTATTTGTTGCTGCTGCTTTTGATCTTGAAGTAGAATAGATAGATGCGAAGACAACATTTCTACATGGGGATCTGAAAGAATAAATCTATATGAAACAATTAAAATGTTTTATTAGTCAAAGGTAAGAAAGAGGTGGTTTGTACGCTGAAAAAGTCTCTATATGAGTTAAAAAAATCTCCTAGGATGTGGTATAAAAAATATGATACTTATTTTGGGACTTGGTTTCACAAGGAGCAAAGTTGATCACTGTGTGTATCTCAAATTAGTAGGTGATCATTTTATTTATGTCATTTTGTATGTGGATGATATGTTGATTATAGGGAACAACATGGAAATCATCAAGGAAGTGAAAATTCAGTGGATCTCTAAATTTGACATGAAAGATTTTAGATTTGCAAATTTTATTTCGGGTGTAGAAATTAAAAGAAATCATACAAACAAAAAACTTTAGTTGAATTAAAGGAAATATGTTGAAACAATATTAGAGAGGTTTAATATGCATGAATGGAAATTAGTCGAGGTCCATGTTCTTGTAGGTGTAAATCTATTTGCAATTTAGTGTCACAAGGCATAGAAAGAGGAGGTGGAGATATCGTGTGTTCTATATGGTAATGTTATTTGTAGTTTGATATATGCAATGGTTTATACTAGATCAGACATTGCACATGCAGTGAGAGTTTTGGGTAGATATATGTCAAAACTAGGGAAGGGGCATTGGATAATTGTAAAGAGGGCTTTTAGGTATTTGCATGGCATTACAAATTATGGAATTTGCTATCAATGAAGGCCTATATTAGATAGAGTGTTGGACATACATGGTTTTATTGATGCTAATTGAGTTGGAGATTTGGATCACAAAAGATTTATAAGTGGTTGTGTTTAATCTATTTGGAGGAGTTATCGATTCGATGAACAAGAGATAGTCTATAGTGCCACTCTCAACTACAAAACATGAATACATGGTAATCACTTATGCAAGTAAGGTTGTTTTATGGTAATACAGATTGTGATTTAGGTATTGACTGTGTACATGAAGTTGCAAAGTTAAATTGTTACAGTTAGAGTGCAATCTTTCTGGCCAAGAACCTAACTTCTCATTTCAAGACAAAGCATATTGATGTTCAATATCACTTTGTGAGAGACATGATTGAAGACAAGAAGGTGTTGTTGGTAAAGGTGGAATGTTAAAAGAATGTTGTAGATTCATTAATAAAGTCTATTAGCACCGAGTTCTCTTGGTGTAGAGAAACAATGGACATTGTTGCCATGAATTGTTGATCATGTACTTCTGTGACTCTGTGTATGCAAAGAAAACAATAAGTGGGAGAATGTTCAACATATGCTATTCTTTTGCAGAACTAGCCACACACATGAATTGTATGTGTCGACTATAACGGAGGGGTCATAGGTGGGTTGGAGCCAACCCCCTACCAAAAGAAAAAATGGGCTGTTTTTTGTCTATTTTTGGTGGTTTTAGGCACATGGTTTTGGCTTTTGTTGGTTTTGTGGTGCATGGTGGTTCAACCCATGGTTTTCTAATTCTGCTTAAGGAATTAAGGTTGTAATATAATCTAGGTTAATGGATTAAGGGTTTTGAATGTTGCATGATCATATATATTGTATCATAAATGACGAGGTTGATTGAAGATACAAATTAGAGGTGTCTCTAAACATTTTGCAACTTTTCCTAGTTTGGGTTTCGAAGATAAATTTATGTGTAATATATGATTACCATTGTTTTACTTTTTAGTTTATTAATACTTTGTGTATGCATTGCATGACTGGGTTAAAACATGAAGATCGGTTACACTTTTGTGCCAAATGCGATAATGAAATTTCAAGTTTTTCCTCTTTTATCGAATTGAAGCCCCCAAAATTCATATAAGCATTGTGAATTTTTATTCAGAGTAAAAAAAATAAATTGTGGAGAATTATGTTATTGTCTCAATGATATTTTTTGCAAAAATATTTAGTATCATATAATATGTCAGTTTTCCATTAAATGAAATGCATGTCCTTGCAAATTTTCGCACATCTTAAGAGGTATGCATGTGTTCATGTAGCATAACTTAGTTTAAAATGTGTAATTTTTAATATATATATATATATATATATATATAAGCATGATTTACATGGAGAGAGCTAAGTTTTTCATATTAAAAATTTAATTTTTTATGCAAAAATATATATTTATATTGTTTTTCGAAGTTGACGAAGTAATATTTCAATTGCATTTTGCAGACACGTGTTCACACACACACACACACACACACACACACACATATATATATATTTTAAACTATTTAAATAAATTGAAAAACCAAAAGTACCCCTTTGAAGATGACTTCTAAACGAAGATAGCGTTACTTTTTGAAAATTTTTCGTTGTGCATATTTTATGATATTGATTTTTTATTCAACTTTTTTAAACAATTCAAAAAAAATTCAAGCATTATGTTTAAAAGAAATTAATTGAAAAATATCATATGAATACGAAAATGTCAAACTCATATGCCATTTGATAGAGTATTCTTTCATGAATCCAACGTGATCAACTCCACCATTTAAAGATAAATTTAACTCTAAGTCTGTTAGGGTACAAAATGAAGTTGCAGGAAATTTTGCAGAGGGGGTGTTGAAATTGCGGATTTTAGGACTTAAGAGGCTCGATCATGCCCCTAAATTTCAAATTCAAATAGCTCGATCGAGGGTTTTGTAAACCCTTGATCAAGCCATATACGTAGCTCAATCGAGCCCCTATTTTTTTTTCGAATGATCTAAAATTAAGCTTTTACCTTATTTTAAAATTCCAAATCTTATTAAATTTTTTTGTTATCATGTCATGTACAAACCTTATTAAATTTAATATTAATATTAAAAGAATATTATTATTTTTAAATTAAGAGATGAAATGATATTAATATAAATTTTTTTAATATTAATATATTTTATTGTTAATATCAAATTTATAAATTTTGGATTAATATAATATTATTAACTTCAATATAATATAAAATTTCTTATATTATAATATATACCAGCACAACCATATTAATAAATGTGGTTGATATACATCATAGGTGTCAAAAAAAAGAGACATTAACACAAAAAGAATCATATAAGTTGCCTTAGTATGTTAATTTTATTTAACCTAATTCTTTTATAAATCTAACATAATAAAATATATAATATTTTTAAAATCTTGATGATAACCTAAAGCTACCTTTAAAAAAATAAAACCGAAACAGTGTCAATTGGAAGACATGAGGCACACTATGTATCATTGATGGAGGTAGCTAGAACATTAATATTTTGGAAAATTTTAGATAATATTTCCATCGGAAATTATCATTTTCCCTCTAGGTGAATATACAACACACATTTGAAATTTTGCATTTTAAATATTTATTATATAAAAAATTAAATTGTTGTACAACATCAAAATAAAAAAAAAGCATTTAAACATAATATTTTAATTGTCAAAGTATTTTAATTTTTTGAAATATAGAGTGAGAAAGAGAGGGAGAGAAGGGTAATATAGAGAGAGGGGGACACAAAGATGGAGAGAGTCTTTGAAAAAGAGAGGAATCTCAAGAGATGGAGTTGGAGGAAAAGATAGGGAAGGAAAAAGTTCAAGGCATATAGAGAGGGAAAGGTGGAGAGAGAGAGGGAGTGACAAGGGAGAGATGGAGAGAGAAAGAGGGAGATAGAAGGGGAGACAGAGGGAGAGAAGCGGAAGAGAGAGGGAGCGGGAGAGGGAGGAAGAAATAGATAGATATGGAGAAACAATGTGTATGTTTGCGAGGTGATATAAAGAGATGAAGAAGGAGAGACAGAGGGAGATAGAGATATAGATGGAAGGGGGAGAGAGGGAAGAAGAGAGAGATAGAGGGAGGGAGGGAGAGATAGATAGATATGAAGAGAGAGAGTGTGTGTTTCTGGGGGGTGAGATAGAGAGACAAAGAAGGAGAGATGGAGGGAGATATCGATATAGATGGAGGGGGGAGAGAAAGAGAAGAAAATTGTTTGCACTAGGTGCATTGATTTTAGTGTACAGATACTGATTTCTAACCCTATTTGAATTCTTGCAAATTAGATGCATTGATTTTTTTTGTAGATGTTGATTTCTAATTCTATTTCATTTCTTGCATTAGATGCATTCATTTCATTAAAGATGTTAATTTATAATCTTATTTGATTGAGCTTGCATTAGATGCATTGATTCAGTGTAGATGTTGATTCTTAATCTTATTTGATTGCTAACACTAGATGCATTGATTTCACTGTAGATGTTGATTTATAATCCTATTTGATTGCTTGCAACATTAGATGCATTGATTTCAATGTAGATGTTGATTTCTAATCCTCTCTGACTGTTTGCATTAGATGCATTGATTTTATTGTAGATGTTGATTTCTCATTCTATTTGATTGCTTGCATTAGATGCATTAATTTTAGTGAAGATGTTGATTTTTGATAAATGATGTAACTAGATATATGATGTACATTAATTTCAAGGTAATTAGTTTAACATTGTGCGCTGATTTCAGTGTAAGCACAAAAAAATATCGACGACGTGCATTATGACTAAGCTTTTGTAGATAACTTCAAACAAAATAAAATTGAATAAAACTTGTATTTGTAACTTTTACCTCTAGACTACATCTTTTAAAATCAAATATATAACTTATTTCAATCATATTTGAGTGTTTAAAAATTGAATAAAACTTATTTCCATCATAAGAAATTGATTGAAATACTTGGATAACTACTTGTAAATTTAGGAAAGTTGATAACATTATATAAAATTATAGAAATGTTGTCTTATATTGTTGCTTAACCTATATTTTAAATTTCAATAAGATTGACTTATATCATGTTATGACTAAGCTCTTGTAGATAATCTCAAAATAAATAATGTTGAATAAAACCTATTTGTTGTTTACATGACATCTTTTAATATTAAAATTGAATAAAACTTATTTCAATCATATTTGTGTTTTTTAATTGAATCTTGAGATAAGAAATTGATTGAAATACTTAAAAAAGTTGTCCATGCAATGCTATATGAGTGGGTCACAAAAGTTTTCATATATATATATATATATATATATATATATGACTTTATAATTCAAATAATTTATTTTTAAAATTGAATTGTAATAACATACATGTTGATTGCACTAAAAGACATTTTCTACAAGCCAATATGAAGTGTGATTAGAATTCCTTCTATGTTTAATATTAAATTGATACATGATATATTTTAGTTCATTTTAGGTATCAAAGTGACTTGCACCATAACTTAAGATTGTATTTATTTTCTTAGTCTATGAAATTGGAAATAAAATTGAACATATATTTTACTAATAAAAGTTATATTATATATGAAAATATTTAGATTAGTGAAATAATTTTAATAGATCCATAAACTTCAAAAATTAATTACCATCCATAAATGAGATTAATACAAATCCATAAACTGAAATAGTGAATACAAGTATCAATAAATTATCCATATGAAAATGTATACAAATTACAAATATCACATGAACATTCATAAACTGAAATAATAAGCATCTATAAACTAAAATAATGTCTATGGTGTACATCCATAAATTGTCCATGTATGAAAATATATAAAGTCTGTATCACACATGTGAATATGTCCTATGAAATGAGTATGAAAATATATAAACTATGACATTCTAAGTACCACCAAAACTCCTATCTGAGTTATGCCACGCAAAGTAAATGCCCATAAGCTGGTACTATAATATAAGCCATTCAAATTCAAACTAATTAGATCATTATTTGTACAAAATAAAGAATATTGAAATAAAAACAACGTAAACTATCAAATGAGAATTGTATCAAGTACCGTCTTTTTTGAGATAGCAAAAAATCATCAAATTTTGAAAAGTGTTGATTCAGAGTACATCTTTTTTTTGGAGCATATTTTTGATATTTTTTTATTTTTTTTGTATTAAGTATGAATATTTTTTTAAAAATGTTAGTGATTTTCATGTTGATTTTGAAAAATGTTGATAAAGCATCAACCCCTTTTTTTAGAGGGTTTATTTTTGACACTTTAATTTTTCTAATGTATTAAGTGTGGATGGTTTTTTTTAAATTTTGGTGATTTTCATGTGGATTTTGAAAAACATCAACATTTTTTTAAGGAATATTTTTGACACTTCAAATTTACTTATGTCCTAAGTATGCACAATTTCTTTTAAATGTTGATTATTTAACCATTTTTCAAGTTGTCTAATTCTCAAACAAAAAAAATTAAAAACATTAAAATATTGAGAAAAAAACTTAAAAAAAATAAAAAATAAAAAATAATAACAAGTAAATAAAAATATATATTAAAACATAATTTATATGCGTATGTGTACAAAAAAAATCGAACGCAAAAATGTAAAAATAAACAAAAATGAACTTATAAACGATATATATATATATATATATATATGGGTTTTTTGGTTTTGTTTTGTTTTTTTTTTTTTTTTTTTAAATAAAAATACAAAAAAAAATATTTTAAGAAAAAAATTAAAAAATTACCAAAAAAAACTAGCAAAAAAACAACATTAGATAATTTAAATAAAAAAACTTAAAAAAAAAGTAATAAAAACAATAAAAAAACTGAAAATAAAACATTAAAATAAAAATAAAATATAAATTAAGAAAAAAAAAAGAATAAAAAAGAATAAACACCCAGCCTACGGCCCAATGGCCCCTGGGCTTGGGTGGGGACAGACCCCAATGTGTCAAATTCATGGTTGGTCTTTAAGTTTTCATTACGATGGATCAGTTCACCTATATTGCGTGTCAATTTAATGGTTGATTTTTAAATTTTTGTCGCAATATGTCAAGTTATCTTATGATAAGATTTTAAAGTTGTTATACTTTTAACATTTGAAAAAAAATACTCTTGGTATAATTACTCTTGCATTCATGTATTCATTTTTAAAAGTTTTTTAGTTATAAACAAATTCCATAATACCATAGTTGAAATATTTTGAAAACTTAAGGTTTTATGTAGTGATGATCTTTGATTTTAATTCCATGGTTGAAAAATTGTCAAAATTTTAAGATTTTCTGAGTCATGATATTTTATCTTTAATGTTATGGTTGAAAACAATTATAAGTATTTTATCCTTAACACCATAAAGATACGTGATGTTTTATCTTTAATGTCGTGCCTGAAAATCATTGGAATTTTAAGGTTTTTCAAAGTCAGGATATTTATCCTTAATGTCATTGCTAAAATATGTTGAAAATTTACATCGAAAAAAAAGACGTTATTACAACATTAACAATTTTTGTTTTCAGAGTGGTTTTTGCACAATTTTTTTTGTTTCTATTGGCTTTTACTGTAATTTTAAAAAAATGTTGAAAATTTACCCTGCAAAAAATAAAATATTATTCCAATATCAACATTTTTCGTTTTTAGGTTATTTTTCATGTTTTTTTTTGGGTTTTTTGGCTAGAGTTCTCATTTCGAGTTTATAGTTTTCGTTTGATAGTTTACATTGTTTAAACGATATTGAACCACATTTTTAATTACATATACATGAATCTACTAACCTCAGTGGATTCCAAATGGAAATGAGATAGGATGGGGGTTTGATCATGAATCTGGGTTTGGTGCTCCCCTAGCCATGGCTCGATGATTGGAGCCTGAATTGATGGATTCGTATCATCAGTGCCTCTAAACCCATCATCCCACTCATGTCTCCACATAATAGTGGCATCAATGACACTCTGCATATGGGTTTGTGTACATAATGGCAAGGGAAAATTATAATTAGTCTACAAATTAATTAGCCCATATGTGTAACTTAAAAAAAAATGTTGAAATCTTAGGAATAATTTTTTTTACCACAACTGTTGGTCCATGTGGTTGTACATAGTGACTCTCCCCCACATTAGTGAACATATAAGGTGGAGGTGGAGGAGAATCCATGGAAACATGCTCTAGTTGAGGATGACTTGATTGATCATCTGCCCCCTCAGATGAACTCATAAGCTCATCCATGTAGCTGGGATGTGTTTACATGTTATCAAGAACTTATTAATATAAATGTAATCTAATACGAACTAGAAATTTTAATATAAATAATTATGCATAATTTGATAATAAGAGTCAAAAGTTTCGTATATATATATATATATATATATATATATATATATATATATATATATGTGCTCGGTATGTGTCACGCAAGACGTGCACCCTCCAAGTCTTATGAATGAAATCATGATACATACATGTATATGTCAAAAGTTAGTCAAAGGGAAAACTCGCGAGAAATGCATCATCATATAAGGGCACTCACAGGTTACACTGCAATGACAGTGGTCTCCTAAACTCTCCAACTAATGCAACACATGCACTGGCCAATGACGTTCACATGCTGTCTGCAATAGTCTCCCGTGTCTCACCACCGAGTTGCGACAATTCCTTTAGCTTTGTCGGTAATACCAAGGTTCGAGACGGTAGTGGCAAGAATCTCAGAGGTGGTGGTACATACCCAGGGTCCCTACGAGCCCCCTCGCGCTCATAGGTATGTTCCAAGATGGGTCCATAATAATGAGATCCATTATTAGCGTAATCCGACCTCATACGTAACACGAACCCTGCATAGAAATGCTTGGAAAAATAAATGGCAACCTGGTCATGGTGGGGGAACTCACGCCAAGCTTCAATGAATCTATCATACATGAAAGCGGCTGCATTAACATTCCTAAAATATTTCAGTGGAATCAAACCTTTGTGTCTAGTAGGGAGATCCAGAGGGACGTCGAACAACTCCCCACGAACATCAATGTCCTTGGTGGCCTCTTTCACCGCCTCTCAAGAATCTAGGCCTCTAACCTCATGCCTCATGATCCTCTGTATGAACTGTAATATGTGGCTATGTGGGCCGAACCTCCGGTATGTCTCGATCAAACTAGTCATGCTCTCTAGCATCAAAGATAATGCAATATGAGTTAGTGAATTGGAAGGGATCTTCTTTATCTCTATTGTGATCCGTGTATGATGGGCCATAACATCCTATAATGTGATTTGAGTTGTAGCCCCTGATGAGTCTCAATATTGCAACAAGAATGCTGCAACTCCTAAGGCTATCAAATTTAATTATCAACCCGGGGTTCGTACAAACTTAAGAGGTATCGAAACTATATGTGCAACATACAATGTGTCATTTTTTTGATATGATGTAATGGAGTGAATGTCATGAAATCAAAGCCTAAACTAACTGCAAAAATGGAATTGTTACTCTATTTTCAAGAAATGGAAATGCTACTTGCTCAACTTGTAAATGCCAACTGATCAACTAATGAAAGTACAAAGGTTAATATACTTGCATAAAGAGAGCTATTTTATCTTACATAATTCATCAAATTACCAATCTACTTAGTTCACACTTGCTTGTAAATCAGTAACCTACTTGCATCATACTTGTGATAAAGAAACTAAGTCTACTCTGTTTTTGCAGTGAATAAAAGGAAGGGTTGGAGTGTCTTAGAATATTCCCCTGATCATAAAAATCATAGCCAGGGGTCATTATTCATCTAGACTAAGTCATATTTGCAGTGGGGATCAAAACTAATGAATGAAAGTGGTTTTACAGGTTTGCTACAGGAAGGGACATATTTGCTATAGGAGAAGACATAATTGATAGAGGAGATAAATCACCAAATGAAAAAGTAAATCAAATGAAAATGGAGTGGGAATTTTTTTTATTATTGATTAGGATATTTTAGGTCTCCATTCAAGTGGAATCACTCCAAAACACCCCTGTTAACACGAGCTAAAAAATAACAGAAAATTACTAGTCTAAATTATGGAAATTCGAAAACTAGTGATCTAGTTAACCTATCAAATGCCCACCCTAATTAAGTGCAAATTAAATGGGGTAATTTTTTTTTATTACCTTGAATGTGTTTATGACCTAATCCAAGTGGAATAACACTCAAATGAAATGCATTAACACGTTCTAAAAAATAGCAGAAAATTACTACTATTTTCTACAAGGGACTTCCATAAATTCTAGATTTGTAAATAAGTAAACTAATCCAAGTAGCTCAATGATGAATATGACCTTCCAAAGATATTCCAAGGATTGAATCATGCTTGTGAATCTGTAAATAACCTGCAAAAAAACTCACTTCAACCATTTAACCCAATCCTACAACAAAAAATTATTAATACTAAATGCAGAAATAGAAAAACAAGAATAAGAGATGCATGTGAATAAGAAGTGAACATAAGAAAAGTAAATTATATAAAAGGGCTCTAAGGCTCTTGGGATTGCCAAGCCCAAGGATAATCAGAGTCCTATGAGGGAGACTAAGCTTTAGAAGCTAAAAATGGCACCAAACTTCATTATTTGAATCAATCCAAGTACATCCCTGCTAGAAATGAAAGTGGAGTTGCAAAAATACGAGTTTTCTCCACAAGAAGACTAAACAATACATGCCTCTAGAGGCCAATTCGAATTGGTACTTATATAAATTGATGGGGAATAATTCTCCTTGAAAGGATGAAGCTTTCCCCTCCAAAATCCCTCGAATAGTGGATCTGATTCCCAACACTAGGAATTTGCATTAAATGATAGGGAATACATTCCTAGATTTTCTTAATCACTGGAGCTCCAGAATTTGTACAATAATTTCATAATATCCTATTGATTTATTATCCAGTCTTGATCTTCTTGTAGTAGGGATAAAGTCCCTAGATTATCTCCTCCTCCAAATCTTCATAATCTGCCCAATATTCTCACAATATTCTACAAAAATAAATAATATTAGGCACAAATATGCAATCATATTTAAACCTTCCAAATGAGCATATTAAAGCTAAAAAACATTATTAAGTGTAGAAGGAGAGGTTTAATAGCCTTCGTGTGCCTAAGAAAGGTTAGATGGGATTTAATTTGTGTCTAATTTAGAGGCCCGTCATATCCCCTTGCTAAAGCTATTGCTCATCCTCTACGCAACCTATCCATCTTCTTGCTCTATTGTTCTTTTCTTATGCTTCAAATGAATTTCATGCTATCCCATACTGATGTGGATGTAACTTCCCCTGTTGGATAAGATTTGTGTTTATTTCAATTTCCCATCATTCCTTTGATTCTCCCTCTCCTTTCATGACTTCAACAAAATTTTATCAATGTAGAACAAGGAGTTTATTTTTTCTACTACAACAATGAGAGTGTTTATGGAAAGAGCGGTAGAATAAAAGTCCTTTTTATGATGTTGAGCAGAAGGTAGAATTCAACATGCAACCCAAGACACTTTATCCTTAATGACACAAATTCATTGATCTTTCTTATTGATATTTAAATATGTGGTAGCTATAGAGTATGCTTTTGAGAATCGAATTTTAAGGGTTTTCATGCCAAGTATTGGTGGATAAAATTTGTACTTACCCTTTTCCTCATGATTATTTCCACTTTCATAGGGTTTGAGGGCAATGCTTTCCACTACCAAGCTTTCTGTAACAACCTGTGACCATTTTGTAGTAATTTTTGCAGACCCTGTAGGTTCCTATGCAGTGGAGGTTGTTGTAACAAAATAATTTTTTCAAATTCTTGTTTCAATGTTGAAGAAATAAAAATTGCAAGATGCACCCTTTCCCTATTCAACACACCATATTCTTAAGCAAATTATCAACCACTCCAATTGTTTTCTCTTACAAGAATCCAAACTGTGAATTTGCAGAGTAATTTTTCTTGATGATTGAGGTGCTTTTGGAATCCTTATGCCAAATATTGGAGATAAATAATTTTTACTTAATTTTCCTTTGAATATTTCCTTACTTCCCAAGTCTCTAATGGATGTTCTAGGTGGAATTTTCCTTCCTGTAGCACTTAGATAACTTTATGTAGAAAATTGTTCCTTCTTGTAGAAAATTTGTCCTTCCTATAGCAATTCTTTTCTTGCTGTAGCAATTCTGTTTTCTCTTGTAGCAACCAACCCAAATCCTATAGCAGCTACTCTTTGCATGCCAAGAGGTGGTGGGTCCACCTTTTTTTAATTTTAATTTTAATTTATTTTTATTGATTTTTTTCATTATTTTTCTTTTTTCAAATTTTGTCATTCTTTTTTCATTGCATGCAAAATAAACTCAAAGTACTTTGAGTTAACTGAGTTTTCCCTCACTTATCCCTTCACACTCCTTATCCTCCATCACTACTAAATGATTACAACTCAGTTTCTCAAGTCCTCTTCACTTTTGTTTTGTTCCTCTCCCATACATGTGGGTGTGTTGGTGGAAATGCGAATTTATTTTCTAGATAAGGCCGAGGTTGCTCTGCTACTCATTTTGGCTATAAAAAAACCTTTTCCTTCATACACTTGCAACATTTTTCAAGCTAAAATAAGTTGGTAGGAATGTTTTACAGGATTGCATACGTGAGCCTTACCCTTGATGTGTTTTTGTAGGTGATATTGGGGCTACTGATATGACTGTTGAAGCTTCCTTTGCTAGTTTTGAAGCTATTACTGATGATCCTAGAGCTGCATGTGATAATCTGCTGGAGGTACTATTGCTAATAGCCTTGAATATGGAGGTCTTCTCGGTTTTTTGTTGTTGTTGTTGTTGCTTCTTGACATCCCTGGCTATAATGATGCCACTCAGATGCTCATGATGTGAGTGTTGTAGTTGATGATTGGCTTGAAGCTTGCACGACGCTGTTGGAACATTGGTGAAGCTGTTTGAATTATATGTGAGGTACAAAATGCTACTTTCATCAATTGTTTTTCATTGGATGGAATCTTCTCATTGCTAATTGAAGTTCCATGTGATCAAAATATAGGTGCCACCATGGATCAGAGGTTGTTGATGGAGATGAACAATGACCTTACAACAATATATAGAGATCTGTTGATGGTGCTGGACCTACCAACATGTCAGGGGATCTCCTCGGTAAGAAGTCCCAACTAGACCTCAGACCGTTTGGAGTAGGAGTCCCAGCAGTGGGTAGTAAAGTAGTGCCTTGACTGCGGTAGCGCATCGAGGTAAGTATGATAACTTAGTCGGAAGAAAGTGTGTGACCTTACAATGAGTCAAGTGAGATGCATGGGGGTTCTAAAACACAGAGGGGAAAAGGAAGTGTGTCCCTTATAATCCTGTAATAGTACGCAGCCTGAAAGGAACACACAAGCTAAATGACATCACAGGCTGGAAGCAGAATAGTCCACAATCCAAAGTGACGAGTTAATAAAACAACACGTCTCCAACAAGATTCATACAATCACATATAAAATAGTTCATACCCAAATGCATAAGTTAAATAACATACATTTCTAAAGCAACCAGAATAGTCGAACTACAATAACAACATATGCATGAAAATGTGCTGGCTCAGTTATATATATTAAGTGAAAGTTCCATCCATACATACACCATTGACAACCACTAGCCCTAATAGTGAAACATTACAGTCAACACCGCCTGCTCCTCCAAAGAGATGTACTCACTCTACAATGTGGAGAAGCCAAGGCTCATCACAATACTCTCTAAGCCTTCTCTAAGAAATGCTAAGTCAAAAGATTGGCTCCAAAAAGCCCATACTATGAGTTCTGAGGTTTTATATATAGAAAAGGGTGGGGTGACCCTTGACATTCCCCTTTGACTCTTGGACTACTCTCATTACTCTTCACATTACATTGTGTCTGTTCACATTCCACTAGTGACACTTGGAATTTCACTTACAACATATTTACAATAATATAATTTTCCACATGTACGCATGTGAGATAAAATAGGCTAGAGACAACCTAACAAGACATAACACTATGAATCCGAGGTTTGGGGAAAGACAAAATCGACAACATCCACTTAATTCTTCTCGTTCATGTATTGATGCCAGGCTTGGTACTGTGTTGTGATTTCCCCAAACTGCTTGATGTTGTCTTTCTAAACTTAGACTCTTGCTTGCATGGAATCCAGGCATGTGGTCTTGGAACCAGTGTAAGTCTCGTCCTGAAGCATGCAGAACATTGTCCTGAGTGTGGTTGGACCACCATTGTACTTCTGCATGTTGTCTGCACTTAGCTGCAAGTCATCACTGGTGGCCTCGCGCATCAAATTCTCCATGTACCTGTCAACCTCCAGCCGTAATTGGTTCTTGTGCTTAGCTTTGGTGAGGGAACCTGCATCTGTTAACTCTCTTCCTCAATTGTTGGCTGTTCCAACTCATCAACCTGTGTTAATGTTGTTTGCTTTGTCATTGTGCCTTGCATTTGTTTTTCTTCCTGTTTCTACTTCTCAACTCCTATTCTTCCTTCGACTCTCATTCTGCTTGTTGTGATCTCAATTCTGATACCTGCAAGCTCTGCTCTTTTCTCTTCCTTCGCTCTATTACCCATGTCCCGTGCTTCCTTTTGTCTCTGCTATCAAAGCTGCCAGCATGAAGACTGAATGCGCTTTCACTTTGCAACTTTTTCCTCCCTCTGTTATGTCAATGATTTCCTCTTTCCTTGATCATGTACTAGCTTGCTGCCTTTCGCCAGTGCTGCTGGTTTTGATGCCATGTTAGTGTTGATTCTTTTTCTGTAAACAGTTGGGCATCTGCATATATTGGCAAGTAAAATGGTGCTTACTCAACTTCTTCCATGGTACTGCTTTCAGTGGTTTCTCTTGAAGCTACTCTCTTTTGTGTCATGGTATAATGACTACTGGAGAACAGTGCTTCACGAGTGTGGTACATGTGGAACAAAAAAAACACTCATGGAAATCAAACAATAGCTCTTATAAATCTAACTTTATAGCATGATCAAACAATAGCTAGGGAATCTGATGAGAGGAAATGCACAATTTTTATTGACAAGGGGTGACTGAATGACTATGCGAACTATGCACTGCGCAGTCCCAGAAGTTAGTGTGGAAGCCCACTGACTGGAACTGTGTAATGCACAGTTAAGTCTGGGATAGGGCCTAGCAATGCGCAGTCTTAATGACCAAGCTGGGAGACTGGCTCTTGGAACTACGCAGTGTGTAGTTGGATCCAACCCAGGACAACCTTTGCACAATTCCAGAAGCCAAGGCAGAGGCCTTGAGCTGCCAGATTGCGTAGTGCACGCAAGTGAATGTGAGACCCAAGAAGGGGGAGCCTAGATATGTCCATGGGAGTGTGCAAACAGGCATATATGAAGGATAATGTAAGGACGAGTGCAGATATGACTAAGTGTAGATGTATGCATGTAAAACAAGTTCAGAAACGGATCAAACTGAAGGAACATAAAGTATGCGAAGGGAGTCGCTGCATCAACAACTGTTGGTGCAAAAATGGGAAAACTCATGCGACGCTTGGGGAAGGAAATGTATAACTTGAAACAAAACTTATAAAAAATAAAACACCAATGGTCATTCAACAAAATGAGCGAAAAAAACACTCTCACAAGCTAAACAAACAAAAGCCACAAAAAAAGTAGCAAGAGGAAATAAAAGCAAAACCCACCCCAAAAAATGATGACAATGCTCTGAAGGCTCCTTGATCTCCTAGGGAAGCCATAGCTTAATGATCGAATGCATAAGTGAGATCTAGAGGAATCCATTACATAGATTTGAGGAATTGGAGTTCATGACGTGTGTGCTTGAGATCAAGGACAACATTGACACTTAGCGGAAACTTCTAAAGATGGAAATGTGTCACCTTCGGGAAGCTAATCATAGATTCCCTACTTCCTAGGGATGCTTTTCCTCTTAGCTTCTTGCTTTTCGGGAACACTGCCCGGAAAGATTTTGCAGTTTTGGGGAGGAACAAGAAACTCTCTGGTTCATAAATTGACAATTTCTGAGCACAATATGGTTCTTCGCAATTTCTGGGCTGAGTGGCTCTGGGCTGCTTCTCAGGCTCTGTGCAATTTCCGAGCTGAAGACAAGCGACCAAATAGGTTTGTGCAATTATGGACCCGAAGCTCACTACTATGCTGCTCTTCGCAATTATTGAGAGAAAGGCTCACTGTTGGGCTACACTGCACATTTCCTGAGAGAAAGGTTGGTTTCCCTCAAGGATTGTGCAGATCATTAAGGAAGTGCAAGAACCGGGTTGCAACCAAGTGGCAGGGTCAACTTGTGGTTAGACGGAAAAGCAAGCAAACAAAATCTATAAAGCGAAATGAAAACACAAGTACTTGGGCAGTGCAAGACAAGCTACTGAAATTTTAGTAGGGAGGCTCTAAAACGAAGCTTTATGCAAAAATTTGGAGGGTGGTTGTAGCTGCTACAACATTGGAGACACATTGGTATAACTCCAGCTCTTTTTAAGGACCTTCTCTCATGTAAAGCGAGTCTAAACTTTCTGGAAGTATTGTTCGATTCTTTGATCATCATGGTTTCTTCACTAGCTTGAGTTAAAGATGTAGTCCCTGCCATTCTCTTGATCGGTCAAAAAGCATACCAATCCAAGTCAACCTAGTTGTTTCAATTAGGGATGAAGGGTATGTTGATGCAAAAGTAATATAAATTGTCAGAGTTTAAGTTTCATCTCTAGTGTTACTCTGCTTCCAGTAGACATGGACAATACTCCGACGAAGTCACTTCAAGAACACAAGTGTTGCTCCACTACCAATGAACCTGGACAGTAACTCAACAGAGTTACTTGCTTCACCTCCCTACGTAGGAAGCCTTTCTCTTCTTTCACCTTTATTTTTTTATCTTTTTATTTTTTATTTTTCAAAAAACTGTGCATAGGAACTTATTTATTTCATGAGGCAGAAGAGGGATCCCGACTTATTGAGAGCAGAAGAGGTTGTTCCTTCAGAGAAGGATGTTATATATACCTCTAACATACTTGTTAAGGTTTCCTCCCTCACCTTACTCTACTTGATTGAGTCGAAAAGGGTTAGTTGAATATAGAATAACCGATTAGAGTAGGTGGTACTAGTTAAAGTGCAAGCGTTGTGTTTCACTAAGACTCACTCTGAAAATAATGTATTTTCCATAAGGGTATCATTGACTGAAAAAATGCAAGATATTCACAAAGAGAGGGAATAGACAGATAACCAAATGTTGATAGTTATACAAGTACTCTTGCACTTCACCCTACTTGTCTCAAGAGCCAAGCACAGTTTCATGTGAAGCCAAACCTACGGTGCAAAAAAAACAACCAAAGAAAAATAAAGGACACAAGTAAGATGAAATAAAAATAAGTAAGCAAAGCAAACATGAAAGCAAAGCAGATAAGAAAGAAAATCAAACAAGAAAGCAAACACTACTCCTACTCCTAAGCTAAACAGTGTAAACAGTGCATGGGCCTACTCACGTGAAGTGATATTTCCAATGCAGTCATCGACGCATTGGTTGACCCATGTAAGTGAAGGCATGGTTGTCAAGAAGGATATTCATACAAACCAACATGCAAGAAAGATAAATAATGAAAACCAATACACTCGAAGTTTGAATGCATCCACAGAAAAGAAAAAAGTGAAAGCACATGATAGACACTCTACAGAGGTACCATGGTGTGACAACGCACCGTCCACAAACAACAAGCATGTACAATTTTTTGACCTTGACATACTAGCAAATATGCAGAAAGAAGAAAGCTTGAGTTTCGCAACATGACTTGCTACATATGACTCCTCCAATGCATGAGCGATAGGATCGTGAGATTTTGGTGGAGGGTGTAAGATGTGCAGATCAGGTTGATTTTTGATGTAAAAGAGAGAGTGATGAGGAGTCTGGGGTGTTTCAACGGATTTCTGATCAGGAGTGGAACTGACCTCAAGATAGTGAGAACCTAACATAACCATCAGCTTGAGATGAAGTGCCTTGACAACTTGAAAGGTTTCCACTTTGTCAACGGGTAGATCATCAAACACTGGTGGCTTGGAAATATCAACAACAAGTGAATCAACATCATGATCAAATGAAGGAGTGAAGAGATCACGAAAACCACGATTGGAAAATTCGAGATGTTCATTGACATCCTCATGATTTGACGAATCATACAAAGAGGTTGATGAGAAACATAAATTTTCACTAGCTGAATTTCCAAAAAGAAATATGAAAGATTGGGTGGATTCGAAAAGGAAGATTTGTCCTCTCCACAATTAAATGATGGACTGACATCTTGTGTGTCTTGTGAATGATCGGAAGTGGAAACATCCGGGAATGAATTTTCACAAGATAAATAAAAAATGGCAGGATCACAGAAGATGTCAGGATAAAGAGGACGAGGTGCAGATAGAATGAGGCTATCCTTCACCACAAGTTCTTCTTCGTATTCCCACACATACTCATAAAAAATGACAGTGCAGGTTAGCTGCTCAACACAAACTCTGTCCACAACTTGATCCTCGTGGACATCACATGCGGAGTCTGGAATGGACGAACACAAGACACGAAAATCCAGAGGATCAACAGAACATGAGGATGGAGGTTGAGAAAACAAGTTCATGTGACAACCAATAGGCTCGCAATCCACATCTGCACATAAACCCATAACAGGTGGGGTGGGAGGAGGCGATAGTTCAACAGATGGGTTCGAAAATTCCCTCTCCTCGTCCTGTGGAGCTAGAGCTATTTAATGAGGAGTAGATGGCAGGTCACCTGTGACAACGACCTTGTTCGTCTTAGATTTGGTAGCTCTAACACCGAGGTATGTTGGGAGGGGTTCAAATGATTCTAACTTGTGAGGATTTTAAGATTAATGAAGAAGATACTGAAATCGTTCCTTGACAAATTTCGAATCAATTTCATATTCGAGGATTTTAAAAGCAAGATTCAGGAGGCGCTCCCAAAATTGCGCAATGGATTCATCAGGTGATTTCCGTAATTTCATAATTTTTTTGTTGAGTGCTTGACAATCATAATGATATAAATCACACAACAACTCATCAAGCATGTGATCATAAGAGTGAATGGAGGCTACGGGTAATGTACGACACCATTTCTTGACGCTTATTTTGAATGTGTAAGTGAACAAACCACAGGAAATGTCATTCGAAGGGACTTCATTCCTATGACAGAAGCCTGTGAAGGAAACTCCGTGCCTGAGCAAGGCTACTCCGCCTTAATCGTCATACTTAAATCATGATAAGTCATCAATTACGTCCTCCGAAACTTCGAATTCATGTGCATGAGAAAAACATGCCGGAGGTACGATTGTAATGTAAGTCATGAATGATGTGCAAAGATTCATAACAAAATTTGAGAACTCAACTTGTCATCTGGCCCTCCTTCTAGCGCCAGAAATGTTGACGATGCTAGACCCACCAACATGTCAGGGGATCTCTTCGGTAAGAAGTCCCAACTAGACCTCAGACCATTTGGAGTAGGAGTCCCATTACTGGGTAGTAAAATAGTGCCTTGACTGCGGTAGCGCACAGAGGTAAGTATGATAACTTTGTTGGAAGCAAGTGTGTGACCTTGCAGCAAGTCAAATGATATGCATGGGGGTTCTAACACATAGAGGGGAAAAGGAAGTGTGTCCCTTAGAAGCCTATAATAGTACGCAACCTGAAAGGAACACGCGAGTTGAATGAAATCACAAGCTGAAAACAAAATAGTCCACAATCCAAAGTGACAGGTTAATACAACAACACGTCTCCAACAAGATTCATACAATCGCATACAAAATATTTCATACACAAATGCATAAGTTAAATAACATACATTTCTAAAGTAACCAGAATAGTCCAGCTATAATAACAACATATGCATGAAAACATGTTGGCTCAGTTATATATATATTAAGTGAAAGTTCCATCCATACATACACCATTGACAACCACTAGCCCCAATAGTGGAACATTACAGTCAAAAACGCCTGCTCCTCCAAAGAGATGTACTTTCTCTATGCTATGGAGAAGCCAAGGCTTGTCACAATACTCTCCAACCCTTCTCTAAGCAATTCCTAGCCAAAATCTTGGCTCCCAAAAGCCCGTATTATGAGTTATGAGGTTCTATATATAACAAATGGTGGGGTGTACCTTGACATGCCCCTTTGACTCTTGGAATACCCTCATGACTCTTCACATTACATAGTGACTTTTCACATTCCACTAGTGACACTTCGGATTTCACTTACAACATATTTACAATAATACAATTTTCCACATGTACCCATGTAAGACAAAATAGGCTAGAGACAGCCTAACAAGACAAAACACTATGAATTCGAGGTTTGAGGAAATACCAACTCGGCAATTTCCACATGATTCTTCTTGCTCATGTACCGATGCCAAGCTTGGTACTGTGCTGTGATATCCCCAAACTTCTTGATGTTGTCTTGCTGAAAGCAGAGTCTTTCCTCCATGGCATCCAGGCATGTGGTATTAGAACCTGTGTCCGTATCGTCTTGAATCATGCACAACATTGTCTTGAGTGTGGCTGGACCACCAATGTAATTTTGCATGTTGTTTTTGTGTAGCTACCAGTCATCACTAGTGGCCTCGCGCATCAACTGCTCCATGTACCTGTCAACCTCCATCCGGACTTGGTTCTTGTGCTTAGTTTTGGTGAGGGAACTTGCATCTGTTCACTCTCTTCCTCAGCTGCTGGCTATTCTAGCTCATCAACCTGTATTAGTGTTGCTTACTTTGTCATTGCGCCTTGCTTTTGTTCTTCTTCTTGTTTCTGATTCTCAGCTCCTATTCTTCCTTTGAATCTCGTTCTTCTTGCTGCGATCTCAGTTCTGCTACCTGCAAGCTTTGCCCTTTTCTGTTCCTATGCTCTATTGTCTGTGTCTCGTGTTTCCTTTTTTTTCTACTATCAAATATGCCTACATGAATACTGAATGCACTTTCGCTCTGCAACTTTGTCCTCCCTTTGTTATGTCAGCAATTTCCTCTTTCCCTGATCTTGTATTGACTTGTTGCCTTTTTTCACTGCTGCTAGTTTTGCTGCCATGTTAGTGTTGATTATTTTTCTATAAATAGTTGAGCATCTGCATATATCGGCAAGTAAACTGGCACTTACTCAACTGCTTCCTTGATACTACTTTTAGTTGTAGCTATTGAAGAAACTCTCTTTGGTGCCATGGTACAATGACTGCTAGAGAGAAGTGCTTCACGAGTGTGGTACCTATGGGATAGAACATACACTCATGGAAAGAAAACATTAGCTCCTCCAAATCTAACTTTACAACATGATCAAGTAGCAGCCAGGGCATCTGATGAGAGGAAATGCGCAATTTGTACTAACAAGGGGTGACGAAATGACCATGGGAACTGCGCATTGTGTAGTCTCGATAGTCAATGTGGAAGTCTGTTGACTGGAACTATGTAGTTCAATCTGGGAAAGGGCCTGGGAGAGACTGCGCATTATGTAGTCTCATTGACTAAGCTTGGAGTCTGGCTCCTAGAACTACACAGTGCACAGTTGGAGCCAGCCTAGGACAAACTCTGTGCAATTCCAGAATCCAAGGCAGAGGCCTTGAGCTACCAGATTGCGTAGTGCATGCAAATGAATGTGAGACCCATGTAGGGGGAGCCTAGATCTATCCATGGGAGTGTGAAAACAAGAAGATCTAAAGGATGATGTAATGATGAGTGCAGATCTAACTAAGTGTAGATGTATGCATGTAAAACAAGTGCATCAATGGATCAAACTAAAGGAACACGAAGCATGCAAAGGGAGTCGCCACATTGATGAATGTTGGTGCAAAAATGAGAAAACAGATGCGATGATTGGGGAAGGAAATATATAACTTGAAACAACACTTCTACAAGCTAAAACAAGTTAAAACGCTAGTGATTGTTCAACAAAATGATCGAAACAACACTCTCACAAGCTAAAGAAACTAAAGCCACAGAAAAAGCAGAAAAAGGTAATAAAAACAAAAATCACCATGAAAAATGATGACAATGCTCCGAAGGCTCCTTGATCTCCTAAGGAAGCTAGAGCTTAATGATCGAATGCATAAGTGAGCTCTAGAGGTGTCCATTACATAGATTTGAGCAAATGGAGTTCATGATGTGTGTGCTTGAGATCAAGGACAACAATGACACTTAGCAGAAACTTCTAAAGATGGAAATGTCATTTTTGGGAAGCTAATAATAGATTCCCTACTTCCCAGTGATGCTTTTCCTCTTAGCTTCTTGCTTTTTGGGAACACTACCATGCATTACCCAGAAAGATTACGCTGTACTGGGGAGGACCGAGAAACTCTCTGGTTCATGCATTGACAGTTTCTGAGCACAGTATGGTTCTCCACAATTTTTGGACTAAGTGGCTTTGGGCCGCCTCTCAGGCTCTACGCAATTTCCTAGCTGAAGACAAGCTTCTAGCTAAGTCTTGGGCAATTGTGGAGCCGAAGCTCACTGCTGGGTTGCTTTGCGCAATTCTTGAGAGCAAGGATCACTACTGGGGTGCACTGCACATTTCTTGAGAGCAAGGCTGGTTTCCCTCAAGGATTGCGCAGATCATCAAGGCAGTGCAATAACCGGGTTTCAAACAAGTCACAGGGTCAGCTTCTGGTTAGACTACAAATCAAGTAAGCGAACAAAAGCTGTAAAGCGAAAGATAAAACTCAAATGAAAGGAAAAGTAACTGGGAAGTGCAAGACAATCTGTTGAGATTTTAGTAGGGAGGCTCCAAAATGAAGCTTTAAGAAAAAATTTGGAGGGTGCTTGTAGCCGCTACAACAAGGTCCTGTAGCTGCCTAAAATTGAGGAGATGACTCTCCAATGTCTTTAAGATTATTGTTTCTTCATTCTAGTGCTATCAATTGTGGTTTTGTAAGGTAATTGCAGACTACTACAAGAATATAGTTCTTCCTGTAGCAGTCATAGAAACCCTTATATGACAACAATATCCTTCAGATAATGCTTCCAAAAACACTAATAATTCATGATCAATCTATGGACAAGGATCAAAAACCTTGGATGTGGTGAAAGTAATGAAAGAAGGGATGAAAATGGAGTCTTTTCATGGACAAAGGTGAAAATGAGAGTGGAGAAGAGGTAAAGTGGTGTGGAATATGAATGATGAGGCTATGGTGGACCTATATCAACATTTCCTAAAGAATACATGACCTTTTGGCCTCTTTCTCTAATTGGATCTGCCTCCTGTAGCAATTTTGGTCCCTCCTGTAGCATTTAAGGACAACCTCCTATAGCAGAATTTCTTTATCCATATCTTGCAAAAGATAGACTGGATTGACTTGAAATATTTTGAGAATGTTTCCATCATCCTTATGCACCTCCCCATAAAACATCTTGGCCAATGGATGGACTTATCTCGAGAAAAATTAAAAATGGATGTAAGTGATGGAGGTTGATTTCTCGAAAAGCGTGCATTGGAATTTTCTGAAATTGTTTGATCATGTTGCCATCATCCATATGCATCTCCCCATGAAAATACTCGGGTAATGGATGCATGATTTTCAAGAAATGATAAAAATAATTTTCTGCTTTGTGTATTTTTGCCTCCTGTAGCAAAACATAGCCCTCTGTAACATTTTAGGACAGTGAGGAAAATGCATGAGAAAGGCTTGGGAATGCTGGTTAGATGTTGGAAATGGATGATGGTGATGGATGAACATGGCCTTGGTCTTGTTGGAGCATCAAAGCAAAGGAGGAGAAAAGCCAAGTTTAACTTCATTTGACTAGATTTTTGATCATTTTTTTTCCTTTTGGTGCTAAAGTGTTCTTGTTGCTGGCAAAGGTTGGAGAGAGCATGCATTCGTCATAGAGAGATAAATGGAGCAAAGTTTTTTTCTTTTCATTTTTTTCTTGTAGGCCTATTAGCTGTCTCAATGAGATTTTCAGCTAGTAGGTCTGCCTAGGTGCCCCAAAGGAGGTTTTCACCTAGGATCTTTTCTTTTTCTCTTTTTTCCAACCCATTGACCGCCTCATCAAGGTTTTTAATTAATGAACCAATATCAAGGGCCTCAAATGAGGTTTTCACCTGAGGTTTTATTTTTTCCTCTTATTTTTTATTTTTTTTCTATCCTACTCTACTTGAAAAAAACAAAATCTCTTTCAAGTATAGGAATACTTCCAATGGAGCCATGTGCACATCGAGATGACAGATAAACTGATATGTAGGCTTGAAATATTTGCTTTGCCATGTACCTGAATTTAAGATACCAAATTCTTTGACTTTGACAATATCAAGCACAATTGAAGAAGAGAGTGATGCTCCATCTTGTTGATTTTCTAGAACCAAACCTCAATATATCTTTGATGCCCTTGGTTCGCTTGCTCATTTGGATCATTCTTCATGTCTTCTTCTACCATGACATTCAAATATTACTATTTCTGTAGATTATTCTCTTCAACACATGGAGGATCTGATGGTAAACGTGAGGGAACTTTCTCAATCTCTTATTCTGATGTATGCTCTTCATTAAGTGCAGTCCATGATTATTTGGTCTTCTCATTTGAATCTTATTTTTTTGCATATTGTCCTTCAATGACATCAAGAGAATCTCTTTTTTGCAATACTCTTCCTGAGCTAAGATGAATACCATTGAGATCAAAAGGAGATGTTAGGAAGTGTTGTACCTCAGCATTGTAAGTGGGCTGAGCTACTTCCTTGTGTGGGTTTGGAAATGGTGGTACAAGTAGTTGAGTGGGAGTGGATCTTTGAGATGGATGTGGTTGGGGTTGTGGTTGTGGTGGAGGTAGATGGTAGGGATAACATGGAGTTGGGTATGGAGGATATTAAGGAGAATATTGAGGATATTGTGGATTTAGCCCATAATATTCTTGCCAACCTTGTTGCCAAGATTGGTTTTGGAGTTGAGATGGCCAAGGTTGCCAAGGAAAGGGTGTGTTCCAATTACTATGAGATGGATGTGCATAACCTTGAAATTGTGAATTATTCTCTTACGTCATACTAGGTTGAATAGGTTTCCATGGTCCTCTTAGAGCTAGATAACATAGCTTCTTTAGTGATTGACTTGTTCCATTGTCCTCTTTGTAAGCTTCCTTCAGCCTTGGTAATGATGGGAAATATTTAACAACATGTGATTATACATGGACAACACAAATATCAACATATTATTCTTCCTCATCTTGCATTCTTAACATTTCTACTTGTTTGCTTAGATTGCTCAGAATTTATGTTTTAAAGTCATCAAAAAAATTTCCAAGTTTAGCTTGATTTACCGATCTTGATGCCGATTTACTTACTCTTGCCCTTCCTCTTGATATGTGTTTGCACGTTTCACAATTTCTTCAAATGATAATTGGTATACATTACCTCTACTCATGAGATCAAGGAGATCAATCCACTCATCCCTAATTGTTCTAAGTAAGAGGGTTTTTAGTGTGTTTGATCCTAAATGATTTAATTTTTCCCTCTTAAAATTATACATGAACCTCTATATTATATCCTTAAGGATCTCATCTTATTTTTAATTCATTCTAAATATTTCTTCCTTAATATCATGGTATTTATATTTTTCTAGAAATATCTTTTGCATATCATTCTATGATCTTATTGAATTAGTCCCTAAAATCATGAACCATTTAAGAGCTCTATGCTTCAATGTTGCCGGAAACAATCTCGACTTTTGAGTGTTTAGTAAGTAACCATAATATCTACAAAGGATTTCAAATTCAAAGAGAAAGGTTTTTGGATCCTCTGACCTCATACCATAGAAGTTGAGAAGGAAATATAGAGGGATGTTCTTCATATGCACACTGAAATCAATATCTTGAATGGGAAATCCAAGAGAATCTTCTTCATTGTCATCATATCCATTCATTTATTCTACCTTCTCTGTAACCTCTTCTTCTTCTACCTACAAAAGTGGATGGTGATGTGGTTCTTACTGCACCACATGATCAAATGGGGGGGGGGGGGGGGGGGGGCGTGTTGGTGTTGGAAAAGTATTTTTATTTATTTTTTGAATAAGAATGCTAATGCAATGCAAATTTTTGTTTTTGAAATGAAATATTCCTAATGCAAATCTTTTTTGTTTTTGCATAAAGTAAAAAAATGAATCAATTAGGGAAGAAAATAATGCATGCTTTGACACCTCCCTAACAATGACACCAAAAATAATTAGGGGAATTTTGAGGTTTAAAATGGGCCTCCTAAGGAAATTATAAAACAATAGTGGAAATAATAAAATAATATTAGATTACATCATCAAATTTTAGAGGGAAAAAAAAGAACTATTTTTTCAACTTATCCCCCTATGGGTTTACTCAAATTTCGAGTGAAAGCACTCATTGGATGTAGAATTTGATTCGTCATCCAAGGAGTACCCATGTTGCATATTTTCTATGGACCCTAGTACACAAAAAATGAGTAATATATTTGACCATGGTTGCAATCATGTTTTTTCATGTAGTAGGGTCCATCGAAAGTATGCTACATGGGTACTCCTTGGATGACGAATCAAATTCTGCATCCAATGAGTACTTCCGCTTGACATTTGAGTAAAACCTTAGGGAGATAAGTTGAAAATATGAGTTGAAAAAGTAGTTTTATTATTTTTTAATCTTTTTACTTTTTTACTCCAAAAATGGTGAATTATCCCCCATGGTTGACATCATCATCTTGAATCCTATTGGTTCTTATAAAGTTTATTTTGGTTGTACATTTTTCTTCGGAGGCCCATTTTAGACCTCAAAAGTCACTTAATGGTGATGAGCCTCATTATTGCAACGAGAATGCTGCAAATCATTATTGGAAATACTGGGGGGGTGGGTGAATCAATATTCCTTAGCAATTAGCACTTTTAAATCTTTTCAGAGCATTAGTTAATATTAAATTATTATTAATGTTTATGCAGTAATAAAAGTAAATAAAAGAACACAGTAGACACAATAATTTTAGGTGGAAAACCCCCTCCGGGTCAAAAATCACCAAAGGATTTTCTAATAAATTATTCAATCTTCAGTCCCAACTGAAATGAAGGCAACAACTTCCTAGAATTCTAGAAAAAAAATTCTTCTCCAGCTCCCACAGGAAGGGCACCCCAACGCCCTGGTTTCTTAAGTAGTCAAATGAATGGATGCCCCAACATCCTAGACCAACCTGCCACCCTGAAGTGTTCACAGGCTCAAACCTATAGGCGACTTCATGAAATAACCTAGCACCTCCCTGCCACCCTATAATGACTGAAATGAGACAAGAGTGTGGATTCCCGTACTATGGATAACGATCCACGATACAATATTATTTATAATTATTTTGAACGAACACCCAATCACACTATGACTTGCAACCCAACCATGACATCATCCCAACAGAGACTCCTATACCTCCCAATAATGCCTTTTCGACTCTAGGTAGATTGACTCTTTTACAATAATGACTCTTCCAATGATGACACTTTTACAAATGACTCTTTTACAAAGTTACAATGATGACTCTTGGCCTTGACTCTTCTTCACAAATATACGGATGGCTGCCATGTCTTCAAAGGATGTCCTGCTGCAATGCTTCCTTTGATTTGATAATTCTGCTCTTGAATTCTTGCTTGAAGTTGTACGTGAATCTTGTTCTACTTGCATGCAAAATTTTCCCAGAAAAACCAATCCCAAAACAAAATAAAATACCCTTCAACTTACCTTTTCCTGCAAAACACATGTAAGTGCATAATAATGAATAAATAAAAATTAAAGTTACATTGCGTACCTGAAGTGTTCTTTTCACTTTTGTTGTTGACTTATTACAACAGTAGACAAAGACTCACACTCTTGATATAGGCCTGGACTCTATGCAAGACTATATCCAAAACTGACCTAAAGATATATACAATAAAAACTGATGACAAACCCTAGACTTGTGATGGACCAAGTTCTAAGTACAACAACATAGACCATTCTATCAACTATGAAAAGAAAAGTAACATGAACTTACAACATCATATAGATTTAACAGACTTGGTGCAACATCCTCGCAAACCCTAGACTTGTGATGGACCAAGTTCTAAGTACAACAGCATAGACCATTCTATCAAATATGAAAAGAAAAGTAACATGAACTTACAACATCATATAGATTTAACAGACTTGGTGCAGCATCCTCGCATGGCTTAGACCTCATCATTTGCAGGTTCTGAGTCAGAGGAGGTTGGAGTGCTCCCTTGTCGCGCAACATTGCTATCAGTGTGGGACAATCCTTCGTCTCATGATCAAACAATGTACAATACAAGCATGATGGATGCGTCAGATTCGTACAATCACAGACATAATTTCCTAGCCCTCCGCAATTGTAACATATCAGCTGTCCGTGACCCCTTCCATGCCCTCCTCCTCCACCTCGGCCTCGTCCGCGGCCCTGAAATCCGGTTCACACCATTCCTGCGTTCTAGTCAAGGGGTCGCATTTTGGCCTGAACTCTGTAGGTGGGAGTCCTATCCATCATCAGTTCATAGCTTCTGCAGGTGCACTCATCATGTCCCACTGATCTACAGAAATTACAGAACAACTGTTGTGAATTCTATGTGTACTTCTGCAATAAATGGCAGTTGTCCATAGCATGCTTTCCTCCTATTTGAAAAATTGCGCACCACAACACAGGCGCCGCTCTAGGTCCTGCTTGTGCCTCTGGTCTCAATGAAATTGGTCCTCCTCCCACAAGGTAATTCGCGAACATTAGGCAGTGGTCCTTGTCATGACCCTGACCCTTACATTTAACACACCATACCTTGTCGCACACCTTTGGGCGAGCTGTCCTATCTTGTTTCAAACTCTGCATCTCAAGGCAAAAGTTTTTCAACTGCGCGTGGATCTGCTGAACTCCCAGGTTAGGATCCTTTATTGGGGTCTCATGCAGTCTCATCACAATCTCCAGGCCTCGGCCTGAGTTGTTAGCCTCTGTTGTCATAGCGCGTTCCTTAAATGCGGCGTTAGCAATGCTACAAACCATTCACGGAGTTGTCCATCTGTCAAAGTCATGTTAGCTTCGCGAATTGTGCACTTCAGTCTCTGATCCTACTCCCAAGGGGTCTCACCTGGTAGCATCATGATCTCCTTGAACCCAATGATCAAATGCGCCTCTGACTTTAGCTTGCTAAATTCTCTGTTCAACACAGTTTCAATATTCGCGATCCGCGCATTCAAATTTTCATTGGAATGCTTAATGTACCAGGTCGGCGCGTGATCCTATAGAGCACTGACCAACATTTCTTTCTTTATATTGTAATCTGTAACTCCTTGCACTTCCCATACAAATTTTATCACGAACCAAAACTGGTTCGGATCTTCATTTCCTACTCCCTTGAATAATGGCAACTTTATCGTGCTTGCCATATTGACTCGCGGTGGTGGCGGAGGTGGTATGGGTGAAGATGGGGGGGAAGACGATGAAATTGGCGGTGGTGTGGGTGGGGTGGTATGCGCGAAATCCTTTGCCTTATCAAATTGATCACACTTCTTGGTGAGACATTTGCGAGCTCTTCCTCATCCCCTCATGGAGGTGAAATCAAGGGCTAGTTTCTAGTTCTGCACTACCTTCATTTCCATAAATTCTCCCACTTCGCATAGCCCCAAACATCAATGTATTCACATAACTCGCTTTTCACACAATAGAATTTTAATCCAAGTGTTCAAAGAATTAACATACTTACCTCGCGGTCCTTTGAGGAAGCGTCATTCTGCCTCGCTATAGCTGACTGAAGTATCTACCGTGAACTCAATGATGAATCCTCATATAATTCGATCAAGCCAGTGATCAACAACGTGCACGATCTTATCCTCTGATGCTTCCAATCTGCGCACCAATTCTGGAGTCCACACAATAGGTCTGTCGAGCTTGCACCTTCCTTGGCTATCTGCTAGCTTCGCGATCCACTCGTATAGCTCAATAGGGAAAGATGCGAAGAAAATTTCGTGGATCTCTGTGTACAGGTAGTAGTCTAACCACTCTTCTTTTGATAGTCGCAGATTCTTGTTCTCCTACGTTGCGAACTCGTGAATCTTCCTATCCAACCAATCTTCAATTTCTTTCTTTGTTGGATTCCAGTGATACAACATCAGACATCTCTATGCATATCCCGGTCCTGGCAACAGAAGCATTTGCTGGCTTGTAGGGGCCTGACCCAGGTTCAGAGTTAATTAGCCAAACAAATCCCTGTACTATTGGCTCTTTCGGCAACAGTCCGCGGAGCGCGGACTGAAGTCTCACCTGAAGTAGTATGGGGGGGTGCTGGAACCAGGTTTCCGCACCCTTGAGATGTCTGAGGGGTTGATTTGGTCCAAATATGAGTCTCTTCACGCAGGTTACTTCGCGTACTTCCCTGGCCTTCGCGCCCTGATATATTTGCCTTCACGCAACCCTAACCAGGGCTGTGGGGCTTTCGTGCTACTGAAGCAGTGATCTGTACTAATTCCCTAGGTCACACTCGAGATCTTACTTATCTTCTTATACCAGTTAGTTATCTTCATGTAATCGAATGCCTTATGTTATATTTACTTATACAACACATTCGTATGAGCTCGCACAACAAATAAACAACAAACTTGTAATTCATACCCAATAATACATAAAATAGGAAAAGATACACATAAATATGGTAAAAATTCTCTTTATTAATACTTCCAATGGTTATAGACTCAACCTGTCTTGCGCACTCAGCTGCAGGGGTCCGCGCACTCAGCTGCGGACTACTAGGCCTCTGCGCACTCAGTTGCAGAGCCTCCTCTTACTCTACAACCCAATGACATGACTTACACTTCGACTCAATGCTTCATCAATTCCTTAGACTCATCTTACTTCATTCTCTTTTCTACACTTAGAGCCTCGCTCTATTTATACAATCCCATGGTCCGCGAACCATGGGTAGATCTTTCAAACCGACATTACATTACAAAAACAAGGGTGGAAAACCTTATGACTCTATTATGACTTTGCACTCCGTGCCCACAAATCGCGGAGTCTTTACAATGGACTTAGTCAAAACTTGGCCTTTAAGCCCCAAAACATGCCTTAGGGGGATTCCATGCCCAAAAAATATGTAGCATCAAATGTGTAGTATCAATAATAGGACTTCCAAAATGTGGTATCAAAACTAATTGTGACATAAAGAGACATAGATATATAACTGAGACCCTGTATATACTTACGTTGTCCTGAAAAAACATATGTTAGAGATGATACTCATATTTCAAATGTAAAAACTAATCATACATACCTTGCTGTATGAGACTTACCCTTGAATGTTGATGTGTGGTCCTTACTGCAGTGATCCTTGAATGCATGTTTTTTCTTGCCTTCTAGGAGTTTGATATTGAATCTTTTGTATTTATGTAATTTCGTATCTCCAGGGTCTGAAATTTCATCTTGTGGTAGCCCTTGGAGTCCTATCCCCAACTGCATAGGTCTGATCAAGATTGGATTCTTCAATAAAGAGTTATGCCCAATATCCCATGATGACCTGATTATAGACTGTTTCACTAGAGTGAACTTGTACGAAGTGCCGCGTGTCACTGTTGCAATCGTCGGCCCTGAAAATGCTACTCAACAAACTAAAATCCGTCCTCTTTCTATGACTATTTACTAAATTGGAATCCAATTCTCAGAGAGAAAGTTATGACTATTTTCCCAACGTCACTTGTTTGACATGGAATTTAGGAGCCTGCAAAAATTGTAACTTCCTAAGATCATATCTCTGCAAATATAACAAACCAAGATCTGAATTCAGTTACGATGTTTAGTGAGATTTATGATCAAATGGGTTTTAATTTTATCTTCTCAAGCTTCACAGAATTTTTTTTATAGCGAAAATGCCACGATGACCTGTTTGAAGCCACAAAATCCCTACTAGAGGAGGATATGAGGGTCATTATCTATATGAATGTCTTGAGTTGAGAGGGTCCTCAACAAGTGAATGTTAGAGGGATTTTAGGAGCAACTTTATTATTATTAATTATTGACTATTCAATGACCATAACCAATTATGAGTGCCATGCCACAACCCCATAGGGTTTTAGCCCACTAACTAGGGTTACTAACTTCAAACATGAATATCTCTCAAACCGTGAAGAATTACTTGGCATGCCATATATAAATGGAAACATCTGGACGATTAGAATCCATCTAAAAGATGCTTGACTTAGAATAGAGTAAGTTTTCAAGTCAAAATTCCCATGCAAGATCAGGGTAGCCCTTGGTGCTGCTTGGGTTGACATCAATGCCGACCACTAATCAACACTCCCAAGACTACCAACTTTAATTATCAACCCGATGATCGTACAAAATTAAGAGGTATCGACACTATATGTAAAACATACATTATGTCATTTTTTTGTTGATCTGATGTAATGGAGTGAATGTGATGAAATAAAAGCCTAAACTAACTGCAAAAATGGAATTATTACTTTATTTGCAAGAAATGGAAATGCTACTTGCTCAACTTGTAAATGCTAACTAATAAATTAATGAAAGGAAAAAGATTAATCTACCTGCAGGAAGAAAGCTATTTTATCTTGCATAATTCATTAAACTATCAATCATAATTGCATATATCATCTGCCTAGTTCACACTTGCTTGTAAATCAGTAACCTACTTGCATCATACTTGTAATAAAGAAACTAAGTCTACTCTGTTTTTGTAGTGAATAAAATGAAGGGTTGGAGTGGCTCAGGAGCTTCCACTAATCATAAAATAATAGTTGGGAATCATTATTCATCTATAATAAGTCATAGTTGCAGTGGGGATCAAAACTGAAGAAGGAAAGTGGTGTTACAGGTTTGCTACAAGAAGGGACAAATTTGCTACAGGAGAAGACATAATTGATATAGGAGGAGATAACTCACCGAATGACCAAGTAAATAAAATGAAAATGGGATGGGATTTTTTATTTATTGAGTAGGATGTCTTAGGTCTCCATTCTAGGTGGAATCACTCCAAAACACTGCTATTAACATATGCTAAAAAATAACAAAAAATTACTAGTCTAAAATATGGAAATTCGAGAACTAGTGAGCTATTTAACCTATCAAATGCCTAACCTAATCAAGTGAAAATGTAATGGGGTAAATTTTGTTATTAACTTGAATGTGTTTGTGACCTAATCGAAGTGGAATAAACTCAAATGAAGCTCATTAACATGTTCTAAAAAATAATAGAGTTATTACTATTTGCTACAAGGGACTTATAGAAATTCTAGATTTGTCAATAAGTAAACTAATCCAAGTATCTCAATGATGATTATGACCTTCAAAATCCATTCCAAGGATGAAATCATTCTTGTGAATCTGTAAATAACATGCAAAAGAACTCACTTCAACCATTTAACCCAATCATACAACAAAAAATCATCAATACTAAATGAAAAAATAGGAAAAGAAAGAACAAGAGATGCATGTGAATAAGAAGTGAAAAGAAGAAAAGTAAATTATAAAAAAGGGATCTGAGGTTCTTGGGATAACCAAGCCCAAGGATACTTAGATTCCTATGAGGGAGACCAAGCTTTAGAAGCTAAAAATGGTACCAAACTTCATTATTTGAATCAATCCAAGTACATCCATGTTAGAAATGAAAGTAGAGCTGCAAAAATACAAGTTTTCTCCATAAGAGGACTAAAAAATACATGCCTCTAGAGGCCAATTCGAATTGATACTTATACAAATTGATGGGGAAGCATTCTCCTTAAAAGGAGGAAACTTTCCCCTCCAAAATCCCTCGAATAGTGGATTTGGTTCCCAACACAAGGAATTTGCATTAAATGACAGGGAACACATTCCGAGATTTTCTCAATCATTGGAGCTCCAGAATTTGTGAAATAATTTCATAATATTTTCTTGATTTATTATCCAATCTTGATCCTCCTATAGTAGGGAGCAAGCCCTAGATTATCTCCTATAAATCTTCATAATTTGCTCAATATTCTCACAATATTCTACAAAAATAAATAATATTAGGCACAAATATGCAATCATCTTTAAACCTTCCTAATGAACATGTTAAAGCTAAAAAACATTATTAAGTGTAGGCGAAGAGGTTTAATATAGTCTTCATGTGCCTAAGTAAGGTTAGATGGGCCTTAATTTGTGTCTAATTTAGAGGCCCATCAGCATCATCCCATGAAGAGATCGATGATGCACTCTAATCCTCAACTTTGACATGCTAAGGACCTGTAAATCATAAGCATAACTTAACATATATATAATTAACAAAATAGAAGAATAATAACATATACATTCAATTCAAACACATAAGTTGAAAATAATTTAAAAATTCAAGACAATCTCAAGACATAAATAAATAAAATTTAAAGAGGATTTAAAAATGTAGGAGGTAGATGTCTCCAATGAGTAGAAACATAGATTCCAAATGGACTCTGCACTGAACCAGGAAATTAGTTGTTGTTGTTGCTAGGAATAACTTGAATCACCCACTAGGATGCCTGGAATGGCTTGAAGTCGCTGCTATAGCCTCCTCCTAATTTTTTCTAGAGGACCCAGAGAGGAATTGGTCCTAATCCTCCACAACGGAAAACCCACAAAATTGTGCAAATTACCAACAACTGCTGGCTGGAAAGTGACATATTTTTGATCCCTCTAGAGTGCCCAAAACATTATGCTAAATTAAATGTGGGATCTCCTCCACAAACCCAGAAAAAACCAGAAAGGATTTCGCCTAGTTTTATGCTCCAAAATCACCCCTAAATTCTATGAGCTCCTCCACTACTTGGAAAATACGACCTCTAGGAAATCTACCTTTGCAACCCCTCAATTCAGCCCCAAATCCTTCATCCAAGATTTCCCCACAAATATCTCCACCAAGGATTGCATAGCCCAGGACAACTACGACGCAGGCCTCTGCAAGATAAATTTGACCTGAGAAAAGAACACTCTTCAAGACTGCAAATTCACTAGAAATCTATTGTAAATTGACCAAGGAATGGACCTGCAAAGTCTTAGTGCTCTCACCTCCGGAATACTTTCCCACAAGACTACGTGGCTCCCTCTTCTTCGTCCAACCAGAAGCAAGGCAACTCGTACCACCTGGAAATTGCTCCCCAAGCCTCCATGAAAATTATGACAATACCTTCCTAGGGTGGCACTCAACTTCCACCAAAGAAAGGGTGAGATTTCCCCTCGAAAATCTCTGGTGCTGAACAACACTTGTGACTCAGCTAAAAAACTTGAGCAACAATGGAGTAATTCTCAAATTAGAAAAAGGTGTCAATTAATGCCCTCAACCTTCTATTTATAATTGTTGCCTTACCTTTCCTTGTGGGTACCTCCTCCAAACATTTTGACCTCCCTTCACAAAATAATTTTTTCTCCCAAAAAGTGTGAATTCCTTGGGGGGTGGCCTCCACATTCCACCAAATTTAATATTTGACCCACTTTCCCTAAGTTGGTATAAAAAAATGTGTTAGCTCCAAAATGGAAAAAATGGTATATCTCTTCTAGAAGGAATTTATTGAGAAGGAACATTACATTCCACCCCAAAATAAAATGCTTGTACTTAAGCAATGCTCGTATACACTCTCTCTCTCAGTTGGCCCAACTATTAGTGCAAGAAATACCGGGGTCCCAATGGAAGATCTAGGTGACCTCCCCCTATGAGAACCAACTCTCCCCAATATGTAGCACAACTACTCAACCCTGTAGCTCCCGGGTCCCAAACTAATATCAAAGTGAGTCCACCAAGTGTATGTTGCATCGGTCTGATCATAAATACGACCCTCTCATGCTCCTACAGAGTCATCCACTCTGGTGAATCTTTGCCACAAATATGATAAGGGGCAACTCTACTGTGCACAGGTCTATCTTGCTAGGGCACCTTGCCAAGGTCACCATATACTAATCCATGCCCAATCTCTTATCGAAACAATAGTAAAAAATGACTTCCTCGACCCATAGTGATACCTCGATGGTCTTCGAAATGTCATCCAAAAGAGGTTGAAATCCTGTCTCTGTCATCCCCATGATATTCCCAAAACAAGGTAGTCCTATAACCCAATGGATCCTTGGATCCCATAGCTAGATTAGAGGCCCTTCACTCCCAATTTTTGGTGCCTTCCACTGAGTAGTGCTAATTATCAGCAAGAACCACATCTACCAACCATATTGCCATATTAGCTCAGTGCCCCAAGTCATCAAAAAATATATAGGGGGTGAACTATACATTGTGCAACTGAAACCCAATGGAAGATCTGTATGATCTTGCCTTGCAAAAACTAGCGCATCCCTGAATGTGGTTGAACTGCTAAGCCTTGAGATGCTGAGATCCTGTGCAAATCACAAATAGAAACTGTCATGTTAATGTTGCAACTCTCTAGTCATAAACGATTGTTTAACATGCTCATATTGGGCCCTCCTCTCTTGGAATTTTCGACCACCATACAAGTAATGATCGAAGCTATGCCAAACCTGTGAGGAAAAATCAACAATGCCTAAACCTCCCACCCCATGGCTAGCCCCAATCCTGGGCAACAACAATGAATACCTGCCCCACCACATGGTGAAAGTCTCAACAATGCCCCATGTGTTAACCCAGGAATGAGCTAGATCACTCTCTGTCATCTCAAAGTAGAGTGTTCCACTCATCAACCAAACCCATGGGTCCCAAGTCTGTGGTGACATAATTCTAATGGCTGTTGGGATCCATCCATGCCTCACCTCTAATCCTAATGGGTATAGGTTCCATATATCAAGGGACAATATGGTGTATACCCCATGGCCCTACTCCTGCCTGGTCACACAAAAAACTCTACCATCTTGTGTTCGTATGTTTTACCCAAAAACTGGCAGAAGCTTACGTTCCCTCTTGTAGAAAAGGTCTATCATCCCCTGTACCACATTCTCCTACAATGATTCCATAATGCCCTGTCGAAGGTGTGTCATATAAATCCACCATAAGGATACCCTCAAGTGGGGACTTGGGGGAAAAACATATGCTACCTCTGCAACATACCATGTCATCCCTGCACCTCCACATGATAACACACACATAGTCTATCTTTCCCCATGGGAAAGATCCTCTCCTATCCATGATGCTCTCCGTCACATGTAACCACCTCAAGTGAGTCTCTTATGCCCTACTACATGTGATGAGGGAATCAAGGGACAGTAACCCGTGCCTCTGTGACTGTGTGCAAGTCCCTATGGATATACTCAAGAAGTTCTCATCACAACATATCTCCATACCCCACATAATTCCATGGTTGGGGGCTGAGTCAGTGTGAAGCAACCTACATCATGTTAAAATCGCCATATCTAATACCACACCTGCATGTCCTCGGATGAGTGGATCTCCCCTCCAGATCCTCTCGGGGAGATATGACAGGAAAACCTCCCTACGTGCCAGTGGTGGTGTCACTAACGTGCTGCTACATGGTGTCCCCTACACCCTACATATCCGCAAAAACTCCTCATCCCCATATAGTTCTCTATCTAGTGGCCTGCCAATGCCACCTCCTTCGATCAACCCTTGCAAGAGTATGTTGATCATCCTGCGATTCCATGCCTGATCCACATGCCAGGACAACTTTTGGAGTCTACGTACTCCCCTATTGATCTAACCAACCACTAGTGCTTCTCAGAACTCTGATGGAAATATGGGGGCGTGTGTGCACTCAATCTCCAAATACAACACACATCTATTACCATCGCCAACTGACTTGATGACGTGATGGGGAATCTCACCTAGATCCTAAAAATAGTATGGCCCTCGAGTCCCTTTGGTAGTTCATGGCCCTTGTAGAACTATGGCCATGGATACATCCTAACACCTAACATGCTCTACTAGGTACTAACTCAATACCTCTCACCATCCAACCCGGTGTGAGGGACCAAATGCAAGAACACCAATATACATAAAAACTCCATCGTGCAAGTGCTGCACCCTATGAAACTCATGTTTCCACATCTCACTATCCTGGTCAACAAATAACACTAATATAGATAACTCTATCTCTCTCTCTCCAACGTGTAGAGGAAACCTACTAGTGCTACTAGCCTCATCTACGCATGTATGGAGAGGGCTTCTCCTTTGCTCCAATGTGTACTCTATCTGAATCATTAGTGAATCCAACTATTCCCCAATGTGAGTCAGTTTGGTCGCTGACTTGGCACAAATACTTCTCATGCCCTCCACCTCCTCATTCTTTTGTAGAATGGCTTCTCGGACCATCTTGGCCTTCTTTCCCAATGCTAGAAGGATGAAACTAAGCTATCAGACTAGCTGAGGATGGCTATCATCTGGAAACTCGGACATGGTCCTAAAAGTCTCATCAACATGTGCCTCATTGATGGATGGCCTCTCATCAGTAGTTGGGACCTCACCAACAGGTGATCGTTTGGGTGTATGCCCTACTCCCTCCACTAAGGTATCAACCAGAGCTAGCAAAGGGATCTCCAACAAGGGTAACTCCTGTGCCACACTAGGTATATCACTGTGCCCCTCACCATCCTGCGTGTCCTCCTGCTCAACCTCCTTCTAAGGCTTCTAATATCTAAATACAATTCTCCACCAACAATAACGCCCCCTAGTCTCACCCTCAAACGATCCCTTTCCTGTCTGCTCCTTTTGAGGAGATCTGATGCCGTGATTATGTCGACTCTCCCCACATGATGTAGATGGTTGCGCCCCCATGACCTATGTACCTCTAGTGTCTCTAATGTAAGGATGAGGATAGATCTGGTTTATCAACTTCCTCAACTGGCCCAACCTCTCATCATTCCAGTGGATTCCACCCTTGAATTCTTGCATACTGAATCTCCTTTGAGCAATGGGTTGAGTATGCTTTAACCCCTCACTATGCATTCATGCCCAAATCTCCCATGATCTAGTTGGCTACGTCACAACTGGCAAATATCAAGGCTCCGATACTACTGTAATGTTCCTATATATATATATATATATATATATAATTTTATGTTATGTTAAATAGTTGTAAGATTATGTTATGTTATATATTATATATATAAAATTATAATCTACAACTATATGATGTTATAGTTAAATATAGTTATATGTTTTGTTATATATATGTCTTATGTTAAATGTTATAATTATATATAATTAAGTTAAATGTTTTGTTATATATATATAACAATTTTTTTTAGATTTTTAACTTTAAAGATTAATATTTTATTTTTAAAACTAGAATCGTACTATATTTATTATTAAAAAATATTTAAAATATAAATTAATTTAAATTTAAAATAATAAAATAAAATAAAATTTCTTATTTTATAAATAGAGGTTTACTATGAGCAACCATATTCATCATGTCAATCTCAAGCTCCTAATTTACTTATTTATTAGTTATAGTTTCATTGTTTTTTGTTTTGGAGTTTTTTGGGGTATATTTTCTGTCAAATTTGCTAGAAATTTAAAATTCATTTTAAATAACAAAAAAAATGAAAATTTATTTCACAAAATTCCTAAATAAAAACTTTAAAACCTAAAATAATTAGAAAAAAAATGTTTTTACCATTCAAAATCAGAAAATATGCATTTAATAAACAAAACATTGCAAGTAAGAAACAAATTTAAAACCTAAGTTATAGTTTTTTTGGTGGTTTCAATGTGTTTTCCAGGTTATTTTGAAGGGTTTTTTTGTGTGGTTTTTGTGGTTTCTGTATGGTTGTTTTTTTGTTTTGTTTTTAAATTAGTTGGATTTCATGGTTTTTGTACATCATTGTTTTTTTAATTAATTTGTTACATTTTTCAAAAAAAAAAAACAAGAAAGACAAAGGATAGAATACCTACCTTCGTTTGAGCCTCCGCGACATTGGCAGAGTGGTTGGTGAGATTGATTTGAATGCTCCATTGCTCGATCGAGCTCCAATACTCTCGATCGAGCCACTGTCACACTCTTAGTCTGGCTCTCATGGTCTGTGCAAATAGTGTGCACAGACCGCGGGAGCAATATATATTAAAAAAATGGCTCGATCAAGCTCCCACAGTATGTGCAAATGACGTGTACAGACCACAAGGGTAGTATGTATTAAAAAAAGAGATCGATAAAAAATTATAGCTCAACGAAGGGTTATCATTTAGCCCTTGATCGAGCTATCTTTTTAGCGCCCAAGGAGCTTGATCGAACGCTTAAAAAAGGCTCGATTGAGCGCTTAAAAATGCTAGATCGAGTGCTTAAATGGCTCGATTAAGCCATTATTTTTTCCACCCAAACGAACCCTCTTTCACCAAAAAACATAACCCAACTCCATGCTTTCACCCTACTATATAAGGTTTAAAACTTACAAGATATGCATGTATCACAAGTGTAAATGAGGCCAAAATCTGACAACTATTAGTCGTATATGTGACTTATTTGCGTCGGCTATCCGACACATTGGTGCTCATAAAATCGTCGCTAGAATTTTGTCGAATAGTCGACAATTTAATAATTGTCGGATATTCGATTGTATAAATGTTGATTAATCGAAAGATTAAAGACCTAAATGGTCATTAAAAAATTGATGTTTATAAGTTGGTTTTGCAACGATAAAAATCATCAGATATCCAACGGGTCAAACATCGCATATCCAATAGGTATCGCATGAGTCCGAAGTCGGATATTTGACACATAGGTCATTTTTTACAATAGGAAAAATTGATGTTTAGACGTCGGGTAATCGATGACATAGGTAAAATGTGCAACATAAGTTTTCTCACTCCAATTCTTGGAGGTTGATGGTGAAGTGTCGGATACGAGACGGACAAGAGTTTTGTCCGACTATAATACACAGTACTATAATTAAGACTATAAGAAATGACTTCAGTCACCATAAGACCACCTTGTAAGCATAAGTATACTAGTAATTTCACCGAGAGGTTCAAAAGAACATCAATATAAATTCATAACTAGATATTTCCAAAGTTGGGCCTTTGATCACACATGCCAAATAGAAAAAGGAAGTGACAATGAGTTGTGGCTCATAATGAGTGAAATATATCCTACTTTTATCAATGATATCAACAAATACATGATCAAGAAGATGAGATAAGTCCCAATAATGAACACGCTACTGGGACTTACATTGTAATCATCATACATAGTGCACCAACCCTAATTAGTGAATTGCAACTTTTATGAGGAAGACAATTAACATATGAAAACCCCATGTGAATGAATTCTCTAAATCATTATTTCCCCATAACATAACATCTATCATAATTCCTCTCCCTCCTATAGAATTTTGATATTACAAGATAATGGACACTACAAAATTGGGTACTATATGTTCATTTCTAGCACTAACACCAATACACCTCATATCATGAAACCACATTATAAGTTAGTTTGGTCATCTATCAATAAGTTGTTGAATTGCTCACAACTCATGTTCCTTGACTAGATTTCATTTTTATGGTTGCACTACATTTCTACATATTTCTCTATAGGAGGGTGTATAAATCTTTACATATAGAGAAAGGAGAATTCACCACACTATTTTTAGGAAACATACAATGCAATAGTGAAGTTATGTAGTCATTTCTTGTTAACCATTCCAATAGAACACTCCTCTCAACTAAATATAATATTCTAATGAATCTCTTCGATCCAATTATTCTAAAAGAGAAGGGAATTTAGTTATATTTGTAATTGGGATAGAGCTTCATTGTACATAGTGCGAAAACATAAGTAGCTAATATGATTTTGAAAAAGTAAGTTTTAATTCTTCAATGCTAAGAAACATAAATATTTCCATTCTAAGTGTTACCCCTTATACTGTATGAGGTGACATTTGTGTTTTTTCTCATCATCTAGTTGCATAAGATACTTTTTGATGAAATTGATTAATCATTGGACATGCGCATAGGAAATTTCATGGGCACACACACTTTCCCTAATGATGAGCCTCATCATTGGGCGACTATATGTGCCTTAATTCACCTCCTAGCTTAGTCAAACCAACTTTTCTCACAACTTATTACATGTTTTGATTATATTTTGTTTAATGAGATGAGTTAAAGTGAGATATTATGCCTAGTGGACTAATATGCATTGAATGCAGGTTTGGAAGAGAAAATAAAGGAATTTTGGCAAAGACTAAGGTTTGAAACTCGAAAGGGACAAGGGAGAGAGATTGTAGGAGGTAAATCCTCCTCATTTACTCCTTCCCCATTCGAATATTCCTTCATTAATCCCACCAAGCTCGAAGTGCAAGCAACCAAGCCATGAAGATTAGAAGGCAGCCGAGCAAGTGATAGACAAAGAGTAGTTCATCTCGAGTTTGGGAGCCGAGCCTCCCTAAATTTAAGGAAGTCATTGGAGACTTTAGTTGTATAAGTAGAGAGGCCTAGAGCCTCATGGGGATTCCAATTTTTGTTGTAAAACTCTAGCTATTTTCGAGCTCCAGACTTGTGGAAGAATTTTTGATGTAATTTTCTGTTTTGGAAATAAGAATGAGTTTGTTCTTGATTTAGTACTGAGTTAACTCAGAGGGATGAAGCTCTTGGGCTAGGGCCCTACTCTAGCAGCAAAGGCTCCTCTTCTTGTATCTTTATTCTTAACTTAGTTTCATAGATTCATGGTTAAACTGTTGTTAGAAGCATTCCATTGCAAGTAGTGTAGATTTGATTAATTGTTTATTAGGTTACTTCCATTTGTGCCTTACTTCAATAGCAAGATAGAAGGGATAAAAGAGGCTCCACAAAGCTGCCAGTAGGTGTCTTGGCCTCACTTCCTCCTTTTGGGAACATGATTTGAGGAAAAGACCCTTATGCAACCCAAAAAAGATAGATTTCCATTTCCTTCATGATATTTAGAATTTGCTGTACTTAAGCTAGCATTTGATCAGTTTTGAAAAGTATGATTCCATTTCCATCTCTTCTATCTTCATTCTTGCAGTAGATCTCATCCATGATTCCATCTTATTCAACCATTTCTTCATGCATAAGGTAGACAATTAGATCAATAAATTCTGCTTTTCTAGTTCATGAGAATTCTTCTTGTTTACATGACTTTTTGGAAATTACATATGTTTGATGCAGATCAGGCACTTCAGAAGTAGAAAAAGATCTCATAGCAAGCAACCACTTTCCAACTTCATTCACCCATAGGCATTCCTCGTTTTCATCAAAACCTTCACCAATTTCATAATTTTACATAGAAATTTCCTTAGGCATTTTGAGCAAATCCAACCATCTCCTACACTTGGTTTTGGGTTGTGAGTGATCCTAGGCCTCTTCTCACTCCATTCCACCCATCAACCACCTTCCATAGGATTTCCATCACCTCCAACACCCATCGTTTTGCTCATTATTGCATCCTGTAGAAATATAGGGAATCATGTAGGTTTCTAGTACATCTTGTAGGTTTTCCTGTTGTGGAAATTCCCACTGTAGATCAACAGATTATGCAATATACTAAAGAAAAATACAAGATCTACTTCTACAACAACTTTGCGGAAGCTTAATCGAATATGAACAAGATCAATAAGAACACATATAACTGAGAATGAGAAATCAATCACACATAACATAGAAGAAATAACCTGGGGAAAGCCTCAGCCTAAAACCCCAATCTCTGTATTATCATACAAGTGGAAATATGTTCAAGTTACAAAAAGAATCAGCTCTCAAGCTATATTGCTCTCTTTGCAATCAAACAATACTGCTTATAGACAGTCAAAGGCTCTCACAACCTTCTCCTCTACCCTCCAAGCCTCCTATTTCCTTGCGCAATTTTTCCTAGGGTCGAGTGCTTCCACTTGTGTGAATTCCCACCTCACACTGCTCACTTGGCTCAAAAATAACTGCACAAACCTGAAGGAGATAATTCCTTCTGCATGGATGAGTTTCCTATATAGGAAAAATCCTCTAACTGATAGTACATTATCCCTTCCTTTGATCTCAACTGGGTCTCTGACTGAACTGACATGCATGAGTTATTTATGAGAGAATATTCAATTATTTGGAGAGCAACAGTTGCATGCATGCAAGAATTAACTAAATGAACTCACAATTAATTCCACAAACTATTGGAACTAATCTAACTAGACTTGACTCAGTTAACTGAGCCAACTAATTACAACTCAATATTACAACTCATCCTTATCTCTTTAACTGATGGATAAATTCCTCAATCAATGGAGAAACTGTTGCATGTCCCCACATAGACTTCATGTTTGATTTTATACAACTAATTAAATCAAGATGAATTAATTAATTATTTTACAAACAACTGCTAAGATCAAATTCGAATTTTACTTCTCAATTTTAGATCAGGGACTAACTAAAATTGGAATCCATCCTGAAATGCTATTTTTAGCACTTCCATTTTTCATTCCTTGTTGCTATGTCCAACACTGGTACCTGAGTTGCTATTTATGGCATTTCTATTTTTAGCATTTCTTGTTGCCATTTTCAATTCTCCCTCAACAAGAAAGGCATTCAACTTGAACCCGATCCTGAACCTTTGGAATGTTTTGCACGCAACACTTCTCCCAAGTGTTGTTGTTCCAGCAACTCTAGAAACAAAAAATCTCCCAACTGACCTCCTTGTTGGGCTAGAAACATCCTCTGATGCCGAAGCTCCCTTTGCTACTGACAAGTACTTCCTTTGTGACCTTTGAGCTACTACAACACTCCATGCATCTCGCACTATTGCACACCTCTTTGTGCCATCCTGCACTAGTGCAACACTCCTATGCCTCTCGCATTGTTGTAGCCTACTAGCTCTGCGTTGTCCTAGGATTCCTGCACTGTAGCTCTCTCTGCTGCTCCATCCATATCTGCCTCTACCCACTCATCCAGTCCTGCTACTCCTTGTCGGGGCTCCCGTAGCAAGGTATAATCAAATAGGTTAGGTACCTCAATGATCCTGCCCCTATTCTAGCCTTCTTGGGACTGTCACTCCACATCGCCCCACCTCCTTCTTGGAGGTATGGATGCATGTGATCCCTCTACCCACTTGGCTCAAAATTCCCCCCCTACTGGAGGTCTCTACATGAGTGGATGCCTCCACTTGGTCTCCTCTCGGCTTCTCTAGTTGTGGCTGCTCCACAACCTCCTGAAGTTGCTTCACCAATCATGGCTCCTCCACAATTGTCTGAGACTTTGTCTGGCACTAGATGTTGAGAGGTAGTGTACTCTCCCTCTCAACCACCAAGTCTCCAACAGTTGCCTTACTCCTCAAGGCTTTGCATGCATCTTGAACCTCAAGAGCATACAGGTTCTTGACTTGTGAACCGATCTGCTTCACCTGTCTCGTGGTGATGTGTCGAAGGAAAACCTTTCCCGAGACTACATCATAGCCTTTGTCTTCCAGCATTGTGATCGACACCAATTTTTTCCTCAGTCTTGGTATATACTTGACATCGGTCAAGGTAATATGAGCTTCATGCTCCCTCTGAAAAACAACCATGCCTACGCCTGAGACACTATACTTTTCATCATTACCCATCGCTATGCGTATCTGGAGATCTTTCTCCTCCAAGGTACTGAACAAGTTCCTATCACCAGTCATGTGGAAAGAAGCTCCATTGTCAAGAAACCAACCACATCCCACCATGGATGAAACCATGCATGCGAAGAGGGTGAAATCCAACTTGAATTGTGAGGCCAATGCCTCACCTTCAGATCCTTCCTTGGATCCCATCTTGGATTTCTTCAGTGGACAATTTGTAGCAAAATGGCCCACCTCATGACAATGAAAGCATCACACTTTCGATTTGTCAAACTTCTTCCCACCATAGGAAGAACTCGATTTGGGATGAGAATCCTTCTCCTTCCCTTTCTTTGCCTTACTCACTAAGGTGCAGTTTTCTTCATCCTCCTTGGATGAAGAACCATCTTTGGTGCTTCTTCTTATCTCCTCCTGCATCAGATCCGACCAAAGTCGTTCCCAATTTAATAGTTTTTCTCTTCCATTAACCGAGTCTTGGTGGCTATGCTAGCTCTTAGGAAGACCGAGGAGTGCAAGACTCACCATGTCATCGTCGACTATCATGATCCCTACACTTCCAAGCTCATCCTGCAGGTGGTGAGCTTGTTCAGATATGTAGAGATCGTGTTGCCCTTTTCACACTTGATTTTCCGAAGCTTGTCTTTCAGCGCCAGCTTCCTCTGATTGTTGCTGTTCTGATTTAGATATTTCAATGTTTTCCACATCGAAAATAGTGTCTCCTTCCCATGGGGACTCGAGACTATGTGGTCTCGAACTCCCTCCAGAAGGATTCTCCTTGCTGTAGCCACACATTTCTTCCATTCTACCAATTCTGTAGCATCAGTCGGCTTGGGGACTTCTTGATACTGCTTCCATGCAATCCTTCTAGTCTATATAATTCGAGCTACCATCAAGGGCATACTCGAGTCTTAAACCATTGAACGCCATTGGTGAAATTGAGATGTGATAATAACTCAATTTCTATATTCAGGAACTTCAACCTTCAAACTTCTCCCTTCTTGTATACTGTTCTTCACTTTGATCACCTTTGCTCTGATACCATGTGGAAATTCCCACTGTAGATCAACAGATTATGCAATATACTAAAGCAAAATACAAGATCTACTTCTACAACAACTTTGCGGAAGCTTAATCGAATATGAGCAAGATCAATGAGAACACATATAACTGAGAATGAGAAATCAATCACACATAACACAGAAGAAATAACCTGGGGAAAGCCTTAGCCTAAAACCCCAATCTTTTTATTATCATGCAAGTGGAAATATGTTCAAGTTACAAAAATAATCAACTCTCAAGCTATCCTGCTCTCTGCAATCAAACAATACTGCTCATAGATAGTCAGAGGCTCTCAAAAACTTCTCCTCTGCCCTCCAAGCCTCCTGTTTCCTTGCACATTTTTTCCTGTGGTCCAGTGCTTCCACTTGTGTGAATTCCCACCTCACACTGCTCACTTGGCTCAGAAATAACTGCACAAACCCGAAGGAGATAATTCCTTCTGCATGGATGAGTTTCCTATATAGAAAAAATCCTCCGACTAATAGTACATTGTCCCTTCCTCTAATCTCAACTGGGTCTCTGACTGAACTAACATGCATTAGTTATTTATGAGAGAATATTTAGTTATCTGGAGAGCAATAGTTACATGCATGCAAGCATTAACTAACTGAACTCACAATTAATTCCACAAACTGTTGGAACTAATCTAACTGGACTTGAATCAGTTAACTATGCCAACTAATTACAACTCAATATTACAAGTCATCCTTATCTCTTTAACTGATGGATAAATTCCTCAATCAATGGAGAAACTGTTGCATGTCTCCACAGAGACTTCATGTTTGATTTTCTACAACTAATTAACTCAAGATGAATTAATTAATTATTTTACAAACAACTGCTAAGATCAAATTCGAATTTAACTTCTCAATTTTATATCAGGGACTAACTAAAATTGGAATCCATCCCGAAATGTTATTTATAGCAATGCTATTTGTAGCACTTCCATTTTTCATTCCTTGTTGCTATGTCCAACACTGGTACCTGAGATGCTTTTTATAGCATTTCTATTTTTAACATTTCTTGTTGCCATTTTCAACACTTGTAGTGGCCATTTTTGAGACCGAATTGAGGGAAAACTTCCAGGAAGCCTCCCAAGGTCACCCAAGGGTCCCCCAAACCTTCCAGCCATCCATCAACACCCCTAAACCACCTTCCACATCACCAAAAGAGATTAGTTTGCACACTTGACTTTTTATGAAAGGCATAAAAAGACAAAATAGATTTATTACAGTCCTTTACATGCATAGCAGTTGTGTTTGATGTTATTAGCTTCCATGCTTAGGATAGTAGCATTTTGTTCATGTTAATTTAACATCATTTCAAAGCATATCTCTTAGCAGTTAATTAGGAAATGATGTGCCCTACCATTGAATTTCAGTCTCTTTCATTATTGCAGTAGATCAGCTCTCTCTTAGAGTATATTTCTCTTTCTGTCATTAAGGAACCAAGCTTCTTTTGAATCCATAGAAGTCTAGCTTGCAAACACTAGTGGTCTCTCGCTAGCTGAACAGTGATAAAAGGCAGAACCATCACTTTTACTTGTGTATATAGCACTGTCACCTCCAATTTTGTACGAATCCTGGGTTGATAAAGTAAAGTTGGTAGCTCCAGGAGTTGCAACATTCTTGCTGCAATACTGGTGCTCATCACTTTTTGGCGTCGTTGCCAGGGAGGTGTCTGAGTAATATGTGATTACTGCTTTATTTCTTCTACTTCTTGTTTATACTATTCTTCCATTTTTTCTGCAAAAGTAATTTAGTTTGATTTTCAATCTGCATTCTTTTCTTTCCTTTCCATTATGCAAGTTAGATTTCAAGCAAGTAGCTAATCTTTTCATTCAGTCAATATTTCTCATTCAGTCTGCAATTTTAATTATGCAAGTTGGATTTCAATTCAACAATTAGTTTTTCATTTAGTTAGTAGTTTTAATTCAATCTGGAAATTCAGTTCTGCAAAGCACTTTCAAAATTTGAAAAAAATCACAAAACCAAACAAAAAACATTTCCTTTCATGCCTCGTAGGAATAGGGATAACTTAGGGAAATTTTTTCCAAATACCCCCACTGCATCCAACAACCAACCTTCTCTCTTCTTCAGTGGTTGTGGACAGGAGGAACCCTTAGGTGAGCAACCAGACATATTTGAAGAACCTACGGGGGAAGAAGAAGAACCCATTCCTGCCGAGCCAATGGCTGAAAACAGAAATGACAGAGGGAATTGAGAGAGAGTTGAGGGTGCCTTCCCCATCAGGGAAACCAATGGGGACACTAAGATGAAAAATATAAGCCCCTCTACCCTTCCTCATTTCCATGGTTTGACCACAGAAGACCCTGACACTTTCCTATTTGAGTTTGCTGTTATATGCCGAACCTATGACTATATAGATGATGATCAGAAGTTGAAACTATTTCCATCTACCCTCAAGGATGCAGCTCTGCATTGGTTCATGGGTTTACCTGGGGATAACATTACAACTTGGGTTCAAATGTAGCAAGACTTCAAAAATAAGTATCGAGACTACTATAGGTCTAAGGATAATAAAGAAGAAATTTTTAGCATGACCTTAGGTAATGATGAATCCCTAGAGGATTATGAAGAAAGGTTCCAACTTAGTTACATAAGGGCCAGGTGCACACTTGACCCTGAGTCACTGAAGCTAGTCCTACTTAGAGGAGTAAGGGAAGACCTTTTGGATACCCTACACTTGTTAGTAGGAGGAGATATATACAGTTACCCTATGAGGATATCAAGACTGTCTTTAGAAACCATTCTAGGGTAGCTATGAAAAAGGGTGGGGGAAGTCAACCTATGGTCAACACATCCTCTTCCAATTCATCCCTCAAGGGTGAAACTGGAAAAATGCTGGAAGATTTCAAGAGTGAGATGCTGCAAACCCTTGCCTTATAGATGGACATGATGAACATTAGGAGAAAGCAGGAGGAAGCCGAGAGAGCCTTGGCCATTTTCTGTCCTATATGCACCAGGAGGCACCCTAGGAATGAATTTCCATTGAATTCCATTGAAATTTTCTTAGTATGTGAAGAAAACCACTCCACAGACAAGTGCCCTTCTTTGCCTGGACTCAAATATGTATATCAAGGAGCTAAAGGGGTCACTGAGCAACTCTGTTACATAAACCAAAGGAGACCTCATGGGCCTAGGCCATACCAATAGGGCATGCAAGGGTCATCCCATGCATCTTATAACCCCAACAAGACCACATCCATACCTTCCTACGGACCCCTTTCTCATCCTTCCTGGTCTACACCTCCTCCTTGGTCCTTTTCATCTCAGTATCATTCCCAGCCATCCAGCTAGTCATTTCAATCATATGCTCTGCCACAACCTCAGTGGAATGCACCGCCCTAGGGGTGGAGGCCCCAATACAACAATTTTCCAGCTTTATTGCCTTCACCACCTACCCAACCACAACTGTTACACTCTGCTCCACCGAAACAACCCCAGATGCCTGCTCAACTAAATCCAAACTCGAACAATAGACAGGCACAACAACTATACAATGGAGAGACATCATATCCAACTTATGCTATGGAGATCTAGGAAATTAACTTGAGATCTGGGAGAGTTCTCCCAGATAACCAACCTCCACCTCCACGTAGGGAGGTTGAAGAAGAAATAGAGGAAAGCGTTCTTAAAGTAAATCCACCCTTTCCCAAGAGATTAACTCAACCACCCCAGCCTACCCCAAAAGAGACTGAACTTCTGGGAGAATTGAAAAACCTATGTGTCAAGATTCCACTTCTCCAAGCCATCAAGGATGTACCTATTTACAACAAGTTGATTAAGGAGAAGTGTTTCAAGCATCCAGGGAGGCAAAAAAGATATGCCCCTACCATTAGTGTCATCGAACAACTGTTCGACTTAATTCTAGGGCAGGTAATCTGTCCAAAGTATTTGGACCCTGGAAGCCCTATAGTAGATGTGCACTTCAATGGCACCATTGTCCCACACACTTTGATCGATCTTGGGGCTGCCATTAATGTGATGACCAAGGACACCATGCTTAAGCTCAATCTCCAAGGTTCATTGAGAAAGACCACAATGGTCCTGCAACTTGTAGACCGCTCCACAGTGACCCTTGATGGGATTGTGGAGCATGTGATGGTCTCCATTGACTCTTGGGAGTACCCTGCAGATTTCCTAGTTCTCCAGCCTAAGGCTAAGATTACTGGTTACCCTCTCATCCTTGGGAGGTCCTGGTTGGCCACTGTCGATGCCTACACCAGCTGTAGAGCTAGGAATATGACCATCAAGAATGGGCATATGTCCAAGCAGTTAGTCCTGTATCCTCTTGCTTAGCCCCCTATAGAACATGATTTACCTTTATGGTTGGAAGAGGAGTAAGCAGATGAAGTTTATACTACCCAACTATATACCTTAGAAACAACCATGGGAGGAGGACAACAGGATGAAGACAATTTGATTGAACACCTGCTCCAAAGTCCAACTCCGAGTACATTGTCCCTAGAAGCAGTAGCAAAGGAAACTCACAACAACCATCCAATTGATCTGCACTTGGCTGATTCCAACCCTCTCCATGTCAAAACTATAGGATTCGGCCCTGAGAAAACTTTGAAAATCAATCCATCTCTTTCTATTCTCCAAGAGGGGAAGTTGTGCAACATGCTAAAGGAACATCTAGATGCCTTCGCTTGGAGTTATAAATAAATGAAGGGAGTACACCCCTAAGTGTGTACTCACAATATTTATATCAAGGAAGGTCGCAAGCTAGTCCAACAACCCCAAAGGAGGATGAATCCAACTCTTAAAGATATAGTCAAAGAAGAACTGCAAAAATTGCTAGATGCAGGATTCATTTATCCTATCTCTGACAGTGAGTGGGTCTCCCCTCTGGTGTTAGTTCCCAAGAAAAATGGTAAGTGGAGGATTTGTGTCAATTATAGGGAACTAAAAAAAGCCACAAAGAAGGACACTTTCCCTCTACCTTTCATCGACCAAGTGCTAGATGTCCTGGCAGGGAAAAAGTTTTTCTCTTTCCTAGATGGATTCAACAGGTACAACCAAATCCAGATTAGCCCAGAAGACCAGGATAAAACCACCTTCACTTGTGCTTGGGGAAATTTTTCCTATAGGGTCCTTCCTTTTGGCCTATGCAATGCTCCTGCCACCTTTCAGAGAGTAGTCCCAAGTACCTTTGTTGAGTTGGTTCATGATGCGGTAGAAATATATATGGATGATTTCACACCTTATGGGGGTGATTTTGAGGAGGCTTTATCCAACTTAGGTAAGGTACTACACAAATGCATTGAGATGAACCTATCTCTTAGTCCCAATAAATGTGAATTCTTGATGACTGAAGGGGCCGTGCTTGGTCATTCAATATCTCAACAAGGATTGCAGGTGGACCCCAAAAAAATATCTATTATCCAAAGGGTCCCACCTCCTCAAAAGCAAAGAGATGTCAAAAGTTTCTTAGGATTAGTTGGATACTAACAAAGGTTCATAAAGGACTTTAGCAAGTTGGCCTCTCCTTTATTTGGGTTGTTGGCCAAGGACTCTGAGTTTATATGGTCAAAAAGCTGTCAAGAGGCCTTGGACATCCTAAAGAATAGGTTAACCACTGCCCCAATTCTTCGAGGCCCAAATTGGGCCCTTCCTTTTCACATTCATGCTGATTCCTCACGTAAAGCCATAGAAATAGCCCTAGGTTAGATAGATGAAAAATTTCCTTATGCCATTTACTTTATCAGTAAGAATCTGTTAAAGGCTGAACTGAACTACACAGTGATTGAAAAGGACCTCCTGGCTGTTGTGCATTCATTGAACAAATTTAGGCATTATATTACAGCCTATCAAACATTTGTCCATACTGAGCACGTTGCAATCAAATATTTAATGAATAAACCCAATGTGAATGCTCGTATTATAAGATGGTTGCTTTTATTACAACAGTTTGATCTAACTATTGTTGATAAGCCTGGTAAGGAAAATGTTGTTGCAGAATTTTTGTCCAGATTAACTTTGCCTACTAGTGAAGAGGGAATGGTTGATGACTAGTTACTGGATGAGCACTTGTTTGCCATTTCAGTTCTCTCTCCATGGTTTGCTGACATAACAAACTATTTCGTATCTGCACAGTTCCCACCGAACTTTTCCTCCAAAGAGAAAAGAAAGATTATAAGGAAGAGCTTCCCTTTCACTTGGATTGGGGGAAATCTCTTCAAACTTGGCCCAAATCAAATCTTGAGAAGGTGTGTTAGGGAGGAGGAAGTTCTTGACATCCTTTTGACCTGTCATGATGGGCCTTGTGGAGGTCACTTTGCAGCAAAGAGGACAACATTCAAAGTGTTACAAGTAGGATATTATTGGCCCACTCTTCATCAGGATGTGAAAATATATACTAGTCAGTGTGATCAGTGCCAAAGGATGGGAAAGCCTACTCCAAGGGATGAAATGCCTCTGCAGCCTCAAGTGACTTTTGAGCCATTTGACAAGTGGGGCATGGAATTCATTGGACCTATTGACCCTCCTTCCAAGCAAAAATAATACATCATTGTGTGCACTGACTATCTGACTAAGTGGGTTGAAACCAAGGCAATTAAGGTAGCAACAGAGGAGAAGGTGGCTGAGTTCTTGAGGGAGAATGTATTTTACAAATTTGGGTACCCTAGAGAACTGTTCACTGATCAAGGTAGCCAATTTACCTCCAACATGATCAGAGACTTGCTCAGCCAGCGCACGATCAAGCATAGGACCACGACTCCCTATCACCCAAAAGCTAATGGGCAAGTGGAGGTGACCAACAGAGCACTGGAGGGCATCTTGACCAAAGTGGTTAACAACAACAGGAAAGATTGGGCAGATAGACTAGTTGAGGCCACCTAGGCCTATAATACCACCTGGAAGACCACCACTGGATTCACACCCTATGAGCTGGTCTATGGGAAAAAGGCCCTGCTTTCCATTGAGTTTGAGTATAACACACTAAGGATGGTAGCCCAACTAGATCTATATCTCAACAGTGCAAAAAAGAGAGATTGTTGCAGTTAAATGGTTTAGATGAGTTCAGAATGCAGGCCCTCCTACACACAGAGGTAACCCAACTTCAGAGGAAGATATGGCATGATAAAAACATCAAGGATAAACAATTTCAAGAAGGTGATTGGGCCTTGTTATATGATTCCAGATATAAATACTTTAAGGGCAAGTTGAGGACAAGATGGCTAGGACCTTATGTTATAGAGAGATGTCATGATAATGGTTCAGTGCAAATCAGAACCATAGATGAAGAGGCCATTCCTTTACTTGTTAATGGAAACTGATTGAAAGTTTACAAAAGACCATTGTCAAAGCAAGAGTTCATTGATGGTATCAATAAAACAATGATGGTAGTGGAGCAAGTTTTAGCTCCTGCCTCATCAAGTCACTGAGAGAAAAAAAGAAAAAAGAAAAACAAGGACTCAGGTGAAAACCTCCATGAGACGCCTGAGTTGAAAACGTCTTGGGGCGGCCCAATGGCGTCAAAAAAGAAAAAAGAAAAAAAGGGAAATATCCCTAGGTGAAAACCTCTCTTGAGGCGCCTAGGGTAGACAACTAGGATGAAAACCTCTCAGAGGTAGCCTAGTTATTTTCAAAAAAAAAGAAAAAGAAAAAAATCATGAAAATTTCTATTTGCAGGTCAGTAAGGAGGACGATCAGAGAACAAAGGAGGATAAAAAAGGGACCTATTTCACTCACTTTTTTTATTTTTCCACTCATTGTCATTCATCACTGCACCATTTCTTCCATTTTTTCACTCCTTTGCTTCAGTTTACAAGGGGACTGTGTTTTCTACAGGATCCCTTGTAAATGTACAGGATCCCCTAAAAACCTACAGGATGATCCTGTAGGAATTACAGTGGCTCGGGAATCCTACAGGAAGTGACCCTAGGGCAAAAAATGACCTGCTATGTCAAAGAAATAACACCCCTACATCACCATTTCATTACCATACCTATGTCCACTTTCATCACCCCTGCATTCACCATAAAAAAAATTAGTTTCATATATATATATATATATATATATATATATATATATATATATATATATATATATATATATATATATATATATATATATATATATATATATATATATATATATATATATATATATCTATATAGATATATATATGTCACAATATTCAAGAGAGAAAAAGGAAAAAAAGAAAAAACATGAAACAGAGAGCAGAAGGGAGCAACACCTGAGTATGTCTCATTTATCCACACTCCTAGTCTTCCTCTCAATCCATGTCACCATCCTCAAAATCCCAACAGAGTGTATGATTAAGAGTTCTGAGGGAGAAGCAGCTACAGGACATCCTGTAGCAGCCTATCCCACAAAATACAAATCATGATTGCAGCAAGCTTCCAACATAATGATCCAAGAGCAGAAGGAGCTCCAAAGCAGTAGCAACACCAACATCTTCAACACCAGGTACCTGCACATCAAAGGAATCATCAAAGAGCAATAAAAAAAAGGGGGAAAGAATAGCATGCAACCAACACACAACAAGCACCTCTGGTCTTCAACAAATACAACAAGGGTTAGAACCACATATAAGCATCTCGCTCATTCTCTCATTTGCATAATGTAGTCAAAAGATGTAAAGGTTATGAGTAAGTTGGTTTATAAGTGAAAGGTGTCCAGTTAACTTGGCCACCTTCATTGAGTCAACGAAGACATAACAGTTGGTCTTGCTACATGTGGCAATAGTCAAGTCAAAAAAAGGAGAAGAGCAGGACAAAAATAGTTAAGTCTATGGAGGCATGAAATGGGATTTGATTACGAGGAGGGGGAAATGATGAGGTGGTAGTGGGGACCAACGGTCCAAAAATAGAAAACGTACCTCCGCTGCCAACACACCACCTCACATAACTCGGCCATAAGAAGAAATATTTGTTGATCCCCATGCACTCATGCATGCATTTCCTTGAGGCTCACTCTTGAAAAAGTCACTCTCATACCTAGGAAACCTAAAAAAGAGGAAACTTCCATCTGTCTCCTACGCAAGACTTCCTACAAGATTGCACAGGAAATCCTACATGAGCACACAGGAAACCTACAGGATACAGACATATAATCTATAGGATTGGCCGAGAGGAGTTTCAGAGGGGAAAACACGGGGGTTGGCTACAACAAATGCTATGAAGAGGTAGGCTCTATAATTCCTTCTATTTTTCAAAGAGAATTGAACAGAAAATCCCCTAGTGGAGAGTGAATTTGGCAGCTATTTAAGGGAATTGTCTCCACAGTTCTTTCAGTTATTTACTTCTGAATTCAAAAAATTTGTGTCAACCATCTCAACTCCTCCAAATTCATCAACAAAATGACAGGGGGGTTCAATATAAGGGATCCCATTAATACTGTGAGAATCCACCAACACCCTCAGGTGTTATAAATCTTCACAAGACATAATTGGATGGGGTATTTTGAAAAATTAAGAGGGTATGATGATGAAGTGGCCCGAGAGTTTGCCATCTCCCTCATACCACTGACCATAATTCATACCACTGTTGTGGTGAGAGGCCTCTACATAGATCTCACCCCTAAACTCATAAGCAGAATTACCACACTTCCCCTAGGAGTGCCTTGGAGAAGGGAAGACAAGGGAGATATCCAGATTTCCAAGAAGAAGTTCTTTTTAGAGGGAGAAGAGCTCGTTGAGGAAAAAAATGGAGTAAGGAGAGCAAGCCTACCATACTCCTGGAATGAGGTGAGCTACCACCTTATCAAATACATCTCATGTGAGGTAGGTATAGTGTAGTTTATGGGTATCACTTTAGGCTTCTTGAAGAATTGAGGTTTGGAGCAAAAACACCTCCTCAACACAAGCTCAACATACCATACTTCCTTATGCAATCACTGATAGACACAAGCATAAAAGTGTAGGAGGGAAATCACCAACAGTTAGCCCACCATGGGTTAATTAGAATCATCATAGAAGATGCCCTCCACAACCTCAGAATTCCTATCCAATGGGAAATTTTTAGAGACATGTAGACATAGGAGGATATCAAAGCCCTCACATATGACATTAGTCCTACTGTCAGTGAGAAGGATGAGGAAGAAATTGAAATAGAGGGAGAAGAAGAAGAGAGGGATGAAGATGAGATAGATGAGAAGGAAGAAGAGGAGAAAGAGAAGGAAGAGGATGAGGAAATAGAAGAAGATGACAAAGAAGAGACTAATAAACAAGATGAGGAGCTAGAAGGAGAAGAAGAGATGAAAAACAGAGAGGAAAAGGGCAATGAAAGTGAGGAGTCAAAAGACAAGTAGGAGTCACCTAGGATGTCTCTAGAGGCCACTGAGAGAGAAGCATCAACTGCCCTCACTACTCTTAGCATCCCTATCAAACAGAAAGGCAAAAGATAGAGGCAAACCCACTTATATTTTAGGACAAGGAAAAGCACAAGGATAAGGCAAGGGAAACCCCAAACACCAACCAAAATTCCCATTGTGATTGAGGGCTCACCTAAATAGCAGGATAAAATTCCTCCTCCTAAGTCTCCTATCACCTATGTGAGAAGGCCTATAACTAGATCCACCTCATCCAAAGGAAAAGAAATCCTACAGGATAGACTTCAAGACCTACAGGAAGCTAAAGCAGTCCTATAAGATACTCTGTTAAACCTACAGGAGACTCAAAAATTGGATAAGGAGGGAAGACTACAACAAGAAACTAAAGAAAAGGACCTAGAGTTAAAGGAACCTAGCCCCCTATCACACGGAATAAGTCGATCTCGCGGAAAAGATAGACCTTCCTAGAATCTAAAGAAGACCTAATGACAAGCAAACCAACCAGACACTATCTTTCTCTAAAAATTCTTTGATTAATAATGGAAAACAAGTGTTTTTAGGGCCTACCTTAGGTCCAACGCAAGCTTGTGGATGCCCTCGCTCCTTTGATCCAAATGAGCTCCTTTGTCGCGAATCTGCAAACACAAACAAGGCAAACAAATTAAATAGCACCTGAAAAGCCAATTGCATAAAACATATTTAACATGAAAGTCAAGGAGTCCATGAAAGAAATAACATGAGATACTTGTTGAGAAAAATGAGTTTGATTGTATTAATTCAAAAGAAGAAGAACTTTACAACCTTTGCCTTGACGCTGTACAAGCTCCTCCTAGGGTCCAGCAAGAAGTCTCCTACTTTGACAAGTTTCACTCACTCCCCAATGAAGCCAAAAAGGTATGTGATCTCTCCTCTTAAGCTCCACTAGGAAGTCTTGATTTCACCAGCATTTACCCTAAAAAATGTTCAGCTTCTAACCTCTCCAGCAACCAGCCCAATGCATGTATTTATAGTGCAATGGAGGGAGGTTACTAGGTCCTCCTTCAAAGGGATAAAGCCCTCCTTCAAAGGGATAGCTCCTCTCATCAAGGGATTAGCTCCTTCACTTTTGGGATGCATGAACCACCTCAGAGCGAACAATCCACATCAAAATTCCTTCTAGAAACCTCTAGAATTAACCCAAAGTGAGTTTTTTAAGATAAAACTTGCGCCTTTTGACTTTCACAGGGGTCCGCACCTACACCGTTAGGGACAGAGCGGGCAGGTCCGCAGTTTTTGTACACAGAAGGTGCGGGACCGCAGGTGACCGTGAGAGAAAGTGCGGAACCAGAGTTACATTGATTTTTAATGTCTTTCTCTCATTTTCAAAGCTTAACTTGAAGAGTTGAGGTCTGAGACTTGCTTAGGAGGACAGTACAAGTGATGATAGACCCATACTGACTGCAAATAATCATGGTGATGATATTTTTGTGTAACAGATTGCCCCCTAAAGTGCGAAGTCTGTAGTAGATGAGGATTTCTTATCATTTAGGAAGAGTGAAGTACTTTATCATTTCGAGGATCATCTTGTGGAGAGCCCGGTTGGAACCTGTAAAAACATTCAATGCAAGATATATATATGAGATCATATCATCGCTGAGGTAGGCATTCCCATACTCAGATCAAAACTGACTAGAAAAACTAACTACTGCTCTGATATAGGAATGATCTTGTAAAACATCACAAGTAAAGACTCATGTGGACACAGTATGGACGCAGCCATCTGTTTATGAATAACCCATTATATAATGAATACAAAATTCCTCGCAGCCTGGATTGTGGAAACTAGATCGAGGGTCTTCATTTCTACTTCCCGAAACAGTACGATTCTATCCATGCGAATAAATGTGTTGATGTCGAACATGGTAGAAACCACTTGATTACCAGTCAATGATGTAAACTGTTAACAAGTGTGAGAGAAACCACCAGTGATGTCAATGGCTCTCAAAGTACCCAGTACAATCCATGAGATGTGAATAAATGTGTTGATGTCGAACATGTCACGGAATCCTTTGATCGAAAGTCAATGATGTAAACTGTCGTCAAAGGCGAGAAACCTGCCATTGAGGCATGCAGATCTCAAGGTACTGACGATTCCTAGATCATATTTCTAGATAATGAGCTGAAGTCGATAGAAAGCGATCCGTCGTAGGCAAACCCACAACACGAAATCATAGATCAAGTTGAAGAAGTTTAGTTGCAAGGACTGACTCAGGGATGGTCAAGATGGATGACAGATATTTTGCAGATGAATGGCTTATTGGCAGTGACCTCTTGAACACATAACGACATGACAGATGGTTTGGTGACAATTGACCCAAATTTAATACCCAGAAACCGGCTGAAGACTTTCAATGTGGTTTGATCAACTGTTAGGCAAAGGATTTCCCAACCCAGGTGAATAAAAGTGTCGTGTTCAAGAGTGGTTACAAAGTATGACAAACAGGCTCATTTTTCTCTCTTTCCCCCACCATTTCTGGCAAGTACCTCTTTATTTTTGACAAGCTTGAGGAGGATAACATTTGCTTGATTATAAGCTCATCCTTCGGATGAGTCCAACTTAGTTTAAATTCGAACCCTAAGAAGGAGTGGTTCATTCCTGTTTGTAATCGAACAGGTCCTTTACTGTGAAATTTTAACGAGTCCAGTATAGGAGAAACTCGGCGTTTTTCATTTTTAGAGAGTCTGAAAAAACTTAAGAAGACTCTAGGGTTGACCTTTTTCGTAAATTTGTGTCTCCCAAGCCCGAAAAAGTATAAAATAATACTTGAGAGAACCACTTGATCTTTTATGACCAAGGAGTACTTTTCGTCATTAGTGCCCTTGATCCGAAAAAGTAAAAAAGCGATCAACGACACGTCGTTTTATAACCGATATCGAATTTGAAACGACAAAAATCCAGCAATCTTTTCATGTTTTTACGGTTGGAAAAGAGCTGTAAGTGGACCGTCTTTTAATTCCGTTTTAACGAGTTTAAAAGAAACACTCGGCAATCTTTTCATGTTTCAGGAGTCAGAAAAGAGCTTAAAGATGACTCTAAATATTTTTTCGTCGAAAATGATAGATTTCGCGTGAATAATCCGTTATCCTGCACAAAAACACAAACATTACTCATACCTATTTGAAATAGATAAAAATGTTGCAAAAATACCTTTTCAAAGTGAAATATAAACAAATTTGCAATTTATTTACTCAAAAAACTTATAAAAAGGGCCTTTGTCAATTCATTTTTACCGTTTGAGTTTGGGTGAGAAAATAGTGCTTTTGCTCAGAAAACTTCCCGTGAAGATTGCGGAAAATCCAATCGTCGGAATCGAACGCCGTCTTCTCCAGGTAATCCATATCATCCCACTCTTCATTTTTAACCGTTTAATTTTTTGTTTTAGTCATTTGTTTCATTTTTGGGAGGGTTTTTAGGCACAAAACCCGCGTGTGGGGGCCTGCAGGTTTACCATTGCGGGCCTACGGACCCCGACTTTTTCTCCATTGGGAAAAAGCTCGGGGTCCGCACCTTCCATGTAGACAAAGTGTGGTCCCACGCACTGCGTCTAACTCGGAGGGTGCGGTCCCCGTCGCAAGGGTTTTTAACCAAAAAATTCTCAAAAATGGACCACACAAAATAATTTCTAGCAATTTAATTTGTCTTTATACTTGATGCAGAGAGTACATCATGCTAGATTGGCGCGAACGAGAGCATGAGGATGTGGATGCTGCCGCATGGAATCATCAGCCTTCACTTGATGCTTTGAGGGCGTGCGGTTTGTATAAATTTTGGGCCATTCCTGGCATGAGGGCTCACGTGGATTTCTTACAGTGGATGGTTGACAGATGGAGCGTACAAGACCAGTGCTTCTTCATTGGCGGCCACCAGCTCGAAATCGAGCTGGCGGACATATATTTCTTGACTGGTTTGCCTAAGAGAGGCAAAGACTTGACTCTGTTTGGGGCTAGGGCAGGTGGCCAGTCTGTCGATAGCCTCAGACTAGAGTACTGCAACAACCAGGCTAGAGACAAAGGGATAGACATAAAGACCATATCCCGTCCTGAGCTCATGGTGATTGCATTCACTGTCACCAGACTTTGCAGAGCTGCCACATTACATATTGCCACTGGATCCCAGATGCGTATGGCAGTTGATTGCTTTCGAGGCACCATCTTCAACTGGTGCGATGCTGTGTTGGCCAATGTGAAAGGCCAACTGACCAGGGCCAAGAACGGATGACTAAAGACCTTTGGTTATGGGGCTTTGGTCGTGAGTTTTGGCCTGGAGAGGGTTCCTATGCTGATCTCACAGCACCTTACTGTTGGAGCTGGGCTTCCTCGAGAGCCCAAACTGATGCGATGGGTCGCAGTTATGGCCCGTCACCCGAACGAGAGGACAGAGGTTTCTCGATTCAAACCTGAGTATTTCCAATGGCTGGAAAACCAGGTCTTTTCTATTCAGGACTTCCCTTACGCTGGGATAGATTTTCGTGGTGACCCAGACATGGTTCTTCCACCAAGAGAGCAGTGGGATGAGTCAGGTAAAATCCTTTTCAACATTTTTCCTATTTTAATTTTTTTGTTATTTTTCCATCGTCTCAAAACTGATAGTAAAAAATTTCAAATGCAGATGTGGGTCCACAGCGACCAGCCGCTCTCCGGCCTTACGAGAGGAAGAAACCAGTTGCACCCGCGCTAGCCACACAGGACGAATCAGCAGAGGTTTTGGCCGAGTTGGAGGGTCATCTCGAGCGCTTGACAGGAGATATTCCTGAGACCACTATAGATGACATTCCTCATCGTCTTCAGCGCTATGTGATTGGGGTCCCGGGACCTTTTAGGAGGTTCCTTTGCAAGGTGGCCCGTGTAGTGGTTTCTTATAGAGATCATCACCAGTGATAGGATGATCGCCTATTGTGGGCACATGTGACATTTTTGTTTTTTGCACTTATCATTTTTGCCGATCATAAGGTGTTTTTCAACCTATGATCGAGGACGATGTATTTTTTGACACACTCCTATATATATATATATATCAGTATTACTGGCTTATCCTATAAATCATGTTATCGAATGGTTTTAAATTTACATGTATGATTGTTGCAAATGTCTATTTAACATTCGAGAAGCAATTGCATCTGCTAATGTATTTAAAAATCTTGGAATATGCTGATATTCAATATAGTCAAATTCACGTTCCAAGAGACGCACTCTCAAAATAATCTCAATAACACTGGATTTCTAATGGCATATACTCTATTAAGCTTTAATACAACGAGTTCAGAATCTAACCTCACTATCAAACTCCGAATCCCAAATGAAATAGATTCAGATAATATCTCAATCACTGCACTATACTCGGCAATGTTGTTCGTTGTTTGACCGAGGCTTACCCCATGCATAGATACTAACTCGTCAGAGGGCGAATAGATAACCCAAGCTGCGGAAGAGATGTTCCGTGTATTACGACAAGCACCATCAACGAAACCAATGTATGTTTGGAGAAGCATCGACATCTGCAATATCAAGAGTAAAACCAAGATAAGCAGGAATAATGACGAAAAACACTCTCTAAGCTAAGCACATTGTTTAAACTAAAACACACCAGCTAGAAAGAAAAACTATCCTAACTAAAAATCTCCATACCCATTCTTTTAAGCATAATACCTCTTCAAGTAAAGGCCATTTCTGGGTTTACCCAAAGAGTCCCTGTCAAAGTCTACCAATTCATAGGCCCCTTTGGCTAGCTTTCGCTTGACAACATAGGGACCATGCCACATAGGAACGAATTTTCCAGCGCCTAATTTATCATTAGCTTGATCATAAACTAAGACTAGATCTCCTTCCGAAAAATTTCGAGGGGTCACATTTCGATCATACTGATCTTTCATTCATTTTGCGTGAGTCTCGATCACCAATGCAACATCACGTCGATTCTCATCTAATTGAGCCAAGTATAACAAACGCTTTTCCTCTTCGGAAGTGGCTGGAAGTAACTCGATGGCCATTTGCAGTGACGGGATTTCGCATTCAATGGGTAACACAACTTCCAAACCATAGACTAGTTGGAAAGGAGTGAACCCTGTTGATGTTTTTACTGAAGTTCGGTACGCCCAAAGCGCTGAAAATAGCATGTTGTGCCAATTCGACCGATGAATCCCAATGATTCGTCGGATCATGATAACTAAAACTTTGTTGATGGATTCAACCAGACCATTCGCTTGTGGATAATAAGGGGTTGAACTATCGTGACGTAAACCAAGCTGGCTTGTAAGTTCGGTCATCATAACGTTTCGAAAATGACGCCCATGATCAGTAATTATTGCTTGCGGGACACCAAACCTAGCAATTATATGATTGAAAACGAAAATTGCAGATGTCTTGCCGTCTGCCTCAAATGTAGGCATCGCCTCGGCCCACTTAGTAAAATAATCTACCGCAAGGATGATATACGCATGCCCCCCGGCCGAGTGAGGGTTAGATGTAATAAAATCAATACCCCATTTTGAAAAAGGACCAACTCTAATTATAGGGTGGAGAGGAGTAGGTGGAGCGTGCATCTTACGATAAAAAATTTGGCAGTTGTGGCATTTTCGGACCGCCATAATACAATCTTTGAATAAAGACGGCCAGAAGTAGCCAGCGCGCAATATCTTTTGGGCTGTGGCAAACCCAGACATATGACAGCCACACGCTCTAGAGTGACAGTCATTTAGAACCCTTTCAGCTTCCTCGTGAGTTAAGCAACATCGAAAAACGGAATCTGCCCCACGGCGATAAAGAGTATCTCCAATAATCCTGAATTGTTGGGATTGGAATCGAATTTTTCGACGTTTTGACCTTGAAATTTCTGGCCGAAAGGATTGGGTCTGGAGATAAATGATGATATCCCCATACCATGGATCTAAAGTGCTAATTAGAAACAAGGATTCGTCTGCAATGGGCTCCTCCGCCACAGTTTCCGTGTCAGCACGAGGGAAGTCACACATTAACTTTGCAAAAACTAAAGATTTCTTAGACTTAGATTTCTCAAATTCCAAGTCGAACTCCTGCAAGATAACGATCCATTTAGAGTACTTGCCCCCTAGCAATTGCTTGGTCAAAATGTAGATCATAGGGTTGCAATCCGAAATTACCGTAGTTTTACGTAGTAGAATGTAGTGACGAAAACGTTGGACAGCTTGAACAGCTGCCAATGCCAATTTCTCCACATGTGAGTATTTTAGCTCAGTTGGATTTAAAGTTCGACTAAGGTAATATATCACATGTTCAGTTCAGATTTCATCTTCTTGAACTAAGACCATTCCAATGGTGGAATGAGAGGCGGCGAGATACAAGAAGTAATCCTGGTTGTAGTTGGGAGGATGCAACAACGGTGCATGGGTCAACGCGTGTTTGAGTGCATCAAAAGATTTCTGAGCTATCTCATCCCAATAGAATAGAGTATTTTGCTTCAACAACCGGGTAAAACCCTTTGTGAGCTCGGCGTAGTTAGGAATGAATCGGCGTAAAAAGTTTGCTTTCCCCTGCAAACTTTGGAGTTGGCGAAGACTCGAAGGAGGAGGCAATTTGATGATAGCTTTGACCTTTGAGGGATTGACGCGAATGCCGGCTTTCGAAACTACAAACCCCAGCAATCGACCTGTTTCTATACAGAAGACACATTTGTGTGGGTTCAACCGAATACGATAATGCCTACACCTCATAAATATTGCTCGTAAATGGACGAGGTGATCAGCTCGATGTAATGAATGAGCAGGCAAATCATCGAGATAGGGTTGCACAATGTGTTTGATGTCATGAAACGCATAAGACATCGCCCTTTGAAAAGTTGCTCTGGCATTCTTGAGCCCAAAAGGTAACTTGCAATAAGCAAATGTCCCCCATGGACAAATGAAAGCCGTTTTTGGTTGATCGGCAGGTAGAATATTGATTTGATTGTATCCAGAAAAACTGTCCATGAAGGAGAATATTTCGCTGCCGGCACAATCATCAATGATTTGATCGATATAGGGAGTTGGGTAATTGTCCTTTGGACAGGCTCGATTAATGTCCCTATAGTCGATGCATATTCTTATTGTTCCCTACTTTTTGTTAACCGGAACAATATTCGATACCCAATCCGTTAACGGGATCAGATAAATGAAACCTGCTTTCAACAATTTTTCAACTTCTGCTTTAATTGCAGCAGCTTTTCGTGGGTGAATCTGACGCAAACATTGCCGGACGGGTTTAGTGTCTGGGTAAGTCTTGATCTCATGAACAACAATCGCGGGATCAATTCGTGGCATTTCCTCATAGGACCAGGCAAACACGTCGCGGAATTCTTGAAATAGGGCCTTATATAGCTGAATTTCGTCATCTGTACACGAGGCACCTATATGAATGTTCTCAATAATTCCGGGCTTAACCGAAATGTCAATAGGAATAGTTCGAGAGATGTTTCCCAAATTTAACTCTGAATCGGGATGTTTCATTGGATTCTGAGGTTCCTTGACATATTTAGTTGTAAAAATAGATGAGAAATCATTTTCAAAACGATCATCCTCAGGTAAAAACGAAGATCTGTGATGGAGATCTTCCCATGTTAAATCATCTACACATAGGATTTCACGAATTTGCTCATCAGAGTGAACAAGTTCAGAAAACGTGGTTAAATCCGAGGTTGATGTGAAAAGTGATTCCTCACGGACCACATTCATTAAGTCATTTTCGGTTGAACATGGGTCGGCAAACGACTGCACGGCTTCATAGGCAATTTCATATGGACTCAAAGGCATGGCATTACCAAATGAGTCTATCTCAGATTCAGAAGGGACAATCCAAGGATCATCGTAAATAATGGTGTCTGATGTAATCATATGAATGGTTGCAAATGAAGATGATGCGTTGATTGGAGGAAAAGGAAAAGTTCCCAGTAAACCGGCATCTTTAACTAGTCCTACTCCAACATCCTTATATGGGATAGTTGTTTTACCAACATGCTGAATACTCTCCGAAGAGGCTGGGTCGGATGAAAAGTAAGCCAGCTGGTCTATTGTTACGATCTTTCCATTGTGTGGAAACTTTATTACTCGAAAGACCGATGAAACAACTGCTATTGTAACGCAAGACCAACTTCAACCCAAAAGAAGGTTGTAATCTAGAGGGGCATCAACTACCTCCACATCTAGACTAATGGTTTTTCCTTCAACCCCTATAGGCAAATCCTGTAGAATGCCAAAAGGATGAAACCCACGGCCATCAAAGGCCTTTAGAATCGTCGAGGATTGATTTAGCGAAGGAGAACCAAGCGATCTCCAACACTGTATCGACATAATACACGTTGAGGCTCCCTCATCAATTACAGTCCGATGAATAGGCCTATTTTTTACTATCACTGGTATCTGGAAAGCCATTTGATGAGGAAAACGCGGTGTACTATTTTCTAGATCGAAAATCATTAGGTTCGAGTCCTGAACATCAACAGCTCCTATAGCCGACAAAAGTAATTTACGTTGTGCTGGACATGATTGCAGCACTTCCAAAGCCGACATTGCTGAGGGTGAAACAACTAAATCCTCAACAATGTTATAATTCTAAGCCGCTCTCGCATGTGGAATGAAAGCGGACTTTCAAAGTATACCCTTGGCGGGCGGTTTGATTACCAAGTCTGGATTAGGTTTCTCGATCTGTAGTGGATCGGAACCGGGAGCTGAGGTTGATGGATTAGAATGAGAAGATTCTGCTTCTTTACCATCAACAGGGCTTTTACTACCATAATCTTGCGATCGAGTCGCAATCCTAACATGGGACATAATCAGTATGGGTTCTTCATTGGCATTCGAGGATGAACCTATCATCTTACTGTCTTGAACCGGAAAAGGATCCTTCAAAACAGTAGGAGTTTGGGAACCCTTGACAATCTTCGCAACCTCTGCACGATGAGGGCAGTCTCTTGTAAAATGTTCGTCGTCACAAATGAGAAAAGGATAACGAGGTTTGCGCTTTTCATCATTGGATTCCGCCTTTTCAGGTTTCTCCTTTGAACTTTTTTCCGTTTTATTCTTCTTCTTTCCTTTCTTCTTCCCACCGGATTTTGATTTGGCTGTAGATGACTCTACAACGTGAATATCGGTGGAAATCTCTGCAGAAGAGTCTCATGTTGGGGAATCAGGCAAGGTTATGATAGGGGAAGAATTCTTGGAAGACTTCTTCTTACTTTTAGTGTTAACCGTGCCAATCATACCATCGGCGGCATGAGATCCCGAAGGAGCTGCAGTGATTTGATTTTGCTTGGGAAGATCGGGGATTTTTTCGTGTAACGTACCTGACTGAGTATAGACCAAGTCAAGGTACTGTGCTTGAGAAATTACTTGCTCCTCAGTAACAACTTCGGCTTTAGCAACATCTTCAGTGATCTTTGGCAACAAAGATTTTACAAACCACTCAGCCAAGATCTGATCCGGAATAAATACCTTCACTAAACGCCGTCGACGTCTCCACTCATGAATATGATCTGAAATGTAAGTGGATGTCGATTGTTTTAGCGAAGTTAACAATTCCGTGCCATTGTCATATTGGACTGGCAACTGAAAATGAGTTAAAAACGAGGTAGCTAACTGACTAAAATTATAAAAAGTGCCTCGCGGTAACTCAATGTACCACTTGGCCGCAAGACCAATTAGAGTGCACTGGAAAAGCCTAAGACGGATTGAATCATCTGTAATGGAGTTAGACGCACTCCAGAGGTGGTAAGTCATCACATGGTTCGACGGGTCCTCTCCTGATTTACCTTTGAACTTGGGAATGTCACTGGGCAACTTATTCGGCATTGGCGGCCAAAATGGAAGATAATTAATGGGATCGTTCGTTAGGCGTGACAAGTCAGGTAAGTCCAAAGTTGGAATAAACGGTAACTGCCGATTAGGATCCCTAAAACTCTGGGTCATGAGACCAGCCCCAGGAGGAGGATATCCAGGATAACTAGGAATAGGAATCGCGTTCGGGATATTGTATCCTCCTGGAAAACTAGGATTAACCGGACCGTACTGGGGTTGTTGAGGTTGTTGATAAGTGTACCCAGGGTACGGTTGATACTGATAGACTGGCTGCTGCACAACAGGACCGAATTGATACTGTCCCTGGTACGGTTGATAGGTGAATTGTGGTTGACTTGTGACAACCGTACTTAAACCAGGTTGTCCTACAGGCATCTGAACTGAAGTTTGAATTGTAGATCCAGACGGTGGTAAAGATGTCTGAGGAGTAGATACAGGAACAGTAGAAACCGAAGCTGTCGATACTCCAGAAGTAGGTGGGGTAGATTGAACAGATGTTGCGACAGTTGTAGCAGTCGTTTGAGGTGGAGTACGAGGTGTACTAGGCCCAGGCTGAGAAACTACCGAAGGTACAGAAGTTTGAATGTTAGACTGGACTGGTTGCTGGGGTGAACCAGAAACTAGGGGTTGTCCAGTTTGAGATGACAAATGTACACTTGGCTGCAATACCTGTTGAGCTTGCGATGGATCCCACACTATATTCATTCCGGGTACTGACCCATAACTGGTTGAGAATACTGAGGACCATAACCAGGTTGAGGGTAGGATTGATAATTGAAAGGTACATTTCCCGTTCCTTGAACATACTTTTGACTGGAGGGTGGTTGGAAACCTTGGTTCGAGTATTGACCTTGGGGTTGATACCCTTGAGGCACATACTGATACTGGGGTTGACCTTGAGGTATAAATTGATACTGGGGTTGACCTTGGGGTACATATTGAGTCCGGGGTTGACCTTGAGGAACGTACTGTCCCATAGGTATGTACTGTCCTTGAGGTTGCCTCCCAGATGCAAATTGTGTACCTTGAGGTTGCCCCCCAGGCGTTAATTGAGGCTGCCCTTCAGGCGGTAACTGGCCACCTTGAGGTTGAGGATTGGCAATAGAACCTGACATCATGAGAATGTCTTCTACGCTCAACGGCTTAGTACCATTGCTTCCAGTTAATATCCCTTGCTCAATGGTTGAGGAGATGCTCCCGAAAAAGTACCAGAAAGTGACTGATACCCGGAGGGAACAGAAGGACCGCCGTACAAAAAAGATTCGGGTGATTGATTGAACATGGATGACTGTCCTGACATATTTACGGGAGTATAAAAACCTCTAGGTGTTGGGTGATAAGGAGCACGAGGTGGTGAAAAACTTAACCCTGAGTTTTCTAAGAAATTAGTCAAAGAAAGATACCAAGAACTGCTCCTAGGTGGACTGTAAAAAATTGATTCATGCTCCCTTAGTTCAATAACAGGTTGATTTTCAGGGATAGGGATGCCTACTTCTTCTTCTGGAGCAAGTTCTTCAATAGCAATAAGTCCAGAAGGAAGATCTTGGGTGATTAATCTTTCTACCCTAGGTGAACCAGGACCACTAGAAGTTGGAGAAACAAACCCCGATGTCAGAGTAGCAACAAATTCACTTTCAGGCTCGGATATTTCAGGTTCCTCACCTATATCACTAGTAGATGAAAAGCTACCAGCAATTTCGGAAACAGACACTGACTGTGGATTATAATCTGCTACTAATGGTTGAAAATCAGGATGTACTATCAAAGAAGATTCTCCTTCTTCAGGTGACCCAACTCTACTGTCTCTAGGAGTTACGAGGACTTTCAAGCCTTCAAGCTGGCTCGGTACTTCCTCAGGAGGTTGGCCCCGAAGTCTACGGGACTTCCTCAGTAACTCAGCCACGTTTACAAACTCAGGAGACTGGCCCCGAAGTCTATGGGACTGCCTTGGTAATTCAGCCACTGTTGAAAACTTTTAACTACTTCACACGCAAACAAAGTAAAATCTCAATGAAAAGCACCTAAAGTCTCTAAAGAACCAAACAAATTTGAATCACACTCCTAAAGAATCTAGGAGATCAAAAACACACAAACAGTAACTTTTCGTACTGAAAACACTAGTTGGTGATGAAATCCAACGTTGCAGAGTTCAATATAGAAATGACGGTTGGAACAGTTACCCCGGCAACCTGCTTAATGAATAGACTGGCACAAGTTCCTCCACTTAACCGTCTCGAGTGAAGTGAACCCCCCAGAAAATCCAAGTGAGTCTAGCCGACGTCTGCTCCAGGTACAGTGGGATCTTCCCACCACTGTCACCTCAGGAAGAGTCCTAAAGAATATGGCCACTAAGGTTACCAACTGAGACAAATATACCTGGGGGAACAGTCTACGATCCGATACGCACGCAAGGGCAGAGTAGCAAGCTCAATCCCCTTGAAGGCTCCTTGACATAATCCAAGGTTTACCAACAAGTGACCCCAGGCTCCTCGACAATGGTTAATCCGAGGTTTACCGTTTTTAATACGTGAATATCTCGCGTCATTCCCAATGAGGAAGGATTGATTCCCACACTGGTTCGGACACGATCTCGTGCTTCTCCTTTAAGAGGAGCTTTCCCAGAGCATAAATGCAACAATTGGATTTCTTCCCTACCACAAGATACAACTACTTGTTTGTTTTACTGTCTTGGAGAGTTAATTACTCTCCTACTCCAAGACACTAGCCTAAGCTAAGTTGGTGTATCAGAGCCCTAGATATAAAAATGTTACTAGGTGAATTTTACTTTAAGCGTTAATTTTAGTGGTTTTTGTTTAAGTCAAAAGGTGCGGAGATGAAACTCGTGGTATGAAGACTCGACTCAAAATCACTAAAAATGCACCTAAGATGATTTAAACAATCTTTTTCTCTTCGATGAACTTCTAAACTAAGAAAGAGTTTGAGAATGCAAATACTTTGTAAACACAAATCTTTCTCAATTCAACAAATTAAAAGAAGAGTTTTTGTCCTTTTCCAATGCACTCAAAACGAGACAACTAGTTATTTCACAAAAATTTCCCTTTTCGTTTCAAAGCACTCAATCACTACAAAACAAACTTTTTCCAAAAGAGATTTTTATATTTTTTAATAAAACACTCAAAACTATGAAAATGACTAACTTTGAGATCTACAAATTATAAAAACCTATTTGAAGTCAAAGCCTACTACAAGTCTTTTTTTAAGGATGTTTTACTTAGCTAGATGTAAGCTAAGGACCAATTTATGCAGAATCACAAATAAGTCAAGAACAACCAATTTTGTTTTCTTTTTGAAAATGAAAATCCAAACTCTCAAACACAAGCTTTTCGAAGTTTTGTAAAGAGAAAACTCAAAGCGGATTCCTCAACAAGGGGAGATTTCATAAATGGTCAGACTCATAAGAAGGCTGGTAGACACTAAGGTGATCTGAAGTCCCTACAGCTTCTAAGCTCAGAGCCACTACACAACCAAAATGAAAAAACAAACCCAACAAGCAAAACTCCTAGGAATTTCACTTAAAACCCTAACACTAGCGAAATCAATCTAAGGAAAGCTTCTGACAAGTTATATGCAGGTCTGTGCAGTGGATAACAATTTCTAAACAAACACTAAGCTGACTAACAGAGGAAATCTTAGGGTTTTTCAAAATTTTGACAGGGTCCGCAAGCCCACAGTTGACACAGGTGCGGTCCCGCTCTGTGCTAAAAGCCAAGCTGCAGGTAGGTACGCATTGTGTCAAACGGCTAGGGTGCAGTCCTCTCCCAAAGCTATGAAAAACAAAAAATAACCCTAGATCTACAAACTCTACCAAATTTTACACACAACAAGCCAAAAACAGAAACAAAAACACAGTTTCTCAGGTCAAAGTAAAAACAAGGAAAACAATCAAGTCCCCAGCGGAGTCGCCATTTTGTCACACGGAATAAGTTGATCTTGCGGACAAGATAGACCTTCCTAGAATCTAAAGAAGACCTAATGACAAGCAAACCAACCAGACACTATCTTTCTCTAAAAATGCTTTGATTAACAATGGCAAACAAGTGTTTTTAGGGCCTACCTTAGGTCCAACGCAAGCTTGTGGATGCCCTCGCTCCTTTGATCCAAATGAGCTCCTTTGTCGCAAATCTGCAAACACAAACAAGGCAAACAAATTAAATAGCACCTGAAAAGCCAATTGCATAAAACATATTTAACATGAAAGTCAAGGAGTCCATGAAACAAATAACATGAGATACTTGTTGAGAAAAATGAGTTTGATTGTATTAATTCAAACGAAGTAGAACCTTACAACCTTTGCCTTGACGCTGTACAAGCTCCTCCCAGGGTCCAGCAAGAAGTCTCCTCTACTTTGACAAGTTTCACTCACTCCCCAATGAAGCCAAAAAGGTATGTGATCTCTCCTCTTAAGCTCAACTAGGAAGTCTTTATTTCACCAGCATTTACCCTAAAAAATGTTCAGCTTCTAACCTCTCCAGCAACCAGCCCAATGCCTGTATTTATAGTGCAATGGAGGGAGGTTACTAGGTCCTCCTTCAAAGGGACAAAGCCCTCCTTCAAAGGGATAGCTCCTCTCATCAAGGGATTAGCTCCTTCTCTTTTGGGATGCATGAACCACCTCAGAGCGAACAATCCACGTCAAAATTCCTTCTAGAAACCTCTAGAATTAACCCAAAGTGAGTTTTTTAAGATAAAAATTGCGCCTTTTGACTTTCACAGGGGTCCGCACCTACACCGTTAGGGACAGAGCGGGCAGGTCTGCAGTTTTTGTACACAGAAGGTGCGGGACCGCAGGTGACCGTGAGAGAAAGTGCGGAACCAGAGTTACATTGATTTTTAATGTCTTTCTCTCATTTTCAAAGCTTAACTTGAAGAGCTGAGGTTTGAGACTTGCTTAGGAGGACAATACAAGTGATGATAGACCCATACTGACTGCAAATAATCATGGTGACGATATTTTTGTGTAACACCCCAACCTAACCTTGACTCTTACTACAGAGTTATTGAAGGGGGCAGGGTCATTCCACAAAAATTTTCTATTCCACTATTCTTTGAGGTTAAGAAGGAGAGAGCTAGAACTCATCGATCGATGTAGATTGCCAAATCCAAGGGGGTGGAAGACATTGGTCACATGGAGGAGAAGCTCAAGGAGATGGGCATATAATTAAGTAGCTTGAGAGATAGAGAGGCCATAATGAGAAATCAGTTAGAGACAGAAAATGCATGGTTGAAAGGACAACTGCAAGAAAGAGAGAACCAATTGGTATGTATGGCTAGTCTCTCTTTGGAAGAAATCTAGTGTAGGATGCTAGCTAAATCCTATGCCCTATACCTCAAGGAACAGTGGCTGCAATTCCAGATCAAGACCCTAGCACAGAGAGGCACTATGTCATTTCAGGATTATAGACAGTTCATTGATCTTTGTGATCAAAGTACATTGGAAGACAAGGCCAAGATGTCTGAGTTTTATTTGCATAACATGGCATTAACAGACATGAATGTATGGGACCCTAATGCCAAGCTAGGAGATTTATAGTTGATGGCTTTGGCATCATGGATGAACCATGAGGAAGCAAGGGCTACATAAATGAGGAAGATATTGGCAAAAGAACAAAATAGCCCCTTATGATCAGAGCTGAGCAATCCAATCCAATGGTCCTCATCAACACACATAATTAATTGTAAATGATCCTCAACTTGCACCTAGGTATCTTGCTTCCCAAGAGCAAGAAATTTCACATTTTGAGGACATGTTCAGGTTGTTAGGGGATGACAGCATGCATGCTTTCCTCAGGAGATGGAACACATTGCCATATAGTTTAAAGATAAGAGAGTACCACTCTCCTCAAAGAATGAGAGAAGCACTGAACATGACACCCATGTACAAGCAATCCATGCAAAGGCTCAAAGTCAATTGGATTGGCTTGAAACTTGGTCCACCAATGCTCTTATGAATGCTAGAAGGAATGCTAGAAGGAAGGAAGGAAGAAGAAGAAAAGAGGCAGTGGGAGGAGGTAGAAAAGAAAGCAGGTTTCTATGAACAAGAAGAGGAAACCATAGCAGAGGCATGGGATGTCAGGGAGGCCACTAGAGCTATGAAGGACATGGATATTAATTGAGTTTCTTAGAGGATGAGCAACACTTTCAGTAGGGGGTGATGATGAGCCTCATCATTGGGTAACTATATGGGCCTTAATTCACCTCCTAGCTTAAGCAAACCAACTTTTCTCACAACTTATTACATGTTTTGATTATATTTTTTTTAATGAGATGAGTTAAAGTGAGATATTATGCCTAGTGGACTAATATGCATTGAATGCAGGTTTGGAAGAGAAAATCAAGGAATTTTGGCAAAGACTAAGGTTTGAAACTTGAAAGGGACAAGGGAGAGAGATTGTAGGAGGTAAATCCTCCTCATTTACTCCTTCCCCATTCGAATATTCCTTCATTAATCCCACCAGCTCGGAGTGCAAGCAGCCAAGCCATGAAGATTAGAAGGCAACCGAGCAAGTGATAGACAAAGAGTAGTTCATCTCGAGTTTGGGAGCCGAGCCTCCCTAAATTTAAGGAAGTTGTTGGAGACTTCAGTTGTATAAGTAGAGAGGCCTAGAGCCTCATTAGGATTCAAATTTTTGTTGTAAAACTCTAGCTATTTTCGAGCTCCAGACTTGTGGAAGACTTTTTGATGTAATTTTCTGTTTTGGCAATAAGAATGAGTTTGTTCTTGATTCAGTACTGAGTTAACTCAGAGGGTTGAAGCTCTTGGGTTAGGGCCCAACCCTAGCAGCAAAGGCTCCTCTTCTTGTATCTTTATGCTTAGCTTAGTTTCATAGATTCATGGTTAAACTGTTGTTAGAAGTATTTCATTGCAAGTAGTGTAGATTTGATTAATTGTTTATTAGTTTGCTTCCATTTGTGCCTTACTTCAGTAGTAGGCTAGAAGGGATAAAAGAGGCTCCACAAAGTTGTTAGTAGGTTTCTTGGCCTCACTTCCTCCTTCTGGGATCATGATTTGAGGAAAAGACCCTTATGCAACCCAAAAAGATAGATTTCCATTTCCTTCATGATATTTAGAATTTGTTGTACTTAAGATAGCATTTGATTAGTTTTGCAAAGTAGGATTCCATTTCCATCTCTTCTATCTTCATCCTTGCAGTAGATCTCATCCATGATTCCATGTTATTCAATAGTTTCTTCGTGCATAAGGTAGACAATTAGATCATTAAATTCTGGTTGTCTAGTTCATGAGAATTCTTCTTGTTTACATGACTTTTTGGAAATTACATATGTTTGATGCAGATTAGGCACTTCATAAGTAGACAGAGATCTCATAGCAATCAACCACCTTCCAACTTCATTCACCCATAGGCATTCCTCATTTTCATCAAAACCTTCACTAATTTCATCATTTTACATAGAAATTTCCTCAAGCATTTTGAGCGAATCCAACCATCTCCTACACTTGGTTTTGGGTTTTGAGTGATCCTAGGCCTATTATCACTCCATTCCACCCATAAAACACCTTCACTAGGCTTTCCATCACCTCCAACACCCATCATTTTGCTCACGGCTTCATCCTGTAGAAATATAGGGAATCCTATAGGTTTCTAGTACATCCTGTAGGTTTTCCTGCAGTGGCCTGTTTTGAGGCAAAATTGAGGGAAAACCTCCAGGAAGCCTCCCAATATCTCCCAAAGGTCCCCCAAACCTTCCAGCCATCTCCTGAAACTTCTAGCCATCCATCAGCACCCCTAAACCACCTGCCACATCACCAAAAGAGATTAGTTTGCACACTTGACTTTTCATGAAAGGAATAAAAAGACAAAACATATTTCTTACAATCCTTTACATGAATAGCAGTTGTGTTTGATGTTCTTAGATTACATGCTTAGGATAGTAGCATTTTGTTCATGTTAATTTAGCATCATTGCAAAGCACAGATCTCAGCAGTTAATTAGGAAATGATGTGCCCTAACATTGAATTTCAGTCTCTTTCAATATTGCAATAGATCAACTCTCTCTTAGAGTATATTTTTCTTTCTTTCATCAAGGAACCAATCTTCTTCTGAATCCATAGAAGTCTAGCTTGCAAACCCTAGTGGTCTCTCACCAGCTGAAAAGTGACAAAAGGCAGAACCATCACTTTTACTTGTGTATACAACACTGTCACCTCCAAGTTTGTACGAAACCCGGGTTGATAAAGTAAAGTTGGTAGCTCCAGGATGTGCAAAATTCTTGCTGCAATACTGGTGCTCATCACCTAACATTACCCCGATGATTCCACTAGCTAACTTCTACCAACATTTATGCCAATTGTATCCAATCTTGCATTGTGGACAATATTTATTTCCATCTTTCCACTCATATTCATAGCAAGGTCTGCATATTGGAAATGCACGTTCATTGAAAGCTACAAAGAGCTCCCCATCTACAGCTAAGCCAACATCATATCCACATATCTGGAAAACATGGATATTTATGTATTGTGGAGGCTTAGGATATAATAATTGAATAAAATAACCACATAAGAACTTGTGAGATAACAAAATCCATTAAATGAAAAACAAAGCATTGGAAACAATTTTAAAAAAGGCACGAAAGTATCTAGACTGATAATCCATATAAAATACAATCCAAAATTGTCAAGTAACACCCCTTAAATGAAAAATAATGAGAAATTATACTTGACCTTTCCTGAAGAGGAATAAAGTGTTCCAATTACAATTGGACATCCAAAACATAATATAGTTTTTAACTACAATATATAGGAAGTAGTCAATTTGAATCCATATTTGTTTCACATTTATATATTTAATACATCACATCCCTTTTCTAAATCTCTAAATTACATTATGCAATATTCATTTCCAAGAGATCCACTCAACTCAGGCTATTCTTTGTAAACAATTCTAGATCCAATAAACACTCAGACAACAAAGCCATCTTAAAAATATTGAACCTAGTTTGGATGTGCTTTGCAATTATTTCAAAATAGTTTTCTATGTACTGAAAATGTCCCCTTCTAACCATGGACAAAATTTAATGGAAAATACAACTCAAACCTTAGAAAAGAAAAAAAGACAGAATGGCTCCAATTTCAGAGAAGAAATTTTTTTTCGTAATACATGGGAAAATCTAAAAATTCCCCAACTCCAAAGAAAAAGGACAAAACAAAGTACCATTTACTAAAAAACCATTTCAAGGAATATATGTTGATATTTGTAGCTTGGGAGGTATTCGAAACCCTACGTTAGAGGGTTGCGGAGGAGTTGGCACACACAAGTGGCTTGTGGGCTAAGAACCCAAGCCTATGGGATTTGCACCTAAGCATGCAGGTGTGAATCCATGAGGGGAATTCTACATGTGATGATTTTAGTTGATAGAGGACTCCAAGAATAAACAAATGCAAGGAAAATCACTCAAATCCGAGTTGTAGAAGTGAAGATATGGATTTTTGAATTTATGACGTGGGCTTTTGGCACAAAGGACAAGTCGGCCTTGGCTTGTAGAGGTTTCCTTTAGGGCTAGATGTTTCCACATGAGACATGTATAAATAAGAGGCAAGGGAGACCTCATTTCACACATCCAATATGCAATCACATCAAGATAAACTATGAAATGGGAAACGAAGTCTGAGGCTAAGCAAGATGAGTTTTTGGAAGTGCCTTGGCACTGTGTTGGAGCGAATTTAGTGATGGACTGAGATCACATTTCTAAGGTAATAGGATGGGTATTTATGTTCTATTATATGTGTGATTAGTCTCTATTATGGTCCATAGTTACCTGTTGTAGGAACAACATGTATTGGATGTTGTTTTTAGGGTCGTGAGGGCTAGTGAGGGTCTTCCCTTCAAGCCACAACCTCTTAGATGGATAGTGTGAGAGAAAAAGGGTAGACCGTAGGCATAATAGGGGCATTCTCATGTGCTATATGCTGCATATCTTTTCTGTTGCTGGACAAGTTGTTGTAGGATGCATTGACGAGGAGCGTTAGGCCCTACAACAAGTGCTTTGGATGCCCTGTAGGATAACAAAGGTATCAACACGATTGGAAAAGGGTTTATAGTGACAAGAGCTATGTTTTTGGGTGTTGTAGTAGTGTGACTTTAGCCCTAACCAGACTTATAGAAGCACAAATCCCAAGGACAAGAGGTGACCAACAATGTGTTGGAGTTTGTGCCCTCTTGTTGATGTTGATTGCTAGAGGATGTGGGTCCAGGTTGGACTAGTTGTGAGAGACTGTTAGCAACCAAGAGGAAGGGTATTCCTAGTAGTTGGATTCTCTAACTAGAATCACATAATCTAGTGCCCCATAGAAATTCCTTTACAAAATCCAATGAACTTATAGCTAGAAGTACTAGACATAAGTCCTAAACAGGTATGAAGACAAAATTAGCTACAATCACCTTAGAAGATAAAATTTGTAGCATAAGTTCTATGCAAAGTTGCAATGTCAAGATTGGTATATATGTATACACAACTCAAACCTATACAAGTTAGTGACCCAAACAAAGCTACAAGTGTCTCTCTTGAAGATCTCTACAAAGAGGTTTTGATGAAAGCAGTCAATATCTTAAGATATGTACACCACATAACCAAACAGGAAGGATGTCTATAGTTAGAATTCTTTGCATGACATTAATAAAAGTCACTATACCCCTTGAAGATAGTTTTTATGATCATGACATGCAAGAGAAGGCCTAACAACAGTCTCCATGATCATAAAAGAAACAAATACAGTTTCTAAGAAGGAACTATCTCCTTTGTTTGATGATGGGAAACTTCATTCTGTATCAATAAAGATATGCTGACAAAGAATACCTCTTACAGTCACCTTCAAGAAGTCCAATTCTAATCACTAGTGGATAAGACATGCCTATTTATATAAATACACAAAAATCACCATGGAGAAAACAATTAAAAGGATCAAAGTTTACAAGCAAGCAATGTAGATCATGAAAACGTTATGAGGAATTCTCTCTAGAATTCTTGGCACCAAGACCTCATCCATCTAAGGTAAGTACTTCCTTTATATTTTATGTTTTGGTTATCCAATAAGTTATATTCAGTTTGAAAATAAAAACAAGCTCATTGAAACAAACAAAGGCAAATGTATGTATTTATAAGATATGTATGATCAAGTGTTATAGACATTTTTGGGCACTGCAACCCCAATCATATATGTCCATAAACCAAGGGCTTATGAGTCCCTAAAAGTGTTTTTTCATGCCCTAAAGGAACAAGGTCAATTGATTACATCATCTCCTAGAAGTTCTCCATAGAAAACTGCTCAGAACTGGTCAAAATTGGACCATACAGGTTGCTTAGTGCTAAGGGTGCGATGCATCTCACCTGCCCAGTGTAAAAGGTGCGATGCATACTGGAAAGCCCTTTTGTAGGGTGCGATGGGAGAGAATGGTCAAATGGTAGAGACAGTTGCGAGGTGGATGATCATGGAATCTTCCAGAAACTTCTCATGTGACACTTGCCTCTCTAAATTCGCCCAGGGATGAGTAAGAGATCATCAATCTCCAAGTGGAATCAAGAACTATCAGAGAGAAGACACTAATCAAAATCATAGAAGCTGACTCACCTCCCTGCAATAATCTATATATGGATCCCTCATCCTAGAGATCCAGAGGCTGGAATTTTGTATCTTGTAAGGAAGTGTTGTTGGTTTCCTGGTGGAATATCATAGTGTTGGGTGATCTAAGCTTTTCATGAGGTGAAGAAGTGCTTTCATGCTAGGAGGATGACACTGGGTCAGATCAATGGGTTGTAATCCTCTCTTCTAATCTTTACATCAATAAAGATATTCAAGTTTTCCTCCACATTCTTATATGTCTATGCATTTGTGTGGTCAATATATATCTGGTCCTATATTGTTTATGATTGTAGATCTCTGCAGTTTGAAGGTATTATGCTGCTTTGAATTTACAGGTACTCTTTGAAGCGGAGTGGTCAAGGGAGAAGCGGCAAAGACCTGTTGGTGAGGAGAAGGAACAAGAAAAGAACCGAGAGAAAGGTCGAGGTTGGTATTATTTGATCCTCTCCTATATACTTCTCATAAAGGAAAACAAAAGTAACTTTAATCTGTTTGTTTCTAAGATAGCTACCTGTCTTAGTGGGACTAGCAGCTCTGCATAGACACTAGATTTCCTGATAACAAAATGGCGACTCCGCTGGCGATTTCCCGATAACAAAATGGTCCTTTCTCCTCTTGGGGAGATGTTGGTGCACCTCATATGGCTACATTGTCACTTCCAGGATTGACGATTGGCTTGCCAATATGGCTCTTCTCGACCTCCGTCGTTCAGAATACGATGATTCCTGAACAATCAAGTCAGCAACTAGATGGTACTAGAGCTACCCCCAACCTTCTACTTCGTCTGTTTCTCCCTCTCCTCCTTCCTCTTCGCTTGATGAAGCTAGTAAAGAAAAAAATCAAGTAACTAAGAAGGAGAAGAAGGGGAAGGAGAAGGAAAAGAAGAAGAAGGAGCCAAAGTCAAAAAGGGGTAACCATGCATCATCTAGCGAAAATCCACACACGGCACCGTCCAGACCTAAATCTCCATGTGTCATTTGCAAAGGGGATCACTATAATCGAGATTGTCCTTGTATCCCCCAGATCTTAAGGGACTGGTCTCCTCGTTTGCACAATCCGGTGTCATCAACCTCTAACGATCATGTTGAAAGCACACCATCAACTAGTGAAAACAAAGCCTCTGGACAGAAAGGAAGATATAAATTTCCTTGCAAACTGTGTGAAGGCAATCATGCCGTCCACCGTTGTCCCTTCCTGGATGAAGCTAAAAGAGCTTGGATAACTATCTCGCTTCACCGCTGCGGCTTCCTCCTAGATACAAGAAACTCTTTCCGAGTCCATCGCTAGTTGAAAATCTGACTGACACAACTTTGTGGTCAATCGAAGCATCTATCATTGAAGATAAACTCGCTGAATCCATACCAGATGAAAGTCAAAAGGTTGAGGCAGCAGTCGACCCGGTCTTGTCTTCGGAAGGTCCATCTTCAAATGATACAATCATCGAAGAGAATGAGAACGACACCATTCAAATTCTTTTCGTAAACACAGACTCTGATGAACATGGGGGCAATCTACCCATTCCTTTACCATAGGAAGGAAGTTCTTCAGAGTCATACCCGGCCATTTATTCGGTCCCACCTCCGTGTAACCTAGTCGTTTCCTTTGATTGGAATCTACTAGGAAGACCCCATTTACCGGCTAGTGTACCATTCCGAATCATTGTTCAAACCTACAGAATGGTCATGGTCGGTACCATCATAGATGAGGGGGCTTCTGTGAGTATCCTTTCCTCAATTGCTTGGAAAGCGCTTGGTTTGCCATCGCTTCTGCCTGAGATACGAAATCTAACAGGCTTTGATAAAGGAACCAGTCGACTGTTAGGGATCCTTCCAAGTTTGCCTATAACCTTGAGAGGGAAAACCGTGTATTTGAACGTAATAGTAGTCCAAGGACCTTTAGATTATAATCTTCTCCTTGGGTGCGAGTATATTTATAGCATGGGAGCCATTGTCTCCTCACTCTTTCGAGTAATGTGTTTTCTGCATGAAGGCCGAATGGTCCAGCTCGTAGACCAGCTTTCATTCCCCAGCTCACACATAGCTAATAATCAAATACCATCCCTAAATGGTCTTTTCATGCAAGGAATGTCTCATCAATCTCCAGTCTGTCCACCTGAAGAACGCGAGTAATTCAGTGGCCATGACTAAAAGCCAGGGGGCATGCACCCTGGTTTGCTTCGGCTGAAAAACTTCAGGTATAGGGTAGGTTTCCGCAGAGGATATATGACTAGTCTGACACACCCTTCCATATAGGAAAATGGGATTAGACTGGAATAAGGTACCTCTGTTAGAAGGTAGGCCTTTCTCGATAGAACGAATGTTTTGTTTGCAAATTGAAGGGTAACCTAGAAAAGGTAGGCCTTTCCCGATAAAACAATTGTTTTGTCTACAAATTGAAGGGTAACCTGGGAATATCTACTTCGCTATACCTGGGGGCATGCAAACCTTTTGTGCACAAGTGAAAAGTGACCAGCGTAACACTAACTCCATAGTTTCGCTAACTTCAACTACTTAAGTTGGGTGAGTGGTCGAATCGACTGTTCGCCTTTATAGGGGCCAAATGGCATTGGCGAAATAAAGGAAAAATTTTCCTACCCGACCTTAGTAGTTAACTAAACCCTAGGATAGTAGTTGGTCATTCCTAGCTTGCATGCAAGAGGCAGCGGAGTAAAGTTTCGAATGGTGCAAGCTCCCTAAAATTTGAACCTATCGATGAGACATCCTTATTATACGACTGGAACGAGCAGTTTTTATGTGAAGTTAAAGCTCGTTAAAAATTAAACCTAAGAAATGAGCAAACGTTCCCCCTAGAGTTTAATCTCATTAAAAAATGAACCAACCTCTGGTAAATAACCATTGTGAACGCATTATCATCAGATTTTTGAGCCCTGGTCGTGTTCTTACCATCACCTCCACTCTGTTTTAGCCGATCATTTGCCTCCATTTGATTGTTTACCCCTTTTGAGGAACAACTGCGAAGAGTGATTCTATTAGCCATCCTTGTGACACTGCCGTGATTGGAAAATTCCAAACCTTACCTAGAACCAGCTGCTACTTGGAAATATCACTCGTTCCTCAAGAGGCGAGTCTCCTTTAAGCTCTTTTCGTCTAACTCGTAAAATATGAAAAGATTGCCGAGCAGTTAGCCTCTCCAGCTCGTTAAAGCTACTAGGAGTGCTATCCCTCATCTAGATTTTAATCTTTTTGGACCTGAGGGATTATTACACAAAAAGATCAAGTGCTTGTCTTGTTCGGCTCATTAAAACTATCAAAAATTCATCCCTTTCATATTAGTTTATACTTTTTCGGACTTAAGGGATTACATGACGAAAAAGGATCACTGGAGTTTCCTTTCTGTCCCTTTTTAGTCTCTCTAAAATTCAAAAAGGACCGAGTTTTCTTTGTCATTAAACTCGTTAAAACCAATAGCGACAAACTTGTCCATGCAGAGAAGAACAGGTTTCACTATCGCTAGGCTCGTTGAAACATAGCGACTGGTTTTCCTGAAGGGAAAATTATAGAACAAGCATATGTTATCCTCCTCAAGCTTGATAAAAATAAAGAGGTACTGGTCAGCAATGACTGGGGAAAATTGGGAAGAAAACTTGAAGAAACTTTATTGGTAGCGAGTCGCTCTTGAACATGACATTTTCACTCCATCACCATGATTGAGTCGGGTTGGGTTATTCCGTTCACCGGTCATATTACCATTGGTCCACCGTACCATCCATCTTTGGGGTTAACGCTACCAATCCATTTCAGTGTCATCGATATGTTCAAGAGAAGTTGATCAGAGAATTCACCAACCCATCTTGTGTCTAATTCACTGCAATACCTTTACGCTTCATTCTTCCATGACCGCCACCTGAACCCTGTATCATAAGATCGTTTTCACCTCCAAAAGTCATTTGCTCCGTTCCGTGTCATAGATGAGGGATTCATTAAGGCCCTCCTACGACAGGTCACTTCTTGTCGACATCAGCTCATTATCCAAGAAGTCGACCTAGGAACAACCCTTTCAGTACTTTGAAGCTTGCATGCCTCAATGGCAAGTTTCTCACTTTCGGCGACAGGTTTACATCAATGCCCTTCGACCGAGAGATTTTGCACAGTGTTCAACGCCAAGTCCCATTTTCACACCATGTGGATTTTACTGTCCTACCTTGAGGGTCCTCATCATTATCGGTGATTCCTCTCATGCCTGTTAACAACTTACATCATTGGCTAGTAATCAGGTGATGTCTTTCCATGTTCGACTCCAGAACATTTTTCACATGGATCGACTTGTACTTTGGGCGAATATTGGATGAGTTTGAAAACCCCAGATCTAGTTTCATCCATTTGGGCTGCGATATATTCAGGAAAATAAAGACATCAAATGTACATCATTACTGCATAGATGATCATCCGAATCAAAGGATGATGGCTCTATCAGAATCATCAGTCTGCCACACAGACAATTAATTGTCTGTCCTATGTACATGAAAATGAATTTATAAAGCTGAGCATGGGAATGCCCGCCTCAGCTAGATCATGAAAATGTTATGAAGATAATGTATTGTATTGTATCTTATTACAGGTCGCCTTCCAGTTCGAAAAACCTCGGATCCTCATGATAAATCATTTCACCCGACATCAAAAGATTAACGACCTCATGCTTTAGGGGGCAACTGTTATAGACATTTTTGGGAACTGCAACCCCAATCATATGTGTCCATAAACCAAGGGCTTATGAGTCCCTAAAAGTGTTGTTTCATGCCCTAAAGGAATAAGGTCAGTTGATTACATCATCTCCCAGAAGTTCTCCACAGAAAACTGCTCAGAACTGGTCAAAACTGGACCATACAGGTTGCTCAGTGCTAAGGGTGCGATGCATCTCACCTGCCCAGTGTAAAAGGTGTGATGCATACTGGAAAGCCCTTCTATAGGGTGTGATGGGTGAGAATGGACAAATGGCAGAGACAGTTTGCGAGGTGGATGATCATGGAATCTTCCAGAAACTTCTCCTGTGACACTTGCCTCTCTAAATTCGCCTAGGGATGAGTAAGAGATCATCAATCTCCAAGTGGAATCAAGAACTATAAGAGAGAAGACACTAATCAAAATCCCAGAAGCTAACTCACCTCCCCGCAATCATCTATATATGGATCCCTCATCCCAAAGATCCAGAGGCTGGAATTTTGTATCTTGTAAGGAAGTGCTGTTGGTTTCCTTGTGGAATATCATAGTGTTGGGTGATTTAAGCTTTTCATGAGGTGAAGAAGGGCTTTCATGCTGGGAGGATGACACTGGGTCGGATCAATGGGTTGTAATCCTCTGTTATAATCTTTACATCAATAAAGCTATTCAAGTTTTCCTCCACATTGTTGTATGTCTGATAGTATATGCATTTGTGTGGTCAATATATATCTGGTCCTATATTGTTTATGATTGTAGATCTCTGCACTTTGAAGGTATTATGCTGCTTTGAATTTACAGGTACTCTTTGAAGCGGAGTGGTCAAGGGAGAAGCGGCAAAGCCCTGTTGGTGAGGAGAAGGAACAAGCAAAGAACCAAGCGAAAGATCGAGGTTGGTATTATTTGATCCTCTCCTATATACTTCTCATAAAGGAAAACGAAAGTAACTTTAATTTGTTTGTTTCTAAGATAGCTACCCATCTTAGTGGGACTAGCAGCACTGCATAGACACTAGATTTCTCGATAACAAAATGGTGACTCCGTTGGGGAGCGAATAGCTTGTTTGCGTGTTTATACTTGTTTGCTTTATAAACTTACAGACGGAGCCTGAAGTTAAGCCAGCTAGCCTTCGAATTGCATTTTCTATGCAAGTGCAAAGTAGATCAATGCTGCTTCAGTCTATCTCTGGGTTTTGTTTATAAACTGAACAATCGATTTGCAAACATCCTAATTGCCCTAGTGGTGGCTCTAGTAACCTCATTAGTTCAGCCCTTGTGATTTCTATTTACTGACTATCATTAGCTCGGCCTAAATCCCTGAACTAAGTTGCAAACTGAGACCAAGAACCAAGTTGAAGTCTCGTCCCTAGACCATCGCACTTTCTCCTCTTGGGAATCTGGATGCATCACACCTCCTGTGTGTAGTAGGTGCGCTGCATCGCACTTTCCCTGTGTTGCAGGTGCGCTGATCAGATAAGACCTCTTCTGCTTCTAGATTTTGGTTTCTTTGTTCACGCTCTTCAACTTTATTCAGGAGTTTTGCTGTCTGTGATTAGTATACCACTGTGGAAACTCCATTCCTTTGCATGATTCTGCCTCCATAGTAAAAGGAATTGTGAATGTTTTTATGTATTGTGCGCCATTTACAGATCTCTTTTACAAAAAGTAGCATAATCAAACTGTCGTCTTTTGATTTGGAAGTGTCGCAAGTGCTGTTTTCAGTCAAAGAAAAGAATCCTATCATTCTTAATGGTCGATTATACAGTTACTCTTGTATTTGATTTGAATTAGTGGTTTTTCAAGTGTCGAAAGCAGTTTTCAACTCAAAATCGCAAAGTGTCGTCATTATCTTCCTTTCGTTTTTGACGAGAAATTTGTTAGTACTGTTGCTTGAAAAGATAATTCAGATTTGTACTCAGCATTCTTTCTGTCATTCACACATTAAGAAAGCAGAAAACAAATACATGCATGTGCATTTGCATTTAGACTGCTTGTTGGTTTGATTTAGGACAATGCATCTAGTGTGTGCTCTCTACTCTATGTTGAAAGAATATCATCTCTCTTTCTTTAGTAGCTAGGATTTTCATTGCAAAAAGAAGATTAAACGATTTTTTATCATCTTAGATTGCATTTTAGGAATTATATATCTACATCACGCGGTGAACCTGAAAGGAAAATTTCTTAAGAAAGATCAACTGTAAAATAAATTCAATGAACATAAAAACGCTTTGGAACCTAACGCACAACATTTATAAGTCTAGGCTAGAAACGTATTCCGGCGTTGTAAAGCCTGGTAACTACCGCTTTCATTGTTGGTTGGGTGATTCCTCCTCTTTGAGATGACAAGTTCCAGTACGGACTTGTGCTCCCACGTACTGTCGAGTATATATTGGGAGACCACAATAGGCTATATACTTTATCCATAGGAATATGTGTTTGCTGCCCTATCGATCGCAATGCACTGAACACAGCATTCGGGAAGATTGACTGGCGTACCGTAAAAAGTATTCTGCAGTTTTGTGATTGGTTTGGTAATCCCTCTGCCTAGATTTCTAGAGTAGTCCCTTTCTTTCCTTTTCAGACTCCTTAAAGAAAAAGGTCCATCTGAGAACTTGTCACTTCAGGCTCATTAAAAATTGAAGGTGACTAGAGTCATCTTTTGTTTTTTCTCGACTCTTAAAAATTGAAAAAGCAAGTTGTGTCAAAGCGTCTAAAATTTATTTTAATCGGAATATTGTCACTGTTCCCTCGTTGGTCTTAGGTTGAGAAAATGGAGTCCACCAACCAAGGGTTTCCCCTTGGAGGAAATCCTGGTCCTTTCTCCTCTTGGGGAGATGTTGGTGCACCTCATATGGCCACATTGTCACTTCCAGGATTGATGATTGGCTTGCCAATATGGCTCTTCTCGACCTCCATCATTCAGAATACCATGATTCCTAAACAATCAATATAGAAACTAGATGATACTAGAGTTACCCCCCAACCTTCTACTTCATCTGTTTCTCCCTCTCCTCCTTCCTCTTCACTTGATGAAGCTGGTAAAGAAAAAAATCAAGTAACTAAGAAGGAGAAGAAGGGGAAGGAGAAGAAAGAAAAGAAGAAGAAGGAGCCAAAGGAAAAAAGGGGTAACCATGCATCATCTAGCGAAAATCCACACATGGCACCGTCCAGACCTAAATCTCCATGTGTCATTTGCAAAGGGGACCACTATCATCGAGATTGTCCTTGTATCCCCCGGATCTTAAGGGACTGGTCTCCTCGTTTGCACAATCCGGTGTCATCAACCTCTGACGATCATGTTGAAAGCACACCATCAACTAGTGAAAATGAAGTCTTTGGACAGAAAGGAAGATATAAATTTCCTTGCAAACTGTGTGAAGGCAATCATGCCGTCCACCATTGTCCCTTCCTGGACAAAGCTAAAAGAGTCTTGGATAACCGTCTCACTTCACCACTGCGGCTTCCTCCTGGATACAAGAAACTCTTGCTGAGTCCATCGCTAGTTGAAAATCTGACCAACACAACTTTGTGGTCGATCGAAGCATCTATCATTGAAGATAAACCTGCTGAATCCATACCAGATGAAAGTCAAAAGGTTGAGGCGGCAGTTGACCCGGTCTTGTCTTCGGAAGGTCCATCTTCAAATGATACAATCACCGAAGAGAATGAGAATGACACCGTTCAAATTATTTTCGTAAACACAGACTCTGATGAACATGGGGGCAATCTACCCGTTCCTTTACCATAGGAAGGAAGTTCATCAGAGTCATACTCGGCCGTTTATTTGGTCCCACCTCCGAGCAACCTAGTCGTTTCCTTCGATTGGAATCTACTAGGCAGACCCCGTTTACTGGCTAGTGTACCATTCTGAATCATTGTTCAAACGTGCAAAATGGTCATGGTCGGTACCATCATAGATGAGGGGGATTCTGTGAGTATCCTTTCCTCAACTGCTTGGAAAGCGCTTGGTTTTCCATCGCTTCTGCTTGAGATACAAAATCTAACAGGCTTTGATAAAGGAACCAATCGACCGTTAGGGATCCTTCCAAGTTTGCCTATAACCTTGAGAGAGAAAACCGTGTATCTGAATGTAATGGTAGTCCAAGGACCTTTAGATTATAATCTTCTCCTTGGGCACGACTATATTTATAGCATGGGAGCCATTGTCTCCTCACTCTTTCGAGTAATGTGTTTTCCGCATGAAGGCCGAATGGTCCATCTCATAGACCAGCTTTCGTTCCCCAGCTCACACATAGCTAATAGTCAAATACCATCCCTAAATGGTCTTTTCATGCAAGGAATGTCTCATTAATCTCCAGTCTATCCACCTGAAGAACACAAGTAATTCGGTGGCCATGACTAAAACCCAGGGGGCATGCACTTTGGTCTGCTTTGGCAGAAAAACTTCAGGTATAGGGTAGGTTTCCGCAGAGGATATATGACTAGTCTGACACACCCATCCATATAGGAAAATGGGATTAGATCGAAATAAAGTACCTCTATTAGAAGGTAGGCCTTTCCCGATAGAACGAATGTTTTGTCTGCAAATTGAAGGGTAACCTAGAAAAGGTAGGCCTTTCCTGATAAAACAATTGTTTTGTCTGCAAATTGAGGGGTAACCCGGGAATCTCTACTTCGCTATACCTGGGAGCATGCAAACCTTTTGTGCGCAAGTGAAAAGTGACCAGCGTAACGCTAACTCCATAGTTTCACTAACTTCAACTACTTAAGTTGGGTGAGTGGTCGAATCAACCATTCGCCTTTGCAGGGGCCAAATGGCATTTGCGAAATAAAGGAAAAATTTTCCTACCCGACCTTAGTAGTTAACTAACCCCTAGGAAAGTAGTTGGTCATTACTAGATTGCATGCAAGAGGCAGCGAAGCAAAGTTTCAAATGGTGCAAGCTCCCTAAAAATTGAACCTATTGATGAGACATCCTTATTATATGACTGGCACGAGCAGCTTATATGTGAAGTTCAAGCTCGTTAAAAATTAAACCTAAGCAATGAGCAAACGTTCCCCCCAGAGTTTAAGCTCATTAAAAAATGAACCAACCTCTGGTAAATAACCATTGTGAATGCATTATCATCAGCGTTTTGAGCCCTGGTCGTGTTCTTACCATCGCCTCCACTTTGTTTTAGCCGATCATTCGCCTGCATTTGATTGTTACCCCTTTTGAGGAACAGCTGCGAAGAGTGATTCTGTTAGCCATCCTTGTGACACTACCGTGATTGGAAAATTCCAAACCTTACCTGGAACTAGCTGCTACCTAAAAATATCACTCGTTCCTCAAGAGGCAAGTCTCCTTTAAGCTCTTTTCGTCTGACTCGTAAAATATGAAAAGATTGTTGAGCAGTTGGCCTCTCGAGCTCGTTAAAGCTATTGGGGGTGCTATCCCTCATCTAGATTTTAATCTTTTTGGACCTGAGGGATTATTACACAAAAAGATCGAGCGCTTGTCATGTTCGGCTCATTAAAACTCTCAAAAATTCATCCCTTTCATATTAGTTTATACTTTTTCGGACTTAAGGGATTACATGACAAAAAAGGATCACTGGAGTTTCCTTTCCGTCCCTTTTAGACTCTCTAAAATTCAAAAAGGACCGAGTTGTCTTTGTCATTAAACTCGTTAAAACCAATAGCGACAAACTTGTCCATGCAGAGAAGAACGAGTTTCACTGTCGCTAGGCTCGTTGAAACATAGCGATGGGTTTGCCCGAAGGGAAAATTATAGAACAAGCATATGTTATCCTCCTCAAGATTGATAAAAATAAAGAGGTACTGGTAAGCAATAACCGGGGAAAAATTGGGAAGAAAACTTGAAGAAACTTTATTGGTAGCGAGTCGCTCTTGAACATGACATTTTCACTCCATCACCATGATTGAGTCGGGTTGGGTTATTCCGTTCACCGGTCATATTACCATTGGTCCACCGTACCATCCATCTTTGGGGTTAACGCTACCAATCCATTTCAGTGTCGCCGATATGTTCAAGAGAAGTCGATCAGAGAATTCACCAACCCATCTTGTGTCTAATCTGCTGCAATACCTTTATGCTTCATTCTTTCATGACCGCCACATTGAACCCTGTATCATCAGATTGTTTTCACCTCCAAAAGTCATTTGCTCCATTCTGTGTCATAGATGTGGGATTCATTAAGGCCCTCCTACGACGGGTCACTTCTTGTCGACATCAGCTCATTATCCAAGAAGTCGACCTGGGAACAACCCTTTCAGTACTTTGAAGCTTGCATGCCTCAATGCCAAGTTTCTCACTTTCGGCGACAGGTTTACATCAATGGCCTTCGACTGAGAGATTTTGTGTGGTGTTCGACGCCAAGTCCCATTTTCACACCACGCGGATTGTACTGTCGTATCTTGAGGGTCATCATCATTATCGGTGATTCCTCTCATGCCTGTTAACAGCTTACATCATTGGCTGGTAATCAGGCGATGTCTTTCCATGTTCGACTCCAGAACATTTTTCACATGGATCGACTTGTACTTCGGGCGAAGATTGGATGAGTTTGAAGACCCCGGATCTAGTTTTATCCATCCAGGCTACGATATATTTAGGAAAACAAAGACATCAAATGTACATCATTGCTACACAGATGATCATCTGAATCAAAGGATGATGGCTCTATCAGAATCATCAGTCTGCCACATAGACGATTTTCTATCCTATGTACATGAAAATGAATTTATAAAGATGAGCATGGGAATGCCTGCCTCAGCTAGATCATGAAAATGTTATGAAGATAATGTATTGTATTGTATCTTATTACAAGTCGCCTTCCAGTTCAAGGGAGAAGTGGCAAAGACCTGTTGGTGAGGAGAAGGAACAAGCAAAGAACCGAGTGAAAGATCGAGGTTGGTATTTTTTGATCCTCTCCTATATACTTCTCATAAAGGAAAACAAAAGTAACTTTAATCTGTTTGTTTCTAAGATAGCTACCCATCTTAGTGGGACTAGCAGCTTTGCATAGACACTAGATTTCCCGATAACATCAAGACTTGAGTCATCTTAGGGTTTAGAAAATTTAAGATTGGTAGTTTCTATCTAATAAGTTAAAACCCTAGGTAACGCATGAAGAACCCTAGTCATAGGGTTTGCAAAAGATATTTTGATTTCAAAAATTTGTAATTGGAAACTTTAATTGGCTAGGAAATCCTAGATTGACCTCACAATTTTTGATATCGTATAGCTTTATTTGTTGTACATGTCATTAAGTATTTTAGGTATAAATTATGATTCATGAGAGAGAGCACTCCAAGGAAAAACCCTAGAAGGTTTGTAAAAGGAGAAAATTCAGGTATGTCTATTTGTAAAAACTTATTTATTGAAATTATTTTAAAATTTGCCCTCTATTACTAACTATTTTATGTTTAGGATTTTGAATTGTAAAAGATTCTTGTTATGAAGATCAATCACTAGATTGAATCTACCTCTGTCATATCTGTTTTCATTTTTTCATTTTTGTGGAAACCCTAATTTTTAGGGTTCAGTTTAAAGCTCTAATTTCTTGATGCTTAGAATATATTGTTGATAATATTGAAACCCTAGGCTACCTAGGGTTTGTAAGTCTAACAATATTTAGGTTTTTTGGTGATACTTTGGTAAAACCCTAATATTTTAGGGTTTCCATAAAACCATAAACCTTTAGGGTTTGGTGAATTATTGAAATCCTAGTCAAAATTTCTAAGGTTTAATGTTTGTATCCATGCAAAAGATTAGTATGAATGAAACTCTTGAACCAAACTTGATAGTTCTAGGGTTTGTAACAAAACCTAGTAAAGTCTATGATGAAATTCTAAAAATAATATTGTTGAAACCCAAGATGTACAATATTTGATTTTGTGGGTGTTGAGCGTAGTTTCTGGGACTTGAAGAATTGCTTTACTATTAATTTGTTAATAACTAATATTTAACTTTGGAATATAGAGATTATGTCAAAAACCCTAACAGAAGATCTCAAGATGGATATGAAATATTATTTAAGTTTAATCTATGAAACTTTGACTACTTATGATGATGATGAACTAACATTATATCACACGAATTGTCAATATAACAAGATTAAACACTATAAAATAAACCCTAATTCTGTTTGCCCTAGTTTTTCTCAACATCTATGGTCTTGGAAGATTTGTAATGTAGAAATAAAAATATTCTTGAATCAAATGCAATGTAAAACTAAATCACACACCTTGTAGGCAAGTGCTTGGTGGGCTAGAGTTTAGTTTTACTTCGATGAGTTTTTTTCACGTATATGACTCTAACCTTAGTTAATCTTTCAAATCTAGATATGCGAATGAAATTACCTGCAAAACAAAGGAAGGAGGAGAAATTAGATGCAATAAATAATTAATAAAATAGAAGAAAAATCATACTAGTGCCTTATTTCTAATTAATAGAGTATGAGTTTCTCCTACTGCCCTGCATGAAAAATGCCAGTTTATGGTCTTTGATGAGGCTCATCATTGTGTAAATATATGGACCTTAATACACCTCCAATCTTATTAAAATCAACTCTTCTCATAATTCCTTACATGTTTTAATTATATTTTGCTTAATGAGATGAGTAAAAGTAAGATGTTATGTCTAGTGGTCTAATGTGCATTGATTACAGGTTTTTGGGAGAAAATTGTGGCAAATTATGGCTAATTAAGGTGCAAGAACTCGAATGAGACAAGAAGGAGAGATTATAGGAGATGGATCTTCCTCATTAAATCCTCACTCATTTGATGATCCCTCAATCAAATCACACTAGCTTGGAGTTGCAAGCAACCGAGTCATGAGGATCATTGGCAGCCGAGCCAGTGATAGTTAAGAACCAGTTTATACTGAGATTAGGAGTCAAGCCTCCCTAGATTTAAGGAAGTTGTTGGCAACTTCAGTTGTATAAATAAGGAGGCTTGGAGCCTCATTAGGATTCGTATTTTTTATGCAAGATAACTAAGCACTTTTGAGTTGAAGGATTGTGACAAAACACTGTTATGTACTTTTTTGATATGTTAATGAAGATGAGTATTCTCTTGATCCAGAAATGAGTTGACTCAGAGGGCTGAAGCTCTTGGGTTAAGGCCCAACTCTAGAAGCAGAGGTTCCTCTTACTGTACTTGCATGCTTATGTTACCTCATAGATTACTTGTTGAATTGATTTTGGCATTGTTACATTACAAGTATTGGTGAATTTGATTAGTTTGCTTCCATTTGTGCATAGATTTAACAATAGCTTTAGAGAGATAAATAAATACCAAAAAGGCTGATAGTAGGTGGATATTGCCTCATTCCTCCCTTCAGGGACCATGGTTTGAGGGAGAACTCTCGTTCAGCCCAAAAAGACAAAATTATGGTTTCCTATGAAATTTAAGGTTTTTCTGTTAATTAGGTTAGCATCTTTCATTTTTCAAAGATAGATTGCAGTTTTCATTTCTTATATATTAGGCTTTGTATTAGATTTCGTGGTGTGCAAGTATTTCCATGCATGAACTAGGCAAATAAATGATGAAATTCTATTTTCTTATGTTGTTGGAAACCTTCCTTGTTTTGACATGATTTATGGGTAAATACCAACAATGATGTGTATATTGCAGGGTTTCAGTAGTGCAGGAATATCTCATATTAGCAACCTCAGCCTAACCTCACCCCTCCATGATCGCCAAAAGCCACTAAGTCCATAATCTGAGTTATCATCTCATAAGGACAACTTGCCATGCTTCTTGAGAAAATCCAACCATCATACAAACTTTGGTTTGTGTTATAAGGGAGTCCTAACCATTTCCTTGGCTTATTCCTTCCATCACTCACCTCCCCTAAGCCTTATACCACTGCCCGCATCACTCCTCTTGCTTTCAGCATGTTCCTATAGGAATATAAGGGATCTCGTAGGTGAATTAGGACATCCTGTAGACATCTTATGGGATGACCTGTAGTGGCTTGTTTTGAGGACAATTTGTGAGAAATGCATCACCAAAGATAGGAGAAGACCCCTGCTTGCCTACCAAGCCATCTAAACCATCACAACCATCTCTCTCCACACCTTACCCACCTTCCATACAATCAAGCAGAATTAGCATTCATGTTTTTACAAAAATACAAAAAGAAAAAGGTTGTTATGCTTATTCATATGCACATCAGTTAAGTGTTTGGTTAGATCATATTTCATGCTTAGGTTAGTTAGGGTTTCACATGTGTTAACTTAGAATTCTTCTAAAGTAAGGTATCTTAAAAAGTAGCTAGATGAGTGGTGTGTTTTTAGCATCTATTTCAGTCTTTCTTTACTACAGTAGGTAGCATTTAAATTGTCTCAATTAGGGTAAAATTCACCTTTCTCAATTGGTAATAAAACTTCTTCTAAATAAATAGAAGGTTGGTTTGAGAAACCCTAGTGGTCTATCACCCAGCTCAACAGTGACAAAAGAGTGGACCCATTGCATCTATTTGTGCATACAACATTGTCACCTCCAATTTTGTACAAACCTTGGTTGATGAAGTAAAGTTGGTAGCCCCAGGAGTTACAACATTCTTGATGCAATATTGGTGCTCATCACTTTTTGGTGCCATTGCCGAGGAGGTGTCTGAGTAGATGTGATTTATGATTTCTTTCTTCCATTTCTTATCTCTTTCATTCTGCTATTAGTTTCATTTCTGCAAGCTAGTTGTAAGATGGTTTGCTTTCTTCTCCATTTTGTAAGTGATTTCATTTAGCAGTTAGTTTCAATTCAGTTGTCTTTTCTATTCTATAATTAGTCTTAAAGCTTGAAAAAAAACAAAACAAAACACTTATTTCATGCCTTGTAGGAATAAGGACAACTTAGGAAACTTTCTACGAAATACCCCCACCACTTCCAACATCCAACCTTCCCTCTTCTTCAGTGGTTGTGAATTAGAGGACCCCTTAGGCGAGCAACCTGATATTTTTAAAGAGCCTATAGGGGGCGAAGAAGAAGAACCCATTCCAACTGACCTAATGGCTGAAAATAGAAATGAAAGGGGAGATAAAGAAAGAATTGAGGGTGCTTTTCCCATCAGAGAAACAAATGGGGATGCCAAGATGAAGAACATAAGCCCCTCCGCTCTTCTTCACTTCCATGGCTTGACCTCAGAAGATCCAAATACTTTCTTGTTTGAATTTGCTGTCATATGAAAAAATTATGACTACATCGCCGATGATCAGAAGTTCAAATTATTCCCATCCACTCTCAAGGATGCAACTCTATGCTGGTTCATGGGTTTACCTGGGGACAATATCACCACTTGGGCTCAGATGCAACAAACTTTTAACAACAAGTATGGGGACTACTGTAGGTCTAAAGACACTAAAGAGGAAATTTTTATAATGACCTTTGGGCATGATGAGTCCTTCAAGGATTATGAGGAAATATTCCATCTTAGCTATAAAAGGGCCAGGTGCACACTTGATCCTGAGCCACTTAAGCTAGTATTACTCAGGGGGATCAGAGAAGATCTCCTAGATACCCTAAACCTACTATTAGGAGGGGATATCTACCAGCTACCCTATGAAGATATCAAGACCGTTTTTAGGAACCATTCTAGGGCATCTAGGAAAAAAGGTAGGGGTAGTCAAACAGTAGCCAACTCATCCTCTTCCAACACATCCATAAAAAGTGAAATTGGGAACATGTTGGAAGATTTTAAGAGTGAAATACTACAAACCATTGCCCTACAAAGGGACATTATGCAAATCAAGAGGAAGCAAGAGGAAGCAGAGAGAGAATTAGCCATATTCTGCCCAAGATGCACAAGGAGGCACCCTAGGAATGAATGTCCATCAAACCTGATAGAAATCTTCCCAGTCTGTGAAGAAAACCACTCCACAGACAAGTTCCCTTCTCTACCTAGACTAAAAGTTGTGTATCAAGGAACTAAAGGGGTCACTGAAAAACCCTGCTACATAAATCAAAGCAGGCCTCATGGGCCTCAACCATACCAGTAGGGAATGCAAGGGTCATCCTATGCATATTACAACCCTATCCAGAACACATCCATTCCCTCTTGGGCCCCCCTGATCATCCCTCCTAGTCTACACCTTCTCCATGGCCTTTTGCACCCCAATACCATTCCCAGCCGACCAACCAGCCATTTCAACCATATACACCTCCACAACCTTAGTGGATTGCACCACCCCAAGGGGTGGAGCCCCCCATAAAACAATGCTCTAGCTTTATTGCCTTTGCCTCCTACTCAACCACAACTTTTAATCCCTGCTCCACCTAAACAACCTCAGATGGCTACCCAACCAAACCTGAACCTGAACAATAGACACGCACAATAGGTCTACGGTGGAGAGACATCCTACCCTACTTATGCTATGGAAATTCAGGAGATCAACCTTAGATCTATGAGAGTGCTCCTGGATAACCAAATTCCATCACCACCTAAGGAGAGTAAGGAAGAAAGAGAGAAAATTATGCCTAGAGTGAATCCACCACCCTTTCTTGAAAGGTTTCCAGTCCAACCTACCCTAGAAGAGAATGAACTTCTAGGTGAATTTAAAAATCTATGTGTCAAATTCCCACTTTTTCAAGCCATTAAGGATGTACCTATTTACAACAAACTGATTAAAGAGAATTGTTTCAAACATCCAGGGAGGCGAAAAAGAGACACCCTTACCATTAATGTCATTGGGCAGCTGTCTAACTTAATGCTAGGGTAGGTAATTTTCCCAAATTATTTAGACCCTGGAAGCCCTGTAGTAGATGTACACATCAATGGAACCATTTTCCCACATACCTTGATTTATCTTGGGGCTGCCATTAATGTAATGACTAAGGACACCATGCTCAAGATGAATCTCCAGGGTTCATTAAGAAAGACTGTGACAGTCTTGCAGCTTGCAGACCGATCCACAGTAGCCCCTGAGGTGATTTTTGAGGACTTAATGGTCTCCATTGACTCTTGGGAATACCCTAAAGACTTCTTAGTTCTCCAGCCTAAGAGAAAATTTAATGGTTATCTTATCATACTTGAGAGGCCCTGGTTAGCCACTGCTGATGCCTACATCAGCTGCAGAGCTGGAAACATGACTATCAAAAATGGGCATCTATCCAAGTAGTTGATCCTGTACCCTCCTTTTCAACCATATTTAGAACATGATTTACCTTTATGGCTATAAGAGGAGGAAGAGGATGAATTCTACTCCACCCAACTCTATATCCTAGAAACTGCCATGGGAGGAGGACAACCTGATGAAGATGATTTGATTGAACTCATCCTCCAAAATCCAACTCCCAACACCTTGTCTCTAGAGGAAGCAGTGAAGGAAACCAAGAAAAACTATTGGATTGATTTATGCTTAGCTGATTCAAACCCTACTCATGTCAAGACAATAGAATTCGACCCTGAAAGAACACTGAAAATCAACCCTTCTCTTTCTGTACACTAGGAAGAAGAGTTATGTAATATGCTAAGAGAGAATTTGGATGCCTTTGCTTGGAATTAAAAAGAGATGAAGGGAGTGAACCCCTCAGTGTGTACTCACCACATTTATATCAAAGACGATGCAAACCAGTTCGACAACCCCAAAGGAGAATGAATCCAGCTCTCAAGGATATAGTTAAAGAAGAGTTGCAAAAGCTGCTGGATGCAGGATTCATCTACTCTATCTCAGATAGTGAGTGGGTGTCTCCTTTGGTGATGGTTCCAAAGAAAAATGGAAAATGGAGGATTTGTGTTGATTACAGAGAGTTAAACAAAGCAACAAAGAAGGACCATTTCCCTATGCCTTTCATTGACCAAGTGTTAGATGGCTTGGCACGGAAAAAGTTTTTCTCTTTCTTAGATGGGTTCAGCAGGTACAATCAAATCTATATCAGTGTAGAGGACTAGGATAAAACCACCTTCTCATGTTCTTGGGGTACTTTCAATTATAGGGTCCTTCCTTTTGGTTTATGCAATGTCCCTGCCACTTTCCAGAGGGTAGTCCTGAGTATCTTTTCCGAGCTAGTCCATGCTGTAGTAGAAATTTATATGGATGACTTTACACCCTATGGGTGTGATTTCCAGGAGGCTCTCTATAACCTAGGTAAGGTGCTGAACAAATGCATTGAAATGAACTTATCCCTTAGTCCCAAAAAATGTGAGTTCTTGATGACTGCAGGGATTGTTGTAGGTCACTCCATATCCCAAGAAGGACTGCAGGTAGACCCAAATAAGATAGACATCATCAAAAGGGCCCCAACTCCAGAAAAACAGAGGGATATCATATGTTTTTTAGGTTTAGCTGGATACTATAGGAGATTTATACAAGATTTTAGCAAGTTAGCTTCTCCTTTATTTGGGTTATTGGCCAAAGACTCACGATTTTTATAGTCAGAAAGCTGTCAAGAAGCCTTGGACACCCTAAAGGACAAGTTGACTACTGCACCTATTCCCTGAGGCCCAAATTGGGCTCTTCCTTTTCATAAACATGCTGATGCTTCTCACAAAACTATAAGAGTAGCACTAGGCTAGATAGATGACAAGATACCTTATGCCATTTACTTCATTAGTAAGAATCCGTCGAAAGCCGAGCTAAACTACACAGTGAATGAAAAAGAGCTCCTAGTTGTTGTGCATTCATTGAATAAATTTAGGCATTACATTATCGGTTACCAAACATTTGTCCATACTGACCATGCTACAATTAAATACTTGATGAATAAACCTGATGTAAATGCCCAGATTATTAGATGGTTACTTTTATTGCAACAATTTGATTTAACTATTATTAATAAGCCTGGAAAGGAGAATGTTGTTGCAGATTTTTTATCTAGATTGAATTTACCCGTAGAGGAAGGAATGGTTGATGATTAGTTACCATATGAACATTTATTCACCATTTCAGTTCAGTCTCCGTGGTTTGCTGACATAGCAAACTACTTGGTGTCTGCATAGTTTCCACCAAACTTGTCCTCCAAAGAAAAGAGAAGCATCATAAGAAAGAGCACCCCATTCACTTGGATTAGGGAAAATCTCTTCAAGCTGGGTCCAGATTAGATTCTAAGAAGATGTGTTAGGGAGGAGGAAGTCTTCGACATCCTCCTGGTCTGTCATGATGGACCTTGTGGAGGTCACTTTGCAGCCAATAGAATAACATTCAAGGTATTGCAAGTTGGTTATTACTGACCCACTCTTCACCAAGATGTGAGGAGGTATACCAGTTAGTGTGATCAGTGCCAAAGGATGGGGAAACCTACCCCAAGGGATGAGATGCCTCTGCAACCTCAATTGACTTTCAAGCCATTTGACAAGTGGGACATGGATTTCATTGGGCCCATTGACCCTCCATCCAAACAAAAGTAGTACATCATTGTGTGCATTGAATACTTAACTAAGTGGGTTGAAGCCAAAGCCATCAAAGAAGCAACATAAGAAAAGGTGGCTGAATTCTTAAGGGAAAATGTGTTTTATAAGTTTGGGTACCCTAGAGAATTGGTCACTGATCAAGGCAGTTAATTTACATCTCACATGATTGAGAATTTGTTAAGGTAGCACAAGATCAAGCACATAACATCCACTCCTTACCACCCACAGGCTAATGGGAAAGTGGAGGTAACCAATAGATCACTTGAAGGCATTGTGACCAAGGTAATTAGAAGCAATAGAAAAAATTGGACAGATAGATTAGTTGAGGCCACCCGGGCCTACAATACCACCTGGAAGACCACCACTGGATTCACCCCTTATGAGCTAGTCTATGGGAAGAAAGCCCTGTTGTCCATTGAATTTGAATGCAACACCTTAAGGATGGTAGCACAATTGGATCTGAATATCATGAGGGCACAACAAGAAATATTTCTCTAGTTGAATGGGTTATATGAATTTAGGATGCAGGCCCTCCTACACATAGAGGGGACTCAAGTTCAAAGGAAAATTTGGCATGACAAGAATATAAATGATAAACAATTTCAATAAGGTGATTGGACTTTGTTGTATGATTCTCAGTACAAGGATTTTAAAGGTAAGTTAAGAACTAGATGGTTAAGGCCTTATGTAAAAGAAAAGTGTCACGATAATGGTGCTATGCAGATAATGCATACGCTATCCCTTTTCTTGTCAATGGGTATAAATTAAAGATCTACAAGAAGTCCTTGTCAAAGAAATAATTCATCAATAGCATCAACAAGACAGTGATGGTGGTGGATCAAGTCTTAGCTTCCACCCCACCAAATCCCTGAAGAAGAAAAAAAAAAGGAAAAAGAGAAAAATTGAAGTGACTTAGGTGAAAACCTCCATGAGGCACTGCGTCCCACTTTTGGGTTGAAAACCTTTTGAGGTGGCCCAAGGGTGTTTGAAAAAAAAAAGAGGAAAAAAATATCTCTGGGTGAAAACCTCTTTTGAGGCACCCAAGGTAGGAAACTAGGATGAAAACCCCCTTGGAGGCAGACTAGTTGTTTTACAAAAGAAAAAAAGACAAAAAGAGAAGAGATACAAGAGATTGAAATTCTGTTTTGCAGGTCAGCAAGAGGAGGTTGAGCACATCATAAGAAGGATCGCAAGACCTCCAAGAGCCATATTTTAATCCACCCATCTCATATCTTCCACTATTCACCTATTCTTCCACTTATAACCCCTCTGGCTCATCCTACACAAACTCTATGTTTTCTACAGGATGCCTTGTAATCCTACAGGAGTTTCATGTAGGAATTATAGTGACCTTGAAAATCAATACAAAGGTAGTTCTAAAGAAAGGGGATGACACAAGTATGTGTCTAGATGAAAAAACATTTACACCACCACATCATGGCCATTCCTTTCATCACCATATCACCCATGAATCCATCAAAGAAATCAATTAAAAAAAACATAGATTACGAAAAGAAGAAAAAAAAAGAAAACAAATAGAAGAGAGAGAGAGAGAGAGAGGAGGGCAACAAGAACCATACTCAGAGGCAAAATCTCTCATCTACCATTCCCTACCACCATTCTCCACTCATTTCAACATCCCTTATGCTTCAGAGTTGAGAAAAAGTATGAAATTTAGGGGAGAGGTAGCTACAGGACATCCTGTAGGAAATCTTGTAGTAGCCTATCCCACAATGAAAACCACACAATTGCAGCCATCTTTAGAACAAGGAATCCAAGGATGAAGAAGATCCTCTAGAGCTCAGCAACAACAAGAAGATCACCAACATCACTCTCCAAAACCTGCACATTAAAAGAAACAAGCATCAAAAGAGGAAAATACACAAAAAAATATGTAGAAAAAACATAGCAAAGAGGCATCACTCTCTAGCATGCATCATCAAAGAAACACCTTACACAAAGGTATATCATCTTACTCATGCTCTCTCGTTAGTATGATACGATCAAAACTGTAGGATTATGTGAGAGTTTATTTTATAAGTAAAGGTGTCTAGTTAACTTGGCCAACTTCGACCAGTCGATGAGAAGAAAACAGTTAGACCACTCCACACGAGGCAAAAGTCAATTCAAGAGGAAAACGGAATAAAGCCAAAAATGGTTAAGTTTCAAAGGAAAGGAGTGGGAGATGATTACGAGGTAAGGTATAATGATGGACTGATAGTGGGACCAACGATCCAAAAGGAGGTGCTTGTACCTTGACAGCTAGCACACCACCCCACACAATAATCCATATATGGAAATAAAACACTCATTCCCATACAAAGAGAGCAAAATAAACTTTCATAATTCATCGAACAAAGAGGTTTCTCTCGGCCCTCCTGAAGCAACACCTACAGGAAACAATCAGCATCTACAATGCAGGAAACCTATAGGATACAGAGGAATCAACCTACAGGGCTGTTAGTGGGCACTAAGGAAGGTCAAATCAGAGTTATATTCACAAGAATGTGGCAAACCGAGGTAGGAGCCATACCCTCCATGTTTTCCATTTGAAAGGAAAAAGAAAATCCTCAATTTGGGTAGGAAATTGTAGTACATCTTAAGATAGGACAATTGTATTGCATGTCACTAAAAGTTAACATTCAAAACTCCCTCACCTACCAAAAATTTTGAATTGTATCCATAAAAGACTCTATAATTACCACGGAGAGATGACAAGAGTTTTCAATAAGAGAGAACCCACAAACACAACAAGGATCCACCAGTATCCTCCTATGGTGGAAATTTTCACAAGGCATCAATGGATGGGGTTCTTTGAGAGGATGAGAGGATACGATGATGGTGTGGCCAAAGAATTTTCGCTCTCACTCATACCCCTCACTAGGACCAATGGCGTTGCTATGGTGAAAGGTTTATCAGTAGTAATTACCCCTAAATTTATAAGTAGAGTCACTAAGCTCCCTTTAGGGTTACCATGGAGAAACGAAGACAAGGGTAACAACACCCTTGCAAAGAAAAACTTCTTTTTAGAAGGAGAGGAGCCAATGGAGAACAAAATGGGGTTAGAAGCGAGATAATTCCATACCCTTGGAATGAAGTCAGTTACAACCTCATTAAATACATTTCATGTGAAGGGAGACACTATGTATTGTATGGATACCACTTCAGACTCCTCCAAGAATTGAGATTTGGAGAGAACACACCTCCTCAAAATAGATTGAGTATACCCTATTTTCTTCTATAATCAATGATAGACATGAGCATCAAAGTGTAGGAGGGAAACATCAACAACTAGCCCATCATGGGTTGATCAAACTCATCCTTGAAGATGCTCTACAAAACTTAAGACTCCCTATCACATGGACAACCTTTACAGACATGTAGGCAGAAGGAGTAATTCAAGCTATTGAATATGACAGAAGCCCTACTACCAATGAGGGATAAGAAGAAACAAAAGAGGAGAAAGGAGAAGAAACATAGGAGGATATTGATCAAGAAACATAGGAGGAAAATGAGGAAGAGACAGAGGAGGAAACAAAAGAAGAAACATATGAACAAAGTGAAGAAATAGAAGAAGAAGAAGAATAAGAGGAAGGTGGAGACAAATAAGAGGATAAGAAAGAAAATGGAAAAGAGGAAACAGGACAGAGATCTACAACTCAAGACAGAGAGGAAGAAGGATCACCAAGGGTATCCCCAGAACCTACAGAGAATGAGGAAACAGTTACTCTTACTGCCCTAAGTACACCTGTTAAATCAAAGGGGAAGAGGCAAAGACAAATCCCACTGTACTTTAGGACAAGAAAGAGCACTAGGATTAGACAAGGAAGACCTCAAACCCCCACCAAAACTCCAATTGTCATTGAGGATTCACCAAAGCAACAAGAGAAGTTAGCCCCTCTAAAGAAAAATGAAGGAGAAGGATCATCAAAAAAATCCTCTCCAAAGTCTCCAGTTACCTATGTTAGGAGGCTTGTCACAAGGTTAGCCTCATCAAAGGGAAAGGGCCTCCTACAGGAGATACAAACAGACCTACAGGAAGCAGAGGCCATCCTACATGAAACTTTGTCAAACCTATAGAAAACACAAAAAAGAGACCAGGAAGGAATGACTGAACAAGAAACAAAGGGAGAAGGAAAAGAACTGGAAGAACCTATCCCACAACCAGACCTCAGCTCCTACTACAGGTTCATTGAAGGAGGAAGGGTGATACCAAAGAAGTTTTCCATTCCCCTATTCTTTGAACTTGAAAAAGAAAGGGCAAGGACACACAGTTGGATGCAAATTGCCAAATCAAAAGGGGTAGAGGATATAGGCCACATGGAGGAGAAATTGCAAGAGATGGTGTGATGCAGGAAAGTGTTCCCTCTACGGACAAAGGAAACCCCTCTAGCCCTAGAGTGGGTCTAGTCACAGCAAGGACAAAACAACAATTAATTCCCTTAAATAGTCATCGTTGGAGGCCTACCTCAAACCAGTGATTGATGAAGTTCCGTTGCGCTACTCCAGCTTCTGTTTCCTTCTCCTTAACGAGCGATCAACCTGAAACACCACAAAGAAACAACAGAGCATGTAACCGATAGACAAAAATGATCTATTTACTCATAAAGTCAAGAAGTCATGAGCTATCAAGTAAATTACATACAAGACATAGGAAATCATCATTGATTGTATTAATAATAAATCAAGAGCAAAGCTTACAACCAAGTCTTGACATCGCAAGCCTTCTCAGAGGGTCCAACCAGTGTGTTTCTTCAAGCATTCACTCTCAAAGATGGGTCTCCTAAATAGCAATATATCTCTCTCTCTTATTCACAAGCTTTAACACAAGGTTAAGGGCACTCCACACCTTCTTGCAAACTATAAAGCAATCCCACACTTGTCACACTCACACCAAAACTATCTACCAAACTCAAAAGCAGCAGCAACACTGTACAACCAAAAGAACTAGCAGATGATAGAAATGGTGAGTGATTTTATAGGAGGAGTCTCCATGAAATGAGGGAGAGGGAGCTTAATATCCTTAGGGCAAGCAACACAAAAGACAGAACTACCATACCAGAGGGGGAAGGGCGACCCAAACTGACCCAACAACTAGGTCCAGAGACATCCAGAAGGCTGACTGTTGGAACGAATTCGCCCAATCTGGATCATCGCTGGTCACTAACGAAGCTTTAGCGCCGACATCGCTAGGAAGCAATGTATTCAGAACAACCGTCACTAAATATAGCTAATAGCCTCGCGGTGGGGCATGCAATCTGACCGTCACTAGAAACAGGTGTACTTCTGTGATGAGGTCATGACATAACTGTTTATGACAGGGGTACGTTGCGTATATTAAGTGTATTCTTGCGACGAGGTAGAAAACTTAGGAAAAAAGTGTCAATTGGCAACATAAGAGAGAATTTGTTCAATATGAGCATGTTTTACTGGACACATGACACAGTAGAAGGACTGGGGTGAAGGCAGTGACAAATTACTGTGTAATAGATGCCCCCTAAAGTATGAAGCCCGAGAGAGTGGGAGGGGTGAAATGCTTTACAAAACTGTTTGAGCTGGAATACCACCTGGAAGAACCTGCAGGCGCGAGTACAACTGATATATATGATAGTGAAATACATGTAGTCTAGGCATGGGCGCAGCCATCCAAAAGACATATGAAACTTGGTCTATGGTATGGACGCAACCACCTAGTCGTCAAGACCATGATAATGATAAAGGTATGGTCGCAGCCATCCATGAAGACTCAGGCATGGTCATAGCCATGCATCACAGAGTCATGTATGTAATCACGAACCAATCCACGCAACCCAAACATGTGTAATCCTAGTTCTGGGTCTTGAAACCCAACCAATCATGGTACAAATTCTAGCATGCGAACATATGTGCTGAGGTCGAGCATGATAGAAAGTTGCTTGATTACCGGTCAATGATGAAAATTGTTAACAAGCGCGAGAGAAACCACCAATAATGCCAATGGCTCTCAAGGTACTGTCCAGTACAATCCACCAAGTGCAAAAAATGAGCTGAAGTCGAACACTTGTGGAATCACCTAATCAACGACCAATGATGAAAGTCTATCATCAGGCGCGAAGAACTTGCCATTGAGGCATGCAAGCTCCAAGGTACCAAAAGGGAATCTCTAGATCAATCTCCTAGATAATGAGCTAGCATCGATAGGAGACGATCCATCGCAGGAGGGCCATAATGTTTCCCCCATCAATGAAACGAGATAAGGAACAAGTCGTAGATGGTGAAACAGAGTATTAGAGGAGGAGGTAATGGTGTGAATTATAGAAGGATTATACTCTTGAACATGTCGGCGACACGACTCCGAGAGGTGGCAGCATTCAGGTACCAAGAGATCGGAGGCTCGATGGAGACAGCATGGACCAGATGGAATGAGGCTAAATGGAAACCAAAAACCCTGGAAGGCTAAATGACAATGTATGGATATCCCAACTTGACAAGAAGCGAAAGTGTCGATGTTCAAGAGTGACTAGCTACCGCAGGAACCAATGACAACTTCCAAATTTTTCCCGACCATTGCTGGCGAGTACCCTAATTATTTTTGAAAACAAGCTTGAAGGGGATAGCATATGCTTGTAATATAAGTTTGACCTTCGTTCGAATCCAACCTAGTAATAGTTTAACGAGCCCTAGGGAGGAGAAGCTCGAGTCTCGTCATGGCGATGAGTGCAATGTTGTCAAGGTTTAATGAGTCCAAGATAGGGAAAACTCGGAGTCTTTTTCATGTTTAGAGAGTTTGAAAAAGACACGGAAAATAAAACTCCAGGGGGGGTCCATTTTCATAAATTTGTGTCCCTCGAGGCCGAAAATGTATAAAATAATACTCAAGAGAACCGCTTGACCATTACGATCAAGGAGTACTTTTCATAATTAGTGGCCTCAATCCAAAAAAATAGAAAAGTGATCGAAGACATGTCATTTATTAACCAATATCGAACTCGAAACGAAAAAATTCTGGCAATATTTTCATGTTTATACAGTCAGAAAAGAGCTGAAAGTGGACCGCCTTTTGTTCCATTTAACGAGTTAAAAGGGAAAACTTGGCAATCTTTTCATCTTTAAACGGTCGGAAAAGAGCTGAAAGCATACCTCCATTTTTATTCTCTTTAATGAGTCAAAAAAGGAAAAAATACTTGGCAATCTTTTCATCTTTAATGAGTCAGAAAAGAGCTTAAAGGTGACTCGTCCTAGAGGAACGAGTGGTATAAAGGGTAGCAACTGGTTCCGGCAATGGTGGAACTGCTCAAAACATGTGATGGTCAAGAGGCTGGCTAATAAAACCACTCATCGCTGTAGTTCCTCAGGAAAGGAAAAACAACCAAGTGAAAGCATATGATCGGCTGAAGCGATGGTGGCGATGGAATGAAACAACCAAGGCTCATTTAGCAGAATTCAACAGATAAACGACAATCACGAGATGTAAATCAGGTATGGGTTCATTTTTACACAAGCTTGAACCATGGAGAATTCTACTTGGATTCGGTTTCATGTTTACACAAGCTTGAAACGAAAAAACTATGCTTGTTATAAGTTCGCATGCCCCCAGCATAATGACGCAAATCGAGGTACATGCCCCCCAAGCTGCATTGCATCCAACGGAGTGGATGGAATGAAGGTTCACTTTCAAGGATCTTGGAAAGACTCGACTCGGATTTTATGAGATCTTAATCAAAGACGCGATTTGGAAAAGGGAGGTGTTTCATTATTCAATGAGGTTGACACAGTAAAAGAACTATCCTCATAACCCTTGTTTCATTTTTTAATGAGTTTGACACAATAACAAACTATCGTCGGATCCTTGTTTCATTTTTTAACGAGCTTGACACAAGACAAGGAATCATGCTCATGACTCCCGGTTTCATTTTTTAATGAGGTTGACACAGGAACAAACTATCCTCGGACCCTTGTTCATGGGCCATATGAGAACATGGCTCCCAAGAGGTCTTCACGGGATGGAAGAACCATGCTCTGGGAGGAACACATGTCATTAGACACCAATGATAGTGTTACACAGTAATTTCTCACTGCCTTCCTGTCAGTCACCCTGCTGTGCCCAGATTCCACAATCACTAAGTTCTTGCTCCCTGAACTGGTTAAAAACCCATTTTTCCAAAGTTTTGTTCATCAGCGCGTCTGTCCCTAAAATAACCGCGATGACAGGCGCCTTGTAGTGTATTCTGTGCACTGCCAGCGCGGAAGAACATCACTTTTCCGCGATGGCCTACAGCGCGCCTTTCCCGTGTGCTTCCGCGCTGACATGACTGTCCCAGTTATTGAGATGCGCCGACAGCGCGACAGTTTCCTAATAATCCGCGCTGATCCAGTTTGGGCGAATTTGTTCAAACAACCAGCCTTCCAGATAACTCCAGGCTTGGTTGTTAGCTTTGTGAATGTCGACTCCCTTCTATGGCATGTCTGTTCGACCCTTTCCAACCGTTTCCCTCAAGGATAAGCTCATCCTTCCACCCTTTTAGGAGACTCCTTCTCCTATATAAACTCTCGTCATCACCATGGGCAGCTAGTTTTTGGATAGTTAGACATAGCTTGGATTGTATAGAGCTTATAGTGCTCAGATTGCTGCTACTATAGGTATTTGGTGTGCTAGGTGTGGAAGTGATTGATTGCTTAGGGAAGGTTGTTTTGTGTTGCTTGTGTGAGAGAGAGAGTTGTTTGTCTTGGGAGAATCATCCTCAAAGGTGAATGCTTGAGATACATGCTGACTGGCCCCTCCTGAGAAGGTTATCGACGTCAGAACATTTGGTTGTACTCTTCTCTATTCTGATTAATAATAGATGACTGCTATTATTGTTCCATTCTCATTTGTACTTGCAATGGTTAAATGTGAATTACATCTTTTCTGACCGATGTATGGTTGCTTTTACTAGATTTCACGCTTGTGTTTGTTTCCCCTTCGTGTGTGCAGGTATCCATTCGCGAGGATCGCAGAGGATTGTGACCAGCCAAAGCGAAGGAGCGAAGGCAACATCTCTTCGTCAAACAACAGCGCTGGAATCCAAGTAGGTGCTCTTTACCTCTTGTTTAATTGTAATTAGGAACATGCATAGCAGCATTGTTTGATTGTTGCTAGACCCTTGCTGGGCTAGTAGGGATCGCCTCTATCCGTAGAGGGGATTTACCTCTCCAACAATTTGGCGACTCCGCTGGGGATCAGCCTTTTTGTCTCTTGAGTCCACTTTTGTGTTTGACTTTGATTGGTCTTTTTTCCGAGATTTCGGGATTGTCTCTCTGCTTATAAACTTTCTGGGTACATCTGGGAAGTGTCTTGATTGTTAGAAGGCTTTTTGCTTTTGGTTTGGGAAGTTTTGCTTTGGCCTTGCTTGTTTTTTATCTTCAGCGCGTTTTAATTCCAAACAGTCGCGCTGACATCGTGACCCTGTTCTTTGGTTTTCTTTCCATCGCGCCTGTACGTCTAACAGTCGCGCTGACCTCGTTTTCAGAGACAGCGCGCTTTATTCTTGTTCTTCCGCGCTGACATCGCGCCCCGCTTCTTTGTATTTCCCGTCATCGCGTCTGTGTGTTTTATTTCCGCGCTGACCTCGTTTTTCCGAGACCGCGCGCTTTATTCCTGTTCTTCCGCGCTGACGTCGCAAAGTTGCTACAGGGCTCCTCCTGTCAGCGCCGAGTTGCTGAAGGCTACCCGCGCTGATCCTGTAAAATTCATTTTTGACCAAATTAGCCTCCTGAACCTTTTGCTTTGACTGTCCCTTCTTCTCTCCACCTGCTTTGTGACTTGCTTTTCACTGTTTGAACTCTGAACTCCTTGATTGCGAAGTCTGGATCCATAGGGTTCCATTTTTTGCTTAGTTTTTGGTTTCGCGAACTCCTTCCCTTTTGCTTTCGCTGCTTGGTTTGTGTTTACACCGTCACTTTTTCGATCGCTGAATGGTTTTGAGTCTCTAATTGGCTGGTTGTAACTCTCTTCCTTCGGGTGTTTGCCCTTCTCTGTTGATTTTGCACTCTAGCCCTAGGACATCTAGCGGCCATGTGTGTCTCAAGCCTTCCGTAGGGATCTTGTTTGCTTGTTTGATCAGCCAATTTCGGATTCGTTTGTGCACTTGTTCAGTAATTGTTGAAGTGCTTTGGGTCGTGTTTCCGAGTGTTTTTCACTTTCTCCTTGCTTGCAATCCTTGCTTGACTTGCCGAGCTTAGATGACATAGCTCGTGCGGAACTTGATCTTCTCATTGATTTGGAAATCGTCGTTGGGTGTTTTGGGAACTTTGTGTGCTTTCATTAGGCAATTACATTTTGCTTGGTGTTCTAGTTCCTCCAAATTATTTTGGATGCCTTGTGTCACTGAAAGAAAATCAGACTAGTAGCTTTGCTTTTAAAAAGTTGAAAAGGAAAAGAATGTTTCATTGATTTGCATTTTCAAAAGAAAAAGTTTCCTTTCCTCGCTTTTAGTTGCATTAGGCTGTTTGATTGATTGTGTTCGTTTTGTTTGATTGAAATCTCTTTACCCTTCCATAGCTAGAATTCATCGAACAAAATGATTCTCGTTGACATGTAGTTTGCATCTAGGTAATTGTGAGAGAACATACGATAGGACCTGAAATCGAAACTTAATCTCAAGATCAACTATGAAATCAATCGAATGAATCTAAAAATGCATTGGAACTAAACGCAAATATCTAGAGGTCTAGGTTAGAGACGTGTTCCGGCGTCTTTAAACATAGTCACTGTTGTTTCACATTACGGTTGGGTGATTCCTCCTTCTGTGACTCGATAGTGGTCTAACACGGACTGTGCTCCCACGTACCGTCGCGTATATAGGGAGACCCCACTAGGCTTTTATCCTTGATCCATAGGAAGCCGAGCCTGCCGCCTTACGATTCGCAATGCAGTGAACACAGCATTCACGAAGATTGACCACCCGTACCCTAAAAAGTATTCTGTGGTTTTGCGAAAAGTCTGGCACACCTTTTACCTAGAATCTCCAGAGCAGTCACTTTTGATCCTTTTCGGACTCCCTAAATGAAAAGGTGTAAGTGAGCGTCTTGTCACTTCGTGCTCATTAAATATTCGAAGGAGACTAGAGTCATCTTTTCGTCCTTTTCTCGACTCTTGAAACATGAAAAGGTCAAGTCTAATTCCAATGTCTTAAAAATTTATTCGGCCACGATAACATCACCTGATTAGATCTCGTGTGCGTTAGCTTGAGTAGGTTTCGTTTTCGTTTGCTATGGCAACTTTTCCGGGATTCACTAACCCAGGTTCCCCATCTGATGGGAATCCAGGACAATTCCCTCCTCTTGGGAATGTTGGTGCTCCGTATATGGCGACGTTGTCCCTACCAGGGTTAACTGTCGGGTTGCCTGTGTGGTTGTTTTCAACCTCTTTGGTCCCTACCGTATCGGCTGTTAGTCCATCAGTCCCTCCACCTGAACAACATCATGTTGATCCTAAGGTGGACCTCTCCCCTTCGACCCCTACTTCTACGTCCTCATCTTCGACTTCGCCTGGTGAAAGTCTCGATTCGCATAACCAGGTGGCTAAGAAGAAGAAGAAGAAGACCAAGAAGAGGAAGTCTCATAAGGGAGAGCTTACACACACAGTCCCCCCCTCAAGTCCAGCTATCCACCCCAGTATACTTGAAGTCGGGTCACCTTCTGCTCCTCAGCGGAAGGTCAAATTTCCTTGTCGATTATGCAAGGAAGACCATCTTCTTCGCGATTGTCCTGGCATTCCCAGAGTATTAGAAGTTTGGTCTCATGATCCGGCCCGCCCTCCATCGTCCACTGATGATCATGGCGATGCTACCTCATCAGTTGGGAATGGTAAGGAGAAAGGGAAGCTTCGAATCCCCTGTCGACTTTGTGAAGGCAAACATCCCCTTCACCTTTGTCCATTCATGGATAAAGCCTCTGCTGTGTTGGAAAGTTTTGCTGCTCCTCCGATTCCATTTCCCACTGGTTATCAACGTCTTTCTACAGCTGTAGATCGCGCCCCTGTTCACAAAGAGATCACTTCAGATTCCCCTTTTGTCCAGGCCCCTCTTCCCGAACCTGGCTGTTCCCAGCCTGTTCCAGACCCGCCGTTGGTCGGAAAGGGTGTTGATTCGAGTTCACCTCCTCTCAACCACTCTGTTTCGGAAGAGCAAAATTCTCATGTTCTTCTCGTCTCCTCAGATTCTCCTGAGCTTGATAAAGGTTCTCCTGAAACCTCTCCGGAGAATTTAGATTCGGTTCTTTCCGAGCAGGGGGGCAACCATATGGTTCCCCCACCAAGTAGTTCGGTCATTTCCTTTGATTGGAGTCGTTTGACTACCCCTCCCCTTCCATCCCACGTGCCTTTCTGGGTCACCGCCTATGCTTGCAATAAGGCGCTGCCCGGCACTGTGTTAGACGAAGGAGCATCGGTTAGTCTCATGCCCGTTACTACTTGGCGAGCTTTGGGTTCCCCATCGCTTGTACCTGTCGCACCGCATCTCACCGCGTTTGATGGAGGAACGAGTCAGCCATTAGGGATCCTCCCGAAGTTTCCTATTACTTTGGGAGGCAAGATCGTCTATATAGACGTCTCGATTACCCAAGGTTCTTTAGACTTCAGTCTTCTCCTTGGTCGTGATTATGTGTATGCCATGGGAGCCCTTGTTTCTTCACTTTTCCGTGTGGTTTGTTTTCCACACGATGGAAGAATCGTGACGTTCGATCAATTATCGTTCGTTCGTCCACAAGCCCCTCCGGCGCACTCATCCTTCCCTCCTGGCTTTCATCCACAAGTTGCATCTGCCTCGCCGCAAATCAACTACGTGGCCACCTACCCCGTGCCTGTACCCAGTGATGACACCATCGTGCATAGTGTCCTGGGGGCATTAGGTCCTGATTTCCAAGATGTCGGCCTTCCCTCTGGAGCCACTTTCTTGGGGGCCTCCACTTCCCGTTCATTATGATGAAGTCTGGATGGAGCATAGTTCCTTTCCTGTGTCAAGCTCCTTAAAAAATGAAACTAGGTCTGGATGGAGCATAGTTCTTTTCCGGTGTCAAGCTCCTTAAAAAATGAAACTGGGTCTGGTCGGAGCATAGTTCGCTTTCCTGTGTCAAGCTCCTTAAAAAATGCAACTAGGTGTTCGAGCATAGTTCCTGATCTTGTGTCAAGCTCATTAAAACATGAAACAAGGGTTATGAGGATAGTTCATTTACTGTGTCAACCTCATTAAAAAAATGAAACAACTCCCTTTTCAGATTGAGTCTTTGATTAAGATCTCGTAAAATCCCAGTCGAGTCTTTCCAAGATCTCGAAAGTGAACCTTCATTCCATCCACTTTGTCGAATGCAATGAAGCTTGGGGGGCATGTACCTCGATTTGCATTATTATGCTGGGGGCATGCGAACTTATAACAAGCATAGTTTTTCGTTTCAAGCTTGTGTAAACATGAAACCGAATCCAAGCAAAGTTCTCCACGGTTCAAGCTTGTGTAAAAATGAACCCATACCTGATTTACATCTCGTGATTGCCATTTTTATCCGCTGAATTCTGCTAGATGAGCCTTGGTTGTTTCATTCCATTGCTACCATCTCTTTGGCCGATCATATGCTTTCACTTGGTTGTTTATCCTTTCCTGAGGAACCGCAGCGATGAGTGGTTTTATTAGCCAGCCTCTTGACCATTACATGTTTTGAACAGTTCCACCATTATCGGAACCAGTTGCTATCCTTTATACCACTCGTTCCTCTAGGACGAGTCTTCTTTAAGCTCTTTTCTGACTCGTAAAATGTGAAAAGATTGCCGAGTATTTTTCCTTTTTTGACTCGTTAAAGAGAATAAAAATGGAGGTCTGCTTTCAGCTCTTTTCTGACCATTTAAAGATGAAAAGATTGCCGAGTCCCCCTCTCGACTTGTTAAAAATGAGAGGTGGTCGCCTTTAAAGCTCTTTTTTCGACCGTTTAAACTAAAAAGATTGCCGGGTGTTTGTCGTTTCGCACTCGTTATTGGCTCCAAAACGACGTACCTCTGACCGCTTTTTTACTTTTTCAGGTCGAAGTTACTATTTACGAAAAGTACTCCTCGATCGTAATGGTCGGGCGGTTCTTTCGAGCATTGTTTTATACTTTTTCGGGCTCGAGAGACACAACTTTACGAAAAAGGACCCCCCTGGAGTTTCCTTTTCCGCTGTATTTTCAGACTCTCTAAACAAGAAAAGACGCCGAGTTTTTCCTTTGTCAGGCTCGTTAAACACTTGATGACATCGGATATCGTCGAAATGACACTCTTCAAGCATATGCTATCCCCGTCAAGCTTGTCATCCAAAAATAACCGGGGTACCTGCCAGAAATGGTGGGGAAAATGGAACTGTAATCATAGTCGTGTCGGCAGTATGTCGCTCTTGAACATGGCACTCTTCTGCTTCGTGTCTGGGTGGGGATATCTCATCTCATTTCACATTAGCCTCCATGGGTTTGGGTTACCCTGTTTTGACCTCTCATCTGCTCATTGCCATCATCACTATACCCTTTGCTCATTTGATGTCAAATACTGCCAAACCCGCTGCAGTGCCGCTGATATGTTCAAGAGAAGTTGACCTCTGCAATAATACAACCTCATCTGCTATCTCACACAAATCATTTTTCCTCTGTCTCGCGTCGATGATGTGGGAAACATTATGGCCCACCTTCGATCAAGGTCACTTCCTGTCGACTTCAGCTCATTATCCGGGAAGGTGGCTTAGAGACTCCCTTCAGGTGCCTTAGAGCCTGCATGCCTCAATGGCAGGTTCTTCGTGTTCGACGTGAGGTTTACATCATTGGCCTCCGATCGAATGATTCCGTGGGTGTTCGACACCAGCTCATTGATTCACATGCCGCGGATTGTACCTATAGTACCTTGAGGGCCATTGTCATTATTGGTGGTACCTCTCGCGTCTGTTAACAGTTTTCATCATTAACTGGTAATCAGACGATGTTCATGCATGTTCGACTTCAACCCATATATTCACATGCTTGAACTTGTACTTTGTTCGGATCGGGACGGAGCGCAAGACCCTGGATCCCTGTCTGTTTATGGTCCAGGTTGCGATTTTGTGGAGGATCATTACATGACTCATTGATGGATGGCTGCGCCCATACCTGAGTCTTCATGGATGGCTGCGACCATACCTTATCATTATTATGGTCTTTTTAGCTGGGTGGCTGCGTCCATTCCACAGACCTTTTTCGCATGTCTTCGTGGATGGCTGCGCCCATGCCTAGACTGCATGTACTTGATTATCAGAGATATTTCGGTCCTTCCTGGTGGTGTTCCAGTTCGGCGTGTGTTGTAAAGCATTTCACCCCTCCCACTCTCTCGGTCTTCATGCTTTAGGGGGCATCTGTTACACAGTAATTTCTCACTGCCTTCCTGTCAGTCACCCTGCTGTGCCCAGATTCCACAATCACTAAGTTCTTGCTCCGTGAACTGGTTAAAAACCCATTTTTCCAAAGTTTTGTTCATCAGCGCGTCTGTCCCTAAAATAACCGCGATGACAGGCACCTTGTAGTGTATTCTGTGCGCTGCCAGCGCGGAAGAACATCACTTTTCCGCGATGGCCTACAGCGCGCCTTTCCCGTGTGCTTCCGCGCTGACATGACTGTCCCAGTTATTGAGATGCGCCGACAGCGCGACAGTTTCCTAATAATCCACGCTAATCCAGTTTGGGCGAATTTGTTCAAACAACCAGCCTTCTAGATAACTCCAGGCTTGGTTGTTAGCTTTGTGAATGTCGACTCCCTTCTATGGCATGTCTATTCGACCCTTTCCAACCGTTTCCCTCAAGGATAAGCTCATCCTTCCACCCTTTTAGGAGACTCCTTCTCCTATATAAACTCTCGCCATCACCATGGGCAGCTAGTTTTTGGATAGTTAGACATAGCTTGGATTGTATAGAGCTTATAGTGCTCAGATTGCTGCTACTATAGGTATTTGGTGTGCTAGGTGTGGAAGTGATTGATTGCTTAGGGAAGGTTGTTTTGTGTTGCTTGTGTGAGAGAGAGAGTTGTTTGTCTTGGGAGAATCATCCTCAAAGGTGAATGCTTGAGATACATGCTGACTGGCCCCTCCTGAGAAGGTTACCGACGTCAGAACATTTGGTTGTACTCTTCTCTATTCTGATTAATAATAGATGACTGCTATTATTGTTCCATTCTCATTTGTACTTGCAATGGTTAAATGTGAATTACATCTTTTCTGACCGATGTATGGTTGCTTTTACTAGATTTCACGCTTGTGTTTGTTTCCCCTTCGTGTGTGCAGGTATCCATTCGCGAGGATCGCGGAGGATTGTGACCAGCCAAATCGAAGGAGCGAAGGCAACATCTCTTCGTCAAACAACAGCGCTGGAATCCAAGTAGGTGCTCTTTACCTCTTGTTTAATTGTAATTAGGAACATGCATAGCAGCATTGTTTGATTGTTGCTAGACCCTTGCTGGGCTAGTAGGGATCGCCTCTATCCGTAGAGGGGATTTACCTCTCCAACAGATAGATCAGGTTCCAATGCCCCCAGTACGTGATGTACGAGACCATCTATATAACCATCAGTAGAGGCGGAGATGGAACGAGTAGCCACATAATTGACTTGTGGCAAAGAAGGTACTGCTTGTGAGCAAGAACTGAGAGGGGATGACAGTTGTGCAGGAGGCACCGGGGGACTAAAGAACGATAATTGATCTATGGTCACCATTCTTCCATTGTGTGGAAAACAAACCACACGGAAAAGTGAAGAGACGGTGGCCCCCATGGCATAAATATAGTCACGGCCAAGGAGAAGACTGAAATCTAAAGCACCTTGGACAACCATGACGTCTATATAGATGGTTTTGCCCCCCAAAGTAACAGGAAGCTTCGCGAGGATCCCTAAAGGTTGACTGGTTCCTTTGTCAAATGCTAATAGATTCTGGGTAACCGGAAAAAGCTGCGGGGAGCCCAAAGCTTGCCAAGTAGTAGAAGGCATGAGGCTAACCGACGGACCCTCATCCAAGACAGTGCCAGGTACCGCCTTATCATAGGCATGCACTGTAATCTAGAAAGGCACGTAGGATGGAAGGCGGAATGCAGTCAAATGACTCCAGTCGAAGGAAACGACTGAACTACTTGGTGGGGGTATCATATGATTTCCCCCATGCTCTACAGGAATCGAAGAAGGACTCTCTTGATCAGCGGGGATAGGAGGGTTGTTTTCAGACTCTGGAGAATCTGACGAGATGAGAAGAACATGAGCATGATGCTCTTCCAAAGCAAAGTGATCAACAGGTGGTGAACCCAAGTCGACACTCTCTCCGACCAATGGTTGGTCTGGAACAAGCTTAGCACAGCCAGGCTCGGAAAGAGGAGGACAGACAAGAGAAGAATCTAAGTCAATCTCTTTGTCAACGGGGAGAGAGTCTGAAGAGAGCCTCTGATAACCAATGGGAAGTCAAGGTGAAGAAGCTGTAAGGCTTTCCAAAACAATGGAAGCTTTATCCATGAGCGGACAAAGGTGAAGGGGATGGCTGCCTTCACATAGCCTATAGGGGAATCGAATCTTCCCTTTCTTCTTACCACTGCCAGTTGAGGATTGAACATTGACATGAGCTTCAGAGGACAATGAGGGATGAGCCAAATCATGAGATCAAACTTCTAAGATCCTGGGAATGCTAGGACAATCATGAAGAAGATGGTCGCCCTTGCACAACTTACAAGGAAACTTAACCTTCCGTAGAGGAGCAGAAGGTGTCACGGCTGGTGACGTACTTGGCACATGAGCTGGATGGGTGGCTGGACGTTTATCCAACTTCTTCTTCTTCTTCTTAGTCTCTTGGTTACTAGATGTGGAACTTTCACCAGGTGAAGTAGGAGATGAAGACGAAGAAACAGGGGAAGAAGGTGCAGGCTCAACCTTGGAATCATCGTGTTGTGATTCAAATAAAGGAGACGGTGGAACATGAGTCATGACACTCGGAACCACTAAGGTAAAAAACAACCAAACGGGCAAATCGATGGTTAACCCGGGCAAAGACAACGTTGCCATATATGGAGCACTAGCATTTCCAAGTGGAGGAAATGGACTAGGAGTTCCATTTGCAAGAAGACCTTGGATGGTAGACTCAGGGAAGGATGCCATTGGAAACGAGCCTAAAAAACACTCTTATCACAACTAAGAACTCAAATTGTTACCAGGAATATTTTGTGGGCAATAAAGTTTATGACACAGGCATAAAACTTGACCTTTTCATGTTTCAAGAGTCGAGAAAAGGACGAAAAGGTGACTCTATCTCTTTCGAGGTTTAATGAGCCTGAAAGGACAAGTGCTCAGATGGACCTTTTCTTTTAAGGAGTCCGAAAAGGAATGAAAGTGACTACTCTGGAGAACTAGGCAAAAGGTTTACCAAACAACCCGTAAAACTACATATACACCTTGGCGATCATATGAAAATCAAGGACTTTCTGTACAACAGTCAATCTTCCCGAATGCTGTGTTCGGTGCGTTATGGTTTGCAAGGTGGCAGACACAGCTTCCTAAGGATATAGGATGATAACCTAGTGGGGTCTCGCAACATATACTCGACGGTACTAGGAGCACTAGTTCGTACTAGGCAGCTATTAAGTCATAGAAGGAGGAATCACCCAACCTTAAGTGAAAGCAATAGTGACTAGGTTTAACAATGTCGGAGCACGTCTCTAGCCTAGACCTCTAAATAATGTGCGTTATGTTCCAATGCGTTGTTAGGTTCATTCAATTCATTTTAGAGTTGATCTTGAATTAGGTTTTAATTTCCAAGCCCTACCGTATGTATATTAAAAACCTACGATGCAGCTAAAATGAGTAAAGCATCTTTCATTTCGATGAACACCTACTTAAAGGAGGGTAGAAAGTTCGTCCCCAAACAAAGACAAGCGAATGCAAACACTAAGAAACACAATGCATCAATACACTAATCTCACGATGCATTGATACCACTAATGAAATATTTAGAGTTCTCTTTTCAATTTCTCAAACATGAAAATTTGAAATGCACATATACTTTCACTTTCGTATATCAAATGAATGCAATCCCTATTTTTTTTTTTTTTTTTTTGAATTTAAAGAGACAAACAAGCAAGTGTGAACTGATCGATCCAAACAATTGTGATTTATGCTTGGTAGTGAGGAAATCGAACCAACACAAAATTGGTTCAATAATCGACACTAAAATCAACTAGAAAGAAACAAGCAATGACAAATCTGTAAGCGAATCAATAAGATGGTTGCGGGTGAACCTTGGATAGAAAAGCAACCCAAGCAAACAGTTTGAAATTCTTAAGAGAGCTAGGTCACATGATCTAAAAACACAAGATTCACTCAAATGAAATCAACGAGACAATACCTTAACCAAAAGCAATCAAAACAAGCTAATGAGAGACAAGAAACAATAGGGGATAAACAAGATTGATGGATTCAGGAGGTAAATTTGTAAAAACAACTTTACAGGAATTGTCGCAGGTGTTACACTGACAACTAGAGACTAGTCGCTAGTGTTACACTGACAACTAGAGACCAGTCGCTAGTGTTACACTGACAACTAGAGACTAGTCGCTAGTGTTACACTAAAAACTAGAGATTAGTCACTAAAGTACACCTGTTTTCAGCGACAGTCCAATTTTAGAAGTCGTCGTGGGAATTAAACTAGCAACCCAAGACGAAAGCCAAATAGTTGCGGGTACAAAGCTATAACATCAGTGATGTCGTCGTGATTGTTAGGCTTTCTTCAGCGACGATCTTACTTAAGAAAAAGACAAAGTAAAATCACCTAAATGACACCAATTTATTCTTCCAGACAGTAAGGGGACTTGCCAGGTTAACCCAGGTAACCCAAAAGACTGATGGTGTAACCCCAAAATTCAAGAGACACTAAATCAAAACCAAACAAAAGCAAAAAAAAGCAAACAAAAGCAAACAAGAGAAAAAACATACAAAGGACTCCCCAGCGGAGTCACCAACTTGTGATGCAGGAAAGTGTTCCCTCTACGGACAAAGGCAACCCCTCTAGCCCTAGAGTGGGTCTAGTCACAACAAGGACAAAACAACAATTAATTCCCTTAAATAGTCATCGTTGGAGGCCTACCTCAAACCGGTGGTTGATGAAGTTCCGTTGCACTACTCCAACTTCCATTTCCTTCTCCTTAACGAGTGATCAACCTGAAACACCACAAAGAAACAACAGAGCACGTAACCGAGAGATAAAAATGCTCTATTTACTCATAAAGTCAAGAAGTCATGAGCTATCAAGTAAATTACATACAAGACATAGGAAATCATCATTGATTGTATTAATAATAAATCAAGAGCAAAGCTTACAACCAAGTCTTGACGTCACAAGCCTTCTCAGAGGGTCCAACTAGTGTGTTTCTTCAAGCATTCACTCTCAAAGATGGGTCTCCCAAATATCAATATATCTCTCTCTCTTATTCACAAGATTTAACACAAGGTTAAGGGCACTCCACACCTTCTTGCAAACTATAAAGCAATCCCACACTTGTCACACTCACACCAAAACCATCTACCAAACTCAAAAGCAGCAGCAGCACTATACAACCAAAAGAACTAACAGATGATAGCAATGGTGAGTGATTTTATAGGAGAAGGAGTCTCCATGAAATGAGGGAGAGGGAGCTTATCCTCAGGGAAAGCAGCACAAAAGACAGAACTACCATGCCAGAGGGGGAAGGGCGACCCAAACTGACCCAACAACTAGGTCCAGAGACATCTAAAAGGCCGAGTGTTGGAACGAATTCGCCCAATCTGGATCGTTTCTGGTTGCTAAATAAGATTTAGCGTCGACATCACTAGGAAGTAATGTATTCAGAACAACCGTCACTATATATAGCTAATAGCCTCGCGTTAGGGCATGAAATCCGACCATCGCTAGAAACAGGTGTACTTCCGCGATGGGGTCACGGCAGAACTGTTTATGACAGGGGTCTGTTGCGTATATTAAGTGTATTCTCGTGAAGAGGCAGAAAACTTAGGAAAAAGGGTCAATTGGCAACATAAGAGAGAATTTGTTCAATATGAGCATGTTTTATTGGACACATGACACAGTAGAAGGACTAGGGTGAAGGCAGTGACAAATTACTGTGTAACAGATGGGCAGAGAACTGAGCAGCATAAGGGACAAAGAAGCAATGATGAAATCTCAATTGGAGGCTAATAACACATGGCTAAGAAGACAACTACAAGAAAGTGAAAGCTAATTGGCAACTATGGCCAGTTTGTCCATGGAGGCAAGTGCAGGATGCCAACAAAGTCTTATGCCTTGTACCTCAAGGAAAATGGCTACAATTCCAAATAAAGACCCTAGTACAAAGAGGAACTATGCCCTTCCAAGACTATAGACAATTCATTGATCTCTGTGATAAAAGCACCTTAGAAGATAAAGAAAAAATATCTGAGTTTTACCTACACAATTTAACCTTGACAGATTTAAATGTGTGGGACCCAAATCCGAAGCTAGGGGACTTGCAATTGATGGCCTTAGCATCATGGATGAATCATGCGGAGGCAAGAGCTACATATATGAAAGAGGTAATGGAAAAAGAAGAGATAAAACCCTTATGATCATAGCAAACCAATCTAAGCCAGTGACTGTCATCAGCACCCACAACCTCATTGCAAATGATCCCAAGCTTGTACCAAGGTACCTTGTTGTACAAGAGCAGACAGTCATGCACTTTGAAGACATGTTTAGATTGCTAGGAGATGACATCATGCAATCTTGCCAAAGGAGATGGAACACCTTGCCTTACAGCCTAAAAATCAGAGAATATCATTCTCCTAACAGAATGAGAGAGGCACTAAATAGAACCCCCATGTATAAGCAGGCTCTACAAAGACTCAAAGTCAATTGGATTGGCTTAAGGCTCAGTCAACCATTGCTTTTGGGAATGTTGGAAGGAAGGAAAGAAGAATAAGAAAGAAAGAAGTGGGAAGAGATAGACAGGAAGGAAAGATTTTATTCACAGGAAGAAGAGACTACAACAGAAGCATGGGATGTCAGAGAAGCCACCAGAGCAATGAAAGATAGGGACATAGATTGAGTTGCTCAGAGGATGAGTAACACTTTCAGTAGGCGGGTGATGATGAGGCTCATCATTGGGTAAATATATGGACCTTAATACACCTCCAAGCTTATTAAAATCAACTCTTCTCATAATTCCTTACACGTTTCAGTTCTATTTTGCTTAATGAGATGAGTAAAAGTAAGATGTTATGTCTAGTGGTCTAATGTGCATTGATTGCAGGTTTTTGGGAGAAAATTTTGGAAAATTATGGCTAATTAAGGTGCAGGAAATTGAATGAGACAAGAAGGAGAGATTATAGGAGATGTATCTTCCTCATTAAATCCTCACTCATTCGAAGATCCCTCAATCAAATCACACTAGCTCGGAGTTGCAGGAAGCCGAGTCATGAGGATCATTGGCAGCTGAGCCAGTGATAGTTAAGAACCAATTTATCTTGAGATTGGGAGCCAAGCCTCCCTAGATTTAAGGAAGTTGTTGGCAAATTTAGTTGTATAAATAAGGAGGCCTAGAGCCTCATTAGGATTCAGATTTTTTTATGCAAGATAACTAAGAACTTTTGAGTTGAAGGATTATGACAAAACATTGTTATGTATTTTTTTGATATGTTAATGAAGATGAGAATTCCCTTTATCCAACACTGAGTTGACTTAGAGGGTTGAAGCTCTTGGGTTAGGGCCCAACCTTAGCAACAAAGGTTCCTCTTACTGTACTTGTATGCTTATGTTACCTCATAGACTACTTGTTGAATTGATTTTGGCATTGTTACATTACAAGTATTTGTGAATTTGATTAGTTTGCTTCCAGTTGTGCATAGCTTTAACAATATCTTTAGAGAGATAAAGAAATACCAAAAAGGCTGATAATAGGTGGATCTTGCCTCATTCCTTCCTTCAAGGACCATGGTTTGAGGGAGAACTCTCATTCAGCCCAAAAAGGCAGAATTCTGGTTTCTTATGAAATTTAGGGTTTTTCTATTAATTAGGTCAACATCTTTCAGTTTTCAAAGATAGATTGCAGTTGTCATTTCTTATATCTTAGGATTTGTATTAGGTTTCTGCATGGTGTGCAAGTATTTCCATGCATGAACTAGGCAAATGAATGATGAAATTCTATTTTATTATGTTGTTGGAAACCTTCCTTGTTTTGACATGATTTATGGGTAAATGCCAACAATGATGTGTATATTGCAGGAGTTTCAGTAGTGCAGGAAAACCTCATATCAGCAACCTCAGCCTAACCTCACCCCTCCATGATCGCCAAAATCCACTAAGTCCATAATGCGAGTTATCATTTCATAAGAACAACTTGCCATGCTTGTTGAGCAAATCCAACCATCATACAAACTTTGGTTTGAGTTCTAAGGGAGTCCTAACCACTTCCTTGCCTTATTACTTCCATCACTCTCCTTCCCTAAGCCTTATACCACTGCCCAAATCACTCCTCATGCTTTCGGTCTGTTCCTATAGGAATACATGGGACCCTATAGGTGAATTAGGGCATCCTGTAGACATCATGTAGGATGACCTATAGTGGCCTTTTTTGAGGTCGATTTGTGAGAAATGCATCACGAAATATAAGAGAAGACCGCTTCTTTCCTCCCAAGCCATCTGACCCATCACAACCATCTCTCTCCACACCTAACCCACCCGCCATACAATCAAGAAGAATTAGCATTCATGATTTTAAAAAAAGACAAAAAGAAAAAGGTTGTTATTCTTATTCATATGCACAGTAGTTAAGTGTTTGATTAGATCATATTGCATGCTTAGGTTAGTTAAGGTTTCATATGTGTTAACTTAGAGTTATTCTGAAGCAAGGTATCTTAAAAAATAGCTAGATGAGTGGTGTGTTTTAAGCATCTATTTTAGTCTTTCTTTGTTGCAGTAGGTAGCATTTCAATTCTCTCAATTAGGGTAAAATTCTCCTTTCTCAATTGGTAATCAAACTTCTTCTAAATCAACAAAAGGCTGGTTTGAGAAACCCTAGTGGTCTATCGTGCAGCTCAACAGTGACAAAAGAGTGGACCCATTGCATCTATTTGTGTATACAACACTGACACCTGTTTTTACGAACCCTGGGTTGATGAATTAAATTTGGTAGCCCAAGGAGTTGTAACATTCTTGCTGCAATACTGGTGCTCATCAGTCTTTCACTCAAGTACAAACACATTTGTCAAAGAAAGACAAATACTACATGAATTCTTTTCGTGGAAAAGTTTGTAATTTCTTATAAAACTTTATGTAACTCCCACTTGGCCAAGACATACAACAAAAATATCAATTTTTTTTTTCGTCTCACCTAAACCATTACCATTTTGAGCTATTTTCTTCAGATACTTGTTCCACTTCAACATTCAAATTGAAACTAGTTGTCCTACACATATTCATGAGACCAATGAGGTAAACTTAACCAATGAGGCAAACTTAAATTAAATTTGACCAAATATTAAATTTAATTGCATAAATAAATAATAATTAAAAATACTTGCGTGCATGAATACCTGAATGAGTTCCTCTTAGTTTCGAGAATAAATTATTGGAATAGTTTAACCTTGGAGCAAACCTCCCTCCACTCGACAAAGCAACAACGAAGTCAACGTTGACTTTGTTGATTCTCTATTGGATCAAGGGTGTTTTGTTCTAAGATTATCCAAATTCTAATTTATTCTCAACTGAACATGGCCAACCACGTGAAGGTGGAAGCTCTCATGGCCCCTCACCCCCCTCACATCACTCTCAATTCTCGAGTACCCAATCTATCTACTATATAGGAAATACTTGCAAGTAAGAGATTAAATTCCATAGAAAAAAAAATAGCAAACATTCATTCATAAATCCACAAAATATTTCATCTCAATAAATTTCATCATAAAAAATATGTTTACGTAATATGAAACAAGGTCATGTACATAAAGAAACATATATAAATTATTAATTAACATATAACATTCATTCATTAATCATAGACACAAAATACTTCTTCTCAAAAACATTTATCATAAAAAATATGTTTTCATAATATGGTATGCGATGTTTTCATAATTGGAATGGGCATCATTTGAATGAAAACTAGCATGAGGTGAATATGGAAACAACAAGTATGTTATGAATAATGTGATATGTACTATATTAGCATAATGAACTAGTGATAGAGCTTATACCTTATCATTGTAATTACTATAAATACAAGACCATTCTATAAAAAAATGAGATGAGTAATTGATATTGTTCATGTTATCACTCAGGTTATTCCCTGCCTCCTGAAGGGAATACGGCCGAGGTAACCACTAACCAATCTTGTAGCTGTAGATTCTAGCCAATCTGCAACCAGAGAGGGCTCTCTCTTTGTAATTTAGCTTTGTTTTGAAATATTTTAGGCTAGTTATGATGCACAGAGTTTGGTTTTTAGTTTGTTGGATGGTGATCTCAAACAGAGCAGGGATGCAAGTCCAAAACAGTTTATACTATTGGGCAATGGAGTCAATGATGGTGCACTGCTGAAAGTTCTTCTTGGGTAAATGGTAATGCTACAGAGCTAGATAGGCAGTTATGGAACAATTTTAAAATTTGGAAATTGAGGGAATGAAGTCAAGAAATGAAAGGCAATCAGGAATCTTTCATTATGCTGGCAGAGGGAAAGTGCATGAATATTATCAAGGAGCAATCAAGAATTCCTAGGTAATATTCAAAGTGAAAGAATCAGAGCAAACATGAGCAGCTAAGAATTCATATTTATGACTAATTCTGAAGAAAACATAATTAATAGCAGAGATTGAACACAGGGTGCATTTAAACAAATCCTGGGCTATTCTTCTTCTCTGTTACCAAGATTATGGAACATATATGAAGTTTGCAAACACAGAAAACATAAAACACAGTTTAGAATAACTTATTGATCCATAGAATGACATAGGAATTCTGTAGCAGGTCCCAAAACATCAAATCCACATCCAGACGGTCAACAATAGTGAACTTCAACAGCTTTTGTATTAAAACAGTCTCAGAATTTACAGTGCAGTCTAGAGAGAAAATCACCAACCCCAAATGCATCTTATGGGTAGGTCTTTATACAAAAATGAGATACATAATACCTTATAGATAAGTCTTCATGCAATAAATTCCCTCACCAACTCTTCAGAAGAAGTAAATAGGAGAAATAAATGCCATAGTGAATGTTGGTTTGCTAGCTGTCCAATTTGTCAGAGATATTTGACTTTCTGGACTAAGTGAGTCGGCTGATGGCTGCATCTTTATTCTGCGTTTCCTGTGTTTGTTGTCTTGCTGTCTTGCTGTCTTGTCTTTTAATGACCTGCAGTTTCAAGATGAATTCCTCTTTCGGCTGTTTTTTTAATTTAACAGGTGGCCCGTGTATGTGGAGTTGCTGACCTGTAGCTGACTCAAAAAGGAATAGAAATCAAATCACCTGGGTAAAATTTCCAACATTGCCTGCCACCAATCCTCTGTAGGCAGCTGATGTCTTTGTATTTTAATCAGTGTTTCATTAGCTTCAGTATATCTGTAGAAGTTGGGCTGAACCTCAAACAGGTGATTTATCTCATGTTCAATATAAAACCGATTTTCTAATTTGTCATAAAGACTCTATCCAGAGGGAGGCCCTGTTTCTTCTGAGGTGCTTGAATATGCTGTAATTTGGTTGGAAACATAATTATTTATCCTGGTAGTATACTGTTCACGGGTTAGCAGTCTCCCCCTACTGGTCAATAAGCTGGGTAACCCTCTGCTCTGTAATGCTGCAACCTTTAGTTTGAAGTCATTTATTTCTACTTGCATTTCTTGGCACTTTCTCTCTAGAGTCTATACAAAATTTCTCAGGGTCAACACCTTTTTCACTGTCAGAATAGTATTTGTTCTGCTACTGATATCCAGAGCTGCCAGCTGCTCTTTGGTATGAGTGTTCAGAAACTGAATCATTCTGTTGGCCTGCTCAGGCATATTTCCCAATGATGCTCTGGCCCTTTGAGTCTCAAATTGAGCTAAGCCTAGCAATTCTATTTGTTCATGTATGGTCTGAATTGATTGCCATTGGTCAATGATTGACTGACCAATTTTGGCCCACAAAAGTTTCTTGATTTCAGCTAGAGTTTTATCTAGAGTAAGCTCCTTCTCTAAGGCTTTTATTTTGCTGTCCAAGGCTTTTATTTCTCTTGTTTTTTCAGCCACTATCATCTTGGACTTGTCATAGCTTGCCTCCAACTTGGCCAACTTTTCTTTGGCCTCTTTCACCTCTGCCACTTGAACTTCTAGCTCTTTGACTGCTTTCATCATTTCTTCCATACTCATGCTAGATTCTAGTGCTGTTGTTGCTGCTGCTGCTAAAGCATCTATGGTCGATGTAGTTGTTGTGGATGCTGGAATGACAAGAGGAATTGCTGCTGCTTGTGTGGGAGGAATAGTGGCAACTGTTGGAGCTGTTTCAGGTGGCTGGGAGGTCGACTCTCCCTGCTTGCCTTGCAATGCTTTTTCCAATTCTTGTTCCATCTGAATTATCCTTTGGTTCATCTTCATTAGCAGATCCATCATATCTTCACCTTCCTTTTCTTGTACAATTTCAGTAGTTTGAGGGTGCATGGTTGCAAGCAACCTCAATTGTTTTCTGAGTGCAGCAATATCTTCTTCTTTTTTCTTTATTAGGGCCTGGATTCCTTTGGAATCCTTCTTAGGATCATGCCCTAGTTCCACAATGATTTCCTCCAATGTCTTTATTCTGTTATCTTTAGCTGAGGAAGGCATTCTCTCCAAATCCAATTGAGTGTTTGTATTTTTCAATGATTCCTTCAGTTGATGGGCCAACATTGCCTTATCTGCTAGAGTAGCATAGACCATTTCACCTATCTGCTTGTGTAGCTCAATTTGGTCCATCGGGTGTATGTCCTTGGCGAGGACCTCTAGGTTTGTCTTTATGTAATCTGTAGCTGTCTGTGGCTGTGGTATCTTAGGCTTGAAATGACTTAAAATCATTTTCTCCTCCTTAAAGTCATAAGCTGCCATTAATCTATGCTGTTTGGATGGTGTTGTCTTGAGGAACTGATCATACAGCTGTACTCTTAACAACTCATTTTGGGCCTTGATTTCCATGAAAGTTCCCTTAATACCAGGCGGTTGCTTGCTTTGCTGCCTTGAGGAGGACACCTCCATACCATGCTGCCTCTCTTGCTCTTGCTGGAATGAGCTAGTAGGTGTTTGCTGGCTAGTTTCTCTCTCCCTCCTTGGACTCTCTATGACTTCTTCACTAATTTCCTCCTCAACTTGAGGATCAACTCTCTGTCTTTTGGCTTCTGGTTGCTGTGTTGACCCACTTACAGGTGTGGTCTCTTCCCTGTCCCGTTTCTTGCTTCTTTCCTCATTGAGAGGAGTTTTCAATACTGGAATCTGTGGTGCCTCAGTCTACGGTGGAGGGACTTGCCCTTGACTCTGCTCCTTTGAGGTAGTTGGCTATTCTGTCATTGTTTCTTGCTCTGCATCCATTACCTCCTTGTCTTTTGCTATTCCTGTTGCTGGTGTAGTCCTTTCTTGGGCAGCTTGTGAAGCTGCAGCAGTTGATGTGCCCTCTCTGACTTGTTGTGGCAGTTTGAATGTTACCTGCTCAAAAGAATCCAAGTCAAGAGTCTTTTCCAAATCTTTGACATTTTGCTCCATTATTTCTTCCTAAGTGAACTCTTCAACTAGTGTGCCTTGCACCCACTCATCTTGGTTAGCAAATTGTTCAATCTGTGGGATTTTGTAGTGTTCATAGGCTGACAGCGTATATTTTATTTTCCTGGCATTGATGAAACCATCTGGGTCATAAGGTACCCGCCAAAAACTTCTTTTTAACTTGTGTTTCTCCCCCAATATTTGATCAGCATCTTGCCACCCTTCTTTTTGTTCATGACAAAGGGGCCTAGTTGGTCTTTGAATTTCAAGTGAGCCTTTTTCTTGGCACTATGAAAATGAGTTAAATCTGAATTGATGAGTTTCCTGTAATATTCCAAGGCAAACAGTCTCATTGGCACATATCTTGGCAGCCTGTAGGGACAGAGCTCACAACAATATATCCTAATGACAGTGTGATTCTGGTAAAAGTACCAGTCACCTATTTTGTAGTTCTTTGAAAGCTGCAATATTTTTTGCATGTCATAGGATAGCCTAGCAGGAGGAGTTCTCATTGGGAGACAAGAGACTGGATAGACAAATAGGGCAATGAACTCACAGTAAGAGTAGGGGGAGTTGTGGACTTCATGAAAGACTGAGGTCCACAAAATCACAGACCTCTTTTCTCCTTTAGAGTCCAATCTTTTGATGGGGCATTGAAAATAGTCTGGCTGATAATACATGAATATATGATAGATGTAAGATGAGTATTTGAAGACTCCCTCCCTATCCAGTTTGAGCAGTTGGTCACGTATCTTATTGGCAATGAATTTGGCATAGTTGTATTTGACAGCAGGGGGCTGTCCTGGGGTAAATGCAGACAGCAAGACCAGTATAATATGATCAATATGTTCACTTGTTTTGAAACCCAGCATATAAGATATCATATCCACTAGTAACTTGCCCACTTGATTGAAATGCACATAGAGAAAAGGAGGTGGCCCTGTAGGCTGGCGGTCTGCTCTCATGAATACTTTGGCAATTTGGGCTATCGCTGAGCTGGAGAGTTTAGGACCTTCATTAAGCAGAAATTTCATAGGAAAAGGGACTAGAAGTTGAGTTTGCTTGAAGTTTAGCATTTGGTTGATTGAGTCAGGAGTTATATGGAAGAGGATGCTCCTAGATGGAGACTTGACTGCCCTTTGAGTTGGGTCATAGTTTTCACAGCAGAGGTGAATAATTTTAGGGAAGACATTGACAGAAGGGAGGAAGTAGATGGGCAAGTTTGATTCCCAAATGCCATAAATGTCACTGTTGTTCAGGTAACTGTTCCTCAGCTGGCAGAAGGTCTACAGGTGGTTTCTGTCACCAACCAAGTCTTGAATTAAGTGGTCCCTATCAGCCAAAGGTAATGCTTCCAGCTCCTTGTGGGGTGCATTAAGAGGAGTGATATTCAGTGCTGCTGGAGTGGCCATTTTTAACTTCTCTGTGTTTGTAGTTTGGAATTCAGGTGTATTCAATAGCAGAAAATAGGATACTGGCCTTGAAGCTCTTGTCAGGGAATTTGCAGATTGAGCTTATCTAGAATTGACCTCACTGTGTGAATTTTATGGTCAAAGAAAAGTGTTGCAGAGTCTAGCAGGGTCTTTAAATGAATTTGCTGGATCACACGCCCGGTGAGCAGAATACAGAGGAAATGGGCTTGAATTTAGCCAAACGAGCAACATTTTGGAGAGGATTTTGACAAATGAACTCAATGCATGGGCAGTCTGGAGAATCCGCCAGCGGAAACGGGCTCAAAATGCGTTTTAATGGCCAGTTTGCAGAGGAGGTCCAAGTTTGCCAGTTTGGCTTTTGAACAAGGGCTCACATAGTTAATAAACAGGTGGTCATGCATAGGTGGGAGTGCAATTCTCTTTTGAATTCTACTTCCTGAGTCAATTTTAATGGCGAATTTTCGAAAAAACAGGGTTTATGGGTGAACAAAGGGTAAATACCTATTTTTGATGGCGTAGAGGGTAATTAGCAGGTGCAACTCGAGCTGCGGGGTTGAGCTATGGAGCCAAATTCGCAGGGTGATGGGCTGTGCACGTTTGGTGGCAGAATGATCGTATAATCGCATGCAAGCGTCTCTAATAGCGCATAAACAATAATAGACAAAAAGCGTCGTTTTCACGACTTTTAACAAGATTTGGACATTTTAGCGCTTTTGGTGCTTTTTAATGATGACGTCATCCTGACGTAATTTTGTCGCGTAGCGGGTACGGAGGGTGACGTGGCAGCTGATGTGTATGCTGACATCGCCGCCCGGCCACTGTGTCATGTGCCACGTCACCATACACGTCAGCTTCCACGTCACCCTACGTACCCGCTATGTGCCAAAATTACGTCAGGATGACGTCATCATTAAAAAGCGCCAAAAAGCGCTAAAATGTCCAAATCTTGTTAAAAGTCGTGAAAACAACGATTTTTGTCTATTATTGTTTATGTGCTATTGGAGATGCTTGCGTGCGATTATACGATCATTCTGCCACCAAACATGCACAGTCCATCGCCCTGCGAATTTGGCTCCATAGCTCGACCCCGCAGCTCGAGTTGCACCTGCTAATTGCCCTTTGCGCCATCAAAAACAGGTATTTACCCTTTGTTCACCCATAAACCCTGTTTTTTCGAAAATTCTCCATTAAAATCGACTCAGGAAGTAGAATTCAAAAGAGAATTGCACTCCCGCCTGTGCATGACCACATGTTTATTAACTATGTGAGCCCTTGTTCAAAATCCAAACCGGCAAACTTGGCCCTCCTCTGTAAACTGGCCATTAAAACACATTTTGAGCCCATTTCTGCCGGCAGATTCTCCAGATTGCCAATGCATTGAGTTCATTTGTCAAAATCCTCTGCAAAATTTTGCTCGTTTGGCTAAATTCAAGCCCATTTCCTCTGTATTCTGCTCACCGGGAGTGCAATCCAGCAAATTCATTTAAAGACCCTACTAGACTCTGCAACACTTGTCTTTGACCATAAAATTCACACAGTGAGGTCAGTTCTAGATAAGCTCAATCTGCAAATTCCCTGACAAGAGCTTCAAGGCCAGTATCCTGTTTTCTGCTGTTGAATATGCCTGAATTCCAAACTACAAACATAGAGAAGTTAAAAATGGCCACTCCAGCAGCACTGAATATCACTCCTCTTAATGCACCCCACAAGGAGCTGGAAGCATTACCTTTGGATGATAGGGACCACTTAATTCAAGACTTGGTTGGTGACAGAAACCACCTGCAGACCTTCTGTCAGCTGAGGAATAGTTACCTGAACAACAGTGACATTTGTGGCATTTGGGAATCAAACTTGCCCATCTACTTCCTCCCTTTTGTCAATGTCTTCCCTGAAATTATTCACCTCTGCTGTGAAAACTATGACCCAACTCAAAGGGTAGTCAAGTCTCCATCTGGGAGCATCCTCTTCCATATAACTCTTGACTCAATCAACCAAATGCTAAACTTCAAGCAAACTCAGCTTCTAGCCCCTTTTTCTATGAAATTTCTGCTTGATGAAGGTCCCAAACTCTCTAGCTCAAAGATATCCCGAATTGCCAAAGTATTCATGAGAGAAGACCGCCAGCCTACAAGGCCATCTCCTTTTCTCTATGTGCATTTCAATGAAGTGGGCAAGTTACTAGTGGATATGATATCTTATGTGCTGGGTTTCAAAACAAGTGAACATATTGATCATACTATATTGGTCTTGCTGTCTGCATTTACCCCAGGACGACCCCCTGCTGTCAAATACAACTATGCCAAATTCATTGCCAATAAGATACATGACCAACTGCTCAAACTGGATAGGGAGGGAGTCTTCAAATACTCATCTTACATCTATCATCTATTCATGTATTATCAGCCAGACTGTTTTCAATGCCCCATCAAAAGATTGGACTCTAAAGGAGAAAAGAGGTCTGTGATTTTGTGGACCTCAGTGTTTCATAAAGTCCACAACTCCCCCTACTCTTACTGTGAGTTCATTGACCTGTTTGTCTATCCAGTCTCTTGTCTCCTAATGAGAACTCCTCCTGCTAGGCTATCCTATGACATGCAAAAAATATTGCAGCTTTCAAAGAACTACAAAATAGGTGACTGGTACTTTTACCAGAATCACACTGTCATTAGGATATATCGCTGTGAGCTCTGTCCCTATAGGCTGCCAAGATATGTGCCAATGAGACTGCTTGCCTTGGAATATTACAGGCAACTCATCAATTCAGATTTAAATCATTTTCATAGTGCCAAGAAAAAGGCTCGCTTGAAATTCAAAGACCAACTAGGCCCCTTTGTCATGAACAAAAAGAAGGGTGGCAAGATACTGATCAAATATTGGGGGAGAAACTCAAGTTAAAAAAAAGTTTTTGGTGGGTACCTTATGACCCAGATGGTTTCATCAATGCCAGGAAAATAAAATATAGGCTGTCAGCCTATGAACACTGCAAAATCCCACAGGTTGAACAATTTTCTAACCAAGATGAGTGGGTGCAAGGCACACTAGTTGAAGAGTTCACTCAGGAAGAAATAATGGAGCAAAATTTCAAAGATTTGGAAAAGACTCTTGACTTGGATTCTTTTGAGCAGGTAACATTCAAACTGCCACAACAAGTCTGAGAGGGCACATCAACTGCTGCAGCTTCACAAGCTGCCCAAGAAAGGACTACACCAGCAACATGAACAACAAAAGGCAAGGAGGTAATGGATGCAGAGCAAGAAATAATGACAGAACATCCAACTATCTCAAAGGAGCAGAGTCAAGGGAAAGTCCCTCCACCGCAGACTGAGGCACCATAGGTTCCAGTATTGCAAACTCCTCTTAATGAGGAAAGAAGCAAGAAACGAGACAGGGAAGAGACCACACCTGTAAGTGGGTCAACACAGCAATCAGAGGCCAAAAGACAGAGAGTTGATCCGAAAGTTGAGGAGAAAATTAGTGAAGAAGTCATAGAGAGTCCGAGGAGGGAGAGAGAAACTAGCCAGCAAACACCTACTAGCTCATTCCAGCAAGAGCAAGAGAGGCAGCATGGTATGGAGGTGTCCTCCTCAAGGCAGCAAAGCAAACAACCGCCTGGTATTAAAGGAACTTTCATGGAAATCAAGGCCCAAAATGAGTTGTTAAGAGTACAGCTGTATGATCAGTTCCTCAAGACAACACCATCCAAACAACAGAGATTAATGGCAGCTTATGACTTTAAGGAGGAGAAAATGATTTTAAGTCATTTCAAGCCTAAGATACCACAGCCACAGATAGCTGCAGATTACATAAAGACAAACCTATAGGTCCTCGCCAAGGACATACACTCGATGGACCAAATTGAGCTACACAAGCAGATAGGTGAAATGGTCTATGCTACTCTAGCAGACAAGGCAATGCTGGCCCATCAATTGAAGGAATCATTGAAAAATACAAACACTCAATTGGATTTGGAGAGAATGTCTTCCTTGGCTAAATATAATAGAATAAAGACATTGGAGGAAATCATTGTGGAACTAGGGCATGATCCTAAGAAGGATGCCAAAGGCATCCAGGCCCTCATAAAGAAAAAAGAAGAAGATATTGCTGCACTCAAAAAACAATTGAGGTTGCCTGCAACCATGCACCCTCAAACTACTGAACTTGTACAAGAAAAGGAAGGTGAAGATATGATGGATCTGCTAATGAAGATGAACCAAAGGATAATTCATATGGAACAAGAATTGGAAAAATCATTGCAAGGCAAGCAGGGAGAGTCAACCTCCCAACCACCTCAAACAGCTTCAACAGTTGCCACTGTTCCTCCCACACAAGCAGTAGCAATTCCTCTTGTCATTCCAGCATCCACAACAACTACATCGACCATAGATGCTTCAGCAGCAGCAACAACAACAACACCAGAATCTAGCATGAGTATGGAAGAAATGATGAAAGCAGTCAAAGAGCTAGAAGTTCAGGTGACAGAGGTGAAAGAGGCCAAAGAAAAGTTGGCCAAGCTGGAGGCAAGCTATGACAAGTCCAAGATGACAGTGGCTGAAAAAACAAGAGAAATAAAAGCCTTGGACAACAAAATAAAAGCCTTAGAGAAGGAGCTTACTCTAGATAAAACTCTAGCTGAAATCAAGAAAATTTTGTGGGCCAAAATTGGCCAGTCAATCACTGACCAATGGCAATCAATTCAGACCATACATGAACAAATAGAATTGATAGGCTTAGCTCAATTTGAGACTCAAAGGGCTAGAGCATCATTGGGAAATATGCCTGATCAGGCCAACAGAATGATTCAGTTCCTAAACACTCATACCAAAGAGCAGCTGGCAGCTCTGGATATCAATAGTAGAACAGATACTATTCTGACAGTGAAAAAGGTGCTGACCCTGAGAAATTTTGTACAGACTCTAGAGAGAAAGTGCCAAGAAATGCAAGTAGAAATAAATGACTTCAAACTAAAGGTTGCAACATTACAGAGTAGAGGGTTACCCAGCTTATTGACCAGTAGTGGGAGACTGCTAACCCGTGAACAGTATACTACCAGGATAAATAATTATGTTTCCAACCAAATTACAACATCTTCAAGCACCTCAGAAGAAACAGGGCCTCCCTCTGGACAGAGTCTTTATGACAAATTAGAAAATCTGTTTTATATTGAACATGAGATAAATCACCTGTTTGAGGTTCAGCCCAACTTTTACAGATATACTGAAGCTGATGAAACACTGATTAAAATACAAAGACATTAGCTGCCTACAGAGGATTGGTGGCAGGCAATGTTGGAAATTTTACCCAAGTGATTTGATTTCTGTTCCTTTTTGAGTCAGCTACAGGTCAGCAACTCCACATACACGGGCCACCTGTTAAAGCAAAAAAACAACCGAAAGAGGAAGTCATCTTGAAACTGCAACTCATTAAAATACAAGACAGCAAGACAGCAAGACAGCAAACACAGGAAACGCAGAATAAAGGCGCAACCATCAGCCGACTCACTTAGTCCAGAAAGTCAAATATCTCTGACAAATTGGATAGCTAGCAGATCAACATTTACTATGGAATTTATTTCTCTTATTTACTTCTTCTGAAGAGTTGGTGAGGGAAGTTATTGCATGAAGACTTATCTATAAGATATTTTGTATCTCATTTTTGTATAAAGACCTCCCCATAAGATGCATTTGGGGTTGGTGATTTTCTCTCTGGACTGCGCTGTAAATTTTGAGACTGTTTTAATACAAAAGCTATTGAAGTTCACTGTTGCTGACCGTCTGGATGTGGATTTGATGTTCTGGGACTTGCTACAGAATTCTTGTGTCATTCTATGGATCAATAAGTTATTCTAAACTGTGTTTTATGTTTTCTGTGTTTGCAAACTTCATATATGTTCCATAATCTTGGTAACAGAGAAGAAGAATAGCCCAGGATTTGTTTAAATGCACCCTGTGTTCAATCTTTGCTATTAATTATGTTTTCTTCAGAATTAGTCATAAATATGAATTCTTAGCTGCTCATGTTTGCTCTGATTCTTTCACTTTGAATATTACCTAGGAATTCTTGATTTCTCCTTGATAATATTCATGCACTTTCCCTCTGCTAGCATAATGAAAGATTCTTGATTGCCTTTCATTTCCTGACTTCATTCCCTCAATTTCCAAATTTTAAAATTGTTCCATAACTGCCTATCTAGCTCTGTAGCATTACCATTTACCCAAGAAGAACTTTCAGCAGTGCACCATCATTGACTCCATTGCCCAATAGTATAAACTATTTTGGACTTGCATCCCTGCTCTATTTGAGATCACCATCCAACAAACTAAAAACCAAACTCTGTGCATCATAACTAGCCTAAAATAATTCAAAACAAAGCTAAATTACAAAGAGAGAGCCCTCTTTGGTTGCATATTGGCTAGAATCTGTAGCTACACGTTTGGTTAGTGGTTACCTCGGCCGTATTCCCTTCAGGAGGCAGGGAACAACCTGAGTGATAACATCATTGGCGACTCCGCTGGGGACTCTGAATGACTATTTGTAACTGCTGTCTATTTTCTAAGGCTACAGATGGAGCCTGAAGTTAGCCAGGTAGCCTTTGAAACTGTCTTTGCTTTTCATTTACAGGAGTAAATAAAAGCTGCTTCAGTCAATCACTAGTATAGTTTTAGGATTTAAACAGCTGTTCCAAAGATTTGATCGATTTCCCTATTTTAACATATTTAAAGGAAAGCCAAAGGCCTCCTATATTTCAAAGAAACTCTTGTAGAATATTGTGAAAAAACTGTGATCTTAAAATATTCCCAGAAAATACCAAAAACAAATTTAGAAGCTGGCTCCAAAGAAGAAAACTCGTTACACCAGGTCAAACCCTGACCCAGATCCTCCAGCTATTTTTGAAAATCCCAATTTAATTTCTAAGACCCTTAGGAAACAAGAAAAACTAGGAAAATCGACTGATACAGACCTTGATATACTTCAGCAAAACCTTGCAAAATCTGAGCTTACACCTGGGAAAGCAACAATCATTTCAACAACCTCTCCTAGTTCCTCATCCACACCTCAAAGTATCCTCTCCACTGAATCCCCATCCATTGCACAAATTTCCATTGTTGTCCCTGCTGTTCCAGCTGTTTTATTTATTCCTATTGCCCCATTTATTCCTATAAATATGGCAAACCGTTATGCTCCTCTACAAATTCTTGGAAATCCGGGGGCTATGCCTCACGATTATCATAGCAAAATCACATATTTTGATGGTACTGGCTCCTATACAGCCTAGCAACACACTAAGAAAATGCAAGATTATTTTGAGAATTATGAAATAGATGATGATGATGTGAGAATGAAGATCTTTGTTCAAAGTCTAACTGGCGATGTAAGAATTTGGTTTAGAGCGCTTGCTACAAATTTTATAGCTGATTCAGAAGCTCTTTATCAATCCTTCTTAAACAGGTGGGAAAAGAAGAAAGACCCTTTACACATCTTAACAGAATATGATAATTTGAAAAGAGGCCCACAGGGAACCGTCCAAGACTATTGTGCTAGGTTCAACAATTTTTATAACGCTATTCCTCAAAACCTTAGACCTCCACCTGATTTAGCTCTGATCAAATTCCCTGATGGATTTGATTCTGACATGGCATACCAATTGAGGGAAAGAGCCCCTCCAAGCTTAGCAGACATGCAGAATATAGTTGTTAGTGTGGAGGCAAACCTGATTGCTAAACAAAATCGGGCAAGATCTAAAAGAAGAACAACTTTCAAAGAAGAGCCTTCAGCATTTGAACAAAAACTGGATGCAATCATTAAAGGTATGGACATACTTGGAGATAGGGTGGAAACTATTGAAAGGAAATCATCTTGGGAAGGTCAACCAAGTAACACTGCAAGAAACCCAAACTTTAGAAAAAATCAAAATCGAAATGTTGGGAGGGCTGGCCCTGACCAGAACATCAGACCTCCATTTCAAGAGAACTATGCCGAGGCTTCAACATCTAGTGAACCAACAGAGGACACTCAAATCAATTTAATGGGATTAAACAGTGAGCAACAAATCTTCCTAACCCAAGATGACCAAGAAGCTCATAATTTCAATCAATTTCAAACCAAATCTGGAGAGTCATTTGATTTCAGGGAAGGCTATGATGCAGCAGTCTATGAGGTCCATAAACAACAAAAATTAAGAAGTAGAACCATAGATGTTCCTGAACCTACCAAGTTGAAGGATACCAAGCAGCCAAAGAAAACAAAAGATAAAGCTGTCTTGATAGAACCCTCCACTAAAACAGACCCAGACCCAAAGGAAGTCACTATGGAAGACATATCAGACCTACAACCCTCAAAAAATCAGCTATACACATCCCATGCTTCAAAAGAAAATCTAAATTGTTCTCCTGAAAAAAATTTCAAATCAGATGTACCTCAAAACAACACTCCTGATGAAGAGAAAATCACTGAAAATTCAACAGAAAAGGAAAAGTTTGCTGTCCACAATACAAAAATTCAGATAGAGAAACCTTTCAACTTAGAAACATAAATAGGTAAGCTGAAAATAGCTATTCCTCTCTCTGAATTGGCTAAACATGAAGTTTATAGGGAGAAAATCAACAGGTCACTTCAAATACCAGAGAATAGGGATGCAGTCAATGTTTTAGATGACCAACCAGAACTGATTTTTGGTCCTGAAGTCAATGGTAAAACAATAGATGGAGGGGTTCCTCCATTCTATGTAAGCTTAAACATTCATGACAAGGTGATGCATAATGCTATGTTTGATTCGGGAGCTTCCCATAACCTAATGCCTAAATCTATGATGGAGAGATTAGACATAGATATTACAAGGCCATACAAAGACTTGTTCTCATTTGATTCTAGCCAGGTTAGGTGTCTGGGATTAATTAAAGACCTTTGTGTATCTTTGGTCCAATATCCAGCGAAACAATCTTGATGGATGTGGTGGTAGCTGATATTCCACCTAAGTATGGTATGCTTTTGTCCAGATCTTGGGGTGAAAAACTCCAAGGATCTTTGCAACTAGACATGTCCTATGCCACTATTTCAGTCTTTGGAAAACCAAAGAGATTATACCAGGAAACACTAATGAAATATGTGGTTAAGAAAAACCCCAAAACTTCCCCATTTATTCTATGCATTCTGATATGGATTCATTCATTTTATATAATGCTGGGATGTGTCCCAAAATTGATGTCAAACTCCTAGAAGCAGCACAAACACAAAGCATAGAGGAACAATCTAGTGCCCAAGATCAAAAAATCGTTGATGTGATTAATGCAATAAAGGAAAATGACATATCATATGAGTTACAAAAGCCAAATCTGCCCACTGAACAAGCTTCTAAAACTCCTAAGGCTGGTCATAACCAAGAAATCTTATGGTATTTAGAGTTTGATGGGTCAGTGAACAAATTAGGAGCAGGGGCAGGGGTTTGGATACACAACATACAAAATGACCAGGCTGAAGTTCATGCATATAGGTTAAATTTCAGATGTACAAACAATATGGCCGAGTATGAAGCCCTTTTGTTGGGTCTCAAGCTCATCAAGAGTCTAGGGGCAACTAAGGTTTCAATTTTAGGGGATTCAGATTTGATTATACAGCAAATGAAGGGAAAATTTGTTACAAATGATCTTAGGTTGAGGGCTTACAGAGGGGCAGCCATTGAAATACTTAATACCTTCTCAGAATCTCAACTCACCAAAATTCCTAGAAAGCACAATTTACATGCACATAGCTTGGCAATTTTTGCCAGCACTTGCAAGCTTCCATTTGAGCCCAACCACCACTTCATTACTGAAATCAAACACAGACCTGATGTCCCAGATAATGTCAAAAATTGGCAGGTATTTGAGAATGATACACAAATAAATAATTTCCTAACTTTGAAAGAGGAATTCTCTAGCATAAACATTGATACAAGCACCATGGATGAACCAAAACAAATAGACAAAATTGAGCAAAGTATATCAGCTGAAACATCAAATCTGATTTTGCACCCAACAAATTTTGATGACAAAAATTTACAAGAGCTGAAGCAAACAGGCCTTGATGAATTGGCTGAGGCAGAATCTGAAGTAATTGAACTAAAGGATAATTTTCTGCCTACGGGCTTAACTCCTTTGGAGGACATATTTGATTCCAATGACATTCCTAGAAAACCAAAAATGCAACCACTGAATGCAGAAATTGAGGACTGCAACATTGGAACCACAGAAAATCCCAAAATGGTAAAATTTTCCAAAAAATTGCCCCCTGATCAAAAGCTAAAATACATTGACTTGTTTAAGGAGTTCCAAGATGTCTTTTCCTGGAGTTATGAGGACCTCAAGTCCTATGATACTTCTATCATACAACACACTATACCTTTGAAAGAGAATCAAAAACCTTTTAAACAAAAGCTTAGAAGGGTAAATCCGGTCCTCCTTCCCTTGATTGAAAAGGAAGTTAAATGAATGTATGAAGCTGGAATCATTGCACCTATCAGGTTCTTAGAATGGATTTCAAATCTAGTGCCTACTAGGAAGAAAACGGGAGAGATAAGACTGTGTGTTGACTTGAGAAATTTAAACAAAGTCTCTCTCAAAGACCACTACCCTTTACAAAAAATGGATCATATCCTACAAAGGGTAGTGGGAGCTTCTAGGATCTCATTATTAGATGGATTCTCAGGATTCAATCAGATTTTAGTCCACCCGGATGATCAGGATAAAACTGCCTTCACAACACCTTGGGGAACCTTCAAATATGTCAAAATGCCTTTTGGACTCAAAAATGCAGGGGCCACATTTCAGAGAGCAATGGACATAGCCTTTGCCAAAGAGATCCATGATTTCTTAGTAATATACCTTGATGATCTCACTACTTTTTCAAAATCAGACCAAGAACACTTAGAGAATTTAAGGAAAGTGTTCTTAATTTGCAGAAAATATGGCATATCATTGAACCCGAAGAAATCACTATTTGGCCTGGAAGAAGGCAAACTCCTAGGGCATATAATTTCAAGAGATGGCATTAGGATTGACCAGGACAGAATTCAAGCTATTCTCCAAGTGCCCCATCCAAGAAACATCAAATAACTGCAAGCTTTTTTAGGAAAGATTAATTTCCTAAGGAGGTTCATTCCCAATTTAGCCGAGCTGATAAGACTACTGAATAATATGCTGAAAAAAGATTCTAAAGTCAAATGGAAAATGGAAGCTAAACAAGCCTTTGAGGACATCAAAACAACCCTAACAAAAACACCAGTCCTCACCAGCCCCAAGTTTGATAGAGACTTCATGATTTTTCCTTTGCATCTGAGCATACTATTGCTACTGTCCTATTGCAGAAAAGATGACCAAGGATGTGAGAAGCCCATTGCTTTCTTCAGCAAAGAACTTAGATATGCTCCACTCAAATATCAAATCAAGGATTTTAGAGTTTATATCTTGTATTCTCATGTGATAGCCTATGTTCCAAATGTTGTGGTTAAGGATATTTTAACTCAAGAAGGAATTGAAGGTAAAAGGGGCAAATGGATAGCCAATATCTTAGAGTATGACATTGAAATCAAGCCTACAAAACTCATAAAGGACAAGGGTTGGCTAAATTAATGACTGAGACCAATTTCTAAGCCCTTGACATCAATGAACTGGATAACGAACAAGAGATGGCAACTCCACAGATCAATCAAGCCTTTTTACAATCACCTTGGTATGCTGACATATGTTTTGTATTGTTAAACTTGCAAGCTCCTCCAGGGTTATCCAGGACTAAAAAGAGATTCTTGAAAATGAAGGCATCAAAGTTCTGTATTATAGATAATGTGTTGTTTTGGAAAATCATGAAGGTATTTTGCTAACTTGCCTAATTCAGGATGAAACTGACAATTTACTCAAGGAATTTCATGCAGGTGACTATGAAGGACACTTGTATTGGAAGTCAACAGCTGATAAGATCCTAAGAGCTGGTCTTTATTGGCCTTCCCTGTTTGCTGATGTGAAAAATTTTGTAGTTTCATGCCATAAATGCCAGATCTTTGAAGGCAAGAGAAAGCTGTTGCCTTTACCCCTCAAACCTATTTCAACTGAAATACCATTTCAACAATGGGGATTAGAATTCATTGGTGAAATTCACCCTTCCTCTTATGGCCAACACAAGTGGATTTTGACTGCCACAGACTATTTTACCAAATGGATAGAAGCCATCCCTTGTAGGCAAGCCAATGACTCAATCATCATGCAATTCTTAGAAACCAACATCTTGTCTAGATTTGGCTGTCCGGAAAAGATTATTACAGACAATGCTGCTGCTTTCAAATCCAAAAGAATGATCAATTTCTGTCATAAGTACCACATTACCTTGGGCCACTCCACAACCTATTACCCTCAAGGTAATGGTTTGGCTGTCTTCCAACAAAAGCTTAATCAACATTATCAAAAAGGTCTTGGAGGAGAATAAAAAGAATTGGCATAAAAAGCTTGTAAATGCACTATGGGCAGACAGATTGACCACCAAAAGATCTATTGGTACCAACCCATATGAGTTGGTATATGGCCTGGAGGCTGTGTTCCCCTCCTCTTTAGGAATCCCTGTGATAAAATTACTGCAAGAAATACAAGCAGAACCTAATGATATTTAGAGAAGGATCAATCAAAATATTCACTTGCAGCAGACAAGAGAAGAAGTATATCAGAGAACCTAGGTTCTACAAGATAAACTCAAGAAGATCTTTGACAAAAGAACAAAAGCTGAAGATTTCTTCATAGGAAACAAAGTGCTGAGGTGGGACTCTAGGAGGGAAGATAAAGGGAAACATGGAAAATTTGATTTTCTTTGGAAAGGACCATTTGTTATTTAGGCTGTACAAGGTAACAACACCTATTTTTTGAAGAGTTTGGATGGCACAGATACTGAGGAGGGTCCAGTCAATGGACGAATGCTCAAGCATTATTTTGATTCCCTATGATCAACACAACACAACTGTATATTGTACATAAATAGTTGTATTTCCACCAGTTTTCATTTACAACAATTAGATAAGGAACAAGATGCGACAAATTTTGAGGAAAAAGTCAAGGAATTACACCACTTTTGGTGTATATTTTGAATTTACCACCAGAGATCAAGAAGAAGACTTGGGAACTATAAAGATGATGACAAGCACTCAGAAAAACCAGCAAAAGACAGAGCTGTAATTTTGCACAGATCAGCTCATGAGGAGTGCACACATGCTACAAAGGTTCAGATCATTGGTTTCCAGGAGAAGGAAGTTTCAGATTACAGCAGCCAACTGAGAATAAGGCCATCTGACCTACTGTTCTTGGCTTTTCACCAGGAAAAGCCATCCCCAAGTGGAGCCACTGTTAGGTTCCTATACCAATAGGTTTCATTTTTCATGATTGACTATGGAAGTGCCAAATATGATCATCCTTTCCAGGTTGCAAAGGTTCCATATTTTGTATACAGATAAAGAAAATTAAAAAATGTAAAGAGGGTATGCCCTAAAAGAAAAATCAAAGGGCAAGAAGAATGAATTGGTCAACAAAAAGAAAATAAAATGAACCCCAAAGAAAGACCAGCAAAGTGGCCAGTCAAAATGCCACTATTATCTTATTTGTGCAAAGCAAGTTCAAAAAGTGCAAACACTATTTCATCACACTTAATGGATGGCCCAACAGTTCAATCTGGACCACTCCATATTTAAATTTGATGTTGTAGAATAGAGAATAAAGATCTGTCCAAACAGTTCAAGCTTGGCAGATGAGTAGACAGGTAGAGAAACAAAGGAGCCCAACTGCTTAATCTGGGCTCTTGGAAGAAATAAGGGTAGACTTAGATAGGAGGGCAGTTAAAAGAAAAGAGGAAAATCAGGGTTTTCTAGTCCAAATGCACCCAATCTAAAGGAAGAAAAAATTCTAGGTGTATTAGGCTGGGTAAGCAGATTGAGGTTGCAGAAGCAAGGTTATGATCACTTTTTGTCTTGTCAAGAAAGACTCATCTCATCAGTGACACAAGTACCAAGGCAGTTGTTTGGTTACTGAACAATGGAAGCATGACTAACTCCCCCTCTTATTCCCTCAGGAATCATTTACTAACATCCCCTCAAGGACCTTGGGATTTTCCCAATAGTCCAACTTCACTTCATTTTATGAGAATGCTAAGTTAAACACTGAGTTTACTTAGTGAAAAGAAGCCACATTTCTTGTGTAAAAATCATCATTCCATACTTCTTTCATTTTCTTATGCCTAAGTTTTCACTTTATAAACTTAGCATTTCTTCATGCAGTTTCATTCCATAAATTCATATTAACATTTAACTTTATTATTTAGCTCCCTCATTCATTTTTCCCACCCCTATTTTTACAAAAACTATATAAAAACCCAAAAAATCTAAATATCCCTACCCATTGGCAATTATAGCCATACAATACAGTTTTCGGGGAATATTAAGTCCATTTGGGACCTTAGTATTAACCCTTCCGCGTATAAACCTTGGGGTGATCCAACTCCTGGTTAGATGAATAACCCTGCTAACCCACCCACCTAAAACCATGTAAATAACCCCGTGCGCATGTATATAATGGGATTAGTTTGACATATGGTTGAACTAATAACCATACCTGCCTTAGCAAAATGCATAAAACCCATATAACCCAAAGTTTTAAACCTTGGCGCATTATTAAAACATTTAAATATTGTGCGGGCCCCCCTCGTTTTCAAATCCCGCAGCTTTAAACACCTGACGATTGTCCGATCCCGTGCCGTAGATCTGATAGCTGGCGGCGATATCGGAGGCCCTTATCCGCCGAAGGTTAGCGTCCGGGGGATGGGCGGTATTGCTGCCGTACCCCGCCATGCGTCAATCTCCCAGCGTGATCGGAGCCCCCTCCTGCAAAACCACCCTGGGCCAAAGGCGGTGCGGGGAAAACCGCTTACCGCCTGCCACCTGCCCCCTGACGTCATGCCCATGTCACCATGACGTCGCGTCTATGTCGCCCCCCCATTCCTTTGCAGTACTGCCACATCAGTTCAAACATAACTATTCTGTATTTATCCTAATTAATCACATATTGGATTGGATCAAATCTCTTGAGGTGCAAACCTATTTTAGAGTGAAAACAAATTTGATCCCTCTTAGGGCTTGGTAGATCTAGAGTTTCGATGGATCTAGGCTCATAATTATAATAAATCGTCCAAGCTATCTAAGGAAATTTACACCCATATTTAATGTTGTTTATCATACTAAATTAACTACCACTATATACCACTAAATATGCATAATAATTTTGGGATTCACTATAGCCCTACATGACCCTTAAAATTTATGATAGATAAAAGTTCGTTAAGCTTTTGAGCGTGAAAATGCATTATGCTCCATTGCTATACTACAAATTACTCAAAAAAATTTGTTGATCCATTGCTTTACTAAAGATTACTCAATAATATTTGTTTGAACATATTTAATGGTCTCAAATTGATTTCACAAGTAGCTTACACACTCCCTGCATAATAGTACCATTCATTAATAAAAAGAGAAGTATACACTTATCTAGTTCACAATAGCCTCATGGAAATTGAATAAGAGATAGCCACTCTTCACCCAACCATAGGAGCATCTACACAACAATATTTCTTGTAGCTAGCCACCCCTAATCCAGATCCGATGCATTAAGAGGAAGCTTCACTCATGGTTCAACATAATTTCAAAATCAGGATAGAGAACATGAAGCCTACTCTCCTTCATACATAGAGATTTAGTATGCTACCTTTAGCCACCAAGCTAGGGCCTATTATATTCATCATGTGACCACTATGGGCCTACATAGCACAAAGTGAACCCTTCAGTAAGCCTGTAGTCCCTCAATACTTCCATTTCTTAGTGCTCATTTTCCATAAATTCAAGAAGCTTTCTTAGCATTTTCATCTGGCCCTTTAGTTTAGGTTGATGGCTTCAACACTAGATGTCCTCACCAATTAGGTAGACCATAATTACACATGGATATTTTATTACTTATATGTTCTTGGTCACTCTGATTCAAGATCACAATTTCAACCTCAAGTGTGGTTTATTTTTTTCTCACAAGTTCCACTAGTTCACTTGCAATCGTTTTCCTATTACTTGAACACATTCCCATTCCACTATTTTTTTCTCTATGTTTCACCACCCCCACATATTCTCCCAACATGATAATTTATTTGGCTCCCTCCTTGCAATATGTAGTTAATCAAGAGTCTTGAAAATGGGTAGGTATCACATACCCCTTGGGAATTAAATATTGGGGTGTTACAATAGGTCATGCATGACCATGCACTTTTTCTTAATTGACATATATGCTTATTTTTGGGATTGTTGAGGTAACCTATAAATATAGCATGCTTTCAGCTGGAGATGTGATGCAATAGAACAACCAAATTGTATGCATTATGAGAGCAAAATATTGTCTATATGGCTTGAGGAGCCATGCCAAGATCATGTACAAGAAAAATTAGGGGAGTGATATATTATTTTGGAGAATTTAGCATCTATGGATAAATACTAATTCCCTAGATAAGTAGCTGTATCTAGAACAACAGTTTAAAGTGTTTTATACTTTTCCTATAAGCAATAGATAAGATGAGAAGATAGAAGGCCTACCTGTAGTTTTGCTTTCCTCTCCTCTCCCTTGTATCGATTCCATCGCTCCTTCCTGTACTTAATCCGCTTGAGAAATACCCTGTAAACACAATAGAAGACAAAAACCAATCAAATCATATGATCAATTGAATATAAGTGAAAGGAATCAGATACAATTCACACACATAAGCATTATGAAACAATACAAACATATGGGAAAAAGGTTCAAACACTTTATTAGATAGAAGAAGGAATTACAGCCATTGGTTTCTGATTCAAAGCCATTCGTCCAGCTTGGATCCCATCCACATCACATAAAAAGCATGACAAACTTGTAGCATCACAATACTTGCTTTAAAGGCAAATCTCATAGCAACATTATCTCCTTACAATTCAACATAATCTAGCCCCTGATCACTTAGATGAGTGGCCAATTTATAGGAAGATGAAGGAGGTTTTGTCATTAATGGTGGCATTGAATGGCATTCCATACTTAGAATTAGTTCCATGGAGGAAGGGATGAGAGGCTAGGATGCACCTTAACTCATTCCTCATCCATTTTTGAGCTCATAGGAGTTGATAAGTGAGGGAACCTTCTAGATGACTCCAAAAGATAAGAATATTCCCCAAAACCTATGTGAATTTCGCTCATTCTCGCCCAGCGCAGGTGAAAGGAAGCCTAAGTGCTCTGCAAAGCACCCTGGCAGTGGACTCAACTTCTCTACAGTGCACCTTCATAAGGGCTTACCTGCGCTGCTCCTTCTAGAGGCTATTTCTGGATGTCTTCAAGTCATGAAACTGTCTGGGAAGGAGGCATTCAAAGTGGTGACTTGTTTAGGGCATGGAGCAACTGAAATTAGGGTTTGATGAGCCCTAAAACACTGATCTAGATGTTGGGATTTGATGTGCCTAAATGGATCTGTAATAGTTGCCTCCTAAAGCATGAAGTCAGAAAAATGCCAATGTTGAATGAAATGCTTTACGATGTGATGAGGAGGTATCAAAGTGGAAGGTGACCTGCATCAATTACAATACATATATCATGATATTTTATTTTACATGAACTGCTGAAGGAAGGCATACACATGCTCAGCTTATAAACTTTCATTGCATGTACATAAATAGTCATCTACAGATATAGACCCATGATCGAAATGACCATCAATGTAAAGCCATTGTACATATGATTTAGTACTCCTAAAATCGCAGCCTGGATGGATGAAACTAGATCCGGGGTCTTCAATATCATTCAACCATTCGCTCAAGTACGAGTCTAACCATGTGAATATGTGATTTGAATTCGAACATGGGAAGACACCATATGATTAGCAACCAATGATGTAAGCTGTTAACATATGCGAGAGAAATAACCAATAATGCTAATGATCCTCAAGGTACTGCAATACATTTTGCATGGTGTGAATGGATGATTTGATGTTGAACACCATACAAAGCCTTTCAGTTGAAGGCCATTGATGTATGCCTATCACCGAAAGCGAGAAACCTGCCATTGATGTATGCAAGCCTCAAGGCACTGAATGAGTGTTTCTAAGTCAACTTCTTGGATAATGTGCTGATGTCGAAAAGAAGTGACTTGTCGCAGGAGGGCCTTGATGTATCCCACATCAATGATATGAAACGAGTGTAGTTATTTTAGAGATGGAATTTGACTGACGACACAAGGTTCAGGAATGGTGGTCATGAAAATGAAGGTTTATGGTATTGCAAAAGATGAATTTTGACTGAATGACTTCTCTTGAACATGTCGGCGACACTAAAGTGAATTGGTAGCATTGAACCAAAACAAGATGATGGATGGTATGATATACCAACAATATGATAACCATCAAGCTAATAACCCAACCCAAATAGTCACAGTGATGGAGTGAAAGTGTCATGTTCAAGAGCGACCTGCTACCATAAAGTGGTTTTCCCCTTTTCCCATTTTCCCCAGTCATTGCTGACCAGTACCTCTTTATTTTTATCAAGCTTGAGGAGGATAACATATGCTTGTTGTATAATTTCACCCTTCGGGCAAATCCATCGCTATTTGATGTTTTAACGAGTCTAGCGAAGGTGAAACTCGGTCTTGTCTAGATGGACAAGTTTGTCACTATTTGATGTTTTAACGAGTTTAACGACAAGGATAACTCAGTCCTTTTCATGTTTATAGAGTTTGAAAAGGGTCAAAAATAAAAATCCACAAGTTATTTTTCGTAAATTAATCTCTCAAGCCCGAAAAAGCATAAAATAATACAAGAGAGATATCATTTCCAATTCGTTAACGAGCTAGAAAGGACAAGTGCTCATCAATATTTTCATATTTAGAGAGTCTGAAAAGAGATTAAAGAGGACTCTAAGGGGGTTCCTTTTTCGTTTTTAACAGAGCTCGAAAAAGAGATAAAAGTGTACTTTGTGGTCAAAGGTACAACTTACAATCGAGCACGTTGAATTCTGTAAATCAGTTGCAAAACCTGCTCAAGACATCACCAAATGGATTAAAAATATCTATTTCATAGGAAAAAAATGGTAAGTACTAATGTTTACTCGATTAATGAACATGAAATAAACATAAAACAAGTTTTTACCCTGACATTTTTACCATTTTCAACTTACCATTCAGTTTTGTGCTATGATCTTAGTTTTTACCTCGATTTTCACCAGCTGATTGCGAGAGATTATGCAGACCATTTCTCGAGCCGTCTAGACCAGGTAGGAACTAAACCTCTCTACTTTCTTTTCAAGTCATTATTTTGTCATTTCATGCAAATTTTAGGGTTTTTGGGGCTCCCGGGGTTTCATTTTTTTCCCTAGGATCAGCGCAGGCTTTCACATCGAAAACTGCGTTGAAGAGCACCCAGATAGAAGACTAGATGCTCTGCAGTGCACTGTCTCTGTGCCTTGGCTGCGCTGGGCGAGTTTCCCAAGTTTGTTTTAGCTGTTTGCTCCAAAATTTGTCCTGTTTTTTGCATGGAAAGGATCCTAATTTAGGTTATGATTGTGTTTCAAGCTTTCATCGGATCAAAATGTTGATTACATGGTGAGAAAGAGAGCATGAAGAACAAGAAATGGTTTCCCTAAACAACCCAGGTACAGTTGAGGCCATCAGAAATTGCGGGTTACTCAAATACTTTAAGTTGTCCAGAATGAGGAAAAAAATAGAACTACTGTAGTTCCTTGTTCGTGCATGGGATCTGACAGATCAGACTTTTCACATTAGGGACAAGATGGTCCCTATTACCATTGAGGATATTTACTTTCTTACCAGACTGTCGAGGCGAGGTGCCCCCATCTCACTTTTTGGATTTGCTCGTGGAGGTGAACCGGTGAGAGATTATATCAGACAGTTTTGTCGGCCAAGTACATAACCTAGCAAGGATGGGAAAATAAATATTAGGGATGTAGGTGATTTTCCTTTAAGAAAAATCCTCTTCAAAATCGCAAAGTTGGCTGGAAGTGTGACACTACACCTAGCGAACATATCTTATATGCAGTATGCACTGGAGTGTCTAGAACCAAAAGTTTTCAACTGGTGTGAGGTTGTGCTTTCTTTGCTGAAAGAATAGACTAAGGTAAAAAGCGGTAAGACGAAGATTTTCTACTATGGTTCGATCTTAATTGCTTTTGCCTTAGAGAGAATCTGATTGATGCAACCACATCATGTATCATTGGGTGTGGCTGGTCCTAGAGATCCACGTATACAGAGGTGGGTTGAATTGATGGTTCGACATGCGAGTCAGTCAACAATCATTTTCTCCCCTACGTTTTTCAGCTGGATTGAACGACAACATGTTGTTATCAAGAAGCATCCATACTCAGGGATGGATTTCCATGGAGATCCGGATTTGATTCTATGAGTTGGAGCACAATGGGGTGCTATGGGTAAGTTGTTTGACCAAAGTGTTTTTTTATTTTTTCAAGTTTCTACATGTTTTTTGTGTTTTTCAATGTTTCCAAGACTAAACTAAAATTACTCTTATGCATACAGATGTGGGTACTATTCGACCTACAGGACACTAATAGGTTGTAGGTGGGTTAGTGCAAAGAAACATCGGGAGAGCAGTTCTCCAGGACTTGGATTTGGCTGAAACCTTGCAGAGTTGTAAGATCACATAGAGGGATTAACCCTTGGTATTCTAGATATCCGGATTGAGGAGTTACCTATGAGGCTGCAGCGCCACACTATTGGTGTTCCTAACCATTGGGCAAGGCTTTTACACATGATAGCATAGGCTGTGACCTATTACCATGAGCACCACTAGATCTACTTAGGGCATTTTGTATGCATTTTTGATTTTTTGGGTTAGATGACCAAATGTGTCTTGGGCACAAATTTTGTAAAAACTTTTAAAACACCTATCTATTTTACTTTCAAAGTTTTCTATGGTTATATGCGATCCTATTCAATTGATGATGTGAATTGAAAATACTACTTTTACATGTGTCGCAAATGCCTATTTAACACATAATTCGCTAGAGAATCAATTAATGTGTTAAGATTTTCGGAAATATGTTGATATTGAATGTGTTCAAAATGTCTTTCCAAAATACGAACTCTAAGGAACATACGAAAAATTGTTGGATTTCAGACAATAAAAATGTTTGTTAGTTGTAGTACAACAAGTTGCGAGTCCGGCCTAACGATGATTCGGCCAATGCCAAGTGAAATGGCATTAGAGAGTAGTTCAATCAATACGCTATACTCAGTGATATTGTTTGTCGATCGACCGATACAAATCCCTTGGAAACTCACTAACTCACCACTTGGAGCAAAAATAGCCCATGCTGCAAAAGGCAATTTCTGCGTACTATGACTAGCACCATCAGCGTAACCAACAAAAGGTTCCGAAGACTCTGACATCTGCAACAAATGCAAAGAGGATTACTAACCAGATAAAAATATTTAAAAGAAACACACACACACATACAATGAAAGCATATATATAGTGAGTTTTAATACACTTAATCAAGCATAGTAATGTTTGAGGTACATCCCGTTTCGGGGCTGCGACAATGGAATCCCATCATAATCTACTAACTCGTAGGCACCTTGTGCCAAAACACGCTTGACAACATAAGGACACATCCTCATTGGTTCGAATTTCCCTGCTCCAAGTTTATTAGCTTCTTGATTGTAAAGCAAGACTAGGTATCCTTCTGAGAAGATACGAGGCTTGGCATTTCTATCATATTGCGCCTTAATACATTTCTTATGTGCTTCATTAGCCAATGCGGCATCACGATGGGTTTCATCCAGATGGATTAATTCCAAGAAACATACTTCTTCTTCAGAAGTGTCGAGTAACAGGTCAATCGCGCGTTTGAGCGATGAAATTTCTCATTGTATTGGTAAGATTGCTTCCAAACCATACACCAACTGAAAGGGTATGAATCCAGTTGCATTTCTCACTGAGGTTCGATATACCCACAAGGCAGAATACATGATTAAGTGCCAGTTCTCTTATGAACCCCTATCATTCTTTGCAACATCCGCTTCAGGACTTTGTTGATGGCCTCAACTTGTCCATTTGCCTGCGGGTAATATGGGGTAGAACTATCATGTGACAGTCCTAACTTAGCAATCAATTCAGCCATCACGTGATTGCGAAAATGTGACCCATGATCTGTAACTATGGCTTGTGGTACACCAAACCGGACAACCACATGGTTAAAAAAGAAAAGAGAAGCAGTTTCACCACTGTTGTTCAATGTTGGCATTGCCTCGGCCCATTTGGTAAAATAGTCAACGATGACTATAATATACCCATGCCCCCCGGTCGAGGTGGGGATACATGTCATAAAGTTAATGCCCATTTGGCGAATGGGCCAATTACAACGATTGGATTCAATGGTGCAGGTGGTAATCTGGTTTTTTGGTCATATATCTGGCATGCATGACAACTTCTGAAAACTATAATACAATCTTTAAATATAGTTGGCTAGAAGTAACCAGCACGGAGAATTCTCTGTGCGGTTGCATATCCTTATAAGTGTCCACCACAGGCAACTAAATGGCAATCACCTAATGCTTTCTCAGCTTCCTCATGCGTGAGGCACCTCCGTAAAACCGCATTAATACCACGATGGTAAAGTGTGTTGCCAATGATCAGATAATCTTTGGCTTGGTAACGAATATGTCGTTGTTGCAAGCGAGAGGTATCTTGCTAGAAAGTTTGGGTCTTGAGATAGATCAGTATATATCCATATCATGCGTCAGATGACAAAATTAGAAATAGAGTCTCATCCAATATTGATGGTTCAGATGTTGAATCAATGGAGGTTGAGGGAAGGTCACATAGTAACTCAACGAAAACTAGAGATTTCTTTGATTTGGACTTGATGAATTCCAAATCAAACTCCTGTAAAATAACTATCCATTTTGAGTATTTTCCCCCCAGCAATTGACGTGACAAAATGTATGTCATAGGGTTGCAATCTGAAATGACAGTTGTTTTTCGTAACAGGATATAATGGTGAAATCTTTGAACAACTTGCAACTAGTGAGGAAAACATACATGCAACTTAGTACCTGAAAGAAAAACCCATTGTAGCTGCTAATCACGGTGTCCTCTTGTGCTTTCCTTCTCTTCCTTTGCCTTCTTGCTCCAAAAATCCAAGTATTCCACAATCTCCAAGAGTGCTCCAAGAAACTCTAAGTGTTCAAGAGTACGAGAGAGAGAAAGAATAGAGAGAGAGAGCTCCAAAATTGAATTGACCAAGCTTAACCACTGATCCTCAAAAGCCTTTTTATTAATGAGGCCTCTATTTTATTCATTTTCCATTATTTTCTTTCATTTTCCTTCTCATATGCAACTTGTGACCTTTCACCTCCATTTTCTCCTAATTTCCATTATTTTCATAAATAAAATGCCAATAAATGCCTCATGCCTTTCCAAAGCATTTTCCATTGCCTTTGCCAATTTCCTTAGCCATAATAAACCGAATGAACAACCACTAAGATGTCTTCCCCACCATTCAGCTTGGAATACGTGTCCCATCACCACATTCTTATATATATTTTTACATGGATTTTTAACCAGGGTTGTTACAGAACCCTCCACTTTGGGGGAACACTATCCTTGGTGTTCAATGACACCTATAACCACAAGATTTTTGAAAATAAAACATACTACCCATGGGACTTTATAACACAACTCGTTGCAGTATTTACAATGACCATTGCTAAAACATGACAAACAGATCGTTTACTGGAGCTTTATAACACAACTCATTACGATATTTACAATAATAACCACATATACACACATACACATTTGCTTCACCTAACAGATAATCATATTGTCTATAGATATTTATAAATCTAGCTCAATACAATATTTACAATAATATACACATACACACATTTGCTTAACCAACAAATAAAAAGGATATGATGCCTACATCCACAATAGGGAACCTAGAGGATCACACCTCCACCCTCAAAAGTAGTACCAGGATTCACCTCCTTCCCAGGAAGTCTAGAATCCACTGCCGAAGTCAAAGCTGCAACTAATGTCCAACGTTACAATCCTATGCTACTTATCCTCTCAGTTAACAGTTACCGACTCATTTTTCTAGGGCACACTCCCAATGTGCGTTTGGTTCCATCTAGCAATGCTAATTATCAAAACAAATATATCCTTGACCTTCCCTTCTCTACTACACAACCCCTCAGGCAATCCAGTCACCCCCTTCCGTGCAATCACACACCTTCCAAGTTCCACTGACACCCCCATCCCGGGTAATCCATCCCTTGGCAAGGCTTCCTCGCATCAAAATATACAAAAAATAAGGCATATCCCTACCTTAAACCATCATACCAGTCATAGCATGATCATGGAAATAAATGGCCATTATTGGGTACCAGTGTCCCACAATGGCCCTGCTCCTAAATGCTTTACTAGCATACAACTGCATGTTTCAATTCCTTTTGCCGTTGCAAATTCTTGTAGTCAATTTCAACCACCCAATTAGGCATTTCCATGCTTCTTGTACCAAGCACATAATTTCCATTATATTTAAAATAAATTGAAATAAATTTACATCATACCTCATTGATAGCTCGTCAATAAGGTACACCTACAATCCTGTTTACTTCCTGTCACAAAAAGTCAAACTATCTACTTGATAAAATCATCATGAATAAACATATCACATCTGGTTAGCTCAAAATCAACCATCATAAATTAAAATCATGAATCACAACAATCCTTGTCAACCATAATCATAACTCAAATGTAACAATCACATGATAGAATCATAGATCACATGTAATCATCATAGACCAGAATCATAAATCACATGCGTAATAAAACTGAAATAAAATACTAATACTTATCCTTTAATCAATCCTTAGCTTCTACCTTTTTCCTTATTCCGTACGCACATCGAATCCGTTTCCACACCAGAAAAACACTCAGTGCCTTATCCTCAACCATGTGCACATACACATAGTGTGCATCACACACATACAATCACACACCATACAACGCCATGCAATACATGAATCTACACCTACCACAAAACACATACACCTACACCCAATGTACAACACAACCCAATACATGTGCCTACACCCGGTGTACAACACCACACAATACATACACCTACACCTAGTGTACAACACAACACAATACATGCACCTACACTCGGTGTACACCACCACACAATAATATAAGTGCACAAAGTACAACATAATGAATACACATATCATGATACCATGACTACTCAATGCACATACATAGTACCGCATGCCGCCAACATAGCATGTACGACATGCACACAATATCACATGTACACCAGTACCATATGTACAACACGTACATAGTACCAACTGTACAAAGCACCAACTGCACAACGTGTGCACATCATCACATGTAAATGACATCACCTGCACAATGTGTATACAACACCACATATACATCATACCACTTGTACAACATGTACATAATGCTAGATGTACATAACACCACATGCACAACATGTACACGACACCACATGCATGACATGTACATGACACCACATGTACACAACACCATATGTACATAACACTGCATATACAACATGTACATAACACCCTATGTGCACAACACTGCATATCCAACATGCGCACAACACCATATACACACAACACCGCATATCCATCGTGCACACAATACAATATGTACACATCACCGCATATCCAACATGTACATAGAACCATCTATACCCAACAATGCATATGAAACATTCACACAACATTATCTGTACCACCCTGTACATAACATTACATAAACAACATGTACACACACTATATATGCACAACATCACATGCGCACAACATCACAGATGTAACATGTAACATGTAACATGTACCAAGCAACCTTTCTTCCAATGTCTTATCCATGCTTGTCCCAACATGCTGCAAATCATACTGCTTTCATTTCACTGATGTATCCCTCATTATATCCCATGCATAACATAGACATAATATAATCACATAATATCAACTCATAACCACATGATATTGACCTCATAGATTTTTCAGGGCTACTCTTCCCAATTTATTCCTCGTAAGACCGGGAACCTCTTCATGCCATTCACCTACATAAGCAATCATTCTTCCACAAGAATGATCCATGATGACCCCGTCGGACAATGACATAGATACATACATATATGTATACACATATAGACATAAAAATAATCATGGTCACAACATAATTACTAGATATCATAAGGTCAAGTTGAAGAGAACTCCCTTTATGTGTGTAACACATGCGCAACATCAAGAAAAATGATTTCCAACATAGCCAAGGCATATGATGCCTTAAATCCATTCACCTTACCTTTATTGATTACCTTTCCCATTACTATCCTATCATCATCTATTTACACCAATGAACCCAACTAGTCCAACTGGCTATCATAATATTGCCTTCAACTTCCTTTATACATGCATTGACTTCATCTGAGTCTTACATTGCCTACTAGATTTCATTCAACTCTCTCTGAGCTCCACTAACTTTCCTCTTTCCTAACCAATTCCCAAGGCTCAAAACTTAAAAGGACAACACAAGAAACAAATAAGAAGTGTTAACACTCAGGTTGTTCCCTTTGACTCCAAAGGGAATACGGCCGAGGTAACCACTAACCAATCTTTTAGTCATAGGTCCTAGCCTACCTGCAACCAGAGAGGGCTCTCTCTTTTTGATTTAGCTTTGTTTTAGTGTAATTTTAGGCTAGTTATGATGCATAGGATTTTGTTTTGAATTTGTTGGGATGATGATTTCAGTCAGAACTGGTACATTGTTTCAGAATAATCTAGGACATTGGGCATGGAGTCGATGATGGTGTATTGCTGGAAATGTTTCTTGAGAAAAAGGTTATGCTACAGAGCCAGACAGGCATCCATGGAACAATTCTTCAAATCTGTAATATGATGGCATGAAATCAGGGAATGAAAGGCAGCTAAGGATTTTTCACTATGCTAATAGAGGGAAAACGTGGGAACATTATCTAGGAGCATTTAAGAATTCCTGAATAACATTCATAATGAGAGAATGAATACAAACATGAGTAGTTAAGAATTCATGTTTATGATTAATTCTGAAGAAAACACAGTTAACAACAGAGATTGAGTAGAGGGTGCATTCAAACAAGTCCTTAGCTATTCTTTTTCTCTTTTGCTAAGTTAATGAAACATATATTTGAATTAAGCAAACACAGAAAGACAAAACATGGTTTAGAATAACTTATTGCTCCATCAAACAACACAGGAATTCTGTAGCAGAACGCAGATCATCACTTCGACATCAAACAGTGCAGAGATCATGAACTTTCCCAGCCATTTGTATTAGATAGTCTGAAAATTTACAAGGCAGTGTCTTAGAGAGAAAATCACCAACCCCAAATATGTTCTGTGGGGAGGTATATATACAAAAATAAGATACAAAATATCTAGCTGATGAGTTAATAGCTCATGACTTCTATGCCAACTCTTGAGGAATTATAGCTGAAAGAGTAAATGCTGCAGTAAATATTTAATGCATTAGCTGTCCATTCTATCAGAGAGTTTTGACTTTTGTGATCAAATGATTCGGCTGGGGCTACGCTGTCTAAAATCTGTATTTTTTCCTTTTTGGGCTTGCTGTCCCAGTATTTTGCTGAGTCACTTTTCTCACCCACTCTGTCTGTTGTCTCCATGCTGTGCCTGGTGCCTGCATATTCAATTCCATTGACCTGAGGTTGACCAAAAAGAGATAGGACCGAGATCATTTTGGCAAAATTTGAAGCATTGCTTGCCACCAATCTTCTTTAGGCAGTTGGTGTCTTCGTATTTTTATTAAAGTCTCATCTGCCTCTGTGTATCTGTAAAAATTGGGTGGGACCTCAAACAAGTGATTAATTTCATGTTCAATGTAAAATAAATTTTCCAGCTTATCATACAGGCTCTGTCCTGATGGAGGTCCTGTTTCTTCTGAGGTACTTGTGGATGTTGTGATCTGATTTGAAATGAAATTAGTCATCCTGGTGGCATACTGCTCACGGGTCAGCAGTCTTCCAGCGCCGGTCAATAGGCTGGGAAATCCTTTGCCTTGCAATGCTCCCATTCTTAGCTTGTAATCATCTACCTCTGCCTGCATTTCCTGACATTTTCTCTCCAAACTTTGCACAAAATTTCTAAGGGTCAACACCTTTTTTGCTATTAAAACAGTTTCTGTTCTGTTACTGATGTCTAAGGCTGCCAACTCCTCTTTAGTGTGAGTGTTCAGGAAGTGTATCATCTTGCTAGCCTGCTCAGGCATATTTCCTAGTGCTGCTCTATCTTTTCAACTTTCAATTTGGGCTTGGCCTATTAATTCAATCTGCTCATGCACAGTTCGGATTGATTTCCACTATCTAGTGATAGAGTGGTCAATCCTGGTCCACAAAATCTTATTTATTTCAGCCAGAGTCTTTTCAAAATTCAGCTCCTTCTCCAAGGCCTTTATTCTGTCCTTCAGGGCCTTAATTTCCCTTGTCTGTTTAGCCACTAAGACCTTGGATTTATCATATTTTCCTTCTAGCTATGCCAACTTTTCTTTGGCCTGTTTAATCTCTGTAGCTTGAAGTTCTAGCTCCTTGACAGCTTTTGTCAATTCATCCATGCATATGCCAGACTCAAGAGCTGTTGTTGTTGTCGTTGCAGCATCTGTAGTTGTTGCTGTAGTAATAGGAGGGGTCACTGCTGTTTGTGTAGCTGCAACAGTAGTTGGGGCAGTTTGAGGTGGCTGGGAGGTCAACTCTTCTTGCTTGTCTTGCAGTGCTCTCTCCAATTCTCCCTCCATTCGAACTATTCTCTGGTTCATTTGCATTAGCAAGTCCAATGGATCGTCAGCTTCTTTCTCTTTCACCAACTCTCCCGTTTGTGGGTGCATAGTCGAGGAGAGCCTCATTTTCTTTTTCAGAGCAGCAATATCATCCTCTTTTTTCTTCATCAGGGCCTTGATAGCTTTGGGATTCTTAGGATCATGCCCCAGGTCCACAATAATGTCCTCCAATGTTTTAATTCTGTTGTCTTTGGTTTTGGAGGACATTCTTTCTAAATCAAGCTGAGTATTTGTGTTCTTCAGTGATTCCTTTAACTCATGCGCCAGTTTGGCCTTGTCTACAAGTGTGGCATAGACCATTTCCCCTGTTTGCTTATGTAACTCTATTTGATCCATGGGGTGAATTTCCTTTGCCATAACCTCTAACTTTGTCCTGACATAGTCTGCAGCTAACTGAGGCTGCTGAACCTTGGGTTTAAAATGGCTGAGAATCATCTTTTCTTCTTTAATGTCATATGCTGCCATCAACCTTTCCTGCTTGGCAGGTGTTGCCTTGAGAAATTGGTCATACAACTGTACTCTTAACAGTTCATTTTAGGCCTTAATTTCTTTAAAGGTGGCCTTGATGCTAGCTGGCCTCTTGCTTTGCTGTGTGGAGGAAGACACCTCCATGCCATGCTATCTCTTGCTCTTGTTGGAAAGAGCTTATAGTTGTTTTTTGACTCTCTTCTCTATCTTTCCTTGGACTTCCAAGGATTTCTTCACTGACTTCCTCCTCAATTAGAGAATCAACCTTTCGCCTCTTGGCTTCGGGCTGCTGTGTAGACCCACTAGCAGGTGTGGAGTCTTCTCGGTATCGTTTTCTGCCTCTTTCCTCATGGGAAGGAGTCTGTAAGGCAGGCACTTGTGGTGCTTCTGTTTGGTGTAGAGGAGCCTGTACTTGAGGTTGCTCCATTGAAGTGGTAGGCTAATGTATAACCACTTCTTTCTCTACATCCATTATTTCTTTTCCTTTTGCTGTACCTGTTGCTGATGTAGATGGTCCCTGGGCGGCTTGTGTGGCTGCAGCAGCAGATGTGCCTTCTCCAATTTGATGTGGCAACTTGAATGTTACCTGCTGCAAAGAATCCGAGTCAAGAGCTTTTTCTAAATCCTTGACATTTTTCTCCATTATTTCCTCTTGAGTCAATTCCTCAACTAATGTGCCTTGCAGCCACTCATCTTGGTTGGCATATTGTTCAATTTGTGGATATTTACAATGGTCATAACCTAGCAGCCTGTATTTAACTCTTCTGGCACTGATAAAACCCTCCAAGTCATAAGGGACCCACCAGAAGCTCCTCCTCAACTTATATTTGTCCCTCAAAATTTGATCAGCATCTTGCCAACCTTCTTTCTTGTTCATAATGAAGGGGCCTAGATGGTCTTTGAATTTGAGGTGAGCTTTCTTTTTGGCACTATGAAAATGGGTAAGATCAGAACTAATGAGTTGCCTATAGTATTCCAAGGCAAACAGTCTCATTGGTACATACCTTGGAAGCCTGTAAGGGCAGAGCTCACAGCCATAGATTCTAATGACAGTGTGATTTTGATATAGGTACCAATCACCTATTTTGTAACTCTTGGACAGCTGCAAGGTCTTCTGTATGTCAAATGACAATCTAGGAGGAGGGGATCTCATTAGGAGACAAGAGACTGGGTATACAAATTGGTCAATGAACTCACAGTAGGAAAATGGAGAGTTTTGAACCTCATGGAAAACTGATGACCAAAAGATGACAGACCTCTTTTCACCCCTAGAATCCAATTTCTTGATGGGGCATTGGAAGCTTTCAGACTGGTAATACATGAACAAGTGGTAGATATATGATGAATATTTGAATACTCCCTCCCTATCCACTTTCAAAAGCTGATCATGTATTTTATTGGCTATGAACTTGGCATAGTTATACTTGTAAGCAGGGGGCTGTCCTGGACTATATGCAGCTAATAACACCAACACGGTTTCATCAATGTGCTCACTTGTTTTAAAACCCAGCACATAAGAGATCATATCAACTAGTAGTTTTCCCACCTCATTGAAATGGACATATAGGAAAGGAGGTGGTCCTGTAGGCTGGCGGTCTGCCCTCATGAATGTCTTGGTAATTTTTCAATTTCAGAACTGGAGAGTTTGGAGCTTAGCAAATAGTTCATGGAAAAGGGAAACAATAGCTGAGTCTGTTTGAAGTTGAGCATTTGGTTGATGGAGTCAGGAGTAATGTGAAAAAGTATGCTCCCAGATGGAGACTTAACAGCTCTCTGAGTTGGCTCATAGTTCTCGGCACATAAGCGGATGATCTCAGGAAAAATATTGACAGATGGAAGGAAGTAATAAGGCAAATTGGACTCCCATATACCATACATGTCACAGTTGTTTTGAAAGCTATTTCTCCATTGGCAGAAGGTCTGCAAGTGATTTCTGTCACCAACTAGATCTTGAATAAGGTAATCTCTATCAGCAAGAGGCATGGCTTCAAGCTCTTTGTTTGGTGGATTCATAGGAGTGACACTAAGAGCTGATGGAGTATCCATTATAAAACTTTTCTGATGTTACCTTTGGAGTGAAGTTTTTGAGTAGAAATAGATTGAGGATAACTACTTGTGAGGATTTGTAGAGGGGTGGCAGAATGAGTTCAGCTGAACTAAAAATCTTTAATATTTGTAGCTGTGGTGAAAAGGCAAACTTTGCAGAGTTTGGTTTATGCTTTGTTTTCTTTTTTAACAAGTTCTCTGAATTGAGAGACTGTGAGGGCCAAATGCAGAGGGGAAAGGGATTATCACAGCTCAATGTACTGAAGTTTTGTAGTGAAATGCGGCAAAAGGGAACAATGCCAAGCAGGTATGGAATTATATCGGGAACTCAAGCTCAAAAATGGATTTTGGCACGACGAAATCGTCAATGGACCGGGGTTTGCCAGGCTCCTCTTAAATAGGGGGTGTTAGGCTGAATTTGTGAGGGACAGAATCATTAACTTAGGAGATTGCATGTAATTGAGTGAACGAATTTGAGAAAACGGGAAGAATAGGGGCGAACAAATGGAATTCGGCAAATACCTGGTTTAACTAGCGCCGAGGGTGGTTGAGCTGGTTGAATGGCGAGTATTGACGTCGAATCTGCAGGTGGCGGCGTCCCAATTGTTTAAATTTGAAATCTGGAGGTAATATGGCATGAACAGCAAAACGGCGCTCTCCAAACTTTCCAATGAAAATGACCGAAAACGGTCACTTTGCGCGTTTTTTATAAAAAAATTGGTACATTGGCGCTTTTGGCGCTTTTCCGCGATGACGTCATCGGCGGGTCCCGGGTACGGCCGGGTGACGTGGACACTGACTCGGATGAAGACGTGGCGGGACACGGTGGCACAACGTGGACGCAGGCGGACAAAGTGGCAAGTGACGTGGGGCAGCGACGGAGACGCAGTGGTGACGTCATGGCTGACGTCAGGGAACGGAGGGTGGTATCCGGTTTCCCCGCACCACCTTTGAGCCCAAGCGGTATTGGGGGAGGGGCCTTCGAACACCTCGGGCGGTCGACACGTGGCGGGGGTACGACAGGGAAACCACCCATCCCCCGGACGTTAACCTCCAGCGTGTTGTGGGCTGAAAACACCCGCCCACCGTTGGATCTGGCGCGCTGGGGAACAGACGGCTGGCGGGGCAATTTTGGTAGCGTGCAGCTTTGGAGCGGGTCCCTCCCGTATTTAAAATAATATTGCCCTGTGGCGGGTCCAAACTTTGGTTTATGTGGGTTTTGCGGGTTGGGTTAGTGCGGGGTAATATAAATGTTTAATTTAAAACATTTAAGCATTAAACATTGGGAATTTGACTGCGGAGGCAGAATTGCAAGGTTTAGATGGGTGGGGGTTTAGGCATAGGTTATTAATCCTAACCAGAGGTTAGATTAATTCCGAGGTTAGGACGTGGAAGGGTTCATAATAGCCCCAAATGGACTAATATCTCCCATAATTATGTTACCTAGCTATAATGCTAGAGGGTGGGATAGTTAATATGATTTTTTGGAATTTTATATAGCTTTTTGTGGAAAATAGGGGTGGGGAAGTAGCTAGGGAGCTATATAATAGAGTTAGGAGTTAATATGGGTTTGTGAGGTGAAGTGTAAGGGAGAGGTTAAGCTTGTGAACTGAAAATTTAGATACAAGAAATGGATGGAATTTGAAATGAGGGTTTTACACAAGAAATGTGGCTTCTTTTTTATTGGAGAAGGTCAAAACTTGGCTTGATTTTCTCAAGGGGGAAGTGCAAGCAGGACTGGTTAGGCTGATCCTAAAGTCCTCAAGGGGATATTAGTAAGAAAATTTTTAAGGGGAGTGAAGGGAATTAGACATGCTTTGATAGTTCTGCCATTTAGACCATTGCTTTGACCCTTCTCTTGTTGATGAGATAAGATATGATTTTCAATACATCAGGTGATCAGACCTTGCTTCTGCAACCTCAAACTACCTACCCAGCCTAATACACCTAACATTTTTTCTTCTTTTTGAATGGGTGCACTTAGCCTTGCAAACCCTGATTATCCTCTTTTCTTTTGACTTCCCTCCTATCTAAATCTACCCTTATCTCTTCCAAGGGCCTAGATTAAGCAGTTGGGCTCCTTCATTTCTCTATCTAGCTACTCATCTGCCAAGCTTGAACTGTTTGGGAAGATATTCATTCTCTAGTCTAGAACAAGCAATTTAAAACATGGCATGGTCCAGTTTGAACTGTTGGGCCATCCAGCAAGCTAGCAGTGGCATTTTGGCTAGCCACTTTCCTGGTCTTTCTTTGGGGATCATTTCAATTATTTTTTCTGACCAATTCATTTTCTTGCCTTTTGATCATTATTTTAAGGCATACCCTCTTTACATTTTTTAACTCTCTTTTCTTTTCACAAAATATGGAACCTTTGTAGCATCAAAGATGAACATATTTGGCACTTCCACTGTTAATCATGAAAAATGAAACCTATTGGTATAGGAAACTAACAGTGGCTCCACTTGGGGATGGCTTTTCCAGATGAAAAGCCAAGAACAACAGGTCAGATCGCCTTATTTTTCCATTCTTGCTGCAGTCTGAATTTTCCTTCTGTTAGAGACCATTGATCTGAATCCTTGTAACTTGTATGAAGTACCCTTTGAGCTGATCTGCTGTGGAATTACAACTCTGTAGTTACTGGTTTCTTTGAGTATTCATCATCACCTTCATAGTTCCCAAGTGTTTTCTCTTGCTTTCCAATGATAGACTCAAAACATATATAAAAAATGGTGCAGTACCCTGATTTTCCTTAAAATTTGCTTCACTTGGTCCCTTATCTAACCGCTGTAAATGAAAATGCTGGAAATACAAATATTTATGTACAATATATAGCTGCGTTGTGTTTCATCAAAGGGGGTCAAAATAATGTTTGAGCATCCTCCCATTGACTGGGCCTTCCTCAATATTTGAGCCATCCAAACTCTTCAGAAAATAGGTGTTATTACCTTGTACAACATAAATGACATAAGGTCCCCTCCACAAGAAATCGAACTTGCCATGTTTTCCTTTGTCCTCTCTCCTAGAATCCCATCTCAGCACTTTGCTTCCTATGAAGAAGTCTTCAGCTTTGGTTCTTTTGTCAAACATTCTTTTGAGCTTCTCTTGCAGTACTTGGGTTCTATGATACACTTCCTCTCTTGTTTGTTGTAAGTGAATTGTCTGATTGATCCTTCTTTGAATATCATTAGGCTCAGCTTGTATTTCTTGCAGCAACTTGATTACAGGGATTCCTAAAGATGAAGGGAATCTTGCCTCCATTCCATAAACTAGTTCATATGGGCTTGTGCCAATGGATCTTTTGGTGGTCAATCTATCTGCCCATAGTGCATTTACCAACTTCTTATGCCAATTCTTTTTGTTCTCCTCCAAGACTTTTTTGATGATGTTGATAAGACTTTTGTTGGAAGACTCAGCTAGGCCATTGCCTTGAGGGTAATAGGCTGTGGAATGGCCCAAGGTCATATGGTATTTATGGAAAAAGTTGATCATTTTTTTGGATTTGAAAGCAGGAGCATTGTCTGTAATAATTTTATCTGGATAGCCAAACCTGGACAAGATGTTGGTTTCTAAAAATTGCATAATAATGGAGTCATTGGCTTGCCTACAAGGGATGGCTTCTATCCATTTGGTAAAGTAGTCTGTAGCAGTCAAAATCCACCTATGTTGGCCAGAGGATGAAGGGTGGATTTCACCAATGAAGTCTAAACCCCATTGCTGGAATGGTCTCTCAGTTGAAACAGGCTTGAGTGGTAAAGGTAACAGCTTTCTCTTGCCTTCGAAAATTTGGCATTTGTGACAAGACATTACAAAATTTTTCACATCAGTAAACAAGGAGGGCCAATAAAATCCGGCCCTTAGGATTTTATCAACTGTGGATTTCCAGTATAAGTGTCCTCCACAGTCACCTGCATGAAATTCCTTGAAGACATTGTAAATTTCATCCAATGTTAGGCAATTAAGTAAAATTCCTTCATGATTTCTCCAAAACAAAGCATTGTCTATAATACAAAATTTTGATGCTTTCATTTTCAAGAACCTTTTCTTAGTTCTGGACAACCCTGGAGGAGCTTGCAGGTTTAACAATACAAAACATATATTAGCATACTAGGGAGATTGCAAAAAGGCTTGATTGATCTGTGGAGTCGCCATCTCCTCTTCGTTGTCCAGTTCATTGATGTCAAGGGCTTGGAAATTGGTTTCAGTCATTAGTTTGGCTAGCCCTTGTCCTTTTATCAGTTTTGTAGGCTTGATTTCAATGTCATATTCCAAGATATTGGCAATCCATTTTCCCCTTTTGCCTTCAATTCCTTCTTGGGTTAAAATGTCCTTGACCACTGCATTTGGGACGTAGGCAATCACATGAGAGTATAAAATATAGATTCTGAAGTCTTTGATGGCCTTTACCAAGGCATAGGCTTGCTTTTCCATAATCTGATATTTTAAGGGAGCATCTCTAAGGGCTTTGCTAAAAAATGCAATGGGCTTTTCACACCCTTGGTCATCTTTTTGTAATAGGATAGCAACAATTGTATGCTCAGATGCGAAAGAAAAAAAGATGAAATCCCTATCAAACCTAGGACTTGTGAGGACTGGTGTGTTTGTCAAAGCTCTTTTGATATCCTCAAAGGATTGCTTAGCTTCCATGGTCCATTTGACCTTAGAATCCTTCTTCAACATATTGTTTAACAGTCTTATGAGCTCAGCCAAATTAGGAATGAATCCTCTCAAGAAGTTGATCTTTCCTAAGAAACCTTGTAGTTCTTTTATGTTTCTCAGATGAGGCACTTGAAGGATAGCTTGAATTCTGTCCGGGTCGATCCTAATGCCATCTTTTGAGATTATATGACCTAGGAGCTTGCCTTCCTCTAGGCCAAACAATGATTTCTTTGGATTCAAAGATATGCCATATTTTTTGCAAATTAAGAAAACCTGCCTCAAATGTTCCAAGTGTTCTTGATCTGATTTTGAAAAGGCAGTGAGATCATCAAGATAGACTACTAGGAAATCATGGATTTCTTTGGTAAAGGCTATGTCCATTGCTCTTTGGAAAGTGGCCCCTGCATTCTTAAGCCCAAAAGGCATTTTTACATATTTAAAAGTTCCCCAAGGTGTTGTAAAGGCAGTGTTGTCTTGATCATCCGGGTGTACTAAAATCTGATTGAATCTAGAGAATCCATCTAATAATGAGATCCTAGAGGCTCCCACTACCCTTTGTAGGATATGATCCATTTTTGGTAAGGGGTAATGGTCTTTGAGAGAGACTTTGTTCAAATTCCTTAAGTCAACACACAGTATAATCTCTCCCGTCTTCTTCCTAGTAGGCACTAGATTTGAAATCCACTCTGAGAACCTGATTGGAGCAATGATTCATGCTTCATACATACGTTTAACTTCTTTTTCAATGAGGGGAAGGAGGACAAGATTCACTCTCCTAAGCTTTTGTTTAAAAGGTTTTTGTTTCTCTTTCAAAGGTATAGTGTGTTGGATGACTGAGGTATCATAGGACTTGAGGTCCTCATAACTCCAGGCAAAGATATCTTGGAACTCTTTGAACAATTCAATGTATTTCAACTTCTGATCAGCTGGTAATGCTTTGGATAATTTTACCACTTTGGGATTTTCTGTGGTTCCAATGTTACAGTGTTCGATTTCAGCATTCAGTGGTTGCATTTTTGGTTTCCTTGAGATATCATTTGAATCAAACAAATCCTCCAAAGGGGTTAAACCTATGGGCAGAAAATTGTCTTTTAGATCAATTACTTCAGCTTCTGTCTCAGCTATTTCATCAAAATCTATTTGCTTCAGCTCCTGTACATTTTCGTCATTAAAGGTAGTAGGATGCAAAACTAGATTCGCTATTTCAGCTGATATATTCTGCTTAATTGTGTATGCCTGTTGTTGATCATCCATAGTGCTAGTATCAATGTTTATGCCGGAAAACTCTTCCTTTAAAGTCAGGAAGTTATTTATCTGTGTGTCACTTTCAAAGACTTGCCAATTTTTGATGTTATCTGGGACTGCAGGTCTATGTTTGATTTCAGCAGTGAAACTGTGGTTGGGTTCAAAAGGTAGCTTGCAAGTGCTGGCAAAGGTTGCCAGGCTATGAGCATGTAAATTGAGCTTTCTGGAAATTTTAGTTAACTGAGATTCTGAGAAGGTGTCAAGTATTTGAATAGCTGCCCCTTTATAAGCCCTTAACCTAAGATCATTTGTGATAAAGTTTCCCTTCATCTGCTATATGATCAAATCTGAATCCCCTAGAATTGAGACTTTGGTTGCACCTAGATTTTTGATGAGTTTGAGACTTAACAAAAGGGCTTCATACTCGGCCATATTGTTTGTGCATCGAAAGTTTAACCTATATGCATGGCCCTCAGCCTGGTCATTCTGCATGTTGTGAATCTAGACCCCTACCCCTGCTCCCAACTTGTTTACAGAGCCATCAAACTCTAAATACCATAAGGTTTTATAGTCAAGGTTTGCATTGAGATTTTTAGCAAGTTGGACCATGGGCAGATTGGTTTCTTGCAAGTCATTTGATGTGTCATTCTCCTTTGTTGTATCAATTATATCAAAAGTTTTTTGATCTTGAGAAGCAAATTGTTCATTCAAACCCTCTGTCTGTGTCGCTACTAGTAGTTTGGCATTAGCTTTGGTGCACATGTCAGCATTGTACAAAATGAATGAATCCATGTCGGAATGTATTGAATAGATGGGAAAGTTTTGGGGCTTTTCTTGACTACTCACCACATATTTCATTAATGTTTCACGGTATAACCTCTTTGGCTGTCCAAAGACTGAAATGGTGGCATAGGACATGTCTAGTTGCAAAGATCCTTGGAGTTTGGCCCCCCAAGATCTGGATAAAAGCATACCGTACTTGGGTGGAATGTCAGCTACCACCACATCCATCAAAATTGTTTTGGTTGGGTATTGGACCAGGGAAACACACAAATCTTTAATTAGGCCTAGACACCTGACTTGGCTTGAATCAAATGAGAACAGATCTTTATATGGTCTTGTGATATCTAGGTCTAGTTTTTCCATTACAGATTTGGGCATTAAGTTGTGTGAGGCCCCGGAATCAAACATTGCATTGTGTAACACCTTGTCATGAATGTTTAAACTGAAATAGATGGGTGGAACTCCTCCATTTGTTGTCTTTCCGTTAACCTCAGGACCAAATAATAATTCAGGTTGATCATCTAGAATATTCACAGCATCCCTATTGTCTGATATTTGGAGTGACCTATTAATTTGCTGTCTATACACTTCATGTTTGGCCAGTTCAGAAAGAGGAACAACTATCTTCAGCTTACTTATTTCTGTTTCCAAGTTGAAGGGTTTTTCCATCTGAGTCTTAGCATTATGGGCAGCAGATTTTTCCTTTTCAGCTGAATTTTCAGTAACCTTTTCTTCATGATTGGTATGATTTTGAATTGAATCAGTCTTAAATTTATTTTCAGGAACGCTGTTTGAACTTGCTTTTGAGGGGAGGGATGGGGATGGCTGGTTTCCAGAGGGCTGTACATCTGATATATCCTCCACAGTGACTTCTCTTGGATGTGGGTCTGTTTTATCAGAGGATTCTGGAAGAACAATTTTATCTTTTGTCTTTTTTGGCTGTTTATTATCCTTTGGTTTGATAGGTTCAGGCACATCTATGGTTCTACTCCTTAGTTTATACTATTTATGTACCTCATAAACTGCTGCATCATAGCCTTCCCTAAAGTCAAATGACTCTCCTGATTTGGTTTGAAATTGATTGCAATTATGGGCCTCTTGATCCTCTTGTGTTAGAAAGACCTGATGTTTGTTGTCAAAACCCATTAAGTTGATATGAGGGTCCTCGGTCGATTCACTAGATGTTGAGGCCTCAACATAATTTTCTTGAAAAGGAGGTCTAATGTTCTAGTCGGGACCAACCCTTCCAACATTTGGATTTTGATTCTTTCTAAAGTTTGGGTTTCTAGCAGTACTTGGTTGACCTTCCCATGATGATTTTCTCTCTATGGTTTCCACCCTGTCTCCAAGTCTGTCCATGCCTTTGATGATAGCATCTAACTTTTGTTCAAATGCTGAAGGTTCTTCCTTAAAAGTAGTTCTTCTCTCAACTCTTGCCCTATTTCTTTTAGCAATAAGGTTTGACTATACACTAATAGCTATGTTTTGCATGTCTGCTAAGGTTGGAGGGGCTCTTTCCCTCAGTTGATATGCCATGTTAGAATCAAATCCATCAGGGAATTTGATTAAGGCTAAATCAGGTGGAGGTCTAAGGTTTTGAGGGATGGCATTGTAAACATTGTTGAATCTTGCACAATAATCTAGGACAGTTTCTTGTGGGCCTCTTTTTATGCTGTCATACTTAGGTAAGATATGCAGTGGGTCTTTTTTCTTTTCCCATCTATTGAGGAAGGATTGGTAAAGAGCTTCCGGATTGGCTATGGAATTTGCAGCAAGTGCTCTGAACCAAGTTCTTACTTCACCTGTTAAACTTTGGACAAAAATTTTCATTCTCACATCACCATCGTCTATTTCATAATTTTCAAAGTAGTCTTGCATTTTCTTGGTATGCTGTAAGGCTGTATATGTGCCGGTACCATCAAAATAAGTAATCTTACTTTGGTAGTCCTGAGGCATAGCCCCAGGATTCCCAGGTAGCTGTAAAGGGGCATAACGATTTGCCATATTTACAGGGATAAATGGGACAACTGGAACAACAGGGACAACAACGGAAATTTGTGCAGTGGATGGAGGTGTGAAGAATGTGTTTTGAGAGGTGGATGAGGAAGAAGGAGAAGAAGGAGTTATGTGAGGACGAACTGATGGTTTAGTAGGGATTGGGATATAACTTTGCTGAACTGCTTCAGGGCTAGAATCAACAAGATCTTCTTGTTCCTCTTGCTTCCTAAGAATATTTGGGATTAAATTAGGATTGTCAAAAACAGCTGGAGGATCTGGGTCAGGATTTGACCTGGTATACCGAGTTTTCTTCTTAGGAGCCAGCTTTCGAATTTGTTTTTTGGTATTTTCTGTGAATGTTTTTAGAATTAACAAGGAACTGCTCAAATTTTGGAACAATTATCTAGAGTTTAAAACTAGCATGAAGTTTAACTGAAGCAGCTTTTATTTACTCCTGTAAATGCAAAGCAAGAACAGTTTCAAAGGCTTTCTAGCTGACATTCAGGCTTCATCTGTAGTTTTAAAGAATAGACAACAATTGAAAAATTCGTTCTTTCCCCAGTGGAGTCGCCAATTATGTTAACACTCAGGTTGTTCCCTTTGACTCCAAAGGGAATACAGCCGAGGTAACCACTAACCAATATTTTAGTCACAGGTCCTAGCTGACCTGCAACCAGAGAGGGCTCTCTCTTTTGGATTTAGCTTTGTTTTAGTGTAATTTTAGGCTAGTTATGATGCACAGGATTTTGTTTTGAATTTATTGGGATGATGATTTCAGTCAGAACTGGTACGTTGTTTCAGAATAATCTAGGACATTGGGCATGGAGTCGATGATGGTGTATTGCTGGAAATGTTTCTTGAGAAAAAGGTTATGCTACAGAGCCAGACAGGCATCCATGGAACAATTCTTCAAATCTGTAATATGATGGCATGAAATCAGGGAATGAAAGGCAGCTAAGGATTTTTCACTATGCTGATAGAGGGAAAAAGTGGGAACATTATCTAGGAGCATTTAAGAATTCCTAAATAACATTCATAATGAGAGAATGAATACAAACATGAGCAGTTAAGAATTCATGTTTATGATTAATTCTGAAGAAAACATAGTTAACAACAGAGATTGAGCAGAGGGTGCATTCAAACAAGTCCTCAGCTATTCTTTTTCTCTTTTGCTAAGTTAATGAAACATATATTTGAATTAAGCAAACATAGAAAGACAAAACATGGTTTAGAATAACTTATTGCTCCATCAAACAACACAGGAATTCTGTAGCAGAACGCAGATCATCACTTCGACATCAAACAGTGCAGAGATCATGAACTTTCCCAGCCATTTGTATTAGATAGTCTGAAAATTTACAAGGCAGTGTCTTAGAGAGAAAATCACCAACCCCAAATACGTTTTGTGGGGAGGTATATATACAAAAATAAGATACAAAATATCTAGCTGATGAGTTAATAGCTCATAACTTCTATGCCAACTCTTGAGGAATTATAGCTGAAAGAGTAAATGCTGCAGTAAATATTTAATGCATTAGCTGTCCATTCTGTCAGAGAGTTTTGACTTTTGTGACCAAATGAGTCGGCTGGGGCTACACTGTCTAAAATCTGCGTTTTTTCCTTTTTGGGCTTGCTGTCCCAGTATTTTGCTGAGTCACTTTTCTCACCCACTCTGCCTGTTGTCTCCATGCTGTGCCTGGTGCCTGCGTATTCAATTCCGTTGACCTGAGGTTGACCAAAAAGAGACAGGACCAAGATCATTTTGGAAAAATTTGAAGCATTGCTTGCCACCAATCTTCTTTAGGCAGTTGGTGTCTTCGTATTTTTATTAAAGTCTCATCTGCCTTTGTGTATCTATAAAAATTGGGTGGGACCTCAAACAAGTGATTAATTTCATGTTCAATGTAAAATAATTTTTCCAGCTTATCATACAGGTTCTGTCCTGATGGAGGTCCTATTTCTTCTGAGGTACTTGTGGATGCTGTGATCTGATTTGAAAAGAAATTAGTCATCCTGGTGGCATACTGCTCACGGGTCAGCAGTCTTCCAGCGCCGATCAATAGGCTGGGCAATCCTTTGCCTTGCAATGCTCCCATTCTCAGCTTGTAATCATCTACCTCTACCTGCATTTCCTGACATTTTCTCTCCAAACTTTGCACAAAATTTCTAAGGGTCAGCACCTTTTTTGCTGTTAAAACAATTTCTGTTCTGTTACTGATGTCTAAGGCTGCCAACTCCTCTTTAGTGTGAGTGTTCAGGAAGTGTATCATCTTGCTAGCATGCTTAGGCATATTTCCTAGTGCTACTCTAGCTTTTCGACTTTCAATTTGGGCTTGGCCTATTAATTCAATCTGCTCATGCATAGTTCGGATTGATTTCCATTGTCTAGTGATATAGTGGTCAATCCTGGTCCACAAAATCTTCTTTATTTCAGCCAGAGTCTTTTCTAAATTCAGCTCCTTCTCCAAGCCCTTTATTCTGTCCTTCAGGGCCTTAATTTCCCTTGTCTGTTCAGCCACTGAGACCTTGGATTTATCATATTTTCCTTCTAGCTATGCCAACTTTTCTTTGGCCTGTTTAATCTCTGTAGCTTGAAGTTCTAGCTCCTTGACAGCTTTTGTCAATTCATCCATGCATATGCCAGACTCAAGAGCTGTTGTTGTTGCCGTTGCAGCGTCTGTAGTTGTTGTAGTTGCTGTAGTAATAGGAGGGGTCACTGCTGCTTGTGTAGCTGCAGCAGTAGTTGGGGCAGTTTGAGGTGGCTGGGAGGTCAACTCTTCCTGCTTGTCTTGCAGTGCTCTCTCCAATTCTCCCTCCATTCGAACTATTCTCTGGTTCATTTGCATTAGCAAGTCCAATGGATCCTCAACTTCTTTCTCTTTCACCAGCTCTCCCGTTTGTGGGTGCATAGTCGAGGAGAGCCTCATTTTCTTTTTCAGAGCAGCAATATCATCCTCTTTTTTCTTCATCAGGGCCTTGATAGCTTTGGGATTCTTAGGATCATGCCCCAGGTCCACAATAATGTCCTCCAATGTTTTAATTCTGTTGTCTTTGGTTGTGGAGGACATTCTTTCTAAATCAAGCTGCGTATTTGTGTTCTTCAGTGATTCCTTTAACTCATGCGCCAGTGTGGCCTTGTCTACAAGTGTGGCATAGACCATTTCCCCTGTTTGCTTATGTAACTCTATTTGATCCATGGGGTGAATTTCCTTTGCCATAACCTCTAACTTTGTCCTGACATAGTCTGCAGCTGACTGAGGCTGCTGAACCTTGGGTTTAAAATGGCTGAGAATCATCTTTTCTTCTTTAATGTCATATGCTGCCATCAACCTTTCCTGCTTGGCAGGTGTTGCCTTGAGAAATTGGTCATACAACTGTACTCTTAACAGTTCATTTTAGGCCTTAATTTCTTTAAAGGTGGCCTTGATGCTAGCTGGCCTCTTGCTTTGCTGTGTGGAGGAAGACACCTCCATGCCATGCTATCTCTTGCTCTTGTTGGAAAGAGCTTATAGTTGTTTTTTGACTCTCTTCTCTATCTTTCCTTGGACATCCAAGGATTTCTTCACTGACTTCCTCCTCAATTGGAGAATCAACCTTTCGCCTCTTGGCTTCGGGCTGCTGTGTAGACCCACTAGCAGGTGTGGAGTCTTCTCGGTCTCATTTTCTGCCTCTTTCCTCATGGGCAGGAGTCTGTAAGGCAGGCACTTGTGGTGCTTCTGTTTGGTGTAGAGGAGCCTGTACTTGAGGTTGCTCCATTGAAGTGGCAGGTTGGCATATTGTTCAATTTGTGGATATTTACAATGGTCATAACCTAGCAGCCTGTATTTAACTCTTCTGGCACTGATAAAACCCTCCGGGTCATAAGGGACCCACCAGAAGCTCCTCCACAACTTATATTTGTCCCTCAGAATTTGATCAACATCTTGCCAACCTTCTTTCTTGTTCATAATGAAGGGGTCTAGATGGTCTTTGAATTTGAGGTGAGCTTTCTTTTTGGCACTATGAAAATGGGTAAGGTCAGAACTAATGAGTTGCCTATAGTATTCCAAGGCAAACAGTCTCATTGGTACATATCTTGGAAGTCTGTAAGGGTAGAGCTCACAGCCATAGATTCTAATGACAGTGTGATTTTGATATAGGTACCAATCACCTATTTTGTAACTCTTGGACAGCTGTAAGGTCTTCTGTATGTCAAATGACAATCTAGGAGGAGGGGATCTCATTAGGAGACAAGAGACTGGGTATACAAATTGGTCAATGAACTCACAGTAGGAAAATGGAGAGTTTTGAACCTCATGGAAAATTGATGACCAAAAGATGACAGACCTCTTTTCACCCCTAGAATCCAATTTCTTGATGGGGCATTGGAAGCTTTCAGACTGGTAATACATGAACAAGTGGTAGATATATGATGAATATTTGAATACTCCCTCCCTATCCACTTTCAATAGCTGATCATGTATTTTATTGGCTATGAACTTGGCATAGTTATACTTGTAAGCAGGGGGCTGTCCTGGACTATATGCAGCTAATAACACCAACACTGTTTCATCAATGTGCTCACTTGTTTTAAAACCCAGCACATAAGAGATCATATCAACTAGTAGTTTTCCCACCTCATTGAAATGGACATATAGGAAAGGAGGTGGCCCTGTAGGCTGGCGGTCTGCCCTCATGAATGTCTTGGTAATTTTTTCAATTTCAGAACTGGAGAGTTTGGAGCCTGCATCCAGCAAATAGTTCATGGAAAAGGGAAACAATAGCTGAGTCTGTTTGAAGTTGAGCATTTGGTTGATGGAGTCAGGAGTAATGTGAAAATTTATGCTCCGAGATGGAGACTTAATAGCCCTTCGAGTTGGCTCATAGTTCTCGGCACATAAGCGGATGATCTCAGGAAAAATATTGACAGATGGAAGGAAGTAATAAGGCAAATTGGACTCCCATATACCATACATGTCACAGTTGTTTTGAAAGTTGTTTCTCAACTGGCAGAAGGTCTGCAAGTGATTTCTGTCACCAACTAGATCTTGAATAAGGTAATCTCTATTAGCAAGAGGCATGGCTTCAAGCTCTTTGTTTGGTGGATTCATAGGAGTGACACTAAGAGCTGATGGAGTAGCCATTATAAAACGTTTCTAATGTTACCTTTGGAGTGAATTTTTTGAGTAGAAACAGACTGAGGATAACTGCTTGTGAGGATTTGTAGAGGGGTGACAGAATGAGTTCAGCTGAACCAAAAATCTTTAATATTTGTAGTTGTGGTGAAAAGGCAAACTTTGCAGAGTTTGGTTTATGCTTTGTTTTCTTTTTTAACAAGTTCTCTGAATTGAGAGATTGTGAGGGCCAATGAGAGCGGAAAGGGATTATCACAGCTCAATGTACTGAGGTTTTGTAGTGAAACGCGGCAAAAGGGAACAATGCCAAGCAGGTATGGAATTATATCGGGAACTCAAGCTCGAAAATGGATTTTGGCTCGGTGAAATCGTGAATGGACCGGGGTTTGTCGGGCTCCTCTTAAACAAGGGGTGTTAGGCTGAATTTGTGAGAGACAAAATCATTAACTTAGGAGATTACATGTAATTGAGAGAACGAATTCGAGAAAACGGGAAGAACAAGGGCGAACAAATGGAATTCGGCAAATACCTGGTTTAACTAGCGCTGAGGGTGGTTGAGCTGGTTGAATGGCAAGTATTGACGTCGAATTTGTAGGTGGCGGCATCCCAATTGTTTAAATTTGAAATCTGGAGGTAATATGGCATGAACAACAAAACGGCGCTCTCTAAACTTTCCAATGAAAATGACCGAAAACGGTCACTTTGCGCGTTTTTTATAAAAAATTTGGTACATTGGCGCTTTTCCGCGATGACGTCAGCATGATGTCATCGGCGGGTCCCGGGTACGGCCGGGTGACGTGGACACTGACTCGGATGAAGACGTGGCGGGACACGGTGGCACAACATGGATGTAGGTGGACAAAGTGGCAAGTGACGTGGGGCAACGACGGAGATGTGGTGGTGACATCATGGCTGACGTGATTGCTGACGTCAGGGAATGGAGGGTGGTATCCGGTTTCCCCGCACCACCTTTGAGCCCAAGCGGTATTGGGGGAGGGGCCTCCGAACACCCCGGGCGGTCGACACGTGGCGGGGGTACGGCAGGGAAACCGCCCATCCCCCGGACGTTAACCTCCGGCGTGTTGTGGGCTGAAAACACCCGCCCACCGTTGGATCTGGCGCGCTGGGGAACGGACGGCTGGTGGGGCGATTTGGGTAGCGTGCAGCTTTGGAGCGGGTCCCTCCCGTATTTAAAATAATATTGCCCTGTGGCGGGTCCAAACTTTGGTTTATGTGGGTTTTGCGGGTTGGGTTAGTGCGGGGTAATATAATTTAATGTTTAATTTAAAACATTTAAGCATTAAACATTGGGAATTTGACTGCGGGGGCAGAATTGCAAGGTTTAGATGGGTGGGGGTTTAGGCATAGGTTATTAATCCTAACCAGAGGTTAGATTAATTCCGGGGTTAGGACGCGGAAGGGTTCATAATAGCCCCAAATGGACTAATATCTCCCATAACTATGTTACCTAGCTATAATGCTAGAGGGTGGGATAGTTAATATGCTTTTTTGGAATTTTATATAGTTTTTTGTAGAAAATAGGGGTGGGGAAGTAGCTAGGGAGCTATATAATAGAGTTAGGAGTTAATATGGGTTTGTGAGTTGAAGTGCAAGGGAGAGGTTAAGCTTGTGAACTAAAAACTTAGATACAAGAAATGGAAGGAATTTGAAATGAGGGTTTTACACAAGAAATGTGGCTTCTTTTTTATTGGAGAAGGTCAAAACTTGACTTTATTTTCTCAAGGGGGAAGTGCAAGCAGGACTGGTTAGGCAGATCCTAAAGTCCTCAAGGGGATATTAGTAAGAAACTTTTTAAGGGGAGTGAAGGGAGTTAGACATGCTTTGATAGTTCTGCCATTTAGACCATTGCTTTGACCCTTCTCTTATTGATGAGATAAGATATGATTTTCAATACATCAGGTGATCAAACCTTGCTTCTGCAACCTCAAACTACCTACCCAGCCTAATACACCTAACATTTTTTCTTCTTTTTGAATGGGTGCACTTAGCCTTGCAAACCCTGATTATCCTCTTTTCTTTTGACTGCCCTCCTATCTAAATCTACCCTTATCTCTTCCAAGGGCCTAGATTAAGCAGTTGGGCTCCTTCATTTCTCTATCTAGCTACTCATCTGCCAAGCTTAAACTGTTTGGGCAAATATTCATTCTCTAGACTAGAACAAGCAATTTAAAACATGGCATGGTCCAGTTTGAACTGTTGGGCCATCCAGCAAGCTAGCAGTGGCATTTTGGCTAGCCACTTTCCTGGTCTTTTTTTGGGGTTCATTTCAATTATTTTTTCTGACCAATTCATTTTCTTGCCTTTTGATCATTCTTTTAAGGCATACCCTCTTTACATTTTTTAACTCTCTTTTCTTTTCACAAAATATGGAACCTTTGTAGCATCAAAGATGAACATATTTGGCACTTCCACTGTTAATCATGAAAAATGAAACCTATTGGTATAGGAAACTAACAAGAAGAAAACCATGAAAACCAATAACAATATGACACCACAAATAAAGTGGCATGATCATGCACTAGACATAAAAAAACTGCAAATCAAGTGCAAGAAAATCACAAAAGACCAAAAGCACAAGACTAACAAAAAACACTATGACCCAATCCCCATGGTTCCCAGTGCTTCCACAAGAAAGCTCAACTTGAGTCTTCTTCAAGATTTCATGGAAGTCTCTTTTCCATGCAATCCCCTGCATCATATTGCCATGAATGCATAACTATCAGTGCATAAATAAACATAACAACATACTAGTTACCTTACCTTATTGTGCCAAGAACATTGTCTTGTAATTGAAAACGTCCATGCCATCTCTCAAGGGGATCCAATTACCTTGACAAATCCATCCATAACTAGAAACCGAATGATATACCTATCAAATACATGTTCATGAATATAGCACATATCCACATAATGTCAAACAAAATCAAGATTAAGAATACTTCCTGTATGTAAAGCACTAATTCATTTGGAATTAGGGTTTCCAAACATAGCCAAAGGAGTTCTTTCCCAATTCCTTTCTTTGAACTTTTCCTTGCTACAACTGAGTGTTACTATGTACTGTCACATCACCCAATGGATAGTTATATAAACACATCAACTATTACCTTGTCATGCTAATACCAAGCATGTTTCCTGCAACTCTTCACACATGTCAACCACATGTTCCAAATATCAAGACAATCATATCTATCAATTTGAAATCAACCTTTACCAAGACTAACAATCATGTCATAATCCATAGTCAACTCATATTCATTAAACATAATGCTACAACTATCACCTACTACACTCAAGTACATATCAATTGTCTCGACACATCTATATTAGTACAGCCATCTTAAAACAAGATCATTAGAACACATACTCATATTATGAAATTCAACAAACTATCAACCAACTTGCAAACATACCTGTTAAATAAATCAACTAGATGACATAATAGACACCAAACACTCAAAAACTAGATAGATGACATAATCAAACATTCAAGCACCAAGTAGACGACATAAGAAAACTCATACCTTAATGTATCTTAGGGGAGGCTATCTTGTCTACACAATCAATCTAGTTAGCACGATATAACTTTACAACACATCAACTCAAGCACAAATAAGATCATGATATCCATAATAGTAACTAACTAACATGTTCACATCATAAGCTCATAAACATTTATCATTTATACATAATAATCGCATGTGCACAATCAATCTAGATTAGTATGACATAATATCACAACATATTAACTCATACATGAATGTCATAACCCTAACCATTCACATAGACCAATCCAACTTAGTATGATACATATAACATCAAGATCTTAATGTAATAACCATAATCATCAAGTTACTAGCATATAACAACAACAAGTTATATATCATGCTCATCAACAACATATAACCTAATCATCAAGCTAACTATCATATAACAACAACAAGTTATATATCATGTTCATCAACAACATATAACCTAATCATCAAGCTAACTATCATATAAAAACAACAAGTTAACCTATAACATACTCATCATCAACATATACCATAATCATCAAGTTATCTAACATAAAAAACCAAGAGCAATGCATACAACCACATGTTACTACCATCATGACTATCTAACACATGTGCATATGACTACACTAATCAACTAGCATCTATCATGTATGTAACTATAACATCAATAGACATCTACATAAACCTAATGTATATAGACGTAATGCATATAATAATCCATTAACTAACATACACGCATGCCCAACATCCAAACCTGTATGATGATGTGCTCTTGCCTCGAGGTTCAATGTTGCAACTTCACTTTAATGATCTGCATCTCTTGCTTTATCTTAGTCAACATATCAACATCATAACATACTGATATCATCATGATGACCTAAAATGCATACAAGGACCTCACAATGCATGTCCGACCTACCATACCTGCATAGCCATAACCAAGACAATGCATGCATAAAAAAATATAGACACCAACATGCATAAAAAATGCATATACAACCATACATTCATGACAACACATTCCACAACAACACCATCAACTTTCACATGGAGACATCACTACAACCATGATCAAAACCATGAAAATGCAACAAATAAATAAGCTACAAGCATAAGGAACAAATATGCAACCGATATGAATGCATGACCAACACATAACCCATCAAGTCCGAGGGGTGAACCATGCTCTGATACCACTCTGTAACACTCTCCTCCCACATCTACCCAATTAACCGGCCTACCGGGGTAACCATGTGACGAGAGGCTACTATGATATGATCCAACCTCCTAGGTGACCTTAAGGAAGTCACAATTGATGGAAACACATCAAACATACCTTCCACATTAGCAACAACACTCCCAGGAGCCATCCAAACCACTCACGAAACATGCTTGTGGGTCCCACTCTTATGCTATGGGCATGCCAGTGTCCAAAGAGCTCTGGATGCTCCCACAAGTCTGCATGTCTACGTCCAGGGACTATTTCCAGCAGACCCGTGCCATAGTTTGCGGGATTTAAGGCACTTTTCAAGCCCAAAATTCTGGCCACTGCCCAAAACTTGTTGTAACTTCTGGAATCCATTAAACACATGATGACAAGACTAGTAAACCAGAAACTAACTCCAGGACTAGGCCTGAACATCCCCAATCGAGACTGGAATCTGTCAAACACTTGGCATCAATATAATCTACATGTTTAGGATACAAGACAAAGCATGAATGACTAAAAACTCTTATTAGACATGACAAGAAGGATCACCACCTTCTCCCTTGAATTGTTATGACATCAATTAGGCCTTGCATCCATCATTTTAACAATTACAAGTAAATACATGAAATAACCATGACATGAACTAACCATGACATGAACTAGTAAATTAACCATGCTTATAACCAAAATAAAACCATGAAAATAACAATGAGATAACATCCATTAAATCCACATATAAAGAAGTACAAATGCAAGAGAACTTAGCTTTTATTAGACATAAGAAAATCCAACCAGGTTCAGGACTTCCACGTACCACTTGAAGTAGACATGGCTGAACCAAATCTTTCTTTCAGTTAGTCACCCTCGTGCCATATTCCAAGCATGAATGTGGGATCTCATAGAACACATCAATCAAAACCATCCAGGGCTTCCAGAGGCCATCCACCTCAACCCATCAAAGAATGATTCCACCTCACGGTCGAACATCAAAAAACCATCATCAGATTAGTCTCTACCCAAACCTTCTAGGGCTTGAGAGCATTTGTTCCAACCTGGCTTCTAGGACTAGTAACTCAACCCACAGGTGTTGCCGGGCTCCAGAGCATTTGTCCAACCAAGGCTCCAAGACTAGTAACTCAACCCACAGCCTTTTTCGGGCTTCTAGAGCATTTGTTCAACCAGGGCTTGCAAGACTAATAACTCAACCCACCAAGGGCTTCTAGAACGTTTGTCCAATCAAGGCTTCCAGGACTAGTAACTCAACCTAAGCTGATACGGAGCTCCCAGAGCATTTGTCCAACCAAGGTTCCATGACTAATAACTCAACCCAAGACATTATAGGGCTTCCAGAGTGTTTTTCCAACCAAGGATCCAGGTACTAATAACTCAACCCAAGCAAAAGGAAACATGAGAACCAACCATAAAAATAAAGAAATAAACCCACCACACCATGGCTATCCAGGACATGGCAAGGCTAGACAAATCCACTGTCAATCGAGGCAATCCTCCATGCCAGTGACATATAATGACCAATAAACCACATGCATGCCAAAAATAGTGGGGAAAACATACATGCAACTCGGTACCTGCAAGAAAAACCCGCTGTAGTTGCTGATCCCTATGTAGAAAATCTTGTAGATTCATAAGCTCATGAAATTTACTAAAGCACAGGACAATAATCTACTTCTACTTTCAACCAGTGGAAGCTAATAGATCGAAAAAAGAAATATGAACAAGAAGAAGATAAATAAATGGCACATAACACAAGATGTATATGGGGGAAGCCACTGCTCAAAACCCCACTATCTGTATTGCATATATTAGAAATATGAGTGAAGATACCAATATTTTTCTCACTAGAACAATTCCACACAAGTATGCTCAACTCTCTTAGCTCACAAGCTAGCTCTTGACCAACACTTAGCCAATTCTGCAACTCTCCAAGCCCCTAATCTCTTGTGTAATTCCTAGGATGAATAGCCCGTATTTAAAGGGAAATCATGCTTCCAAAATTGCGTAGTCCAAACATAGGATCAATCTTTGATGCATGCATCATATTTACATTCCAAAAAATAATACAACTGATCGTACACTGTCCCTACAATTTACTCTCAAGTGGGTCTCTCTCAGAATTGACATGCATTAGTTCTTGATGAGGGAATCTTCAGTTAACTAGAGTGACACTTGTGCATGCACTAGTGCACCAACTGAATATTAACTCTCTATTAGTTCCTCAAATATTTTGGAACTAATTTAACTGAACTTAACTTAGTAAACTAAGTGATCTAATTTCCAACCCAATTTAAATTCTTACTAGACCCCTAAAACTTAGGGAGATCATATACATGAGTTGAGAAAGACTTCCAACTTGAAATTCCTAAGCTAATTAAGTTAATTAAACTTAATTAACTATTTACAAGTTGTTATCAGAATAGAATTCAATTTTAATTCTTAGTTTAATTCAAGGACAAATTAAATTGGAATTTCTTGTTGCCATTTCTCAACATTCCCTCCCAACAAGAAAGGGATTATCAACTACCCCGATCCTATCTCTGTGAAACTCGAATTTACATATTGACAACGCCTTTGTCAAAATGTCAGCATCTTGCTCCTCCGTGGGAATGTACTCTAATAGCATAATCCACCTCAATACACAATCTCTGAGATGATGATATCAGATATCAATATGCTTGGACGGATCATGAAAAAATGTATTTTCAGAGAGTTTGATACAACTCTTATTATCACAGTAAATCACAGTTGGATCCATTTTCTGACCCAAAAAACCAACCAAGATATTCCTCATCCATATGGCCTCACATGCTGTCTGACTCGCCGCTATGTAATTTTCCTTTGCCAAACTGAGTGCAATTGTTCTCCGCTTCCTGATGTCCTAAGAAACTACCACTGACCCAATACTGAAGATCCCTCCTAATGTGCTCTTCCTGTTGGATGGACTCCCTTCCAAATATGCATTAGTGAAGACTTGAAGCTTCACTCCTTCTATCTATTTGTACCATAATCCATACTGAGAAGTGCCCCTGAGGTATCTCAACACATGCTTTGCCACCTTCCAATACAACTTGGTAGGCCTAACCATCGCTTGACTAAGCTGGTTAGCTGCATAGCACATATCCCATCGTGTGTTCACCAAGTACATGAGTGAACCCACAAGTTGCCTGTAAATAGTAGCTTCCACTACTTCCCCTGAAGTAGAATCCTCTTTCCTCTAGTTACCTGCTAGAGAAGTCTCCATGGGTTTGCTGCACTCCAAACAGAGTATACTGAGTATCTCATTAGCATACTTTCCCTGAGACATAAACAACTCCCCATCTCCCTACCATACCTCCATGCCAAGAGAGTAATGCATGAGCCCCATGTCCTTCATCTCAAAATCTCTTGCAAGGTCCTCCTTGTAAGACTTGATCAACTGATCATCACCTGCCAGTATGAGATCATCAACATAAAGTATAATAATCAACAGTTTACCTTCCACCACTATGTGGTACAAATTTTCATCCGCTTCACTCTTTGTGAAGCCCAACCTGGTGAAGTGGCTGTCTATCCTTGTGTACCAAGCATGGGTTGCTTGATTCAACCCATACAACACTCTCTTGAGCTGACACACATGCGACTCATGGTCAAAGGTCTCAAAACCTTCAAGTTGCTCTATGTACACCTCTTCCTCAATCATGCCATTAAGGAAGATTGTCTTCACATCCATATGATGTATCTTCCAATCCATCTGTGCTGATAGTGCCAATATAGATCTGATTAATGAGTACCTTGCAACAGGAGAAAATTTCTCATCATAGTCAATCCCCTCTACTTGTGAAAAGCCATGGGCCACAAATATAGCCTTATTATTCTCCACACTACCATCTGTAGCTTGCTTTACCTTGTAAAGCTAACAAGCTCATCACTGACTTGTCCTCCAGTCTCGGGACCACATCCTAAACACCGTTACGAACTATGGAGCCATACTCGTGCACCATGGCATCAAACCAAACCGACTGCTACACTGCTTCCTTAAAGGAAGATGGCTCTGTGATGACACATTCACCCATAAGAGCCATGTATCTAGTGTACCTCTCAGGTGACCTCCTCTGCTTGCGCTGAGAAGTGGGTGCTCCCACATTCTCCCATGCATCACCCAACAACCTGTTAGCCTCTCTGGTGTGCTTTATTCCCTCTCTGGAAGACTTTGCCTGAGTGGATATCTCCACTCTCGGATCCTCTGCATGTGGCTACTTCACATCAATGTGAGGCTCCTCAACCTTAGGAGTTAAAATCTCCTCATCCACATGTAGCTCAACCTACCTCTTAAGGGAAACCTGCATGGCCTTCTCCTCATCGAATCTAACATCCCTGCAAACCAGTGTCATCTTGCTAGTCGGCAAGTACACCCGATAGTTGTGAGGTGTATTAGTGTATCCCACAAATATCCCCAAATTTGTTGTCAGCTCAAGCTTCTTTCGTGCATATTTAGTCACATGGCAATATACCAATGACCCCAAAATCTAGAAGTGACCAACATCTAGCCTCTTACCAGAATAAGCCTTCTCTGGTGTCTTCATCTCAAGTATCTAATGTGGGCTACGGTTCTAAACATAAACTGCTGCGTTACATGCCTAAGCGCACAAGTGTAGTGGTAGGCCTTGATCATGCAACATCGCCCTCACTACCCCTACTATGCTTTTGTTCTTCCTCTTGGCCACCCCATTTTGCTGAGGCTTATGGGGTGTCGTCAACTCCCGTTTAATCCCTTCCATTACACAGAATTTCATAAACTCATTTGAGACATACTCACCACCTTTATCACTCCATAGAGCTTTAACCTTCTTTCCCAACTCTTTCTCCACCAATGCTTTAAACTCACAAAAATTTGTGAAGGTTTGATCCTTTTTCTGCATGAAAAATATCTAGCATTTACGAGAAAATTCATCGACAAATATAACATAATACTTGTGTTTGGTCGTGGATGTTGTTGAGAATGGTCCACACACATCTGAATTGACTCGATCTAGAATAACCTATGCTTGACTATCTCTGTCGTGAAAGGAAGACTTGGTGTATTTTTCCAAATTATACCCCTTTCATGTATCAACTTGCTCAAGCGTAGCTTTGAGAAGACCGGTAGACATCTGTTGCAATATCTTCAAATCCCCATGATGCAAGTGGCCCAATAGCCTATGCCACAACTCGCCAACATCTCAGCTTTGCATGCTTTCTTCTTTTGTGCTTAAAGAAACACACTCCTCTTCCTCTAGCTTATAGAGATTCTTCACCCAAATCCCTATCTTCTTTACCTGACCCGTGGCTATGTGTCAAAGGAATGCATTTCCTTTCGAGAAGATCACATCATAGCCTCATCCACAAGCATGACAACAGATACCAATTTCTTTCTAAGCCCGGGCACATACATAACATTCTTCAAGATGAGTGGAGCTCCATTCTCCCTCTGAAAAGTAATCGTGCCTAATTTAGTAACACTATACTTCTTGTTGTCACCCATCTCGATATGAATCTAGAGATCTTTCTCCTCCAGGTCACTGAATAACTCTTTGTTGCCAGTCATGTGGAATGAAGCTCCACTGTTCAAGTACCATACACTTCCCATCATTGATGACACCATGCATGCAATGAGGGAAAAGTCCGATTTGAATTGAGAGGCCAAAGCCTCACCCATTTTTTCTCCTAAGGACTTCTTCTTGGAATTCTTGAGTGGATAATTTATAGCAAAATGGCCTAGTTGATGACAATGAAAGCACTTAACTTTCATCATGTCTTTCTTCTTACCTCCATGATAAGAATCTGATTTGGAATGGGAAGATTTCCCTTTACCCTTCTTCGCCTTAATCGCTAAGGCACAGTTATCTTCACAATTAGTCTTTGATGAAGAGCCATCCCTGGTGTTCCTCCTGATCTCCTCCTGCATCAAATATGACCACAATAGTTCCCAATCCAGTAGTTTCTCCTGACCATTGACAAATTCTTGATAACTATGCCAACTCTTTGGGATTCCTAGAAGAGAAAGACTCACCATATCATCCTCGGAAACTGTGATTCCAACACTTTCAAGTTCATCACGACACTGAGTGAACTTGGTCAAGTATTTTGGAATTGTCTCACCTTTCTCCATTTTGATTTTTCGAAGTTTTTCGTTCAGTGCCAATTTCCTTTGGTCACTGCTGTTCTGATACAAGTCCGTTAATTCTTTCCACATAGCATACAGAGTTTCCTTTCCATGGATACTCGAGACAATGTGGTCTTGAACTCCCTCAAGGATTATCTGCCTCGTCTTCGCCACACATTTCTTCCATTCGGCCAAATTCTGTGCATCTGATGTTGCTGTCTTAGGAATTTCTTGATCAACGAATTCATTCAAGCTATTATCCTCTAGCAGAAACTCCATTTTGTCCCTACAGGCTATAAAATTTGAGCTGCCTTCCAAGGCATACTTGAGTCGTAAATTGTAGAACGCCATCAGCCAATCATGAAGTATGTATTGCAAATTCAAATTTCCCCTGTAACCCAAAACTCAAAACTTCGAAATCTCCTCTAGTATACTATTCTCAGCTTCGATACCATGTAGAAAATCCTATAGATTCACAAGCTCATGCAATTTACTAAAGCATGGGACAATAGTCTACTTCTATTTTCAACCAACGAAACCAAATAGATCAATGAAAACAATATGAACAAGAAGAAGACAAATAAATTTCACATAACACAAGTTGTATACGGGGAAGCCACTGCCCACAACCCCACTATCTATATTGCATATATCATAAATATGAGTGAAGATACAAAGCTTGTTCTCACTAGAACAATTCCGCATGAGTATGCTCAACTCTCTCAGCTCACAAGCTAGCCCTTGGCCAACACTTAGCCAATTCTGTAGCTCTCCAATCCCCTAATCTCTTGTGTAATTCGTAAGATGAATAGCTTGTATTTAAAGGGAATTCATGCTTCCAAAACTGCGCAATCCAAACATAGGATCAATCTCTGATGCATGCATGATATTTACACTCTAGTAAATAATACAACTGATAGTACACTATCCCTGCACTCTAGTCTCAATTGGGTATTTCTCAGAATCGACATGCATGAGTTTTTGATGAGGGAATCTTCAGTTAACTAGAGTGACACTTGTGAATGCACTAGTGCACCAACTAATTGTTAACTCTTTATTAGTTCCTCAAATAGTTTGGAACTAATTTAATTGAACTTAACTTAGTAAACTGAGTGATCTAATTTCCAACTCAATTTAAAACCGTACTGAAACCCTAAAACTTAGGGAGAACATATACATGACTTTAGAAAGACTTCCAACTCGAAATTCCTAAGCTAATTAAGTTAAGTAAACTTAATTAACTATTTATAAGTTGCTATGAGAATATAATTCGATTTTAATTTTTAGTTTAATTCAAGGACAAATTAAATTGGAATTTCTAGTTGCCATTTCTCAACGCCTGATGTCCTCTTGTGCTTTCATGCTCTTCCTTTGCCTTCTTGCTCTAAAAATCCAAGTATGCCACGATCTCCAAGAGTGCTCCAAGAAAATTTAAGTGTCTAAGAGTATGAGAGAGAGAGCTCCAAAACTGAACTGACCAAGCTTACCCACTGATCCTCAAAATCCTTTTTATTAATGAGGCCTCGATTTTATTCATTTTTCCATTATTTTCCTTCATTTTCTTCCTCACATGCAACCTGTGACCTTTCACCTCCATTTTCTCCTAATTTCCATTATTTTCATAAATAAAATGTCAATAAATGCATCATGCCTTTCCAAAGCCTTTTCCATTGCCTTTGCCAATTTCCTTAGTCATAATAAACCGAATGAAAACCCACTAGGATGTTTTACCCATCATCCAACTTGGAATACGTTTCCCATCACCATAGTCTTATATATTTTTACATGGATTTTTAACCGAGGCTATTACATATTCCATGAAAATTACATGCTTATAAGAGTGCTAACTACAAACACAATCTATTAACACATAATCATGTTATCAATATAATATTCCATGAAAATTACGTGCTTGAATAACATGGTGGTTAGCATTCAGGGATGATTCTCAACATTTTTGATTGGTTGGTTTTATTATATAGGGAATTATTCATTCCCTTTGAGTTATGATTCTCAACACTTTTGATGGGTTAGTTTTATTATATAGGAAATTATTCTTTCCTTGAGAGTTTCTTCAAATGATTAATTGATTTATTTTTTTTAAGTAATTTTTTTTAATATTTTGATTTTAAAATTAATTTTTATTAAATTAATTTTAGTTTATAGATGGATTATTTTTTACAATATTTACAATATTTTGATTTTGTTTTATATTATAATTTTTTATAAAATTATAATTTTATTTAATAAATTTAAATATAATAATATTTTTAATGTTATGATTTTGTTTTGTCTATATAATGTAGAATAAATAGTAATAAAGTGTTTTGTGAAGACACTTTGTGGTGAAAAGTTTACTGGTTCGAAATTCCGTAGGTAAAAATCCAGTCATGTTAAGGGCTGGTGTAGCCCAAACCGGTTGCGATCTTCGGGTGATTTTGATGGCTTAGACACCCTTGGGACGCGACTACTCAAGACATAGGTTAGTCGTGCTAGTCATCTCACGACTCACATTACCTAAGAAACAAAAAAGGAAATATTATGACTTTTGGTTTATATGTTTTGCAAAGTTTATATATATAAGGCTTGATATGACTCACACACCTATATATATTTGCTAGGTTATGTGAGTCCTGAGATGACTGACATATCTAATTTGTGGTTTGAGTAGCCGCGACGTAGGGGCATCTCATGGGACACACCAACCCTTAGCATGGTTGGATTTTTTCCCACGAATTTTTGAACATGTGACCTTTACACTTTACACTAAGGAGTGCCTTAACAAGAAACCCTGTCACCATTTGCTCTAAGCCCTCTAGATTGTTTTGAAAAATATATTTTTATTCTTCAATAATATAACTTTATTTAAGTTTAAAATGATTATTTGAGTCACTTTATGGTGCATGTACAAGCCAAACATGGAACCAGAAGATCTATTTGAGATGATTTCTCAAGCTTTATTATCATCCATTCATCGTGATTGTTTGAGTGGCTGGGGAGGCCATGAGTATGTGGTGTCACCAAATCAAGTGATTGATCGCACATTGAAGGGTTGCATAGAATCAGCCATTTTCTTTCGCAAGAGAAATTACAAGTCTTAACAATGCTATTGGTGGCTAGTAAATGAGCATTAATGTACTTTAGTATATAGTCTAATTAGAGTTGTTGAAATCATTAATATATTTTTGTATTCAAGCTTCTGTGATCCATAATGAATTAAGTAAAGTCTTTCAGTGGAAATCACATAAGAGAAATTTTTGGCTGACGCGTTTCAAACCAACAAGTGTGGTTCATCATGTGGGACTAGAGGATGGACCACACTTGTTGGTTCGAAAAGCGTTAGCCAAAAATTTCTCTTATGTGATTTCTACCAAAAGACTTTGCTTAATTCATTATGGATCACAGAAGCTTGAATACAAAAACCATTAATATATTTGATTTCATTGCACAAGAAACCACCTTTCCACCTTTCATTACTTGCCTCTCATTTCAATGCTCTGGAGGCCAATGCAAACTGAATATTTTCCTGCATCTCTAATAAATTTGCAATCGAGTCTTTTTATGGACCAACTTGCGCAATGTTTAACCTGCAATATATGATTTACAACGTTATGGAATTTTGAAACCTTCAAAGCTGATCAAAGCCAAAAAATGATGTTGACCAAGTTGAAACTACAAAAGGGATATGATTCCGGGGAGATTGTTAGGAGTTTTGAATTGGAATGGAAGCAGGTACTTAACCAACAATCAAGTGTTCACAACACTCATCCCCAGATCCAACGTAATTCCCAGAGGTCAAACAAATCAAAATTTAGCCAGAACGTTGAGTTGTGAAAGCCACTTATCCCCAAATCGACGGTGGGGATGCATTATGGGGGTCCTCAATATTTGTCACAAACCACTAGTGGGGTACCAGAAGGTGGTTGATAATTTCGCTGGGACCACTCATGGTTTTTGCTGACGTATGCATGATAAATGCTAAGGCCCAAACAACTTTTAATCACCACCGAACCTTGCACACATACACCTTAGCTTCAACATGGCATGTGATGAAGGCTTCACAATTATACATATATATTTCAACAAACTCCAAATATTGATTAGAAAAATCAAAATACATGCATTGTAATTTATTTTCATTTCTATGTAAAACTAAATCTATTAATGGAAACATAATGTACAGTGAGGCCTTAGCCTCTACGGGTCTAGGTTAGCCATATGACCATTTTAAACAACAAGACTTAAAATCAAGACTGTTCGCGGAGGGGAAACCAGTCCGAAAACGAGGGAAAGTTAGGTACCTTCTACCCACGCAGGGGCTACAAATCTAGAAATCAAAATTTATTGCTATGGTAAAATTCAAAATTGACTGCCAAAATTAACCACTGTAAAAGATCAAAAAAAGCAAAAAAAAAACTCAGAAGACCGAGCTTGACACGTGACCTGTGACATGCAAATGCTAGGTGTCTTAGGACGGTGACTTCTCTTCCACGATCAGACACCCATAGTCTTCTGAATCTGTATCCTTTTCCTGCTTGCCACCCGTGGTGTCCTCTGGCTCTCTGTCATCGACCTGAACACCTTTGGCTTTGCTGGTGACATTGCTACCCACCGTCTTTGAGCCACTTATGGATGGATAATCCTTAGCTTTCTGCGGATGGCTTGAGTTGGGTTCCCTCTGAACATTTTCGTGCGGCTGAGGAACTTGGTTCTTAGCAGGGTTGTAGGTTGGAGCAATGCCTGAGACAGCTTCCTCCCTAAAATCCACTCAGATGGTGGCAATGACAACCGGTCGGTCCATGGAGAAAGAAAAACGGAATTGATCATACTGGGTTGTAGCAGTAAGATTGGTTGACTAGGTGGCTTCGTTAGTCCGACGAGCCTCACAGGGGCGAGCTTGTCCTCTTCCACTACGCCTATCTGGATATCTGCCATGGAAGTGAGAAGAGGAAGGACCGAAGGGCGGGGAGGCTGACGGGGAAGACGAAGTGGTGGGGGGCAGCGAAGAGGGGTGGATGGCGCTACCGCAGCTACCACCACGCCTGCATATCATTTGATGACGATGACACATAATGCTCTGAGAGGGATGCTGCAACAAGAAGGGAGCCAAAGTGGTAGGAAGCAGGGCAAGAGCAACTGAGGTGATATTGAAAAGAATAGGGGATGGCAAGTTCGGGACAGAGGCAGGGGTCGAGGCATCAATTTGCAGGGTGCAGTGTATTGACTGGGAGAAGTGATAACCATTGCCTAGGTTGACGCAACAGAGTAGTTTGCAACGCCTTTCGATTGCAGTTCGAGAGCTTGGCTCTGTAATGGTGGGGTGGAAAGAGCAGTTAAGAGGTAGAATGGATGAGTGAAGAGGGCTTGGCTCCATGATTTTATGCTTGCAGGGGAAGTCTTGATCCGCACAGAGGATTAATTGTGGCGGCCGAGGGGCAGAGTTCTGCCTTAAATTCCCACAGGGGAAGGAACAGATTACCATGTGACGCGGCCATCTGCCAGGCCGGCGTCGAATCTGCCTTGAATGCTCATCTACCACCCACATCCGGGGGTGTTGCATCATTTTGCACCAGTGTGTTATATTCCTGTTGGTGTTTGGCATCTTTTATTATATCCAGCGAGCCTGTGTATAGAGTTCGATCACTGTTCACCCCTAAATTGGCTAAGAGGTCGGCCACTTTGTTGCCGTCTCTCTTGATGTGTTTGAAGGTGATTGCTCTATTGGTTGCAAGCCAATGCTCAATGTGTTGTAAACGAGCTACGAGTCTCCAGCTATAGGAAAACTTATGGATTGGAGTTCCTTGAATAATTTGATTGGCCATATTGATGAGGATTTGTGAGTCTCCTTCGATTATTAAGGGAAAGTAGCCATGCTGCTGAGCGAGGTGGAGACCTTGCCACAATCCTTCCAGTTCAACCGAGTTGTTCGTGTCCCATCCTGATGTGCCTAGGAAGAGCAGCAAAGGATTTCCATAGTGATCCCTAAAAATTCCTCCATGTTCGGCCTGGCCTGGATTGCCTTTAGAAGCACCATCAAAGTCTAACTGCATGAATCCTGGAGGCAGAGGGCACTATTTACTGGAAGAGTGGTGGGAAGGGATGAATCTACTAGGATGCTCTTGAGTCTGGATGAGCCCGATGTTCCAATTCTTCTAGATGGTTTGTTCCTGCAGGTTGGTGGGAAAGTCATCACCGCTCCAAGTTTGGAGCGCTAGAGTTTCCTGAAGGTTGTTGTACAAATTGCTCCAAATGATCTTGATGGCAGTGGTTTGATTCCTAACGATATGCTGATTCCTTTCCTTCCAAATTGTCCAGATGAGGAGGCCTGGAACAATTCACCATAGGGAGTTAAGTAGGGGACTTTTGTACAGATTTTTAGCCTAGTGAAATATGGTTTTGGTGATGTCTTCTTTTACTCTACCATCTTTTTGACATCTAAAAATTGTTGTTTCCCAAAGTTTGTTTTCCAAATAACAGGAGTCCATGAGATGCTGTATAGTTTCCTCTTGTTGCATGCAGTTGGGGCATCTTGAGGGGTCAAATTTTTTTTTTCCTTAAGTTGTCCCAGGTAATAATTCTTTTATGACAAAGTAGCCATAGAAAGGTGGAGATTTTGGGCCAGATTTTAGGAGACCACACTTTGTCCTAGAGAGGGTCCTTGTTATTCTGAGTATTAATCATAAGGTTGTACGCCTCTTGTGTGGTGAAAATCCCACGTGGCTTGTATCCCCAATGTAGGATATCCTTTTCTTCAGAGAATCTAATTCTCCTATTGGTTAGCTCTGTGTCCAACTCCTTATACATTATCTCTGTACCATGCCTGATGATGTGCTCTGCTTTTTGCCATTGTCTATATCCCTGATTGAGGGTGGGAATCTAGTACTGGTTGACCATTTTCCATTGATGAGCTTCCTCGCCCTCTATTTTTTACAGAGAGATTAAGTTGTTGATTCTGGGTCTTTGCTGCCATGAATCCATCCAGAAGTGGGCATTGTTTCCGTTCCTTATTTCCCAAAAGCTGTGTTGATGGATCATGTGTCTGTGAAATCTAGTCGCATTCCAAATTAGGGAGCCTTTTCCTGTATCTGTGAGCCTGATCAAGTCTTCATTCGATCTGTTGTTGGCATATTTGGCTTTCCATAGGATCACCCAGGGCGTGTGCAGAGCTAAAAGCCACTTCCACCAGATTCTTGCTCCCATGACTGCATTACTGTGTTGAGGGTCCCGAAGACTGATTCCCCCAAGGTTTTTTGGGAGGCAAATTGTCGCCCACTTGACCAATGCCCATTTGCGATTATGTCCAACAGATCCCCATAGAAAATTCCTTTAAAGATCTTTGATTTTTTTAAGTACCCATTTAGGCGCTGCTAGGACAGAGAAGAGATAAAGGGGCATAGATTGCAGTACAACCTTAATGAGGATTATTCAACTTGCCATGTTAAGGGTTCTGAAGGTACAGGAAGTGAGGCAGGCTTCAAGTTTGTCTAGGAGCAGTTGCCATGAGGAGTGCTTAAGAGCAGAATCAGTTAAGGGGGCGCCAAGGTACTTGGAAGGGAGAGAGGCGACAGAGAATCCCAGAATGCAGGCTATGGAGTTTTGAGTCATGGCGGGAGTATGAAAAAAGAAGATCTGGGATTTAACGGTGTTGATGCTAGCTCCAGAGGCTGTTGAGAAGTCGTCAAGGAGGGACTTGAATTTTCGGGCTTCTTGGACTAAGGGATGCCCAAATAGCATGTTCTCGTCCACAAATTGCTGGTGGGTTATGGCATGGGAATTATGAAGGGATATACCTCGAATTTGATGCTCCTAGAGAGCATGTTTGATGGTTTGACCCAACCCTTCAGCCATAAGAACAAAGAGAAAAGAAGAGAGGGGATCTCCTTGACGGATGCCTCTTGAGGGTTGAAAGGGGGTGGAAGGAATTCTGTTAACCAGAATGGAGAAGAAAGATGAGGAGATTAAGCTCATGATCCATCATACCCAAACATGTGAGAAACCAAAGGCTGTTAACATTTTTTGAATGTACATCCAACTCAACTTGTCAAAAGCTTTTGAGAGGTCAATTTTTAGAAGCATACCTGCTTTCTTGTGGTGCTTGAGAGAGTGGATGATCTCATGGGTGAGGATGATGCCATCTATGATTTTCCTTCCTTCAACATAGCCCGATTGTTCTGGTGAGATGAGCAGGGGAAGCAGCGGCTTCAATTGGGAAGCTATAACTTTAGATATGATTTTGTAGATGACATTACAAAGGGCTATAGGCCTGAATTTGTCTAGAGTGTTAGAGTGTTCCTCCTTGGGGATGAGAGTAATGAATGTTTCATTTAGAGAGGGTAGCATCTAATGTAGTGTTCTAGATTCTTCCACTACCTGCCATACCTCCTCTTTGATAATATCCAAAAATCTGTGAAAGAAGGTGGAGATGAAGCCATCTGGACCAGGACTTTTCCTTCCTTGAGTTGTTTCATAGCTGATTCATAGGGAGACTAGGCGAGGTAACAATTAATTGTGTTCATCTGTTATCACCTTCGGGATGTGTGGGAGAATCTTGTCAATTGTTGGTTGTCTGTTGATGTCAGGTTCTTGATGGACTATTTTGAAGTGCTTAAGGAGTTCTTTTTCAATATCCCCATGATCTTCCAATCGGTCTCCCTGTTGATTATGAATTTGGGTGATGTTGTTATGCATTTGCCTCTGGATGGCAGAACGATGAAAGAATTTTGTATTCCTCTTGCCTTCCTTTAACCATCTTATTCGGGATTTCTGTTTCCAGAGGATTTCCTCTTGTTTTTCTCTTTCTGTGATCTATGTCTAAAGGTTCTTTTCCTGTTCTATGAGGGCTTTAGTCCTTCCTTCTGTTATGATGGTTTGCTGGAGTTTCTCCATCTCTTAAGCAAGGGCTCTTTGAGCTTGGAAAATGTTTCCAAATGTGGTGCGGTTCCACTGTTTGATTTGCGCTTTTAGGAATCTAAGACTTTGTTGGAATTGAAACATTCTGGAGCTTGCAGGGGGGAGAAAAATTTTCCATGCATACTGAACTAGATCTTTGAAATTTGGATGGGTCAACCAAAAAGATTCAAAGCAGAAGGGTCTTCGAGTGGAGTTTCCTAGTCTTTGCCATTGAAGCGAAATGGGCCAATGGTCCGATCCTAAAAGTGGAAAAATTGAGGCTGAGAGGTCTCCTCCCAGGTGGATAGCATTATCTGAGATCAGAAATATGTCTAGCCTTGAAGAAATCTGATGGGGACCGGATCTTTTGTTATTCCAGGTGTAGATTCCATTGTTGAAGGGCAGATCGATTAGCCAATTGATTTGAATGAACTCCTTGAAATACTCACTTTCATTGTCTAGTCTGATTCGGCCTCCTAGTTTTTCCTCTAATTTAGTGATCATATTGAAGTCACCCCCCGTAATCCAAAGTGGATGAGTCAAAGTGGCATTAAGGAGAGTGAGCATGTCTAGAGTTTTTGTTTTGTCCACAACAGATTGTGGGAAATAAACATTGGTAAGGTGACCATGCACATTGGTCCCTATGATATGGAAGTTGGCTTGAATGAAGTGATGGTTTGCATGGAAGTCTGTGAGCATAATGGCCTGTGCATTCCATTCTATTGCTAATCCTCCCAAGGCTCCTATAGCATCTACTGCCATTGAGTGACTACCAGGGCATGCTTTTGAAAGAATGGTACTGAGAAAAGTACTATTACATTTCGTTTCTTGCATGAAGAAGATATGAGGTTTCTCCTGCTGTATCAAGTGTTTGATCATTCTGTATTTCCCAGGGCCATTTAGACCTCTTAAATTCCATGATGTGAGCTTCATGGTTCAAGATTGGGGAGTGGCCTGTAGTACTTTGTGTGTTTAGAATATCTACTAGATTCTACCAACATTTCCCCGATGAGGATAGTTCTTTGTAGATTTGTCTTTCTCCCTCATTTCTTGGTATCCTTGAATAGGTTCTTTCCATCCCACTGACTTCCTGATTGAATTCCTAAAGATCGTTGTTGATGTGCTCTGGAGAGGATAACCTCTAGACTTTCTAGCTGTCTTGCTGGGATCTTATCAAATTGTTTCTGCTTGCATGCTTGCTCAAGGCCAAAAATGTCCAAGTCTCCTAGGTCGATGCTTTCAGGCTCTTCATCCATCTGCTTGAGTTCACTGCTCTCGGCCATGATGTTCGCTGCATGCTTAGGATCAATCAGAAAGGTATCGATGTCCATACCATTAGGTTTCCAGGCCGAATCTTTAATGGAAGAGGTGATGGGGAGAACTTGGGTTCACTCGGGGAATTGGTCAGGAGATGAAGCTGAATGAGGGTTGTCAGAGGGCTGTTTGGGAATCTCATAAGAGTGCATGGGGGGCTCAGAGACCATTGAGGCAGGCTGAGCTAGAATATCAAAGCTATTGCTGGTAGAGGGAGTAGAATTGTTGGCAGGGGGATTTTTGGGTTGAGAAGCAGGCTTTTTATGGTTCCTTTTCTGAGAGTTCACTTTGGTAAAGCCATCTTGATCAGTTTGCCCTGAGGAGGCATTGGAGGAGGGCTTGGCATTTAGCGGGCAGTCCCTGAATAGATGTCCATGAGCATGACATTTTCTGCATCTAAAGGGAACATGTTCATAATCTATTGTCTGAATCCATTCAAAATCATCATGAAATAGACTTACCGAGTCCGGAAGAGCTTTGTTCAGATGCATGTAGACACAAATGCGGGCATAGGAGGTATACCTTCTGAGTTTTGTTTCTTCTGCAACTTTTATAAACTCTCCCAAGCCGTTTCCAATGTCTTTTAAGGACTCTTCATCCCAATATTCCAGCGGCAAGGAATATAACCGGATCCAAACTAGTGCCGAGCTCAGATCTTCTTTGTCCGGATTGAATCTTTCGATCCAATCACGTAGATAAATCCCAACAGTGTTGAATAAATAAGGGCCGTCGTCTATGACCCTATTTCGGTCCTTGATGCAGTTGAATATCGCTGTAAAGAACCCCTTTGGTCCTAGCTTCAGATTGATGTGCCCTTTTGGTTTCCATTTGGCTGCTATCTAGCCCTGTAAGGCCTTCTCTGTTGGCCAAAACCCAATAAATTTCCCAATAAGGGCATGATCTTTCATGAAATGGATTTGGGTGTTGATTCTTTAACTGGGCAATTCAATCTTTGGTCATTCTACGGCTACAAGTTTTGCAGGTCGTAGAGGTTACTTATGCATTGTAATTTATTACAAACAAGGCTAGGTTTAGTTTTATAAAGGTCAATGTAAAATGTATATATATATATATATATATATATATATATATATATATATATATATATATAATTTTAAAATTGTAATTTTATTGTAAAACTTTTTAATAAATAGTTTTATAACCGTTTAAAATTAGCTTTATAAATGTCAAAGAGTTAGTTTTATAACTAAATGGAATAGTTAAAAGGTGGGAAAGAATAAAAGTCCAAAATAGTGATTTTTTTTTGTAGGGGGTTAGAAGTCATGAGACCAATGTAATAATAAAAACTATTGGAAATAGAAGAATACAAATTATTTTTGGTTCTAGTTTTTGGACTAAATTGCAACATTGTGTTCTTTCTTGCCTTTGTCATTATGATTTCTTCTATTGGCATGAGTGTAATGTAGCAACAATTTATTTTTTATTTTTTAAAGTTTTGATCATGAATTTACCTTGAAATGATACTTACTTTCTAATTTGAAAAGTCTTAATGAGCCTTCCACCATGCCAGAAATTCCTTCATATCCCTTGTATTTTCACCATTCTTTCTACAAGGTTTAGGTTTAGATTCTTAAATGCCCGAACTATGAAACCCTGTCCCTCTTCATATTTCTTCCTGCCATATCTTTACTTTAAATGCTGCAATCCTCATTTGCCTTGACCATATTGGTTTTGAATGATGGGTTTCCGAACTAGAACGGTCATTGCAACTCTCATGATATTACTCTCTATCCATTTATTTATAAGTTTGTTAATTTTGTAGATGTCCTGGGCAATGTTTCCCTTGCAGCTAGGAACTATCTCCAGGGAGACAATAACTCCATCGGAAGATGTGCCATTATCACAAGTGTCTATCCCTTGTTACGACGTGACAAAGGGTAATTGAAGGGCATGTGAATTTCACTCGGTGGTCTTTTCGTTTTAAACACATAGTTATGGTAATGGGGTGGCAGAGGTACATGGTGCATGGGAGTGGATTCTCTATTGGGGTTCTTGCTTTCAGGATGACGATATTGAGATCTTAACTTTGTTGGTGTCCAATTTTTTTACTTATTTCTTCCTGGTAAATCTCATAGTGGTTGTCATAGGCTCAAATTTTCCTTTGCTGTCATTGTGTTATGGTGATGGAAGCTCGTTTGTTTCAATGTGTTTACAAGGGATTTGGAGGGCAAGTTTTTGGTCAATAAAGGTGTGTATTGTTAATTGGGTTGTATTGAGGTTTTTTTGTCCCCTGTATTAGTAGCTTATTGAGTCTATTAATTTGGGTCTCTATAAGCTTGCCCAAGTGCAATTATATCAACATTTTCTTGAGTTTGATGTTGGGGGAGACTCTGAGTGATTGGGGGGTTGTAAATTGTTGGGGGGTTGTCAATTGTTTTGGTAAAACATGTTTTCATTATTTATTATGTTTCTGTAGAATATGGTGTGTTATGTTTATGGCCTATGGTGAATTTAAGGGATTGTTAGAATTTTCTCCTATTATGTGGTAATTGGTGGATGACTTGGTAGTCTTTCGATCAAGTTATTAAGGTTCCATGTCTTGTCCATTTTCCTATTTCATTGGTAGAGGTATTCTAAGTGGTTATCCCCATTGTTCCCTTGCAACTCTACTCATGCATCCTCGTGAAAGAATGGTTAGCAGGAGGGCAGTGGAGGTAATGTTAGGTACAAAAGACTCTGTTCCTTTTTTTATGACTTTGTTGCTACTTTGTTTTTTGTTGTTCCTCTTGAGGTGAGGAAGTAGATCTTATTTTTGGAGTGTAAAGAGGCATGGGATTGACCTTATGATTCAAACTCTGAAGTGGTGGGGGAGGATATGAAGTGGGTTCCTGATTCTAGTAGATTAAAGAAAAAACAGCTTCACTTCCTGAATTATTTGTTTGTACACCAACAAACGGCTACCCTACTACATCTAATTTTCAAATATAGGAAAGTAGAGAATTACAATGTTTTCTCTTCCTTGGAGGACGTTAAATGTATACTTCAAGAACATAGGTTTTTCTTGGATAATGTGGATTCTTGAATTACTTGGGTTGAAAGTTTTTTGGTGAGTGAATCTTCTTCTGGTAATCTCACTGATCCTCCATATGACAATGATTAAGCTCCAACTATTATATCCTCTGATCAGGACTAGGGATGGATGGTCCTATGTCTCTTTTCCTCTTTTTGACATACATTTTCTAGGTATGGTTTCTTCATGGCGGTCATTATCACTTTTTAGATCTTTAGCACATTGTATTGACATATGTTTTTCATAGACAAACTTCAATATTTTGGAGAAATGTGCGAAGTCTCTATTTTTGGTATCACAATACCACATAATTGTAACTACTCTTATTGTTCATGGAATGGGCTTGTTGCGGTGGGTTTATTACACCTATGGATGGGAAAGATATGGTATCATTGGCCTCTCTGGGCCTTATTTCATGCTGGTGCGAATGGGGCTGTCAATATAAAGACTATTGGGCTCTTGAGACTTCAAGTCATTGCTTTGATGCTATTTGTTTTTTGGTCCATAATCATAAGGTGCTTTTGTGTCACTATAATACTTGTTTTTGAAATGGTGATTTCCTTTGTGTCATATATCTTGGGATGGTTTTATAGTTCGTCCTGGATTTATATTGTTTTGGTGAAGTTGGAGCAAGGGTTGGTATGTTGGTATTAGTTACAACATCGTTAGTTGGAGCAAGCGATCATTGTTCACATTACTTTCTATGCAGGACAAGCTCCTGGCATTGAATTTGTGTTGAGCCGAGCACTTTTGTTTATGTATTGTATGATGGAAATTGTCGTTGTCTCCGGTTCATGGATTGGAGTGACCTGGAAAGAGCTATACTGGTTTTCTGTTTTATTTTCGGGGTTGTCTCACTGGTGTAGATGGTTAGTAGATGACTTGTGGAAAAACCATGTTTTTGTATGTTGCTATCTTGAGGAGCAAGTTATTGCTTTGTCTCTTTAGTTTATGATGGCTTTCATGATTGTATTGCTTTGTATGTTGAGCTTGGTGGTTTTGAAAATGGACATGTCAACTATGTAATATCCTTTTGAGAATGAATATAAATAGTTGTAATTCACCAAAAAAAAATATTTTCATGATTTTTAATTAAATAAACTGTGTATATATATATATATATATATATATATATATATATATATATATATATATATATATATATATAATTTTTTTTTGACTTTGACATTTATTTAATGATGATATGATTAATATTCAATTAAATTAAGTTAGAAATTATTTGGAATTTTTTATAATTTTATTCTTATACTAAAAAATTATTAAGAAATATATTTAAACATCATTATAGTTATTGCAATAAATATTCTGAAATTTAGATTTAATAAGAGAAAATATTTTTCATCTTCAACTTTTTTTAGTGTAAAAAACCTGAGAGATTTTTTTATCTCATGGTGTTTTAGGAATTAACCAATGAAATAAGTGCTTATTTTAATAATATATATTTTCTTCTTTACCAATACATTTGATTTTTTGAGATTTAGGTTGATCACCTCTTTATAATACTTTAATATATTTTTTTATTTTATTTTATATATGTATATCTATTTATTTATTTTTATTTTTTTTCACTCTAACTCTTTATCATGCCCCAATTTCTCCTTCAATTTGTATTTAATAATATTTTTAATATTAGCCTTATTCTCCAGAATGATTTCTTTTTTCCCTCAATGGGCTAGCCAAATTCTTCTCCATGTTGTTTAACATCTTCTTATACATTAGATACCTAGTGATATCCAAGCTGTGAAATAATTTCTTTCTTCTCCGTAATACATCCCCAAACCTCACATCTATTTGAAGTAACAAGGGTAATGAGATTTCTAAAGAGGATTTTCTTTTATTCCACATGGAAGATATGGTTTACAATTGTTTTCAAGTCCACAATAAGCTTTCCTCCCTCCATTTCTCATTTTCTAAATGAGTTTTTAGTTGTCTTCCAAGATAATAAGGACCCTTTGACATAAGAACAATATCATGAGCATAAAGGAACACCCTTGCTTGACTCCCATAATCATTTCATTATAATGTTTTAATGCAACCTTTTCAACAATAACATGAGCATAAAGAGGACTAGTGATGACTATACCCGTAAGAGTTGGGGAAATACACCATGCTTCTTCCAACACTCTTCTAACTTATCGATGTATATGTCAAAAATGGTAAGCCACAAAGGAACACCCTTGATTAACTCCCATAATCATTTCATTATAATGTTTTAATACAACCTTGCCATAGTAGTGTTTAACTAAAAAAATGTTATACTTCCAACCTCTTTCAAAAAAATTTCACAGATACTAAGTCAAAATATTTTTTGAAATCAATAAAACAACATAGAAAATCAATTTAATCATTATTACTTTTTACAATAATTCTTAAAATAACAAGATGATCCACATTTCAATGACACAGCTTTTTTGTTTGTCAAAGTTGTTTTAGTCTTGAGATGATTGCAGGCTTAACCTTTGGATTGAGGAACCACGACCTAAGGGCATCTAAGCTGTCAAAATCACCTAGCATTGCACGAGCTTGGGCCACACCAACCCTTAATATCACTGGATTTTTTCCCACAAAATTTCAAAGTGGTAACCTTTACATCACAAAGTGACTTAAGAGTATACCCATCACTACCTATTTTAGCCCAATAAACTTAAAAACACATATTAAATAATTAAATTATTAAAATTATAGGATTAATACGTCTTTATATTTTTTGCCTACCTCTTTATATTTATTAAATACCCATATTCTGAACATCACCAACTTTTATTGGTAAAAGGCAAAGAAATATAGGCTACGTATATGATATCAAATACCTTTTTTTTCTCCTTTTAACGAAGATGAATCCATGCAAACTTTTCACTCTCTTGTAGCTGGATTTGAATTTAATTTATTTTTAAAAATAATGATAACTTCTCTATTAAAAAGGCATTTTGTCACATTTTAATTAAAAAAATGGATATGAGACATTTTGTCACATTTTATTATAAAAAACGATATGAGAATCTTTATATAATATTCTTCTGTATAATCCTCCAGGAGGACGAGTCGCCCTCCGGCCCGCACTGGTGACGAATGAACCTGTCCAACACGTCGGGCAACAGAAAGCAGCTGTGCAGGAAACCTATGAGCTCCACTTTGACGTTGTCAAATCTCTCCTTTTATCCTCTGTAGCTAGAATGAACACTATATATAGGCCGTTGATCTCTCTACAGTTACGGTGATCATAAATATTTTTTCTTTCTGATAATGGTGGTGGATTGTGATCTGTTAGTTCAGGATCAAATTTTCTGCTGTCATTATATAACTAAATTATTAAGAGTAAGATTTTTGAGCTTATCTCATTGCTGATTTGCTAAATATTTTGTAATTAGATTAATATGGAGCGGTTAATTTATTAACCATTTTTATGTTTGTCTGATTGCTAAATATTCAACAAATTAACAATTAAAATAAACATACTTTAATATATTAAAACTAATATACCAAAAATTCAGAGGTCCATATTCACCACCAACGAAATAATTCCTTATGACCACCTATTATTCTAACCTCATCCCAACAAACATAACATATCATTCTCCCATAGAGAAAGAGTTAAAATACCTTCTTAACCAATGGGCCTTTACCTTACTTAACTCTCATTTAAAATACTTCATCTATTTATCCTATTATCACTATTCGTTGCCAGATCAGTGCAGATTTCCCAAATCAATTTTTTTGTTTTGTTTTTTTTGGTACGGTATGTCACTGAAGATTTCGCAAACATTCTTTTCGAGTTATTCACCGTTTATGATAATTTATGTCCATCAACCATTTTTTTTTTTTATAAATATCATTACGATAGAATTGACTCTTCAATAGCGTTGTATGTTTAATAAATAAATTCCTGTGATCGCTCACATGGTGTGTTATTAATAAATTGTTATTGAGATAGTGTGCTTTTCTTGTGCCTTCCTACTCAAATGCTCTCACTGCTTTTGCTGTTTTCTCCACTACATAGGAAATCAGATGGTCATCACCATCATATAAAAAGATTATCACGATTTTTCCAGACCACATTCATATGCTGTATACAAAAGATTATCACAATTTTTCAGACCACATTCATATGCTGCATACAAAGATTATGAAGAATAAATTATCACGATTTTTCAGTTCACATTCTTCCCCCTGCGTACAAAGATTATCAAGAATTTTCTAATCCATGATAAAAGTGATGTGAAAATGATAAAAGTGATTATACCATGTATGGGATAGAAACAAAATGTTGTGTGAAACTAATATATGTATATAGAGGTGGGTTTATATTGGAATTGATGGTGAAGAATTTTAATTTTTAAATAAATGAGTGAATAAGATTGGATTTTAAGAGAATATTTTTCCTTTAATACATTCAACTTATAATATAAAAAGTAAACTATTTGTAAGAATTTTTAGACTTAAATAAAAAATAACACATTTTATTTAAAAAGTGATTTATTTAACCACTGGTTAATAATTTATTTGGTTAGTAAATCCATACTGTAGATTCAAGTCCTTCGTTAGGTGGTGTTGAGTTTTGAATCGTGTAGCGAACAATAATATTTGAAGATTTATTCCAAAGGCGGTTCAGAGCACAGTTGTAGACATTGATATTCATTCTGCACAAGTTTCTCTAGAAACGAGTTAGAGTTAGGGTTAGGTTTGAGTGGCTGAAGAGTTTAATAACAAAATAGATATAACATTTTTTTATTATTAATGACTCATATAGTTCTGCTCTGAATAAGGTTCAAATAACAAAATAATGATGCTGAAGATGAAGTAATTGATAGGGGTGTCAATAGCCCTCCCGGCTCCTCAAAGAATTCGCAACCACCGGTCGTTAAGTTTATAGTGGGGACTAAATGTTCGTGTTCGATGTTAGTTTATGTTGGAGGAACTACACACCTTGGATACTTCACTATCATTATAATTCTTATGTTCCTTTTTATTTGCTACTTTGTCTGAAATGTTTTGTAATTTGGTATATTATGTTGTATCACTCTTATGTTCCTTTTCATTTGCTATAATTTTGTCTGAAATGTTTACTACTTTGGTATATTATGTTGTTACTCTTTCGGTTGGTTGGTCTAGCTACTTATAGGACAACCCTTTTTATTTATTGGTGAGTCTTATGGCCACGTCATTTTCTATAATCTCTACTGGTTTCCTCGCTGCACGAGGACCTACCAACTTATATAGTGGTACTTCACTTCCCGCTTAGTTTATTTTTGGTCAATAAATGTCGAGCAATTATTTTGTTTGAGTAGAAATCCAAACACAAATAACTACCTATTTTGCGAAAGATCTCTTAAAAAAAGTTAATTTAGAAATTAAAAAATAAATTAATTATTCATTTATCATATGAATTGAACGCTACAACATTCGTACTTTCTAATCAATTAAAATAAACATTATAAGTAGATAAGATAACATTAGTTCTTTTAAATATTGTTTTCAAAATTAATATTTATTACCATAAAAATTATGTAAAGAAATAAATAAAATAAAAATATAATAATAATTTAATTTTAATGTTTAAATTTATAATTTCTCAAATTGAGAGAACTAAATTTTTAAATTTCCTAATTTTAAAAGAATATTTTCACATTTCTATAGTAATTACTAATATTATATTTTTAAAATTTTTGAGGGGGCAATTTATATAAAATTAAATAAAAATATAAGTCCATAATTTATATATTTATTTATAATAATTACTAAAATTAAATAAACATATAGATACATAATCTATATATTTATATATACACATTTTTTTCCATGGAACAAGGTATCTTATGCTCCAATATTTAGGGAAAGGTAATAATTAAGATTTAAAGTAGTCCAACAACAAATCTAGAAGACATTACAATAATATAGTATAAGTGAGTTCATCATGTCACTTGTAGGAATTGAATATTAGTGCGTAATATGAGAGCCATTCTCTCAACCACCTAATATAAATCTGATCAACAATTATATATACATGGGGTAATTTATTAAGAAAAGTCCTCCCAACCATCCACTATAAACCCGATCAACATTATATATGCATGGGGTAATTTATTGAGAAAAATGAAAATTTTAAAGTAATCTAGGGGACTTTTTTTTTGCCTTCATGATAATTAAAAATGGAAATGAGAACATTTCTAAATACTATCAGCTCTTTTTTATGAATTGATAGTGGGAGCAACAAACGCTCCTCTATAAAGTGTTTCTTATCTATGATGAAATCTTACTCTTAAGCAATTTTGATTATTCTATTTCTAAAAAGTAAAGCCATATCTCCATACACATACAATTTGAGTGGGATTAATGGTTAATAGCACATGTTTCCTTTTAATAGGTCACAGGTTCAAAACCAAAGGGGTAGAGTGTGTATTCCTTTGTAGACAATCGTTGTGCAGAGGTGGGTCCCTTGTCCCACAAACAAGGGGGTCTCATACACCAATTTGGTGTCTGGATTGGTTGTGACCTTAAAATTCGAGATATATATATATATATATATATATATATATATATATATATATATTTGAGTTTATAAACCAACCTAGATCCATCTTAACTTCAGATCTACTAAACACTGAGAGGAATCAAATATTTTTAGACACAAACTTCTTTTAAAGTGAAAAGCGAAAATAGATTTTATCCCCGCTTGATAGATTCAAAGTTAGTATAGATCTAGGTTGGTTAGGTTAAACTTAATTCAACTTAGTCTGACTAATCGAAGAAATGGCTTTTTGGCCATAACCTGGCACTACAATTTATGGAAATATTGTGATTTCTTGTTGTTTAAAATACTCTTTTGAATGCATACATGGATTTTTCACCTTGAAAAACCCCTAAAGCACTTGATCTTTGCAAATTAAACAACTTAAACATATGACGTACTAATTTTTGAATAAAATTGACCAAAAAATGCTTCAAATAGAACCATTTCATCTATTAATTTGACTACTCGAACTTAATTCATAATATTGATAAAAAAATGCCATAACCTTTAATTTATAATCCATTTATAAACCAACATAGATCCATCTTAATTTTGGATCTATCAACCACCGAGAGGGTTCAAATATCTTGACGTGCAAACCTATTTTTTGAGTGCAAAACTTGAGGAAAGGTTTGACCCTCTAAATATTTGATCCATCTCGGTGTTTGATAGATTTAGAATTAAGATGGATCTATGCTTGTTTTTATATACACACATACCATAACTAGGTTAGATCCATATCTCTCCTCTCTCTCTCTCTCTCTTCCCTCTTGCGCTACTCTCTCCCTCCCTCTCTCCTTCTCTCTCTCACTTTCTCTCACCTCCCTATGTCTCTCCCCTCCATCTCTCTCTCTTCCCTCCAACTCTGTCACTATCTCCCTCCCTCTCTCCTTCTCTCTCCCCCCTCCATCTCTATTTCTCCCCCTCTCTCTTCCCTTTCTCTCCCCCTCTCTTTCTCTCCTCTCCTTCCCTCTATCTCCCCTCCTTTCCTCTCTTCCTCTCTCTCCATCTCTCCCTTGTCACTCCCTCTCTCTACTTATATCTCTCTATGTATTTTTTCTTCCCTCCCTCTCTCTCCCCCTCTCTCTCCGTCTCTCTCTCCCTCCCCTCCTCCCTCTATTTATTCCTCTCTCTCTCTCTCCATATAATGGAGAATTTTCACTCTATGCAATCAATTCTATATGTAATATCTAAAATATTTTACATTTAATTATTTTTATTGTGAAATGAGTTATGGTTTTTCGACATGTGGTATTGATAACCCATGATATTGTAAAAAAACCTATCTACAAGTTAATAATATCCATGGTAAAGTGGGGGCGCATATCCATGGTTAAGAAACTTGTTATATTGTAAGTTTATTGTAGGTATTAAGTTTTTAATTAATTATTAATTAAATTTAAATATGGTTATGGAATCATTATTAGTCCCTACCAAGATCGATTTGTTGTTGATCACTATTAGTTTAGCATTGACCAATGCAAATTATAATGTTAACTTTGAAATATAAATATCTATTTTTCAATATTATTAAAAAAAATAATTTTCAAACATTTGATTGGACCATAACTTGATGATCTTATTGTATCCTTGCACATTATAATTCCATGTGCATAACCTCCTTACATATTTTATGGATATTGTTGCAATATTCATGCATAATTTTTAGATATTTGTGTAGTCGATTTTTATTCTTAAGATCTGCAGGAAAATCATCCAAAAATAAAATACTTGTAAATAAGTTATACACAATTAAATAACATATCTACCATTAACTACTTCCCACCATAATTTAAGCAAGTATTTGCATAAAAATAGATATGAATAAGATGTAAAAGAATATACTTACAAGAGCTACTTCCCACCATTATTTATGTTTTCTTCAACGCTTATGTAGGAGTAAAATTGTAAATGTGTAGACTTACTAGTGGTTACTACCAACCAAAATTTATGCAAGCAACTTACTTATCCACTTCAAATATATATTTATTTGTTACTTATCAATTTAGTATTGACCAATATATATTATATTTATTTATGTGATTTTTACCAGAGTATAATTTCTCACTTGAGTTGGAGGGGCTAAGCTACCCTCCAAAACAAAATTACAATACCATTCTAGATCCATCTTAAATATGTGCCTACCAAGTGCTGCAAGGGATCAAATATCCTTTCACTCTAAAATAGGTTTTCAACTCAAGAGATTCGATCCCTTTCAAATATGTTACAAAACTAGGAAAATATTGAGAAGGGGGGGGGGGGGTGTGAATCAGTATTGTAGGAATTTTAACATTTTCTTTCACTTATGCAATGATATTTGGACACCATAAATAACTTCAAAAATTAATTCATATGAGCATGACAATACATAATATTAGTAACACAAGGGACAAATAATTTTTTCAACATGTTCTTCAATTTCTTTACAAGGCAAGCTACAACTTGTTGTTACAACTTTCTTTGGCTACAACCAACATGAAGCTACAACTCCTTGATATATAAACTACAATTGAATGGAACTACAACCCCAAATATTTACCAACACCTAATGGAAGGAGCTATAACCTTTGATCTACAAGCTACAACTTCCTTGACATCAATGATTCATTTTTTTATCCATTTTCGTACTAGAACCATGAATTCCATCTCAAAAATAAATTAATTTTCCCTTTCACACACTCCCCAAAACATATTTAACAATATTTTATTATTGAGAAATCCACCATCACATTATCACACCATCACATTAGCACCTCACTTCACCACAAAGTCTTGCACCGAGTCTTGCAAAATTCCTCAATCTATTCTGCATATAAATAATTTGGCTTGATAATTTTGGCATGAGATTTTAGTTACCTTCACTTTGAATCTTTGAATGAGTCTTTAATTTTTTCCTTTGTCCTATTCATTTATGTCTTCTAACTTTGCACTTGAGGTTATCATTCACTCCTCTACTATTCTAGGCTAAATCTATGAGTTAAACTGCCAATTTTTACTATTCTAGCACTTTACAGGTTTTAGTTGGGCTTTTAACTCCATTTCCAACTTTGGTCGACTATTATTTTTGTAGAAACTGCTAAATTTCCTGCTAAAACTTGTCCATGGCTCTAATTTTCATTTAAGCCCATGTGCACTAGCACTCTATCTCTTTTGTGCTCATAAGGCCAAGAATTATGACCACTGCTTCAATTTTTAGGCACTAAATTGCTTACCTCCACACCTTTTTCTCCTTAAGCCCATGCTCTTGGTCATAACTACCACATAGAACCCTATATTGGCACTTTGTATTAGCCCCATGACACCCCTTTATAATCTGATGTGGTCTTACTTATGGGATGAGCTATCCCAGTGGGTTTCGCCATTGCATCTATGCCCAATCACTGCAGTTTCAGGCTGAGTTGGCTTTGATACTTGTTGTGTTATTTGATGGCTAATCATCCCATTGGTTCTTCTATGCACTACTTCAAATCCTTCTGAGGTCCTTCCAGTGGGATGTCATTATGTTGACGTTATATGTGCCATTTGGTGCCATCTGAGTGGTGAAACGTGTCACCCAGAAATGGCCCATTCAGGTACCCAAAAACCTCATATCCGAATGACATGTGTGCACCTCTTATTGGTCCGATGTTTACGTCATCATTAACCATTCTAATGCTGCCATGTAGCACACCTATTTCATCTCAATGCTTAACTTCTGCACATTCTTTTAGCTTCCAGGATTCACTCAGTGGGATGAACTATCATGGGCTCCACCATTCAGCCAATAATTTGCTATCATGTATCTGGAGAGAGAAAGGGTTCCTGGGCCTTGGTTTTTCGTTGAATTCCTTTATAAATTTCTAAGGGTCCCAAATTTCCTCTCTTTCTTCTACCATGTTGCCTGGCCTATCTCAAAATATGGTGGAGACAAAATTACCTCTTTCGTCACCCCTTCTCAGTGGTTTGTGGTATTAGAGGGGGATGTCTTGAAATACTTCTCCGTCGTCGATCTAACGATCAGCGGTATGGGCATACTACCCATTATTAAACCCACATGCACTTTTAACTTCTCTACTTATTGCCCCTACGAAACTGCCTCCAATGCGCTGATGGGAGGTGTGGTTGCTTCGCTAGGTTTGGTCATCTGCCAAACTTAAATCCAGCTAAGACCTACTCCAAAGCTCCTCTACCAACTTTGGCTTTGCACCCTTTGACTGACCATAAATTTCGATCTAGAGGCCATTTTCAGCCTTTCACATACCACTGGAAAGATCTTTTAGAGCTCTATCCATTTTCTTATGTTCCATGTATTGTTAAGGTGATATTCTACACAATAAATTCCTTCAAATTCTCTACACTATTTCTCATATTGCAATCACCTTGTCCTTTGCCATGAATGAGAACATAATCAATGCTTTTCCTTTGCCATCAATGACAACATATTTCCAATAGACACTTGGTAGATTTGGAGTTAAGATGGATCTAGGCTAGTTCAATTATTTATAATTGATAATTATAATTCCTATTTTAATTTATTTTTTATTTTTATGTAATTTGACCTAGTCAAAGCGTTTTAATTAATAATTATAATTAATATATATATTTTTAATTGTATTTTTATTTTATTTTTATTGTTATGTAATTTGACATAGTAAAAATGTTTACATAACATCACATAACATAACATAACCTTGCGGCATCTATTGCATACCGGGATGGAGAGCGCCTCTTGGTGCAATAACAATTTTTTTTTAATTTTTTTTTTTAACTTTTTATTATTAGTTAAGTCAAGATTTAAATGTTTACACTACAACTTCTCCACCATACTCGACTTGATAGTAATTTTAACCTTTTATTATTTTTTAATTGAGCCGACATATAAATGTTAAACATTTACGCCTACACATTTACCCCTATATTGGGTTGTAGAGCGCCTCTTGACGCAATTATAGTGTTTAATTATTGATTATAACGTTTCATATATATTATTTACTATAATTATTGTTAAAGTGTTTGATCGATCTCTCATATACAAATATTTTCATTTATTGAATCATTAATATATATAGTTATATTTTATATTAATTATTTTAATGGACCACACACATAATTTGTATAATAAATTTATTACTATATTAAATTTTGATGGTCAAATTTAACTACCTTACATTAATATTAGTTATTTTTTATTAATATTAATTGATTTTAAAAATATTATTAAATTATGAATTTTTTATTTTCTATTAAATTAAATATTATATATAAATATCACTTGAGTCATTAAGCTACTAAACCATTCACTGTTAGTCGTTGGATTTGATTGTGCTAAGTAGCTTTTGAGAAAAGTGTTATCCCCCATGGTTAGGTTATAAATTATGGTTTTGTACTTTATATTTTTATCTAATTTATTAGTTTTTGCCCATGATTTTGAACTTTATATTATCTAATCTATTAATTTTTGTTTGTTAAATTTTATTTTATAAATTAAGATGATCAAGATAGATCATTTTCAAGCGTAATTGTTTGATATTCATTTACATTTTTGTCCAAACATTTAAAGTTGAAAAACTTTCTTACATTATCCCTACACATATCCCCTATACTGGGTTGTAGAGTGCCTCTTGGCACAATAATGTTTTTTTGATGTATTAAATTAGATGAAGCTAAAAAAGAATAATATCATAGCTCACATGATTATGTTTTGAAATGTTATAAATGGATATATATCCTTATAAACTTGTGTCACTCTCTGTAATATTCCAAATTGAAATTTACAGCTAATAACATACACATGAACTAGGCTATAGCAAATAAAATCACAAATACACATGCACTATAAAAAACACCAAGAAACTGGGCAAACAAGTTGAGCCATTTTATTAAATTATGAACTGTAAGGAGTACATATAGAAAGGAACAAGTGCACCTGGGATTGCATAAGCAAGTTGGAGCAAACCCAGGTGGAAGAGATGACCCCCACGAGCTAGGAAACTTCGACCCAATATTCTTCTGCACACACCCAGAAACTAACAACTGTCACTGCACTGGAAATACTGAGAATGCCCCTTTGTAGTGCCCGAAATCACCTGAAAATGCAGCTATAGATTCTCCCAAAAATACTCAACCAAACCCAAAAAGGAATTTGCCTCAGACTAACCACCCGGAAAACCCACAAAATGGTGTAAATCACCAGCTGAATAATAAAATGCACTGCTGAACAAAAAGGAGAATTCTAGCCTAAATACTACTTGGAAAATTCTGCAAATTTAACTGGGACCTCTCCTCCAAATACCCATAAAAATCTAGAAGAGGTTTGGTCTAGTTCCAACCCTCCAAATTCACCCTCAATTCTTGTGCGCTCCTCCACTAACTCAGTAATTCATTCTACAAGAATTCATTCACTGAATTCCCTCCAAAATGTTGGTAAAATTTCCTCAACACTTCTCCTTGTACCTCGTAGCAAGCCCAACTCCAAACTCCTGGTCAACTCTCCCCCACAATTAACTCCCTTCTATGAACTTCTTAGTCCAAAAGCTCCTCTACACAGGCCCAACATAGGAAAAGCTTGGCACAATAGATAGCCCCAAGTCAGCCCCAAAATTTACCTGAAATATTTAACAAATACCAAGGGAAACCAACCCAAAAAATCCTAGAACCAATTCCAACACAAGATGAATCTCCCAAGAAATGCGTACTCCTGTTGTGCATCCCAATTTCTGCACGTGATGACTGGTTGTGCTTGCAAAATCCTCTTGAAACAACTTAGAAGTGTGAAGATGTCTCCCCTATGGTGACACTCAAATTCTACTAAAGGTAGAGTGGAGATCTCCACTTGGAATCCCCTGTCAAAAGCCCCTAAAATGTGAGCCTTACCTCCAATTTATAGCCACGGGGGCTTCACTCAATTAACTTCTGACATAGCACGTGTGTTCGTGGCACACTAAACAATACCCTTAATTTGGCTAAATATTGGAAAATACCTCTAAAAATCAGATTATTTAATCCCCTACCAATACAAACCTAATACATCTTCCCAATTTAAAAAACCATACTTTCACTAGATATTGTAGGTACCCATTTTTGCATTGACATCTTTTATACCCCCTTATATTTTTCATTAACTTTGAGCTCCATTTCTTATAATTACCAATATATAAACCCTTTACCCCCTATTATATGCTCAATATATTCTGTCATTATTCCCTCAATATATATCCCCCAATATGAATGCACGTGGTATGGTATTGCTCCTCTAGTGAAGCCCCCGTGTTTATAGCTAGCCATCCCTCGTGCTCCTTATGGGCTCCACCCATAAAATTCTCTCTCTCACCCAATTCGAATTCCTCCAAAGGGTGCGTATTTCCATGAAGTGGCCCACACTCTCCACTTCCCATCGAATTTCTTGAATTTTCTAATGTTTGGGGTGACACCTTTATAATTTCCATTTCCTACCAACTTTTCCTAAATTTATATGCCAAATATTTATTAACTACCAAAAATTACAAAATTGAGAATTCTCTTAACAAAATTACATGATACTCTCTCAAATCAACAACCATGAAAAAATTAAAACAAAATTCTTCTATTAAATATAAGTGCATAAGCAAATAGTGTAGATTTTTTTTCTGTCTATAACAATAAATAAACACCCATCCACGACCCCATTTATTAATAACATTTAATCTCACAATCCACAAGCTATAATAATAGAAACAAGTTGAATAGCTTCATATCAGCATAACCCTTGCCACTTTGGTAGTTATCGGTATGCTAGTGCAATTAACGCAGTATGTGCCCGAGTTGCGAATCCGCGAAACTTATTTTACATAACGTCCATGACGTGGAAATAAATTCCCCATTACTTGTTGTAGGACTTGTGCACAAATTCAGCTAACATATTTAATTCTTCGTCTTGCATCGCTGTCATTCGTGCGTGGAACCTGCATAACATATTTTACATAAAATCCATGGAACGATAGTAAATTATCCATTACTTGTCGTAGGAATTGTACATCTCCCACTTCTCGTTATATGTGCTTCTCTCCCACTGTGGGACGTGAATGCTTCCATTAAATGACATAAAAATCACCGCATGGTTTGTTGTAAGTTAAAGAGCGTGCATATCCGAAGATATGATGGGCCCGCCAAAGAAAATGGGGGAGGAGGGGGAGTTGTATTGTTTCCTTATTTGTAATATAAGTTTTGAGAAAATAACGTTCATTCATACTATTGAAATCACAAAGAAGCCTATAAGACCCCACCACCCATTTCTATTTTTAATTTTTGCTTCAAAGTTTCTAACTAGTAATTATCATTCCATCTTTCCATTACATTGCAATTTGTAAATTGTAGACATGAAGGGAAAAGTTGTTAAACCCTTGCTTGAAACCTCCGTTAACTTTGATGATTTTTCCTTGATTGACCAAGACGCTGATGCTCATGAAACCCAGTGCGAATTTGATTTGTATGAGCTCCAATCCTAGGAATATCAACATTTTCAAGATTTGCAAGATATCTCATTAGTGTGGGAGTTTTACTTGGACCAATTTATCATATCTAAGACTCACAATTTTCCCCAGTTTGTCACTTGGTGTTATGAAAGATATCTTCCAAGAAAAGAGGTAATATTGTCAAAGACCATGTCTATGTTGTTATTTTTGTAAATGCTAAATCTCATAATTCCTAATGAAGTCATAGCTTTAAGTGAAGAATTCCTAAGGCAATTGTATCATGAATTAAGCTTGGAGGAAAAATATATATTTCGTTAATCTTTTTTACCTTTAAATGCTTCATTACCAGAACATAATCCACCATATTCTTCAAATATTTTCTTAGAGGCGTCTAGATTGATCATTTCAATGATTTTTGGATATCAACATGACCAAACAATAGATGAAGTCATACTAGGGTTTTTATCTTCTATTTCACTCATTAAAAAATCCTTTGTCATATTTCACTATTGGCAGTACCTATATGATGTTGTTAATGATCAATTGACAAATTACAAGGTCACCAAGTCTTTTAGGTACCAATCTATTCTAGTTTATATGTTTCTATTCTTTCAAGTGGACAAGTTTTTTGGTGTACAATTGCAAAGACATGATTCCAATGGAAATTTTCTTGAAGTTATTCACTGGGATTCGATGCTAATAAAGCATTGTTAAGAGTTTCATTCTTAGAATTTGTTAACGAGTTTTTGTCAATTTCTTTTAGTCTCATGTATGATATATTTCGCCAAGAATCTTTCCAAAGATAAAGAATTTTTTACAATTCAACGATGCAATTAGAGTGGGATATTGGTATTTGTATAAGGAATTTATTGAGATTATAATATATGGTAGTGAATTGGCACCCTATAGACCCCTAGTTTTCCTTCCTATTAGAATTTATCAGGAAATGCTTAAATGTAGATCAAATTCATTTTCTAGCTAGAAAACACCCTACTCTTTTTAAATTAAAGGTGGAGGTTGGGCCATTTGTGGTAAATAATAGAGTAGCTGGTGCAAAGTTGAAACCATGTTACAGGAAATGAAGTTTGCACTGGGAGAGGTATGACACTATGACCCTTATGGGATTATTTCAAGTAAAATATTTGAACATAAAGCAACTCCTTATAAGCATGTGTCAAAGCTTGAGGTGGAACACTATGCTAATAAAGAGATTTGGGATAAGGATCCTTCACTAGTTGTACATCAAGGTTCTAGAAAAAATTGGAGTATCAAAGATAGATATGTTGTAAACTCCCCAACAAAAAGAAAAAGAATTAAAAGGGGTATCTTTGGAGACTCAACAATCAACTTTTGGGTCTGAGAGTACTGAATTTGGAGTGAATAAGAGACAAAGAATGGAAGAGATAGAAGTTTCAGTCACAGAGGTCACATGAAGAAAACTCATTCTAAATCTAGAATTGCAATCTTTAGTTTCTCTAGGATATGGAGTATCATTATCTAGTACGTCACCTACTACTTCTTCCAAGCAAGAAAACCTATTATCTCAATTTATGGAAATCAAGAATGGAAATGCGAGATTATGATAGGAGGCCTACATTGAGTATTTGAAACAGGGAATAGAATCACAAACCATATTGTTATCAACCCTAGATTATCCAAAGAGTCAACTTTAAATGGAAATATTAGAGCTAAAATCCCAGGTCATTAAGACTGCAAATGATTACAAATCTTCCAAGATTATAATTGACCTAAAACAGATCCATGTGATTGATTAGATAGATCCATGTGATTGATTAGATGGATCTTCACATACAAACATGGGAGATATTATGTAAAAGTCTATCAATTTTAGCTAAAAGTGTTGCTAGACTCGAGAATTCATTGACTAAGGTGAATAATAAGATTAAACAAGAGAATATTTCTATGAGAACTAAACAGAGGAAAAACAATAACTTAGAGAACACTATTATCAATCTACAAGTAGATCCATATGAATCAAATTCAATTTAGGAGTTGATAAATTCCAGGGAAAGGGATATCCAAGTGTTGATGAAAAAACTTAATATGCCAATTGTAGAGCATGCCCAAACTCTAGAGTTAGAAGCAACCCAAAAAGAGAAGGAGAAACTAATTTCACTTATTACTGAACTAAATAAGTATTTGGAAAATTTGGAAGTTTAGACTAAATGCATGTTAAAGGAGAAAACACATAAATGTATAGTAACCAACTCGGAAATAATAATAATAGAGGGAGATCCTTCAAAAAAATTAGCAGACACAATGTCATCACTCATTTTAAAAGATCAGGAATTAAAAATTTGAAGAAGGAAATGAGACAAACCAATGAGGAGTTGAAAAATAAATGTAATATTCTTGTTGATGAACTTAAGAAAAAAGCTTCATTGCAAAGTTAGATTGATTGGTATAAGAAAAATTTGATTGGTGCACAACCATTAATAGAAACTAGAAGAATATTGTGGACATATATTGTTAATTATATTTTATATTTATGGGAATCATTTGTAGTAATTGGTCATGAAACAAATTTATTGAAAATTTCAAAATAGTTAGAAGAGCAGGTTGAGTAAGAATTAGGGAATAAACCATCAATTATGAATAAAGTGATTAAATTTCACAATGCGAGAGATGAGGAGAATCTCAAAGTTTTAGGGGTTCATGACAAAACTAGATGACTATTAGAAACCAATTGTGTTATCATTAAAATAAATTTTATCAAGAAAGTGAAGGAGAAGTGCAAGTTGATGCAAAAGGAAATTGATTCATTCAATACTAGGTTTAATATTTTAAAAATATTGGACATGCCTTCCTATTGGGACTCAAATGGAAAATTAGTAGCTTTGGATGCATAAAAATAAATGTTAATTAGGAATGGCACAAACGATGATAAATTATTCGATATTTTAGGAGCTTTGAAGGGTGAGCATATTGAAAAAAACTAACTGATGATTTTTACATTCATTGCAAAGTGAGATCACTTTTTCCTATTAAGCCAATTTATCAAAAGTATTATTGATATGGATTCAATTTATAAGAAAGTGATATCATATAGCTATCCAACTATGTCAAACTAGGAGCAAATTGCTAATATAATATTGTGAATTACTCAACTACTTTAACAGAATCCAGGAAAAGAGCATAGGTGCAAACTCAAAATTGGACCACTAGGAAGTTTCTATTTTTATGCATCAGATCCTATGTTCTTTGTTTTGTAACAAAATACTCTTTCACATTTTTTTTATAAAAACTAGAAAGAAATTGGAATAAAGGGTTGGATTTTAGTGAAAATAAAGACTTGTAATCTATATTTTTTGAAGCATTTTACTTTTAGACAATTTTTGCATGAGAAGCTTCAACCAATGGAAGGTAGATAAGGTATAGTTAAAGGGATTGACTAATCACCTACTAACATAAATAATCAATTTCCCAGATGGTAGCCAAAGGTTTGGTTCCATTATGCAAAGTCCATTAAATGCAATGAAAACGTTGAATATAGGCTTACCTCACCTTATAAGAATTTCCCTAGATATGTGCTCTATGAGTTGCACAAATGTTAAATGTAGTACTTCAACACAATGACATTTGACGACTCATAATACTATGATCTAATGTGCGTCGTTCGTATTGGGCCACAAAATGCACTCTTTATGAAATTGTGACGGCCTTGGTTAATCACGATCAACAACCATAATTTTCCATTGGACTTCAACTTGTTCAAGGGTTAACACTACCTCCCATGCTCGATGAGATCCAATGATATAAAATACTTCAAAATTACAACACAGATCTCACATCAGGCTCAAACTAACATGGAAAATAATACTGGCTTCCATGCTTGATGAGATGCAATGGTTCACTATTGCTCCAGATCAATGACCCTAGTTCTGCTAGATGGCTTATTAAGTGGGATTTCCACCTCATTGATGATGTCATCATGTTTATTAATTTACTTGAATTTCACACACACACATCTATATATATATATACTCTTAATTCTCTTAATTCGATAGCTACTCCACACATTGGTGTGGGCCCCCACTGATTTAATGGTTATGATAACTGTCAAAATTGATGACTCACAACAATATTAGAGCACCCTCAAAAAAATTTCAAATAGATGTTTTGTAACCTAACCATACCTATAAAAATATGTAGTCATTATAGAAACATTGTCCAATTATGTTGTTAGGCTAAAAAATGGGTAAATTTTATGATTAGGTAGAGCATCCATCTTATGGCTTCTACAAGGTACAAAGTCGTTTTGAAAATATTTTAATGGTTCCCCCCTATGTATTTTAGTTGTGGGGTTATTTTTTTAAGCATTTAATATTATAACGCGATAAAATCATCGATATCAAGGAGCACACATAGGTAGAGTGCCTGGCAACCAACCCACGGTCGCTTGGGTAGACTATGTAAAGGCCCTAATGATTTCGAAATGAAGCTGGGTGGTTGTAAAGGCCAAGAATAAAAAAGTGTTTGTGCATTTGGGTATAAAAGACCTCATGTTATGGTTTGCATAGTGCATTTTAAGTGGATTCATGCAAGGTTATCATGACAAAAAATCCTCATGTTTTGATTGTCCCTTATTAACATATGTGAATCTCTCACCATGGTTTTCTATGTATCGACATTAAAGGAAGAGTAGATAATTCACATAGAACTTGTATCTACTATTGAATGAAATGAAAGTTGAATTTAATGTAACTCTTCCTTTCCTCAAATTTTAATGCAATAAAATTAATGTTTAAATGTCACTATATCATTATATAAATGTGGATAAAATGAGAATTAGGATATTAATAAAATAAAATTTAGCTTAATACTATTCCAAAATTTAAAACTAGTTCAATATCTAAGGTCAAAGAAAACTCTTGAAATTATTCATGATTATATGATATGAACTTCAATAAAGAAAATTTGGTGAGGTTTTTCCTTCCTTCTCTTCTCTTTTTAGTTTTTTTCACCTCTAATGCTAAAATAAATTAAAAGCTTTCTATGAAAATTAAATTTGTATTAAACATAATTTTTTGATCCCAAATGTAGTGGTATAGGTTTTAATAAAGTTTTTGAAAATTGTATTTGAATATTTTAATTCGATTTCAAAATAATTTTTAAATGAGACTATTAAAATTATATAATTCTAATATATAATCAAGAGAGCGACTTTTTAGTTTTTAGGTTTTTCCTTTACTTTTGATATTATCTTTGAAGGCTATTTTCTTCTCCAAGTTCGTGTAAATATAGAATTGAAGTAAAATTCTTTAATAACATTATAAGCCTTGCTTCTTCATAACAAACTTAAAATGTTTTCAACACTATGTTGATATTGATCTCCAAAGTGTGCCAAACACAACAATAATGAACCACAATCTTATGGATTGGAATCTCTCGAATGTGAATTTAAGGAGACTGGGCGTGGTTTTTAGTAACTGATATTGGAGTAGTCCTTTATGGGTGCATATTAGGTAATTCGGTACTGGATGTATTGATGGAAATGAGTGGAAAATGAATACCAATAAGATGGGTAACAGTGGAATGTCCTTTCAGGGCTTTAATGTAAGTTATGGATTAGATGACTTATGGCTTCCCACTCACTATATTTTGGCCTGTTGGCTCCAAATAAATTTGTAAAATATCTAATCAAGTGGTTTCTCTATATTTTTCTAGAAGTGGTGATTTTTTTGAGGTATGTTTTATCACATGTATATTGTTTTTTGAATTCCTTGAGCCTTATTGGTATCATCATTGTTGAGACACATTTTCTTGTAGAGTGCCTTCCGAGATTATTTTTGCTTTAAGTAAAAATTTCTTTCGAAGGAAACTCTATTAGGATATTGAAAGCCAATTTGGGAGGAATGGCTACTAAAGGATCTTTTATGTCTCTGTTTGTGTGTTTTCTTTGGCATTAATAATTTGGTGTTGGAAGAACTCTATTGGAGTAGCCTCAGAAAATTAGCAGGAGGGCGGTTACAACGTGCCATTCAATTTATTTTATTTTCTAAGGGAGTTCCATGGTATAATTTCTACTATTTCAATGGTAAGAGTATGAGAAATGGTCCAAGGAGGCAATGGAATAAACACACAGGAGGAGTTATATGTAGTGATTCAAGATATCTTAATGATGATGAATAAAATTTTGAAACTTTAGCAAAGGCTTGCGCGTCTGGAAGATGGACTGGGCACCATAAGGACTCAAATAGAGGAGATATTACAAAGCATGAATGTAAGAAACAAACCTTCATTCTATAAGCACAATCAGGAGGATCCCCAACCTCTAGGAAGCACCGTTGATCAATAAATAAATGCTTAGTAAACATTTCTACATGCTCAACCAATTTTGTGTTAAAATTGGAAACTAGTTCCAAATTCCACTTTGGATAAATCATTTGATGGGATTATGGTTGAATTGATTTCCTCCTTTCGAGAGGACCAAAATTGACCTAGAGATCATCAAATTTGGATAAGGGAAAGTGTATTTTTGAATTATAAGCCCACATGTGCATATTTGATCAGGTCGACCCTAAAGTAAATTAGACACCCTTGGAAGGATATAAATACAAGTGACTAAACCTCATGTCAACAACATCATGTATCATTCTTCTATTCTCTTTCTTGTTTTTAGCTCACACAGTTATGAGGCAGATCAGTGGATGAATGGGTTTGGACAAAGGTGAAATTGCAGGGTTCGGAGCTCACATCACTGTTTTAGGGTTTTGGGCCTCATTTGAAGGCATGCCATAAAGAGATATTGACTACAATCGCTCACTACTAGGCTCATCAATGCATTTGAAGTCTTTTAGTTGCACACACAACATTTCCTCCATGTGATGGACATCTATTCTTTGGTTTTTTAGTTAACTGAAGGTTTCACTTGTTGACTGCTACGTTTGGAAGTTGACAACAGATAGTGACATTTCTTTACAGGCTTCAGAATTAGGGTTTTAAGTATGAGCATTATTGGTTTCATATCATGCATATTTTTTAGTTTATTTTTTCTAGATAGTTGTAGGGATGAAGATATGGATCAGTGTACTCTCTTTTTTAAATCATTCAATGACAATCTAATAAGAAGAATAATTTGAAAGGGTTTTCCCCATAGTGGATTTTCCCCTGGTCTTCGACCAATCTTAGTGTCTCTATGTGTGAATGATTTTCTTCTATTGTTCCTTTATGTTCCACTGAATTGATGATGATGATATTATTCTTTCTACATAGTTGAATATGCTGCTGAATAATGTTGTAAATTTATGGGGTAAATTTAATGTGTATATGAAGAAATGCAATTATCAAAGAAAATAACAATATAGCCCTAAGAAAAATTAACATGGTATCAGAGTTGGGCTGAAGAAAAGTCATGGAGATCACCCCTATGATGACACCATTGATGGAAGCAAGAGAAGATGGTGGAGACCTAAAAGAATTATAGGGTTTGGAGGAAACCCTAGGAAATTTATGTATTAGGGTTTGATGGATATTATGAGGTTAGGGTTTGAGAGAAGCCCTGGTTTATGGAAAAGATATCAGACATGAAATCTTGAAACGCTAGCATGGTCAATGTGAAGATGTTCAAGTACTTGTGTCATATTTGATGAAGTCCTAGATAGGATAGTTTCTATTAGGCATGGTTGCTGATAAAGTTGGTTGAAATATTGAAGGCAACATTGTTATATGGATAATGGATAGTGATGGATCTTGAATGATGGTTCAAGAGGGAGATGATCACCTCTCATTGAAGATAGGTACTTTTCGATTTATGATGCTCTGTTATTTCCTTACTTTTGTTTAGACTTATGGATCTAATTATTGTTTTGATTATTACTTATACATCCTGCATTTATATGTGAGTATTTGGACACCTATAACTTATTGATGATATATGATAAGTGGATCCTTCTTGAGGATCATCTGAGATGCAGGAAATATGGCTAGTGCAAGAAGATAAGAACTAGCGTCAGAAAAGGTAAAGAGGCACCTGATGAAAAGGTGCCAAAGTGCTATAAGGTGCCTATGTAAAATAAGAAGGTGCACACGTATTTCAATACTAAAAGGTATGCATGGTATATTGTTTCAATGTTATATTGGATGGAAAGGTAGCCCTAATTTATGATGAGTACATCACTTTCACAAATGGCTCATGTATGCATGATATTTATGATGAAATGATGCTCTTGGTAGTGAACAAATATATTACCTTTTAGACGTAATTAACTTCTTGATTATATGAAGCTACTTAATATTGATCTTTGATTTATTGGTATACTTGATGTTTGGCTAAAATATATATCATTAGTATGCAACAAAGTTCTGATATGAGGAGAGAGAGTTTTCCCTTACTCTAAACCTCTGTCACATGGAAGCAAGCCTAAGGGTGCGATTGTAGCCTTAGCCATATGGAAGTAAGCTCAAGGGTTCCATTATAGCCTCTCAACCACATGGAGGATGGCATATGGGTGCGATTATGCTTATAGGTCAGAAGAGTGAAGCTTTTTACATAAAATCAGAAGTACATCTGAAGGATATCAGTCCTACAGACATGGAAAAGACAACAAAAAGTTCTATGAGAAGGGAAGTTTGAATGTTTGACTTACTACAATGTGAATATGTTGACTAAACTTGTATTTGAAAGAAACCAAAATATGCATACCAATTTTTCATGATGATTTAACCATTGAAGCTTGTGTATGATAGAATTTAGTAACAATTGCAAAAGGTTTGACTAGATCTGGCTGATTGATATAAACAAGCAGTATTTAGAGTTTTGACTTGATGCTTGATAATGATCTAGAATTTTGACTTGATGATGAGATATGTTTTGGGTTATAGATATCACTGTGATAACATATTTTTGGTTATTATATGATGTCTAATTATTTGATTTGATGACCAATGATTTGCCTTGATAACAATGCTATATGGGCATAGTGACTTTCAGTGACTTATATTGGTACTCAATAGATATTCTGTGTTGACATCATTAGCTTTGACACATTGGTTGAAGTATAAAAAATTGTGATTCAGTATGAAGTAATCTCACAATAAATGGATGGAACTTGCATGACTTATCCTTGATGTATGCATTTGCATCTAGTGATAAAAATGATTTATATTATGATCACGAGGATGACTGGATGAAGTTTGGATTGATGTTGCTTGGTAAACGAATTGGTTTTGGCATGAAAATAGATAAAGTCATAACTTGATATTTGGACAAGAGCTCTACCTGTCACCCGGTCTAAAATAACTTGTTACAATGATATTGATGATTTTAATATTATTTCTTGATTTAGAATTTAAAGGTTTGATAATCTTACTTAGTTGATTTAATTTCAAAATACTGATCTATGTAACGTTGAGCATATTGGTTTGGTAAAGTGTTCTTTTTGTAGAAAGCATTGTATGAATCAAGCTCCTCGAGCTTGATATTTCCAGTCATCTGATGAAGCCATGAAGATGTGCCCATCCAAACCTATATTTGAAAAGAGGTCCAAGGTATGACTTTGATTTTGGTTTTATATACTGATGGTATACTCTTGATAGGTAATGAGCCTTTGATGATCAAAGTAAGAGGGAGATGGATTCTGAAGCTCGAAATAATGAATCATGGCATGATGAATCAATTTCTAAAGTTTGGAATAGAAAATATATATTGTGAAGTGATAAAAGAGTTTTTAGAAAGTGGAAATGCAAATCCTTGGACACTCTTATTGAATTTTGAGAAGTTGTGAAGAGATATTATTGAACTTGACTTGACAACCGTCAGCTGATTGAAGCATTGATGTTCCAACTCCCGTCCATATATATATATATATATATATATATATATATATATATATATATATATATATATATATATATATATATATATATATATATATATATATATATATATATTATGCATATAACCTGAGTAAATTCATGATTGAGCGGCTTCATATGCATTGAGTTGTCATCGAGCTCCCTTCGAGATATCTACATGGGACGATCAATTTTTTTATATGAGATATTCATTCTATGATATGTGATTTCATGGATGTATTGATGATATTTGAGATCATTATTGACGAGCACATTTTGATGCTACCTTAGTATGAGATCTACCATGACATTTTGAATGAGAAGTCTGTAGCTTTAAGCATGAATGAGCTTGAGTATGATGTTTCTTGCATGTATAGCTGTGAAGAAGGATGAAGAAGCTCTTTGATGAGGCATTTAACAAGTTCTGGATATGACAATGATACATTGGGATAATAATGAGTGGGATTCGATTGGAAGAGAATCCCATATATAGCTGGGACTGAGATACCTTCATATATTGAGACAATATTGTTGTACGAGACAAGCTTAGACTTGTGGTTGGCACCTCCTTGAGAGGGAGGATGACTATGGTATCCTTTTTGTGATATATATATATATATATATATATATATATATATATATATATATATATATATATTTTTTTTTTTTTTCTTATACGATGTTTGATTTAATGTCCTATATGAACAAGAGACAACTGCTATTGAGACATGACGATTACCAGATATGAGTACAATGATATGTCGGTGATCTATAGAGAGCATCACTGATAGAGGGCAATCAACCAACTCTCCCCCCCCCCCTCTGTTTGAGCTCCCAGATTGTGGAATTGAGATGGAGGGCTCCTGGGGTTGAGGGATCTTTGGAAAATAGGGTATCGCTCCTATTTGTTACCCATACATTTGGAGATGTTTCTTCTCCTAGCTTGATATTTACAAAGTATACCCTAGTTGGCATGATACCCACAAGTCAAGCTTGTTGGGATTGTCACTCCCCATCTAGCCAACAGGTTGAGGAGGCTTGGGGCATGTGATCCTTACCTTTTTTTAAGTTCAGTATCTAGCTCAAGCTCAAATTTTGATGCAAGTGTTCTACCACATGACTCTTGAGGGTAATTTATGGGAAGATTGGTAAGAAATAATATGGATTGATATTTTCTCCCCTATATTACCTATGGTTGATATGGGGTCATATATGTTTATATCCATCACGAGATTTAGGGTTGAGATGTGGTCCTCGATGTGGTTCCAGGTTGAGATGTGCTCCCTGAAGATATGCTCTCTGATGATGATGCAGGTTGTAGCACTGGGATCCCCGCTGGCAGTGATTTCAGATGGTAGCAGTGGATCCTTGATGACTAGAGGGTGTTAACTTAGGCTCCCCTTCGATATAAAATCCTTCTTCTTTTAGATTCAATAATATTCATCATATGAGTAGATACATTTAAGAGATAATAAGGGATAAGAAAGATATGAATCGAGATGAACAATGCAATACATGATAATGAGATTATTGAGATTGAATATGATTTAATGACAAGATACACATGACATGATGCAAGTAGAAGTCAACCTAGTTGAGATGGCGTGTTAAAATTGGTAACTAGGTACAAATTCCACTTTGGACAACTCATTTAATGGAGATGATGATTGCATTGAATTCCTCCTTTTGAGAGGACCAAATTGACCTAAATATGATAAAATTTGGATAATAGAAAGTGTATTTTTGAATTATAATCCCACATGTGCATATTTGATAAGGTTGAAGAGGATTGGGTTCGCATGAAGGTGATTTTTTTTTGTCCTTAATCCAATTAAGTTTTCAAATCTCATGTTAGGGTTCAGATACAATGCTTAAGCTTCTCAATTCCTCTTCAGGGACTCATCGGTAGAGCCTCACATCTTGTTATATATATATATGTATGTATGTATTCCTGGTTCAAGCTCGATGGATCCCATTGTGCTCAACTGATTCCAACGTCTATGAGCTAACCACGTCACCTTATCACCTTATTGTTAGCTCTCCTTATACCTCTGGCATGACCCCTTGGGACACATAATCCCGTTTCTCTCCATCCCAATGAACCCAAGGTGTGTTCTTTTGTTAACAGTCGGGGCCTCATTATTGGGCTTACCTGTTTAGTGGGTTTGCATGACCTCCTTCCCACTAGTCTACTACACCGAATTACCTACCACTCTGGCCTGCACCATGTCACCTCGATCCCTTGGTCTTGATGTTCTTTCTTGATGCACCTCTTAAAAATTCCAGGATTTCATCATCGGTATGACCTGTCAAGTGAGGCCATCCTTCCACAGTTCATCACAATTACCCTAGTGGGTCCCTTCATTCATGACCAAATTCAATAACCATAAATCTAGCAGGGAGATCTATGGATGAGGTTGGAAGCGCTGGGTCAACATAAACAACGGTTAATGGGTAGGTACCCTAGTGCAATTAGGGTTCCAACCTCGAGTTCTAGGGTCTCCATCGGGAAGTCCATGATGGTTCTACTCATCTAATGGCTGACATTATTTGTGCCACCCCCTTTACCTCCCCATTGATTTCATTAGGGAAGGTGTCACAACACCACCTCAGCCATCCAATAACTGGATGGGATCTCAACTATCCATTTGAGGTGGGGCCGTAAACCTATAACTCTTGTTCAGGCCTCTCCAGTCTTGGGCCTCCATTTCATCCTGATGATTTTATCCTGGTGCTCTCTCAATTGCTTTTCTGTGCACCTTCGGGATGGAGCCTCCACGCCACATGGATATTGGGGCCATCCTACTACAAAATGCCACTTTCTATTGTCCCACATGGTTGTAGCGCTACATCATCCTGGAACTTTGGTTAAGCTCCACTCTTTAACATGATGGGCGGGACCCTACGAACAAGTCATCACGATCTGTTCACCTCAACACTTCCCTTTGGATCTCCTCTTGCACCTCTAGGACAAGGCTTACAAGACATGTGGTGTAACACCCCTCTCCCACATCTACCCAAGTATCAATCCAACAGAGGTAAACATGTGTTGAGAATTTACTATGATATGATTCGACTCCCTATGTATCAGTTAAGGAAGTGGAACCAATGGAAACACACTATACAAACCTTCCACATCAACATAAAATTCCCAAGAGCCATCCCAACCACTTAGGTAACAAACCCTTGAGACCAATTGAGTTTTTTGACCATTAAACCCTTGAAATCTCCCTTTATGTGGGAAATCATGCGTCCAATAGGATCCAGACGCTCCTACAACATAGAATTCATGTGTCTAGGAACGTTTCTGCCCAGTGCTATATCTGTATCTTCGGGATTTGAGCCACCTTTTAGGCCCAGAGCCCAGGTCACTACCCAAAACTAAATGACACTTTTAGAACTAAAATATAACAACATGAAAATGATACAAATGCAATTTCTTAATTAAGGACTTGACTATACCTCTCCTATCCATGACAAGAATTTCATCAAAGATGTCACAATTATGTAATATACAAGTTTAAACAATAGATCTGAGCATAGGGGTCTCATACTCATATGAGAATTTCTAGGAAGAATTGATGCCTCAACATATTAGCTTCAATTTCATACATTAGGCCATTGATACATTGTTCATTCATTTACAAGTAAAAACATGATGAGAGACATACATAGCCACTGCCATAATACATGTGCATAACTAGCATAATAACAACATAAATACCAAGGAAACCACATCCATATAATCCACATATATACCAGTATAATACTCACGAAATAACAAGGAGAAATAACCTCATATTAATAATGAAAAGACCAACCAGTTGTGGGACTTCCATGAACCACCTGACCGTAGACATGGCTGAGCCAAATCTCTCTTCATCTAGTCACCCCTATGCCATATTCCAAGCATGAATGTGGGATCTCATAAAATACAACAACCAAAACCATCCAGGGCTTCCAGAGACCAAACCACCTTAACCCATATAATAGTGATTCCACCTCATAGTCGGAAATCACAAAACCATCACCAGATTAGTATCTACCCAAGCCTTCCAGGGCTCCAAAGCCTTTGTTCCAACCAAGGCTTCTAGGGCTAGTAGCTCAACCCACAGCTGTCATCGGGATTCCAGAGCATTTTTCCAACCAGGGCTTCCAAGACTAGTAACTCAACCCAACAAGGGATTCCAGAGAGTTTTTCCAACCAAGGCTTCCAAGACTAGTAACTCAGCCCAAGGTGTTACAGGGCTTCCACACCATTTGTCCAACTAGGGGTTCTAGGAAATAGTAACTCAATCCAAGATAAACGAAACATCAGAACCAACTAGAAGAAAAAACAAATGAACCCATAACACCATGGATATCCAGGAAATGGCAAGGCTAGGCAAGTCCACTGCCAAAGGCAATCGTCCATGCCAATGGAAGATCATGACCAATAAACCACACACATATTCCATGCATGCAAAAAATAGTTAGAAAGACATACATGCAACTCGGTACCTACAAGAAAAACCTGTTTTAGCTGCTGATCCCGATGCCCTCTTGTGATTTATCGCTCTTCCTTTGCCTTCTTGCTGCAAAAATCCAAGTATGCCGCACTCCTCAAAGAGTGCTCCAAGAAAACTCTGTGTGTCCAAGAGTATGAGAGAGAGAGAATAGAGAGAGAGCTCCAAAACTGAACTGACAAAAGTCTGTGAACTAATCCTTAGAATCTTTTTTATTAATGAAGCCTCTATTCTCTTCATTTTCCATTATTTTCCTTCATTTTCCTCCTCACATGAAACCTGTGACCTTTCACCTCCCTATTTCTCCTAATTTCCATTATTTTCATAAATAAATGTGCCAAAATGCCATTTTTCCTTTCCAAAGCCTTTTCCATTTCCTTAGCCATTAATTAATTGCCAGTGATGCCCATCAGTATGATTTTTCGCAACATTCAACTTGGAATACATGTCCCATCAACTATGGTTATTATTTTGCCTTTATTAACTTTTATTACATATAATTTTCACCAGGGCTATTATAGAACCCTCCCCCTTAGGGGAGCACCATCCTTGGTGTTTAATAACACCTACAACCAACAAGGCTGTTGTAAGAAAAACACACTGCCCATGGAGCTTTATAACTTAGCTTGTTGTAGTATTTATAATGATTATCCTACTGAGAAGAAAACCGACATTACAACATAACAAGTACAACATCATAATGACATGACACCCATACCTCTTATTAGAGCTTTATAACATAAGTCATGACGGTATTCACATCCATATACATATGTAGATATACCAAACATCACCAAAAAATGTACCAAAAACATATAGCAAAGAAATATACCAAAACATCCATTCAACCAACAAATAAGGAAGGATACATAGCCTGCATCATATCCGCCATCTCCCATGTAGCTTCATCATGCTCAAAGTGCTTCCATTACATTTTAACTTGCTCGATTTCTTGGTTCTAGAGCATGAGCATATTTCTCTGCAAAATGCATTGCGGTTTCAGCTGGAATTCTCCTTTTGGCTCCACCTACAATACAGACCATTCAATTACATGATCAACATCTTTAACATATTTATTAAGCCATGACACATGGAAAACATCATGGAAATTCACTATCGGAGGCAATGCAAGTTGATAGGCTATTGGCCCAATCCTCTCAATAATCCTAAAACGTCCACAAAACTGGGGTGTCATCTTGGCACATGATCCAATCTGCAAGGATATCTTCTTCGGTTTGATGCGTAGGTACACTTTTTTCCCAACTTGGAACTCCTTGAACGACCTATTCCAATTTGCGTAGATCTTCTGCCTATCTTGTGCTGCTTTCAAATTCTTCTTGATTACCTTCATTCCCTGCCCCATGTTTGACAACATCTCTGGTCCAATCAACACCCTATTAACTGGATCAGTCCAACTAATGGGAGTATTGCAACTCCACTCATACAATGCCTCAAACAGACTCATCCTCAAGGATTCCTAATACCCATTGTTATAATATAACTCTACCAGTGGAAGATACTCTTCCCACTTCCACTGCTGATGCATCACATACATCCTCAGCATGTCCTCCAATATCTTTTTGACCCTCTCAGTTTGCGGATAATAAGCTATACTAAAGTCCAACTTTGTGGCCAAACCTACAAATAACTCCTTCCAAAACTTGGAAGTGAACTTCGCATCCCTGTCTGACATAATCTTCTTCAGAACTCCATGTAATATGGCCACGTCCATCATGAAGACCTGAGCTACATCACTTGCTGAGAATGTAGACATCACTTGAATGAAGTGTGCTACCTTTGTCAACCTATCCACCAGTACCATGATGTAATCAATATGTCTCACTATCCTCAGAAAACCTGTGATAAATTCCATGGAAATGACCTCCCATTTCCACCTCGAAATTGTAATTGGCTGTAGCAGTCCACCTAGATGCTTACACTTTTCCTTCACCTGTTGACAATCCAAGCACCTAGCCACAAACTCTGCTATGTCTATCTTTAAATTCGGCTAATAATAGAATTTCTTCACTACTGTCAGCACCTAATAGCCCAGTTGACCTAAATATGGTTTTGCATGAAACTCCCTCAAGATTACCTTCTTGATCTCACTACTATCTAACACATATATCCTTTCCCTCAATCTAACAAATACATCTGTCGTGAGATGATATTCCACATCATGTTCACCTTCATCTGTACCTGTACCTATATCACTACATGTACCTGTACCTATACCACTACCTGTACCTGTACTTGTATCACTACTTGTACCTATACCTGTACCTGTACCACTACCTATACATATACCTGTACTCTGCTACAACCTATGCACAATATCCATGTACATGTCATCCTGTTGACTTGCCTACAAGATACTATCCTATAAATTTGTCCCATAGGAGCTCATAGCTGCTATGTGATTTACCTGTATCCACCCGCTAAGAGCATCTACCACCCCATTCTCTTTACCTTTGATATACTTGATCTCAAAGTCAAACTCACTGATCATGGCCAACCACAGAGATTTCCTACCATTCAGATTCAGTTGGTCAAATAGATACCACAAACTATTGTGTTCACTCATCAATACAAATTTCCTTCTAAGAAGATAGTGCCTCCACATATGCAATGCATGTATGATCACTGCCAACTCAAGATCATGTGTCAGGTAGTCCTTCTTGTGCTCATTTAGTTTCCTTGAATCATAGCATACCACATGTCCATCCTGCATAAGGACTCTACAGAGTCCTCTCTTGCAAGCATCTGTACATAGTACAAAATATTTGTCCACATCTACAATCTTTAACATTGGTTCATGTGTCAACAACTTCTTGAGCTGCTAAAAAATGGCTGCACCCTCCTTTTTCCATTCAAATTTCTTACCTTTCCTCTGCAATGACGTGATAGGATAAGAAATCTGTGAGAAGTTCCTCATGAACCTCTTGTAATAACATGCTAACCCCATGAAAGATCTCACCTCATCCATATTCCTGGGAGCTATCCATTCCCTGATAGATCTTACATTTCCTGGGTCTATTGCTATGCCATCCTTGGAAACCATGTGTCCCAACTAATGTACCTTAGTCTGAAAGAAATTTCACTCGGTAAGCTTAGCATACAATTGATGCTCTCTCAAAAATCTCAACAATTCTGCTAAATTCTCGACATGCTCTTCTTGATTTTTAGAATATACAAATATATCATCATCGAACATAATAAAAAACTTGTCCAAATAAGGTCACAACACACTATTCATTAAGCACATAAAAGTAGCTGGAGCATTAATAAAACCAAATGGAACTATATAATGCCCATACCTGGTTTGGAAAGTTGTCTTGTAAATGGCCTCTTCTTTAATGCGTACGTGATGATGTTTAGATCTCAAGTCAATCTTCAAGAAAATTGTTGCTCCCGTCAACTAATTGAACAAGTCATCAATCCTCGGTAACATATACCTGTTCTTGATGGTCACTTTGTTCAACTGACTGTAATCAATGCATATCCTGAGAGTACCATCCTTCTTCTTCACAAACAATACCGATGCATCCCATGGTGATATACTTGGCCTAATTCACCCCTTGTCAAGCATTTACTTCAACTACAACTACAACTCTACCAACTCAGTTGTACTCATCCTATAAGGTTCCTTTAATGCTGGAGCTGCCCCTGGCACTGACTCAATAGAGAATTCTACTTCCCTATGAGGTGGAAACTTTGAGATATGTGTAGGAAATACATCTTGGAACTGTTATAGAATTGGGTACCTTCTCAAAACATCTGCATTGTCAACTTCCTTACATTTGTCACTAGAAATGTACACAACAAATAAAACACATCCTTTTCTATGACTATTCTTGGTTTGCACAACTGTCACTATTGTAACTGAGGTTTCTTTCTTCTTACCCCGCAAGACTCTTTGTTCTCCATTGTCATCCAAGAACTCAATGGCTTTGTCATAAAAATCCACCTTGGTTCTATGAAGGTAAAACCAATCCATGCCCAACAACATATGGTATGATCCCAATGGTAATACATTCAAATGTGTTGAGGCAGGCATATCATTCAAATCAATTGCACAAGCTCTTACCCAATGATTAACTCTCTTCTTGGTACCCGTAGCCAATGCACTAACCAAGACTTTGCATACACTTCTTTATTCAAACCAGATTTATCCACCAGGTTAGGATTAACATAACTATAATTATATCTAGGGTCAATCAAAATAGAAACAACTTGATCACAAATCTTACCATTCATCTCAATGATAGATGCCTAATGATATGCCTGTTTATTATCCAACATTGCATAGATCATGGGAATACTCTCTCCAACATCTCCCACTGTCTGTGCCTCCTGATGATGTGGAAATTATCTCCTATGATGATCTTTGCTACAAGTTCAACACTCGATAGGCTTTCAACCCACATCCTTGTTCTACTCTTTAGATCGAAGTCCCTGTCCTTTGTTAGATGCATTGAACTTCTTAAATGACACTACATTCTCTTTATTACTTGTACCATGAGGTCTTGCTCACTTCTTGTCCCATTTTCCTTTGTTCTTATCATTACCCTTCCAATCCAGCTTAGTCTTGTATCTATGCTTCGAGTGTTCATAATGTTAACACCAGAAAATCACACACATGTTTTCACAATCCAAAAGATGCTAAAAGGCATCCATCAGAATGCACAAGTGAATATTTCCCATCTGAATACATCATGAAGTTCACAAAATTAAATTTCTCACAAGGACCAAATTTTACAAAGATAAAAAATTGATGTCACTGTGACTATTTCTTAAATAGCGCATGTGCACAAAATATACTTCAAAAGCTGCACGATCGCAGAAATTAGATGAATCAGTGATTTAGGACCACTCCACACACTTGGAGTTGATTCTCTGACATGATCTCAATCCAGGAAAGCCGAAAGTTGCCCTAAACATATGCAACCCTCAAAGGAATCATCTTGTCCTACTCACGTGTCATTATCATGCATGAGCCAAGAGGGGGAAGACAAATTCAAAACATTCTATATAAATATGCCATGGGAGAGCCAAAATATGAGACATCATTATGCTGGCCAAATTTCTATCACAACAAACCACCATTCCATTGTTGAAGCCAAATAAGGGAAGATCACTAGCACATTGGCCATATTGCTTCTAAGAAATCCATCATCCTAGTGAGAAAAGAGGAATCCACCATTAGAGAGTCTTCATACTTCTTTGAGAGAGAGGAGAAACTTGCAAAGAGATTGAGGAAAATAAACCCCCTTGTTGAGGATTTTTGAGCACCATAGCTCAAATAATTCTCTTCAAGTGTCTAAGATTCATCTATTGTATTCAACCTCTACTACCAGCAGTCAATAAAGGGAGTTTTTTCCATTATTTTGTTGACTTGTTTTCTCCATTGAGCATTGTTTGTGTATTTACCTCTTTGTTTAGTTTATGTTTATGTATGCATTGTTTCCACTATTTACAATGTTGTGTTTATTTAAGTCTGTCCACTAACAACACCAATTATGTCTGTGATCCTTTGTAGGGAACAATCAACTATTAAGGAGGTGTATTTTGGTACACCATTGCCACAAAAACACTACCACAGAAATGGCAACCATACCATTGTCTTTTCATTAATCTAAATATTGTGTTTGCAAGACCTTCTCTTTGCACAACCATCCTATAAGGCGCTCAACACCTCTTTGGAATTTTTGCAAGACCTTAGGGACCTATTATGAGCAAACAAAACAAAAAAGTCCTTTTTCTTTGATCGTTTGCTCAACTTTTCCTTTGACATACGTGAGCGTGCGCCTGTGTGTGGCTAAACTTGTGTGGTCACCAGAAAGAAAAAAAGAGCCTTGTATTTTTTATTTTCTTAGGTGATTGGCCGCCTTTAGTGGATTTCCTTCACATATGCATTTTGTATTTTCTATTTGGTATGCCTGGTTGTTTTCATAACCTCAATTGGTTAGAGTATTTTTCATTTGTATTTTCAATACACACATAGCTTAATTAGGGAGAGAAGTAAATGGCCAAATTCCACATATGTTTTTCAAACTATTTTGCTAGAATTTTCTCAAAATCACATAGATTAATTAGTAAAGGATTAAGTTGCTCGTCATCTACAAATATTACTACTAAACAAAGCATTTATTTCTTAATTTTTGGGACTAGGAGCAAGTGTTATTAGAGAAAGTAAGTAATCTCTACTTCTGTTGCGTCTCTTAGAATAACCTAGGTTTGCATATGAAAAATTTCTTAAAGCATTTTGATTTCCATCTCCCTTGTTGAAATTCACATAGCTTAATAGGAAAAGAGTAAGTGGGCCATAATACACAACATATTTCTTTTTCAATGCAAGGAATAATCAATACTTAGTGTAATTAGAAGGATATTGTAAAGGGTCATCGAATATTTGCATCTTACCACTCTTTATATGCTCACTTGCATCACACACTAAGTTTCCATATGCTTTGTAATCGACGACATCCAATTTCCGGAACTTTGGCTACTTAGTTTATTTTGGCTTACAAAATCACTCCATAAGTGAATTAAGATTCCTTAAAAATAACCATAACTTGAACCAACTAAGTTTCCACACAGGGGCCACCAAAAAAATTATAGTTCAGGTTAGGACCATTGGGGGTAGGTATCCCATAAGCCACAATGGTCATGTTACACCTTTGAAACATACTTGTTTACTTTTTAGGGAGCTTAAAATCCTTCAATCATCCCATGGAAAATAATACCCGAGCATGGCAGAGACCCAATTCAGAGGGGGTTCAGCTTAGGTCTAGCACATGTAGTACTCTTTGGGGCTAGCTAACCCATCTAACACTCGGTACTAGTAATTGATTACCAAGAAGCTAAAGACTCGAATGCTCATGTGGGACGAAGGTACTTTAGTGGCCAAAATATAAGGCACCCTTTCCCTATAGGTGATGGTGCAGGAAACACTTGAGCCTCATTTCCATTATCTTGGTTGATTCTTCGGCTACTGGAAGGTGTCATCAGTTATTTCATGACGTTGTCCCACAACCCATCATAATATATCTTCAAAATGCCTAGTTACTTTAAAAGTGGTAAGGACGATTAGTTCTACATAGGATTTTTTATCGTACACAACAAACAACTTTTTCTTGTTTTCTTGATCACATAGCTTAATTGTAAAAGGAAAGTAACCATTTATATTTTCACTTTGTTTTATGTATGTTATCTTATTGCATTGATACTTATCTCCTTTCCTCACCATATACAAAGTATTACACTTTGTAATCGACACCATAGGGGATGCCATGACTCCCCATCAATCTAGACATTTTTTGAACCTCCCCCCATTACTGGGAGGTGTGCCAGGACTCCTGCCATTTAGGCATAGAGGAAATCACACAACCACCATTATTGGATCTTACTTTATTGGTGCATATTTTCTCGGGACCCCTCCCCATCAAAGTACACCCTTCACCACCCCATAAGGGTCCCCACATGCTATCCCTTTGGGAAACCCACACACCACTCCTCTAGATATTTTGCGAGACACCCATCGAGGTAGTTATCTTGAGACTTCCCCACAAAGTACCCCTTTGGATATATCTATCCAAAATAATTTCAGGATGGCAGATAACTCCTAGATCCCGTTATTAGCTTATTTAAACCTACCTGATTTAAGAAATATAACCAATGATTCGATCGACCATGGTGAAAATTGGCCAACTATGCTCACCAAGCTCCATCCATACATTCCTAAGTTTGAAGGGAAACACAGAGAAGACCTAGGAAACCATGTCATGACTTTTCAACTGTGGTGTTCACCTAATAGTATCATTAGATTACAACTATTTCAACGCATCCTTACTAGGCCTGCAGTGAAATGGTACATAGACTAGCCTTCTGCGTGACATAGAAACTATATCTCCCTAGCTACAACATTCCTCACCTTCTTCCAGCTCCTGGTTTGCCATGATTTGGGCCTGGAACTCCTCACCCACTTCAAACAAACACCTGATACCCACATCTCGGATCATATACATGAATGGCAAAAATGTTGTAGCCTATGCAAAGCTCAGTTTGAAGATAAAGTCCTATTGGAATTGTTTTTGAGATCCCTCACATTAGAAATATCCAAATACTTGGAAAATTCATTCCCACATACCGAGGAAGAAGACATTAGTAAATCTCAATAGTTGGATCTTATTTGCACCTAGTCTAGGTACATTTATCATGTGCTTCCAGACACACCACACTTGCAAACTTATGAAGAGACCCCATGCGCATCCAATGATGTTGATGGATTTATTGGGTCCATAACCCAAAACCAACTCAAAAATAGCTACCATTACCTTGGATATTCATTCAACGGCCAAGAATTTGATGCTATGAAAATGCACTGCCATTGCAACATATATGATACTATCCTGGTCACCCCACACCTATGCAGAATATGATCAATAGGGTTAACAATATAAACCCCCTCAGGGAGGCTCGTATCCTCCCCCACAAGGAAACCAATACTCCTCCCGGATTATAGACATAATGTCCTCTTCCCAGAATCCATACATTAATCAGGGACAAGGAAACCAATATTCGCCTTTCTTTGCACAACAACAGAATAAATCACTAATGCAAAATAAGGCAAGGGTTAATCTAGTGCAACATTCTCTCGCTTCATAACAACAATTGGAGGAGCAACTGCATCCAGCTAATGTCCCGAATGTTACTAAGAAAAAACCTAAAAATAATCCAAGGGGAGAACCTGAACAAGGGGGTAGCAACTAGTAGAAACCCCCAAGGGTACTGGGAAGGGTTAACCCTAATCGGAATCAAAACCAGGGATCAACCAATAATAACCCACAAAAACAAAGCAAGAACACAAGTCTACAGACTAATCATTCATGTGCTATCTATGGGGAATACGATCATTATACCCACCATTGTCCTCAACTCCATGACTTAAAAAGGATACAGGACAATAGGGGGTAAGGAGGTCAACAAACTGTAGTAACGCAAGACAGGTTCCTTGATCAAGGAGTGGTTAACACTCAACAAAAATCACCCCACTCTCATCCATCTAGAGGGAACCCCCATAACAATTCTAATCATGGAATTTTCATGACATGAGAATATATCCTCGTGCAAACATGAAATAGAATCTATGAAGCTCCCCTAGATCCCAATCCATCCACCTCCACTACGACAATTCCTATAGGGTCGTTGATCAATCCTTGAAATTCTATAGAATCTATGCCTAAAACGGTCAAAGGAAATTTATGGCAGAGAGGACATAACTCAAAATATGCTCATGTCTACAGCATAGTCTATGACCTAACATAATCACCATCAACTATGTCAGCATTAGAGGTCCTGCAAACATGCTCAACCAAACATAAAGCCTTACTTTCCTCTCTAGGCACAATTGACGCATTTGATTCTCGCCTAATGGTCTTCAACTTGGATAAAGCTACTCCATGTCTACCATCACCCGTTTCTTTCCAAATTCCAGTCTCAGTCCAAAACATTAAAATTCATCATTGCATTGTCGATGAAGGGGCCTCCACACATATCATGTCCAAATCTGTTTGGCAGAAACTAGTATCCCCCAAACTCAAGCCTTCTAACATAATTCTTAGAGCATACAATGGGCACCCTTCTTCTTTCGTTGGCCTATACCCTAGCATGCTAGTTAAGTTGGATGGAAAAACTATGTTAATAGACATCGAAGTACTATATGCTCAATTGGATTACAATATCCTACCAGGCCAAAACTACATGTACGATATGTTAGCAATCATCTCATCAATGTTTAGAATAATGATGTTCCCCCACGATGGAAAAATCATTACAATCGATCAACTCACATACTACGAGAAGGAAACCTTACCCACACTTGATAATGTGTTACCCATAGTCTCATATTATCATGAGTCGATCACTACTTACATCAATGAGCTCAACCCTAGCCAATTCAAGCCATCAACACCCCTAGGGACATTCCCAGGAGACCCTCCAGTGATACAAGAAATTTCACTGGAGCACCAATGTGCATGATGACCTCATCAAACACCCACCAAACTCAGGAAATAGTTCCAGACACCACATAATCTGCTACTGCTGATTCCATGTCCTTACCTCATACCATTACACAGACACATTTTTTTTCCTTCCACTCGATTTTGTCTTGCACCAAGTCATGGAAACACTCACGTTACCAAATACAGATCTTGCAAAAGCAGTCTGGTATCTGGTCCCAATGACCATGTCGACTGATCTAGGAAATAGTCGAATAGGTAGTCTCGCTATGCCTCCACCTCAGGAAAGCATCTTTACTCAAAATTTTCTTGCATCGACACCAATAGGGGCAGACAAAAAGGCCAAACAAAAAGGTAAAATAGCGGAGATCTCAAACACCTCCAGGGCCCTACAACCCTGTGCATTATGTGAAGATTTTGGGAACCCTACTAACGTATGCCCTAAGTTAGAGGAGTTAAAAACCCTTATGCATACTTCCAAAACACCGATAACCACAACTCCACCCAAAGGAGCAAAGGCTATGCCATCGTGTAATAACTAATTATGCACCAATCATGCATGTGCTATATGCAAAAAATATGGGAACTACACTCATCACTGCTCTGAGATCCATCGATATTGAGAGATGTTAAACATGCTCATTCACACAAGTATTGATAAATCGTTAGCACCAACCAAACCCCAACTTGACGATGGATGCAAAACCATCTTCTACATTTGAGAGGAGCCAAATTCATGCTCTGACCCCTCTCAAACACCCACCTAGAACAGATTAAGGAAACATGAACAACCAACCCCCTCCCATGCATTTCCATGTGCTCTATGTGATGATCCAAATCATCAGGTTAACCTATTCCTTGAATTATGGACATTTAACCAAAACTACCCGATCACCTAGGTTTCTCATGGAAGAAGACCTAGGCTCCAACACCATACATGCACTATCTGTACAAGAAACCATCATAGGCGAAGGTGCCCCCACCTTCCCAGGTTCCGTGAATTGTTGAGTTTTGTATGTCGATTCATGGCCGAAAACTCTTATTTACTAGACTCTGATACTGAGTCCACAAAACCCAATCCCCTACTAGGGGAAGACAAAACCTTGGACATATTATGTGTGTTCGAGGAGAAATGAACTCTAAAAATAAAGCAAGGCCCCTGTCATTTCATCTCCCCTCACCATCATAAATCTATATTGGAGAAAAAATGATATAAGGCCACCTGGCGTAGAAGATGACCCATCACATGTGTCCTATGTGATTGAACCATTTGGTTAATGAATGTCATGAATTGGGTAAGTTCAATGACATATTCTACATAGTGGTCCAAATTCCACACAAGCACCTCTCCAACCAAGAGAGAAAGCACATGTTGTTATTGCCACAATTGGTCTCAATTCCACCATACAAGGAATTGTTAGTACCTTCCACATTTTCACGCAGCAAGAGTAGCGCTAAGGCCAACCCACATCAAGACGTCACGTCACACCAATACTAAGGTGTAGAGATGGATAATACCACAGGATATTCCATCTCATGACATCAATGAGGCGTTAATATCTCATACTATGATCAGTACCACCTCCCATACTGTCTACTTAGATAGTTATGGTCTAGTATGCGGTATCTATACCAATACTTTTCATAGCATTAAGGCATGCCCTATGTTACAGACATTTCAACATATTAGGATTCAACTTCAACATCCTATTGAGGAAGCTAGTTTTGCCCCTTATACACCAACAAGAATGTAAGAAATTCCACCTACACAACATCGACCCACCGTAACCAAACTTATACCATCACCCAATAATGATGACACAAAACATCATATATGATTCATTTCCTCATCCGTAGAAACCATGATTTGTGTCGTATGCTCATAATTTTTTGGTTTCAATATCGAAAAATCCACTTCTCTTTGTTCTACGACATCAACCAATGAATCATATTCTTGCTTTTCGACCAACACAGCCAGGCTCGAACCCCAATTTTAAGACCTGGCACAACCGAATTCAACACTAGATAATTTTCACTCAGATGAATATATTCTAGAAGCCATGATGGAACCTAATATCCTTTGGGTGCCATGCATCATCGTTCATTTTTTCTAGAAAAAAAAACATTTGTTCCCAGCAGCGCACAAACTCAAAATATATGTGCCATTGAATCAAAATATTTCCTCTGACTAGGGAAGGTAAATTGGTTCAAAAATCCCATCCTAGCAACTGATGCATTTGAGGAAATGAAAATGTCTAACATTTCCCCTACCATCAAGGTGAATTTCAAGAAAAGCTGGAAAAGTCAAAGAGATATCCCTGGGGGTAGCATGCTCTCCAGAAGAAATAACTACATATACATCCTTGTTCCAAGATTACAAGGATATTTTTGAATGGGATTACTCAGAGATGCCAAGAATCAGTCCCACCATAGTGGAACATCACAATGACATGTGGCCTAATTCCCATCTCGTCCAGCACAAACAACCTCAATTACATCATTCTAAGGCAAGAACAACTAAATAAGAAATCGATAAACTCCACAAAGCTGGGTTCATATACCCTATTGCTTACACGTCTTTGGTTTCTAACGTGGGAAGTTTGAAACCCTATGGAAGGGCCCATACATCATCAAACATTTCCTCTTAAAGGGGGATACATCTTGTCGGAGGCTGATGGGACTTACCTGAAAAATCTTGTCAATGGTCTGTACCTCAGAAAATTTCACCCATAAAATACTAGAATATACATGTATGCACCATGACTTGTTTTTTATGATGAAAAACTCATCATGGATTCACTCTAAACATCACTCTATCATAATGTGTGAACATATGGATCATCAACCAACTTATCACCATAGGTTTGTTGACTGCGCATCTCAATGTTCGCAAAACCTCGCTGCTGCAACTTTGACCATATACTCATCTAACCGGACACCTAGTATCTCTAATGGACTTTGTATTGGGTCACCATCATAGTTATCTTGGCCGATGCCCACCACCTAGGTATCTATCACCTACATGTATTCCTTTATTCCTAACTGGTTGTATCGCAGTTAAACAAGACCTTTCAGATTCGTGATACACACCTTTTTCGTAAGTATCTGCATGCACAAAGGTTAGCTTGAAATTTTGATCATATCACATTTACACATATACCAAAGTATCAAAATCATACAACTGAACACATAGCTAATCAAATCCTAGACTAGCATGCATCACATATCTATAACCATCAAGATACATAAAGCATGAGCATAAGATACATCTCAAACAAAATGCAGAAATACATCAAAAAGTATAGACGCATGTGACATATCATGAAATCTGCAAAAAAACCATCTCGTATATACATATCAAAAAATATATATGAGTACAAAAAATATCCATATAGCACCCTGAACCATGACCAGGATAAATAAGTAAAAAATTACAAGGGAGCATCCTCATAATGGGTGCTTTCCCTAGTACATACATAGTCTCATAAAAAATATTCTAGGGTTTCCATGAACCAATTTATGTGTCAAGACCCAAAATCAGACTAGCCGTAGCCATCACCATAGTTATATGATGCAAAACTAGTCGATGCCCTCCCTCAAACACCATCATCATCTCCATGATGACCTCCACCAGCCCTACCCAACCATCAATGGGAAACCCTCTAGCCAGGGCCTCTGCTTTGCCCGAGGTGTCCCCGTAACTATTTATCCCAGCATCTACTGGTGCTAAATGTGCCTGTGAAGCCTCAACACACTCACGCCACTGCTCTGTTTCACCTCTTGCCGCTGCACTACTACCCTCACCAGAGTGTCCACCAATCTCTAACCGGCACCTTTGCGCCAGTCGCTCAGGCCTAGTAGGTGGCTTCACATCTCTCGGTCTCTGTGGCACAGGTGTTGCCCCTACGACAACCATACATCTCAGATTATGACTTACAAAATAGGCAAGTGGTTGCCCTGCGACCCCACATCTGCAAGTAAAAAACATGTTATCAACATCATTAAATATAAAACAACATACCTATACATGCAGAAAACATAGATATAGAAAATGCATAAAACAAAATATAGCTTCTAGTCCCCAGGCATCACGTAGAGGTAGCCCCATTTTTGGATCTCCCTGGAAGTCCACGCCATGATAGGGAAACTCCAAAATTAATTGAGGATTAGAATTAAACCAATACTCTACAATGGTGTTCCAATAACGCATCATTGCACCACCCCTAGCTCGTGACATCATAGGTGCCCACCATCAAATATGAGGGTCCCTGGCAGGTCCAACCAACAATGCTAGAATAGGAAACAACATCACAACCCTCTCATACATAATGTTGCATAGGACACTTGCATAGGAAAAACTCTGAAGAGTGCGACACCACACCTTTGTCAATTGGGACAACATGCCCCTATGCAAAAATCAAGCCTAATTAAAAAATTGGCGTGCCTGTAACTTTTGTAGGACCGCTATATGCAGCTTCGATGCTCTGTGGGGAGATGCTGGCGCCACCAATATCACAATCATCACTAGCACCACTCGCTCAATGAGAATCAAAATGATCGTAATCTTGATGCAGCCATCCTTAAAAGGGTTAGGTCCACAGTGAGACTCACCCTCATCCTCCACCCACCAACGGATATCCACATGCCCAACTAACAGTGGATATGGAAAAGATTCCTCACGAGGTAGAAAACGGGTAATAAAATAGATATCGGTACAGACGGATATCAAAAAATCTGTCTAGTGGATAACCATTACCTGTCAGTTCACATCCCATTATCAAATAAAAAAATGCAAGAACCTTTTCTACGATCTCAGAATGGGGTTCTGAAGAAACTTTAAAAGACCCCACTAGGCTAGAAACTAGCTAGTGGCTAGTGTTATCGCCTAAATCTACCTCAGGCTAAAGGAAGGCAGGTCTAGGGTAACATCAAACCATGTTTAACCTGGTAGCTAGCCCTACCAGGTCGGGTGAGGGCTCTCTCCTTGTCAATATCAATGAAAATATGGCAAGTAAGGCTTGAGATGACTGAATTGAAAACTAATTTTAGGCTAGGTATATGCTCAGAGGAATTTGATTGGTTGTAATGGTTGTTTGCTGGATCAGATGAGGAAGGCAACTTTGGGTCCGGGAAATCAACTCAGATTTGCAAAGGTTTCTGTGGGGCAAGGTAGGCAAGTGTTTTATCACTTTGAAAGGAATGTGATGGTGAGTCTAAAGACTAGTGAGGAGTTGGAGAGGGCATGAAAGGTTCATGAGTCCTCTTCAAACAGTAGAAAACATTTAAAAATAAATGTTACCCCAAGGCAGAGCACTGAATATCAATGGATTCTACCTAATTCTCTTGATTCATTTAGTTATGAAGAAAGAAATAGATGCTGGAACATATACACATAAGAGAAACTAAATCACAGAGGAAAAAGCAATGCCAAGACACATTACCACAAGAATCTCACAAAATGTTGTAAAACCCTAGTTCATTTCCTTGCCAAACTACAAAAGTGATTTACAATAATGCTCAATGCATCCACAAGAGTCCAACCTTGAAAAATGACTAAGAAAATACAAGATATAGGCATCCAACCACCAATGCTAGCCATAAGGGGTTGAACCCATGATTCAAGGATCTGTTTCAACAAGATCTAAACTAGGAATTGAAAAATCGGCAGTGGAATAACTTGCCTCTAAAACTTAGGAAACCAATTCATTACAGTTCAAAACCACTTGGAACTTGATGTATCTACCCTATCAGCTGAGTTTTCATCATCTTTACATCATGGTACATCATATTACATCATCAATTTACTCAAGAGAGAAGAAAAAGTGAAATTGGGAGCAAACTAGGTGAAATTATGAGTTTTTAGGCAAAATTGGAAAAATTTTGCTTGATGCGTAGCGCCATGAGCCTGATGCATAGTGCCACTTCAAGGCTGAATTTGAAGGCCTCCAACTTCACCAAATCAGTCCCAAGATAGCCTGTTGGAAAGCCCTTGCTGTCTGGTTTCTGGAACACTTTGAATTTTCTGATTTGGAGGTCATTTGCCCCCTCAAAAGTGGATTCTCCCAAGACTGGTTCCTATGTGTCCAAAAAGTGGCAAAGAGGGCACGTTTTGAGTGTTTTTTGCCCTTTAGGTGACCCAGATATCCTCCAAATTTCATGAAATTTTCTCGGTTTCATTATTTTTCCATGAGGAATCCAAAAATGCAAGCCATTTTGCAAAATTCCCAGCCAATTCAATGCGTAGCGTCAGTGGCGCTGCACATCAGATGAAAATTCCTGTGTTTTGCATTTAAAAATTGTGAAATGACAAAATTTTCTCAAAATTGCTTCAAATTTGGCACAAGGGTCCCTCATTGATTGCTTTGTTGGGCTAAAGTGACATCAGCTAAAATGTTGAGCTTTTCATCCTTATTTTTCCTTTTGTTCCATTTTTCCCCTACATCCGAAATTCTTGTGGTCTCTTCAATGATAGTGGGTGAAAGAGTGAAGTTTATCCCAACAAGATGTACCATATCTGTTACACAAAAATATCATCACCATGATTATTTGTAGTCAGTATGGGTCTATCATTACTTGTACTGTTCTCCTAAGCAAGTCTCAGACCTCAGCTCTTCAAATCAAGCTTTGAAAATGAGAGAAAGACATTAAAAATCAATGTAACTCTGGTTCCGCACTTTCTCTCACTGTCACCTGTGGTCCCGCACCTTCTGTGTACAAAACCTGCGGACCTGCCCGCTCTGTCCCTAATGGTGTAGGTGCGGACCCCTGTGAAAGTCAAAAGGCGCAAGTTTTATCTTAAAAAACTCACTTTGGGTTAATTCTAGAGGTTTCTAGAAGAAATTTTGACGTGGATTGTTCGCTCTGAGGTGGTTCATGCATCCCAAAAGAGAAGGAGCTAATCCCTTGATGAGAGGAGCTATCCCTTTGAAGGAGGGCTTTATCCCTTTGAAGGAGGACCTAGTAACCTCCCTCCATTGCACTATAAATACAGGCATTGGGCTGGTTGCTAAAGAGGTTAGAAGCTGAACATTTTTGAGGGTAAATGCTGGTGAAATCAAGACTTCCTAGTTGAGCTTAAGAGGATAGATCACATACCTTTTTGGCTTCATTGGGGAGTGAGTGAAACTTGTCAAAGTAGAGGAGACTTCTTGCTGGACCCTAGGAGGAGCTTGTACAGCGTCAAGGCAAAGGTTGTAAAGTTCTTCTTCTTTTGAATTAATACAATCAAACTCATTTTTCTCAACAAGTATCTCATGTTATTTGTTTCATGGACTCCTTGACTTTCATGTTAAATATGTTTTATGCAATTGGCTTTTCAGGTGCTATTTAATTTGTTTGCCTTGTTTGTGTTTGCAGATTCGCGACAAAGGAGCTCATTTGGATCGAAGGAGCGAAGGCATCCACAAGCTTGCGTTGGACCTAAGGTAGGCCCTAAAAACACTTGTTTGCTATTGTTTATCAAAGCATATTTAGAGAAAGATAGTGTCTGGTTGGTTTGCTTGTCATTAGGTCTTCTTTAGATTCTAGGAAGGTCTATCTTGTCCACAAGATCGACTTATTCCGTGTGACAAAATGGCGACTCCACTGGGGAGCTTGATTGTTTTCCTTGTTTTTACTTTGACCTGAGAAACTGTGTTTTTGTTTCTGTTTTTGGCTTGTTGTGTGTAAAATTGGGTAGAGTTTGTAGATCCAGGGTTATTTTTTGTTTTTCATAGCTTTGGGAGAGGACCGCACCCTAGCCGTTTGACACAGTGCGTACCTACCCGCAGCTTGGCTTTTAGCACAGAGCGGGACCGCACCTGTGTCAACTGTGGGTCTGCGGACCTTGTCAAAATTTTGAAAAACCCTAAGATTTCCTCTGTTAGTCAGCTTAGTGTTTGTTTAGAAATTGTTATCCACTGCCCAGACCTGCATATAACTTGTCAGAAGCTTTCCTTAGATTGATTTCGTTAGTGTTAGGGTTTTAAGTGAAATTCCTAGGAGTTTTGCTTGTTGGGTTTGTTTTTCATTTTGGTTGTGTAGTGGCTCTGAGCTTAGAAGCTGTAGGGACTTCAGATCACCTTAGTGTCTACCAGCCTTCTTATGAGTCTGACCATTTATGAAATCTCCCCTTGTTGAGGAATCCGCTTTGAGTTTTCTCTTTACAAAACTTCGAAAAGCTTGTGTTTGAGAGTTTGGATTTTCATTTTCAAAAAAGAAAACAAAATTGGTTGTTCTTGACTTATTTGTGATTCTACATAAATTGGTCCTTAGCTTATATCTAGCTAAGTAAAACATCCTTAAAAAGACTTTTGGTAGGCTTTGACTTCAAATAGGTTTTTATAATTTGTAGATCTCAAAGTTAGTCATTTTCATAGTTTTGAGTGTTTTATTAAAAAATATAAAAAATCTCTTTTGGAAAAAGTTTGTTTTGTAGTGATTGAGTGCTTTGAAACGGAAAAGGGAAATTTTTGTGAAATAACTAGTTGTCTCGTTTTGAGTGCATTGGAAAAGGACAAAAACTCTTCTTTTAATTTGTTGAATTGAGAAAGATTTGTGTTTACAAAGTATTTGCATTCTCAAACTCTTTCTTAGTTAGAAGTTCATCGAAGAGAAAAAGATTGTTTAGATCATCTTAGGTGCATTTGTAGTGATTTTGAGTTGAGTCTTCATACCACGAGTTTCATCTCTGCACCTTTGGACTTAAACAAAAACCACTAAAATTAACGCTTAAAGTTAAATTCACCTAGTAACGTTTTTATTTCTAGGGCTCTGATACACCAACTTAGCTTAGGTTAGTGTCTTGGAGTAGGAGAGTAACTAGCATTTGCATCTTATGTTGCAAAGGAAACGCTGTAAGGCATAGAGTGGGGAAGAATGGGGACATGTGAATGGACATTGTTGAAAGCAAGGGTGGATGATAATGAGTTACAATTGCAATAGTTAGTTATGTGTATTCTGAAAATGGATATTTTGTAAATAATAATAGTTTGTGGAAGAATAGCGACATGTGAATGGACATTGTTGAAAGAAAGGGTGGATGATAATGAGTTACAGTTGAAAGTATTAGTTATGTGTATTTTGAATATGGATATTTTGTAAATAATAGTAGTGTGTAGAAAAATAGAAACATGTGAATGGACATTGTTGAAAGCTAGGGTGGACCATAATGAGTTATACTTGAAATAATTAGTTATGCCTATTCAAATATGGCCATTTTGTAAATAATAGTAATGTCATGTAGAGGTTATCCATTATCCATGTAGTTGTTTTTGTTTATGTGAACATGTTTTTGTTCATTATTTTAAAGTAAAGCTACAAAATAGATATATCAATAAAGCTACTCAGCAGCTTAGCAACTTTTTTAGCACGAAAAACAAGCTATATGATTGTATTATATTCATCCAGCAGATATGTACAACAATGTTGATATGGAAACCATCTGATATGAAAAATGTAATGTGGTTCAAACCACATGGAGAGAAAGGATATATGTAGCCCTATCAGATTTGTTACATAAAGGTATTAAGGAAATATATTGCATAATGCACATATGTTCATATAGAATTCAGAAAATCAGTCCCTTGAGCCAAGATTATATATGGAAAAAAGACAAAAATATGATTCAAATGTTGGGGAAACAGAAAATCATACCAGATTTGACTTCAGAAAATAGAGAAATATGTACTCGGCATGGAAAAGACTTGGATCTGGTGGGAGGTGTTGTCCACTGTAATCTGCATCCTCCATATACCCTGTGGTGATGATAGCCCCTATTTTGATAAAGCATCTGCTCTCCGGTTTTTATCCCTGAAAATATGGGAGATTGTGTAGTCTTTCCTGTTGCACCACAAACCCTCAAGCCTGTTCAACCAGCCAGAGAGATGTATATTTTTTATGATATGTTTAGACAGTACATGGTCGATGATGACTTTCGAGTCTCCAAAAATATGAAGGTTTTTGAGGCCAAGGAAGTCAGAGATAGAAAGGAGACCAGCCATGGCCATAATTTCTGCTTTGTTGTTAGTTCCAGGTCCTCCATTCCAATGTATGTCAAAATCTTGTCCTTCTTCTGGGATTATATAAACTCCACAGGCGCATGTGTCATGATGAGCAGCACTGTCAAAAAAAGCACAGGGATATCCATAGGCATCGTTGGGCTGTTGATTCCTTCCTTGTCTGACTTTGGGATGTCGTGGCTGAGCTAGTGCTTCATATAAACAAAGGATAGATTCGAAAACTTTATAAAATGGTTCCCTTTTGGAATATAAAATAATTCGATTTCGCCATTTCCATATGGCCCAGATTGTTAACAAAGAAATGGGCCTCCACTTGCAGTACATGTTGCTCCATGCTTTGAAAGCCTCATATATAGAAGGAGCATTGACGATGGCGAAACCAAAGTGAGCAGTTAAGTTCTGCCAAATCAACTGGGATTGAGGACACTGTAGGAAAATATGCAAATTATTCTCAGAATTTGATCTACAAAGGGGGCATATGGCAGGCCCACACCATTTGCGCTTCTAGAGATTCTCCCAAGTGAGATTCCTGTCATGAAAAACCAGCCAAGAAAAAATAATGATTTTTAAAGGGCATCCAGGTTTCCAAAATGCTGGGGGAAAAATATGGTCACATGCATCGGATTCTGATAATAAAATTTGGAGATATATATGCTTTGCATATACAGTCGATGCACCACCGAGACCTTTCCAAACGAGGCAATTCCTATCTGACGAGCGATACAATCCACGCGATTGCAGCGAAATAGTGATAGCATTCCATTGGGATTCCAAAGCACCGGGTAATTGCATTTCTGTAGCAGTTTTCCAGATTGGAATAACACCATCCCATTTTTTTATTGCACTAGCCCAAAAGAAATATCCCCTGCTGTGTAAATTTCTCAAAAGTTGAGAGGAGATATGGATCTTTTCTCCCGCACTTGCGAATTCATCAAATCCAATGATAATAATGGATCCAGATTGGAATTTCCAAATCAAATTTTTTCTAAAGAACAACTCCAATCTTTTAAAACCTCTCCATATATATGAGTCGTTGGTGGATCTAGTGGAGCGCTATCTATACCAATATGTCATGTCTTGCTCATCCATGTACTTAGCTTTAATGGTTTTGCTTCGGTTGGATTCACCCATAATCGCTTTCCACATTGATTTACATAGAAGGGCTCTTCTAAAGGAGTGTAAATCCAATATGCCCCAACCTCCCATATTTTTTGGCCGTGTCAACTTCGAAAGCTTGCTGAGGTGATATTTTATCTTCTCCTTCTATCCTCCCCATATGAAATTAGATATCATTCTGTTTAAACTGTTAATAGTAGATGAAGGGATATAGAAAAGGTGTGCCCAATAAACCATGATTTGTACCAGCAGGGATTGTGTGAGAATGGCGCGACCTCCAATTGATAAGCACCTGTATTCCCATGTAGATATTTTCTTATAGAACTGATCCGGAATCCACGACTAGTCGGCCAATCTGTAACCCACAGGTTTCAAATTGAATCCCAGATATTTGAAGCCCTTCAGGATAGGAAATGCTTTAATGTTGAAAAGATCTATTAGAAATGTGATTATATCTCCATTTACATCAGCGACATGGAATGAAGATTTTAAATCGTCGATATACATGCCGGTGGCTTTTTGAAATCTCTCCAAGATTTCATAGATACATATCCATGTTGATTTGTACAGTATGGCTGACAGAAGGATATCATCAACAAAAAGATTATGCGACATGAATATATCCCTGCAAATGGGGAGAGGCTTGTATCTCTCTTGTTGGATCTCTTTCTTTATGTGTAGGCTCAGAGATTCCATAACTAGAATGAAAAGGAGTGGAGATAGGGAGCAACCTTGACGTAAGCCCCTGGCCGCTTTGAAGAAAGGAGTTGGGACACCGTTAATTAGGACTGCATAATTTACTTCCACCACACAGGCCATGATCCATCTAATGCACCTGACATCTAGGCCAACCCTAGCCAGTAGGCATCGCATAAATCCCCAGTTCACACAGTCGTATGCGTTTTTAAGGCCGATTTTTAAAAGAGCAACTTCTATTTTCCTGCTATGCATTGAGTGTAAGCATTCTTGGGTGAGAGCCACCGCTTCTAAGATATTTTTGTCTTTAAGAAACCCGTGTTGCTCTGGAGACAGATGTAGAGATAGAGTGTTTCTAATTCGAATAGCTATAATCTTTGATATGACCTTGTATAATACGTTGCACAATGAGATTTGCCGATAATCTGAAAATGTAGAGGAGAGCTTTTTCTTTTGAATTAGAGCGATATATGTTGAGGAGATTTTTTGGCTTATGAAACCCTGTGTTCTCGTTTCCTTGACCATCTTTAGGATATCTGTCTTAAATATTTCAAAGAAGTGGATGAAGAAATCGATGGTCCACCCATCCAGCCCGAGGCACTTGTCTTTCTGGAATGATTTCATTGTTGCCAATAATTCTTCTTATGAAACTTCAGCAAATAGAGCTCTGTTTAGACTTTCATCAAACATAGTGGGGTACGGGTCTATTCCCCATAGAATATCCTCAATATCGCAAACATAAACCTCCCTGTAAGCCCTTTTGTAAAATTTCACAGCTTCTCTAGAAATAGCCTCCTGTGAGGAGTGAGAATTTCCTTCCTCATCCTTGATCTCCCAAATAGAGTTTGTCTCCCTTCTCTTATTTGCAAACCTGTGAAAAAACTTGGTGTTTTTATCTCCTTCTCTGAGCCATAATGCTCGACTTTTGAGCCTCCAAGAGGCCTCTTCTTCTTCTAATATCTTTTGTTTTCTTTTTTCTAAATCCCATATATGTTTTATGATGGTGGATGTCATGGAGGGATTTTTAAAAAGTGTAGATAAGTACTCCAGTTTCCTACATATGTCCTTTAGCTCCTTTTTATTGGAGGCCGATTTCTCTTTTTGCCATTTTTTAACCTCCTTTTGAAGAAATTGCAGGCAGTCAAGGAATTGCCGGGAAGAGTCATTTTCATGCATGGGAGATAGCTTCCATGTATCATTTATAAATTTGTTGAATTGACCATCAGCAAGCCATGTAAAATTGAACTTGAAAGGATATCCAAATCTGCGTCCAACATATTTCCATTGAAAAGAAATGGGGAGGTGATCAGATATGAAAGATGGTATGATGTTCATTGTAGGAGGCCCATATCTTTTTATCAGTCTTTCATGGAAGATAAATTTGTCTAATCTTTTCACCAGAAAGGAATTGTTGGATTGCCCATTGTCCCAAGTTGGTCCCTGACCAACAGGCAAGATATCAATAAAATTATTTTGTATAATAGATTCACAAATGAATCTCCCCATCGGATCATATTTCCTGCCATTGCCCCATATTTTGTCATTACAAAAGGTGCAATTAAAATCTCCACCAATTATAAAAGAGTCAATTTCAAGTAGTTCAGAAGAAAGAAGATAATTCCAGAAAGGGAACCGGTTTTTATATGGAGCATAAATATTCAATATGTGAATGGGGTCTGAAGATCCACGGAAATGGGCCAACACAAGAATGCCAGCGAAACATTGAAAAGCAGAAGCCGTAATCCATTTAGGGTCCCATAATACAGCTAGTCCTCCAGACATGCCCACAGCATTTGAAGGACCATATGCCATGTTGGTAGCATCTGCCTGAAGTAAGAAATGGTTTGTGAGCTATCGTGCATGGTTTCCTGTATAAGAAGCATTTCAGATTTTGAAGAGACAAAAAGATTTTTTAGGGCTAGAAATTTGGGGTCAGCTCCAAGGCCCCAAATGTTCATTGATACAATGTCGATCATTTGGGAACATCATTAGGCCGACATGCTCTAAGAGGCCTTTTATCAGGAATATCTTCAGCTACAATTTCTGTAACAGGAATGTCAATTAAGGAAAGATCTCGGGTTGACGAGTCCTGTCTTCCCTTCCTACCCCGGAAGTGTCTACTACCACGCTTCTCTTTGTGGTGGACAGTTATGTTTCTAGCCGAATTAGGGCTAATATTGGGCGAGGGGGAACGATTGGGTCGATGGACAGTTAATGGCTGAAGTTTTAAAGATGCTTTTTTAAGGAGGTCAATATCCTGATCAAAAGAATTACGGGGAGAGGTTCAAGGGGATAGTGGAGGGGAAATAGGGATATATGGAGCCTTACCTTTGCGGTCAGGTACATGTCCAAGGGATGGAGGTTTAGGTGAGTGAGCTATATCTGGAGATTTATTATTTATATCAAAAGAGAGACCAAGTGAGGGGGAAGACGGGAATCTTTGGATGGGTGGAATGTGAGAGGAAGAGGATTGGGGCGATGAAGATATGTATTGAATATGGGCGGACGCAGGATCAATACATGGAGGCTTAGAAGATGCAGGAGGGAGGGGAATCTCAAGGTCCAGTTCCAATTCACGAGGCGGAGAAATATTGGAGAAGCCCGTTACTCTGGCCGACAGGTCAAAAAAGGACAGCGAGGGAGTCTTAGAAACAGCGGAAGAACGGGGTCGATCAGCAGAATAGTTAGAATTACGATTTGTAGGGTTCACAGATATAGATCGAGATTGCGGAAGACTGGAAGATCAATCTAGGGAACGACCTTTCGTTGAGGATAGGACGTCATGGTTATGACTGGAGCTCGATAGACCTCCATGGTGTTAGGCCATTCATATGCTGAATTTTCTCTTTCATATGTTGAAACAAGAATATTTACAGCACGAAACCTTTTCTTCTATTTACCGCCAGGGCGACGAGGAAAATTACGAAAAAGGTGTCCAGTTTTGTGACAATTTAAACACCTAAATGGGACACCCCAATAATCTAATCGTTGTTGAATTTTGGACAGCTCCCAAGTTAAATCAATAGACTTTGGAAAACCCCCTCTGAATTCCTTTTCTATGAGAATCCAGGCCACCCACTTGTCTTTTGCCCCAATACACCTAGGATTGACGTATATGAATCGCCGAATAGCATTTCCTATTTTTTCCATAGATTCTTTGGTCCACAGCTCAAGAAGCAGGCCAGGCAATTTTGGCCAAATGTAATTGTTTTGGGGCGTGCAACGAAGCAGATTAAAACCGATAAACCATCTGTGCAGAGCTAAAAAGCTCTTCTCTTTCACCTAGGGTTTCAAATAGATAATTTCCAAGTCATGTACCCTAAGGAAGTGGAAAGTAGATATTTTATTGAGAATGATTAATTAATTCTTTTAACTATCTTTACATTATTTGATAAGAGAGAAGTAAATTAATTAATTCTTTTAACTATTTATTGTATTGAAATATATCTTTTATAACCTAATATAAAAGAAATATATAATTCCTTCATAATTCTATATAAATAATAAAATAATTAAACATGTATAATTATTTTAATGTTAATACGAAATTTAAATAAAATATCTATAAATATTAATTAAAAAAATAGTAATAAAAAAATATTTTAATTTCTATTTTAATTAAAATATTTTTATTTCAACCTTTTTATGTATAAAAATATATATTATGAAAATATAAATTTTATTTAAATTTAAATTTAAAATAATATCATTAACAAATATTTCATTATTAAAAGTAATTAAAAAATATTTCATTATTAAAAATAATAAAAAAATATTTCATTATTTGGGCTCCCATTAGTCATGCGATCAATCAATCTAGATCTAACGGTCATGAGCAAACATAAGTAGGTTGTGTAACGAATTCCTTTCCTGGTACTAGAGTTGTGCCTCATTCTGTCGTGTGCTTTAGTGTTAGGACACTCTGCAACTTCATGGCGATAGAGGGTTTCAACAACTAGAATTGCTTCCTTTTGCAGGTATTCAAAGTGCACAACCTCCCTGTTTGACATTTTGAGAGTTTAATGGCGATTTGTTTGAGTTTATGCATTTACTTGGTTAATTACCCTGTCTGTGCAGGTAACTCTTCCTGAATCACGGTGAGGGAGAGACATATTCAGCTTGTGTGCTCAGGTAACTCCTACCCCATTGCACACATTGGGTAGAAGACATTGATATCAGGTATTTTACTCAGGACCCTCGTTTGGGAGGTGCGTCAGCAAGGCACAACCTAAAGGTTCCACTCAATTAGTTGTTTTGTCCCCGAACCCTCCATTATTTCATTTCTACCCTCATTGAAGCTCTGTTAATTCAGTCCCTTGTTTTTTTTTTTTGTCAGAGGTTAGGTTTTCGGCTACTCTGCACTTGTTAATAATTATTCTACCATTTTTCCAGGTTTTCCTTACCCTACAGTTACGATTGCTTACCTTTCACAAAGGGTTCTAAGTTGGCGTAAACTATAGTTATACCTTGCAGAACGAAGTTTGCAATGCTTTAGGTTGGTTATGTATTTGCTCAACATTTTTGTAATGTGTATATATATATGTGTGTGTGTGTATTTTGGGGTTTCATCCCCTTTTCACTGGACAAAACCGTTCAGTGGTTTATGACAATTTTCTTGAGATATGAACTGAGCAAGTGGCTCTGCCTTGCTGGATGCTCTGCAACTTCTTGGTGATAGAGGGTTTCAACAACAGGAATTGCTTCTTTTAGCAGGTATTCAAAGTGCACAACTCCCCTGTTTGACATTTTAAGAGTTTAATGGCGATTTGTTTGAGAGTTTATGCATTTACTTGGTTAATTACCCTGTCTGTGCAGGTGACTCTCCTTGAATCACAGTGAGGGAGAGACATATTCAGCGTGTGTGCTCAGGTAACTCCTCCCCATTGCACACATTGGGTAGAAGACATTGATATTAGGTATTTTACTCAGGACCCTCGTTTGGGAGGTGCGTCGGTATGGCACAACCCAAAGGCTCCACTCAATTAGTGGTTTTGTCCCCGAACCCTTCATTATTTCATTGCTACCCTCACCGAAGCTTTGTTAATTCAGTGCCTTGTTTTTTTTGTCAAAATTAGGTTTTCAACTACACCTTTTTTCTGTTGATGGATTGGGGTCTCGGCTACTTTGCACTTGTTAATAATTAATCTACCATTTTTCCAGGTTTTCCTTACCCAACAGTTACGTTTTTTTACTTTTCACAAAGGGTTCTAAGTTGACATAAACTATAGTTATACCCTTGCAACTTTGTAGGTTGGTTATGCATTTACTTGGTTAATTATCCTGTTTGTGCAGGTGACTCTTCCTAAATCACGGTGAGGGAGAGACATACTCAACTTGTGTGCTCAGGTAACTCCTACCCCATTGCACACATTGGGTAGAAGACATTGATATCAGGTATTTTACTCAGGACCCTTGATTGGGAGGTGCGTCAACATGGCACAACTTAAAGGCTCCACTAAATGCTGGAAGTATCAACTTCTCAAAGAGTTAGATGCTAATGCCACTGCTCGAATAAGAAGGACAAAAGGGATTATAAATACTGTAAGAAGATGAACACATTTTGAGTTTTCTTTTTATCATAAAAAATTTCTGAACTAAGTAGGTTGAATAGTGAACTAAAGAGATTAAGATTATAAAACTAGACGTTAAGACTAGGAGGAAAAATACCTCACTTTTTTTTTTGCAAGGTAATGAATGCTGTGGAAGCCACCTGTAATGAAGAAATATGTTATATTTACTATCTGTTTTTTTAATTTTTATTAATACAGAAGCGTTTTTTTATTTTAAAAAATGGTTCCGAGATAACTCATAATATTGAACCAACAACAAAATTTGAAGCCCAGAAATGGTCCTGAGAACCATTCACATTCCGGATTGTTTTCCAAAATGCAGCAAGGTCCCGTATAAAATTACTCTTCACAAGTTTTGTATTTTATGCAACACTTTATGCTAGCTATAAAGGATCTTTCCAAAAAATTAATTGCATTTCATTCTGGTTTCTATTACATTCTATATCAATGCTTCCTTTTCAATATGGTTTCTGTTACATTTGTAATCAACGCACATCGAACAGTGGAATGCCAGCTACAATATTCGAGAGATTCATTAAAAACTTGTTCAGAATAAAACAGTACACATTGAAGACAGGAAAGATCTCTATAGTACCAACGAGATTCACCAAAACATTGTTCAGAGTAATTAACATAAAACAGCTAGACTCAAAAGTTGAATCTGACCAAATGAATAAAAAGACAAAGACTATGAATAACACTCATCTTAAATATAATCTCTCTGCTTGTCCTCCATTTATAAGGCCGGCATAGTTCACCCTAATTTGCAGTAGGTGATAAACTCATCTTAAATATAATCTCTCTGCTTGTCCTCCATTTATAAGGCCGGTATAGTTTGCCTTAATTTGTAGGGGGTGGTGATATCATACCCAAAAGATTCGCTCTCCTAATGGATATAGATTCTGCCTGCTTGGCTGGATCGGGCTACTACCTAAATTTAACTTGACTCGACTACCTAAATTTAACGTATTTTAACAAATATAACCTCTGTCTGTGCTAAGTTTGCCCTATTTAGCTGTAGGCGGTGATCATACTGGCTCTCCTAGTGGACATAAATTCCACCTGCTTGGAAAAATCAAGCATCACTTCTTTCAGTCCATCGAATTTACAGAATCGATCCATCCATGCACTCAGCAATGGCATTTTCTCTGGATCTATAAAACGCTATCGGTAGCCTTCTCGAGGACTTTGATAATCGCTGACAAACCACCCAATGCGATGTCAAGCAAGCCGATCTGATCCCCTCCAAAATACGGTTTTCCTGAGAAGCACTGGTTGGTTCGCAGCGCTTCCTATCAAAAGAAAGTTTGTAACGCTATCTTCCACTGCTTTTTGTAGCTGCTCGCCATGGCCAGCGAAAACTCCTCGCAGACATGGATAGAACTGAGGGGCACACATTAAAACCAGGAGTATATTGGTTATTGAATAGAAAAATAATATTTTTAACTTTCGATTATATGGACTGCAATGATAAGCGGGTATGTGAAGAATGAGCTGTTCCAGGAAGCAATTCAACTCTATTCTCAAATGCAATGTGCTGCTATACAGCCTGATAATTTCACATTTTCCTGTGTACTTAAGGCCTGTGCTGCCTTATCAGCTCTGCAACAGGGCAAACAGATTCATAATCACATAATTCGACTTAATGGAGTGAAGCATGATGTGGCTGTAGAGAATGCCCTTGTGGTCATGTATTCTCAATGCAGCAGATTAGACATTGCACGCCAAGTGTTTGACACAATCTCTCATAGAAATGCCGTCTCTTGGAATTCTATGATTTCTGGTTATTCTCAAAATGGGTATCCTGAAGAGGCCCTAGAATTGTTTCGTGGAATGCAGAGTGATGCCATGGACCCTAATTGGATCACCATTATGGCTCTGCTCCTGGCCTGCGGATACTTGGGAGTTGTGCGACAGGGGAAGGAGATTCATGGGTATGTAATTAAGAGTGAAATAGAGGCTGATGTTTTGGTGGGAAATGCCCTCATAGACATGTATGCTAAATGTGGGAGTATAGAAACTGCGTGCAAAGTCTTCGATGAAATGCTAGTGAGAGATTTGGTGTCATGGAATACAGTAATTGCAGGGTAGGGAATTAATGGGCGTGGGGAGGAAGCCATAAAATATTTTTTTCGAATGCAGGAGGATGAAGCAGGGTTGAAGTCAAACAATATTACCTTTATTTCGCTTCTGTCTACGTGTAGCCATGCAGGCCTCGTCGAGGAAGGATGATTATATTTCAAGAGCATGAGTGAAGATTATGATATCACTCCTGAGGTTGAGCACTATGCATGCATAGTGGACCTTCTAGGTCGTGCTGGACGAATAGAAGAGGCATACAAATTCATCCAAGAAATGCCACTGGAACCCAGTTATGGATAGAACTGAGGGGCACACATTAAAACCAGGAGTATATTGGTTATTGAATAGAAAAATAATATTTTTAACTTTCGAAGACACAAATAGCAGATAAGGAAAGGATCGATGAGATACGAATGCAGGCGATTACTAAGAATGAACTAAATTACCTTATCATCTACAAAGGCAGCCCAGAAACGAGCAATGGCTCGGTCATATGGATCTTTGGGAATTCTTGTGAACAGGGTTCGATTTCAGCAGCAGCTCGCTCTTAGCTCTGAGATTCTCTTCCGTGAACTGTTCATTGATACCTTTAAGAGCAAGTGCTATGCGAACCCGCGCACAATGAAGGGACTCAGAGTCATACCGAACCACTTTACCTGCCCCTTTTGTCCCATTTTTTTATTTCAGTTTTCGATCAATGATCAAAATTCGTTGAATCGTCTAACACCACGAATCCACGGTGAAAAATAGGACACCACAGCGGCTGAGGCAATTCATCTCAAAGGGAAACGCCTTACGGCATAATTAACTCTCCAAGACAGTAAAAACAAACAAGTAGCTGTATCTTGTGGTAGGGAAGAAATCCAATTGTTGCATTTATGCTCTGGGAAAGCTCCTCTTAAAGGAGAAGCACGAGATCGTGTCCGAACCAGTTTGGGAATCAATCCTTCCTCATTGGGAACGACGCTAGATATTCACGTATTAAAAACGGTAAACCTAGGATTAACCATTGTCGAGGAGCCTGGGGTCACTTGTTGGTAAACCTTGGATTATGTCAAGGAGCCTTCAAGGGGATTGAGCTTGCTACTCTGCCCTTGCGTGTGTATCGGATCGTAGACTGTTCCCCCAGGTATATTTGTTTCAGTTGGTAACCTTAGTGGCCATATTCTTTAGGACTCTTCCTGAGGTGACAGTGGTGGGAAGATCCCACTGTACCTGGAGTAGACGTCGGCTAGACTCACTTGGATTTTCTGGGGGGTTCTCTTCACTCGAGACGGTTAAGTGGAGGAACTTGTGCCAGTCTATTCATTAAGCAGGTTTCCGGGGTAACTCTTCCAACCGCCATTTCTGTATTGAACTCTGCGACGTTGGATTTCATCACCAACTAGTGTTTTCAGTACGGAAAGTTACTGTTTGTGTGTGTTTGATTTCCTAGATTCTTTAGGCGTGTGATTCAAATTTGTTTGGTTCTTTAGAGACTTTAGGTGCTTTTCATTGAGATTTTACTTTGTTTGCGTGTGAAGTAGTTAAAAGTTTTCAACTGTGGCTGAATTACCAAGGCAGTCCCGTAGACTTCGGGCCCAGTCTGCTGAGTTTGTAAACGTGGCTGAGTTACTGAGGAAGTCCCGTAGACTTTGGGCCAACCTCCTGAGGAAGTACCGAGCCAGCTTGAAGGCTTGAAAGTCCTCGTAACTCCTAGAGATAGTAGAGTTGGGTCACCTAAGGAAGGAGAATCTTCTTTGATAGTACATCCTGATTTTCAACCGTTAGTAGCAGATTATAATCCACAGTCAGTGTCTGTTTCCGAAATTGCTGGTAGCTTTTCATCTACTAGTGATATAGGTGAAGAACCCGAAATATCTGAGCCTGAAAGTGAATTTGCTGCTACTCTGACATCGGGGTTTGTTTCTCCAACTTCTAGTGGTCCTAGTTCACCTAGGGTAGAAAGAGTAATCACCCAAGATCTTCCTTCTGGACTTATTGCTATTGAAGAACTTGCTTCGGAAGAAGAAGTAGGCATCCCTATCCTTGAAAATCAACCTGTTATTGAACTAAGGGAGCGTGAATCAATTTTTTACAGTCCACCTAGGAGTAGTTCTTGGTATCTTTCTTTTTCTAATTTCTTAGAAAACTCAGGGTTAAGTTTTTCACCACCTCGTGCTCCTTATCACCCAAAACCTAGAGGTTTTTATACTCCTGTAAATATGTCAGGACAGTCATCCATGTTTACTCAATCGTCCGAATCGTTTTTGTACGACGGTCCTTCTGTTCCCTCCGGGTATCAGTCACTTTCTGGTATTTTTTCGGGAGCATCTACTCAACCCATTGAGCAAGGGTTATTAACTGGAAACAATGGTACTAAGCTGTTGAGCGTAGAAGAAATTCTCATGATGTCAGGTTCTATTCCCAATCCTCAACCTCAAGGTGGCCAGTTACCGCTTGGGGGGCAGCCTCAATTAACGCCTGGGGGGCAACCTCATGGTACACAGTTTGCATCTGGGGGGCAACCTCATGGTACACAGTTTGCATCTGGGGGGCAACCTCAAGGACAGTACATACCTATGGGATAGTACATTCCTCAAGGTCAACCCCAGACTCAATATGTACCCCAAGGTCAACCCCAGTATGAATTTATACCTCAAGGTCAACCCCAGTATCAGTATGTGCCTCAAGGGTATCAACCCCAAGGTCAATACTCGAACCAAGGTTTCCAACCACCCTCTGGTCAAATGTATGTTCAAGGAACGAGAAATGTACCTTTCAATTACCAATCTTACCCTCAACCCGGTTATGGTCCTCAGTATTCTCAACCAGTTATGGCTCAATACCTCGGAATGAATATAGTGTGGGATCCATCGCAAGCTCAACAGGTATTGCAGCCGTGTACAATTGTCATCTCAAACTGGACAACCCTTAGTTTCTGGTACACCCCAGCAACCAGTCCAGTCTAACATTCAAACTTTTGTACCTTCAGTAGTTTCTCAGCCTGGGCCTGGTACACCTCGTACTCCACCTCAAATGACTGCTACAACTGCCACAACATCTGTTCAATCTACCCCACCTACTTCTGGAGTATTGACAGCTCCGGTTTCTACTGTTCTTGTATCTACTCCTCAGACATCTTTACCACCATCTGGATCTACAATTCAAACTTCGGTTCAAATACCTGTAGGACAACCTGGTTCAAGTACGGTTGTCACAAGTCAACCACAATTTACTTATCAACCGTACCAGGGACAATACCAATTCTGTCCTGCTGTGCAGTAGCCAGTCTATCAGTATCAACCATACCCTGGGTACACATATCAACAACCTCAACAACCCCAGTACGGTCCGGTTAATCCTGGTTTTCCGGGAGGATACAATATCCCGAACGCGATTCCTATTCCTAGTTATCCTGGATATCCTCCTCCTGGGGCTGGTCTCATGACCCAGAGTTTTAGGGATCCGAATCGGTAGTTACCGTTTATCACAACTTTGGACTTACCTGACTTGTCACGCCTAACAAACGATCCCATTAATTATCTTCCGTTTTGGCCGCCAATGCCGAATAAGTTGCCTAGTGACATTCCCAAGTTCAAAGGTAAATTAGGAGAGGACCTGTCGAACCATGTGATGACTTACCACCTCTGGTGTGCGTCTAACTCCATTACAGATGATTCAATCCGTCTTAGACTTTTCAAGCACACTCTAATTGGTCTCGCGGCCAAGTGGTACATTGAGTTACCGCGGGGCACTTTTTATAATTTTAGTCAGTTAGCTATCTCGTTTTTAACTCATTTTCAGTTGCTAGTCCGATATGACAATGGCACGGAATTGTTAACTTCGCTAAAACAATCGACATCCACTTACATTTCAGATCATATTCATGAGTGGAGACGTCGACGACGTTTAGTGAAGGTATTTATTCCGGATCAGATCTTGGCTGACTGGTTTGTAAAATCTTTGTTGCCAAATATCAGTGAAGATGTTGCTAAAGCCGGAGTTGTTACTGAGGAGCAAGTAATTGCTCAAGAACAGTACGTTGACTTGGTCTATACTCAGTCAGGTACGTTACACAAAAAAATCCCCGATCTTCCCAAGAAAAATCAAATCACTGCAGCTCCTTCGGGATCTCATGCCGCCGATGGTATGATTGGCACGGTTAACACTAAAAGTAAGAAGAAGTCTTCCCCTATCATAACCTTGCCTGATTCCCCAACAGGAGATTCTTATGCAGAGATCTCCGTCGATATTCACATTGTAGAGTCATCTACAGCCAAATCAAAATCCGGTGGGAAGAAGAAAGGAAAGAAGAAGAATAAAACGAACAAAAGTTCAAAGGAGAAACCTAAAAAGGCGGAAACCAATGATGAAAAGCGCAAACCTTCTTATCCTTGTGTCATTTGTGACGATGAACATTTTACAAGAGACTGCCCTCATCGTGCAGAGGTTGCGAAGATTGTCAAGGGTTCCCAAACTCTTGCTGTTTTGAAGGATCCTTTTCCGGCTCAAGACAGTAAAATGATAGGTTCATCCTCGAATGCCAATGAAGAACCCATACTGATGATGTCCCATGTTAGGATTGCGACTCGATCGGAAGATTATGGTAGTAAAAGTCCTGTTGATGGTAAAGAAGAAGAATCTTCTCATTCTAATCCATCAACCTCAGCTCCCGGTTTCGATTCACTACAGATCGAGAAACCTAATCCAGACTTGGTAATCAAACCGCCCGCCAAGGGTATACTTCAAAAGTCAGCTTTCAATCCACATGTGAGAGCGGCTTAGAATTATAACATTGTTGAGGATTTAGCTGTTTCACCCTCAGCAATGTCGGCTTTGGAAGTGCTGCAATCATGTCTAGCACAACGTAAATTACTTTTGTCGGCTATAGGAGCTGTTGATGTTCAGGACCCGAACCTAATAATTTTCGATCTAGAAAATAGTACACCGCGTCTGCCTCATCAAATGGCTTTCCAGATACTAGTGATAGTAAAAAACAGGCCTATTCATCGGATTGTAATTGATGAGGGAGCCTCAATGTGTATTATGTCGATACAGTGTTGGAGATCGCTTGGTTCTCCTTCGCTAAATCAATCCTCGACGATTCTAAAGGCCTTTGATGGCCGTGGGTTTCATCCTTTTGGCATTTTACAGGATTTGCCTATAGGGGTTGAAGGAAAAACTGTTAGTCTAGATGTGGAGGTGGTTGATGCCCCTCTAGATTACAACCTTCTCTTGGGTCGAAGTTGGTCTTACGCTATGACAGCGGTCGTTTCATCGGTCTTTCGAGTAATAAAGTTTCCACATAATGGAAAGATCGTAACAATAGACCAACTGGCTTACTTTTCATCCGACCCAGCCTCTTCGGAGAGTATTCATCATGTTGGTAAAACGACTATCCCGTATAAGGATGTTGGAGTAGGACTAGTTAAAGATGGCAGTTTACTGGGAACTTTTCCTTTTCCTCCGATCAACGCATCGTCTTCATTTGCAACTATTCATATGATTACATCAGACACCATTGTTTATGATGATCCTTGGATCGTTCCTTCTGAATCTGAGATAGACTCATTTGGTAATGCCATGCCTTTGAGTCCATATGAAATTGCCTATGAAGCCGTGCAGTCGTTTGTCGACCCATTTTCAACCGAAAATGACTTAATGAATGTGGTCCGTGAGGAATCACTTTTCACATCAACCTCGGATTTAACCACGTTTTCTGAACTTGTTCACTCTGATGAGCAAATTCGTGAAATCCTATGTGTAGATGATTTACCATGGGAAGATCTCCATCATAGATCTTCGTTTTTACCTGAGGATGATCGTTTTGAAAATGATTTCTCATCAATTTTTACAACTGAATATGTCAAGGAACCTCATAATCCAATGAAACATCCCGATTCAGAGTTAAATTTGGGAAACATCTCTCGAACTATTCCTATTGACATTTCGGTTAAACCTGGAATTGTTGAGAACATTCATATAAGTGCCTCGTGTACAGATGACGAAATTCAAATATATAAGGCCCTATTTCAAGAATTCCGCGACGTGTTTGCCTGGTCCTATGAGGAAATGCCAGGAATTGATCCCGCGATTGTTGTTCATGAGATCAAGACTTACCCGGATGCTAAACTCGTCCGGCAATGTTTGCGTCAGATTCACCCACGAAAAGCTGCTGCAATTAAAGCAGAAGTTGAAAAATTATTGAAAGCAGGTTTCATTTATCCGATCCCATCAATGGATTGGGTATCGAATATTGTTCCGGTTAACAAAAAGCAGGGAACAATAAGAATATGCATCGACTATAGGGACATTAAGCGAGCCTGTCCAAAGGACAATTACCCAACTCCCTATATCGATCAATTCATTGATGATTGTGCCGGCAGTGAAATATTCTCCTTCATGGACGGTTTTTCCAGCTACAATCAAATCAATATTCTACCTGCCGATCAACCAAAAATGGCTTTCATTTGTCCATGGGGGACATTTTCTTATTGCAAGTTACCTTTTGGGCTTAAGAATGCCGGAGCAACTTTTCAAAGGGCGATGTCTTATGCATTTCATGACATCAAGCACATTGTGCAACCCTATCTCGATGACTTGCCTGCCCATTCATTACATCGAGCTGATCACCTCGTCCATTTACGAGCAATCTTTATGAGGTGTAGGCATTATCATATCCGGTTGAATCCACACAAATGTGTCTTCTGTATAGAAATGGGTCGATTTTTGGGGTTTGTAGTTTCGAAAGCCGGCATTCACGTCAATCCCTCGAAGGTCGAAGCTATCATCAAATTGCCTCTTCCTTCGAGTCTTCGCCAACTCCAAAGTTTGCAGGGGAAAGCAAACTTTTTACGACGATTCATTCCTAACTACACCGAGGTCACAAAGGGTTTTACCCGGTTGTTGAAGCAAAATACTCCATTCTATTGGGATGAGATAGCTTAGAAATATTTTGATGCACTCAAACATGCGTTGACCCATGCACCGTTGTTGCATCCTCCCAACTACAACCAGGATTACTTCTTGTATCTCGCCGCCTCTCATTCCACCATTGGAATGGTCTTAGTTCAGGAAGATGAATTCGGAACTGAACATGTGATATATTACCTTAGTCGAACTTTAAATCCAACTGAGCTAAAATACTCACATGTGGAGAAATTGGCATTGGCAGCTGTTCAAGCTGTCCAACGTTTTCGTCACTACATTTTACTACGTAAAACTACGGTAATTTCGGATTGCAACCCTATGATCTACATTTTGACCAAGCAATTGCTAGGGGGCAAGTACTCTAAATGGATCGTTATCCTGCAGGAGTTCGACTTGGAATTTGAGAAATCCAAGTCTAAGAAATCTTTAGTGTTTGCATAGTTAATGTGTGACTTCCCGCGTGCTGACACGGAAACTGTGGCGGAGGAGCCCATTGCGGACGAATCCTTGTTTCTAATCAGTACTTTAGATCCGTGGTATGGGGATATCATCATTTATCTCCAGACCCAATCCTTTCGGCCAGAAATTTCAAGGTCAGAACGTCGAAAAATTCGATTCCAGTCCCAACAATTCAGGATTATTGGAGATACTCTTTATCGCCGTGGGGCGGACTCTGTCTTTCGACGTTGCTTAACTCACGAGGAAGCTGAAAGGGTTCTAAATGACTGTCACTCTGGAGCGTGTGGCGGTCATATGTCTGGGTTTGCCACAGCCCAAAAGATATTGCGCGCTGGCTACTTCTGGCCGTCTTTCTTTAAAGATTGTATTATGGCGCCGAAAATGCCACAACTGCCAAATTGTTGATCGTAAGATGCACGCTCCACCTGCTCCTCTCCACCCTATAATTGCCATTGGTCCCTTTGCCAAATGGAGTATCGATTTTATTACATGTAACCCTCACTCGGCCGGGGGGCATGCATATATCATCCTTGCGGTAGATTATTTTACTAAGTGGGCCGAGGTGATGCCTACATTTGAGGCAGACGGAAAGACATCTGCAATTTTCGTATTCAATCATATAATTGCTAGGTTTGTTGTCCCGCAAGCAATCATCACTGATCATGGACATCATTTTCGAAACGTTATGATGACCGAACTTACAGGCCAACTTGGTTTACGTCACGATAGTTCAACCCCTTATTATCCACAAGCGAATGGCCTGGTTGAATCCATCAAAAAAGTTTTAGTTATCATGATCCGACGAATCATTGGGATTCATCGGTCGAATTGCCACAACATGCTATTTTTAGTGCTTTGGGCGTATCGAACTTTAGTAAAAACATCAACAAGGTTCACTCCTTTCCAACTAGTCTATGGTTTGGAAGCTGTGTTACCCATTGAATGTGAAATCCCGTCACTGCAAATGGCCATCGAGTTACTTCCAGCCACTTCCGAAGAGGAAAAGCATTTGTTATACTTGGCTCGATTAGATGAGAATCAACGTGATGCTGCATTGGCGATCGAGACTCATGCAAAACAAATGAAAGCTCAGTATGATCAAAATGTGACCCCTCGAAATTTTTCGGAAGGAGATCTAGTCTTAGTTTATGATCAAGCTAATGATAATTTAGGCGCTGGAAAATTCGTTCCTATGTGGCATGGTCCCTATGTTGTCAAGCGAAAGCTAGCCAAAGGGGCCTATGAATTGGTAGACTTTGACGGGTACTCTTTGGGTAAACCCAGAAATGGCCTTTACTTGAAGAGGTATTATGCTTAAAAGAATGGGTATGGAGATTTGTAGTTAGGATAGTTTTTCTTTCTAGCTAGTGTGTTTTAGTTTAAACAATGTGCTTAGCTTAGAGAGTGTTTTTCGTCATTATTCCTGCTTATCTTGGTTTTACTCTTGATATTGCAGATGTCGATGCCTCTCCAAACATACATTGGTTTCGCTGATGGTGCTTGTCGTAATACACGGAACATCTCTTCCGCAGCTTGGGTTATCTATTCGCCCTCTGACGAGTTAGTATCTATGCATGGGGTAAGCCTCGGTCAAACAACGAACAACATTGCCGAGTATAGCGCAGTGATTGAGTTATTATCTGAATCTATTTCATTTGGGATTCGGAGTTTGATAGTGAGGTTAGATTCTGAACTCATTGTATTATAGCTTAATAGAGTGTATGCCATTAGAAATCCAGTGTTATTAAGATTATTTTTGAGAGTGCGTCTCTTGGAACGTGAATTTGATTATATTGAATATCAGCATATTCCAAGATCTTTAAATACATTAGCAGATGCAATTTCTTCTCAAATGTTAAATAGACATTTGCAATAATCATACATGTAAATTTAAAACCATTCCATAACATGATTTACAAGATAAGCCAGTAATAGTGATATATATATATATATATATATATATATATATATATAGGAGTGTGTCAAAAAATACATCGTCCTCGATCATAGGTTGAAAAACACCTTATGATCGGCAAAAATGATAAGTACAAAAAACAAAAATGTCACATGTGCCCACAATAGGCGATCATCCTATCACTGGTGATGATCTCTATAAGAAACCACTGCACGGGCCACCTTGCAAAGGAACCTCCTAAAAGGTCATAGGACCCCAATCACATAGCACTGAAGTCGACGAGGAATGTAGTGGTCTGAGGAATATCTCATGTCAAGCGCTCGAGATGACCCTCCAACTCAGCCAAAACCTCTGCTGATTCATCCTGTGGGGCTGGCACGGGTGCAACTGGTTACTTCCTCTCGTAAGGTCGGAGAGCGGCTGGTCGCTGTGGACCCACATCTGCATTTGAAATTTTTACTATCAGTTTTGAGACGATGGAAAATTAACAAAAAAAAATTAAAATAAAAAAAAATGTTGAAAAGGATTTTACCTGACTCATCCCACTGCTCTCCCGGTGGAAGAACCATGTCTGGGTCACCACGAAAATCTATCCCAGCATAAGGGAAGTCCTGAATAGAAAAGACTTGGTTTTCCAGCCATTGGAAATACTCAGGTTTGAATCGAGCAACCTCTGTCCCCTCATCCGGGTGACGGGCTATAACTGTGACCCATCGCATCAGTTTGGGCTCTCGAGGAAGCCCAGCTCCAACAGTAAGGTGCTGTGGGATCAGCATAGGAACCCTCTCCAGGCCAAAACTCACGACCAAAGCCCCATAACCAAAGGTCTTTAGTCGTCCGTTCTTGGCCCTGGTTAGTTGGCCTTTCACATTGGCTAACACGGCATCGCACCAGTTGAAGATGGTGCCTCGAAAGCAATCAACTGCCATATGCATCTGGGATCCGGTGGCAATATGTAATGCAGCAGCTCCGCAAAGTCTGGTGACAGTGAATGCAATCACCATGAGCTCAGGACGAGATATGGTCTTTATGTCTATCCCTTTGTCTCTAGCCTGGCTGTTGTAGTACTCTAGCCTGAGGCTATCAACAGGCTGGCCACCTGCCCTAGCCCCAAACAGAGTCAAGTCTTCGCCTCTCTTAGGCAAACCAGTCAAGAAATATATGTCCGCCAGCTCGATTTCGAGTTGGTGGCAGCCAATGAAAAAGCATTGGTCCTGTACGCTCCATCTGTCAACCATCCACTGTAAGAAATCCACCTGAGCCCTCATGCCAGGAATGGCCCAGAATTTGTACAAGCCGCATGCCCTCAAAGCATCAAGTGAAGGCTGATGATTCCATGCGGTAGCATACACGTCCTCATGCTCTCGTTCACGCAAATCTAGCATGATGTACTCTCTGCATCAAGTATAAAGACAAATTAAATTGCTAGAAATTATTTTGTGTGGTCCATTTTTGAGAATTTTTGGGTTAAAAACCCTTGCGACGGGGACTGCACCCTCCGAGTTAGACACAGTGCGTGGGACTGCACTTTGTCTACATGGAAGGTGTGGATCCCGAGCTTTTTCCCAATGGAGAAAAAGTCAGGGTCCGCAGGCTAGCAGTGGTAAACCTGCGGGCCCCCGCGCGGGTTTTATGCCTAAAAACCCTCCGAAAAATGAAATAAATGACTAAAACAAAAAATTAAATGGTTAAAAATGAAGAGCGGGATGATGTGGATTACTTGGAGAAGACGACGTTCGATTCCGACAGATGGATTTTCCCCAATCTTCATGGGAAGTTTTCTGAGCAAAAGCACTATTTTCTCACCCAAACTCAAACGATAAAAATGAATTGACAAAGGCACTTTTTATAAGTTTTTTGAGTAAATAAATTGCAAATTTGTTTATGTTTCACTTTGAAAAGGTATTTTTGCGACATTTTTATCTATTTCAAACAGGTATGAGTAATGTTTGTGTTTTTGTGCAGGATAAAGGATTATTCAGGCGAAATCTATCATTTTCGACGAAAAAACATTTAGAGTCACCTTTAAGCTCTTTTCTGACTCCTGAAACATGAAAAGATTGCCGAGTGTTTCTTTTAAACTCATTAAAACGGAATTAAAAGACGGTCCACTTACAGCTCTTTTCCAACCGTAAAAACATGAAAAGATTGCCGGATTTTTGTCGTTTCAAATTCGATATCGGTTATAAAACGACGTGTCATTGATCGCTTTTTTACTTTTTCGGGTCAAAGGCACTAATGACGAAAAGTACTCCTTGGTCGTAAAAGATCAAGTGGTTCTCTCAAGTATTATTTTATACTTTTTCAGGCTTGGGACACACAAATTTACGAAAAAGGTCAACCCTGGAGTGTTCTTAAGTTTTTTCAGACTCTCTAAAATTGAAAAACGCCAAGTTTCTCCTATACTGGACTCGTTAAAATTTCACAGTAAAGGACCTATTCAATTACAAACAGGAACGAACCACTCCTTCTTAGGGTTCGAATCTAAACTAAGTTGGACTCATCCGAAGGATGAGCTTATAATCAAGCAAATGTTATCCTCCTCAAGCTTGTCAAAAATAAAGAGGTACTTGCCAGAAATGGTGGGGGAAAAGAGAGAAAAATGAATCTGTTTGTCATACTTTGTAACCACTCTTGAACACGACACTTTTATTCACCTGGGTTGGGAAATCCTTTGCCTAACAGTTGATCAAACAACATTGAAAGTCTTCAGCCAGTTTCTGGGTATTAACTTTGGGTCAATTGTCACCAAGCCATCTGTTGTGTCGTTATGTGTTCAAGAGGTCACTGCCAATAAGCCATTCATCTGCAAAATGTCTGTCATCCATCTTGACCATCCCTGAGTCAGTCCTTGCAACTAAATTTCTTCGACTTGATCTATGATTTCGTGTTGTGGGCTTGCCTACGACGGATCGCTTTCTATCGACATCAGCTCATTATCTAGAAAGATGATCTAGGAATCGTCAGTACCTTGTGATCTACATGCCTCAATGGCAGGTTTCTCGCCTTTGACGACAGTTTACATCATTGACTTTCGATCAAAGGATTCCGTGACATGTTCGACATCAACACATGTATTCGCATCTCATGGATTGTACTGGGTACTTTGAGAGCCATTGACATCACTGGTGGTTTCTCTCACACTTGTTAACAATTTACATCATTGACTGGTAATCAAGTGGTTTCTACCATGTTCGACATCAACACATTCATTCGCATGGATAGAATCGTATTGTTTTGGGAAGTAGAAATGAAGACCCTGGATCTAGTTTCCACAATCGAGGCTGCGAGGAATTTTGTATTCATTATATAATGGACTATTCATAAACAGATGGCTGCATCCATACTGTGTCCACATGAGTCTATACTTGTGATGTTTTACAAGATCATTCCTATATCAGAGCAGTAGATAGTTTTTCTAGTCAGTTTTGATCTGAATATGGGAATTCTTATCTCAGCGATGATATGATCTCATATATATATATCTTGCATTGAATGTTTTTACAGGTTCCAACCGGGCTCTCCACAAGATGATCCTCGAAATGATAAAGTACTTCACTCTTCCTAAATGATCAATGAAATCCTCATCTACTACAGACTTCGCACTTTAGGGGGCAATTTGTTACACAAAAATATCGTCACCATGATTATTTGCAGTCAGTATGGGTCTATCATTACTTGTACTGTTCTCCTAAGCAAGTCTCATACCTCAGCTCTTCAAATCAAGCTTTGAAAATGAGAGAAAGACATTAAAAATCAATGTAACTCTGCTTCCACACTTTCTCTCACTATCACCTGCGGTCCCGCACCTTCTGTGTATAAAAACTGCGGACCTGCCCGCTCTGTCCCTAACGGTGTAGGTGCGGATCCCTGTGAAAGTCAAAAGGCGCAAGTTTTATCTTAAAAAACTCACTTTGGGTTAATTCTAGAGGTTTCTAGAAGAAATTTTGACATGGATTGTTCGCTCTGAGGTGGTTCATGCATCCCAAAAGAGAAGGAGCTAATCCCTTGATGAGAGGAGCTATCCCTTTGAAGGAGGGCTTTATCCCTTTGAAGGAGGACCTAGTAACCTCCCTCCATTGCACTATAAATACAGGCATTGGGCTGGTTGCTAAGGAGGTTAGAAGCTGAACATTTTTGAGGGTAAATGCTGGTGAAATCAAGACTTCCTAGTTGAGCTTAAGAGGAGAGATCACATACCTTTTTGGCTTCATTTGGGAGTGAGTGAAACTTGTCAAAGTAGAGGAGACTTCTTGCTGGACCCTGGGAGGAGCTTGTACAGCGTCAAGGCAAAGGTTGTAAAGGTCTTCTTCTTTTGAATTAATACAATCAAACTCATTTTTCTCAACAAGTATCTCATGTTATTTGTTTCATGGACTCCTTGACTTTCATGTAAATATGTTTTATGCAATTGGCTTTTCAAGTGCTATTTAATTTGTTTGCCTTGTTTGTGTTTGCAGATTCACGACAAAGGAGCTCATTTGGATCGAAGGAGCGAAGGCATCCACAAGCTTGCGTTGGACCTAGGGTAGGCCCTAAAAACACTTGTTTGCTATTGTTTATCAAAGCATATTTAGAGAAAGATAATGTCTGGTTGGTTTGCTTGTCATTAGGTCTTCTTTAGATTCTAGGAAGGTCTATCTTGTCTGCAAGATCGACTTATTCCATGTGACAATATTGTTATCCATGCTTATCACAAACTGCCTCGCTAACTCATGGTGAAATTTGACCCTCTCAGCCATTTCACAAAACTAAAAACAGGACTAATATCTAAAACATGTGGTAGCAAGGGGGCAAGCAAGGAGTTCAGTCATGCTAATAGGTTCCTTTCTAATTATTCTTCCACCTTTATGAGGTCTCCTAGGCTGTACATTTCATTCTCTTAAGCTATCACTTAGTGTTTCTTCTTCATAGCTTGATTCACTGTTTCTTGCCATGGTGCTTGGTGCTTGTTTTGGGGAAGTGGTGTGATGATAATATGGTGGAAAATGGTAATGGGGGAGGACAAGGGAGATGAGTATGAAGATATTTTACTAACGGAAAATGGAGCTTGGGAAATGAAGGGAAGGTTTTGGGAAACTAGGGTTTTGTGAGGGATTTAGGGTTTGATGAAGGGAATGAGTTGTCTTAGGGGAGTGGGTTATGGAAAATGGGATTAATGGATTGATTTAGGGCAATGTAAGATAGAAAAGGGAAAAATGATGTTGGTTATAGTCATGGAGTGAAATTTTTACAATGAAATGGAAAATGATGAAGACAAGCTAGGATTTGCTTTTCAAAATGCAAAACTCATGAAGAACACATGTAGAAGATCAAATTCAGCTCAAATGCAATGAAGACTTACTTGTAGAAGAGAAATGAAATGTTTTTGAGGGTTATTGAGTGATTTGGAATGTTTTGGAAAATTCAGGACTGATGTGTAGTGCACTGGGCCCAATACACAGTGCCCTCCTGATGTGCAGTGCCTGTGTAATTTAACACTGGCAAAAACTGTCTGACGCACAATGCTCCTCTGATGCACAGGGCCAACCCTTTGATGCGCAATGCCTTTTTTCAGACAACTTTTTAAGGCCTTCTCAGTGTCCAAATTGGGTGCAGGATAGCTAGTTGGAAATATTATTGAGTCTACTTTCTAAAACATCTTTAATTTCTCAATTTGGAGTTCATTTTCCCTATCAAAAGTCAAATCTCCCAAGACTGGTGAAAATATGCAAAATGAGGCTGCCTAAATGCAGAGTGCTATTGCAGTCAACCTTTTAATGTCTTCCTCAACTCCAAATTGAGTTAATGATAGCTCATTGGAAATATTATTGAGTTTAGATATCATTTAAATCATCAAGAAATTCATTTGAACATCCCAGCTGGGTGAAATCTTGATTTTCCCAAGGTCACTTCAGAAGTGCATCAATCCTCCCGAGGCCAATGATGTTTTCGACATTTCTCCCAAACCATGAAACCTATGTAAAATTTGAAAGAATTTTTTCTTATTGGGTCAATGAAGGACAAAAACCCCTCTCAATTTTGTCAAATTGATCTTTTCTTTCTCAGAAACATAGTTTGAAGAAAACCTATCCCAATGTGTGGAACAAGGGATTTGTAGAAATGAAGGGAAACAAAGGGGATAAGGGGCTTCTAAATTCTTGAGAAAATTTTAGGAAGTAGGAAGGGATGTTAGGAATCAGGGGAAAGTGGAATTTAAAATATTGAGTGAGGGGAAGGGGTCAAAAAGGTCAAAACACAAGCCTAGCCTAGAAAATTGTCAAATTGTAGCAATAAACTAGGGTTTGTGGGAAAATGATGAATTTGTGGGATATGAGTGATGGGAATTGTTAAGAAGGTATATTAGGGATAGGGAAAGTTGTATGAACATCAGGACACAAGTTTTGTTGATCATTTGGCCATCCAAGAAAAATTACCTTCAAAACCCTAAGAGAGGGAAATGAGGCTTACCCAAGTACAACTGAAGCACAAACAAGGTGTAAAATGACCCATTGGAACCTGAAATGATGATGAAAGTTTTTTGAATGATGGTACACTAAGCTGAATGGTGACATGGACCAATACTTGGAGGACTTTGGAAGGAGTGAAAATAACCCTAGACCTAATACCTAGTAACCAAATTTTACTTGAAGACTCACTGAAATAAAAAAAATTGACTTTGACACCTTAAGACCACTTTGTAAGAGTGTGTTTTATCACTGATGGAAGGCTTCAAAGACTGACACTAATAGCTGTATCCCATGCCACATCCACATGTAGGGACACCCAACCTCGCTCCCTCTAAATCATCCTTCCATCAAGGATACCATGCATCAAATTGATATCTCCCTAGGCTATAAAAACACACACACACACACACACATAGAAAAACCATTTTTTCTCATAGTTGCATGATTATGAGCCTAATAGATGCACTGTCGCATGCTTATTTCTTGAACAGACACACGTCTATCAAGCCCTATGTCACGTTGTCCAAAGCATCGAAGACCGCGCACCTGTTCTCAAAATAGGCGCACGGTCTATACGTCTGTGTTTCACACAGACACGAGAAAAACACGCTGTTCAAAAGCCAAGTCGTGACAATCCCAAAAGGGTTTGGCCATGACATATCCCACCTCAGACACACAAACTATGTATCTTAGGCTCACTTTTTCACGGCAACTATGTGACTCCACATGAGTCACCCATACGGCCATGAAAAACCAACCTTAAAAGGACGTATAGGAGATCATTGTATGACCTATTTGCCTTAAACCTACCAAAATCACAAAGAGTAGAGTATAAGACCTTACCTATCTCTCCCCGTGTGCATCCTTGGTGTTCTGGTTGATTGAAACGACGAGCAACGTTGAAAAACCTATCTCTGACCTGTCAAGCTCAACAATATAAATGAAGTGATATTTGGCTCCCTTAGACCTATCTATCACCTTGTTCGCTATTTTTTGGAGCCCATTATAGAAGCTTGGGACCTCCATTGAAAAAACTAGAAGATACACAGGGATCAATACCACACCATCTTCATCATGGAACTCTCCATTCCACTAAATGCCAAAAATCATTTTTTGGGCCCACCGCACTCTCAAAAATTCATTTCAGGTACTCCTCTAGTTCTTTAATTCATAGCATTCATTTAGTCATAGATTATGTGTGTTTTAAAAATATGATTTCACTTGGGGCATTGGCCATGTATATTGCAGGTCCATCACACACAATCTGCTTCGACTAACACCCCAACAAGCTAATAACAGAGCAGGTATCATTCTCCACTTAGCATGATAGGCTTCCTCCTAAGCTTTACATATCTTGACATCATTTCTCCAAAATGTACCATAGGGTCCATCATCTCGACCATTTTTATCACCATCTCACCTTGGCATATGATAAACATTCGTGTTGGTGAAATCATCGCTCCCACTCATGGGTCACTTCATGTTTGTAGATCCCTATTCACTATCAGGAGCCATGGCCACTTACTCTGTCCTGGGAACCACTCCACTTACATGCCTTGAATGTCAGCCTCATTTTGCTACATGCATTGCACATGCACTCCATTTCTTAGGCAGTCCTTGGTACTTTATGGAAGATCAATATAGATGCACCTCTGTGTCCTACATTTGGCCTATAATTCACCCATATTGCATAGGCCATTTGTGTCACTTCATCTGCCTCACCAACTTAACACAAAGACCAATCAATGGTGCCCCTGACCTTAGAAAAAAGCACCACACCTCCCTTCAGGTCACCATTATTATGGGGCACCCATCTCCGTGTCTGTACATCCAAATCACCCTCATATTCTTTTGGCAAGTGTACAAATATTTTTTTTAGGAAAAAGACTCCCACCCACATTTTTTCATGTCTTTTACCTGGAGGCAGTTTCTAGTCACCCTTGGTTGGAGCTTGCACATCACCCACAGTCATGTACCATCCTCACACTAGTCAGAACACACTCACACCCACCTTGGAAATCCTACCGACTCCAGGGCCATCCCTATCAACAAACATGTTTTTGACTGCCACCATTTGCACAAAAGCTTCGACCTCAAGCTAGTTGGCCATATCCTCTCATATCATCAACTCTCACTATCATGCCTTATCTAACCCACACTATTACAGTTTGTTTACATCTCATATTGATTCCCTGACACAACATGTTGGACAGTTAACGCTCCTTTCCTATCGACTTCAACATTCGTATTCTAGGATAGAGGAAGTACCTTGGATACTCCCCCCTTTAAGGGATATCATCAGGCAACACAATGGGAATCACTATTACCCACTAACTTCATCGGTCCCCTTGAATTTCAACACCAACACAAGTTATCATGTCAAGGTGGCGCCATACTTAACTACTATTGCAGTTCTTTCATTTGGTCGAAGATCCCCACATCACTAACAAACTCATTCAATAGTGCTTACACAATGATACGGGGGAGGTACCCGAATTCAAATACCCATGCATACTGCAACACCTCATTCAATAGTGCTTCACCTTTGTTATGTATGGGGGAACCAAATTCAGTTTATTTGACCAAGAAGATCCCCTGAGGGTGTCAACAATTATCATCATCAACCACTAGCACGTCAACCCCCATAATGTTAACTGGATAGGACCATTCCTTGTCTGATTGGAATAATTTAAGATTACTCATCATAATTAGCATGGGACATGCTTTCCTTGTATAGACACATTTTTCACTCTTTAGGTTTTCACCAGAGCATGGTTACCATTTATACTTAGTCAAGGGGTTTCTCTACTCATCTCCATAACAAGTTATCCTCTCTCTTGAAAAGTTGATCAGAATATCTATCAAAAAAGAAAACGTGATGCACTTCATCTATATGTTTGCTCCTAACCTCATATATCGAGGGACAACTGTTAACACCCAAAAATCGTACACATGTTTGCATAATCTAGAAGACGCTAAAAGTTGTCCAGCAAAATGCACAGGTGAAGATTTTCCAACTAAATACATCATGAAGTTTAAAAACTTAAATTTCTACTAAGGTCCAAAGTTTACAAAGACAAAAAATTGATGTCGTCGTGGTTATTTCTTCGATAGCCGCGTGCGCACAAAATATCCTTCAAAATCCATGCATTTATAGAAATGGACAACTCAACGATTCAGGACCACTCCATAGACTTGGAGCCAATTCTATGACATGATCTCAGTCCAGGACATCCAAATGTTAGTCGCCTTGAAGATATGCAACCCTCAATGGAATCATCTTGTCCTACTCATGTGTCATTATCATGCATGAACCAAGAGGGGGAAGATGGATTCAAAAAATTCTATATAAATAGGCCATGGGAGAACCAAAATATGAGACATTGTTATGCTAGCCAATTGATATCAGAGAAAACCGCCATTCCATTGTTGAAGCCAAAGAAGGGAAGAGCACTAACATGCTAGCTATATTTCTTCAGTGCAATCCATCATCCTAGTGAGAAAATATGAATCCACCATTGGAGAGTCTTTATAATTCTTTGAGAGAGAGGAGAAACTTCCAAAGATATTGAGGAAAAGAAACCCCCTTGCTGAGGATTTTTGAGCACCATAGCTCAAATAATTCTCTTCAAGTTTCTAAGATTCATCTATTGTATTCAACCTCTACTACCAACAGTCAATAAAGGGAGATTTTTCCATTATTTTGTTGACTTGTTTTCTCCATTAAGCATTGTTTGTGTATTTACCGCTTAGTTTAGTTTATGTTTATGTATGCATTATTTCCAATATTTACGATGTTGTCTTTATTTAAGTTTGTCCACTAACAACACCAATTATGTCTGTGATCCTTTGTAGGGAACAATCAAATGTTAAGGAAGTATCTTTTGGTACACCATTTCCACAAAAACACTACCGCACATAGCAATGATTTAGCTTTCGGATGACCTCCTCTAATGATATGGGCTCATCCAAATCAATGATGTCTTTGAATGCAATCGAAAATACACTAATGAATCTATGAATTTTGGCCTTCTCCTACTTGAGGTAAAGAACATTCCTCAGTAGCTCGAAGAAGTTGCTAGTGTACTTATCTATCATCGATCCCATATTTAGCTCATAGAATTCTTTTGCTCTGTCATCAAAGTATCTCTCTGATAGATACTTCTTTCAGAATAGCCTCTCGAACTCACTCCAAGTCAAGTCCTCGTCATGAATACATCTAACATTATTCACATCTTCCCACCAAATATATGCTTTACCTTTGATATTGAATGTATCTATTTTGGATTTCATGTTCTCTGAATAATCATGCAACTTGAAAAACTTCCTCATACCAAGCAACCATTCTTCTGCATCCTATGATTTATTCATCTCTCCATCAAATGTAGGTGGCTTTTATTTCTTAAACTTGTCCAAAAAATATCACTTATCACTTCTCCTATAAGGATGATAATGATGTTGATCATCATGTATGTCAGAACCAGAACTAGAATAGTACCTGCATCCATCACCTCTCATATCCAGAGTCTCCATTTACCTTCCATCTATAATATTGTCATATCTATCCCACATGTACTCACCATGGGACCTACTGCTATATGCCCCATTAGTTCTATCCTCTTGCTCATGCTTGATCAGAAGTGGTCCATAGTGTTGTAATTCTGATAATCTCTGAAGTATTACTGGATTTACCTATGCTTGTTTCTCTTGTTCCTATATGATGTTGTCATTGTTTGCCTTACAAATCCTTATTTGTGCCTTTAAGCTTCTCAATGTGTCTGCCAAATCAGAAGAGTTCCCAACACCATGCTTCTCTTTTGATCCATAGGGAGAGTCTTGGAAACTGTAGTCTACCATCTTGCTAGTCATCTTTGATATTCTTCCTGCAAGGTATATCATGTTAGCTAAACCAAATCACAATAAACAACGTACCTTAGCATAAATCGGGCATGATATCTCGTTTGCAAGGTCAACAAATCAATGTAATACATGTATAACATAATCATGACAACATATAGAAAGATAAAACATACGAATATAAGCATATAAACATCATTTTAGATATTGTCCAGTCATCAATGCATGACCATATCAACTACACATACCATGACCTCATGCATGACAACAACCACCACAACACTGTACACTTTACCACATGTGAATACTAACATGCATAAGCAATGCATAATCAACCATACACTCATGATGACACACTCCACAACAACATCATCAAATTCCCATGGTGACCTCATTGCAACCATAACCCATACCATACAATTGCAACAAGCACATGGTATTACAACAAAAGAAACACATATGCAATCGAAATGAATGCATGACCCACACACAACCCATCTAGTCTGAGGGGTGAACCATGCTCTGATTCTGTAACACCCTACTCTGACATCGACCCAAGTAACTAGCCAAATGGGGTAAACATGTGATGAGAAGTTACTATGATATGATTTGAATCCCTATGTATCGGTTAAGGAAGTGAAACCGATGGAAACACACCATACAAACCTTCCAAATCAGCAAGATAATCCCCAGGAGCCATCCCAACCACTTAGGTAACCAACCCCTAAGTCCAACTGAGTTTTTTGACCATTAAGCCCTTGAATGTTCCTTTGATGTGGGAAAGCATGCATCAAGGAGGATCTAGATGCTCCCATAGCATGGGTATGCATGTGTCTAGGGACTTTTCTACCCAGTGCTATGCCTGGGTCTATTGTATTTGAGCCACTTTTTAGGCCCAGAGCCCAGGTCACTACCCATAACTAAATTACACTTTCAAAACTGAAAGATAATAACAAAACAATGATATAAATGCAATTTCTTGAACAAGGACTTGATTGGACCCCTATTAGCCATAACAAGAATTTCATAAAACATGTCACAATTATGTAATCTACGGTTTTAAAAAACAAATATGAGCATAGGGGTCTCATACTCATCTGAGAATCACTAAGAAGAATTGATGCCTCAACACATTAGCTGAAATTTCATCCATTATGCCTTTAATAAATTGTTCATTCATTTACAAGTAAAAACATGATGAGAGCCATACATAGCCACTGTCATAATACATGTGCATAAATAACATAATAACAACAAAAATACCAAGGAAACCAAAGAGATATAATCCACATATATACCATTATAATACTCATGAAATAACAAGGAGAAATAACCTCATATTAATGATGCAAAGGCCAACCAGTTGTGGGACTTCCATGAACCACTCAACCATAGATATGGCTGAGCCAAATCTCTCTTCAGCGAGTCATCCCCATGCCATATTCCAAGCACGAATGTGGGATCTGATAATGCACATCAATCAAAATTATCCAGAACTTCCAGAGCCCAAAGGACCTCAACCCATCAAATAGTGATTCCACCTCATGATCGAACATCACAAAAACATAATCAAATTGGTCTCTACCCAAGCCTTCTAGGGCTCCAGAGTGTTTGTTCCAACGAAGGCTTCTAGGACTAGTAACTTAACCCACAACTGTTGTCGAGCTTCCAAAGTGTTTGTCTAAACAAGGAATCCAGGACTAGTAACTCAACCCACCAAGGGCTTCCACATCGTTTCACCAACCAAGGATTCTGTGATCACTCCTTCGGATCTCCAAGGCTGAGGAAGAGTCTAACTGAGGTAACCACATACCAATATTTTGACTTGGTAGCTAGCCCTACTAGGCCATAGAGGGCTCTCTTCAAAGAATCACAACCAAAAGGGCTAGATGGATTAGGGTTTTAGGCTAGGTATAAATTGCAGAGGTTGTTTTGATTTGATTTGGTGGGGTTATTGTTGGATGAGGGTATTAGGTCAAAGAGGCTAGGTTAGGGAAAATCAGATATGATTGTGGAAATTCAAAGGGGAAAGGTAGGTAGAAGGCTTAGCACTTAAAAGGTGATTTAATGAGATGGTTTAAGACTAAAGAAGAGTTAGGAATAACATAGGAGATGTATTCTTCCTAAACTGAAGAAAAATGGACAAATTATGATAAATTTCCCAAAACAGAGCATGAACAAACATGTATTCTACCTATCAACTTGAAAATTACCATATAATAGACATAAAATTGTTTATGAGCATACAAAACATTCATACAAATGATCACAAAGAGAAAACACTGCTAAACATCCATACCACATGTATCCCAAAGAAATAGTTGCAACTCATCTATTAATACTGGCCAAAATATGATACAATAGCGTCTGTGATCACTCGTACAAAATCCAACTGAGTCCAACCTTTGAAAAGACTGAATAATAAAAGATATAGACCTCAAAAAAACTCCCCATAGCCTCAGGGGTCAAATCCATGAGAGGAGGAGCAGTTCCACCAAAAACTGAACTGATAGCCAGAGTGTAGGGTGGTCAAAGTGACTCGTCCCTAATTACAATGAACTGATTCATTACACCTCATAGAGTCTATTTACCTAATGTGTTTACCCTAGGTAATAGTAAAAAAAATCGTAATTACATTTACATGATCAATTACATCAGTAAAAAGTTGATTTCCCAAGAGGAAAATCAAATATGGAGAAAAACAGTGAAAGATTAGGCAACTGGTCAAACGCGCAGCACCATCTTCAAACCCACTTTTAAATGACTTATTGGTGTCCAACTTTAGCCCATGATAGCTCGTTGGAAAGCATACCCTATCTAGTTTCTAGATCTACAATTAGTTTTCAAAATGGACGTGCTTTGATCCCAAAAAAGTTGATTCTCCCAAGACGGGTCAAACGCGTAGCACCAAGGCGAGAAAGGAGGCAGAACATTGATTTTTTAGGTGTTTTTTCACCTTTTCACCCGCCATTTGGGCAAACCAAGGCTTGCAAAGTTGTTTTCCTGCATGTCTTCCCTACTTTGAATCGAATGGTGGTATTATTTTGGCCAAAAAGTGCCCCAACCAAAATCATAGCGCCAAGGGTGATGTGCCCTTGGCATTCTAACTGTCAAAAAAATGTGTATGATTACTTGAAAAGCATAAAAACTTAAAAAATACCCTAAAACTTCTAAAAAATGGTGAAATTATTGCTGATCAGTGGTTTGTGCATGGAGTGAGTCTTCAGCAAGGATCTCAAGTCTTCCCTCCTCTTCTTGCTTGTTTAGGGCTTAAATTTTTGCATTGGCCTTTCTTATGTTTTGACCTTGCAATCTTGTTTCTCTTGGCATAATGTTTTGCCATCCTCCTTTGTATGTAATTCTCTACAGCCTATCTTTTTCCTCCAATCTATCTTCCTCCTCACTAAAATTTATGTTCTCTTCTTCTGCCATGGTGTCTTAGTGTCTAAAACCATAGGGAGATGAAATAGTAGTGGAATATAGGTATAGGGAGTTAGGAATGTTTAGAGGAAATTCAAAGAGATGAGGGATGGGGTTTATGGTTTAAGGGAAGTGACAAGGAGTGGGAACATGATGGGATTTAAGATAGGGAATTTTATTACAGGTTAGGGTTTGTTACAGATCCATTTGGGCACATCACTCGCATCATCCAGATCAGTGTTTTAGGGCTCATAAAACCATAATTTCAGTTGCTACATGCCCTAAACAAGTCAACCTTTTGAATTCCTCCTTCCCAGACAGTTTCATGGCCTAAAGACATCCTGAAATGACTTCTAGAGGGACCAGCATAAGTAGGCCCATGCAAGGGTGCGCTGCAGAGCAGTTAAGTCCATTCCAGGGTTCTTTGTAGAGCACTTAGGCCCTATTTGACTTGTGCTGGGCGAGATTGAGTGAAATTCACATAGGTTTTGGGGAATATTCTTATATTCAGGAGCCTTTTAGAATATTCCCACACTTATCATCTCCTATGAGCTCAAAAATGGATGAGGAATGAGTTAAGATACCTCCTATCCTCTCATCCCTTCCTCCATGGAACTAATTCTAAGTATGGAAGGCCATTCAATACCCTCATTGATGACAAAATCTCCTCCATCTTCCTATAAATTGAGCGCTCATCTAAGTGATCAAGGGATTGAATTTGATGAATTGTAAGGAGATAATATTAGTTTGAGAATTGATACTAATGTAAGTGTTGTTACATTGTCGGATTGTAATGCTTATGATGTGATGTGTATGGAACCAAAGCTGGAGGAGTGACTTCGAATCAGGCTTCATGGTTGTAATTCTTCCTTCTATTCAATAAAGTATTTGCACCTTTTTCCATATGCTTATCTTGATATGTGATTCTTATATGTGTGAATGTATTTGATTCCATTTACTTGTAATAAATAGATATTTTGCTTTGATTGGTTCTTTGTCTTATGTTGATGTTTACAGGTACTTCTCAAGTGTGTTAAGTACGGGAAGGAGCGACAGGGCTGATACAAAGGAGGCAAGACGAAAGTGAAAGTACAACTAGGTCCTCTCATTTTCTTTGTCTTATCTATTGTTTATAGAAAAAGGTTAAAGTGCTTTAAACTATTGTTCTAGATATGACTACTTATCTAGGGAATTAGTATTTATCTGTAGATACCAAATTCTTCATAACAAATTGACGACTCCACTGGCGAATGATCATCATTCCAAGTAGCTTATCTACATCCTAGGACACTCTAGCAGACCTTACTTCCTTTCGTTGATTGTATTTTGGCCTTGTTGAAGTGAATTTTGGTCAAAAACCTGTGTTTAGTTTCCTCTTGATATGGCTTACTATCACCAGCACAAGCTTGTGAGGGACACAGTGCACTGTAGTGCACCCTTGGCTTAGGGACAGTGCTCTGAAGCACATTGTCTCCCATTCAAGGTTGCGTTGATCCTCTTTGGGTCAGTTTTCCACCTTTGGATTGGGTGTTTTCACCAAATTTCCTTCTGTTTTTGCTTGTTGAATGATCAATGAATGTTATGTCTCTAAAATCAACATTGTATTTCATTTCCTAGCCCTAATTTGGCATTGATTGTTTAGTGTTTCTTAAATGATTTCTTTATTACTATCAATTCATTGTCAAAGTTAGTTTATAATCGATTAATCTTTGTTCAAAAGAAAGTGTTGTAAAAGTCTTCATTTCTTTCGAAACGAAACTGTCGTAAAGTCTTCGTTCTTGCAAAAAGATTGATTAGTTGTATGTGCATTAGTTTCCTTTTGTTCATTTCAACATTAAGCGAATTGAAAAGAAAAACTTGCATTGTGCATGTTGTAGTTTGTGAATTCTTGATAGGAATAGTTAGGGAAATTGCATTAGATCTTTCCTCTTTGTCAAAGATCTGATTACTCTATCCCTTTCTAGCTAAGGTTTTCATTGTTAACTTGAATGAAAAGAATTCTTATCATATTAGTTGCATTTTTAGGAATTTCAGAATATATAACGTGATGAACTTGAAAGGAAAATTCCTAAAGAAGATCAACTTAAAATTCATATGAATTAACCTAATGGAGCATTGTCACCTAACGCAAAACATTTAGAGGTTCTAGGCTAGAGATGTGTTCCAGCATCGTAAAACATAACAATTGTCACTAACTTGTCTGTGATACATTCTGAGTGTGATACCTCATTCCACGTACATGAGTATATCATAGCTTGTCCACATACCTTTGAGTATATAGGGTGGTGTTACAGTACGTAAAGTATATGGGAATACTCTCACTATGCGGTTTCACATTAGAAAACACTAATACAGATTGGGCCTCCACGTACTTTCGGGTATATATGGGAGGACAACACTAGGTTGCTATCCATCCTTAGGTAACCGAGTCGGCTGCCTTGTACACTGTGATACACCAAACACAACATTCAGGGAGATTGCTTGCCTGTACTTCTCGGTTCGTCGAGAGGTATTCTGCAGTTCACAGTTGCTTGGTAATCCTTTTTCCTAGATCATCCCTCTTTTGTTTTGTTATGTTATTTTTATTAAAATAAAATTAATTGACCGCAGATAACATCCTCCACGCTTGCTCCTTAGTTGATCTTAGGTTGAGACATATGGCGACAAATCCAGAGTCCACCGATCAAGGAATTCCTTTTGATGGGAATCCTAGTCCTTTTCCTCCTTTTGGAGATATTGGTGCTCCTTATATGGCTACATTGTCCCTTTCAGGATTTACCATTGGCTTTCCAGTATGGTTGTTTTCAACCTCCTTAGTTCAAAATGTCCTGATTTTTGTGCAATCGAGTACTCCTCCAACTGGACAAAATCAACCTCCAGTTATTCCTATAGTTGACCCTTTGCCTTCTTCTTCAATTTTTTCTTCATCCCCTTCTTCCTCTTCGCTTGGTGAAAGTATTGACACGAGTAACTAGGTGGCTAAGAAGAAGAAGAAAGGGAAGAAGAAGAAGAAAATTCAGCAGGGGGGCAACCAAGCAACCATTGTTTTGAATGCAACTTTTGATGAGAAACCATCCGATAAGCCTCACAAAGTTCGATATCCATGAAAACTTTGTATGGGAGACCATATTCTTTGAAATTGTCCTGGTATTCCTCAAATATTAGAAGAATGGTCTTCTCGTTCACATCATCCCGTGCCATCAACTTCTGGAGATCATGCTGGTGACACACCATCAACTAGTGGTAGTAAAGTTCATGGAAAGAAGGGTAAAGTTAAGTTTCCTTGTAGGTTATGTGAAGGGAGTCACCCCATTCACCTTTGTCCCTATCTGGATGAAGCCAAAAAAGTGTTGGATAACCGCCTTGCTTCACTGCAGCGACTTCCATCTGGTTACAAGAGACTCTCCCTTAATCCTTCACTAGTTGATAAAGAGACTGACCTAAATCAATTGTCGGTCGAACCCACTCTCTCTGAATGTGAATCCCAGGAGTCTATACATGACCCATCACAGGTCGAGGAATCAGTTGACTCGATTTCACCTTCAGTTAATCACCTTTCCCGTAGAGAGTGAGTATGATACCACTCAAGTTATTTTGCTTCTTCATATTCCAATGAACTTGGGTGAAATCCTCCTGTTCCATCAAGACAGGAGGAAAATCCTCTCCTTCTCGTAACTCAAAGGGGTAATTCTCCCATTTCTATGATACCCACTCCAAGTAGCCTAGTCACTTCCTTTGATTAGAATCGACTAGCAGGATGTCGTCTTCCTTCTTATGTGCCTTTCCAGATCATAGTACAGGTTTGTAATATGATTGTACCTAGCACTATTATAGATGAAGGTGCATCTGTGAGTATCCTTTCCTCCACTGCTTGGCAAGCGCTTGGTTCACTGCCACTTGTGCTTGTTACCCAGAATCTGTTGGCTTTTAACAGAGGAACCAATCAACCATTAGGGATCCTTCCTCAGTTGCCTATTACTTTGGGAGGAAAAATTGTTTATCTCAATGTGATGGTAGTCCTAGGCCCTTTAGATTACAATTTACTTCTTATCCATGACCATGTTTATGACATGGGAGCTATTGTTTCAACACTCTTTTGAGTGATGTGTTTCCCGCATGAAGGCATAATTGTCACCATTGACCAGCTTTCATTTCCCAATCAAAATATGGCTTCTAGTCAACCATATTCCCTAAATGGTCCTTTTGTCCCAATGGTATCTTCCCCGCCATGGGTCAATTATGTTACAAACCGTTCCATGCCTACATCAACGGATGATCAATTTTGTGATGTTTTACATTATGTATTGGTGACATTGGAACCAGATCTCTCCTTCCAGAGCATTATTCTCCCATCTGATGAGAACCTCTTGGAAGTCATGACCTTTTATGGGTCATGATCATGGATATGAGGATAGTTCCTAGTCTTGTGTCAACCTCGTTAAAAAATGAAACAATTATGAGGACAATGCCTTGTCTTGTGTCAACCTTGTTAAAAAATGAAACAAGGAATATGATGGCAGTTCCTTGTCTTGTATTAACCTCATTAAAAAGTGAAACCAAGGATATGAGGATAGTTCCTAGTCTTCTATCAACCTTGTTAAAAAATGAAACAAAGGGTATGAGGAGAGTTCCTTGTCTTGTGTCAACCTCGTTAAAAAAATGAAACAAGAAATATGAGGATAGTCCTTTTACTGTGTCAATCTCATTAAAAAATGAAACAAGTCCTAGAGCATAGTTCCTTTTCTTGTGTCAAGCTCATTAAAAAATGAAACAAGGAATATGAGGATAGTTCCTTATCTTGTGTCAAACTCGTTAAAAAATGAAACCAAGGATATGAGGATAGTTCCTTGTCTTATGTCAAGCTCGTTAAAAAATGAATAAGGAAGATGAGGATAGTTCCTTATCTTGTGTCAACCTCATTAAAAATGAAACCAAGGAAATGAGGATAGTTCCTCGTCTTGTGTCAACCTCATTAAAAAATGAAACAAAGGGTATGAGGAGAGTTCCTTGTCTTGTGTCAACCTCGTTAAAAAAATGAAACAAGGAATATGAGGATAGTTCTTTTACTGTGTCAACCTCATTAAAAGATGAAACAAGTACCAGAGCATAGTCCCTTGTCTTGTGTCAAGTTCATTAAAAAATGAAACAAGGAATATGAGGATAGTTCTTTTACTATGTCAACCTCATTAAAAAATGAAACAAGTCATAGAGCATAGTTCCTTGTCTTATGTCAAGCTCGTTAAAAAATGAAACAAGGAATTTGAGAAGAGTTCCTTGTATTGTGCCAAGCTCATTAAAAAATGAAACGAGGTCCCATGGAGAAAAGTTCTAAGTGGAATCTTTGATTAGATCTCATAAAATCCCAGTCGAGTCTTTCACTTGATCTCGTAAATGAACCTTCATTCCATCCACTTGATAGCCATGAGTAGTCTACTTAGGTGAATGCAATGAAGCTTGGGGGGCATGCACCTAGAATTGAGTCATCATGCTGGGGGCATGTAAACTGAATTCAAAGATAGTTTTTCGGTTCAAGCTTGTATAAAAATGAAACTGAATCCAAGCAGAGTTTTTTCATTTCAAGCTTGTGTAAACATGAAATTGAATTCAAGCATAGTTTTTCGTTTCAAGCTTGTGTAAACATGAAATTGAAACCAAGCATAGTTCCCTATGGTTCAAGCTTGTGTAAAAATGAACCCATATCCATTTTAACCCTTGTGATTGCCATTTTATCAGCCTTTTGCATCAGATAAGCCTCGGTTTGTCTCCTTCCATCATCACTATATGCTTGGCCGATCATACACTTTCACTTGGTTGTTTTACCTTTTTGAGGAACAGTTGCAATGAGTGGTCTTATTAGCCAGCCTCTTCACAGAAATCAACATGTTTTGAGAAGTTCCAACATCATTGAAACTAGTTTCTATCCTAGACACCACTTGTTCCTCAAATTGGATTCCTCTTTAAGCTCTTTTCAGACTCTCGAAATATGAAAAGATTGCTGAGTGCTTGTCCTTTTCAGCTCATTAACGGATTGGAAATGACATCTACTCAGTATAATTTTAACCATTTTTTGGGCTTCGATAGATTATTTACGAAAAAGAATACATTGATCGAACATGGTCAATAGGTTCTCACTCGTATTGTTTTATGCTTTTTCGAGCTTGAGAGAAAAATCTATGAAAAAGAGGTTGTGGAGTTTTTTTTTTGTTCCTTTTCAAACTCTCTAAACATGAAAAGGACCAAGTTATCTTTGTCGTTAAACTCATTAAAACATCAAACAGTGACAAACTTGTCAATCATGACAAGATCGAGCTTCTCCTTCACTAGACTTGTTAAAACATTACATAACGATGGATTCACCCGAAGGGTGGAATTATACAACAAGCATATGTTATCCTCCTCAAGATTGATAAAAATAAGGAGGTACTGGTCAGTAATGACTGGCGAAAATGGAAAAAGGGGTAAACTACTTTTGGTAGAAGGTTGCTCTTGAACATGACACTTTCACTTCATCACTGTGACAATTTGGGTTGGGTTATCAGCTTGATGGTTATCATACCATTAGTCTATCATACCATACATCACTTTGTTTTGAGTCAATGCTACCAATTCATTTCAGTGTCGCTGACATGTTTAAGAGAAGTTATTTAGTCAAAATTCATCCTTTGCAATACTCATAAACCTTCATTTTCATGACCGCCATTCACGAACCTTGTGTCATCAGTCAAATTCCATCTCCAAAATCATTACACTTGTTTTGTGTCGTTGATGTGGGATACATCAAGGTCCTCTTGCAATGAGTTGCTTCTTGTCGACATGAACTCATTATCCGAGAAGTTGACTTAGAAATACCCTTCCAGTACTTTGAGGCTTGCATACATCAATGGCAAGTTTCTCGCTTCCAATGATAGGTTGACATCACTAGCCTTTGATCGAAAGACTTTGTATGGTGTTCGAGATCAAAACATCCATTCACACCATGCAAAATGTATTGTAGTACCTTGAGGATCATTATCATTATCGGTGATTTATCTCGTGTCTATTAGCGGCTTACATCATTGATTGGTAATCAGACGGTGTCGTCCCATGTTCAAATTTAGATCACATATTCACATGGTTATACTCGTACTTGAGCGAATAATTGAATGATATAGAAAACCCCAGATCTAGTTTCATCCATCTGGGCTACAATTTCAGGAAATGTACCAAATCATCTGTACAATGGCTTTACATTGATGGTCATTCTGATCATGGGTCTATATCTGTAGACGACTGTCTATGTACTTGTAATGAAAGTTTATATGTTGAGCATGGGTATGCCTTCCCTCAACAATTCATGAGAAAAAATCAAAATATCATGATATTATGTATTGTAATCGATGCAGGTCACCAACCACTTCGGAACCTCCTCATCACATTATAAAGCATATCACTCAACATTATTATTTTTGACTTCATGCTTTAGGGGGCAGCTGTTACAGGTCCATTTGGGAACATCACTCCCATCATCCAAATCAGTGTTTTAGGGCTCATCAAATCCTAATTTTAGTTCCTACATGCCCTAAACAAGTTAACCTTTTGAATGCCTCCTTCCCAGACAGTTTCATGGCTTGAAGACATCCTGAAATGACCTCTAGAGGGACCAACATAGGTAGGCCCATGCAAGGGTGAGCTACAGAGCAGTTAAGTCCATGCCAGGGTGCTCTGCATAGCACTTAGGCCCTCTTTGACCTGCGCTGGACAAGATTGAGTGAAATTCACATAGGGTTTGGGGAATAGCCTTATCTTCTGGAGCCTTCTAGAATATTCCCACACTTATCATCTCCCATGAGCTCAAAAATGGACGAGGAATGAGTTAAGATACCTCCTATCCTCTCATCCCTTTCTCCATGGAACTAATTTTAAGTATTGAAGGCCATTCACTACCCTCATTGATGACAAAACCTCCTCCATCTTCCTATAAATTGGGCACTCATCTAAGTGATTAAGGGTTGGAATTTGATGAGTTATAAGGAGATAATGTTAGTTTGAGAATTGAGACTATTGTAAGTGTCATTATGCTGCTAGATTTTCATGGTTATGATGTGATGTGGATGGAACCAAAGCTGGAGGAGTGACTTCGAATCAGGCTTCATGGTTGTAATTCTTCTTGCTATTCAATAAAGTATTTACACCTTTTTCCATATTCTTATCTTGATATGTGATGCTTATATGTGTGAATGTATCTGATTCCATTTACTTGTAATCAATAAATCTTTTTCTTTGATTGGTTCTTTGTCTTCTGTTGATGTTTACAGGTACTTCTCAAGCGTGTTAAGTATGGGAAGGAGTGACAGGACTGATACAAAGGAGGCAAGAGGAAAGCGAAAGTACAAGTAGGTCCTCTCATTCTCTTTGTCTTATCTATTGTTTATAGAAAAAGGTTAAAGTTGTTAAAATGTTGTTCTAGATATGGCTACTTATCTAGGGAATTAGTATTCATCCGTAGATACCAAATTCTTCATAACAGGGGTTTTGGGAGTGTTAGGTCCCTATAATACTAGTGATTCCCCCATTACTATTGTCGTTGTATCCCTTATTAATATTGTTGTGTTCCTATTGTCCCCATATTATTATTATTGTGCCCCATAGAATCCCTCTATTGTTATTTTTGTGCCCTTATATTATTATTGTTAGGCCGGCTTGGTTATATTGTGACCCCTTAGACTCCTATATAGAAAGGAGGTTTTTTCATTTGAATCATCCATGAATTGTTCATTTGTGTAATGTGAAGGAGGTTTCCCCCTTGAAGAGGCTGAATTCTAAGGCGTTGACCTATTTTTTCTATCTTTTTGTGAGCTGGTTTCATAACATTTGGTATCAGAGCTTTGGATTGTAGGGTTTCACTGCTCCAAACAAGTCATCATGCAATTTGCGCTATAACGTTTTTTCTGCAACATTTTAGACACTAAAAAAAAACCTATTTGATTTAAATTTTTCTAAACCTAGGGTCCGAATTTCAGAGCTTTTAGCGCTATATTTGCAGAGATATGATCTGAGGAAGTTTGCCTTTTTGCAGACTCTCGAATTACATTCCAAACATGGGACTCGGGGAAAATCGTCATAACTTTTGTTTTGAGCATCAGATTGAAATTTCGTAAGAAAGCACAGAAAGAGAATAGACTGTAGTTTCATGTGTATATTTTTCAGGTCCTAAGGTCAAAACAGTGACACGTGGGACTTCATACAAGTTCGCTCTTCGAAAAATGTATATAATCAAGTCAGCTTGGGAGATTGTGCATAACTTTTTCTTGGAGAATCTAAATTAGATCAGATTGGTGGCATTGGAAAGAGGACATAGAGGGCTACTGTAGGTCACAATTTTAGAATTGGAAGATCTGAAATTACAGAGATACATCAGATGCAATATCGAGCTCCTACAAAGTGAAAAAAGGTGTGTAGATTTTTTAAATTTTTTTTGCATAAGCTTGGTTTGAAAAATTAGTTTGAAGGAATTCAAAGGGCATAGTGAAGAATTATTATCGGTAATTGATTCCCTGAAGAAAGAAAATGGAAACACCTAGTAAGCAACTTGAAAGCTCTAGCATGACTCATGAAGAAGAGGAAGAAATGCAACATGATATGTCAAAATTACGAGAGCAAGTGCAACAAATGTCACTCGCACAAAAAGTAACAAAATCTAATATGGATAGTTTAAAGAAAGATGTGGAAGGTAAGATGAATGGTTTACAGAAAGGTGTGGAAGCTAAGATGGATGGTTTGAAGAAAGGCATAGAAGCTAAGATGAATGACGTGGAAGCTAAGATGGACAATTTGAAGATAGATTTGAAGACAGGCATGGAATATTTGAAGATAGATTTGAAGACAGTTTTGACAAAGTTTCTACAAGAAATGCTTACTAATAACGAAAGGGTAGTAAAGGAAACTCGTGATGAAAACAAAATAAATGTTCATCATGATTTCATAGACTCTAACGTTGGATTGAAGAACCACCATGTTCCAAGGATTGATATGAGGAAGTTTGATGGCAAGGATCCCAGAACTTGGATACTACATATGGAGCAATTTTTCGATCTCCATAATGTGCAAAACACACAAAAGGTATGTATTGCAACATTATATTTGGAACCAAATCAGTTTATATGGTATCGATGGCTTTGCTCTTGTAAATAAATTTTCACTTGGGCAATTTTTACGGAAGAAATGATAGCACATTATGAGGATACAAAAAGCAACACTTTTTTTAGCCAATTGATAAATCTCAAACAAAAGGGTTCAATGATGAAGCACATTGAGGACTTCCAAAAATTGAACATAAGGGTAAAAGATATTCCAAAGGAGCATAGTATTGATGTGTTCATAGGGACTTTAAAGGATAATATCCAACATGAGGTTCACCTTTTGGGAACGTGATTCATTGGAAAAGGCATTTAGGTTAGCAAGAAAAATGGAAAGAAAAAATATGGCAACCAGGAATCCTACCACTCACAACTATAAAGATGGAACTGTTGTTTCCCTAGCCTTCCACAACCTATAAGGTTGACACCACCAGAATTGGAAGAAAAAAGAGCAAAATGGCTTTGTTACAGTTGTGATAGCAAACACACTAAAGGTCATAAGTGTGCTGAGAAGAAATTATTCTACATAGATTCTAAAGAGGAGAAAGAAAAGGAACAAGAAATTTCAAAAGAAGAAATGAATCCAACCATATCTTGTAATGCATTGGCTGGAATTACTACTCAAACTGTCAAGATAGAAGGACATATCAAGAAGAAAAGGGTAATAGTGTTGATTGATTCAGGAAGTACCCACAATTTTATTCATTGTAAGATAGCATAAGAAATGAATTGCTTCTTATATCCAGCACTAGAGTGTCAAGTGATGGTTGCAAGTGGAGGAAACATAAATTTCTCTAGAAAGTGCCATAATATCAAGCTATCCATGGGAGAATATGTATTGAATAGTCCAATGCTTTCCATTCCAATGGGTGGTGCTGATGTTGTACTAGGAGTCCAATGGCTACAATCCTAGGGTATAATAGCTTTTAATTTTCAAGAACTTTTCATGAAATTTTCTACGGAAGGAAAGGAAGTTGAATTAAGGGGCATTGCAGGGAAACCGGGAAAGATAATCAGCTATAACGGCATGACAAAGTTTCTAAAGAAGGAACAATGAGGTGTAGTTGCACAATTATGTTCACTAGATGTTTCCACACTGAAATCATCTATTTCTCCAGATCTCCAAGAAGTATTGGACAATCATTACAAGGTATTTGAGACTCCCAAAGGTCTCCCACCTATTCGTGATCATGATCAGACTATTCATTTGATTCCAGGAATTTTTTCCTCCAAACATCAGGCCATACAGATATCCCTATGCCCAAAAGAGTGAAATTGAACGTATGGTTGCAAAAATGCTAGAGGTTGGTATAATTCAACCTAGTCAAAGTTCTTTCTCTGCTCTAGTAGTATTGGTGCACAAGAAGGATGGATCTTGGCGCATGTGTCCAGATTATAGGGGGCTCAACAAGCTCACTATTAAAGATAAATTTACCATTTTGGTCATTGATGAATTATTGGATGAATAGCATGGATCAATTTACTTCACCAAGTTGGATCTTCGTTCGGGATATCATCAAATCAGAATGAAGAATGAAGACATTTTGAAAACATCATTTAGAACTCATGAGGGTCATTATGAATTTTTGGTCATGCCTTTTGGCCTTACCAATGCACCTTCTACATTTCAAGGTTTGATGAATTCCATTTTCAAACCCTTCCTTAGAAAATTTGTGTTAGTATTTTTTGATGATATACTAATCTACCACAAGTCTTGGAAGGGTCATGTTGAACATGTTGACAGGGTGCTCAAACTATTGAAGGAGAAACAATTATATGCAAAAAGCTCCAAATGTTTCTTTGGAGTACTAGAGGTGGAATAATTGGGTGATATTGTATCTCATGAAGGTGTTAAGGTAGACCCTAGCAAAATTAAAGCCATTAAGGAATGACATATCCCCACATCCATAAAGCATCTGTGAGGATTTCTCGGGTTGACAGGGTATTATTGCAAGTTTGTTAAGAATTATGGGAGAATAGCAGCACCTCTAACAACATTATTGAAGAAAGATGCATTTTCATGGACTCCAAAAGCAACAAAGGCCTTCGAACATCTTAAAGAGGCAATGTGCCAAGAACCGGTCTTAGCTACACCAGACTTCACAAAAACTTTTATTGTGGAAGGTGATGCTTCAGGAAATGGAATTGGTGTTATTTTAATGCAAGATGAAAGACCCATTGATTTCAAAAGTCATGCAATCAAGGGAAAGTATTTACTCAAATCTATTTCTGAGAAGGAAATATTGGCAATAATACATGCACTTAAGAAATGGCGACCCTACCTAATGGGAAGACACTTCAAGGTAAAAACGGATCATGATAGTCTTAAATACTTTCTAGAACAAAGATTATCCTCTATAGAGCAACAAAAATGGGTTACAAAGATGTTGGGTTATGACTTGGAAATCATCTACAAAAAAGGGAAGCAAAATGTTGTGGCAGATGCACTCTCAAGAAAGGATGAGGATGTGGAAGCATTATTGTGTGCCATTTCTATTATCCAACCAGATAGGATAAATGAAGCAAGGGAGGAATGGAAGAATGACGAAGAAGTGTGGGCACTTATTTGAAAGTTACAACAAGATTCCAATACATTTGATACATTTAGCTGGAAAAATGATTTTTTATGGTACAAATATTGCTTATACCTTTGTAAGAATTCCCAACTCAAACAAAAGATTCTTATGGAATTGCACACTTCTCCCTTAGGAGGGCACTTAGGATTTTTAAAAACTTACCACATGGTTAAGAAGGATTTTTTTTGGGATGGCCTTAAATCAGATATTCAAAAGTTTGTGGCAAAATGTTTAGTTTTCCAACAAAATAAAGTTGAAACAATTAATACCCCAGGTCTATTACAACCTTTATCCATTCCAAGCGAATGTTGGGAGGAGGTTTCAATGGATTTTATCACAGGTGATGAGCCCCAGAAATGGGTAATTATATGGGCTCATTTTGCCTCTTAATTCAACTTAATCCACCATTCTCATTAGTTTATTGCATGTTTTTGATTATATTTATTCTAAAAGAGTGAATTGGGTTAGTCATTATGCCAAAAAGTCTAATGTGTGATTTATGTAGATTTTCGTCAATTTTGAGACAAAATCAAAGGTTTAATGAGCATTTGGTAGCCAAATTCGAGGAAGAATAAGGGAGAGGATTTGTAGGAGGGTGTCCCCTTCATTTATGAACCCTTACCTTTAATTCTCCATTAGAAACTTAGAGCACAAGCAACCACATTAGTGCATCCAAGGGGCAGCTGAGCAAGTAAAGAAGGACTGCTGTTTATCTATAGTTTTGGGAAGCTGAGCTCCTTGATTTTAGGAGAGCTGTTGGAGGCTCGAGATATATAAATAGCAAGGCTTAGATTCTCAATTTTTTTAGTTGGATGGTAGCCAGTTCTTAGTATATTTTTGCACTTTTGTGCAACACATTGTTCAACTTATTTTCGAGTCCTTTTTGAGAACAGTTTATGTGATGTAACTGCTATTTTTGATAAATGAAGATGAAATAGTTGTTGATTCAGCACTGATCTCTTTCAGAGGGCTAATTCTCTTGGTTTAGGGCCAAACCCAAGTTTCCCAAAACCTCCTTTGTCTACTTATATGTTCTTTGCTTCCATTCATCAGTTAATTTCTGTTGCATAAATTCACTTTGCTTTGTTAGAATAGGTTGCTTTTGATGGTTAGTATAGTTTTTATTGTTTCAGTTGATCAAGTAGGTTACTGCAGTGACAAAATAAGATTCAAAGAGGCCACAACAGACCCTGATCTCCTTTCTCCCTTCTTGGGACTATGATTTGAGGTCAAGGCACTATTGCTGCCACCAAAAACACAGTTTTTGCTCTTCCATGCCATTGCTAGTGTGATAACCTGATTTGGAAAAATTGATATTAGTTCATATTCACTTGCTTAGATAATTTTCTATTATTTTACAATAGTTCTCCACATGCTTTTATGTTCATAAGTGACTGTTTAGCATTTTTCTGTTTGTAGGGCAAAAATTAGGTCAAGATAGAAAAAGCTCTGTTTTCATGGTATAGTAGTTCTTCCTTTGATAAGTCTTTGTGTAGATCCATTGTAGGACCTTCCAGCTCACCATCAATCCATGCAACAACTATCACTATCTCACTCCTCATAGATTTCCCAGCTCATTCGCAACATTTCGCCAATCTGCCCTAATTTTTGTGTTTTTCCATAAAGCTGTTTTCTTACCATTTGAACAAATCCAACCATCACGTTCATCCCTGATCTTCTTTGACAACTTCTGGACACCTTAACACCTTCATCCAGCCTTTAGTTCCATTTTCCCATCCTTTTCCCACTTTCAAAACTCAAAAAATAGCTTTCGACCTCCTCCTGTAGATCCCCTGCAGCCTCTTGTAGAATTTCCTGTGAGTGATTTTTCAAAGTCTGATCACAATGGAAATGTTCAGAAGGGTACTAGGGGATTCTTAGGACCTCTCCACATCTTCCTCACCCTCTACACAAGCCAAATCCATCTTCCTTTTCCACCAAACCTCTGCACAGTCATAACCAGATAAATCACAAGCATAATAATCTCACATAAAAACACTCAAAAATACAAAATGATGTTTTCTTCTCATTTATTTTTAGAAGTAGCTTGAATAAATGAAATTTTCCTTTTTAGTAGTCAATGGCACTCATTTCATCAGTTTTGATCTCTTTTCTTGCAACAACAGGGTTAATGGGTAGATTAGGGTTTGCTAGGGTTTGCGTTACATTTCAGTTTTCCTTCTCTTTCTGCAAGTAGAATAGCCTCTTTAGAGTTAGCTTTCTTTCATCACAGTTAAAAGCTTCTTCAGTGAATTCATAGAAGTTGGCTTAAGCTCCTAGCGAACTTGCGCCAGCTGATCAAGTGACAACCTGCAGTAAGAGCTAGTACTTATACATACAACACCGTCACTTCCAAGTTTGTTACGAACTACCGGGTTGATAAAAGTAAAGTAGGGAGCCCTAGGAGTTGCAGCATTATTGCTACAATACTGGTGCTCACCAACAAGCTTACCCAAGTCTGAAGGAAAGAGTGTCATCATGGTGGTAGTTGACAGACTTACCAATGATGCACACTTTTGTGCATTATCACATCCATTTAAAGCCAGTACAGTTTCTACTACATTTATGGAAACAATTCAAAAGTTACATGGAAACCCAAAGATTATTGTAAGTGACAGAGATCCCATTTTCACTCTAAATTTTTGGACAAAATTATTTTCTTGTCTTGGTAGTCAGTTAGCTCATAGCTCATCTTATCATCCTCAATCTGATGGGCAAATTGAGATAGTAAACAAATGTTTGGAAGGATATCTTCGTTGCTTTGTATCTCATAAACAGACACAATGGGTCAAATGGTTGACTCTGGCTGAATGGTGGTATAACACTTCCTTCCATATTGCAGCAAAAATGACCCCATTTATGGCACTTTATGGATATCAACCACCATCCATCACATCATATTTAAGAGAAAATTCTAAGGTTCAAGCAGTGGAACATCACATCGAGCATCAACAACAAGTTCTTCAACTCTTAAAGGATAACCTCACGTTGGCGCAGAATAGAATGAAACAACAGGTAGATCAACATCGTAGTGAAAGAATTTTTGATGTAGGTGACTGGATATTCCTACGGTTACAACCATATAAAAAAATGTCCCTCAAGCAAGCTAAGAAGGATAATAAATTATCACCAAAGTATTATGGGTCGTACAAGGTGTTGCAAGAGATTGGTACTATGGCATACAAATTGGAGCTTCTTGCAACTTCTCGAGTGCACCCAGTTTTCCATGTTTCATGTTTAAAGAAGGTTATAGGCGACAAGGTCCCAGTTCAAACAATATTGCCAGAACTTGACAAGGAAGGAAAATTATATTGGAATCGGAAGCAGTCACAGAAACAAGAACTCGATAGCTACAAAATTGATCAATTTCAGAGTATCTCATCAAGTGGAAGAACTTATCCACTGAAGATTCCACATGAGAGGATGAGAATTTTATAAAGAAGCATCTAGAACTACTCAAGCATTGAGGACAACACCTTTTTGAAGGAGAGGGGCATGTTAGGTCCCTATAATACTAGTGATTCCCCCATTACTATTGTCGTTGTATCCCTTATTAATATTTTTGTGCCCCTATTGTCCCCATATTATTATTATTGTGCCCCATAGAATCCCTCTATTGTTATTTTTGTGCCCTTATATTATTATTGTTAGGTTGGCTTGGTTATATTGTGACCCCTTAGACTCCTATATATAGAAAGGAGGTTTTGTCACTTGAATCATCCAAGAATTGTTCATTTACGTAATGTAAAGGAGGTTGCCCGCTCGAAGAGGCTGAATTCTAAGGCGTTGATCTATCTTTTCTATCTTTTTGTGAGCTGGTTTCATAACAGGGAGCCTAGGCAAATGGAACACCTAGGTCTTAGGGTTTTGGGAATAAAGGGCTTTGGGAAGTAGTGATATGATATGGAGGTTGTGAAAGGGTTTAATAGTGATATGGGAAGGGAATAGAATTACTACGGAGTTAAAGTGAATGTGTAGTTAGGATTTGATTATGATACTAGGGTTTCTCTCAAGGAAATCATTAAATTTTACAATCACATGTAAAACCACAAAATGACTTAAGGAATGCTAGGAGGGTGTATCTGAGCATTACTTACTTGCTGGAGGATGAGGAAAACCAATATTGAAGTTTTTGGAGCAATGGAAAATTTTTTGGAGGATGATGAGAAATTTTCTCAAACGCATAGCGCACAACACAAATGTGCAGTGTAACACAAAAACGCGCATCGTGACACTGAAACGCACCCTCCACTTGCCAAGCGCACAACGCCATCTTCAAACCAACTTTTGAGTGCCTTCTCGGAGTCAAAATTGAGATGATGATAGCGTGTTGGAAAAATATCTCTCTTGGATACACAATGGATCTATCAAGCACTGCAAATGATCAAGTATAGCCCCTCAAACATCAATTCTCCCAAGACTGGTCAAAAAGTGCAGAATGAGGGTGAAAAAATGAAGTGTCCTCTTGCAGGAAAATTTTGGAGGTTTTCCTCAACTCCAAATTGAGCTCATGATAGCTCATTTTAAATATCTCTTGGTCTCATTATCATTTTACTTATCAAGAAATTCATGTGGACACTCCATCTAGGAGAAAAAATGATTTTCCCAAGGTCGCTCCAGAAGTGTAGAAAACCTCTTGTAGCAATTGTAGTTTTGACATTTCTCCAAACCCATGACACATGTGTAAAAAATGAAGGAGGTGTTTCATTCTTGGACTATTATGGACAAAAACCTCTCTCAAGGTTGTCAAATTCATCTCTGTTGGTTCAGAAACATACTTTGAAGCAAAACTGGCCCTATGTGTGGCAAATGATTTTTCCCTTAGAATGAATTCTTGAAAAAATATGGAGACATGATGTATATGAGTTGGAATGGCCTCATACTTGCTGAAATGACCTCCCTTATGCATCCTTTGCTTAGATGTCTCTGATTGCATATCAAACCCTAGCTCAATGGGAGAGGAAATTAGGGTTTAGTATTGGCAAAATAGGGGATCTAGGAATTTTATAAGAATGAAGGGAAATAAAGGGGATAGGGGGCTTATAAACTCCTAGGAAACTTGTGGGAGGTAGGGAGGGATGTTATAAAGTAGGGGAAACTATAATTTCAAGGATTGAGTGAGGGGAAGGGGTCCAAAAGGGCAAAACGCAGGCATAGTCTAGAAAAGTATCAAAAGCGTGGAAATAGGCTAGGGTTTGTAGAAAAATGATGATTTTGAGGGATATGAGTGATGGGAAGTGTTTAGGAAGGTATATTAAGTATAAAGGAAGGCGTAATAGCATCAAGATACAAGTTCTGTTGATGATTTAACCATGGAGGTCATGAAACCAAGAAAAATGCCCAAAAAACGCTAAGAGAGGGAAATGAGAGGAATGGGCATGGGAAAAGGTGAAGGGAGGCAGATGGAGTGTAGGTGAGTGAGATATAGATGGATAAGAGTGAAAATGAGCCTTCCCTTGGTATTTTATGGCGTTTATACCTTCTTTAAATTTTCAAAACTGGTCTTGGGACCCACTTTTTCTTTCTCGAACTTGACTTGTCTTTTACAATTTACCTTTGAACTTGATCTTCTGATTTGATATTCTTGGTGGATTTGGAAACATAATGAATTTGAAACTCTTCCTTTAGTCTAATGGAACTTTTAACTTAGAACACTTGGAACCATGATAATTATTACATATTAAAAACTTAAAATTACACTTTTGCTTGAATATTAAAATTACAAACTATTTTGCTGACGAAATCTTGTTTATTCTTACTCCTTCACTTGCTGGTATTTTATGAAAGAAATGGTGTTTTAGTGGAACTTGGAAACCTAATACCTAATGGAGACTTTGAGTGGCTGTGACTATGATGAAAATGACTGTCATGATGAAGACAAGTCATGACTAATGGCATACTTCAACAAAAGGTGAAATGAGCCAACAAGGGGTAAATTTCTAAAAGGAGTAATGGAAACCCTAATTCAACCCTTAGTGACCAAATTTTTGTATGATGACCTAGTGGAATCACAAAAATTTCAGAATGGGACCCTAATATGATATGAAAGAGTTAATTTGATCATTGATGGAAGGATGCAAACACTGACACTAACATTGGCTCCAACTGGGGATGGTAGCTCCTTGGAGGTGCCAAGAACACCATAGACCAAGTGCCTATCCATTGGGCATGGAGTCAAAGGCCAAAAACCAAACTGAATACTGAAAACTTGACTCAATAAACTGCATTGACTCAGACTAAAACACAACTGACAAATTGAAAAAGATGCTCAAAATTGAGCTTATTCAACAAAACCTACTCTAACTGATCCATTCATCACCTGATCAAGTGAAATGGAACAACCAATGCAACCATGTAAGCATTCTGGCTGTTGTTTGAATTCTCCGCAAGTGCTTTCTTATGAGAAAGAAGAGAGAACTACTGAAAGGCAACTCCCATGAAAACTTGTAATCAGATTGAATCTTAATGAAATTGCAAAGCATGAGCCCACCAACTGACCTCAAGAATGCTGCAAAAGGATCTTCATAGGAATTCATATTGATTTCCAACCCATCTAATACATTACTGCTATATTCTAGGTAGTCTTCATAACACGAATATGAACTTTCATCTTTAACCTTACTTTCTTGATATGGCTGCAAATGTTCAGATGAGCTTTGTAATGAGACTTCTACTGAACAAGACAATGAAACCAGCTGTTGGATCAATTTTATATCAAAACTCTTTTCAAGCTTATAGTTAGCTAATGGAGAAGGACTTTTACTACAAATATCATCCAACACATCAGCTATAGGGTCATGAAAAACTTGAAAAGACTGTTGCAACCTATTTTCCATTGGTTCTAATGAGACTGCATGAATTCCTACAAGCTGCTCATCCTCTGCATTAGAGATATTATGAAATTTTTCCTTTAAAAACTGAAATGCTTCAAAACATAATGGCACTGAATCATATTTCATCATTTGATCACATGTTTCAGCTTCCAAACCTTCATCTATAATTTTAAATTCAATGGAATTCGGCGGCTGAAAATCTATAGCTAAGGAGGATTCTACGTCGCAAATGATTTCCTCAACCATTTCAGGAGAAGGTTCATAATTTATAGCATTGACCACTTGCTTATCTTCTTGCTTATAGTTTTCTCTTATTTTTGCAAATGAGGAGAAACACAAGGGTAAGGAGCCTTGCAAAGAAAGAGAAAACAACCTAATACGGACATCCCCTTCATCAACTTCCAAAAGGTCAAGTAAAGTCTCAAAAGTATGCATATGTCTCTCAGTAGTGATGTTGTCACATTCACCATCAAACCTTGGCAGATATAGGTAATGAATTTCAGGGAAAGCATGGAGTATAGGAGGTAAGATGAGTGATTTGTATCTATCTGGAATTTTACAAGGTGTAGGAGTATGTACAGAAGTTGTAGGATCAGTCTTGATCTCTTGAGGTTCATCAATTTGAAGATGGTCATCATAAGATTTGGAAAAAGGGTTTGGACCAAGATCAAAGGCATACAAGGAATTTGTATTTACAACCTTCAAAGGAAAGGAATCCAATGGAGTTTCGTGATCTTTTCTCAAACATAATATACCTTGGAAAACTTTCTGGAAATTCTCATGAAAAGAGAAGAGATATTTCATGATAAACAACATGATGTCTTGAATAAAAGTCCAAGTTGAATACCTGATCTTCCCATGTTGTCCTTTCATATTTCTTGGCAAGGTTCATCCTCCAGTGGAGTCTTTGGATTTGATTTAGAAATTGAATTAGAGTCGCAAAGTGAATGATTTCAGCCTTCGTGTTCCTGATCATTGTCCATCATCAGCAATCATATCTAAACTTTGTCGTACACCCAGCGAAAATGAATCCTTCGTTCCCCGGTAATGACGCTAGTATGTTATCAATCCTTTGGATCTCCAAGGTTGAGGAAGAGTCCAACTTAGGTAACCACAGACCAATCTTTTGACTTGGTAGCCAGCGCTACCAGGCCATAGAGGGCTCTCTCTAAAGAATCATAGCCAAGAGGACTAGATGGATTAGGGTTTTAGTTTAGGTATAAAGTGTAGAGGTTGTTTTGATTTGATTTGGTGGGGTTATTACTGGATGAGGGTATTAGGTCAAAGAGGCTAGGTTAGGGAAAATAAGATATGATTGCATACATTCAAAGAGGAAAGGTAGGAAGAAGGTTTATCACTTAAAAGGTGATTTAATGAGATGGTTTAAGATCGATGAGGAGTTAGGAAGAGCATAGGATATGCATTCTTCCTAAATTGAAGAAAAATGGACAAATTATGATAACTTTTCCAAAACAAAGCATGAGCAAACATGTATTATGCCTATCAACTTGAAAATAAAAATATAACATACATGAATGGTTTATGAGCATACAAAACATTCATACAAATGATCCCAAAGAGAAAAAACTGCTAAACATCCATACCACATGTATCCTAAAGAAATAGTTGCAACGGATCTAATAAAATTGGCCAAAATCTGATACAATAGTGTCTCTGATCACTAGTACAACATCCAACTGAGTCCAACCTTCTAAAAGACTAAAAAATACAATATATAGGCCTTAAAAAAACTCCTCTTAGCCTCAAGGGTCAAATCCATAAGAGTAGGAGAAGTTCCACAAAAAACTAAACTGATAGCTAGAGTGTAGGGTGGTCAAAGTGACTCATCCCTAATTACAATGAACTGATTCATTACACCTCATAGAGTCTATTTACCTAATGTATTTACCCTAGGTAATAGTAAAAAAAACCATAATTACATTTACATGATCAATTACATCAGTAAAAAATTTATTTCTCAAGAGGAAACTCAAATCTGGAGAAAAATGGTGAAAAATTAGGCAACTGGTCAAACGCACAACACCATCTTTAGATCCACTTTTTCCTGCCTTTGTGGTGTCCAAATTTAGCCTAGTATAGCTTGTTAGAAAGCGTATCCTACCTAGTTTCAATATATACCTTTATTTTACAAAATGGACTTGATTTAATCCCCCAAAAGTTTATTCTGCCAAGACTGGTCAAACGTGTATTGCCAAGGTGAAAAATGAGGCAGAACATTGATTTTTTAGGTGTTTTTTCACATTTTCACATGCCATTTGGGAAAACCAAGGCTTGAAAAGTTGATTTATTGCATTTATTCACTGCACTGAATCCAATGGTGGTATTATTTTGGCCAAAAAGTGCCCCAAGCAAAAGTGCATTACCAAGGGGGCAATGCCCTTGGCGTTCTAGCTGTCAAAAAATTGTGTATGATTACTTGAAAAGCACAAAAACTTCAAAATTACCCCAAAAATTCTCAAAATTGGTGAAATGATTTCTGATCATGTGGTTTGTGCATGGAGTGAGGCTTCAGCAAGGATGTCAAGTCTTCCCTCCTCTTCTTGCTTATTTAGGGCTTCAATTTTTGCATTGGCCTTTCTTAAGTTTTGACCTTGCAATATTGTTTCTATTTGCATAGTGTTTTGCCATCCTCCTTTGTATTTCATTCTCTTCTATCTATTTTCCTCCTCCAATCTATCTTCCTCCTCATTGTAATTTTTGTTCTCTTCTTTTGCCATGGTGTCTTAGTGTCTAAAACCCTAGGGAGATGAAATAGTTGTGGAATATAGGTATAGGGAGTTAGGAATGATAAGAGGAAATTCAGAGAGATGAGGGAAGGGGTTTATGGTTTAAGGGAAGTGACAGGGAGTGGGAAGGTGATGGGTTTCAGGATAGGGAATTTTATTATAGGTTAGGGGTTTTGGGAGCCTAGGAAAATGGAACACCTAGGTCTTAGGGTTTTAGGAATAAAGGGCTTTGGGAAGTAGTGATATGATATGGAGGTTGTGAAAGGGTTTAATAGTGATATGGGAAAGGAACAGAAGTGCTCTGGAGTGAAAGTGAAGGTGTAGTTAGGATTTGATTATGATACTAGGGTTTTTCTCAAGGAAATCATTAAATTTTACAATCACATGTAAAACCACGAAATGACTTGAGGAATGCTAGGAGGGTGTATCTAAGAATTACTTGTTGGAGGATGAGGACAACCAATCTTGAAGATTTTGGAGCAACGACAATTTGTTTGGAGGCTAATGAGCAATTTGGTCAAACATGCAGCACACAACACAAAAAGGTAGTGTAACGCACAAACGCGCAACGTAACACTGGAACACACACTCCACTTTCTAGGTGCGCAATGCCATCTTCAGACCAACTTTTGAGTGCCTTCCCAAAGTCCAAATTGAGCTCATGATAGCTAGTTGGAAAAATATCTCTGTTGGATACACAATGGACCTATCAAACACCACAAATGATCAAGTATAGCCCCTCAAACATCAATTCTCCCAAGATTGGTAAAAAAAAGTGTAGAATGAGGGTGAAAAAATGAAGTGTTCTCTTGCAGGAAACTTTTGGAGGTCTTCCTCAACACCAAATTGAGCTCATGATAGCTCATTGGAAATATATCTCTATTGAGTTATCATTTGAATTATCAAGCAAGTCATGTGGACACTCCATATAGCAGAAAAATTGATTTTTTGAAGGTCACTCCAGAAGTGCAGAAAGCCTCTTGTAGCAACTCTATTTTGACATTTCTCCAAAACCATGACACGTTTGTAAAAACTGAAGGAGTTTTTTCATCCTTGTGTAAAAGCAAAACTGGCCCTATGTGTGGCAAATGATTTGTCCCTTGGAAAGACTTCTTGGAAAATGATGGAGACATGATCTCTATGAGTTGGAATGGCCTCATACTTGCTGAAATGACCTCCCTTATGCATCCTCTTCTCAGATGTCTCTTATTCCATAACAAACCCTAGCTCAATGGGAGAGGAAATTAGGGTTTAGTGTAGGAAAAATAGGGGATTTGGGAATTTATAGGAATGAATGGAAATAAAGGGGATAGGGAGCTTCTAAATTCTTAGGAAAATTTTGGGAGGTAGGGAGGGATGTTAGGAAGTAGGGGAAACTAGAATTTCAAGGATTGAGTGAGGGGAATGGGTCTAAAAGGGAAAAACACTGGCCTAGTCTAGAAAAGTGTCAAAAGTGTAACAATAGGCTAGGGTTTGTAGAAAAATAATTATTTTGAGGGATAGGAGTGATGGGATGTGTTTAGGAAGGTATATTAAGGATAGGGGAAGGCGTAAGAGCATCATGATACAAGTTCTGTTGATGATTTAACCATGGAGGTCATGAAACCAAGAAAAATTCCCTCAAGACCCTAGGAGAGGGAACTGAGAGGAATGGGCATGGGAAAAGGTCAAGAGAGGTAGATGGAGTTTAGGTGAGTGAGATATAGATGGATAAGAGTGCAAATGAGCCTTCCCTTGGTCTTTGATGACCTCTATACCTTGTTTAAACTTTCAAAATTGGTCTTGGGGCCCACTTTTTCTTTCTCAAACTTGACTTGTCTTTTACAATTTACCTTTGACCTTGATCTTCTGATTTGATCTTCTTGGTGGATTTGGAAACATAATGAATTTGAAACTCTTCCTTTTGGCTGATGGAACTTTGAACTTACAAAACTTGGAACCATGATAATTATTACATATTAAAACCATAAAATTACATGTTTGCTTGAATATTCAAATTACAAACAATTTTGCTAATGAAATCTTGTTTATTCTTACTCCTTCACTTGTTGGTCTTTTATGCAGGAGATGGTGTTTTAGTGGACCTTGGAAACCATAAAACCTAATGGAGACTTTGATTGGCTATGACTATGATGAAAATGACTGTCATGATGAAGACAAGTCATGACTAATGGTATACTTCAACAAAAGGTGAAATGAGCCAACAAGGGGTAAATTTCTAAAAGGAGTAAATGAAATCCTAATTCAACCTTCAGTGACCAATTTTTTGCATGATGACCTAGTGGAATGATAAGAATTTTAGAATGGGACCCTAATATGATATGAAAAAGTTAATTTGATCACTGATGGAAGGACGAAAATACTGACACTAACAGATTCTAGGACTAGTAACTCAATCCAAGCTGTTACAAGGCTTCTAGAGTGTTTTTCCAGCTAGGGCTTCCAGGAGCTAGTAACTCAACCCAAGCTAAAGGAAATATGAGAGCCAACCAGAAAAACAAAGAAATGAACCCACAACACCATGGCTATCCAAGAAATGTCAAGGCCAAGGAAATCCACTTCCACTCCAGGAAATCCTCCATGCCAATTACAGATCATGACCAATAAATCACATGCATATGCCATGGATACCAAAACTAGTGAGGAAAACATACATGAAAGTCAGTACCTCTAAGAAAAACCTATTGTAGCTGCTGATCCCAATGTCCTCTTTCACTTTCCTACTATTTCTTTGTCTTCTTGCTCTAAACCTCCAAGTATTCCACACTCCTCCAAGAGTGCTCGAAGAAAACTCTAAGTGCCCAAAAGTATGAGAGAAAGACTAGAGATAGAGCTCCAAAACTGAACTGAAAAAAGTCTATGAACCGATCCTCATAAGCCTTTTTATTAATGAGGCCTCTATTTTCTTCATTGTCCATTATTTTCCTTCACTTTCCTCCTCACATGAAACCTGTGATCTTTCACCTCCTTTTTATCATAATTTCCATTATTTTCATAAGTAAATATGCCAAAATGCCATTTTTCCTTTGCAAATCCTTTTCCACTGCCTTTTCCAATTTCCTTAGCCATTAATCAATCACCAAGGATCCCCATAAACTGTGGTTATTATTTTTCCTTTATTAACTTTTATTACATAGAATTTTCACCAGGGTTGTTACACATGAATACTGTTCTGAGGGCCCTACTCTTAGCCAATGGAAGGTCCCTCCACTTTTGAGCTGGAGGTCTAGCTAGCCTAGTTCCCTGTCATCCCAATGCCCTTTCCTCATGCATCCTGATGAATGACCAAGAATTAGCTAGATGGGCCAACTTGTTAAGTGGTCTACCTCTTAGCCAATGGTCTAACTGCTTGGCTAGCATGGCTGCCAACACATCCTGGATGAAATTATCCCTTATGAACCCCTAGGTGATACAAGTTAAAATCCTAGGATAATATCAGGGCCATGTGAACTTCCTTTGTACAATTGGGAAGAGGGAAAATATGGGCATGTCAATGACAAGATCCCATGGCTAGGGTTCCTCTTGGTTAATAGATAAGGTTACCAACTTCATTATAAGACTAAGTCTCAGCTCTCCTTTGTAGTAGCACTGCTCTAAGTAGAACCTCCTCATTCAAGCATGACTCCTTTTTCGGCTTAACTGCGGTGGTTCTATGAACATCTGGTCCTGAGCCTGTGTTCTGCCATGACCACCACGACCTGCTAAGACCCCAATGGTGCTATCCACTTGAGCTTCTGATAGAGACATTCTAATTAGTTACTGATCCTTGCATATTCCCCATTTTGGGACAGGGAAGTTGTGAAGAGATATTGTTGAAATTGACTTGGCAACCATCAACTGATTGAAGCATTGATGTTCCAACTCCATTCTGTATATCTCTCTCTCTCTCTCTCTCTCTCTCTCTCTCTCTCTATATATATATATATATATATATATAGATATATATATATAGATATATATATATATTGTGCATAGAACCTGAGTAAATTCATGATTGAGCTACTTCATACGCATTGAGTTTTCGCCGAGCTCCCTTCGAGATATCTGCATGGTACGATCAATTTTTTGATCTGAGATATTCATTCTATGTGATTGCATGGATGTATTGATGATGTTTGGGATCATTATTGACGAGCACATTTGGATGTTGCCTTAGTATGAGATTGTCTATGATATTTTGGATAAGAAGTCTATAGCTTTATGCATGACTAAGGTGGAGTATGATGTTTCTAGCATGACTACCTGTGAAGTAGGATGAAGAAGTTCTTTGACGAGCCATTTGAACAGGTTTTGGATATGACAAGTATACAATGTGATAATAATGAGTGGGATCCAATTGGTAGAGAATCTCGTATATAGCTACGATTGAGATACCTTCATATATTGAGACTATACTTCTGTAGGAGACAAGCTTAGACTTATGGTTAGCACCTCCTTGAGAGGGAGGATGACTATGGTATCCTTTTTGTGATATATGTATTTTTGTTCTAACATGATATTTGATTTGATTTCTTGTATGAACAAGAGATAGCTACTATTAATACATGATGATTACCATATATGAGTATGATGATATGTTGCTGATCTACAGAGAGAATCGTTGATCGAGGACATTGAGCCAACTCTTCCCCCCTTGTTTGAGCTCCTAGGGTGTGGAATTGAGATGGAGGGATCCTAGGGTTGAGGCATCTATGGAAAATAGGGTATCACCCTATCTATTACCCATAGGTTTGGAGATGTTTCTCCCCTATATTGATCTTTATAGAGTATACCATAGTTGGAACCATACCCATAAGCTGGGCTTGTTGGGATTGTCCCTCCCCGTCTGGGCAATAGATTGAGGAGGCTTGATGCATGTGATCCTTACGTTTTGGTAAGTCAGGTATCTAGCCCAAGCTCGGATTATGATGGAGGTGTTCTACCACATGACTCTTGAGGGTCATTTTTGGGAAGATTGGAAAGAAATAGGATGGGTTGAGATGTGCTCCCATATATCACGTATTGCTTGATATGGGGTCGTATATGTTTAGATTCCCCATGACATTCGAGGTTGAGATGTGCTCCCCTATGTGGTTCCAGGTTGAGATGTGCTCCTTAATGATATGCTCTCCAATGATGATGCTGGTCGTAGCATTGGGATCCTAGCTGGCAGTGACATTAGAGAACTTTTGAGGTCTAAAATGGGCCTCCTAAGGAAAATGTACAAGAAAACAAACTTTATCAGGACCAATAGGATTCAAGTTGATGATGTCAACCATGGGGGGTGATTCACCGTTTTTGGGGTTAAAAAGCAAAAATATTAAAAAATAATAAAATAATAAAACTAGTTTTTCAACTTGTATTTTCAACTTATCTCCCTCAGGTTTTACTAAAGTTTCTAGTGGGAGTAATTGTTGGATGCAAAATTTAATTCCTCATCCAAGGAGTACCCATGTTGCATACTTTCAATGGAAACTGCTACATGAAAAATGAGAAATACATGAAAAAAATGATTGCAATAACATTTTTCATGTATTTTTCATTTTTCGTGTAGCGGGGTCCATCAAAAGTATGCAACATGGGTACTCCTTGGATGAGGAATCAAATTCTGCATCCAATGAGTGTTCCTGCTTGAAATTTGAGTAAACCCATAGGGAGATAAGTTGAAAATACAAGTTGGAAAAGTAGTTTTTAGTTTTTTCCCTCTAAAATTTGATGATGTAATCTAATATTATTTTATTATTTCCACTATTATTTTATAATTTCCTTAAGAGGCCCATTTTAGACCTCAAAATTCCTTTAACGTTCCAAGTGGTAGCAATGGCTCCCTGATGAATAGAGGGTGGTAGCTTAGGCTCCCCTCCGATATCAAACTCTTATTCCTTTAGATTTGAGAATGTTTAGCATATGAGCAAAGACAATCAAGAGATAAGCATGCATAATCAAGAGATGAATTGAGATGAGTAGTGAGGATATATGATGATGAGATTCTTGATAGTGGATATGATTTGATGACAGGATACACATGACATGATGCATGAGGAATTCTCCCTAGTTGAGAGGGAGTGTTAAAATTGGAAACTAGGTCCAAATTCCACTTTTGGACAGCTCATTTGATGGAGATGATGATTTCATTGAATTCCTCTTTTGGAGGGGACCAAAATTGACCTAAATATCATCAAATTTGGATAAAGGAAAGTGAATTTTTGAATTATAAGCCCACATGTGCATTTTTTATTAGGTCAGCCCTAAAGCAAATTGGACACCCTTGAAGGCTATAAATAAAAGCGACCTCAAACTCATTTTCACAACATCATGGATCATCCTTATATTATCTTTCTTTTTTTTGGCTTGCATAGGTGTCAGGCAGATCCATGGAAGAATGGGTTCGCACGAAGGTGATTTTTTTTTGTCCTTAATCCATTTAAGTTTTCAAATCTCATGCCAGGGTTTGGATGCAATGCTTAAGCTTCTCAATTCCTCCTTAGGGCCTCATAGCTAGAGCCTCACATCCTCTTATATATATATATATATATATATATATATATATATATATATATATATATATATATATATATATTCCTAGTTCAAGCCCGACGGATCCCATTGTGCTCAACTAATTCCAGTGACCGTGAGCTAACCATGTCACCCTGACACCTTATCTTTACATCTCCTTATACCCTCGGGACAAACCTCTAGGACACATCATCCCATTTCTCTCCATCCTAGTGAACCCAATGTGTGTTATTTTGTTAACATCCACGGCCTCTTTACTGGGATTACCTGTTTAGTGGGTTTGCATGACCTCCTTCCCATTTGTCTACTGCTCTGACTTACCTACCATTGTGGTCTGTTCCACATCACCCCGATCCCTTGGTCCCAACATCCTTTCTTGTTTCATGTGTTAAAAATTATAGGATTTCTTCATTAGGATGACCTGTAAGCTGGGGCCATCCTTCCACTTTTCATCAAAATTACCCTGGTGGGTCCCTTACTTCATGACCAAATTCAACGACCATAAGTCTAGCGGGGATATCTATGGAAGAGGTTGGATTTTTTCTATTTCAACATAATTGGTGATTAATGGGTAGGTACCCCGATGTAATTAGGGTTTTGGCCTCAAGTTCTAAGGCCTCCATCGGACAATCCACGATGGTTCTGCTCATCCGATGGATGACATTATTTGTGCCACCTCTTTTACCTCCCCATTGATGTCATCGAAGAAGGGTATCACAACACCTCCTATGCCATTTGATCACTAGATGGGATCTTGGCTGTCCATTTGAGTTGGGGCCCCAAACCTATAACCCTTTTTCAGGCCTCTCCAGTCTTGGGCCTCCATGTTATCTTGATGATTTTATCGTGGTGCTCTCTCAATTTCTTTTATGCGCACCTTCGGGATGGAGCCTCCATGCTATGTGGATAATGGGGCCATCCTACTACAGAATGCCACTTTTGATTGTCCCACATGGTTGTATCGCCACATCATCCTAGCGCTTTCATTAAGCTCAACTCTATAACGTGCTGAGTGGGACCCTCCAGGACACTTCATTCTGATACCTTCACCGCGATGTTTCCCTTGGGTGCTCCTCTTGCAGCTCCAAGACAAGGCCTCTGGGACAGATGGAGACTATTCTGAGGGCCCCTCTCTCAGCTAATGGGAGGTCTCTCCACTTCTTAACTAGAGGTCTAGTTGGCTTGGTGCCCTGTCATCCCAGTGCCCTTTCCTCATGCATCCATATGAATGACTAGGAATTAGCCTATTGGGCCAACTTGTCAAGTGGAAAACCTCTCATCTAATGGTTTATCTGCTAGGATGGTATGGCTTCCAACACATCCTGGCTGGTGTTATCCCTTATGACCCCTTGGGAGTTGAGAAGCGACAACAAAAGATTCTAGTTTAATTTGTCTTTGAGTTAAATTGAGAATTAAAATCAAATTCTATTCTCATAGAAACTTGTAAATAATTAATTAAGTTTAATTAACTTAATTAGCTTAGGAATTTCGAGTTGGAAGTCTTTTTGTAGTCATGTATATGTTCTCCCTAATTTTTAGCGGTCCAGGATGAGTTTAATTATGAGTTTTAAATTAGATAACCTAGTTTACTGAGTTATGTTCAGTTAAATTAGTTCCAAATAGTTTGTGGAATTAATAGAGATTTAACGGTTAGTTGGTGCACTACTGCAACAAGTGTCACTCTAGTTAACTAAAGATTCCCTTATCAGAAACTCATGCATGTCGATTCTAAGAATGACCCAGTTGAGACTAGAGTGTAGGGACGATGTACTATCAGTTGTATGATTTATTGAGTTGTATAGATCATGCATGCAGTTAGAGAAGGACTTATGTTTGGATTGCGTAATTTTGGAAGCATGAATTCCCTTTAAATATGGGCTATTCATGATTCCTAGGAATTGTGCAAGAGATTAGGAGCTTGGAGAGCTACTGAATAGGCTAAGGATTTGGCTTGAGCTAGCTTGTGAGCTGAGAGAGTTGAGCATACTTGTGCATAATTTTTCTAGTGAGAAAAAGCTTTATATCTGCACTCATATTTATGGTATATGCAATATAGATCGCAAGGTTTTGAACAATGGCTTTCCCTAGATACATCTTGTGTTATGTACCATTTATTTATATTCTTCTTGTTCATATTGTTTTCATCGATCTATTGGATTCTGCTGGTGGAAAGTAGTAGTAGATTCTTGTCCTGTGCTTTAGTAAATTGCATGAAGTTGTGAATCTACAGGATTTTCTACATGGTATAGGAGCCGAGAATAGTATACTAGAGGAGATTTCAAAGTTTTGAGTTCAGGGTTATAGGCAAAATTTAAATTTGCAATGCATACTTCAAGATTGATAGATGGTGCTCTACGGTTTGTGGCTTGAGTATGCCTTGGAAGGTAGTTGAATTTTTATAGCCCAGAGGGACAGAATGGAGGCTGTGCTAGAGGATAATGGCTTGAAGGAATTCATTGATCAAGAAATTCCTAAGCCAACAACATCGAATGCACAAAATTTGGCCGAATGGAAGAAGTGTGTGGTGAAGGCGAGGTAGATAATCCTTGAGGGATTTCGAGACCACATTGTCTCAAGTCTGCAGGAAAAGGAAACTCCGTATGATATGTGGTAAGCATTGATGGACTTGTATCAGAACAACATTGACCAAAGGAAATTGGCACTAAAGGACAAACTTCAAAAAATCAAAATGGAGAAAGGCAAGATGATTCCAAAATAATTTACCAAGTTCACTCAATGTCGTGATGAACTTGGAAGTGTTGGAATAATAGTTTTCGAGGATGATATGGTGAGTCTCGCTCTTCTAGGACCCCCAAAGAGTTGGCATAGTTATTAGGACTTTATCAATGGTTGGGAGAAGCTTCCAGATTAGGAACGACTATGGTTGGATTTGATGCAGGAGGAGATCAAGAAGAACACCAAGGATGGCTCTTCATCAAAGACTGATGATGAAGAGAATTGTGCCTTAACAACTAAGGCTAAGAAGGGGAAAGGTAAAGCTTCCCATTCCAAATAAGATTCTTATCACGGATGTAGGAAGAAAGACAAGACAAAAGTTAAGTGCTTTCATTGTCATGAGCTAGGCCATTTTAATACAAATTGCCCACTCAAGAAGTCCAAGAAGAAGTATTGAGGAGGAGCAATGGGTGAGGCTTTGGCCTCTCAATTCGAATTGAAATTTTCCCTCATTGCATGCATGGTGTCATCAATGATGGGAAGTGTATGGTACTTAGACAGTGGAGCTTCATTCCACATGACTAATGATAAAGAGTTATTAAGTGACCTAGAGTAGAAAGATCTCTAGATGCATATTGAGATGGGTGACGATGGGAAGTATAGTGTTACTGGATTGGTCATGATTACTTTTCAGAGGGAGCATGGGGATCCATTCACCTTGAAGAATTTTATGTATGTGCTCAGGCTGAAGAAGAACTTGGTATCCTTTGCCATGCTTGAGGATAGAGGCTATGATGTGATCTTCTCTAAAGAAAGATGTTCCTTCGACACATAGCCATAGTTCAAGTAAGGAAGATAGGGATTCAGGTGAAGAATCTCTATAAGATGGAGGTAGAGGAGTGTTCTTCTTTGAGAACAAAAGAAGAAAGGGTGTAGAGCCGAGATGTTGGCGAGTTGTGGCACAGGTGATTAAGCCATTTGCATCATGGGGCTTTGAATATATTGCAACAGATCTCTACCAGTCTTCCCAAAGGTGCGCTTGAGCAAGTTGATACATGCAACGACTGTACTTTGGGAAAATACACCAAGTATTCCTTTCACGATAGAGACAATTGAGCAAAGGATATTCTAGAGCGAGTCCATTCAGATGTATGTGGACCATTCTTGATAGGATCCACTACCAAAGAAAGGTATTATGTTATATTTTTTGATGACTTTTCTCGAGAATGCTGGATATTTTTTATGCAAAAAAATGATCAATCTTTCACAAAGTTTTGTGAATTTAAAGCATTGGTGGAGAAATAATTTGGAAATAAGTTCTCAAATGAGTTTAAGAACTTCTGTGTAGCAGAAGGGATTAAATGAGAGTTGACGACACCCCATAACCCTCAGCAGAATGGGGTGGATAAGAGGAAGAATAGAAGCATAGTAGTGGTAGTGAGGGTGATGTTGCATGATCAGAGACTACCACTACAATTGTGGTATAAGGCATGCAACACAACGGTTTAGGTTCAGAAGGACAGCCTAGATCGGATACTTGAGATGAAGAAACCAAAGGAGGCTTATTCCGTAAGAGGCTAGATGTTGGTCACTTTAGGAATTTCGGGTCATAGGTGCATTTTCATGTGACCAAAGATGCATAGAAGAATCTTGAGCTGACAACAGAGTTGGGGATATTTGTGGGGTACACTGATACATCTCACAACTATCGAGTGTACTTTCCAACCAACAAGATGACAGTGGTACACAGGGATGTCATATTCAATGATGAAAAGGCCATGCGAGTTTCCCTTGAGAGGGAGATTGAGCTACATGTGGATGAGGAGTTGTTAGCACCTAAGGTTGAGGAGCTTCAGATTGATGTGGAGAAGCCACAGGCACAGGATCTGGGAGTGGATACATCCACTCAGGTAGAGTCTTCCAGAGAGGGAAGAAAGCACACTAGAGAGGTTGATAGATTGTTGGATGATGCATGGGAGAATGTGGGAGAAACCACTCCTCAGCACAGGTAGAGAAGGTCACTTGAGAGGTACACTAGATACATGGATCTTATGGGCAAATGTGTTGTGACAAAGCCATCTTCATTTAAGGAAGCAGTATAGTAGCTGGTTTGGGCTGATGTCATGGCAGAGGAGTATGACTCCATATTTCATAACAATGTTTGGGATGGGGTCCCAAGACCAGAGAACAAGTCAGTGGTGAGCTCCCGTTGGATTTACAAGGTAAAGCAAGCTGCATATGTTAGTGTGGAGAAGAATAAGTCTAGATTTGTGTCTCGTGACATTTCAAAGGTAAAGGGGATTGACTATGATGAGACCTTTTCTCTTGTTACAAGGTACTCATCGATCAGATCTATATTGGCACTATTAGCACAAATGAGTTGGAAGATACATCAGATGGATGTGAATACAACCTTCCTTAATGGAATGATTGAGGAAGAGGTGTACATAGAGAAACCTAAAGGTTTTGAGACCTTCGACCATGAGTTGCATGTGTGCTAGCTCAAGAGAGCGTTGTATGGGCTAAAGCAAGCACCCCATGCTTGATACACCAGGATAGGTAGCTACTTCACTGAGTTGGGCTCCATGAAGAGTGAATCATATGTGAACTTGTACCACATAGTGGTGGAAGGTATTTTGTTGATCATTGTACTTTATGTTGATGATTTGATACTGACAGGTGATGATCAATTGATCAAATATTGCAAGGAGGACCTTGCAAGAGAGTTTGAGATGAAGGACATGGGGCTCATGTATTACTTTCTTGGCATGGAGGTATGCCAGGGAGATGGGGAGTTTTTTGTGTCTTAGGGAAAGTATGTCAACGAGATACTCGAAGAAAACACAGATTGTGAATATTTTCCCAAAAAAGAGCATAAATATTATGGGTTATGCCTATCAACTTGAAAAAATCCACTTAAAAAGTATGAAATGATGAAATTGAGTCAACAATACATTTTAACACATGAAAACATAAGAAAAAATGAACTGAACATCATACCACATGGATCCCAAAGAAATAGCTACAACTTTTCATTAATCTCATGCATAGGCATCCAGCTGAGTCCAACCCTTTACAATGAGAAAGAATAAGAAGATATAGACATTTATTCAACCTCATCCCATCCTCAAGGGTCGAATCCCTAGGATGAGGAACTAATCCATCAAAAAATGAACAAGAAACTGGAATCTAGGCAACCTAACAACTTGCCTCTAAAAGGGAGGAAACTGATTCATTTGTCCTCAAGATAGCTTTTGATCTAATGAATCTACCTTCTAGTAACTATTATCCATCCTATTTACATGCCTAGTTACCATTTACATCAGTAAAAACATCATCCATGAGAGAAGACTCAAAATCACAGTGATGGCACAATGAAGTGAAAATTCAAGATAAAATTGCCCTATGCGCAACGCCCAAGCTCTATGTGTAGCGCTTGTTGCAAGATCATTTTGGAGGCCTTACCGATGTCCAAATTGGGCCCACAATATCTTTTTGGAAAGATATTCAAGTCTAATTTCCAAAACATCTTGAATTTTTTCATTTGGAATTGGTTTAACCCCTCAAAAACGGATTCTCCCAAGATTGCTTCTGTCGCTCAAAAAGAAGGCAGAAAGGTTATTTTTGAGTGATTTTTGACCTTTTGGTTGAAACATTCTGCTCCAAAAGCTTAGCAAATGCACAGGGTGCATGTACTCATCATCGTGGATCCAAAAATTCTCATCATTTCCTCATTGGATTCACCTAGGAAAAGCGCAGCGCTAGTGGCACTACGCATAGAGACAAAATTTCTGTGTCAAAAATTGCTAAATTCTCCAAAAGGAAAAAATTATTCAAAAATTACTTAAAATTTGTGGAAAACACCACCATCAAGTGTCTTGGTTGGACAAGGGAGCTTCAGCAAGAAACCTAAGCCTATCACCCTCCTTTTTTCCTTTGAGTGCTTGTTTTAGCCTTGTCTTCATTTGCTTGACCCTTATGTTGCAAATCTTGTTCCGGGTCCTGTAATGGCAAGCCATGTGCCTAATGATTTGATTGTCCCTGTTGGCCTTTTGTAGCAGCTTCTCCAAATGAAAATTGACCCTGTCAAGCCAATTTTCTCTATCCTCTTCAATCTCCTTCTCTAGCCTTTGTTTTGTAGCCAAGGTGGCTGGGGTTTCTTCTTCTTGCATCACTGACTTGCCTTTGTCACCTTGCCTCTTTGCTTTGAGAAGTTCCAGCTCCATGAGGACTTGTTTGTCACTTAGCTGCTTGTTCTCTTGCTCAAGGTATGAAATAACATACTTAGCTCTCACCAAGTTGTCCATCAGTGCTTGGATCTGTGCATCTTTTTCCCTTATGGTTATATTTTCATTTGTTGCCTCATCTTGAGCCTCCAAGTCAACTATCTCAATGCCATGATGGATGTGTGGCTGTTCTAGTTCATCATCTTCCATCAAATCAAATTCCCTTTCCTCTTCATCATTGAGGCTTTCCTCTAGCATCTTTTCCTTCCCTTTATGCACCTGCTGCACCTGTTGTACCTATTGTGTTGATGAAGAAGGAAAATCCCCTTCCACATTTTGTGGAGAAAGCATTTGCCTATGAGTTGATGAAGAAGGCAAGGCCCCTTCCACATCAAGTGGAGTAAACACTTGCCTATCCACTACAAACAACTTTCTGGCCCCTCTCTGATATATTTTGTAGGCTTCTGGCTTCTCAAAAACTCTAGTCTCTTTAGCCTTCTCACTTTTCTTTACTTTGGCACTGCTAGAAGGCCTTTCTACTTCTTGGGGCACTGGTGGAGGAATTTGAGGACCATTGAAGATGTCATTGGCAATGAATGTATCCCAAGAGATGTTGAGGAGGTTGAGATGATGTAGCACAATCATCTTAATCAAAGAATAATGATAGATACTACTCATTTTCTCAGGGTATGGATTTTTCTATACAATGTAGGCCATCTTCTCAATGTTCCTAAATAAGAAATACAAGATGTTCAACATTTTCACTCTTGTCAAGTGCATAAGAAGCCTAATACGATAGGTGTACAATCTATAAAATCTACCCTCACATGTAAAATACTTCATAATGATCCTCATCATAGGGGCATACTTGTCTTCAAGGAACCTAAAAGGAAACGTCCTCTTCTTTTCATTCCTGTACTTGGATTTGATGTATGGCTCATAGTAGTTCTCATGGAAATCTTGTGCCTTATACCATTTTCCCCCTACATTTGGAATACTTGTAGCATTAGCAACAATGGAGGATGTAACTGTAAATGTCACCCCAGAAAGAGTTACCTTGTTATCACGGAGATTGGCTACAAAAATCTTGGTCAGCTCAGGATGATGTTGAACTCTTTCCACCTGCTCACAAAACTCATAACACCCTAGATGCCTGAAACAAGAGGCAGTCATATGAGAAGCCTGTAACTCTCTGATGTTTGATGGTTCCTCTCTGATGATTCTGCCTCCCTTATGTGGTTTTCTCTGATGTTGAGGTTCATCTCCCAAAATTTCACTACCACTATTTTCCTCCTCCTCATAATCTCTATCCTCTTTGTCCATGTTTGTTGAATTTTGAAGCTTTGAAACCCTAGAGAAGGTAGTCAAGAAGTGAGTTATGGTGAATAGGGATAGGGGAAGGGGAGAGGAGCTTATGCGATGTAGGATGAGATATATATGATATGAGAGTGAGAAGGAGGGTATTTTTGGTAGGGATTGTTTAGTAAATAGGGTTTTAAGGATTTTGTTTTGGGGATTTAGGGTATAAGGGATTTGAGGGAATTAGGGTATAAGGGATAGGTGGAGGGATTTGTTTGAGGGAATTAGGGTATAAGGGATAGGTGGAGGGATTTGTAGGCAACCTAGGGTTTGAAATTTTAAATAGAAAACCAACTTCAAAATCATGAACTGAATGCCGGGAGGATAGTTCAAAGAGTGCACTTACTTTTTTAGAAGGTCTAAGTGGCAAAAAATAAATTTGGATGATTGATAGGGTGGTTTTGGTGCTTGATGGGCCTATCAGCAGCACCTCGTAAAGGTGCACCATGCTTCGGCTCTATGTGCAACGCCGTGTAAAATTGCACTAGAAAATCAATCCTATGCATAGCGCTCCGTCCTTATGTGCAGTGCTCCATCTGCTATGCGCAATGCCTCCTCAATCTTCTCTGTACATAGTGCCTCCAGCTCTATGCGTAGCGCGTCCTCTTTGTTCAGCCACCAATTGGATTTAATTCCCTTCTCTCCTTCATCTCTCTTCTTTCTCTTTGTCAAATGAAAATGATGAATTTGGAAAAGGAATTTGAAATCCTATATAGAGGGTGATTTTGATTTTTATTTAGAACAAACCCAGTTTCTAATTTTTTTGGAACTTTTTCTTTTTCTTCAAATCTCTGTTTAATACCTTTCTCTCTTTGTCTCTTTTTAGATGGATGATGCTTGCATATAATTTATTTCTTCAATGGTTTCATTTTCTTGCAGCAAGGAGAAATGCTTCGGGTAGATGGGAACACTTATTACATGAAATGAATTGAATTACATCAAAAAAAAATAAATCAACTAAAAATACTTTGTTTTCATCTCAAAAACATGTTTTTGAGATGAAAATTACATTAGTGACATAAGATCTTTGTACAATCACCATGACTTACTAGCAATCACTCTTTTTTTATTGGTCATCCTCATACCTTTGCTGCCTTTTATTTACACTTGAAACCATGCTTTTGACCTTGGAAATGAACCCTAAGACCTAATGGAAAGACAACTCCTTGACACTAAAAATGACATATTTGAAACCACAACTGAATACAACATGGAGATGGGTCAGCAAATGTACCTCATGAGGGAAGATTTGATTTTCTGAGAAGAAGACAACCATTAGTGGACCATTTTGACATGACCTAATGGAATGATCCAAAAATTTCAGTATGAGACACCTAGAATGAAAATGTAAAAAACAGATTTGGTCCCTGATGGAAGTATGCATATACTGACACTAACATTGTCCTTATTGGGGATGGCAGCTCCTCAGAGGTGTCAAGGACACCGTATACCAAGTTCCTAGCTAATTGGGCCAACACGGTCAAACAAATGAAAGACTATTTTTTTTATATTTATTTTTTGAAAAATGACTCGATACAAACTAAAGACTGACTCACAACCAACTCTAAACTGACCCAAAAACCAACTAATCTCAGCACAGGCATTTAAGCTTTATAGCCTTCACTTTGGGCCCCAAGCTCAAATGACATTGTACTTCAAAACTTGAAAGGAAAGCAATCTGGTATATACATTGACAATGAGACAACTTCAGCAAATTGCATCAGAAGTGGTCGTGTTTTAGGAGCCTACCATTCACTGGTGCTCCTGAGCATTCTTGACCATCCATTTCCTTTAATAAAAATGCATTTTGTCCTCGATAGGATGAGATTTTATATGGTCCTTTCCATAGATTGTCAAACTTACCATGTTTCCCTTTTTCTTCATTTTGTGCATCCCATCATAGCACTACATCTTCCGGCTAAAAATTTTCTACCTTGGTTTTGCGGTCATAAATTTTCTTTATCTTCTCTTGCAACCGGAAAGTGTTTTGAGAAACCTCTTCTCTTGTTTGTTGAAGGTGAATCATTTTATTTATCTGACGTTGAATATCATCTTCTTCATTGCTAACTTCTTGCAATAATCTCGTGACTGGGACTGTAAGGGATGTGGGAAACACTGTATCAATACCATAAACCAATTCAAAAGGTGACATACCTATTGATTTCTTACTACTCACTCTATCAGCCCATAAAGAATCAACATGCTTCCGATGTCAATTCTTTTTGTTTGCCTCCAACATCTTCTTAATAATGTTTACCAAGGATTTATTTGAAGACTTAGCTAGTGAATTGCCCTGCGGGTAGTATGCCATGGAATGACCCAATGTGATGTCGTATTTGTTGCAAAACTCAACCATTCTCTTCGATTTAAATGCTGTTGCATTATCTGTAATAATATGGTGAGGGCAACCAAAATGAGACAAGATATTGGACTCTAAAAACTGAATAATTACCGTGTCCGTAGCTTGCCTTGTCAGAATGGCTTCGATCCATTTGGTGAATTAATCGGTAGCTGTCAAAATCCATCTGTGTTGTGCTGATGATGTAGGACAAATTTCTCCTATGAAATCAAGTCCCCACTGCTGGAAAGGTGCATTAACTACAACTAGATTTAGAGGAAGAGGAAGCAGCTTCCCTTTTCCTTGAAAAAATTGACATTCGTGGCAGCTCATGACTATTTTATACAAATATGAAAACAAAGATGGCCAATAATACCCTACTCTCAAGATTTTATTAGTTGTTGTTTTCCAAAACAAGTGAACCCCACAGTATCCTCTATGAAAATCATTCATTACCTGTTGAGCTTCATTTTCAACCAAACAATTAAGAAGAACCCCTCCCAGATATTTCCAATAGAGAGCACTATCTAAAATGCAAAATTCTGTAGACTTTAGTTTTAGCGATCTACCTTTACGTCTTGACATTCCAGGAGGAGGAGAAATATGTGAGTTGAGAAACATCTCTGATACCTGAATGAGGGTGCCACCACCTTCGTCATCTGACACTGCTGCAATGAGATTTATGTCTAGAGCATGAAGATTCAATTCAGCCATGAGTTTTTCCAAGCCTTGACCTTTGATGAGTTTCGTGGGTTTAATCTCAAGATCATACTCTAACATTGATTCTATCCACTTACCTCTTCTGCCTTTCAGATCAATTTGCATGAGGACATCTTTGACGACTGCATTAGGAACATATGCTATGGTATGTGAATGCAGAATGTAAACTTGAAAATCCTTCAATGCCTTTATAAGAGCCAAAGATTTTTTCTGAATGATGTTATAGCGCAAAGAAACATCTCTGATATTCTGACTGAAAAATGAAAGGGGTTGTTCCACTTGATCCTTCTTTTGCATCAACACTGTAGCCAAAGTGTGCTCAAATGCAAATGAAAATATTATAAAATCATGAGTATAATCGGGACTGATCAAAATAGGGGCTATGGTCAAAGCAAGATTTACCAAGTTGAAGGATTTCATGGCATCTTCTGTCCATTTCACAGTGTTGTCTTCAACATATTAGTTAACTCACACAAATGCTCAACGAAATTTGGTGTAAATCTACGTAATAAGTTCATCTTACTGTTGAAGGCTTGAATCTCCTTTTTGTTGCATGTAAAGTCTATTTGCTGAATTACCTCCACCCTAGAAGGATCAATGCGAATATCATCTTTAGAAATTACCGTCCTCAATGGAAAAAAGACTCTTCTTTGGATTTAAAGAAATCCCGAACTCCCTGCATTTTTGAAAAACAATCCTCAAGTGGTGTAAATGCTCATCATCAGAACCAGAAAATACTTTCAAGTCATCTAAATAAAACACCAAGAAAACATCCTTCTCATTAGAGAAAGCTATATCCATGGCCTGCTAAAAAGTGGCCCTGACATTCTTCAGCTCAAATGGCATCTTGGCACACTGAAAAGTTCCCCATGGTGTTGTGAAGGCAATTTTTTCTTGGTATTTTTCATGCACCAAGATCTGATTGTAACCTAAGTAGCCATCTAGTAGTGACATCCATGATGCTCCAACTACTCTTTGTAGAATATGGTCCATCTTAGGAAGAGGATAATTATCTTTCAGGGATACTTTATTTAGGTTCCAGAAATCAATGCACAACCTTATCTCTTCGGTCTTTTTTCGTACTGGGACCAAATTTGAAACCCAATCAGAGAATCTAATTGGAACAATGATACCAACTTTAAACAATCTATTTACCTCTTTCTTGATGGATGGCAATAACTTTGGATTGATTCTCCTCAACTTTTGTCTAAAATGTTTTTGATCCGGCTTGATAGGAATGGTATGTTGAATGATGTTCTTGTCATATACTTTCAAATCTGAGTAATCCCATGCAAAAACATCAGAAAATTCAGAAAGAAATTTAACATACTTAGCCTTTGACTCAGGAGATAATGTTTTTGATAACTTAACAAGCTTGGGTTGGTCCGTTGTTCCAATGTTTACATCTTCAACTCCTTTGTCAGTAGGAACCAAGGTTGGTTTTCTTGCCACATCATCTTGATCAAACAACTCCTCTAAAGGTATAAGACCTCTAGGAATAACATTATCCTTTAGCTGTAAAACATCCATATGATTTACCTCAATGTCTTGTTCATTAGAATCACAAACATCATCAATGAAAGCATTCTTAAACTTCCCTTCATTCTGCAAAAAGGAATTAATTTCATTGTCATCCCAAAAAAATTACCAATATCTCAGATTATTAGGAACAGTAGGCCTATGTTTGACATGAATTTCAAATTTATTGCAAGAATTCATTGGAATTTTTAGACTGCTCGCAGCTGTAGCAAGTGAATTAGAAATGATGTTTTGACTTCTCGGCACTACTTTCAATGTGTATTCTGGAAACATTTTCAAGATATCTAGGACTGCGCTCCTATAAGCTCTCATCTACAGATGCTTCACTTGATATTCTCATTTGACTTGTTTAATAACTAGCTCTGAATCACCATAAACATAGATCCTTTTTGCACCCAGCTTCTTCAAAATATTTAGACCTGTAATCAATGCCTCATACTCTGCTTCATTATTAGAGCAATTGAAAGCTAATTTATAGGAACACACTCTAACATTACTTGGGACTTTGTCTAGTTGAAAAACAGGACTTCGAATCCAAATTCCAATACCTGCACCATATTTACCCAAAGCACCATCGAAGTCCATGCTCCAAAGGCCGTCTTCATCTTCCAGATGTTGGAATTCTGCTTTAGTTTCGATCTTACCTTTGCTAGTTGCTTCATTTTTTTGCTCTTCACTGACTTTCTGCTCTTGTGGAGGCTGCTCAGAAGGAATTTCCATTTTTTCCTTTTCTTGATTAAGAACTTCTCTAAAACTCTCGAAAATTTCTTGTACATCATATACTTCTACAAGCTGAATATTTACATCATTCAATCCACTATCAGTGTAAAAAACAAAAGACTCTAAGTCTATATGTACAACATTTATCGGATGATTTCTGGGCTTCTCTTTACTAGTGATCATATATTTCATTTTCTTTTCTCAGTACAACTTCCTCAATTGACCGAAAATAGGGATTGTAGCATAAGAGAAGTCAAGTTGTAAAGTGCCTTTGAGTTTGGCTCCCCACGATCTAGACAACAATGTACCAAATTGAGGTGGTATATCAGCAACTACCACGTCCATCAAGACGTTCTTGGCTGGGATTTGATCTAAGGAAACCACCAAATCTTTGATGAGACCAATGCAGTGAACTCTACTAGAATCAAATGAGTAAAAATTATGATATTTTTGGGTCATATCCAGGCCCAGATTTTCCATGATGGCCTTGGGCATCAAATTATGGGAAGCTCCGGAATCAAGCATAGCATTATGAAGAATATACTCATGTAGTCTAAGACTCAAATAAAAGCACGAGACTTCGCTATCTTCTAGGTGACCTTCTATAGCTAAACCAAAAATAAGTTCAGGATGATCATCCTAGACATTCACCATGTCAGACAAAGGATCGATTTGTAGTATTCTAGACACATGGTGTTTGTAATGGCTATTCTTGACAAGCCCAGTCAAAGGAATGGACACTTTCAATTTAGCAATTGCACTTTCTAAATTAAAAGATGTGACCCTTTCTACCTATTTGACACTGATGTCCCTCTTATCTATTTGCTCCTTTGTTGCACTATCCTTTTTCTGATTGTCTTTCTCTTTTGCAGCTGTACTTGTTGATGGCTAATTTACCTTGCTAGGATTTTGATCAGCTAGCTCCTTTCCCTTTTTCTGATTGTTTGATGGATCATTCTTCAACTAAACATCCTTCCTTTTCTAAATAGGACTGACCGGTACATCTTTTCTCCTCAAAGGATATTGTCTCTACTGTGCACTCAAAGAATTCATGGAACCACGCTGATAATCATCAGATTCAACCTCCAAAACAACATCATTTGCTAAGATGTAGTCCTCATCCTTTAGAATGTCGAAACTTTCTGCATACTCCTCATCTTCGATCAGAAATATAGGCATACTATCAGCAACAAAAAAGTGATTTGTTTCAATTATCGGATCTTCCTCCTATTCTTCTTCCACTCCTTGAATATAATTCTGTTGTAAGGGAGTTTTGATCTACTGTTGTTGTTGCGCTAGTTGTTCCAGTGCTTTCTTTTCTCTTTGCTTGATTCCAAATTGGGGCTGATGCTGCCCTCTAAAGTTTGGGTTTCGGATCTACGGTTCAAGTCTGTCTATGATGGACAACCGATCAACCATCCTTTCCATTGTTCAAATCAATGTATCCATTTTTACATCTGAAGTAGATGCTTCTTCTTTCACGACCACTCTTTTCTCCGATCTCATTCTTGCTCTTTTGGCCAGCAAGTTCGCTTCTACACTCACAACATTCTTTTACATGTCTTCTAGAGTTGTAGGATCACGTTCACACAACTGATATGCCATATCGGCATCAAATCGATATGGAAACTTAAGAAAATCCAATCCCTCTAGTGGTTTGATATTTGCAGGGATAACATTGTACATTGCATTAAATCTTACACAATAGTCTTGCACACTCTTGCCAACATTTCTTTTGATGTTCTCATATTTGGATAGAATCTGAAGGGGATTCTTCTTCACCTCCCACTGATCTAGGAATTTCCTCTGGAGGATGATAGATGTTGCTGGTAGGGCTTTGAACCATTTCCAAACTTCTCCTCGAAAACTTTGTACAAACAACCTCATCATCACATCTTCAATTACAATTTCATGGTGGTCAAAGAAATCATTCATCTTGTCTACGTGATGTTGAGTTGTGATGGTTTAGGTGCCTTCAAATAAAGGTATTTTGGTTTGATAATTAGGGGGCATGGCACCAATATCTTGAGGAAAAACAAGGGGTGCATATCGAGCAGCCATAACTAGAGGTGGGGGAGATGGTGGATTTAAAACAAGGATTGGGATATTCGGTATACTCAAAGGGAGATTAAAGATAGCTTGAGTGGTGTGAAAAATCTGTGAAGAAAAAGGCAGGGGGTGAGAGATAGTTTGAGTGGCAGTAGATGCAAAGGAGATATTTCGAAAATCAAAAGATGGCCTATGATTCTTATTTTGTACCCAAGTGTTTAAGTTTGAAGAGAGGTTCTCCAAATGATTAAGAATGTGAATAAGTTGTGACCCTGATTTATTGTGTGAAAACAAATCTTCAACGGGGTTATAAAGAGATATAGAAGAATCAAAAAATTTCTGATCAATCCAACTTAAATATTTACTGTGAAATAAAATTTGCTCAAAATTAACATCAAACTCAATGTCTTGCAAAGTGTCTAACCTTCTCGGGAGTGAATTAATATGAGGAATGAAATCCTCACTTGATTGTTCTCCATCTAAACTAGATTTCTCTGTAGCTTTCTTAGATTTTTGTCCAATTTTATGAGGATCACTGACAATGGTTGGAGGATTTAGATCTGGTGTACTTTCAGGAAGTTAGTATGTCTAATCTTGAAATTTTATATATTGCTTTACAACTTTCCTATTTAGCCTATTAAATTCTAAAACTCATCATGCACAAGCATAGGAATTCAAATGAAACATCTTACTGGGGTGATTAACTTCTGATCTTTCGCTTCGCTAGTATAGTCGCCACTATGTTAGCCCCTGGATTGAACCTCAGGCTGAAGGGAGGCAATGCCAGGGTAACCACAAACCATGCTTAGCAAAGTATCTATACCTACTAGGCCAGGAGAGGGCTCTCTCCATAAGGATCTCAGCCAAGATGACTGGATCAAGAAAATTATATTAGGCTAGGTATAGTAGCACAAGGTTTGATTTGATTTTGAAGGGTTTTTTTGGATCGAGAGGAGCCAGACAGTTAGGGCAAGGAAATTAGGTCAAAATTGAAGGGTTTTGATGGGGCACGGTAGGAAAAAGGCTTAGCCCTCTAGGGTATGATGGGTGAAGTGATTCAAAGATAGGTGAGGAGCTAGAAAGAGCATGTAAGCAAAATGGATTCTTCCTAAACCGAAGAAAACATAGACTGTGAATATTTTCACAAAACAGAGCATAAATATTATGGGTTTTGCCTATCAACTTGAAAGCATCCACTTAAAGAGTATGAAATGATTAAATGGAGTCAAAAATACATTTTAACACATGAAAACATAAGAAAAAATGAAATGAACATCATACCACATGGATCCCAAAGAAATAGCTACAACTTTTGATTAATCTCCTACTAAAACTGATACAAAAATGATGTCTACTCAAACCATAAGCATCTAGATGAGTCCAGCCCTTTACAATGAGAAAGAAGAAGAAGATATAGACATTGATTCAAACTCCTCCCATCTTCAGGGGTTGAATCCCTAGGATGAGGAACTAATCCATCAAAAATTGAATAAGAAATTGGAATCTAGGCAACCTAACAACTTGCCTCTAAAAGGGAGGAAAGTTGAAACTGATCCATTTGTCCTCAAGATAGCTTTTGATCTAATGAATCTACCTTCTAGTAACTATTATCCATCCTATTTACATGCCTAGTTACCATTTACATCAATAAAAACATCATCCATGAGAGAAAACTCAAAATTTTAGTGATGGCACGATGAAGTGAATATTCAGGATAAAATTGCCCTATCCACAACGCCCAAGCTCTATGCGCAACACTTTTTGGAGGCCTTCTCAGTGTCCACATTGGGCCCAAAATAGCTTGTTGGAAAGCTCTTCAAGTCTAATTTCTAGAAAATCTTGAAGGTTTTCATTTGGAGGTGATTTGACCCTCAAAAACGGATTCTCCCAAGACTGCTTCTGTTGCTCTAAAAGAAGGCAGAAAGGTCATTTTTTGAGTGTTTTTTGACCTTTTGGTTGACTAATTCTACTCCAAAAGCTTAGAAAATGCATAGGGTGCATGTAATAATCATTTTGAATCCAAAAATACTGACCATTTCCTCATTGGATGCCCCTAGGAAAAGTGCAGTGCCAGTAGCGCTGCACATAGAGCCAAAATTTTTATGTAAAAAATTGCTAAATTCTCCAAAAGGAAAAAATTCTTCAAAACTTACTAAAAATTTGTGGAGAACACCACCATCAAGTTTCTTGGTTAGCCAAGGAAGCTTCAGCAAGAAACCTAAGCCTATCACCCTCCTTTTTTACTTTGAGTGCTTGTTTTAGCCTTGTCTTCATTTGCTTGACCCTTATGTTGCAAATCTTGTTCTGGGTCCTATAACGGCGAGACATGTGCCTGATGACTTGATTGTCCTTGTTGGTCTTTTGTAGTAGCTTATCCAAATGCAAATTGACCTTGTCAAGCCAATTTTCCCTATCGTCCTCAATCTCCTTCTCCAACCTTTGTTTTGTAGTCAAGATGGCTAGGGTTTCTTCTTCTTGCATTACTGACTTGCCTTTGTTACCTTGCCTCTTTGCTTTGAGAAGTTCCAGCTCCATGAGGACTTGTTTGTCACTTAGCTTCTTGTTCTCTTGCTCAAGGTATGAAATAACATACCTATCTATCACCAAGTTTTCCATCAGTGCATGTATCTGTGCATCTTTTTCCCTTATGGTTATGTTTTTTTTGTTGCCTCATCTTGAGCCTCCAAGTCAACTATCTCAATGCCATGATGGATGTGTGGATATTCTGGTTCATCATCTTCCATCAAATAAAATTCCCTTTCCTCTTCATCATTGAGGCTTTCCTTTGGCATCTTTTCCTTCACTTTATGCACCTGTTGCACCTATTGTACCTATTGTGTTGATGAAGAAGGAAAAGTCCCTTCCACATTTTGTGGAGCAAGAATTTTCCTATGAGTTGATGAAGAAGGCAAGGCCCCTTCCACATCAAGTGGAGTAAACACTTGCCTACCTGCTGCAAAAAACTTTCTGGCCCATCTCTGATATATTTTGTAGGCTTCTGGCTTCTCAACAACTCTAGTTTCTTTAGCCTTCTCACTTTTCTTTACTTTGGCACTGCTGGAAGGCCTTTCTATTTCTTGGGGCACCGGTGGAAGAATCTGAGGACAATTGAAGATGTCATTGGTAATGAATGTATCCCAGGAGATGTTGAGGAGGTTGAGGTGACGTAGCACAATCATCTTACTCAAGGAATAGTGATAGATACTACTCATTTGCTGAGAGTATGGATTTCTCTGTACAATGTAGGCCATATTCTCAATGTTCCTGAATAAGAAATATGGGATGTTCAACATTTTCACTCTTGTGAAGTGCATAAGAAGCCTAATATGATAGGTGTACAATCTAGAAAATCTGACCTCACATGTAAAATACTTCATAATGATCCTCATCATAGGCGCATACTTGTCTTCAAAGACCCTGAAAGGAAAGGTCCTCTTGTTTTCATTCTTGTACCTGGACTTGATGTATGGTTCATAGTAGTGCTCATCCAAATCTTGTGCCTTATACCATTTTTCCCCCACATTTGGAATCCTTGTAGCATTAGCAATGATGGAGGATGAAACTGTAAATGTCACCCCGACAAGAGTTACCTTGTTATCACAGAGATTGGCTACAAAAATCCTCGTTAGCTCAGGATGACGTTGAACTCTTTCCATCTGCTTACAAAAATAATGACACCCTAGATGCCTGAAACAAGAGGCAGTCATATGAGAAGCCTGTAACTCTCTGATGTTTGATGGTTCCTCTCTGATGATTCTACCTCCCTTATGTGGTTTTCTCTAATGCTGAGGTTGATCTCCCAAACTTTCACTCCCATTGTTTTCCTCCTCATAATCTCTATCCTCTTTGTCCATGTTTGTTGAATTTTGAAGCTTTGAAACCCTAGAGAAGGTAGTCAAGAAGTGAGTGATGGTGAATAGGGATAGGTGAAGGGGAGAGGATTTTATGCGATGTAGGATGAGATATATATGATATGAGAATGAGAAGGAGGGTATTTTTGGTAGGGATTGTTTAGTAAATAGGGTTTTAAGGATTTTGTTTTGGGGATTTAGGGTATAAGGGATTTGAGGGAATTAGGGTATAAGGGATAGGTGGAGGGATTTGTTTGATAGAATTAGGGTATAATGGAAAGGTGGAGGGATTTGTAGGCAACCTAGGGTTTGAAATTTTAAATAGCAAACCAACTTCAAAATTTTGAAGTGAATGCCGGGAGGATAGTTCAAAGAGTGCACTTACTTGTTTAGAAGGTCTAAGTGGAAAAAAAGCAATTTGGATGATTGATAGGGTGGTTTTGGTGCTTGCTGGGCCTATGCGCAATGCCTCATATAGGTGCTCCGCGCTCCGGCTCTATGCGCAGTGCCATGTAAAATTGCACTGGCAAATCAATCCTATGCACAGTGCTCCATCCCTATGCGCAGCGCTCCATCTCTTATGTGTAGCGCCGCCTCAATCTGCTTTGTGAGCAATGCCTCTTGCTCTATGTGCAGATCCTCCTCTTTGTTCAACCACCAATTGGCTTTAATTCCCTTCTCTCCTTCAACTCTCTTCTTTCTCTTTGTCAACTAAAAATGACGAATTTGGAAAAGGAATTTAAAATCTTATATAGAGGGTGATTTTGATTTTTCTTTAGAAAAAAACCACTTTATATTTTTTTTGGAACTTTTTCTTTGTCTTCAAATCTCTATTTAATACCTTTCTCTCTTTGTCTCTTTTCAGGTGGATGATGCTTGGATAGAACTGATTTCTTCAATGGTTTCATTTTCTTGCAGCAAGGAGAAATGCTTGGGGCAGCTGGGAACACTTATTACATGAAATGAATTGAATTACATCAATATATATATATATATATATATATATATATATATATATATATATATATATATATATATATATATATATATATATATAAATCAACTAAAAATACTTTGTTTTCATCTCAAAAACATGTTTTTGAGATGAAAATTACATTAGTGACATAAGATCTTTGTACAATCACCATGACTTACTAGCAATCACTCTTTGTTTATTGGTCATCCTCATACCTTTGCTGCCCTTTATTTACACTTGAAACCATGCTTTTGACCTTGGAAATGAACCCTAAGACCTAATGGAAAGACAACTGCCTTGACACTAAAAATGACATATTTGAAACCACAACTGAATACAACATGGAGATGGGTCAACAAATGTACCTCATGAGGGAAGATTTGATTTTCTGAGAAGAAGACAACCATCAGTGGACCATTTTGACATGACCTAATGGAATGATCCAAAAATTTCAGTATGAGACACCTAAAATGAAAATGCAAAGAGCAGATTTGATCCCTGATGGAAGTATGCATATATTGACACTAACAGGATCTACCCATGGTCCGCAAACCATGGGATTGTGTGAATAAGCATGTCTTAGAGAGTCTAAAGAAAGAAGAAATAAAAGAAGAAGAAGAATGTAATGGGTCAATAGAAAAAAAAAATTGTAGAAGTCTTAGAGTAGAAGGAAGGCTCTGTAGCTATGTGCATAGAGACCTAGAGTAGCCGAGTGCACAGACCCCTATAGCCGAGTGCACAGGGAAGTCTTGAGTTTGTAAGCTAAATTGAATATTAATAAAGGATATTGTTGCATAAATACCCATTTTTATCTCTTTACTTTTGCTTTATATGAACGCACTTTATGTTATGATGGGTTTGTGAAATAGTATTATATTGATGCACAACTTTGCTTGATTTATATTGTTATATGAACAAAATTAATGTTAACTATTTACATGAAGATTATCTTGTTGTATGTTGAAGTTATCGAACACTTGAGCCATTCTGAGTAACTATCGGGTTAAGCGTAATCTTTGATGCGCGTAAGTAGTTGACTCACCTATTGAGGGTCTGCGAAAGGTAGTCATAGACCTTCGCGGATGTCTAGAGGATGATTAAAGGGAGTTCCATCGATAAGCCATAAGGGATTATTGATCTAAGAGAAGGTAGATTTAGGGCATAAAATGACATCAAACTGATCTTTGGGTGCAGAAACTTGGTTCCAACATCCCCCCATACTGCTTCGGGTGAGACTTCAATCTGCGCACCATGGATTGATCCCGAAAGGGCCAGTAGTGTAGGGATTTGTTTTTCGCATCTAAATCTGAACCTGGGCTAGGACCCACTAAGCCAAAAAATGGTTCCATTGCTGGGATTGGGATCGGCATAAAGAGATGTGTGATGTCCCATCAATGGAATCCAACAAAGCAAGAAATTGAGAAGTGGTTGGGTAGAAATATCCACGAATTCGCAACCCAAGAGAATAAATCTTCGCGCCTGACAAAAAAATAGTGGTTGGACATATATCTATACACAGAAATACAAAAAATTTTCTTTTGCACCTTCCTGATCGAATTGTGCGAGTGGATCGCTGAAGTGGTAGGCGACTAAGGAAGGTGGAGGCTTGACGGTCCAATAGTGTGGACCCTGGAGCTAATGTAGAGGTTGGAAGCTTATGAAGATAAGATCGTAAGCATTGTCAATCACTATCTTGATTGAGTCATAGGAGGATTTATGGCAGAATTCACGGTTGATACCTCAGTTAGCTATAGTGAAGCAGAGCAATGTTTTTTTAAAGGACCGCGAGGTAAGTATTTGAAATCTTTGAATACTTGGATTAAAATGCTCTTGTGTGAAAAGAGGGTTATGCCATTGCCTTGATGTTTGGATCTACATGAAGTGGATGATTCCTTAGAAATCAAGAGATATTAGGTCCTGAATATATCCCATTGATAGAACGTCCTTCGAGTGATGACGAGGGAGCGGTACAGGCTTCATTATGGAGCACTTTATAGTTTATAAATCACGGTTTTCTGCGAATACCTCACCTGCCCACACCACCTCCACCTTCACCTCCACAACATACACCATCACCCACACCACCACCACCTCTCCCACTAGTCAATATGTTGAATACCATGATGTTTCCCATTTTCAAGGGTTTGGGAAGTGAGGACCTGGATCGGTTTTGGTTCGTTGCGAAGGATGTATGGATGGCACAAAATATTACTGATGATCATATAAAGAAGGCAGAGTTGGTTAATTCTCTACAAGATCACGCTTTGACATGGTACATTAAGTACTGCACCAATAACCAATTGGCATCGTTAGTAGACACTCAGACTGCTCTAAATAAGGATTTCAGTAGCCCCAAATCTGAATTGCAATTAGTTGTTAGATTCAAGGAAATAATGACGAGGCCTAGTGAAACACCATGGGAGCTGGATCAGATACTAAAGTTCCAGATCTGCAAAGCTAACATGAATATCATGGATAGCCAAAACTGCGAATGGTTTTTAGCCTCACTCCTGCCCCACCTAAGGGTTGCTTTATCACAACAAAAGATAGGTACCTAGGTGGAAGCCCTAGAAATTGCGATGAGATTGCATGAAATGCATATTAAAGACATTGCTCTGGGAGTTCAACAGATTCATGTGGAGTTGCAGAACCTCTTCTTGGAGTTTCAGAGATTGAAGAAGGAAAAAGTTTCTCGGCTAGAGGTGCGTCAAGAAGTTTGGTGCCTCAAATGTAAAAGCCAAGGGCATGACAAAGGTAAATTCCATACTTTCAAAAAATATATTATAGGGGGAGGACCAATTCCCCTAAGGCAAGAGGTTGCCGTAGGACCAAGTACGGGGCCCACGTTGTGGTGCGCTATCTGTCAGTTAGGTGGAAAACATGTAACAGACAATTGTCACTTGCTGCAAAAAATTATACAAATGATGCAACAATTATTCTACAATTTATGTAAATCAATGGGCCATGGTGAGTGTAACTTAGCTATGAATTGATGATGGAAAGAACATTCGCATATCGAATGGAAATAGAAACTCGGTCTCCAGATCAAGGCACTGGGGGAGCGTGCGGAGGATATCATAGCTGTAAACGAGGCCAAGGGGGAAGAGTACCTGGTAGAGGTCGAGGACAAGTTATTTGCTATAATTTCAGAGTGCCTAGACACTATGCATGGGAGTGTACAATCCAGACACAACCGTCATGCTGTTACTGCACTCAGTTTGACCACACAATAGAAGATGCCCTATAATAATAGCTAATATGCCGGAGAACAAGGTGCAGCCTCAGTAGCCTACCCAGAATTTATAGATGATGAGCGTCGAGCCCTGCGAAGAGGATCCAAATGTGAATATTGTACTATGAAGTGGAATGATGAATGGTGATGATAAAGGAAAGAAACCTGAAGAAAGTGAGTGGGTTCACAAGGCTCTAGAAAAAGAAGTTGGGTTTGACCTAGAGAATGTGAAGGAAAGATTCATGGAAGCAACGAAAAACTTCATTGAGCCCTCTACCTCAGGAAGTCAGGACAAGCTATCTAAATTGGTTGACCCATCCATGCTTACCATGTTCTTGGAGACTTGTATGAAGCTACTACATGACAAGAAGGCTGTGAAAGGGCTACAAGAACTGATAAATAAGTGTGATGGTAAGGAAGGTGCTCTTGAAGGACACCACATAGCCAGAAAGATAGGAAAACACAAGACAAGAACAGGGTGTGAAATGAGGCTTACCATGCAAATAGGAGAGTATGAGATGTACCAAGTTATTTTGGATTTGGGGTTGGATGCAAACATTCTGCCTAAATAGGTGTGGGAAAGAACAGGGAGACCTATGCTGTAGTTTTCTCCGATTCAATTAAGGATGACAAATCAACAGAATATTATCCCTATGGGGTGATTGCATGGAGTTACCATATATATAGAAGGTGCAAGCGCATTGGCCTATTTTGAAGTGATAGAGATTATTGATGACAACAATCCATACCTTGGAACTGGTCTGCGACTATGAGTAAAGTGATGATGATTTGGATCAGATATAAAAGATAATAGTGTGATATCAAGACTGGGTTAATCTGACAGCTGATGGAAGAACTGCATTAGACCATGAAAGCTCCTATACCTCAGATTTAGATGAAGAATTGGAGCATTGGAATAATAGATTACATGAAGTATCTATGCTACACTGTAATATCATGACTAAATCGCTATGTCGTGTGTCATTGGAGGTAAGAAATTTACCTTATTATGATGGTTTAACTGATGTAGATAATTTTTGGACGCATTTGAAAGGGAAGTACCTGAGAAGCATTGCTTTCAAGCACTAGATTGGGTGTTGCAGACTATGTCTACACGATGGTGGGGTACGCATAAAGATAATCTTTGTGAATGACGCGAGTACAGAAGAATGATGAGATTGCGGTTTGGTCGCCCGAAATTTTGACTAACTGAAAAAGATGATGGAAGAAATGATCTGCACGATCATTTAGAAAAATGGACTAAGGTTTATGGAATGGAGCCGCAACCAGAGTGGGTGCATATTTTCTGTCACACTTTGGACATCATTCCTATGAATTGGTACTTGGAAACAAAGCTTCGCCATGGTACCACGAAGTGGGACATGTTAAGAGAAGGATTTTTGATGACCTTCAACTTTGAGGATGGGTTCAAAAGCATCAAAGAAGTGTTGCAGAAGGTTAAGGTAACAATATTCAGAATACTGCATGATCCTTTAGAATTGATTCAACTAGATTGGAGCACCCAGCTGCACCATGCGTTGGAATGCTATAAGGTGATCGTTGAATAAGATGATGAGGATCCAAGGAATATTAACATTCCAGAGGCGGAAGGCCATTGTGAAGTTGAAGGAATACAGATATAGAATCCAGATATCACCGCACCACTAAAAACTAGGCAAGTAAACATTAGCACGGAGGCAGAGCTGAAGTTTGCAAAGATAGGAGATTATTGGGACGACGCTAAAGTAGATAAAGTCACTGAGTTGCTCCGCAAATATCAAGACTTATTTCCTGCCAAATTTTCAAACTTAAAAGGCATCATAGATGATTTGGGAATGATGAAAATAACTTTGAAACTGGACGAAAAGCCCATTAAGAAAAGGCCATATCGCCTTAATCCCAAATACAAGGAAAAGGTCCACTTGGAGTTGAACAAGAAGCTTGCAACATGTATTATTGAACCGTTGGAGGAATTTGATTTGGTGAGTCCAATGGTAGTTCAAGAAAAGAAGTAGAATGATAAAATAAGGATTTGCATAGATCTTAGGAACCTTAATGATGCTTGTGTTCATGATCCTTTTCCAACTCCATTCACAGATGAAGTACTGGATAATGTTGGAGGGTAGGAGGCCTATTCATTCACTGATGGGTTCTCTGGATACCAATAGATTAAGATCGCGCCAAAAGATAGGAGTAAGACCACCTTCGCAATAGAATGAGGATGCTTCCACTATACGATGATGCCTTTTGGACTTAAGAAGGCGCTGACGATCTTCTCGTGTGTAGTCATCATGGGCGTTCAAAGAGTTCATTCATAAATCTTTGGAGGTATATTTTGATGATTGGACAATGTTTGAGTTGGTAAAGCACCATGTAGCAAACTTGCACTTGATGTTGGATACATGCCGAAGGTATCAGATTGTGCTAAACCTGAAGAAATGCTTGTTCTGCATCCCTTTAGGAATCTTGCTGGGTCATGTGGTGTGAAAACAAGGATTAATGGTGGACCCTACTAAAATCGTTGTCATAATTAATTTGGAGGTGCCAAGAAGTGTTAAACAGTTGTTTGCAACACTGGGCCACATTGGGTATTATCAGTAGTTCATCAAAAGTTATGCTTAGATTACCACGTCTATGGAAAAACTACTGAAGAAGGATGCTACATTTTGTTGGGATGAGGAATTTCAGTGCAACCTAGATGTATTGAACGAGAAAATGGTGACCACACCGATCCTAGTCTTCTCGGATTGGAAGAAGGAATTTCATGTGCATGTGGATGCTTCATGTATTGTGCTAGGAGCAATGCTGACACATGCTGGTGAAGGAGTGTTATAGACATATTTGGGCACATCAACCCCAAACTCATATGTCAGTGATATTAGGGCTCATCAACACCTAAAAGAGTTGTTTTATCCCCCAAAGAAGCTTACTCGTCTGAATGCCTCATTCCCCAAAAGTTCCATCTCAGAAATCATCCAGAAAGTGCCTAAACTGAACCATATCTGAAAGCCCTGTGTTAGGGTGAGATGCATCTCACTTGCTACACTGTCTAAGTGAGATGCATTGTAGTTTGACCCTTTAGTAAGTGCGATGGGTGAGGTTGGACAAAATTCCAGGAGTTGGTTGCTCATGGAATCTTCTAGAAACTTCTCCTGTGCCACTTGCCTCTCTGAATTCCCCCAAGGATGACCAAGGGAGCTAGGAAACCATCTCCAATTCCCCTCTTATGGAACTAATTTCAAAAAATGGAATGGCATTCATCATCCCCATTGATGATTCACCCTCTTGCAATCATCTATAAAAGGATCTCCCATCTAAGAGATTGGAGGGCTGAATTATTCTGAGTTGTAAGGAAGTGCTGCTAGTTTCAGTATTGAGGTGAGAGCATTGTGATATTGTTAGTGTGTTCTTGTTGATTCATGAGGTGACGAAGGCTTGAATCTGGGAGGATGGCGTTGGATCAGACTTCTTATGGGTTTTAATTCTCCTTGATATCAATAAAGTGCTTCAATATTTTTCCCAATTGATTGTGTTAACTGTAAATGCATTCATTTGTTTATCATATTTCTGATTCTATGATGTTTATGCCATGATGGATCATTATGCTTTGATATGTCTTTGTTTCTGTAGCTGTGCAGGTACTCTCCAAGTGTGTTAAGTAGGGAGAGGAGTTACAGGATCAACCAAAGGAGAGGGAGATCAAGTGAGGATTCAAGCGAAAGTTACAGGTTGGTCTTTCATAATCTCTTTCTTATTTGTCACTCATAAGAAAGATATTGAATTGCTTTGATTGTTGTTTCTAGTTTAGCTACCAAACCTAGAGGGTTAGTTGTTCGACAAGACACTAATTTTCCCAGAAACAAATTGGCGACTCCACTAGGGAAAGCAGATGATTGTTTGTTGCTATTTGTTGTTCTACGTTGAATTATATAAACTATAGACAGAGTTTGAAGCTAGCCAGGAAGCTTTCGAACTACTCTTGTTATGCAATTGCGTAGTAGATAAATGTTGCTTCAGTCAATCTCTGGTTTAGTTTATGAATTACAAATTTGACTTGAAAACACATCTAGATGCCCTTTTGGTAGCTTAGTAACCTCTTAGGACTTTCCATCATACTTTTCCTATCATTGTTCATCAAAAACAAGCTTGATCCATTGAAAACTATTGCAAATTTGAGCCAAAATCATTTTCAGAAGCGCTCCTTGACCATCAAACTGTCTTCCACTGTGACTTGATATGCATCTCACTTGTCGAGTGAGAAAAGTGCGATGCATCTAACTGTCTATAGAGGCCAGGTGCAATGATTGACTAAACTCAATTTCCCATCTAGGAGTTGAGGGTTTTTGACTAGTTTTCATTCCTACTTGGTTGCTTGCTGAAATTGAACAGTACATCATCACTAGAGCCAACTTACATCACTTAGATCAGCCTCAATTTTGATTAGGAGTGGTGAATTTTTTTTATGTGTTTGTTTTTCATATACAATCCATTATCAAAAAGTATTGATAGTCGATTTGTCGTTTTCGATGGAAAAAGTATCGTTCTTCCATTTTCGTTGAAAAAGTGAAGTGTCGCAAAATCCTCCTTCATAGCTCATTGATTAAACTATTCTTGATGCATTTGATTTGATTTGGGTTCATTCAAAGTGTCGAAAATATATTTCCTCAAGTTTGAAAGTGTCGTTTTGAGTCTTCCTTTCTCTCTTTGAAAAAAAACTGTTGAAATTATCATTTTGGGTGAAACATTTTGAGTCATTGCTGCATTTAGTTTTCCTTCTTGAATCATTCACATTAAGGAGAGCTGAAAAAAATTACATGCATTTGCATTTTAGTATTTTGGTTTGTTCTCTTTGCTCTTTGTCAAAGATATGATTGCTCTATCCTTTAGTAGCTAAGGTTTTCATGGTTCAAACTAAATCAAAAGTTTGTTTATCATGATAGTTACATTTTAGGAATTGCGAACATACATCACATGGTGAACCTTCAAAGGCAAATTTTGAAGCAAGATCAACTTAAAATGAACCTCAATTAACTTAACAATGCTTTGGAATTTACGCAACACCTCTAGAGGTCTAGGCTAGAGACGTGTTCCAGTGTCTTTAAACCTAGTGCTTGTTGGTTTCAATGAAGGTTGGGTGATTCCTCCTCTTTTATACAACAAGTGCCAGCACAGACTTGTATACAACAAGTGCTAGCACGGACTTGTGCTCCCTATACCATCGTGTATATATGGGAGACCCCAATAGGCTTAAATCCTTTATCCATAGGAAACGTAGTCGGCCACCTTATCGATCGCAATGCACTAAACACAACATTTGGAAAGATTGATTGCCATATGTAAGTCCTTGGTAATTTCTCTTTAATTTATCACCAAGGTGTATATTGTAGTTTTGTGATTGGTTTGTTAAACCTTTTTGTCTAGATTCTCCAGAGTAGTCACTTTCGTTCCTTTTCTACTCTCTAAAATAAAAGGTCCATCTGAGCACTTGTCCTTTTAGGCTCATTAAAAATCGAAGGCGACTAGAGTCATCTTTAGCTTTTTCTCGACTCTTTAAAACTAAAAAAGTAAAGTTGTGTCCAAGTGTCGTTAAAATAAATTGACCATGAATAACATCCCTATTCCTCAGTTGATATTAGGTTGAAACATATGGTGGCAAATCCGGAGTCCACTGATCAAGGAATTCCTTGTGATGGAAATCCTAGTCCTTTTCCTTCTTTCGAAAATATTGGTTCTCCATATATGGCTACATTGTCCCTTCCGGGATTTACCATTGGCTTGCTAGTATGGTTGTTTTCAACCTCTTTGGTTCAAAATGTCATGATTTCTCTGCAATCGAGTACACCTCCAACTGGACAAAATCAATCTCCACTTGATCCTAAAGTTGACCCTTTGTCTTCTTCCTCGGTTGTTTCTTCCTTCCCTTCTTCCTCTTTGCCTGGTGAAAGTATTGATACTAGTAACCAGGTGGCTAAGAAGAAGAAGAAAGGGAAGAAGAAGAAGCAAATTCAGCAGAGAGGAAACCAATCAATCATTGCTTTGAATGAAGAATCTGATGAGAAACCATCCATTAAGCCTCACAAAGTTTGATATCCATGCAAACTTTGTGCAGGAGACCATCTTCTTTGAAAATGTCCTGATCTTCCTCAGATCTTAGAAGAATGGTCTTCCCGTTCACATCATCCCATGTCATCAACCTCTAGAGATCATGTTGGTGACATACCACCAACTAGTGATAGTAAAGTTCATGGACAGAAGGGAAAAGTCAAGTTTCCATGTAGGTTATGTGAAGGGAATCACCCCATTCACCTTTGTCCCTATCTGGACGAAGGCAAGAAAGTATTGGATAACCATCCTGCTTCATCGCAGCGACTTCCATCTGGTTATAGGAAACTCTCCCTAAATCCTTCACTAGTTGATGAATTGACTGACCAAAATCAATCGTCGATTGAAACTACTCTCTCTGAAAGTGAATCCTATGAGTCTATACCCGATCCAAATCAACAGGTCGAGGTAACAGTTGATCTGATTTCACCTTCAGTAAATTGTACCTTTTTCGAAGAGAGTGAACACCATACCACTCAAGTTATTTTTGTTTCTTCAGATCCAAATGAACTTGGGGAAATCCACCTGTTCCATCAAGACAGGAGGAAAATATTTCCAGTTCTCGTAACTCAAGGGGTTAATTCTCTTGTTTCTACGGTACCCCCTCCAAGTAGTCTAGTCACTTCCTTTGATTGGAATCAACTGGTAGGATTCCAGGATTCCGCCTTCCTTCTTATGTTCCTTTCCAGATCACAGTACAAGTTTGTAAAATGATTGTATCTGGTACTATTATAGATGAAGGTGCATCAGTGAGTATCCTTTCCTCAATTTCTTGGCAAGCGCTTGGTTCACCACCGCTTGTTCCTATTACATAGAATCTATTAGGCTTTAACAGAGGAACCAATCGACCGTTAGGGATCCTTCCTCAGTTACCTATTACTTTGGGAGGGAAAACCATTTATCTAAACGTGATAGTAGTCCCAGGCCCTTTAGATTACAATTTACTTCTAGGGCATGACTATGTTTATGTCATGGGAGCTATTGTTTCAACACTCTTTCGAGTGATTTGTTTCCTGCATGAAGACATAATTGTCACCATTGACCAGCTTTCATTTCCCGGTCCAAATATGGATTCCAGTAAACCATCTTTGCTAAATGGTCCATTTATACCAATGGTATCATCCCCACCACGGGTTAATTATGTGGCAACCTATTCCATACCTACATCAACTGATGATCAATTCAGTGATGTTGTACATCATGTACTAGGGGCATCAGAACCAGATCTCTCCTTCATGACCTCTTATGAGTTTTGATAGGATTTTCGAGGATAGTTCATTGTCTTATGTCAACCTCGTTAAAAAATGAAACACGAGGAATGAGCATAGTTCCTTGTCTTGTGTCAAGCTAGTTAAAAAATGAAACCAAGGAATATGAGCATAGTTCCTTGTCTTGTTTCAAGCTCATTTAAAAAAAAAATGAAACAAGGAGTATGAGGACAGTTCTTTTGCTGTGTCAACCTCGTTAAAAAATGAAACAGGTCCATGAGCATAGTTCCTTTTCTTGTGTCAAGCTCATAAAAAAAAATGAAACAAGGAGTATGAGGACAGTTCATTCACTGTGTCAACCTCGTTAAAAAATGAAACAGGTCCGTGAGGATAGTTCCTGGTCTTGTGTCAACCTCGTTAAAAAAATGAAACTAAGGATGTGGGGATAGTTCCTTATCTTGTGTCAACCTCGTTAAAAAATGAAACAAAAGGGTATGAGTAGAGTTCCTTGTCTTGTCTCAAGCTCGTTTAAAAATGAAACAAGGTCCCAAGTTCCAAGTCGAGCCTCTGATTAGATATTGTAAAATCCCAGTCAAGTCTTTCACTTGATCTCGTAAAAGAACCTTCATTCCATCCACTTGATAGCCATGAGTAGTCTACTTAGGTGAATGTAATGAAGCTTGGGGCGCATGTACCTAGTGGTAAAGATAAGTTTCCCTGTAGGTTATGTGAAGGGAATCACCCCATTCACCTTTGTCTATCTGGACGAAGCCAAAGAGGTGTTGGATAACCATCTTGCTTCATCACAGTGACTTCCATTTGGTTACAGGAGTCTCTCCCTTTCAACATGCTGGGGGCATGAAAACCATTTTCAAGCATAGTTTTTCATTTCAAGCTTGTGCAAACATGAAATTGAATCCAAGCATAGTTTTTTTCGTTTCAAGCTTGTGTAAACATGAAACTGAATCCAAGCATAATTCCCTATGGTTCAGGCTTGCGTAAAAATGAACCCATTTCCATTTTAACCCTCATGATTTTCATTCTATCAGCCTCTTTCATTAGATGAGAGTTGGTTTTTTTCATCCCATCGCCACCATCCCATTGGCCGATCATACGCTTTCACTTGGTTGTTTACCATTTTTTGAGGAACAGTTGCAATGAGTGGTCTTATTAGCCAGCCTTTTCACATAAATCAACATGTTTTGAAAAGTTCCAACATCACCAGAACCAGTTGCTACCTTAGACACCACTCATTCATGAAAATAGAGTCCTCTTTAAACTCTTTTTAGACTCTTTAAATAAGAAAAGATTGTCAAGCACTTGTCTATTCCAGCTCGTTAAAGTATTGGAAATGACATCCCTCTTGTATTATTTTATCCTTTTTCAGACCTGAGGGATTATTTTTACGAAAAAAGAATTTATGGAGTTTTCTTTTCATCTCTTTTCAAACTCTCAAAAATGAAAAGGATTGAGTTATCTTTGTCATTAAGCTTGTTAAAATAATAGCGAAAAACTTGTCCATCTAGACGAGACTGAGTTTCATTGTCACTAGACTCGTTAAAACATCAAATAGCGATGGGTTTGCCCAAAGGGAGAATTATAGAACAAGCATATGTTATCCTCCTCAAGCTTGAAAAAAATAAAGAGGTACTGGTCAGCAATGATTAGGGAAAAAGGGGAAAAATCTTGAAAAACTAATGGTAGCAAGTCGCTCTTGAACATGACACTTTCACTTCATCTCCATGGTCGAGTTGGGTTGGGTTATTCCGTTCACCGGTCATCATACCATTGGTATTTCATACCATCCATATTTTGGGGTTAACACTACCAATTCAACTCAGTATCTCCAATATGCTTAAGAGAAGTCATCCAATTGAGAAGTCATCTAGTTAAAGTCTTATCCACTGCAATACCTCCAACCTTCATTTTTCATGACCGCAATTCCTGGCCCTTGTGTCGTCATTTCATTTTCACCTCCAGAAATCATTTGCTTCGTTTCCTGTCATAGATGTGGGATACATCAAGGCCCTCCTACGACGAGTTGCTTCTTGTTGAAATTAGCTCATTATCCAAGAAGTTGACTTAGAAACACCCTTCCAGTGCTTTGAAGCTTGTTTACATCAATGGAAAGTTTCTCTCTTCCAGTGATAGGTTGACAGCAATGGCCTTTGATCGAAGGATTTTGCGTGGTGTTTGACATCAGATCATGTATTCACACCACGTGAAATGTACTATATTACCTTGAGGATCATTATCATTATCAGTGATCCCTTTCCCGTCTGTTAACAACTCACATCATTGGCTGGTAATCAGGCGATGTATTTCCATGTTTGATCTCAGAACATCTCTTCAAATGGTTTGACTTGTACATCGAGTGAAGATTGAATGAGTTTGAAGACCCCGGATCTAGTTTCATCCATATAGGCTGCGATATATTCAGGGATACAAAAACATCAAATGTACAAAGGCTCTACACAGATGGTCATCCTAATCATGGATTATGACTCTATATATGTAGAATCACAAGTCTATATCTGCAGATGACTATCTGATCTATGTACATGAAATGAAAATTTATAAAGCTGAGCATGGGAATGCCTCCCTCAGCTAGTTCATGAAAAATCATATTATCATGATGTATTGTATTGTAATTTATGCAGGTCACCTTCCAGTTCGAAACTTCTGATCCTCATGATAAAGAATTTCACCCGACATGAACATTTACGACCTCATGCTTTAGGGGGCAACTGTTATAGACATATTTGGGCACATCAACCCCAAAATCATATGTCAGTGATATTAGGGCTCATCAACACCTAAAAGAGTTGTTTTATACCCTAAAGAAGCTTAGTCATCTGAATGCCTCATTCCCCAAAAGTTCCATCTCATAAATCATCCAGAAAGTGCCTAAACTGAACCATATCTAAAATCCCTGTGTTAGGGTGAGATGCATCTCACCTGCTACACTATCTAAGTGAGATGCAGTTTGACCCTTTAGTAAGTGCGATGGGTGAGGTTGGACAAAATTCTGGGATAGTTTGTGAGTTGGTTGCTCATGGAATCTTCTAGAAACTTCTCCTATGCCACTTGCCTCTCTGAATTCGCCCAACAATGACTAAGGGAACTAGGAAACCATCTCCAATTCCCCTCACTTGTGGAACTAATTTCAACAAATGGAATGGCATTCATCATCCCCATTGATGACTCACCCTCTTGCAATAATCTACAAAAGGATATCCCATCCAAGAGATCAGAGGGCTGAATTATTTTGAGTTGTAAGGAAGTGCTGCTAGTTTCCATATTAAGGTGAGAGCATTGTGATATTATTGGTGTGTTCTTGCTGATTCATGAGGTCAAGAAGGATTGAATCTAGGAGGATGGCACTGGATCAGCTTCTTATGGGTTGTAATTCTCCTTGATATCAATAAAGTTCTTCAAGGTTTTTCCCAATTGATTGTGTTAATTGTAAATGCATTCATTTGTTTATCATATTTCTGATTCTATGATATCTATGATGTGATGGATCATTATGCTTTGATAGGTCTTTGTTTCTATAGCTATGAAGGTACTCTCCAAGTGTGTTAAGTACGGAGAGGAGTTATGGGATTGGCCAAAGGAGAGGGAGATCAAGCGAGGATTCAAGCAAAAGTTATAGGTTGGTCTTTCATAATCTCTTTCTTATCTGTCACTCATAGGAAAGATTTTGAACTGCTTTGATTGTTGTTTCTAGGTTAGCTACCAAACCTAGAGGGTTATTCGTTCGACAAGACACTAATTTTCCCAGAAACAAGGAGAGATGGATCATCCTATAGTGTTTGCTAGCAGGAATTTCTCAAAAGAAAAAAAGAACTATTTGAGGACATAGCACGAAAGGTTGGCTATGGTGTACGTGCTCTAGAAATTTAGACATTACCTGCTAGGCAGGCATTTCAAGATGTACACAGACCATTCTGCATTGAAGTATCTAGTCAATAAACCTGTGTTGGGGGGTAAAATATGTAAATGGATTCTGTTTTTTCAGGAATATGATTTTGAAGTAATTGTGAAGCCAGGAAGATTGAATGTGAGACTAGACCATCTGTTGCATATTGAAACAGGAGAAGAACCTACTAATTAGGAGGAAGGGCTGCCTAATGCATAGCTCTTCGTGGTCCGTGTAGTGGATAATTACTTTTCAGATATTATCCACTTTCTGACTACAGGGACAACTCTAGAAGGATATACTTGTTAGTAGAAGAAAGAATTGGTGGTGTGCACAGAAGATTTCTATGTAATTGCAAGGCATATATATAAAATGGGATCATACGAGATACTTAGATGTTATGTGCCCAATTTTGAATGGAACAGTATCCTTGCTGAAGCTCATGGAGGAACTGTGGGAGGGAATTATGTAGGAAAAGCAATAGCGCAAAAGATTTTACGCACTAGATTATGGTGGTCGACGCTGCATAAGGATTATAAAGCCTATTATAGGGAATGTGACATGTGTCAGAGAATGGGTAGGCCATCGTGGAGGGATGAGATGCCTCCGAATCCATAGGTATCATTGTAGCCTTTTGAAAAGTGGGCAATTGATTTTGTAGGACCGATTCAGCCTTCAAGCAAGAAAACGGGTGCGCGGTATATCATCACCGCGACCGAATATTCGACCAGGTGGGTGGAGGCACAGCTTGTGAAGGATTGTATAGGGGCAAAAATAGAAATTTTTTTATTTGAATATGTGTTGACTAGGTTTGGTTGCCTGAAGGTATTGATGAGCGACCATGATACACATTTTATCAATGAAATGATCAGCGTGCTGACAGAAGAGTTCCAGGTTTATCACCAGAAGAGTATGCCATATCATCCTTAGGCCAATGGAATGGTTGAGGATTTTAATAAGATATTGGAGAATGCACTGAAGAAGGTTTGAAATGCGGAGTGAAATGATTGGGACGTGTGCATACCACCAGTGTTATGGGCTTACAGAACTACTTGTAAAAATCTGACTGATCATACACCTTTTAGGTTGGTCTATGGTGTGGAAGTTGTCATGCCTATGGAATACATCATGCCTAGTCTATGCATAGCAACTTTCATAGGAATGGCAGACCATAGAGCCTTAGAAGAATGACTTGTGCAGCTCATGGAGCTCGAGGAAGATAGGTTTTTCTCTGGATTCCATCAGTAGGCGCAGAAGGAGCACGAAAAATCTTGGCACGATTAGCACATTAAACTGTGCACCTTCAAGGTAAATGATTTGGTTCTAACTGGCTGGGACCATATGTCATCAAAGAAACTATTGACGGTGGAGTAGTTCAGCTCATGAAGTTGAATGGAGATCCATTTCTGGGCAGGGTAAATGGAAGCCAACTAAAGCCATACATAGGGGATCTGGCCCAATGACTACATGATGGTAGAACAATCTTAGCACTCAAGGTAGCTGCAAGGAGGTGCGGGACTATAAACTACACTGCCCAAGTTTTAGAGCTACGCAAAAGGGGGGCTGCGTGAAATAGGATGATGTCACAGTACCAGAAGAAGCGCGAAGGGAGTTGCACTATAGGGGAAGAGACTGTGCAACACAACCAGAAAGTGACCATTACAGTCATTGTTCATGATTTGACAGTGAGGAGACGGTTAATAGGAGTGGAGGGGCAACATTTAAGGCTGAATTTAAGAGTGAAATATTTGGAAATCTACCATCAAATTAGTAGTGAGGGCGACAACGTGCACCATTGCTATAACACAATGCCTTGCCAAGCTACATGAGGCAAAGCAGCTGCTTACACAGGTAGAAGAAACGCAGAAGAAAGAGGTCATTATTAAGTCCAAATCGGGGCCCTGGTTGGATGAGGCCTATATCGTCTTCACTAATATTCAGGAGAAATTGGTGAACTTGCATAGTATGCAGCAAAAAATCAAGCAGGATAGTGTAGGACCAGCCACAGAGCAGCTGGTGGAATAGATCAAGCAAGTAGCCACACAGAGCACGACTAAGGTAGCAGTTGCACAAGTGGAGTTGGAGGATCTTCATAATAAGATCTCCACGCCAGCTGAGTGACTCGAGGGTGAGCCATGATCTTTGTGTTGGGGGCATGTTGGGATGGGGTCGCCTGGGTCAGTTTTGGGGCAAAAGCCCAAGTTATGGGGCACAATTCCCAAGTTTTGATGTACAAAATGTAAAGTCTCTGTGAATTGTGGTCATGGAGTGCGTAGATAGTTAAAGAGTCATAAAGGGTTTTAACCTTCTTTATGAAAGTTGAGTTGGATTTTTGAGGATCTACCCATCGTCTACGGACCATGGGATTGTACAAATAAGTGTGTCTTAAAGAGTCTAAGGCAAGAAGAAATAGAAGAAGAGTCTGCAGCTAAGTGCGCAGACACTTGCAGCTAAGTGTGTAGGGAAGTATTGAGCCTATAAGCTAAACTAAATATTAATAAAGGAGATTGCTGTATAAATACCTGTGTTTATCTATTTACTTTTGTTTTATATAAATGTGCTTTATGTTATGATGGGTTTATGAAATAGTATTGTATTGATGCACGAATTTTCTTGATTTATATTGTTATATGAATGTAATTAATGTTAACTATTTATGTGAAGATTATCTTGTTGTATGTTGAAGTTATTGAATGCTTAAGCGGTTCTAAGTAAGTACCGGGTTAAGAGTAATCTTTGACGCACGTAAGTAGTTGACTCACCTATTCAGGGTCTGTGAAAGACAGTCGTAGACCTTTGCGAAGGTGTAGAGGTTGATTAAAGGGAGTTCCATTGATAAGCCATAAGGGCTTATTGATCTGTGTGAAGCCAAATTTAGGGCATAAAACAACATTACGCTAATCTCTGGGTGCAAAAACTTGGTTCCAGCATCCTCGCATACTATTTCGGGTGAGACTTCAATCTGCACTCCGCGAATTGACGCCTAAAGGGCCAGTAGTGTAGGGATTTTTTTGGCGCAACTAATTTTGAGCCTTGGTCATGACCCACTAAGCCAACAAGGTGCTGCTATTCTCCCATAATTCTTAAAAAAATTGCGATAATACCCTGTCAAGTAGAAATCCTCGAAGATGCTTTATGGTTGTGGGGATTTTCCTTTCCTTAATGGATTTAAATTTGTTAGGGTCTACCTTAACACCTTCATGAGATACAATATGACCCAAATATTCCACCTCATGTACTCCAAAGAAACATTTGGACGTTTTTGCTATAATTGTTTCTCCTTCAATAGTTTGCACACCTTGTGAACATGTTGAACATGATCCTTCTAAGAATTTCTATAGATTAGTATGTTATCAAAAAATACTAACAAAAATTTTCTAAGGGTGGGTTTGAAAATTGAATTCATTAAATCTTTAAATGTGTAAGGTGCATTAGTAAGGCCAAAATGCATGACCAAAAATTCATAATGATCCTCATGAGTTTTGAATGCTATTTTTAGAATGTCTTCAGCCTTCATTCTAAGATGATATCTTGAATGAAGATCGAGTTTGGTGAAGTAAATTTTTCCATGTAATTCATCCAACAATTCATCAATGAAATGAATGGGAAATTTATCTTTATTAATGAGATTGTTGAGCTCCCTATAATCTGGACGCATATGCCATGATCCATCCTTCTTGTGCACTAATACTACTAGAGCAAAGAAAGAACTTTTACTTGGTTGAATTATATTAGCCTCTAGCATTTCTACAACCATACATTCAAATTCACTCTTTTGGGCATAAGGATATCTATAAGGCCTGATGTTTGGAGGAACACTTCTTGGAATCAAGTGAATTGGATGATCACGATCACAAATGGTTGGGAGGCCTTTGGGAGTCTCAAATACCTTGGAATTATTTTCCAATATTTTTTGGAGATTTGGAGAAATAGATGATTTTGATGTTTCAACCCCTAGTGAGCATAATTGTGCCATTACATTCCATTGTTATTTCTTTAAAAGTTTTTTCATTCCATTAGATTTGATTATCTTTCTTGGTTTCCTTGCGATACCCCTTAATTAAACTTCCTTTCCTTCCCAAACAAATTTCAAGAAAATTTCTTGAGAATTGAAAATTATCGTCCCCTGTAATGTTCCTTTTTTTGGTGTTCCTTATGACATGGTTAGGATGGACTTTCAGAGTTGGGGGCGGAAAGGTCATAGGTGCAAGTTGGTGTCATCAGTGGGCCCAGGGGATTTTGGAGGGGTTTTGAGGAGTTTCTATAAGGTCTAAAGGCATTCACTTGGTGCATTCCATCATTCCCATAATTTTCCTTTCATTTCGGAGCATTCTGACAACTTTCAGAAAACAAATTTATTATTGGGCTTAACTCAATTAGTTTCTCTTAAGGTGGCATTCTAGGAGGAATAATTGACAAAACATCTTAGTGTAATAGCTTGTTGGAACCAAAACAAGAATATCTACATGATGGGATGCTTAGATGTGAATTTCAATGACTCGAGGAGACATGGTGGCCGATTTACCCTTTTCCCACATTAAAAAATATTTTAATTAAAATAAAAGAGGGAAATGTGCTCCATGACTAAAATAATAATAAAATAGAAGGTTCTATAGGGGCCCATAAGATCTATTACAGATAAGGATGACACGATTGGAGGACATATTGGATTTTATATTTCTTCTTGTATCAGAGGTTGAGGACCCGATTCTCTACTTCAGCAGCAGCACAAAGACGGAAACCCTTGGGTGATGCAGTGAGTTTGGGAGAGTACCCATCTTCCCTTGGCGAATTCATCCAGAAGTCACAAGAGAGCTTAGCAGTGTAGTTCAGTTCAGATTTGGAGGGCTAATATAGCAGTTCAATAGATTATCTTTGAGGCCAAATTTTCATCTCAACTATTTTGGTTGTATGTGCATGTAACCAGAGTTTATCAATTATAATAAAAACTAAGATTTTTACTGTTCATTGTGCTATTGGATTGTAGTACTCTTTTTGCTTTATTTTACATGACAATATTTTTTTAATAGAATGTTGATTTTATGGTGAAATTTTGGGTTGACTAAATTTTTGCACAATTGGCATAATATCATGTTAAGGACATTACAATGTTATCAGAGCATCGATATTGGCTCATCCTACAATTTTTCAATTTTTAGTTGCAGCCATTATGGTTGATTCGGGATTATTTTCACAATACAAGGAGAAGTCTATCTTGGCCATCCTATGAGGTTTCATTAACACACATTAGAAAAATTGTTTCTAATTTTTCTTCTACGTAATAAGTGTGCAACAATTTGGATCATATGGGGTGCGTCCACCAAAATCAAACTATGAAAAAGCATGTGAGAAAATCTTGATAAAAAGCCAAAGTGTGATTTTTCTTAAAGCCATAGCACGTTGTGTTAAGTTGGATTGTAAATATTAGGGCCAAATGTTGGTGAAGGCACGAGTATTAGCATGGACTAATTTTTTCCAAATCTCTGAGAATTTAAAAAAAAAATTCAATAACCAGAAAGGATGACTTGTGCACGATATCATTTATCTAGTCCAGTTATCGCAAAGAGTTCGATAGAGTTCGATACTACAAGCATAACATTATTTGGATGAAAAATACATGAAGGAGAATCATAAGCCACCATGTTTGGCAGAGGGACTATGGCTCGTGGTTGAGAAATGAGTTGTTTAGAGGCTGAAAAATTTGCAAGATTCTTATTGAGGTAGAGGAAAATGAAACCAACAAATCCTGGTTGCACGCAGAGCGGGATTCGTCTCATAAGAATTCAAGAGCTATTTTTGTTAGTGATTGAATCGATAACATATATCACGATCCCTGCTCATACTTGGAGTCACCATCTCGTAAAAAAGAGTGAAGGCCAGCAAAGGAGAAAGGGAAAACATTCCAGTGGGTGAAATCTGTGAAATCTTGTAACTGACCAAAAGTTGAGGAAGCATTTCATCGCTGAGTTTTAATTCCAAGCCTAAGGATGCACATAGTGAGATCAAGCAACCATTAGGAACTGAAATTATTAAAAGAGAGAGCCAACTTTCGTTGAATTCTAGCTGAGTTCTTGTCTGTGGAAGGGGAACAAATTTGATATCACCGGGAGGGAGAAGTGCGTGGACCTGTATAGGGCAAGTTTCATTTCTGAAACCCTTTATCTCTTTGTAATGCATTTGAGGTTGAGCACTTCACTAGAGGGCCGAGTGGAATGTTTTTCTTGACCAGAGGTCAAAGCTTTGACAACCATGTGTATATCAGTCCCTGAAATACCCATTTATGAGTTTCGTTGAGGACAAAGAGAGTTGACATTATCACTGATAGAGGAAGGTAGATGCTAGAGCTTTCAAATGAAGATGTTGCATCTTATATTGATCAAAAAAAGTCTGGAATTAATTTTTGTCTTTGCATTTGTCCACTGCAATTTGATGTATTCCATTAAGTAAATTATAAAGCCTAGATCCATTTGCTAGAGCGATGCCCAGGTCCATTCATTTATTTTCTCTCTCTATATTCAGATTTAAAAGTGATGTCTGTGTTAATATTGTTAGATATCAACTATTTACTCCCTTCCATGTTTGATGTCAGTGGAATAAACTCATTTTGAAGTATGTTCAGTACATATTGAGTGTTGTATAAGCCATTCTGGAAATAATATTTCCAAAATTTACCTACAGTCATCCCTTAAAAAACCGTACCAATTAATTTCAGAAAATCATTGACATACAATGAGAATTAGTGTGTCATAAGTCACTGGGAGTAAATTCCCTGTGAGGTCATTTTTTTGTCAAAGCTTGATCTTGATGCTCAATGAGTTTATAGTTGTTCTACAACACTACAACTGTTGCCTTGGATATGTTGCTATAGGGTGATAGTAGAGTCTGTTGTGTTTTCTCCTATACATAAATACTGATATAATTGTCTAGCCATTGTTGAGTTGAGAGGTTTTGTAGGTATGATGCCATTGAGTATTGTTGAGATGGTGTCTTGAGAGAATTAATGTTATATATGTATTGTATGCTACTGTCTTGTTTCTAATAAATTATGAAGTATTAGAAGAACCTCTTAAATCAACACAACAATATAGCAATGGACTGCAATCTAGATTAAAGACTAAAACAAAACAGAAAACCTTTTTCAAGGGGGCTATATGCCATTCTTTAGAAAGAACAACCAAGAGATGTGCAAAAGGGGCAAGAAATAGGACACAAAATCTTTTCACTTGGGACAGAATTGAAACACATGAGGATCACAAGGAAAATCCTTTTCAAACTTGATGAAATAGATGTCCTCCTTTCCAAAGTGAGCCATTTAGAAGGAAAGAAACTAATTTGGGCTCTAAAACCAACTATGCTTTCTCTCATACAACACAAGTTCTTGGAGAAACCGTGTGAAGGGGTTAGACTTCTAGTTGCATTTGTCCCAATAACATCATGAGACTAACCACCCCTATAGCTCCTTACAATGATGATATTATGAGTAGAGTTTTAAAACTGATAGTAGATAATTTTTAGGACTTGGACAATAGTACAAGTTCTATCTTTGGGAAGAAGCTTGAGGTTCTAGAAATCATGGCCATGGTTAGAACATATGAAATCATATTTGATCTGGGGTGTGATGACTTGATCCATCAGATGTTCTAATGATTCTTTAGCATTAAGAAACATCATCCTAACATAGTCATAGCACACATGAAATCCATCTTATCATCATTTATGAGAGGCCATGATGCCATTTACCAGGAGTTACAGTCTCGATTATTGACTGTTTGGAGGAGAGAGAATTTGGTCTCACCTACTTCTTATGAACTAGCCAAAAGGTTGGTTGAGCAGAACATTGAGCTGTTAAGAAGACAATTGATGAGGAAGAAGCTTCTCAGGTTTGGTGTATCATGCAACAAGAATGAGCTGAGGAGGATGGGTCTTTGCTTCATCTGCAAATAACCTTGGGGACCTGACCACTCATGCTTGAGAGGTGCAAAGGGGATAGCAAGGGTAGAGAAGGAATATATTCCTTCTATCTTTTAGGATGAGAAATCTTCTTTGGATGAGTCTGTGGGATCATACGAGGATGCCTCTGGGGAGCATGAACAGTCACATGGAGTTGTTGACAGGAGGCTATATCTATATCATAGTTTGTATGGAGAATCGTTAGTGGCTCCTCTGGGAGACATTCAGGATGATGAGTCACCAGTGATGGTTCAACAGGAGAAACATATGGTGGAGCATGAGTTAGCTCAGGAGGATGATATGCATATTATGCATGATAAGCCTTTGTGGGTGAGCCAGTTGGAGGTTCATGTTGAGTCCATGAGGGAGGAGGATGAGAAACCATCCTTGGGCTCGACCATTGATGAGGGGAAGATGTAGAAACAACGAGGGACAAATGTAGAAACAACTAACATGGTGGTAGTATTTGCATACACTTATCCTTAAGAGGTGTTGGATGCTGACATGGGAGTTTTGCGGGAGGATAGTAGATAGTAGGAGTGCGAAGCTCCCGACCAGAGGAGGGAGGAGCTATTGGAGATGGTGGTGCATCCATATTTGGGCCGACCCACTAATGAGGTGCGGGTAGATGCACAGGAAACTGACAGACTTGCAGTACTTTCAGGGAGCAGTCCTCTCTAGGAGTACATAGATAGGGCTTGCAACATAGTTTGGCCACTTGTACCCATTACAAGGAGAGAGGCAGGGTTTTCTCGATGGATATTTTTGACTAACTAGGCGGGGTTGCATGAGTGGGGAACAATGAAACATAGGGGACTTATCACATATACAGGTGTCTATGCATCCGATCCTTCCCATAGGATGGATTGGAAAGAGATCATGAGTGTGTATCCTTTTGATGGAGTATCAACCTTAGTCTGAGGCACAATATAACAAAGGTGCTTAGATGACGGGGTTACTGCATGTTTCAGTGGGAAGTGGGATGTGGACCAACATTTCATTAGTATTTCAATATCACTAGCCCAACATCAACAGAGTGGGGTTGACCTCGGCTTATGCTAGAGGTGGGATTTTAGGGAGTTTATGAGTTGGTATTAGATTTATGGAGTAGGAGCTATAGTTGGAGACAGATAAAATTTTGAGCCATGGGACTTGGGAGATGATTGGCCATGGTGGCATTGGGATCCAGGAGGATTGGTTGATGACAGGTACAATTAGAGATCAATTTGAGATATGGGAATTGAGGGTTTCATTCATGATGGGTTGACACAGGGGAAAATCATCACCCAGTGGTTCGTATGGGATTCGGGCATTGGGTCTTAGTTGCGTTGGACGACCAAAATGGTCCACAGGTTTGTATTTCTTGAGGGAAAGAAATCTTGGGGTAGGAGGATTTGTAATGTTCCTTTTTTTGGTGTTCCTTATGACATGGTTAGGATGGAATTTCAAAGTTGGGGATAGACATGTCACAGGTGGAAGTTAGTGTCATCAACGGGCCCAAGGGATTTTAGAGAGGTTGTGAGGAGTTTCTATGAGGTCCGCTAGAATTTGCTTGGTATATTCCATCATTCACACAATTTGCCTTTTGTTTCGGTGAATTCTAACAACTTTAAGAAACTAAAGTTATTATTGGGCATGACTCAATTAATTATTCTTAAGGTGGCATTCCGAGAGGAATACTTGACAAAACACGTTAGCGTAATAGCTTATTGGAATCAGAAAAAGAATACCGACATGATGGGATGGTTAGATGTGAGTTTCAGTGACCTGAAGAGACATGGTGGCCAATTTACCCTTTTGTCGCATTAAAAAATATATTTTAATTAAAATAAAAGAGAGAAAAGTGCTCCATGACTAAAATAATAATAAAATAGGAGGTTCTAGAGGGGTCCACAAAATTTGTTGAAGAGGAGGAGGAGGCCATTGGAGGACATCTTGGATTTTATATTTCTTCTTGTATGAGAGGTTGAGGACCCCATTCTCTACTTCAGCAGTATCCACAGGACAAAAACCCTCGGGTGATTCAGTTAGGTTGGGAGAGTACCCACCTTCCCTCGGTGAATTCATCCAGAAGTCACAGGAGAGCTTAACAATGTAGTTCAGTTAAGATTTGGAGGGCTAACATAACAATGCAACAGATTGTCTTGGAGGGGAACTTTTCATCTTAGCTATTTTGGTTGTATGTGCATGTAACCTTAGTTTATCCATTATAATAAAAGTTGATAATTTTTCTGTTCATTGTGATATTGGATTGAAATAATCTAGTTTCTTTATTTTGCATGGAAATCTTATGTTAATAAAATGTTTATTTTATGGTGAAATTTTGGGTTGAGTAAAGTTTTGCATAATTAGTATAATATCCTGTTCGGGACATCACATCCCAAAATATTGTAACCATTGGACTCCTAGTACAACATCAACATCACCCATTGGAATGGAAAACATTGGACTATTAAATACATATTCGCATATGCTTAGCTTGATATTATGGCACTTTCCAGAGAAATTTATAATTCCTCCATTCGTAACTATCACTTGACACTCTGGTGCTAGATAGCAGAAGAAATTTAATTCCTTGGATATCTTACAATGAATAAAATTATGGGTACTTCCTGAATCAATCAACACCCTTACCCTTTTCTTCTTGATATATCCTTCTATCTTGAGAGTCTGAGGAGTGGTAATTCCTACCAATGCATTACAAGATATGGTCATATTCATTTCTTCTTTCTTTGGGATAGGTATCTAGAGTATATCCTCCTATTTTGATGTTTCTTGTTCCTTTTCTTCCTCCTCTTCACAATATATGTAGAATAATTTCTTGTCAGCAAACTTATGACCTTTAGTGTATTTTCTATCACAACTGTGATAAATCCATTATCCTCTTTTTTCCTCCAATTGTTGTGGTGTCAACCTTGTAGGTTGTGGAATACTAACACTTCCATCTTTATAGTTGTGAGTGGTAGACTTCCTTGTTGCCATAATTTTTCTTTCAACTTTTCTTGCCACTCTGAATGCCTTCTCTAATGAATGAAGTTCTTAGAGGTGAACCTCGTGTTGGATGTTATCTTTTAAAGTTCCTATGAATACATAAATCCTATGCTCCTTTGGAATATTAGTTACCCTAATATTAAACTTTTGGAAGTCTTCAATGTGCTCTACCATTGAATCCTTTTGTTTGAGATTTATTGATTGGCTAAAGAAGGTGTTTCTCTTTGTATATTCATAATGTGCTATCATTTCCTCCATAAAAATTGACTAGGTGACAAGTGGTTTATGAGAATAAATCCATCTATACCATACAAACTGATTGGGTTCTAAATATAAAGATGTAATACATAGCTTTTGTGAGTGTTGCACATCTTGTAGATCAAAATATTGCTCCATTTGTAATAGCCATGTTATCAGATCTATAGAGTCTCCAAAATGTATTTAAAATATCATCCACTTTCACCTTTATCACCACCATTTCACTCACATGTCACAACTCCATGACCATATAACCTTTCATTAGCCTCCATTTTCATAATTATATGGGTTACCTTTGTGTTTTCCAAAAGTTAATAATTTCTGGCAATATAAGTGAATTAAATGGTTAAAATTTAGAAACATGGCATATACTTGCTAATACTTAAAAGTGGCTTGAGTTTCATGACATGTGTAAGTCATTTGGAAGCTTCCAAGGCACCCTTATGTGGCCTCCAATACTCAAATTCGAATTATCTTCAAGATATGGAAGAATATTTGGATAAAGGTCAAAGAGGATATGTGTCTGATCGTTACCTATTTGAGTTGTAATTCTATGAGATTTTCTATGGATTTAGGGAGAGAATAATGTACCTCCATTAATGAGGGAGCTTCTTATGTTTTTGTATAAATAGGAGAGCCTTCTCCTTTGAAAGGCATGTGTAAAGTTGGAGATACTCAAGTGGAAAGTTAAGATTACTTATGAATGGAATTTTGATTTAGCACCATGCTCATGAGTGATGTTCAACTTGATTGGTAATGCTTGCATTGGGAGCCTCTCAACTTGCCATCTATCATGCTTTTGGAATGGCCACCTACAATGTGTGAGATTTATTGTTTTACAAAGATTAAGATTTATTACTTTCATAGATTAAGATTTATTTCTTTCATATATTTTCCTGTGTGAGAGGTTAAGAGTGATTGTCTTTATTTGCTTTCTACCTAGAAGTTAAGAGCATTTGTTTTATTTCCTTTCATATATTTTCCTATGTGAGAGGTTAAGAATGATTGTTTTTGCTTTCATTTCTGAAAGAGTGGTGTGCTTTTCAATTCTTGCAAGATTGAAAGATTAAGATTTCAATTCTGCACGCTGTACTATAATTGTACTATAATTTCTTTTGAATTGAGTGCTGAATTAGAATAAGTGAAGTTGGTTTTTAATTATTTTGTTTCGTAGTTAGATTGATCTAAATTGGAAGTTAATTTCTAGCATATACAATGCACGCATACTTCGCAAGTTTTACAAACTCTCAGGTTGACAATTAAATGATAGGTAATTAATTTGCCTCAACATTTTGGCATTGTTGCCGGGGAAGTGTGCATAGGAACTAGATTTCAGTCTAGAGTTAATATTTTTTCAGTTTTTTCCTAGATGCATGATTAAATCATGTAGATGCATAAATCATTTAGCTGCATATCATTTTTATGGAAATACAAAAAAAATCTATATTAACCATTTATGGACAAAGGATCTAGAATGCAGATTAAACATTCTTTGGAGCACAAGGACTAAATTGAGGAATGGTATCGAAACCCAATTGTGCCACGACATTCATCTGTTCTTAAAGAGATCTTTGTAGCAAATCTAAAGGTTAAAACGATTTTTCATGTCCTCATGCACAATCAGGTACATTTTGCAAATTTGGATATGAACATTCTAGAAAGTCTAATCTGTAAATGGCTTCATTGGAAACATTCATATACTTAAAGAAAAAAAAAATAATAATCTTTCAATTAGATAAATTAGGAAATAATATCAAGCTTAATTGCATTTTTTTTAAAGTTCTTGATTGCATTTTAAAAAAAAAATTAGACTTTAAAATCTTTATATTTTTATTTATTTTCTTACATTTTCACTAACCTCACAAAAATATTTTCAATAAAAAAAATCATGTTTTGATTTTAAATAATAATAAAAAAATTCATGTTTTTGAATAAGGGAAATGTAAATTTTTAATAAAAATTATCAATTCTTTTTTCAAGAGAATTGAGAAATTGACAATTTAGGCTCTCATGTGACTTGTAAAGAAAAAAATTGCATTAGCTTAAAAATCAAAATCCAAAATTCATCATTAAAAAAAATGATCTTGCTTTAAATTGCTCCATATCTATTCCATTTTTGAAGAGCTGCAGAAACGACTCATTTCTGTAGCCGAACCTAATTTAATTCTAGAGCATCCATCATGATCCAATAATCTTGGATCTTTCCCAATGTGAACTCCTTGCCTTAAGGATCTCTTCTTCCCATGGCTTTAGAATAAAAAGAATTGGATCTCGTAAGCAATAAACGAGAGACATGCCTGCAAAAAAATCGACTCTACCATAATCAAGAATTGAAAAATTGATAATGCAAATATCAGATTGCACAAATGACTGAAGGGTTTCTTCTTCGTTTTGAATAAAAATGGGATCTGATGGACATGTTGTAGATGAATCTAATTAATCATTAAAATGATGTAGGAATGCTCCATTCACAACCTGTTTAGTGTTGGCAATAAATTGTTGAACACTGAGTTTAATGGTCTTACAGTTGAGATTTTGCGCATTGAAAACATGATGCAGTTTTGCTAGTTTTCCATCATGGTAATGTTGTTGATGAAAGTTGATTCTCCTAAATTAAAAATATTCCCACTCATCCTCATCGTTCTACACAAAATCCAAGAGATCATGTAAGTTGTTAATTTTCAATTCATTATATTGCATCACTAAAAAAACGCATACTGTGTCATCAACTGCTCTCGTAGAAAGAATCAAGAATAATAGTGGAGTTGCAGATCAAATCGTGCCCAGAAGAAATCCAGAGCAGCTTGAGATTGGCAATTTTCTCGCAGGAGAAGCAACATCCATTATTTAATTCCAGTATGAAAGATCCAGCAAGTAGTTTTTTTACCTGAGCAGAGGAAATGCTTAAGAACTTAAAAACGTTAGCTTTAAAATAGATTTTCTAGCCAAATGAAAATGAATTTCAAAATTAATGTAACCATGTTGGACATTTTGAGAGAGGCGGATTGCGGGGGAAACACGCAGAACTAGGGTTTGCAACAGGGTATTAGCATTGGGCACTATGGAGGGGCGAGGGGGGGGGGGGGGGGAGTTCCACTCCCTCCTACAGTCATGCAGTGTCGAATCACTTTAAGAAGCCAGTGGAAGCAGAAATTGAGAGTGTCGACAGAGAAAAACAGGAAAACAGTAGATCACAGGGGCAGGCAGAAAATCAGGAGGAAGTCAGAAGAGAGAAGAGAATAGGAGGAGGTAGTCAGAAAGCTGACCACAGGAATCTGACAGGACTATGTAAACCTAGGTCAACCATCACACCCCGAGTGGTGTTAAGTGATCCAGCACTACAGGTGCATAGGGATCACATGGCGGCTTATGCAGTAATATGAAAATTTATGGGGATATGGCCAACGGAGAAGGCTTTGCATGCATGGATAAAGAACCATTGGAAACCTAAGGGAGAAATACATCTGCACCATGGAACCAAGGGTTTTTTCACAGTAGTGTTCACAAACTTAGAGGATAAAGACATAGTGTTCGAAGGAGGACCATACTTTTATGCTTCTGCAGGCCTCTATATGCGGCCATGGGTGATGAATTTTGTCCCAAAACGAGAGACATTCACATCAGTGCCGGTATGGATAATAATCTACTCCCTACCTTTAGATTATTGGCTGCCGGAATCCTTAAAATCCATAGGCAATAAACTAGGCCATTTTTAAAAAATATCAGGTGCCACACTGCGCAGAAAATACACCTCCTTTGCTTGAATATGCATATAAATGTACCTTTCTGGAGATATACCAGATGAAATCATTCTAGAAGTATATGATGAAGAATGGGTGTAGGCGGTGGACTATGAGCATGTCCCTTTTAGATGTCTTAAATGCCATGAAAATGGGCACCTCTTTAGAGACTACCCTTTAAACAAAATGGAGAGCAGTATTAAAGCCACCTCAGGCAAAGATACTGAAGGCTTTACCAAAGTGGGAGGCAGAGGGAAATGAGGGAGAAATAACTAGAAGAAAATCAACGAGGAAAAGAAGCCGAGTCATAATAAATTCAAGATAATAGAAGAAGAATATGGGAACAATGGAGCAAACCAGGTATTGGCGGACAATCCTGTAGAGAAGAAAAAGGATGACAACATGGAGGATAGACCTGAAACCAACCAACAAAAGGAGGATCTGCCAAGCACTATGGAACTTGAGAGGGACCATGAGATGACCCCAAGTGAAGTGGGAATGGAGGATCATGAGCTACAGGAAATTCTTGAAAGGGAGAATCTCGATCTAGAAAAGTTCTTGAAGAAAGGAATTGCCAAAGGGGTGGATTCGCTACCTCAAGAGGAGTTTAACAGAGTACAACAGCTCTTCCTCTGGAGATCTCAAGCAAAGGGTTCTGGGGTCAAAAGAAACCATGATAGTCAGGACAACAGAGGGGTAAAAATGATGGAGGCAACATTGGGACAAGCTCCCAAGAACCCAGGTAGGAAAAGAGGAAGAAAAAGATAGAATGAGTTGCTGATAGAGTGTGGAAAACTCATGATCAACTCAGGTAAGATGAAAGACCTTACTAGTTACTCATTTACAAATCTTTCTTAATGAATGCTACGACATGGAACATTAGGGGTCTAGGAAGTAAAAGGAAACAAAGAAGTCTCAGTAATAGAATGAAAGAAGAAAAACCAGATATGGTGTTTATCCAGGAAACAAAATGTTCAATAGATAAAATAAGAGAGATACATAGCAAATGGCTTATTAAGTATGAATATCTAGAAGTTAAAGTAGACAACAAAGCAAGAGGAATTCTCACACTTTGTAACCCCCAGAAACATGGAATCCTAGATGTTGAAGCATCCAGGAACTACCTATTAGTGGTTATCCAACCTTTGGGTGATAAGAAAGTTTATTTGATCACAAATTTCTATCGTCCACAAAAACTTGAAGAGAAACTAAGGCTTCTGACCTCACTAGAGGAGCTAAGAGAAAGATATCCAGTTATCCCCTGGATTCTGGGAGGGGAATTTAATATGATCAGATCTCTCTCAGAAAAAAAAGGTGGGACCAGATCACTAGGCAGAGATTCCATAGCATTTCAGAACTTCATAAACAACATGAGGCTAGTGGATACAGAGACAAGAAATGGTACCTTCACTTGGAATAATAAGAGGGGAGGGGCTTATCAAGTTTCCTCTAAACTAAATAGATTCATTATCTCTGAGGACCTCATCCTCATAGGCCTTTACTTGTCGGCTTTAATCCTCCCTTTTGGAGGCTTGGATCACTGGCCTATTCAACTTGAAGCTTCCTTTATAGGCACTCCAAGAAATAGACCTTTCAGGTTTGAAAACATTTGGCTTACCCATCCTGACTTCATTAGTAATATTGAAAAATGGTGGATAGAAGATATGCACGTTTAGGGAACTAAAATGTTCCTTCTGCATCAAAGACTGAGACACATCAAACTTAGGCTTAAAGATTGGAATAAGAATGAGTTTGGCAATATCTTCAAAGCAAAAAAAAGTAGTGAACAGAAACTATAGGCAATTAACCAGGTCTTCATCACAGATGGCTTCATCGAGGAAAGTAAAATACAAGCTGATTCTCTTCAACAGCACTGGGAAGGCTTATGCAAGCAAGAGGAGATCTTCTGGAGAAAGAAATACAAGGTTTTTTCACAAGTCTACCATGGATCATAGGTCTTATAACAAGATTTCAAAACTCAAATATACTCAAGGAAAACAGCTCAACACCCACAAAGAAATAGAATCTACTCTGGTACAACATTTCCAAAGCATAGTGGAGGAGCCTTTCATAGATAGATCATTCATCGATGACTTCGCAAAGCACATTCGTAAGCTTGTGACAAGAGAATACCATTACAATCTTAACAAGCTAGTGAATGAAGAGGAGGTCAACGAAGTCATAAAAGAGATGCAAAATGGGAAAGCTCCAGGCTCGGATGGTTTCAATGTTGACTTCTTCAAAGCATGTTGGGAAATAGTCAAGCAAGATATCCTCAATGTGCTGGAGGACTCGAGGAAAAACAAAACTATTTTTAAGGCGCTAAATGCCTCTTTCATGTCTTTTATTCCAAAGCAGGAAAATGCTATGACACTAGATAGATTTAGACCCATAGCATTATGCAATGTGGTGTACAAAATTATTTCCAAAATAATTGCAAACAAGCTTAAGCCCCTTCTTCCAACTCTTGTGTCTGAGGAGCAAACTGGATATGTGGAAGGAAGGAAAATTCTAAATAACATCATTCAAGCTCACGAGGTGGTACACTCTCTCAAGAGAAATAAGCAGGCAGGTATGATCATACAACTTGACCTAGCGAAGGCTTATGATAAGCTAAGCTGGGCATACATCAGGGAAGTACTAATAGCATATGACTTTGACCATAACTGGATAAGATGGGTAATGGTCCTTGTTACCACCTCTAGCTTTTCAATCCTACTTGATGGCTCACCATCTAAAACCTTTAAGCCTTCTAGAGGACTTAGACAAGGAGATCCGCTCTCCCCCTTCCTCTTTATTCTCATGATGGAAGGTTTAGGTAATGCGATCAAATCTGCCAAAGCAGAAGGCAAAATCCAGGGTCTTAAACTCACCCTGAATGGGGATGCCTTGACTCATCAACAATTTGTGGATGACACCATGCTACAGGGTACACCCACGGTCAAGGAAGCTCTAACATTAAAGCAAATCCTAAATGACTTTGCTATGGCTGCGGGTACAGAGGTAAGCCTTACCAAATCAAAGATTTTCTTTTTAATACTGACATTGCTATTTAGAAAAACCTCACCATAATTCTAGGTTTTCAAAGAGATCATCTACCCTCCAAATATTTGGGAATACCTCTAATAGAAAAACCCCTAAGCAAGGTAGTTTTGGATCCAGTTACTAATAAAATCTAGGAAAAAATCTGGAAATGGACAAATAGGTCTTTTAATTTAGCAGGACGGCTAGTGCTTACAAAATTTGTCCTACAAACTGTCCCCATCTTCATGTTTTCAGCCCTCCAGCTCCTAAAGGAGTTGTGCAACACATTAGAAATATCCAAAGAGATTTTCTTTGGGGCAAAGGGGAAGAGAAAAAGAAATGGGCTTTGCTAGCTTGGGAAAAGATCTGTAAACCTAAGACACATGGAGGTTTAGGACTTGATGACCCTGAAATCCTAAGCAAAGTTTTGGGGGCAAAACTATGGTAGAGATGGATAAAGGTATCGAGATCCCCTTTGGCCAAGGTATGGAAATAGAAATACACAAATAATTGGCAAGAAAGGGTACACATTCGAATGTCTGGGCTCATCAAAGGCTCCCACATTTGGAACAAATCTTGGGAGAATAGAGCCATTGTTCAGAAACACAGTTTCTAGGAGATTAGAGATGGAAACCTAGCTTGGTTTTGGGAGGACAATTGGCAACAGGAACCTAACCTGTTAAGAGAAGAATTTGCCAATCTCAAGAATGATATTGATGACAAAGGTTTACTCAGGGTAAATGACTTCTGGGATTAGGATAGAAGCGATGGAAAATGGAGAATATGGAAGAAACTGGTATATAGTGATGACTCCCCTTTAAAGGCCCAAGCTCTTGCAGTTATCTTGAAATAGAGAAATATTCTGACATCAACATCTTCAGACCAACGGAGATGGGGAAAAAACAAAAAAGGAAACTTCAACCTCAAATAAGCCAAGCGAATGGCCCTAGGGCTTGAATTTCCAAACCTTGATAAGGTATGGAAGGACCTATGGCAGAACCAAAACTAGATGAAAATCAAACTATTCATGTGGTTGGTGCAACATAAAAAAATTCTGACTTGGGAAAACCTTCGGAAAAGAGGTGTAGCTAGTCCATCTAGATGCTAGCTATGTGAATTACAAGAAGAAACAATGGAACACCTACTCAACCTCTTCCCATTCACCTACACCTTGTGGAATTGGGTGGCTTCAATCTTCAGACAAATGGATAGGGACATTTACAGCATCACTAGCACTTTGAGGAATTGGAGGAGAAACTTCTCTGAAAATGAAATAATCAACGAAGCTTGGGCTATGGTTCCAAGCTTTCTAATCTGGGATTTCTAGAAAGAATGCAACAATAGGATCTTCAAGAACAGAATTAGTTCATCCCAAAGCATCATGGCTCAGATCATAAGATAACTCAAAGAGAATGTAGGAACTCTTCTAAGGAAATCCCCTGAGAACCAACCTCAAGACCAGGATGTGAAAATACTTCTTCATTTGGGCCTACAGGGGCTTTCCCCCAGGGCATAAACAAGACTATAAGTCATATAACAACTGATAAGGACTTCTGGCAACCTCCCCCTCATGGTTTTATGAAATGCAATATAGATGGAGCCTCTAAAGGAAACCTTGGTATGGCTGGTTATGGCGGAGTAATAAGAGATGAAAAGGGTTTCATAAAAGCCATCTTTCATAGTCATTTGGGGAAGGCCACTAATAATATGGCAGAGCTCATGGCCCTTGAGCAATGCCTAGAAATCTTGATGGAGTCAAATTTACATAATACCATCATTGAAGCTAATTCTGAATTGATAATTAATTCGGTCAAGAAAATATGCAATGGCTTAGCACCAGAAAAAGTGTCGAAACATTGGCAGTTACTGCAGGTCTATCAACGTATTCAATCCCACCTGTGAACCATGAGAACCCTTAGTTTTGTTCATGTGCGCCAAACAACCAACATGTTAGCGGATATTTTGGAAAATGAATAAGTACTATGTTCCAAAAGCAATAAAATATATGACTGGATGGTGACTCCCGAAGGACGATTGCGGGAAGACTGTCACAGACAAGTGAACTTAGATAGGGAGTACTTTCAGAGCATAAGAAATGGGAGGAGTGAAGACTTATAAAAATAGAAGAGTTTTGGTCAACACGGGGAAGTAGCATATGGTAAAGTGCGAGCAGGATGACAAGCACCTGACTAAAGTTTTCCTTTGGTTTTCGGCGGGAAACTGCACCCTGAACTCTATAATCCTATGGTTTTTGAGAGGGAAAATACATACAGGTTAAGTCTATGAATGGACCTGAAATACATTGAATGTGGCCTATTAACTCTTTGGGCCCATTTGCTTAGTTAATGTGTGGGCAAGTTGACGAGATCGCAGTCATCCTATGGATTTCGGGTAGTAAACTGCAAGACCGATAATTTTCCAAACGGACCCGAAATTCATTAAGGCAGTGACTTATTTATGCTTTGGATCTATAAGGGAAATTATAATACAGGCTAGTTGCAAAGACCTTTTTAGATCTCTTGCATCTAGTGGATTTCTGGCGGTTAAACTGCTCGTTGGATATCTCTTCATTCAGACATGAAATAGTTTAGAGAGATGACACATATTTTTTTTTGGGTCTGTTTGAACAGATAAAGGGCAAGCATGGTGGCAACCCAATATCACCTCTTGACCGTTGGATCTTTGAAGGTTGATCGCAGGGTCTTCGGGATAACAAGTTCTACGGAGGTTATGAGTGGTTACTTGGCATTGTTTTGTGGGCCTTCGACATGGTGGGCCCCATCAACAAAGGTTTTTTTGTGGCTCGGCAGTGAGGATAGAAGGTTTCTATTTCACCAGTTGTCCTGAATGACGCCTTAAGGGCAGATTGTTCTATGGTGCCCCTTAGTTTCTTTGCATGCATGGATTAGCGTTTGTGTGGGATACAACTCCTTTGTATCTAGTGTTTCTTTTTATATATTATGTACTTTTTTACAGATTAATAGAAGGTTCTATTCTCACTTGATCAAAAAAAGAAAATGAATCTCAAAAAAATAAAATGGGGTTTTTTCTCAAAATGAGGTCAATTATAAAACCCAAGAACAATTTTAGAAAATTCGTAACCGATTGGGAGATATTTGGGGTTCTATGGAGCCTTATTTGGCAAATTGCGTGAGAAAAACGATTTTTAATGAATGCATAGAGAAAGTTAAGGCCATTCAGTTTTCTCCTGCAAACAATCTGCCAAGTATCTAGTCTCCCTGATCTATAAGAGGTAGATCCACCACTGGGAGAGTTGAAGCTCCACGTCTTTATGCACCATTCAAAATCTGTATACATCTACATCTAAAAGAGACATTTGTTTGACGCGACCATCCAAGAAGATTTTTTGAAGACAAAGAAGTTCAGAAGGATATGAAACTGATACCATACAAGATTGTGAACAAAGATGGGAAACCTTATATTCAAGTTCAGGTACGAGATGGAGACACAAAGGTATTTATCCCTGAGGAAATCAGTGCTATGATTTTGACTAAGATGAAGGAGACTGCAAAAGCATTCCTTGGCAAGACTATAAAGGATGTTGTGGTGACTGTCCCTGCTTATTTTAATGATGCACAATGCCAAGCAACGAAGGACACTGGTGTTATTGCTGGCTTGAATGTAACTCGTATTATCAATGAACCCACAACTGCAGCAATAGTGTATGGCTTGGACAAGAAGGGTGGAGAGAAAAATATTGTTGTTTTTTATCTTGGCAGTGGCACGTTTGATGTGAGCATTCTGACTATTGACAACAGAGTTTTTGAGGTTTTGGCTACAAACAGTGATACCCATCTTGGAGGTGAGGACTTTGACCAAAGGATAATGGATTTTGCCATTTTTTTTTCATGTAGGCAGTCTGTTTGACAAAGCTTTTTGTTTGTTTGAGGTTTAAGTTCAGTTAGATATGGTCTTTTTTTCTTTCTTTTATAGGATTATGCACTTAATATAATTAAAATTGATAATGTATGATAAATAATATATATATATATATAGATAGATATATATATATATATATATATATATATATATATATAAAGTTTTATTTGCTAATTTTTTCTGGAAGAGGTATTGATCAATTTGAAGATTGGACTAGCTATTTGTTCGTAACAAAAAAAAAATGCATAGTTGTGTGTACTTAACTGTCTGTTTAGGATTTTAGCTATAGAAACTGCACAATTTTGCAGCTGAACCACAATTTTGCAGCTGAAAAACAATTCTGCAGCTATGTATTTAACTCAATGATCTACTTGTCAACAATGCATTCTAATCATAAAATCATGATCAAAATTTATTGGTTTTGTCTAATGATTATGTTTTCAAGCATGATGCAGGAAAGAAGAATAACTATGAAGGCACTTTATCTGCAAGATTGATTGATGAATTTTTTATTGAGGTTTCTTTTGCAGAATCATTAAGCATTCACAAAAAATATTTCTTTATCTTTATGAAATTCCATGATTCAAACATTAATTGAGGAAATTGTTTTCTTTTAGAAATTGGATTTATTATCACAATTTTGAAATTGGACTAACTATTTGAAATAAAAACACGTCATGAACCTATCAATTATGCAAATTTTTCGTATGCACCTCAAGAAATTGATCACTTCTCTTTGAACACACTCATGTTTGTTGCAATGTTAGTGCCATGTTTGTCTTCAGGTTCTAGGGAAATTGGAGAATTGAAGGAAGCCAATTTATGCATGGTTGGTTTTCTACGAAAAATTTCAAGAAACATGAACCAATTGAATCCATTTCTATCATCCATAAATGCCATCATTTTTCCTCTCAAACTCACAAGATATCTAAACATTTTTCACTAAACATTGTCATCACCTTTTTCCTTGAAAAGAGTTGTATGTTTCTTTCACATTTTCCATTTACATTTTCCATTCACATTTTCCATAATTTCCATTCATAGAGACATTCAGCTCATTTACATGCTAATTTGTCATTTTGCTTTCCATTCACTTGTTTACCCTCTTGACATTTTCCTTTCCATTAAATAAACCTTGATCCATTGCAAAAAGTTTCATTCATAATCCTTCCAAAATCATCATTTCATACTCGTGTTAGATGATGGAGGATTAATTAAGGCCTTCCTTCTAACAAGTCTTGGCCTATCGACATCAACACATTATCTAGGTTCGAGGCTAGAGTCCTTATTAGTACCTTGAGGCTTCTATGCACCAATCACAAGTTCTCTCGTTGACAATCATGGGAATACATCAATGTACCTTGATCGTTGGATCTTGCAAATGGCTTGACATCAACTCTTTTATTTGCACTTTGCTAGATGTACTTAGGTACCTTGGCACTCATTGACATTAATGACGAGTTTGCCTCGCATTGGTTAACGACATTCATCAATGGCCGGTAATCCAATGACTTGTCTTCATGCTCAATATCAACACATTTATTCGCATGACTAGAATTGTACCATTGGGTTTTGTAGAAGGTGAAGACTATATCATTTCAGCGTTTTGTAGAAGATACAACAAATCTAGCAGCGGAAATAAAGAATCCACTTTCACCACTTCATCCACTATTTATGCAACCAAGAAGTAGATGAAATTCTACATTCTATTCCATGATCCAGTAGCAGTTACAACTGATCTACATATGCACAGTTTGTCCACTTCCTAGGTAAGTAAAGGTATGTTCTTTTCTAGCTTTTAATCATAGAATTCCTTGAATACTAAATTTATAATTTTTGGAAAATACTTCACCATATTTCCCTTCTCATTTGAAGAAAAAAACCGTAAACACCTTTAGTTGGGGGGAAGGGACATCAATTTATTATCACATCCATATCAATTCATTCCATTTCACTTCATTTCATCCTAACATACTTGTCCTAATCAATTATGATTACATTATGGTTCAAAAGTTATGTGATTTGCAAATAAATGCTTAAATGATAAGCATATTATATGGCTGATTTAAAGATGCATTCTTAAATATGTTCAATGAATCTTGTTGCAACATAAAGAAACAAGATATTTATACACAAGAACCAATACCAATTAAATTTGGTTGTCACACAAGAACCAACCAAACATGTTGCCGTTCATTGTATGACAAGGAATACTTTGTGAAAAGAAATTAAATTGTCAAATGCAAAGTTTAAGGACAATTGATATAAGCAAAGCTCATTCAAAGCAAATCATGATTAAGAAATGCAATACATTGCATGAGGACATGAAATAATGTTAGTTGGGGGAAATCTGGAGTCTCCAAAATTTATTCAAAATATCATCCACTTTCACCATTATTACCACCATTTCACTCACATGTCACAACTCCATGACCATATAACCTTTCATTAGCCTCCATTTTAATAATTATATGGGTTACCTTTGTGTTTTCCAAAAGTTAATGATTTCTAGTAATATAAGTGAATTAAATGGTTAAAATTTAGAAAAATGGCATATACTTGCTAATACTTAAAAGTGGCTTGAGTTTCATGACATGTGTAGGTCATTTGGAAGCTTCAAAGGCACCCTTATGTGGCCTCCAATACTCAAATTCGAATTATCTTCAAGATATGGAAGAAGATTTGGATAAAGGTGAAAGAGGATATGTGTCTCATCATTACCTATTTAAGTTGTAACTCTATGAGCTTTTCTAAGGATCTAGGGAGAGAATAATGGACCTCCATTAATGTGGTAGCTTCTTATGTTTTTGTATAAATAGGAGAGACTTCTCCTTTGAAAGGCATGTGTAAAGTTGGAGATACTCAGGTGGAAAGTTAAGATTACTTATGAATGGAATTTAGATTTAGCACCATGCTCATGAGGGATGTTCACCTTTATTGGTAATGCTTGAACTGGGAGCCTCTTAACTTGCCAACTCTCATGCTTTTGGATTGACAACCTACATTGTGTGAGATTTATTGTTTTTCATAGATTAAGATTTATTACGTTCATAGATTAAGTTTTATTTCTTTCAAATATTTTCTTGTGTGAAAGGTTAAGAGTGATTGTCTTTATTTGCTTTCTACCTAGAAGTTAAGAACATTTGTTTTTATTTTCTTTCATATCTTTTCCTATGTGAGAGGTTAAGAATCATTGTTTTTTCATTCATTTATGAAAGAGTGGTGTGCTTTTAAGTTCCTGCAAGATTGAAAGATTAAGATTTCAATTCTGTGCGCTGTACTATAATTGTACTATAATTTCTTTTGAATTGAGTGGTGAATTAGAATAGGTGAATTTGGTTTTTCATTATTTGGTTTTGTAGTTAGATTTATCTAAATTGAAAGTTAATTTCTATTATATATAGTGCACGTATGCTTCGCAAGTTTTACGAAACCCTGGGTTGACAATTAAATGATAGGTAATTAATTTTCCTCAACAGGATCCTTGCCATTAAACTTCCTCATATATATATTTGGAATGTGGTGGTTCTTAAACCCCACATTGAAGTCTATAAAACCATAATTCATAGTCTTTTTTTCTTCATCATGATTTTCATGGATTACCTTGTCACCACCTAGAAACCTTTCTTGTAAAAACTTTGTTAAACCTTCTTTCAAACCTTCCAGGTTGTTGCGGCTTCAGGATTTTTCTACTGAAACATGGGGGATAACCACCAGGTCTGAACCTTAAGAAAACTCCTTTTCCATTTAAAGTGGTGGCTTCGACTAGGGATAATGGGACTAGTTTCCCAATGTGGGTTTTAAGATGAGAGTGGGTGATTCATGAATGCTTTTGCAATAGAATAATGATAGTCTAAGTGACTTATTCTATGATGCAATTTTTCTAACTTAACTTATTCTAATATAAACCCAAGTGTTCTTGCATGGTATGCGATCTACAAAGATATCCTTTTAACATGTGATAATAAAGATTGAACATAATTAAATGGAGATGATAGCATAAAAGATAATTCCTTTGACTAAATATTTAGTCAAAGGAATTTATAAAATATATCGCATGTCTAATGAGTTATATATGAAAATCAGAACCTCAGTTATGGCATCAATACAAAAGTGCAATTAATGCTTCATAGAAACAATAAATCTCACATATAATTCATGAAAAGAAAGTTTTTCCACTAATTAAATGTAAACAGAATTATGCATACACGATAATAGTACCAGATGTATGAACTCCTACTCATTTGACAAATGACATAGACCAAATTATTCCTTTAAATCAAATTGTCTCCCAAGAATACATAAGTGCATCAACAAAGGAAAGTAGTCTGATATCTAAAAGAAAAGATCATGATCCATCATTTCACCAAAGAATTCAAAAACATACAATAGAGCATTCTTTGCAAATGTTTTTGATAAAATTCTGGACCCTTCTATAAATGCATGAGAAAGGTATAAATACTATTCTAACTAAGTATGGAAAAATAGATTATACAAAATTTGAGGAGGTTTCAAACAACCTTCCTCTTGCATAGGTAACTAACTCCAAAAATTAACAGAGATCAACTAAACAAAACTAAGAGGATGACTTGTTGTCTTCCAACTTGTTCTTTAAATTGAAAATTTCGATCATCGATTGAATTTGAGGAGGTGGCCCGAAATGATATTTGAGCTGTCCTGTAAAGATTGCATCGATAAGAGGTGGAAACATCCTTTGAGTCGCATGGAGGGAACAGTTGAGGGTCATGATCTGTCTATGTGGCTTGACCAAATACTACCAATACGACTCCCAGTCGGTCATAGTCAATTTCGTAATTGCATCTCTTTGTTTCCTCACTTTTTCTTGCCAGCCTTTACTCAAAGCAGTTAAGTCAGACATTTCTTTCGAATTACCCTCCTTCATGAGATTGGTAGTGAACAGGTTATGATTTACTACCTTAATGATGTTCTTTGATACTCCAGCTACCCTCACGACTACGAGCTTGGCCTGTTTTATCCTAGCATCCCAATTAGTGAAGAGGATGTCTTTGTGAGTTTCCTCAATCTTAGGTAGATTGGCCTTCTTTCCCTATTCTGATTCCTTCCATTCAATGAATTTAGAGATTTTGGTGCTTAAATCATTAAACTCCGTTCTTCGGTCAATGGTTCCATCTATGAGATGGTCACTGGTAATCAGGTAGGGAGTGATGTGTGACAACTTCTGGCATAAATAATTTTGCTGCTTGACTAGAAGAGAATTTAGTTCTAGAGCCTCTTTGATGAATTCCTCAGTAGTAGGAACATCCTTGTACCTGTCCAAGGATTGTTTTAGTTCCTAGAGCTGCATGTTTTTTGGTTGATAAGTCAGCTTCATGGCTTATTTTCAAGACTTCCATGTCTTGCTGCAATTGTGTGAGCTGCTTGGTTGTCTGCTTGTTTGCACTTGCTTTTTCTGTCTCGAGCTCTTGTTTGAGCTGTGCAATTCTTTCCTCCTGTTCCTTTAGCAGAGTAGAAAACTTAGTAGCCGTATCCATAGTGTCCAATGCATATGCTCCTATGAAATATGACAGTCTAGTAAAGTTCTTGGCCGAATTAAAGGCATGTCCTTCCAAAAAACGTGCATTAGCTCATCTCCAGGTGAGAATTCGAGTTCATCTACCCTTCTCATTTTCCTTTGCCTTTGGACTATAGCCTTGTGGAGAGGGCTATAGAATACATCAAGTGGAGGTATCTCCGCCACTTTCAGAATAATTTCTGATGTGGGTAGAGTAGCGATGATTTCAACATATTGGGATGTTGTTGCTTCTTGATCCATAGGTGTAGACTGTTTTCTGACAAGCTTGGGCTCTGTATCTTGATGAATTTTCAGAGGAGTCTTGAATTCCTTTGCTTCTTGAGTATTTGGAGCTTTGGGGGTGTCTTGAAATTCCTGATTGAATTGATCTCTTTCCTGCTCCAAACTAGTGCCTTGGGCTTGTGAACTTGTTTCTGTGGCCAAAGTGTTCATTACCTATTTTTCGGAAGGCTTCTTGCTAGACTTAGCTATATTTTTTGCATCCTAGACTTTCCCTATGTCTATTGTATTCTCAATGTTTACCTGAGAGTCCTTTTGAGAGCTAGGGGTTGCGCTATCGACGATGTTACCTGAGGTAGGCTTATCATCGAGCTTTAATAGATGCATTGGAATTACTTGGAGCTTCTCATTCCTGAATTCCTGAAATCTTTGAAAATCTCTAGGTTTCAGGTTAGCCTTTGCCCATTCAAGTGCTTGCTCAAAAGAAACTGTTGGCTGTAAAAAATCCTCAAAGTAATTATCTCCATGACTGTATGCCTTGAGCTTTAGTACTATCGTGAAATTGTATGCCACTTTGTTTGGATCGAATTGCCTTGTAGGAAATGTATGAAGCCCAAGGGCTTCCATTTGTGTTGATTCCTTAGAAGCATGAACAAAATTAGCTAAAGTAAAAGAGCCACATTTGATAGGGAAACTAGGCCATAGTGACTTCTTGCCATCTTTAAGAACTTTAGTCAGGCCCTTTCACACAGTCTGGTAGGCAATCTCCCTTGCTAATAGATTATCAAAAACATATAAGGGAAGGACATGTGGGTCAGCAGTGCTACCAAAAAACCTAATGTAGGTGAACCATTCCTCAATGAAATACTTTCCTACAGCAAGCAGGTCTGTTGCAGCTTCTTGGGAAAATCTAGGGGCTTTCTTATTAAAAATCATTTGGTGTAGGGGAAACATGATAGAATGAAATATCTTGTAGAAGTGAGGTATGTAATGCAATTCCCATATTTTTTTATGACTAAGATGGATTTGGTAAGGATATTGTATGGTCCATTTCCAACCCATGGTTGGAAATGTCGTGCAAAAACAGATAACATCCATAATATAAGCACAGAAATAGAAGGGAGGGAGGTTATCTGAAGAGGAGGCATTCTTTTGTCGATATTGAGTAATGGAGGTGTCTAAATTGTCATATAGGATAGAAGGAAAATTCATGATATAGGAATTAACACAGGAATCGATCAAGGGAATCCATTCTATTGAAAACTTAGTGTTATTTTGCAGTGCATACAGTCTACATAACATTGCTACTGCATAATTGTAGGGGTTTTCTCGAGAGGTTATTGCATACATACCTAAATTGTAATACTTGAATTTGTTGTCTAACATTCTCCAAGTTTGAATTAACTTGAAGGGGTTTGGATTATTCTTTGTGAAGTTGGCCACAAATGTGATGTCGTAGATTTCTTGTGGGTCAGGTATGTGAAACATAGCCTTCAAGCCTTCTACCCTAAATGATGATACGAGCCCCATCCTTGAATTCTTGAATTGCCTATATTCAATGATTAGGTTTTCGATCACCCATCTGATCATGTCTATGTAGGGAAAGATTTTAGCTCTTGATCCTATCCTATGAAGGAAAGAACATGAGGCATCCCTGCATTAAGGTCCTGAAGGCTTTGTCGACCTAGCTGTTGCTCTCGTAATAGTAATTTTAGGATGCTCGTCCTCCAGTTTGTTGTAAATTACTTCCCAAGTTGTTGCGCCTCTAGCTGAATCATAGACTGTATCAACAAGGATAGGAGCCATCTCTATATCCTCTATCTCAACAATGGTCTTCTTAGTTTGCTTCTGCATCACCTTTCTTAAGGACATGTCTTTTGTAGCTTTCCTGAAACAGACAAGATATATCAACATAGATGATATCAAGTAATTAAGAATGAAATCCTCTGTGAAATGACCTTGGATCATGAGAAAGGTTTTTATGAGATATTCGATTATAATTACCCATAACTTGGAGAATGATTATCCTCCCTCGGGCCGCTAAAAATTTAATAACCTTTCAACTCATTTGTTCTTATTATTTAAAACATAATTTTCCACACACTTTACCTCCTTAATCGCAGATCGTGGTATTTAAAGGGGTACTGTGTAACTCTTATCATATATATCGGACGAAATGTGATTGCGAAATTCGCAATATCGCATTTCGCAAATCGTTAATGTTTGTCCTAAAGCATGTTCATTTTTTTTGCGAATTGCAAAATGCGATTGCACAGTGACAAGATGAGGTTATTGTAGCAGGAGACCTTTTCGCATATCATAATTTCGTAAAGGATTTATAAAATAGTGATGTGAAAAAGCACGATATGCGATTTGTGATATAAGTTTCCTCCTTAGCTCATTTTGCAAGGTTTTGCTAAGTTTTTCTTTAGAGTTAGGCATTATTGTCCTAGGCTTAAAAATTTAAAAAGGGTCCCCATTTATAACTTAAATGCTAGCTATTGTTAGATAAAAATGGGGGGGGGGGTTGTTTCATAGTACAACAATTGGTGATTCACTTGGGAGAACCAGTTATCTCTAAGTAGTTTTCTAAAATTTCTAAAAAATTTCAAAGTAATTGGAGTTATAAGAATAATGATTTCATGAGTTATAAAGTAAACAAAATTTCTCTTGAACCACCATTACTTGCTCAGGCCCATATGCTTAATTACTTCACCCCTTTAATGATAGAAATATAAATGTTAGCATCAGTCAATAATAAGGCTTAAAATAATATAGTAGGTTCCTCCCGCAGATTAGTTTTTTGTTTTTTTTACTCATTTATCACAGATAGAGCCTCTACTTCCAGCAGGCGTTCACAGCCTTGACATGGTTACCTTTTAACCAATAATGATCCATTATCCCATCTGTATGAATTTTCAGATTTCAAAACAATATTCATTTGAATTGAATCTCTCTTGGAATTTGTCCCTTATTTTTTACCTTTTGAGTGTAATCTTTTTCCTTAAAATCCATTGTGTAGGTGTGGTAACCTAGTGATGACAATGCCATTCACTGGTTGTAAATAAACTGAACAAGCCAGCTCTTGATGAGGCCCCTTGTCTTCTGATCAAGAAGATCATTAGCTATTACCTTGTTTAGATATACAATATTCGTAATATTTGTTTTAATTACATCCCTATGAACATGGTAAACGATCTCATAATGAGACTCTTTATCTTTTAAGTTTTTTATATTTTAGAATTACACTATGAAAAAGGAAAATTTTAACAGATGGGGTGGGCCATTGGACTTTTTAAGGGGTTTGGGTGATAATGATAGAGTTTTTAAGACACTGCTCTGCAGGGATTCCTTGCTAGGTTAAAGGTTATTTTCTTGATAGATTAAAAAACCTTCATATCCTATAAAGATAAGAGTTTTTCGTAAAATAAATGTTTTTAAGCAAGATTAAGTTTTTCCAAAGGGATGAAGTTTATTTTAGTACTCAAGTGTCCCGATTGTTCCATTTAACTCCTATTTTCTTATAAAAGTGAAAAATAAAAAATGTTATCAAAGACTATTGAGGGAAATGTTCCCCTAGGGCTTTTTGGGTTGAAACCCTAGTAGAATAAAAGTTGTCTATACAGGGAAACACACATTCACACAACCATTATGCTATTATAAGCAAATTCTAGGATAAGGGAATGTACCTTAGGTCCTATGTTTGAGAAGGTCCTCAAGGGTCCAAACCCTTCTTCAAGTTCCTCTTGCTCCTTTGTCCTGCAAAACAACCAATTCCAAATAACACAACAGTATATGGACAAAAACTTATAAAGAAACCATCTTCATGTTATAAAGAAAGGTAGTTAGTTATGAAATATAAACAACCATTCACATATGAATTCTAGCATGAATATAATAAACATAAAGAATATTCATATCAGGAACAAAGACATGTGTTTCTTTTATTATAGACAAATAAAGTACAGAAAAGGAATAATTTCACCTGAGTCACCTTTAGCAGGCTCCAGGCAAAGCTTCCTTCCAGATCCATTCCAGCCTCAAGCCTTTAACAAACTCCTTCCATGACTTACTCCATGATGGCATAAGTAGTGGATGAACATCAACACATAAGGAAACAAGGGTTTCCTGTACAAATGGGGGAAGTGTAGAAGGCACAAGGGACTTCAAACCTGGTCAGGGGAAAAATCTCAGCATAATAACCTTTCTCTCTCTTCTCTCCTCCCTTAGGCCTTCCCATTGAGGTCTTTTTATACCTCTCCCAAAGCAGTTTTTTAGTTGGGAGTTGGTTGGGAATAGTTGGGCCACGGGCACTAACAGGTGATCAACAGGTAAAACCCGCGATCTCCACCCGAAATTAAGGAGTTTTATATTTTTTAAAGTGTTTTAATACATACACGCGGGTTGGGTATATACCTACCCGTGTATACACGTGTTTAACTCAGGGAAATGTCGCGTATAAGGGATAAAACACTATTTTTTAAATTTTAGGACCAGGTCTGGAAGGAGGGGTTGCCCTAGGCCATGAGTGCAACATCACAAACCATAAGAGTGAGATTTGGAGCTATAACAGATGCCCCCTAATATATGAGGTCAGAAGGGGTACATGATGGCCGAAATGTATTATGCAAGTACATGGAAAGGAAATCTGTCAAAAACTGAGGAGGACTTCACCAAAATTCAGCCTACCAAACCACAAAAGGAGATCAGAAAGAAACACTATCTCAGGCAGGCATACCCATTCTCAGAAAAAGTAAAGCATGTCCACATATCAAATACAAGCGGATCCACTAAGTATACAAGTATAAATGAGTGGAAAATACATAATGGATCATCTGATCATGATCGAACAAGTACATGTCTTAATATCACATATAAGATTGTCAATGATGCTGAAAGATGCAACGGATTACTGATATCAAAGACAAGGTACCAACAGAACATGATGGAATAGGATGGTACTACACTGCAAACTCAGGTGCCAGCATATAGAATTTCGCCATGACTGACTGCAACATATAAGGTGGAGTGGTATCAACTAGCAGCAACAAGAGCAACTGTCAAGTGAAACAATGAATGCTGATACAACCTAAGGTCTTCACCGACCGCCGTGGTACATTTCTACACCATGGGAATAAATGATCTGAAGTCGACCATGTGATAAATCGTTTGATTACCGGTCATTTATGTATGCCGTTAACAAACGCGAGACCACTCACCGATAATGATAATGAGCGTCAAGGTACCCAGTACAATCTAACAAGTGTGAATATATGCGTTGGAGTCGAACACCTGTAAGAATCTATCAATCAGGAGACAATGATGGTTTCCTACTGTCGATAGCGAAGGATCTGCCACTAATGACTACAAACCCCAAGGTACTACCAAATGGACTCTAGATCTTTGCCCCAGAGCAATGATTCAGAGTTGATACAGAAAGATCCGCTAGAAGGAAGGCATTAAGGCATCCTTCATCAATCTAGAGCGAGTCTAACCCGTAGGCCAATAATGTGGAAGGAATCAGATGAAAGAGATGTAGTAACCCAACTGAAGTACGTTTCCAGCATACACAAGATGTGGCTAGCACACGACAGAAACCCTCTGAACCAACCAATAATGGAAGTTGACACAGAGGCGAGGTATCCACCAATAGGGTCAAATGGAAACCAAGGTACTACACGAATCCCAATGTGTGATAATGTAAGTTGATTTCGAACACGAGGAAAACCACTCAGTCAAAGACCCATGATACTGATCGATGCTGAGCACAAGGTGACCTATCAATAATGAAAATAGGGCTAGGGTGTAGCTCTAGGTCTGTCCGTCGATAAGGACAAGACTCGCCAGCAAGAAGTCAATGGGGACCTTCTCAAACCGGCACGAGTAAAGGACCAATATAACTGATGTGATGATAGACATGATACTGACAACCAGGGATGGCCGACTGAAAAATGAGTCAAGAGACACCGCAGAGAGGCCGTCTCGGGCTAACTTCCCTTGAACAAAAGCACGACTTAATGTGACTATGTGGCAGCATATGATGACTCTGTATAAGTTCGTCATGCAGGAGGCACGAACGAACCCTCCATATGATTGGAAGAGATAACCAATCGGGGGAGAATTGACTCAATAACAAGGTTAAGGCTTACCTAAGTCAAACTAAATCCCGCCAAATGGAGGATACTTTGTTTTGAGTGCTTTGTTCAAGGGCAACACAACTGACTCTAGCTGCCAACAATAAATGGAAATACTATCCCGTTCCCGCTCTTTTTGGAATATTTAATTTTTTTGTCTTTTTCTATTAAGCTTGAAAAAGAATAAAGAATGCTACGGTATAGTGGAAAGAATGAGTGTCGGTGAAATAGATGATCTAGTTCCTGGGAACGGAACGTTCCTATGCTCAATGCAGGGAGGTGAAAACTGGTCAGTGACACTCAAAGGTGTGTTCCTTCCATGGGTCAAGGTGTGTCAAGTTGCAAAAGTCAAAGGTATGCAAGGTTGATTTTGCAGTCGTCCTGGTCAAAAGTTGGCTTAAACACGAGTCCAAGTGAAGCCGGCTCTAGGACAAAAGGTGCAAATGGTCAACATGCAATGCAGTAGTACAACTCAAGACAAAGGAGCCTCTAGGGTATAAGGCCAGAACAAAGCGAAGAAGCTAAGAGGAATGAGTCTTCAATGCATAAGACATGGTGGGACTACAAAGGACTCTCGAGCCTACTCAAATCAAAGCAGCATGAGCAACAAATTTCAGTGAGGTGCTAACTACGATGCCCATGTAAAGGATGGCTCTACCATCGTGTCATGATTTAAAGAATCGGCGAGTGAAAATGGCTTGCGAACCATAACATGATGGGGTCGACCCTATGGCAGATGTATCAGCAAATGGAGGCTAGAATGCATAATGCAACGGAAAAATGGTGTCCCTAACCTATATGCCAGTGAGAAAATGATACCTGCCATGATGGGTTAGCAGTCATGGAACCGTCTCGAAACTGTCGAAAAACATCCAAAATGCCCTGAAAAACAAACCATTCTTGACATTCTAAGCTCCCAAGTTAAAAGTCACATGAGGCCAAACAAAATAAAATTTTGAAAAAATTTTGCATTTTCAAAACTTATAAAAAGGATTTTGGACTCACCATTTTCACCATTTGAGTTTGAGAGCAAAGAGTTGGAGCAAAAGGAGAAAACTTCCCATATGCCAAATTCAACCGTTCAAATTCTTCAAAAACCTCCAGGTAACTCTTATACTTAGCTTGCAATTGATTATGACTGGTTTTAAGATTTTTGATTAATGTTTCACCATTGAATTTTTTCCCAAAATTTCACTGTGGCGTATACGCGGGTTGGTAATATGAAACCCACGTACACGCAGGCCCTATACGCGACTGTGTGCACAGGGACCCGCGTATACGCCATGAAATTTTTTTAAACAAAAACTAATGGTTGAAAATCATTTTTTTCTCAAAATGCCAATCACCTGGCGAGAAAGAGAGCACGCAGTGGTAGATAATGAAGTCATGAATGATCCTGAAGCTTTGGATGCCCTACGGGGATGCAGTTTGCTTAAATTCTTCAAGCTGCCGAATATGAAAGAAAACACACGTTTGCTTGAGATGCTCATTGATTATTGGGACATCAAGGAGGAAGCCTTTATGATTGATCAGATGCCACTCAGGGTAGAAGTGGAGGATATCTATTTTATCACGGGCCTTTCCTGAAGGGGAGAGGTAGTACATTCCCAGGGCAAGACACGGAGCAGTCTCACAATAGAGGACTACGTACAGATATATTTCCTGAGACATCCCAAGAAGGTTGGGAGCCAGATTTCTATCACACATGTGGCAAGTTTATCACTGAGGATAATCCTATTCACCATAGCTCGAGTGAACAGATCGTCCTCTCTGCATCAGGCATCACGGCTAACCATGAGCATGGTAGTTGACTGTCTCACTACTGTGTTCGACTAGTGTACTCCTCTTCTGGCCAACATGAAGAGCCCACTCACTTCTATCAAGAGGGGACAGACCACAAACTTTGGATATGGGACTATCCTTTGTACTTTTTTTTTTGAGAAGGTTCCCGCACTCCGCCCCAGGGTAGCAATTTCCATCAGCACCCCACGCGATCCACGCATGGGCCGGTGGGCTGATTTGATGAAACGTCTGGGGGGTGGGGAGGTCCCAAGGACTGCCTTCGACGACGACTTCTTCACCTGGTGGGATCAGCAGATCATCGTCGTAGATGACTACCCCTATGCTGGGCTAGATTTCTGAGGAGATCCTGATCTAGCATTACCGCCGAACGCAGCATGGGGCGAGATTGGCAAGAATTTTTGATTTTATGATTTTTTTGGATTTTTCAAATATAATAATGAATTTTGAAAAATATTTTTGATGAGATTCAAATGACTGATATGATGATCATGTTCCAGACATTAGGCCGGTACGACCAGATGGGTTCCCTCGGCATGGACGGCGTGGCCGAGGAGCCGAAGAGGTAGCTGCTGATACAGAGCGGACTCTACATAACGTCCAACGACACCTGGTGAGACTGAGCTGCCGAGTACCGCTGGCTGCCATAGAGGACCTTCCTGAGAATATGCAGCGTCATGTGGTTGGCATGCCACGTGATTGGGTTCGCACTTTTCGGTGTGTGGCCAATGCGATAGTTACCTATTTAGCTGCACATCCTGAGCTGAGGCATTAGATATGCTGGACATGATTATGGGCATTTGAGTCCCAATTTTGTATATTTTTGGACAAGTATATGTACACTCGAGACGCTTTATGATATATATATATATATACAGTTCGACTTTTTGATGCTTGATTTTATTGTGATGAATGATTGATGTGCCAGTCTAATGCTTGATTAGCAATAGAATTAGCTAACTAATTATGAGATCTTGGAATATGAAAATAATTAATATAAGTAAATGATCTTTGCAACAACCTCACCCTTAAATACTGGCGATATAAACATGGATCCCTTACCCGATAAATGTTGTTTAATTGTGACACTATCAATTGAGAATCAAGATACACTACCAATGAGTCGATCCCGTGAGAGATTGCCTCAGATAATAAATTAATAACGGCAGTATACTCAGCGATATTGTTTGAAGCAGGACCGATGCATATGCCTCTTGATACCATCAATTGACCAGTTGGATAATAGAGTACCCAAGTTGTGGAAGCGAGATTCCGAGTGTGCCGACTAGCACCATCGGCGAACCCAAAATAGACCAAATCATCCATCAACACCTGCCACAACAGACCAAAAAGTGTTGATATCAAAAAATCTTGATGATATATGTACAAATATACATAATGTACAAAGAAGCCATTGCCTGGCCAAAACTAAGCAAAGTACTTCTTTAGGTAGAGCCCGTTTTGGGGCTCCGCCAGCTTGTTTCCCTCAAAATCGATTAACTCATACGACCCTTTTTCTAAAACTTGTTTAATAATGAAAGGACCGTACCACATCGGCTTAAACTTGCCTGCCCCCAAGGTGTCTTTATCTTGGTCATAGACCAAGACAAGGTCACCTTCAGAAAAGACTCGAGGACGGACAGATTTATCATACTGCGTTTTAACCCTTTTCTTATGAGCCTCATTCATCGTGGTGGCATCTCAACGCTGCTCATCAAGATGCTCCAAGTGAAGTAGGTGCTCTTCGAGACTTGAAGTCTCTGGAAGGAGCTCAATAGCTAATTTAAGAGATGGAATTTCACATTCAACTGGAAAGATAGATTCCATCCCATAAACCAACTGAAAAGGTGTAAAACCAGTAGCAGTATTCACGGAGGTCCGGTATGCCCAAAGAGCCGAATACAAAATAACGTGCCAATTGGACCGATTTTTATCGATTGTCCATTGGAGGAGCGTCTTAAGAGTTTTATTGACTGCCTCGACCTGTCCATTGGCCTGAGGATAATAAGGAGATGAATGCTCCTATTGGAAACCCAATTTGAGAGCCAATTTAGACATTAGTTGATTCTAGAAATGACTGCCATGATCAGTGACAATCTCTCTCAGGATACCAAATCTTGAGATAACCTGATTAAAAAGGAACAACGCTGCCGTGTCACTATCGTTCTTATAAGTAGGCATGGCCTCGGCCCACTTCGTAAAGTAGTCTACAACCATGATAATGTACCTGTGATTCACCGCTGAAGGCGGATTACAAGTCATAAAATCAATACCCCACTTAGTAAAGGGACCGATGGTAACAACGGGGAGAAGAGGAGCTGGATGCGCGCGCATCTTCCGAGTAAAAATTTGACAGGGGTGGTAGCGTTTGACTGCTTCCACACAGTCTTTAAAGAGTGAAGGCCAAAAATAGCTGGCACGTAAGATGCGCTGGGCTGTAGCAAGCCTTGATAGATGACCACCACAAGCTCCACTGTGGCAGTCATTGAGCACTGACTCTGCTTCCTCTAAGGTTAAACAATGTTGAAGGATTGAATCAACCCCTCGACGGTATAATGTGTCACCAATGATAACATAATTTTTAGCCAGGTGACGTAATTTTCGACGTTCATCCTTGGAGAAAGTAGAGGGGAACTTCGAAGTCTGGAGATAGACAATGATGTCTCCATACCAAGGGTCAAGTGAATAGATGAGGAATAAATGTTCGTCGGGAAAACTTTCCTCATAAATGGTATCCTCTCCACAAGGCAGCTCAGAAATTAGCTCAGCGAAAACCATGGATTTCTTAGACTTGGCAGACAAGAACTTGAGATCAAATTCTTGCAAAATGACTATCCATCGATTATCTTTTCCCCCAATCACTCGCCTACTGAGGACAAACTGAAATGGATTGACCACCGCTAAGACAAAAGTTTTGCGTAGCAGGATATAATGACGGAGCCGTTGGACAGCATGGACAACTGCCAATGCCAATTTCTTAACCGGAGAATAGTGAAGTTCAGGACCTATTAAGCCTCGGCTCAAATAATAAATCACATGCTCGGTGAGAGCATCGTCCTCCTGAACGAGAACCATACCAATGGTTGATTCTGTTGCAGCGAGATATAAAAGGAAGTCTCTACCATAATCCGGTGGACTCAAAAGCAGGGTAGAGACTAATGCTTTTTTCAAAGCATCAAACGATCGTTGCGCAAATTCGTCCCATACAAATGGAACTCCTTTCTGTAGCAAACGCATGAACCCTTTAGTGATCTCGGCATAGTTTGCTATAAATCATCTTAAGAAATTAGCCTTCCCTTGAAGACTTTGAAGTTGTCGAATTGAGGACGAGGGAGGCAACTGAACTATTGCCTCAACATTGAAGGGATCAACGCGAATCCCTTCATTTGACACAATGAACCCTAACAACCGACCAGACGTAACCGCGAAAATGCACTTGTTTGGATTCAACCGGATTTTATAAAAACGACATCTCTCAAAAACCATTCGAAGATGACTAGGGTGATCAGTTCTCTTTCGAGAACGAGCAATGAGATCATCCAAGTATGCTTCGATGACATGTTTGATGTCGTGGAAGGCATATGACATGGCCCACTGAAACGTGGCTCCAACATTTTTAAGACCAAAAGGCATCTTTCTATATGCAAAGGTACCCCAGGGACATATAAAGGTTGTCTTATGTTGATCTTCAGGATGGATAGAAATTTGATTATAACCCGAAAAACCATCCATGAAGGAAAAAATCTCATTACCCGCACACTCGTCGATAGTCTGATCAATGAATGGCGTGGGGTAATTATCTTTCGGACAAGCCTTGTTTAGGTCCCTAAAATCGATGCACACTCATATTTTTCCTTGCTTTTTATCCACAGGGACTGGATTAGAAACCCAATCAGTAAGAGGAACAGGGTATATGAAACCTGCCTTTAGCAGCTTCTCAACTTCAGCTTTGATAGGTGCTGCGTTCCTAGGGTTAACGAGCCGAAGCCTTTGATGAACCAGTTTGGAATTCTCATACGTCTTGATCTCATGTTGAACTATAGAAGGATCAATGCTAGGAATTTCCTCATAAGACCAAGCAAATACATCTCGAAATTCCTTAAACAGGTCGGTGTAAACTTGAATTTCTTCAGGGGAACACTCAATTCCGATGAAGAGATTCTCGATTATGTTAGGGTCGCTAGAGATGTTTATAGGTATCGTTTTTGAAATCACAACATATTACCTTCGGCACGAATGTGTGCTAGAGCCAAAGGGTTTGACACTGTACAAACATCACTAGTAAAGAGCTCGAAGAATCTGGATTCTACTTCCTGCAATGGAGGAAGAAAGCATGAACGATGGTGTAAGTCTTCCCAAGGTCGATCTATACCCATCATTGCTTTGAGGATTGCTTCTTCAAAAGGTAAAATTGAATCTAAGCAGTCCAAGGCAGAGGTAGAATCAAGGCTCCAGGCCGGGGCCACATCACCATCTAACTCCTCTTCAGAAAAAGGAGTAGAGTGGTCGTCTACAGAGTTTACTATAGACTGATATCTAAGCTCAGCTGCAGATATAGGAAATGCCATTCCATTTACTTGTCCTTCAACTAATGTGGTCGTAGGTGAAGGCAAGGTCCAAGGGTCTGAAAAATAACGAGTTCGGAAGAACTCTTCTCGAGGGGACTCCTTAGATGATGAAACGACATTGATTTTAGCGAAAGGAGAGGGAAGATCAAAGGTACCCATCAATGAGGAATACATCCCTCCTCCTAAATTCTCAGTAGGTGAACGAGGGTTATCCACTAAAGGAACAGTAGAGTCAGAGCTTGCTTGAGGATCGACCGGACAATAATCCAATTGATCAACCTTAACGATTTTCCCCTCATGAGGAAAGCAAATGACATGAAACAGAGTCAAAACAATGGCGTCCATTTCGTATACCAAGTTCCTTCCTAAGAGGAGATTATAGTCTAGGTTAGCATCTATGACTTCTACTTCAAAATTGACGACCTTCCCCCCAACACATATAGGAAAGGCCGGGATAATCTCATGCAGCTTATGAGAATTACCATCAAATGCAGTCAAGACGGTAGGTGAAGGAACGGCCGAAGGCGATCCAATAGCCTTCCAACATGACATCGACGCATGTGGAAGCTCCTTCATCGATAACGGTACAAAAAATGTTGATTTTCTGGTATGTAGAATTTATTTGGAAAGCCATATGATGAGGGAGTTGCTTTTTGACATTTAACATGTCAAAGTGAGCACTAAAGAGTTAGTTGGATTGAATGCCCCAATCGTGGAAAGTAAAGCACTTCGCTGAGCCAGACACGACTGGAGAACCTCTAAAGCGGACATGGCGCACGGACTCTGAGCCAGATCCTCAACAATGGAGTAATTCTGGGCGGCCCTAGCATTAGGATTAATAGTCGTGCATTTAGCAGAACCTTTTGGTATCCGTGGTGTAGTCTCGACCGGGGGTCGCTCAATATGAAGGTCAGTATTTCCGGGAATAGTCTTGTCCTTGGAAGTTTCGGCTTCACCATAATCACGTGACCGAGTAGCCACATGGACATTAGAACCCATCATGAAAACATTTGATCATTTTTCCCCTTCCTCGTTGCCCCCTCCGGAGGTACCAGGATTTGAACTTGCGCCAGCAAGAAGTTGCTGCCCTTGGGGGAAAGGGTTGGTTAACACAGCCTGAGAACTAGAAGTCCCTTGCTGTCCTAACAAGCACTGAGAATCCTCAATATTAGGGCAGAGATGAGTTAAATGGTCTCCACTGCACAACTTGCATGGAAACTTGACTTTCTTTCTAGACTCATTTCTACCACCACCAGCATTATTGCCGGATTTATTTGCGTCAGCCTTCCCATCCTGATTCTTTTTCTTACCTCGTCCTTTCTTTTTCCCATTGGAATTTTGATTTCCTTTGGGGTTATCAGATTGGACGACGTTAATCGAAGAAGTTTGGGAAGCCGGAGGGTTAGACGATGTGACTTGGTTGTTAGAAGCAGTTTGTAAAGACAACTGTTGCAATTGGTTCAACAAGTTCACGGTAGTTGTGTCCATCGACCCAACGATACCATCCACATGGGGACCTGGCTTTGACTTAGCTATGTCAACCTTAGACCCAGGAGCATCTGGCAAGTATTTTTGTAGGATCCCAGACTAAGAGTAGATCAATTCTAATTGCTGGGCCCTAAAAATGGCTTGCTCCTCAGAATAGACTCTAGAAATGGAGACATCCTTGGAAATCTCGGGTTGTAAAGATTTCAAAAACCACTCGAGAAAGTACTCCGGAGGGATTTCGGCTTTAATGAGCCTCTTTCTTCGTCTCCATTCCTGAATATGGTCAGAAATGTGAGTTGCCTTATCCTGACGAAAAGTGGCCAAAAGTTCAGTTCTGGCATCATAACGGACAGGCAACTGGAAATGATTTAAGAAAATATTGGCTAAGTCAGCGAAATATGTAAAGCTGCACCCTAGCAACTCTATATACCATTTGGCCGCATTACCAGTCAAGGTGAGTTGAAAAAGTCTCAACCTAATTGAGTCATTGATCAGGGAGTTAGAGGAGCACCATAAATGGAATGTGGTTACATGGTTGCCTGGGTCCTCACCGCTCTTCCCTTCAAATTTTGGAATGTCCGAAGGGAGTTTGGTTGGGACCTGAGGCCAGGTCGGATTGTATTTGATTGGATCGTTTGTTAACTTAGTGAGATCTAGCAAGTTCAACGTTGCTAGAAACGGAAGCCTAGGAGGACCTTGGGGATTCCACCCAGACTGGGCAGAACTCCCAAAGCTCTGAAAAGATTGGCCTGGATTTTGGAAGGCACCAGGCTGCCCGAAGTAACCAGTAGAACCAGCTAAACCAAAAGGCAAGCCTTGTGATCCAACAAAATTCGGAGTTTGACCAACTCCGGCCACAAAACCTCCATAACCAACAAAGTTTCCTCCTAAAGGATTATAAGGACTTGATAACCTCTTCTAAGGATTCCAAGCCGAAGCTAAGGGAGAAATACTTTGAAACGAACTAACTGTGGAGTACGGCCTATTCCCTTGTTGGCCGAAAGATGGATTCCTAGTTCCCGTGCCACTAACCCCAGGGTTAGTCCAACCTTGGAAAGGATTGCTGCTTTGTCCTATAGAAGAAAAAGGCATGGATCCTATCGTCGGGTTGGAATGTGGTATATGACCACTTCCAAAAGGAAAACCCTGGAATGAAGCCGATCCGCCCATCATGGATGTAGCGGCACTAAATGGAACTGATGGAATACCCTGTGAGTGGGTGCCAAATGGGAAGAATCCAGAACCAAAAGCATTGGTTTGGGAATTTCCACTCATGGACGGAATGGAGGTAGACCCAACTAAAGATGTGCTAGCAAAAGATCCAAACAAAGAAGCAGAGGAGATGGAAATCGTTCCTCCCCCCTGTACCGATGTTGGAGTGTGCATAGTTGTAGCACTTGTAGTAGAAGCCATGCTTCCAGTAGTGGTCATCGATGGTAAGCGCGTAACATAACCTGGACTTGACAGTCTATGCGTCGGAGTCCCAACGTATTGTAATACGTCTGGATGACTAGATGGTAGGGGAGAATTTGGAGCCGCTAACAACTCTGAGAGTTCTTCTACCTCTATTTTATTCTCCGCTTGAAAGAGAACTCGAGAAAGAACTAGAGTGTTCCTCTCTTGTTTCGCAGAAGTGCCAGGCCTTGCTTGAGTACTAATGCCCCCGAGAGGAGGATCAATCCCCGATGCGTCAACTGCCGTGGGACGAAACCCACCAGCAGTATTTCCTCTGCGCCTTCTAGGAGAAGGCTCTAAACTTGGTGGTGAAAGACCACGAAGCCTTCGAGATCGTCTAGGAGATCGGTCAGCCACTTTGAATTTTTTGTTATGATCTAACTAAAGACTCAAAAAATTGAAAGCTAGGCCAACTAAGAGCACAGAGCACAAACTATAAAGTCCCTAAAGATAAAAGCCAGTCAAACAACTTCCAAGTATTTCCGCTCTGGGTGATTAGGGCCGGATGCCAAAATACAAGAAAGTGAATTAAGGGGCCTTCCGAAGATAGTCTGGGATGATGAGGGCCCAGTCCTATCAGCGAAGGTATCAGAGGAAGTTACGTTGACCTCCTATCAACAGCCTGTGCCGATGTAAGGCCCCAAGCTTCGCAAGGGTGCCCTCCAGTAGTACTGTTGAGAGTGATGCAACGTCGACCTCAGGTGCCACGGGATTCCCCTCCGCAGCCACCTGTGTAGATCCCTAGGAGTAACAACTATGGATACCAACTCGTCGCAGAAGCCAGGCGAAATAGTCGTGAGGTAAGTTCGGACAAGTAGGAGAGGGGATATCTCTCTTCCTTGTCTTCACAGACCCTCGTGCTTAACTCCCAGATCTGGAGCTTTCCTGGTCTTCCTAACGCTATTGGATTTTCACTCGCTATTCAGACTCCTACGTTTGACGTTTAAATGGCCTTGGAGAGTTAACTCTCCACTCGCCTAATCCATGGCCCTAAAATCCTAAAACTTGTTGGTGTATCTATCTTAAAAAAAAGTTTTAGTGAATTTTAATTAGCGCTTGATTTTAAAATAGGTTGTTCTTTAAGTCACAGGATAATGGAAGTGAAACTAGTGGTGTTTTTTGAAGCAAAAGAAATTAATAAAAACCTAACTACATGCACATGCACTTGTCTTCGTTTTTCGATGAAAAGAAATTTCTATAGGGTTCAGAGGAACTTCAAATAAAACAAAATTTTCTTTTCTTTTCATTAATTCACGCTTCACACTCACAAAAGTTAACAAAGCTATGTATGCCTAAAAAGATATGCAAATCTATCCTAATGCAACAAATATATGCTGATGCAAGATTCAAAACTACTCTAAAGACAAGAAATGAAAGTTGCTTGCTTATCAATTTCTATTTTTCCACTTAAAATGTCTAGATGGAATATGAGATGTTACCATTCATTTTGTCTAAACACTAAAAACAAGTTTCAAGACAAACATAAAGCACTTTCATTCACTAAAAGGAAACCAAATGAAAACCAAGTTCAAGAAAGCAAAACGAAGTTTTTCAAAAAGTTTTCTTCAAAGCAACAACAAAAAAGTCTTTTCAAAAATGCTCTCAACAAAACTGAAACTTTGTGATTGAAGAATAGGAAACGAACACTTTTGCAAGTTGACACCATACAATGGATGAAAACTCAACAAAAAGAAACATGTTTAAGGATGCTCTTAACAATCAAAAGTAGCAATGAAAGCTTTGGCAACAAAAACCAAAAAGATCAAAAAGACCAATTTCAAGAAAGTATCAATCAACAACTTTCATGAAACAAAGAAGTGGATGGTCACAAAAAGCGGTTTTGTCAAGCAAACAAAAAGTCACCAAAAGCAAGATTAACACAAAGATTGAGATCAATCTTCTTGCCCTGATGAATCAGAGCAGCCAAGATTCCTAGCAAGAAATCTTGCGTGCTTTAGCAAAAAACGATGACGCTTGCAACAACAAAAACAAGACCAATACCCCTTACAATCAGAGAGAATTTGGAACAAGATGCTCACTGTAAAATTAACAACTGATACTGGAAAGTGACTGTTTCAGACTGACTCAAACCATCAGACAGACCTTCAGCAGTAGAAAGATTTACAAATCTTGAAAATTGCAAGATATACGCGACTGTACTGGTGTACAGATTGCGTGTATATGCGACTGTAACTAAGGAAACCTGCGTATACGCGGGTTCACTTAAAGAAACATGCATATATACGCCTCTATAACTAAGAAAAACAGCGTATATAAAAGGTTTCAAGAAAAATAAAAAACAAACTGAAGAAACTGGAAAAATTTAAAGTTCAAAAATAGACCAGACAACAACAACAAGCAAACAGGTAGCTGAGCCCTGATTGGCTTGAAAACACCCAAACTAGGAACAACAAGAGTGTTGTCCCCAGCAGAGTCACCAATTCTGTTGAGGGAAATGTTCCCCTAGGGATTTTTGGGTTGAAACCCTAGCAGACTGAAAGTTGTCTATACAGAGAAACATACATTCACACAACCATTATGCTATTATAAGAAAATTATAGGATAAGGGAACGTACCTTAGGTCCTACGTTTGAGAAGGTCCTCAAGGGTCCAAACCCTTCTTCAAGTTCCTCTTTCTCCTTTGTCCTGCAAAACAACCAATTCCAAAGAACACAACAGTATATGGACAAAAACTTATAAAGAAACCATCTTCATGTTATAAAGAAAGCTAGTTAGTTATGAAATATAAACAACCATTCACATATGAATTCTAGCATGAATATCATAAACATAAAGAAGATTCATATCAGGAACCAAGACATGTGTTTCTTTTATTATAGACAAATAAAGTACAGAAGAGGAATAATTTCACCTGAGTCACCTTTAGCAGGCTCCAAGAAAAGCTTCCTTCCGGATCTGTTCCAGCCTCAAGCCTTTAACAAACTCCTTCCATGACTTACTCCATGATGGAATAAGTAGTGGATGAACATCAACACACAAGGAAACAAGGGTTTCCTGTACAAATGGGGGAAGTGCAGAAGGCGCAAGGGACTTCAGACCTGGTTAGGGGAAAAATCTCAGCATAATAACCTTTCTCTCTCTTCTCTCCTCCCTTAGGCCTTCCCATTGAGGTCTTTTTATACCTCTCCCAAAGTAGTTTTTTAGTTGGGAGTTGGTTGGGAACAGTTGGGCCACGGGCACTAACAGGTGATCAACAGGTAAAACCTGCTATCTCCGCCCGAAATTAAGGAGTTTTATATTTTTTTAATTGTTTTTATACATACACGCGGGTTGGGTATATACCTACCTGCGTATACACACGTTTAACTCAGGGAAATGTCACGTATAAGGGATAAAACACTATTTTTTAAATTATAGGACCAGGTCTGGAAGGAGGGGTTGCCCTAGGCCATGAGTGCAGCATCACAAACCATAAGAGTGAGATTTGGAGCTATAACAAAGACTTATTTTGAAAAGCAAGGAGTAAATACTAGTTAACCGTTATTTTCCTAAAAAGCAATATATTACAAAATTGGAAGAGGTTATCTCCTAAGAAAAGTACCTTTTCAACATTTTCCCATTAACGGGAAAAGAATCTTTCCTACTAGACAAGTCTTGTAAAAGAAACATTGATGGTCCAATTTTTTCAATAATTTGAAAAGGGCCAAGCCATAGTCTTTGGAATTTGGTATGTCTACGTTTTTCCTCATGTTCCTTGTCCCATTTTAGAACTAAGTCACCTACTTCAAAGGATTTTTTACTGGCATAAGTTGTATCAAAATAAGCTTTGACTAATTGTTGATGATGGAAGTGGGTTGCTTTAGCCTTTTCTCTTTCTTCTTCGAGTTTGAGAATTTGAAATTGTCTAGCCTGGAGAGAAGATGAAGGGATTTCATTGATAAATTGTAGTAGGGCAAGAGATAAGATTGCTATGTTTGTGGGAAGAACAACTTCTTTTCCATAAACTAAAGCAAAAGGAGAAGAACCAATAGAGGCTTTTTGAGTAATCTTGTCTGCCCATAGAGCAAATGTTAATGCTTTATGCCAATTCCTATGATTTTGATCAATAGTTATTTTGATAATTCTAATGAGGTTTTTCTTTCTAATTCTGCTAATCCATTACTTTGAGGATAATATTTAGCTGAAAGTTTTAACTTGAAACCTCACTTAAGAGCTAATTCTACCATTGAATTCCCAGAAAAGTAAGATGCATTGTGAAACATTAAAGCTGAGGGTAAGCCAAACTGGGTAATTATGTACTAATCAATGAAATCTGTGATGTTTTCCATATTAGCTATCTTTAATGGGACAACTTCTACCCACTTAGTAAAGTAATCAGTAGCTGTAAGGATGTACCTATGCTGCTTGGAAGAGTTAGGAATAATCTCACCAATTATATCTAATCCCCATTGTTCGAATGGTTGTTGGATGTTAATTGGTTGTAAAGGGAATGCTGGCTTTCTTTCTCTTCCGGCCGTAGTTTGAAAAGTTTTACACTTCCTTGCATATTCATATGCATCTTTAAATATCGTTGGCCAGTAATATCCTGCATGTAGGATTTTGTGAGTAGTGGTATTTCCTCCAAAATGTCCTCCAGCTGGTCCATCATGTAATTCTTGCATGACCTTCTCAGCTTCAGGTTTCTCTAAGCATCTTAGCAATATTGAATCATAATTCTTCCTAAACAATACATCATTGATTAGCTGATACTGATTTGACTTTAATCTTAAAGCTCTCTTTGTTTTATAATTAAGGTTCATAGGAGCATATCCATTTTTAAGATAAAATTTCAAATCAGCATATTCTGATTGCATATATTGAGGCTTACCTCTAATATTTGCAATTCATTACCTTGATCTTCTTCTAATGGAAACTGTGAATCTCTTGTTAACATCTTGCAAAAACCTTGGCCCCTCAAAATGTTAGCTGGCCGAATTTCTACATCATATTCTTGGAGTGTAATTACCCAATTAGCTCTTTTCTCCCCTACTCTTTGAATCAGTAGTTGTCTTACTGCAGGGCAGGGCACAACTATCTTTGTATGGGTTTTAAGAAGAAAAGGTCTGAAATGCTTCAAAGTTTTAAAGACCGAAAATTCTTTCTTTTCTAAAGCTGAATAATTTAATTTGGCGCCTTGCAAGTTAGAACTGAAAAAGGAGATGGGTGCCTCGACATTTTCATCATTCAGCTGTGTCAAAACTGTAGCATACAAAGTATCAGATGAAAAAGTATATAATAAAAATGGTTTGAGATAGTCAGGAGCTGTTAATGAAGGGGCATTAATAATGGCTTTATTTATCAACTCAAATGAATCTCTTTCATCCTTGTTCCTTCTCAAAACTGCATTTTTTCTTATCATCGCTTGAAGGGGTAAGAATATTTGTGAAAAATCTAGGATGAATCATTTAACAAAATTTATTTGGCCTAGGAATGATTGCATGGTTTTCTTATTGTGTGGGAGGGGAATTTTTCTTATTTCTTGGACTCTATTAGGATCGATGTAAATTTCTTTCATGGATACTATAAACCCGATGAGTTTGCCTTCTGGTAAAGCAAAATAAGATTTCTTGGGGTTTAAGGAAATGCCATATTTCATGCATCTTTCAAAGATGTGCTTGAGGTCACTTAAATGATTGTTCCTATCCTTTGAATAGACTGTGATATCATCCAAGTAAATAACAGCTGATTTATTAATCAGACCCCTAAAGGCAATGACAATAGCTTGTTGAAATGTGGAACCAACATTTATGAGTCCAAAAGGCATCTTCTGATAGGCATATGTTCCCCACTTGGTCTTGAATTTTGTCTTTAATATGTCATCTGGATGCATAAGGATTTGATTATATCCTGAGAATCCATCTAGAAACGACATTAATTCGGAACCTGCAACTGATTGCAGTACCTTTTCCTTAGTAGGTAGAGGAAAATTATCCTTTTGGCAAGCTTTCTTTAGGTTTCTAAAACCAATGTAGATCCTAATATCACCATTATTTTTCCTCACAGGTACCATATTCGATACCCAATGCCTGACAGGGAAGATTATCTTGACCTTCAGAAGTTTGTTCAATTTTGATTTAATTTGACTTTCAAGGTTCGAGTGAATTTTTCGAAGCTTCTGCTGAACTAGTTTTTCATTTGAAGTCATGGGTATGATATGTTGAATGATAGAGGTATCATAGGTTTTGAGATCTTCATAATCCCAAATGAAGACACCTTTATATGTTTTCAATAACCTGATGAATGATACTTTTTCTTGAGATGTTAGGTCAAGACCTAGGTTGATATTTTGAGGTTTCTCATTTGTTCCTAGGTTTACTACTTCAAATCTCAGAGTAGAACTTTGAATTTTGGAGTTAGTAATTTTCTTGAATCTATCTTTCAAATCATAAAGATATTCCATCTTAACCACAGACTTAGGAATTAGGTTTAGATCAATATTATTTTTGATTTCTATATCATGCTCATGTTCATCTATGATCTGTTCTTCATATGATCCTTTTGATGTAAGGAAATTTACTATATCTGCATCATTATTGAATACTCTCCAATTTGTTATATTGTCAGGAATAGATGGCCTAAATATTAATTCTATTGAAAATCTGTCTAGAATAAAGTCTTCTGATGATATAAGTCTAGATACCACATTGGCAAGTAAGTCAGCACTTGCGTTTTGGAGTCTAGGGACTGAAGAAATGTTGAAAGCAGAAAAATCAGAAGTCAAATTTTGAGCTAAAGATTGATAGTGTTTAAGATGCCCATAAACACAGTGATTTGTATTTCTCATATGTTTCACAATTATTTCAGAGTCGCCATAGACTCAAAGGTATTTAACATTAAGACCGATGGATTTATACAGTCCTTGGATCAATGCTTCATATTCGACGATATTATTTGTACACTGAAATTCAAGTCTGCAGGCCATCATAATTTTCTCTCCTTGCGAATTGATAAAAATGCAACCTGCACCTGCACTGTCTGTTGATTTAGAACCATCAAAATAGAGAGTCTAGAATAGAGAGTCATTATAAACTTTATCAACTAAATTTAAACACTTGGAAGCATATGTTTGTGAGAAATTCTCAATTTGAGAAACTACAACATTATCTAAAAAGGGAGAATTTTGAGCATTAAAAGATCCTAAAGAGGACTCCACTAAATAGTTTCCAATGATGTTATTAGTGAAGGTAACAGGTTTATTGCTTCCCTCAAGGTCTATGATTGTATACTTCATGAATTTTTCTCGGTCTACCCTGATTTGGTTTGGTTTACCGTTGTGTGGCAACCACATGTGAGACTAGTCAGTTGCAAAATAACCATGCAACCTTTTAGACCAATCCCTACTGAGAATTAAACTATAAAATTTAGAGATATCAGCCACCAATATATCAATTATTTGTGAAACTTTTGGATTAGAGGAAAGCCTAGTTGACACTGATGCTATTTCTCCAAGTACCTCTACTTTCATCTTGTCTAATTGAACTATGTGTACTACAGAGTTTTGAGGTGTAATGTTCAATTTAGTACACACAGTGCTTGGCATTATGTTTGATGAGGCTCCTGAGTCAACAAGGTAGTTATGAACATTCCTGTTGAAAATTTCATAAGTAAGTAGAAAGGGAGGGACATGAGAAATAGATCGATCACCAATTAGAACTATATCTGAAGGATCTATTTTATTTGAGTATGAAGGAGGTTTTCCCATATTGTAGGTGGCTTGAGTAACTACAACAGATGGCAAGGGAGATACTGGAATTGCTTTCAATTCTCTTAACATGATTTTCTATTGCTGTTTAAGTTTAGTGAGCTCATGCAACGTGATGTTAGCTTTGGTCTTTTTCATGTCTTCCACTATATTGTATTCCATAGTATCTAAGATTACCAACGTTTTTGAATCATTCAGGGAGTCTAGAGGAATAGGGTAGGTTTGGTTGGCTTTAGATTTCTTAGTGATGGGCCCCAGTATTGCAGCAATAATGCTGCAACTCCTGGGACTCCCTTCTTTACTTTTATCAACCTGGTAGTTCGTAACAAACTTGGAAGCGACGATGCTGTATGCACAAGTACTAGCTCTTGCCGCAGCTGTAACTTGGTCAGCTGGCACAAGTCCGCTAGGAGCTTAAGCCAACTTCTATGAGCTCTTAGAAGAAGATTTTTAACTGATGGACGAAAGCTAACTCAAAGAAGGCTAATCTACTTGCAGAAAGAACTGGAAAGCGGAAAGGAAATGCAAACCCTAGCAAACCCTAGTTTTATCGACTAACCCTACTGGTGCACGAAAAATGATGAAAGCTATAGAAAGGAATGCCATTGAATCTTAGAAAGGTAAAATACATGTGACTAAGCTACTTCTGAAGTGAAATCTGAAAAGAAACATGTTTTTGTATTTTTGAGTAAGTTGGAAGAATTATTGTGCATGAGTTTTAACTGTTTTTTACTGTGCAAATGTGGATTGGCGAAAAGAAATTCTTGCATAAGGTTGGGAAGGTTAGAAGAGGGCCTAAGGAGTCCCTAGAACCCCTCCAGAGAGTTTCACAGTGATTGGATCTCAAGAAACCACTTTCGTGAGCTCATACAAGAAGTCTACAGGGGTTCTACAGGATGTTCTGTAATTTTCTACAGGATGTTCCGAAAATGGGATTTTGGAGGGTGGGTGGAGAGAGAAAGGTGGAGAAGTGAGTATGGGAGTAGGATAAGGGTGTGAGGAGGTCCAGGACTTGGTGGATGGAGCTGAGGAGCGATGAGGATGGTTGGATTTGTTCAAGGAGGAGTAGAGCAATGTTGCACAAAAATTAGGGCTACGTGAACGAATGTGGCAAACGTGAGGCAAGAATCTGAGTTAGGGGATGGAGTAGATGGGATTGATGGAGTACGCGTATATGGAGAGGTATTACAGGTGATCTGCAAGTTATTTCTCAAACTTAACAGACAATGACTTGGAAAACAAATGACCTAGATACTTTACTCTAATCTGACCTAGGTAACAGCAAAGGAAATGAACAGAAGTTTATTTGCAATGAAATCACGTGAAATAGCTATGCAAACTAAGAATTCATGAACCTAAACACATAACCACAACTGGTATAAATATCTGCAAATGAGAATCTAACACTAATGATTGCATGTTGAGGCAAAGACAATGTTTTTGTTGGCAGCAAGGTCACCTTTGTCCTAGCTCACGATCCCATTGAGGGAGAGGTGAGATCAGAGGTGCTTGATGGCCTTTTTATGAAGATCTTCCCTATTATGAACCTATCAACTCAATATAAACATAAAAAGCCTTTCTAATCATCAACAATGACCTAGGTAACCAGCAAGATTTTAATCTACTTAACAGAAATTATTTTGCAAAGACATAAAAAAACAAATAACAGTACACAAAGGAAGCCTTGGCACTTGGGTTGGGCCCAACCCCAAGAGCTATAGGCTCCTAAGAAAAACTCAGAACTGATGCCAAATAAAGCTGCTTTTCATTACTCAAAAATAACCATGTCACAAGAAAGTTATATAGTAGTAGCTACGAAGATGAGCTGAGAAAATGACGGCACTATAGTGCAAAACACAATAGTTCAAAAAGTAACCTATGAAGGCTAAAAGCCTTTATATTTATGCACTATGAGGGTCTTGATCAGCCCTCCTTAACTCAAGGGGCTCGGCTGTTCAAACTACCAGTAAACAGTCACTGTTCACAAAGCTGCTCAGTTGCCTTTAGGATTTGTTTTGGTGGCCTGCTGAGCTCTGAGTTGAGGGTGGAGATTTCGAGGAAGGGCCATTTAATGCAAGAGACACCATTCCTACAAATCCTCACCCTTGTTCCTTCATGCTTGGCTGTCATCTGGCTCATAATTGCTTGGGTTTGTTCCAAAATTTATCCAAAAACCTGAAATGACCACGTATTAGCCTTCTTGGTAAAGTGACCATCCTCATTCGTTCAACTAACATAAATATACTCAAAAAACATGTATAAACTATGAAAAATGGTGGATTGATCAATATCAGTAGGCAAAATGAGCCCAATAAGTTACCCATTTTTTGGGCTCATCATCACCCCCCTGCTAAATGGGTTGCTCATCCTCTGAGCAACTAATCTAGCTCATTATCCTTGATAGCTTTAACTGCCTCCCTCATGTCCTAGGCTTCTGCGATGATGTCTTCTTCCCAGTCGTGAAATCCTGCTTTTCTTTCCACTTCCTCCCACTGTCTGTTTTCCTCCTCTTCCTTAACTCCTTCTAGCAATCCCAAAAGCAAAGGAGGACTGAATTTCAAACCGATCCAATTGGCCTGCAGATTTTGTATTGACTGTTTGTAGAGGGGTACCCTTGCCAAGGCCTCCCTCATCCTAGTGGGAGAATGGTATTCTCTTATCTTCAAGCTGTGGGGCAGTGTGTTCCACCGCCTTGTGCAGGCATGAAGGTAGTTATCCCCCAATAGTCTCTTCATGTCCTCAAAGTGGGTAATAGCTTGAGCCTGTTGCTCAATGTAATCTGGTAAATCCTGAGGGCTGTCAGCCAAGTGCTGGTGGGCGCTTATCAATTCTAAGGGATCCTCCGGCTCTACTTTGATCATTAGTGGCTCATTGAGTTCCATGCTCATAATATTTCGGACCTCTGTTGCTCTTTTTTCCTCATGATTCATCCAAGAGGCCATGGCCATAAGTTGGATGTCTCCTACCACAGTGTTGGGATCCCACGCATTCATATTTGGAAGGGCTAAGTTGTGGAAATTAAACTCTGATAATTTAGCCTTGTCCTCTGATGAGCTGCTGGCACATAAAGCCATAAATTGATGATCGTTTTGAAATGGAGTAGCGCCCCTTTGGGCCAAGGTGTTAATCTCGAACTGCAACCATTGATCTTTAAGGTACAGAGAGTATGACTTGGCAAGTTGCCTACACTTTATGGCCTCTATTGCCCAGCTAGCCATGCAGGCCAGTTGGGCCTCCTTTTCTTGCACCTGTTATTTTAAAGACTGTATCTCCTGTGCTGCTTGCAAGTCCTTCTCTTGTAGCTGTCTAGTTAGTGTCTCAATTTCAGCCTGCAACCCATCTCTTCTCTATTGTTCATAAGGGGTTTCTTTGTTTGTTGTGGGCTCCTTCTGTTGCTGCTTTTCTCCCAAGATGTGGGGACTGTCTTCCTTATATTGTCCTTGTAGCTGTAGTTGCTGTTTAAGCAGCTCGTTTTCTTCCTCTAGCTTGGCTCGCTGGCTGCTTTCCACATGTCGTACCATAGCCAATTCCTTTCTCTCCTCTTTGAGTTGCTACTCTAGGGGACCTATATCTGTCACACCCTTGGACTTGGCGATATTCATCCAAGTGTGGGCCCTCACTCTCTCTTCTTCTAGTGCAAGGAAAAGTGGCACTGTGAATTTTTGGGGAATGATCTTTTTGGCCTCTGACAAGTTATAGTAGGAGCCCAAGCTGGGTTGGGGGCTTGGTTCCACAATGTTCTTAGCCTGTTCTTCCTCTTGTGATGATTTAGCTGCCTCTCCTTCCAATTCTTCGATCTCCTTTAGCCTAGCCCGCGTTTCCTATAGAACAGTCTCAACATCCCATAGAGAGGTCTTTGTGTCCAACATTTTAATCCTTTCTCTCCAGGTGGATGTTTTCGGGCTTCCCCATTCATAGGTGATGGATTCCTTTGAAGGAGACCTTTCCTTTTTCTTAGTTGGGGTGTCCACAATCGTAATTGGCTCCTTTGACTGTGGCTGGGGTCTGCCAGTTTTTATCCGCATGCTCCTTCTTGCCTTAAAATACATGGAAGGCTCCCTTTTTCACTTCCCTTTTTGCTTTGGAGATGTGCTTAAGGTAGCCAGCACAACTGTTGCCTCCCTGGCCAAAATCTCAGGTGATTTCTCCTTTTGCTACTCTGTTTCCATGCTTCCTGTAGAAAGTCTTGTGTCAACTGTTTTCATGCTTCCTGTAGAAACTGTTCCAACTGTTTTGGTCTGTTTGGCTGGATGTGTCTTTCCTTTTAATTTCTGTTTGGTTGCCTTGGTTGTCCCCTCCTTTGTATGGACTTTTTCAGTCCTCTCTGCTCTACTCTACAATTGTTTCTCCCTGGGTGTTTGTGCCATTGTTCCTCCCATATTTTTAGGCTTAGCAACTTGGCCTTTCCCTCGTTTCTCTTCTTGTTCTTTCTATGGTGGTCCGTCCTATGTTTCTTTACCAATGGCTTTCTCTCCTACCTCAGTGTGTTCCCTTTCTTCACTACTGGATGAGGTGAGTTCCTTGGCCAGAATTCGAATATCATCATCTCTGGACATGTTGCGGAAAATCTCCCAGGAGAGGGGGACAGTGTAGGTATGAAGGCCATCTTCCACTAAAAGCTTGATGAGCCCACGATGGGCTAGCTGATCCGGTGTCCCTTCCTTCAATTTTGTGCCACACTTAATTAATTATTGCAGGAGAGAATAGGGGATGCTTAAATTCTGTTTTGGAGGTAAATCCATCCCATGTTTGAGTTCACTCAGCAACCGGAAATGATAGCCATAGACAATACTGAACTGCCCCTCACAGGTAATGTATTTCATGATTTGGAAACTAACTTCGCTCCAAAAAGGATGTAAGTTGGCTCTCCGGACCCCGTTCTTATCTTCTGCAAACTGCTCCTCAGGTAGGAAGAATTCCTTCTTGGCTTTTTGGCCCAATTCCCTATCCTCCTTGCTCCAGGGTATCCCCAATGTTAGATCAGTGACTCGACTAATGAGTCCAGGGGTAAGCTTTAGGGTCAACCCTTTGAAATTCACAGTGGCTAGTGTCTTTGATTTAGGTTGTAGGGACATTAAGAATTCCTCCATTATCTCATCGTCATGTCCCTGAATTTTGTCACAAAAGGTCATCCAATTGGGACGGGTGAAGAGGTTCACCACCTCGGGATGTTCACACAATTTTCTGGAATCTGAGGGTTCCTTCCTAATAAATCCCCCTGGCATAGTGAGAGTGCTCTATTTTATGCTCTGAGTAGAGAGGGACTATTGTTTTATGGTTTCCTCCTTTGAACCTCAGGACAGGATCTCTCAGGTGTTTATTTTTTAACTTGCACCAATTCCCTAGTTCTAATGCTTTTTCTGCCCAAAACTCGGTTGTCCGTGTATAAAAGGAAGAATTAGGTTCCCACAGATAGAGTGCAGAGCTCAATTTTCATCCCCAACATACATACAACCATGTAAAATTCACATTCTTCATACACAGGTTAGCCCTCACAGTGCTTTATCTTTTCTACAAGAGGAATTTTCTTAACACGAACGTTGGAGGAGAATTTTGATGCATAACCAACTGAGAAATTCCGTGCAACACATAGGTAAACTGCTATTTTCGACTCACAGGCAGACTTGTCTCTAACCCTCCAATTCAAGACAGCTCAATTCACCACTTTTTTCGAAATATACCATGCATGGAAGAGTGTTTTTGAGCCTACCTCTCTAAGAACTCCAAATTTGACAAACAAAAGTCCAGGATTCTTTGCTCCGAAAGGCTATGCCATACTTCCTATAGAACTCTTGCCGGCTTCTGTAGGATGTCACTACACTTTTGAACGAGCTTGTTACGCAGGAGAATTTTGAAACAGGCTGAAAAGCTCGGTGGAGGACGACGGGTTAACAGATTGTGGAAGCAGAGGATGCGTACTTCGGTCGAGGACGATTGCAAGTGAAAATGAACAGCGGGTAACCTGAGTCTTCAGTTGAGCATTTTTGAACTACGATGCAATTTGTGGCGAGGGGGTGAGGTGGCTGGCCCGAACAATTAGCCAACATCACGACCATCATTTCTCTCCGTGTCCTTGACCGCCATTACCTCTCCTCTGCCATTCATCGCTGCCACCACTGCCAGTCCCGCCGATTTTCCCTGACTGGACACTCCACACATGTCGGCTACACGCCTCGTTGGCAAATTTGAGTGTAAATGAACTTGTTCCGATCCCACAAAGCTATGTGACTGGCTGTGGGTGGCCAGTTGACTGGCCATCGAATTCGTTCAATCCGAACCATTTTCACAGACATGCAGTTTTCGAAATATAGTTTATGCAATTGACGAATGAGGTTAGACACTTACCTGTGTGGCCATGGATGCGTTATGCAGACTTCAAGACTTGGAACCACTGCTTCGCTTGCTGCTGCCTCATGCACAGGTGCTAGAACCCATTCTTTCATTTGTTGATGTTGTATGCATGGCTTTGGAACCCGATCCTTTGGTTGGAAACGCTGCATGCACAGGTTCTGTTTGGTTTTAGCTGTCGAGGATGTTTTCACATCCAAGAGGAGCCTTTTTACATGTTCCCTTTGTTGGTTTTGGCTGCCCCTGCCTCTAGAGTATGTCTTCTAGAGGGATCAGCCGCTACAGGATTCCTGTAGGATGTCCTGTAGCTGCTTCTCCTCCTGGGATGCAGGCTAAACGAGCAGGGCTATATTCGCTGATGAAGAGTCTAGATGGAGCTTGAACAGGTAGAGTGTGCGAGCCTTTGCTGCTTGACTTGTCACTTGAAATTTTTTTCTGTCCATCTGAAGAAAACAGGGTTTCTTGTATGACTGTGCAGGAACACATAACCAGGTGGGTGCAATGGAGGTGGAAAGAGATGAAACAGGGGTGACATACAGTGATGGATGGAATAGAGGGGTGGCTGTAGGCCTAACCAACAGATTCCAAGCTTCAGATTCCCTTCCAAAATTGAATTTGGCCCACCCGAAGGTTCTACAGGATGTTCCCTGTAGAAAGCCCAGAACTTCCTGTAGAAAGCCTAGAACTTCTTATAAGAGGTGGAATCTCGACCCGAATGTGATCAAATCCTAGGAAAGGTGAGTGGCCTTGGGTGGATTGTTTGTAAGGATGTCTTGTAGCCTGGTACGAACACCTGTACTCATTTTGCGCGACCCTCTTTACCTGCAATGTATTCCCTGCAACCTGCAATTATTTTACACAGATTAGGCCCGTTTCTTTCTTTTTTTTCTCTCTCTCTTTTTTTTTTTTTTTTTGAGAGACAGCTAGGGGCCTCGAAGATATTTTCACCCAAAGATCTTTTTTTTATTCCATTTCTTTATTTTTTTGAGAGACAGCTGGGGCGCCTCCATGAGGTTTTCACCCTCACTGTCTGCCCTGGGCGCCTCAGAGAGGTTTTCACCGAAGGATATTTTTATTCCTGTTTTTTTTTTTTTTTGATGATCAAGGTGTGGGTGGAATAGAGGCAGAGCCCTACTCCACTACCAGCACTGATTTGTCCAAAGTTTCAATGAACTCTTGCCTTGAAAGGTGTTTCCTGTAGATTTTTAGTCGATGCCCATTGACAAGCATGGGGATGGCTTCTTCATCAATGGTGCTGATAAGGACTGAACCATTGTCGTTGCATTTCTCCACTGTATATGGTCCTAACCATCATGTCCTCAGCTTCCCTTTGAAATCTTTGTATCTTGAGTCATACAATAGCGCCCAATCTCCTGGCTGGAATTGCTTTTCATTAAGGTGTTGGTCATGCCATATCTTCCTCTAGAGTTGAACTACTTCTGAGTGGAGGAAGGCCTGCATTCTCTGTTCATCTAATCTATTCAGTTGTAGTAATCTTTCATGTTGATCATGGCTGAGATCTAAGTCCAGCTGAGCTGCCACCCTCAATGTGTTGTACTCGAACTCTATGCACAACAAAGTTTTCATCCCGTAGACCAGCTCATAAGGTGTGAAACCTGTTGTAGTCTTCCAAGTGGTGTTGTAGGCCCAGGTGGCCTCAACCAGGTGATCTGCCCAATCCTTTCTGTTGCTGCTCACCACCATAGTCAAAATCCCTTCCAATGCTCTATTAGTGACTTCCACCTGCCCATTTTCTTGTGGATGATATGGGGTGGAAATCCTGTGCTTGATCTTGTGATGAGCGAGCAAGTCCTAAATCAAGTTAGAGGTGAATTGGCTTCCTTGATCGGTGACTAACTCTCTTGGGTAGCCAAACTTGTAGAAGATGTTTTCCCTTAAGAACTCAACCACCTTTTCTTCTATCGCTGCTTTGATTGCCTTTGTTTCTACCCACTTTGTCAGGTAGTCGGTGCACACAATGATGTAAGACCTTTGCTTCGAAGGAGGGTTGATAGGACCCGCAAAATCCATGCCCCACTTCTCAAATGGTTTGAAGGTCACTTGAGGCTGGAGAGGCATTTCATCCCTTGGAGTCGATTTCCCCATCCTCTGACATCAGTCACATTGGTTGATGTATCTTCTAACATCTTGATGAAGAGTAGGCCAATAGTAGCCTTCCTGTAGAATTTTGAAGGTATTCCTTTTTGCTGCAAAGTGGCCTCCACAGGGCCCATCGTGACAGGTTAGGAGGATGTCAAAGACTTCCTCCTCCCTAACACAACACCTCAAGATCTAATCTGGGCCAAGTTTAAATAGCTTTACCCCGATCCAAGTGAAGGTGGCACTCTTCCTCACAATTTTGCTCTTCTCCTTTGAGGATAGATGCGGAGGGAACTATGCTGAGACAAAGTAATTTGCTATATCAGCAAACCATGGAGAGAGTACTGATATAGCAAACAGGTGTTCATTTGGCATCTGGTCCTCCACTGTCCCCTCTTCACCTGCAGACAAATCCAATCTAGATAGGAAGTCAGCAACAACATTTTCCTTACCTGGCTTGTTGACAATAGTCAAATCAAATTGCTGCAACAAAAGTAATCATCTAATGATACGAGCATTTACATCAGGCTTATTCATTAAATATCTAATCGCAGCATGATTAGTGTGTACGAATGTTTGATAACCAGTGATGTAGTGTCTGAACTTGTTTACGAAATGGACTATAGCTAGGAACTCTTTCTCGGTTACAGTATAGTTCATCTCTGCCTTGGACAGGTTTTTTCTGACAAAGTATATGGCATAGGGTAGTTTCTCCTCAACTTGTCCTAAGGTTGCCCCTATGTATTTGTTCGAGGCATCGGTGTAGATGTGAAAAGGTAGGGCCCAGTTTGGACCTCTCAAGATCGGGGCGAACACCAGCTTATCTTTCAACTCATCCAGAGCCCCTTTACAATCATCAGTCCATTTAAACTCAACATATTTCCCTAAGAGTCCAAACAATGGCGAGGCTAGCTTCCTGAAATCTTTAATGAATCTTCTATAATATCATGCTAAGCCTAGGAAACTCTGAACATCTCTTACCTTTTGAGGAGGTGGGACCTTTTGGATGATAGCAATCTTGTTAGGATCCACCTGTAATCCTTGCTAAGAAATTGTATGACCTAGCATAGTCCCTTCAATCATTAGGAATTCACATTTTTCGGGACTGAGGGACAAGTTCATCTCAATGCACTTAAAACTTTTCCCAGGTTAGTCAATGCTTCTTGGAAGTTGGACCCATAAGGAGTAAAGTCATCCATATAGATTTCTACCGAATTGTGGAACAACTCAGAAAATATGCTCAATACTGCTCTCTAGAAAGTGGCAGGAGCATTGCATAGCCCAAAGGGAAGGACTTAGTAGGCAAAGGTACCCCATGGACAAGTGAAGGTGGTCTTATCTTGGTCCTCCGGGCTGATTTGGATCTGATTATACCCGCTGAACCCATCTAGGAAAGAGAAGAACTTCTTCCCTGCCAGTCCATCCAACACTTGATCTATGAAAGGCAAAGGGAAATGGTCTTTCTTGGTGGCTTTGTTAAGTTCTCGGTAATCTACACAGATTCTCCACTTCCCGTTTTTCTTGGGCACAAGCACTAGAGGTGAGACCCACTCACTGTCGGAGATGGGGTAGATGAATCCTGCATCCAACAATTTTTTCAATTCTTCTTTGACGATGTCTTTAAGGGCTGGATTCATTCTCCTCTAAGGCTGCCTAACTGGTTTACAATCTTCTTTAATGTAAATGTGATGGGTACAGACCGAAGGGTGGACTCCTTTCATCTCCTTATAGCTCCAAGTGAAAGCATCTAGATGTTTGTTCAGTAAGCTACAGTGCTCCTTCTCCTGGGAGGGAGATAGGGAGGAGCTGATCTTTAAGGTTCTTTTGGGCCAAATTCCACATTATTAACTCTGGGAGAGGTCGGATCAGTCACACAGAGGTCCACTAAAGTGCTGGCTTGGGTACCTTCCACCAACTCCTCTAAGGACAGTGCACTGGGAGGTGGATTTTGAATCAAATTCTCAATCAATTCATCCTCGGTTTGAGGGCCTCCCATGGTGGTTTCTACTGTGCACAATGGTGCAGAGTAGACCTCATCCTCATCTCCCTCTTCTAACCAGAGTGGTAAGTCATGTTCTAGCAGAGGTTGGGTAGGAGGGTATAGGACTATTTGTTTGGACATAGGCCCATTCTTGATGGTCATGCTTCCAGCTCAACAACTGATGTAAGCATCCGTAGTAGCTAACCAAGGCCTTCCCAAAATGAGGGGGTACTCCTTTGGTTGAAGGACCAAGAAGTCCGCAGGGTACTCCCAAGAGTCGACAGAGATAAGGACATCTTCCACAATCCCTTCGGGAGTCACGGTGGAGCGGTCTGCTAACTGCAGTACTGTCGGGGTCTTCCTTAAGGAACTCTGAAGGTTGAGTTTAAGCATAGTGTCCCTGGTCATCACATTAATGGCAGCCCCTAGATCAATCAAGGTATGGGGGATTATGGTGCCATTGATGTGGACATCAACTACAGAACTCCCAGGGTCCAAATACTTTGGACAGATTACTTACACCAATATTAGATCAGATAGTTTTCCTATGACATTGATAGTTGAGGCATCTCTCTTTCGCCTGCCTGGGTGCCTGAAACACTTCTCCTTGATCAATTTGTTGTATATTGGTACATCTTTTATGGCCTGGAGAAGTGGCATTTTCACACAGAACTATTTAAGTTCTCCCAGAAGTTCAGCCTCCTCTGGGTTTGGTTGCGTGGTTACTGTTAGTTGCTCAAGAAAGGGTGGAATGGCTTTAGGGTTCACTTTCCTGTTTCTCTTCCTCATCCTCCAGGGGAGGAGGTTGGCGATCTGGAAGGACCTTCCCAGATCACAAGTTTATCTCCTGGATCTCCACATCATAGGTAGGGCATGTTGTCTCCCTAGTGTATACTTGCTGGGCCTGTCTATTGTTGGGGTTCGGGTTTGGTTGAGCAGGCATCTGGGGTTGTCTTGGAGGAGTAGGAGGTAATGGTCGTGGTTGAGCCAGTGGTGGAGGCAGAATGGTGGGAGGAGAGTTGTATTGCGGCCTCCACCCCAGTTGAGGTGCATTCCACTGAGGTTGTGGCTGGACATGTGAGTGAAACGAATGAGCAGTGGGTTGAGTATCGTATTGAGATGGATAAGACCATCGAGGAGGTGCAGACCAGGAAGGATGAGAAGGGGGGCCCCAAGAAGGTATGTGAGCAGATTGGTTGGGGTTATAATAAGCTTGGGATGTCCCTTGCATCCCCTGTTGGTAAGTTCTGGGTCCATGCGGCCTCCTTTGGTTGAGGAAGTAGAGAGGTTCAGTGGTTGCCTCAGTCCCTTGGTACATGGCTTTAAATCCGGGTAAGGTTGGGCATTGGTTTGTTGGGTGGTCTTCCTCACAAACAAAACATACCTCTACTGAGTGCAATGGACACTCGTTCTTAGGGTGCTTCCTCGTACATCTGGGATAGAAAATGGCCAAAGCCCTCTCAGCTTCCTCTTTCTTTTGTTGGATCCAGAAAATATCAAGTTGCATGGCAATGGCTTGTCTCATCTCACTTTTGAGGTCTTCCATCTGATTAGAAAACTCATGCTTGGAGAAGGCGGCACTAGCTGAATGTGGATTCCCCCTACCCCTTTTCCGGGCTGCCCTAGAATGTTTTTTAAACACAGTCTTTATGTCCTCATAAGGTAGTTGGTAGATGTCCCCTCCAGCTAGCAAATGAAAGGTATCTAGAAGGTCTTCAGAGACTCCTCAGAGCGAAACTGGCTTCAGAGATTCAGGGTGAAGTGTGCACTTGGCCCATTTATAACTAAGTTGGAACCTTTCCTCGGAGTCTTCTAAAGACTCATCATCTCCCTTTGTTTCCTTGGACCTACAGTAGTCCTGATATTTGTTGTTAAAGGCTTGCTGCATTTGAGCCCAAGTGGTGATACTATTTCTGGGTAACCCCATGAACCAGCATAGTGTTGCATGCTTGAGGGTAGAAGGAAAGAGTTTCAACTTTTGCTCGTACTCAACATAGTCATAAGTTCGACAAAGGACAGCAAACACAAACAGGAAGGTATCAGGGTCTTCAGTGGTTAATCCATGGAAGTGAGGTAAGGCTGAGGGACTTATGATTTTCATTTTCATGTCCCCATTGGTCTCTCGGATGGGGAAGGCACCTTCTATTCTCTCATCATCTCCTATACCATCTTTGTGCTCAGCCATGGTCTCAAGAGGAATGTTATCTCTCTCTTCTTCTGTTATAGGATCTTCGTATATCTCAGGAGTTTCACCTATAGGTTCGCTTGGATCACTGCCACAAAATAAGAGAGAAGGGTGAATCAGTGATGTGGTGGGGGTGTTGGGAAAGAATTTTATGGTATTGTCTCTGTTCCTATGAGGCATGAAATGAAATATTTTTGGTTGCTTTTGCTTTTTTCTTCTTGTACCTACAAAACTGAAACAGATGGAATTGAAACTAACTAGAATCTATCTTGCAGAAATGAAAATGCGGAATTGAAATGAAAGCAGGAAAGGACTGATCTATTTTGCTGAAATGAAACTGTGGAATTGAAATGCTAATCTACGCTTACAGAATTGAAATTGCGAAATTTAAATTCTAATCTATGCTTGCAAAATTGAAATTGAAGAATTGAAATGCTAATCTCCGCTTGCAGAATTGAAATTACAGAATTAAAAGGCTAATCTATGAAAACAGGAAATGTCTAATCTACTTTTGCAGAAATGAAATTGCAGAATGGAAATGAAATAAACTACTTAGCAGAAGGTTGTAGTAGAAAAATAGAAGAAAAGTAGCAATCAAAAATACTCTTACGCTTCCCTGGAAATGGCGCCAAAAAGATGGTGGGTCCCAATATTGCAGTAATAATGTTACAACTCCTAGGACTCCCTTCTTTACTTTTATCAACCAGGTAGTTCGTAACAAACTTGGAAGCGACGGTGCTGTATGTACAAGTACTAGCTCTTGTCGCGGCTGTCACTTGGTCAGCTGGCACAAGTCCGCTAGGAGCTTAAGCCAACTTCTATGAGCTCTTAGAAGAAGATTTTTAACTGATGGATGAAAGCTAACTCAAAGAAGGCTAATCTACTTGTAGAAAGAACTGGAAAGCGGAAAGGAAATGAAAATCCTAGCAAACCCTAGTTTTACCGCCTAACCTTACTGGTGCACGAAAAATGATGAAAGCTACAGAAAGGAATGCCATTGAATCTTAGAAAGATAAAATGCATGTGACTAAGCTACTTCTGAAGTGAAATCTGAAAAGAAACATCTTTTTGTATTTTTGAGTAAGTTGGCAGAATTACTGTGTATGAGTTTTAACTGTTTCTGACTGTGTAGAGGTGGATTGGCGAAAGGAAATGATTGCAGGAGGTTGGGAAGGTTAGAAGAGGGCCTAAGGTGTCCCTAGAACCCTTCCAAAGAGTTTCACAGTGATCGGATCTCAAGAAACCTCTTTCCTGAGCTCCTACAGGAAGTCTGCAGGGGTTCTATAGGATGTTCTGTAATTTTCTATAGGATGTTCTGAAAATGGGATTTTGGAGGGTGGATGGAGAGAGAAAGGTAGAGAAGTGAGTATGGGGGTAGGATAAGGGTGTGAGGAGGTCCAGAACTTGGTGGATGGAGCTGAGGAGCGATGAGGGTGGTTGGATTTGTCCAAGGAGGAGTAGAGTAATGTTGCATAAAAATTAGGGCTACGCGAGCGAATGTGGCAAACGTGAGGCAAGAATCCGAGTTGGGGAAGGGAGTAGATGGGATTGATGGATTACGGGTAGATGGAGAGGTATTACAGGCGATTTGAAAGTCATTTCTCAAACTGAACAGACAATGACTTGGAAAACAAATGACCTAGCTACTTTACTCTAATCTGACCTAGGTAACAGCAAAGGAAATGAACAAAAGTTTATTTGCAATGAAATCACATGAAATAGCTATGCAAATTAAGCAGTCATGAACTTGAACATGTAACCACAACTGGTATCAATATCTGCAAATGAGAATCTAACACTAATGATTGCATTGTGAGGCAAAGACAGTGTTTTTGTTGGTAGCAAGGTCACCTTTGTCCCAGCTCACGATCCCACTGAGGGAGAGGTGAGATCAGAGACGCTTGATGGCCTTTTTCTGAAGATCTTCCCTGTTATTAACCTATCAACTCAATTTGAACATAAAAGGCCTTTCTAATCATCAACAATGACCTAGGTAACCCGCAAGATTTTAATCTACTTAATAGAAATTATTTTGCAAAGACATAAAAAAACAAATAATAGTACACAAAGGAAGCCTTGGCACTTGGGTTGGGCCCAACCCCAAGAGCTATAGGCTCCTAAGAAAAACTCAGAACTGATGCCAAATAAAGCTGCTTTTCATTACTAAAAAATAACCATGTCACAAGAAAGTTATATAGTAGTAGCTACGAAGATGAGATGAGAAAATGACAACACTATAGTGCAAAACACAACAGTTCAAAAAGTAACCTACGAAGGCTAAAATCCTTCCTATTTATACACTACGAGGGTCTTCAATAGCTCTCCTTAACTCAAGGGACTCGGCTGTTCAAACTACTAGTAAACAATCACTTTTCACAACACTGCTTGGCTGCCTTTAGGATTCGTTTTGGTGGCTTGCTGAGCTCTGAGTTGAGGGTGGAGATTTCGAGGAAGGGCCATTTAATGCAAGAGACACCCTTCCTATGAATTCTCACCCTTGTTCCTTCGTGATTGGCTGTCATCTGGCTCATAATTGCTTGGCTTTGTTCCAAAATTTGTCCAAAGACCTGAAATAACCACGTATTAGCCTTCTTGGTAAAGTGACCATCCTCATTCGTTCAACTAACATAAATATACTCAAAAAACATGCATAAACTATGAAAAATGGTGGATTGATCAAGATCAGTAGGCAAAATGAGCCCAATAAGTTACCCATTTTTGGGGCTCATCACTTAGTTATTGTTTTCTTTTTTGTAGGAGTAGCAACTTTTTTCTTTTGATTAGTGGTAGAAATGTGAGGAGAATTTTTTCTTCTGGTAGTTACTGGCATTTCTTGTGCCTCTTCTTCAGTTAGGAGAATAAAATACCACATCCCATTTAGCTCAATTTCTTCTTCTGTTTCAACTTCTTCATCATTTGGTGAATCTTCTATTGATTCTTTGTTAGATTCGGCATTTGAAATGGTGTTTGGAGGTTGTGATGCAGAAGAGGAGTTCTTTTTAAATGATCAGAAAGGTTTTTTAGGAGCAGAAGATTCTGCAACCTGTTTTTTAATTTCTATCATTTCATTTGACATTTTTTTTAACACTTTCTGAAGGCCTTCCAGATCGAAAGGGTCCTTTGAAGTTTTCTTTTTAGAGTCATCTTTAAACATTACTTTCTTGGTATTCCTCTCATCTGTTTGTGATCTTTCTTCTAAAGCTAAGATTCTTCTTTCTACAGACAGGGCTTCTTTCATGTTTTCTACAAGGGTAGCCTTACTGGCCCTATCTAAAAATATTGCAATATTAGAAGGAAGAAATGATATATACCATTCTATTTGTACATCTACAATAGGTTTAGAGTCAGCTGGGATTTTTTTTAGCAATTTGTTAAATCTAGAGTTGAAATATTTTATCTTTTCATTTGTATTAGATTTTAAACTGGAAATATCATTGATCAAGGATGGTACAATTCTGTCATCACCAAATTTTGCAAGAAATACTTCTTGAAAAGTATCTTAGTCTCTAATTGAACCCACTGGAAGGGAAAATTACCAAGATCTAGTGGATACTTGGAAGGTATAAGGAAACAATCTGATTACAACATCTTCATGTGCAACCCCATTGAGATTCATGGCTAACATAAAATTGCTTATATGTTCTTTGATCGGGAGAGCATCATCAGGATTATACTTAGGCATGCAATTTTTTGGATTTGCTGGGAGCATTTGGATTTGCAACGAGGATAGCACCAGGATTCATCCAAGGTTGAGTAGGTTGATTGGCCATAACTTGAGTTGAGGACTAAGAAAATGGGAAGGTCGGTCCAGAAGTAGGTATAGATGGCGAAGAACTTACTACTGGGTTAGTACCAATAATTGTAGTACTAACAAGGGAAGTGGATATTTGAGAAGTAATGGATTGAGTAGAGGTGGATGAAGGAATATATAGGTGGAAAGGTGAAGTGATATCACTAGTATCTGATTTAGATATTGATGAAGTGACTTTCCTATGTCGTGGAGGGATAGGGAACTCAAAAGGAGTGACCCCAAGTTTCTCATTTTACAGTCTATCCAATACACTAGTTTTCTATAATAAGGAGGTAACACTTTCTTAAGATAATTTAGGTCTCTCTGGTTTCTCTACAGAAATGGATATATGTTCCAATTTCTGTATCAAAGAATGAACTTCGGGAGATTCAGGAGTATAATCTGGAGATGGTGGTTGCCTTACTACTTCAAGAGATGAGGGAGATGTTTCTACAACTTCATATTCCTAGTCAGGGGATTCTGAACGAGATCTATAAGGTATAGAAGTGGTGGAGGGGTTTTGACTCTTGTGAATGATTTCCAACATATCTTTAGGTTTATATGCCATTCACAGCTCAAGGCCTTCCTTCTAGCACAAAAATATTGTGGCTTTAGGTTTGTGCTACCAAAACATGGGGGATAACCACCCGGTCCAGACCTTAAGACAACTCCTTTTCCGTTTAAAGTGGTGGCTTCAATTGGGGATAATGGGACCAGTTTCCCAATGTGGGTTTTAAGATGAGAGTGGGTGGTTCATGATTATTTTTTCAATATAATAATGATAATCTAAGTGACTTATTCTATGGTGCAATTTCTCTAACTCAACTTATTTTAATATAAACCCGGGTGTTCTTGCATGGTATGTGATCTACAAAGATATCCTTTTAACATGTGATAATAAAAATTGAACACAATTAAATGGAGATGATAACATAAAAGATAATTCTTTTGACTAAATAGTCAGTCAAAGGAATTTATAAAATATATCACATGTCTAATGAGTTATATATGAAAATCAAAACCTCAGTTGTGACATCAATACAGAAGTGCAATTAATGCTTCATAGAAACAATAAATCTCACATATAATTCATGAAAAGAATGTTTTGCCACTAATTAAATGTAAACATAATTATGCATACAAGATAATAGTACCATATGTATAAGTCCTACTCATTTGACAAATGACATAGACCAAATTCTTCCTTCAAATCAAATTGCCTCCCAAGAATGCAGAAGTGCATCAACAAAGGAAAGTAGTCTGATATCTAAAAGAAAAGATCATGTTCCATCATTTCACCAAAGCATTCAAAAACTTACAATAGTGCATTTTAAAAAAATGTTTTTGATAAAATTCTGGACCCTTCTCTAAATGCATGAGAAGGGTATAAATAATATTCTAACTAAGTATGCAAAAATAGATTATACAAAATTTGAGGAGGTTTCAAACAACCTTCCTCTTACATAGGTAACTAACTCCAAAAATAAATAGAGATCAACTAAACAGAACTAAGAGGATGACTTGCTGTCTGCCATCTTGTCCTTTAAATCACAAATATCGATCATCGGTTGAATTTGAGGAGGTGGCCTGAAATGAGATTTGAGCTGTCCTGTAAAGATTGCATTGGAAAGAGGTGGCAACATCCTTTGAGTTGCATGGAGGGAACAATTGAGGGTCATGATCTAGCTATGTGGCTTGACTAGATACTACCAATACGACTCCTAGTCAGTGGTAGTTAGTTTCATAATTGCATCTCTTTGTTTCCCAACTTTTTCTTGCTAGCCTTTACTCAGAGTAGTTAAGTCAGGAATTTCTTTCGAATTACCCTCCTTCATGAGATTAGTAGTGAACAGGGTATGATTTACTACATTAATGATTTTCTTTGATACTCCAGCTACCCTCGTGATTTCCAGCTCAACCTTTTTTATCCTAGCATCCCAATTAGTGAAGAGGATGTCCTTGCGAGTTTCCTCAATATTGGGTAGATTGGCCTTCTTTCCCTCTTTTGATTCCTTACATTTAATGAATTCAGAGATTTTGGTGTTTAAATCATTAAACTCTGTTCTTCGGTCAATGGCTCTATCTGTGATCTGGTCGCTAGTAATCAAGTAGGGAGTGATGTGTGACAACTTCTGGCAGAAATACTCTTGCTGCTTGACTAGAAGAGAATTTAGTTCTAGAGCCTCTTTGATGAATTCCTCAGCAGTAGGAACATCCTTGTACCTATCCAAGGATTGTTTTAATTCCCGGAGCTGCATGTTTTTAGCCGATAAGTTGGCGTCATGGATTATTTTCAAGACTTCCATGTCCTGCTGCAATTGTGTGAGCTGCTCAACTGCCTTCTTGTTTCCACTTGCTTTTTCTGTCTCGAGCTCTTGTTCGAGCTGCACAATTCTTTCCTCCCTTTCCTTTAGCAGAGTAGACACCTCAGTAGCCTTATCCATAGTGGCCAACATGAATGCTCCTATGAACTGTGACAATCTAGTCAAGTTCTCAGCCAGATTAAAAGGCATGTCCTTCCAAATGTTAGTTCCAGTCTTCATAGCCTGTCACCACGGATCAACATGAGCTCTTACTAGGTTTGGTTTGGTTATATGTTTTGCACATGATATTCAACACAAAACATGTCATAAGTGTTTCCATCAGGAGTAGCTTGGAAAGATCTTTCCAATTGTATATCACATTCCAAAAACTGGCTCCTGGATCAAAAGATATGACCGAATGAATGGTTGACTCAAAGATCTCCCCGCGCAACAGTTTATGTATTTAATGATCCAGAGGAAGCTAGGAGATGTTAGTGGCTGGATTATGATACAGAAGGAGAGAACATAGTCTTTGAGGTCTATTTTCGTGTTGCTAATCCTCATCTCAACATAAGGTAAGCTCGTTCTGCATTGATTGAAAGAGATATCCATGAATCTATGTAGAGGACACTGTACATTGCTGACAGTGATATTGTGGGTGAAAGGTTGGTTTACAGTTGCTGGTCTCATGGTTCAAGAGAGGAATTACTTGAAGATTTATAGATGTTCATTCAGTGTTTATTGGGAGTTAAAGAAGATTTCTTTCATTGTTAATGTGGTTTCAGTATTGACAATGGCACGAAAAGAGAGATATATTAATACCTCTGATGATCAATGGGAGCAGCTGCATTGGGAATTTTTCAATGTTTGTGCCTTCATTTGGAAGCATCCAGTTTACATAGCTGCTTTCCTCATTTGGGCTCCGAGGTTGATCAAACTTCTCTCATTTTTTCTATCCTCTTTTGTTCTATCCTCTTGTTGCTCATCATATTCACCATTGGCCTGTAGTTGGAAAGAATGAAAGCTGAAAGATGGCAGTTGGAAAATCCTCATCAGTTCTCTCCACCACCTCCATTGAGGTCATTTCACCATCAACCACAAATGAGGATGCACCCACATCAGATTCTGGGAATCAATGAAAATCTCAGAGATCTTCCCACGATTGCCTCCACAAACACACCTAGATTGGATTTTTGATTCATCTTCCTCCTCAAACACTCTCTCGACAAAATTTCCACCATAACTAGATACATTCCATTAGGGTTTCAGAATACCTGTTGGATTCCCATTTAAGAAAAAGGTCTTGGAAAAACTTTGAGAATACAATTTATCATTCAAACGACCATTACTACAAAAGCCCAAGTCCTTACTCACCCAACCATTGCCTGCTTTCTCCTCAGACTCTATTTCCTCTATGTTGGAGTCATCCATGTGGCCATTCATCAGCAATCTCTTAGCATCCCCTCTCTTTGACAAATTTTCCTCCATTGATATGCATGTGAACCAGTTGGATTGGCTGATATTGCCTTTTGTAGAACATGAGACATTAGGCGTTGAAAATGCACATTCCTCACACATTCCATGAGCATCTACCAACTTCCTGTGTGTCAGGAAATAATCCATCGAAGATATTTCTCTGGCATGGCGTTCACATATGAGTTTTCTGTAAAAGTCAGGCTCCTTGGGCTCCAGGATATGATCCACCCGAGAACACCATAGGCAAGGTGGGTGTAAACCAAAAAATGTGGCAAACTTAGTGATGATATACTGAAATAAGGCATTAATAAGCAACAGAAATATAAGAATCCATTCCAGGACTGCATATACCAACATTCTTGTGAGTATCCATGAATTTCTCTGTAAGACCTTGGCAAAACCATTGGAAGCCATGTGTCGTGTATCCTATACCAAGAAGAGATGGATTTGACAGGTTTTGGACACTATGTATCAGGAGCTGTAAGTCTACTCCCAAGCCTAATTTTTGAGCAATTCTACATCAAAGTAGGACTAATGAGTAGTAGTACCAAGCTAAGAGACAAACAAACTCAACAACAATTCAAGTTAGGGATACTAGCCATATAAAAATAATGGGCAATGTAGAAACAACAAAAAAATGCAAAAATCCGATCGTTCACCAACAAAGCTTGGAAAAGTTCAGCGGAAACACAAGCAATCAAGCCTTTATGTATCTACAAGATGCAGTTGCAGAGGTGATCTTGGGATGTGAAACTGCGGGAAAATTGATGGGAAGACAGGATACGGAGAATTTGAAAAAAGTAAGCCTGGATGATCACAAGAATGAATAAAGAGAGTTTGATGGAACAAGAGCATCAGTTGTTGTTCCTCCACCTACTGTTCTTGATCGATTATTTAAAGATATTTTCCATGAAGGCCCACCTCAGCGTCCCTGCATCAACAACACACATAAGTAAAAATTTGAAGTCAAGTAAAAGAAAAATTGAAAGTCAAGCTGATCTAGAGTTTGGTGCTGCGCTTCTAGCTGTGGCACTGCGCTCCTGGGTTTGGCGCTGCGCTTCTAGCTATGGCGCTGTGCTTCTGGAAGTGTGGCCCTACACACAATGATTACACTTGGGAAATAAAAAGAAATAATAATCGCACAGTTAGTTTCTAAGAAAATTTATTATCATGACATTCAACACATTAAGTGTTAAGGGGATTAGTTATCATAGCATGCAGATGAATACTGAGTTATTTGGGAATGATGACCAAGACCTTGAGTCATCTCTTTGGGAATTCAAAGATGCCTTTTCGCAACATCATGGTAAAAAGGTCAGTAGGATTTCCTGCAGGCAAGAGTGTTCAGTTGATGATAGCAATAACATAGGTGACATGTTAAGTGCAACGGAGATGACTTATGATAGTGTTCCATTAAATACCAATCTATTTGGCAATAATGATGGCGACTTCAGTTCTTCTGTTTGGGAGTTCAAGGATGCGTTTTCTGAACCTAATTCTAAGCCCTTTGGTCATTATTTTGGCATCAACAGCAGGCATGTATTGGATCAATAAGATCATTTCACTGTTTCTTTAGAATCAAGTGATGAAAAACTAAAGGAGTTGGCTATGTTTTATACTAAACTAAGAGTAGATTGACATTTATTTGCACTCACGCATCTTTCTTCACTAGAGAAATCCCTACTAGCTGCATCAAAATCTAACAATGTTGAGGAGGTAGCAACGATCACATATGAAATTCAGTCAGCCAAGAAAATCTAGGGGAGGCAAATGATTTATTAAAACAATGAGGAGCATCAGATTCATATGTTTCTGCATATCAGAGGCAGGCTCTGCCTCTTGTTGATCCATTGCCTGTGAGGAATGGGTTGTTATCTGATATTGATTATCGTGGGGTATATCTAGGGCTTGAATATTTACATTGTGAGAAATCAGGAGAGCATGTTTTAGAGCAGAATTATCTCGATTATGTGCTAAGAGAAGCTGACCACACTGATGCTGCCCTTCGTAGAGCTGACTTCACATCTCCTCCTGGACGTTCATGTTTTCTAGGAATCGATGACAAGTATTTTAGCTATGAGATCAACAGCATTGAGTTTTTGAAGGAGAGGTGGCAGTATTCAAAATATTCAATGAACAAATGGCAAATATTTCAGGAACCCAAGGCATCTACAGAGCGCAGGTGGAGGGTGATTTGATCAGCATCCCAGATTATCCCTGATTTCCAGCAATGTTCCAAAACAGACTTTGGCAATTCGACTTGTGGCAACAAATTAATTGTTCCTTTTTATTTTTGAGATTTAATTAGGTTATTTTGTTATAATTTAATTTATGTAATTTGACCGCATAAAAACATATTTAGGTTTTTGTTTGTTTTTCTATTTTAATTATTTTGATTCCTATGTTTAGGAATCAATAATTAATATGTAATATTATAAATAGGATTAGTTTGAAGATGTAAAGGTTCGATTTTCGCAGCAGAGAGGCTGCTTGGCACTATGTAAAATTTCTTGAATATCATTTTAATAAAGCAGTTTTCTACCCTTTGGACCTGGGATTCATCATGGTGTTGATGTTTAGTATGCTTTTCCTATAATTCACTTACATATTTTGTTTTTCTGCCTTGTTTCAGCATTATCTAAGTGATATGTTATGAATTCCTCTGTAATGATGCTCCTTTCATGATGATTTTGTTGTTAGATGTAGGGGTTGTCTTTGCAGAATTCATCCTTGGTTAGATCCTCTATTGAGCAACCCTTGTGTTTCTCGTTCATCTAAAACTGCTACTGTAGATCCATACCCTGTTTGATGCCTACAGGGTAGTGGGCTTTCTCCCCTTTATTCTTCTCACATTTGTAATCTTCTATCTGGCTAAACATGGCACTTAATTTACCCCAAGTTTGCCTGTAGAAATTGGCATCGACTCCATACTCTAATCATCCTTTCTCTTGCTATTTCAACCCAAAACCTTTCAAACAAATCCCCACACTCCTTAGCTAGCCTAAAATTTCATTTATTGCAGTCAAATCTTGTTGGCAAAGAGAGAGCCCTCTCTAGTCTGGCAAGGCTAGATGGCAGACCTAAAGCTTGGTCTGTGGTTACCTTAGAGTTTCCTTTTCTCAGCCTTGAGGTTAATTCTGAGTGCTAACATATTGGCACCATTGCTAGGGACGAGGTAACAAATCTTCTCCAGGAAAGATCGTTCAAGTTGCAGATCTGATAGCTGATGGTGGACAGTAGTCAAACACGTATGAAGGCTAAAATAATTCACCTGGTGAATCCATTGTTCAAGATCCTGAGCTTCAAAGTTCAGAGTGACTTCACTACCAATGAATCCAGAATCCATATTTCAGAACGTTGATAGTAATCACCGATGACAGGGTATGTGAAAAACCCTGTGTATTGTGAAGCTTTCAAAGAAGTTAGAGATTAGTTAGTAGATATTGAAATAGATGAAGTATTTTTCATTACTGTACTTCAATGTTTGAGATCTCCAAAGTATTCTCCTAAAGCTAAAACTGGTTTCCTTGAGTTAGTTTTTGAAAAATTGGAGAAAGAGATTCAGTATTTAAATGATCAGATCCAATCATATGAATTCTGAGATCCCAAAAAGTTCTTAGAAACTCTCCCTCCTTCAAAAAAGAAACAATAGGGCTGCCCGTGGATGTTTGCATTGATAGTTTGCAGTTGGAGGTTTGTGTTGAGGAGTTAGGGCAGCAAACAGAGTCTGGTTTCTTTGATCCTATTGTTGCATATATGGAGTATTTTTTCAGTTTGAATGATAAGTCAGATTGTCTATCATACAACCAAATTCAGTTTGTGCATGGAGGTTGTCATCATTTACATTTTTGTCCTGGTTGAAGCACTTCCAAGTAGAATCCTTGTCACAGTTACTTTATTGGTTGATCTGGCATTACAACATCACTTGATCTAATGATTTTGCATTAGAGTAGGGTAGATTTGTAAATAAATAAGCTGCCCAAGGCAGCATTTCAGTTTGCAGTATGTATAAGCTTTTCGATTGGTATGAATTGTTTTGGGTTTGAAGTTGTTTGATCGTATTGCCTAATGGATGAGGCACTTGGTCTACAGTGTTCTTGACACCTCCAAGGAGCTGCCATCCCCAATAAGGCCAATGTTAGTTCTAGTCTTTGCAGCCTGTCACCAGGGATCAACATGAGCTCTTACTAGGTTTGGTTTGGTTAGATGTTTTGCACATGATATTCAACACAAAACATGTCATAAGTGTTCCCATTAGGAGCAGCTCAGAAAGAGATTTCCAACGGTATATCACACTCCAAAAACTGGCTCCCGGATCAAAAGATATGACCGAATGAATGGTTGACTCAAAGATCTCCCTATGCAACAATTTATGTATTTAATGATCTAGAGGAAGCTAGGAGATGTCAGTGGCTGGTTTTGTGGCTAGATTTTGATACAGATTGATAGAACATATTCTTTGAGGTCTATTTCCATGTTGCTAATCCTCATCTCAACATATGGTTAGCTCACTCTGCTTTGATTGAAAGAGATATCCATGAATCTGTGTAGAGGACACTATACATTGCTGATAGTGATATTGCGGGTGAAAGGTTGGTTTATAGCTGCTGGTCTCATGGTTCAAGAGAGGAATTACTTGAAGATTTATAGATGTTCATTCAATTTTTATTGGGAGCTGAAGAAGATTTATTTCATTGTTAATTTGGTTTCGGTATTGACAATGGCACAGAAACAAATATATATTAATATCTTTGATGATCAATGGGAGCTGCTGCATTGGGAATTTTTCAATGGTTGTGCCTTTGTTTGGAAGCATCCAGTTCACATAGCTGCTTTCCTCATTTGGGCTCCGAGGTTGACCAAACTTCTATCATTTTTTCTATCCTCTTTTGATGTCCACTATCCTCTTGTTGCTCATCATATTCACCATTGGCCCATAGTTGGAAAGAATGAAAGCTGAAAGCTAGCAGTTGGAAAATCCTCATTAGTTCTCTCCACCACCTCCATTGAGGTCATTTCACCATCAACCACAGATGAGGATGCACCCACATCAGATTCTAGGAATCAATGAAAACCTCAAAGATCTTCCCCTAATTGCCTCCACAAACACACCCAGATTGGCTTTTCGACTCATCTTCCTCCTCCAACACTCTCTCCACAACATTTCCACCATAACCAGATACATTCCATTGGGGTTTTAGAATACCCGCTGGATGCCCATTTAAGAAAAAGGTCTTGGAAAAACTTTGAGAATACAATTTATCATTCAAATGACCATTACTGCAAGAGCCCAAGTCCTTACTCACCCAACCATTGCCTGCTTTCTCCTCAGACTCTATTTCCTCTGTGCTGAAATCATCCATGTGGCCATTCATCAACAATCTCTTTGCATCTCCTCTCTTTGACAAATCTGTTGCCATTGACATGCATGTGAACCAGTTGGATTGGCTGATATTGCCTTCTGCAGAACTTGAGACATTAGGCGTTGAAAATGCACATTCCTCACACATTCCATGAACATCTACCAACTTCCTGTGTGTCAGGCAATAATCCATCAAAGATATTTCTCTGGCATGGCATTCACATATGAGCTTTTGGTAAAAGTCAAGCTCCTTCGGCTCCAAGATATGATTCACTCGAGAATACCATAAGCAAGGTGGGTGTAAACTAAAAAATGTGGCAAACTTAGTGATGATATACTGAAATAAGGAATTAATAAGCAGTAGAAATATAAGAATCCATTCCAGGACTGCATATACCAACATTCTTGTTAGTATCCATGAATTTCTTTGTAAGACCTTGGCAAAACTATTGGAAGCCATGTGTCGTTTATCATATACCATGAAGAGATAGATTTGACAGGTTTTGGAAACTTTGTATCAGGAGTTGTAAGTCTACTCCCAAAATTAATTTTTGAGCAATTCTAATTTCTACATCAAAGTAGGACTAATGAGTAGTAGTACCAAGCTAAGAGACAAACAGACTCAGCACCAATTCAAGTCAGGGATACTAGCCATATATAAATAATGGGCAGTGTAGAAACAATGAAAAATTGCAAAAATCCGATCGTTCACCAACAAAGCTCGGAAAAATTCAGTGGAAAGACAAGCAATTAGGCCTTTACGTATCTACAAGATGTAGTTGCAGAGGTGATCTTGGCCTGTGAAACTGCAAGAAAATTGATGGGAAGAAAGGATAAGGATAATTTGAAAAATTAAGCCTGGATGATCACAGGAATGAATAAAGAGAGTTTGATGGAACAACAACATCAACAATTGTTCCTCCAACTACTGTCCTTGATCGAGTATTTAAAGATCTTTTCCATGAAGGCCCAACTGTTATGCTCTTAACCTGCAAAATGATACCCAAATACAGAATATGCGAAGAAAAGATACCCAGAACACAGAATAGCAATGATTTTATTATTCAGAGAGTAATGTTCACTTTCCTCTTTGAGGGGGCAACCTCTAATAGAGCAGAGCTCGATTACAAAATAAGACACGATGCTCCTCGCAGGGAGTCTCTATCCTTTATATATGACTCATACATGCAATACCACAGGCCAATACCGTGGGTTTTATTAATACCATCTATCTAATACTATGGCCCATTTGCAACTAACTGTGGTTCCGTCATTAATTGCGGATTAACCACTTACAATTATTAATATGGGCTTTATTGACTCTTGACTATGACGTGATCCCATTACATAAATAAGGGGGTTAGGGTGGGACCCTAACATGCCCTCCCCCTTAAGACTAGCCTTGTCCTCAAGGCTAAAGCTACAAAAACTGTTGAACAATAGTGGCTGGTTCCCAAGTTGCATCTTCTGGAGAGGTGTCTTTCCATTTGATGAGGACTTCCTTAATCATGCGGCCACGCAGTTGCTTGTCTCGTGTGTCTAGGACCTGTTCGGGTTGAAGCTGGATGGACCCTTCATCGTCCAATTCAGGTAGACTGGTCTGAATTCTGCAATTCTTCCCAATCACTTTCTTGAGGCATGAGACATGGAAAATTGGATGGATTTTTGCAGTAGGTGGCAAGGCCAACTTGTAGGCCACTTCTCCAATGCGTAGAAGTACTTGATATGGTCCGTAGAATTTGGGAGAGAGTTTCTGACACCCCTTGTTTTTGAGTGATGTTTTCTTATATGGTTGTAGCCGTAAAAAGACCTGATCCCCTTCTTGAAATTGGCGCTCTGAGCGATGCTGGTCTATCCGTTGCTTCATGCGGTTCTGAGCTTGATGAAGATTCTCTCGAAGATGGGCGAGCATGGTTGCGCGGTGTTGTAGGAGTTGATCCACTGCTTGTACTTTTGAGCATCCCTTGAGATACGAAGTAGGTGAAGGCGGGAGTTGACCATATACTGCTTCATAGGGAGTCATTTTGGTGGTGGCATGATAGTTGGTGTTATACCAACATTCAGCCAGAGGTAACCACTGTACCCAAAGGTGTTGCTTTTCTGAAGTGAGACACCTAAGGTAGGTTTCTAGAAATTTGTTGACGGCTTCAGTTTGACCATCTATTTGTGGATGATAGGAAGTACTGAGTTTTAGTTGAGTTCCTTGTATTCTGAAGAGTTCTTGCCAAAAATTACTAGTGAAGATCGGGTCGCGGTCAAACACAATAGAAGTGGGCATGCCATGCAATTTGAAGATCTGATCCATGAAAGATTGAGCAACCAAAGTTGGTGTAAACGGGTGGGGTAGGCGCAAAAATGAGCATACTTCGATAGTCGGTCCACAACCACCATGATGACTGACTTGTTCCCTGACTTTGGAAGACCTGTAATGAAATCCATAGAAACCTCCATCCAAATTGATGCCGGAATGGGCAATGGTTGTAATGTGCCTGGTGTGTTGACGGTTTCCCCTTTGTGGTGTTGATAGACATCGCATTCTGCTACGAAAGTAAGGATGTCCTTTTTCATGCCTGTCCAAAAAAATGATCTTCTGGTGCGAGCATACGCCTTCTGAAAGCCCGAATGTCTTGCAATGGGAGATGAGTGAAATTCTGCCAAAATGCGACTTTTGAGGGTGGATGTTGGTGATATTACGACTCTGTCCTTGTAACGAAGAATATCATCCTACCACGAGTAGCCCTTGGTGGAATTTGGATCTACCCGCAATTGAGAAATGAGTTGGGAGAGCCTGGGGTGTGAAAACCATTCCCTGCGAGCCTCTTCAATCCATTCTGGAATGGGGAGGGAAATTGCTAGCAGAGTACTTTCCTCCTCAAATTGGCGAGATAATGCATTTGCTACACTATTGTCTTTCCCTTTCTTGTAAATGATCTCATAATCATATCCCAGCATTTTGGCGAGCCATTTATTTTGTTGTGGGGAGGATAGGCATTGCTCCAAAAAATATTTAAGACTGTGATGATCTATGCGGATTTGGAAACGTTGCCCCAATAAGTAAGGTCGCCAGGTCTCGACGGCATGTAAGATGGCCATCATTTCCTTCTCGTAGGTAGATTGGCCCACATTCCTCCCACTGAGTTGTTGGCTTGTGAAGGCCAATGGTTGCCCTTCCTCCATTAAGACCGCCCCAATACCTGTACCCGAAGCATCACATTCAATGACAAAAGATTTGGTGAAGTCAGGTAGTACTAAGACTGGAGTGGAACACATGGCATTTTTTAGAGTTGTAAAGGCCTGTTGTGCTTCCTCATTCCAAAAGAATGAATTTTTCTTTAGGAGTTGGGTGAGGGGCTTCGTTATGCGACCATAGTTGCGGACAAATTTACGATAGTAGCCTGTGAGACCCAAAAATCCTCTCAAGCTCTTCAAGCTCTTAGGTTGAGGCCATTCCTGCCTTGCCTGAATCTTTTTGGGGTCCACCTTGACACCTTCACGCCCCACAATGTGGCCCAAATACTCTACTTCTGCCACGCCAAACGAACACTTGGACATCTTGACAAATAATTTATGCTTGCGGAGCAGTTGCAAGAGTAGATCTACATGCTGAAGATGTGCGGCCCAAGTGCAACTATAGATGAGGATGTCATCGAAGAAGACAAGGACAAATTTCTTGAGATATGGTTCGAGAATGTGGTTCATAAGGCTCTAAAAAGTAGAGGGGGCATTACAAAGACCAAATGGCATGACCAGGAATTCATAATGGCCTTCATAAGTTCTGAAAGCAGTCTTGGGAATGTCGACTTCCTTCATGCGAATTTGGTGGTAGCCTGAGCGAAGATCCAACTTAGTGAAGAATTGAGCCCCATTGAATTCATCCAGCAAATCATCAACCACCGGGATGGGAAATTTATCTTTGACTATCAACTTATTGAGGGCCCTGAAGTCAGGAAACATCCACCACTCCCCATCTTTCTTGAGCACCATGACCACTGGGGATGAATAAGGACTAATGTTGGGACGAATGACACCGGCTTCCAAAAATTCCTTGATGATTTTTTCTATTTCATTCTTTTGGGTGAACGGATATCTGTATGGGTGCACATTTTCGGGGTTGGGCCCCTGGAACTAAGGTGATGCTATGATCATGTTCCCCTCGTGAGGGTGGAAGCTCATGAGGCTTGTCAAAGACCAGCAGATGGTTATTTAAAATTTGTTGCATCTCAGGATGAATTGGCAGAGGCTTGGTTTCGACTGCCTGGATGGCATTAAATTGAGCTACAACTCCATGATTGCCCTTTTTTAACAATTTTTCCATCCTATGCGAGCTGATGATAGAGGGGGCTCCTGTCTGGAGTCCACGGAGGGTATGTGTGTAGTTGTTCTACTTAAAACTCATATATAACTCTTGGAAATCCATTGTGATTGGCCCAAGAGTGCGGAGCCATTCAGCACCGAGGACAATGTCGCAACCCCCCATGTGTATGGCAAACATGTGGGTTTTCAACTGATAATCCCCCATTTGAAGTTTGACATTTTCATAGCGGCCTTCACATTTCATTGTGCCTCCATCCGCAATTTGAACTTGGAAGTTAGAAACTGCTCGTACAAAACAATGCACTGCTTCTGTGACTTTTTGATGGATGAAATTATGTGTACTTCCACTATCAATCAAGACTACTACTGGGCGATGTTTAATAAAAACTCTGATTTTGAGAGTTTAAGGGGAAGAAATTCCTGCCAGAGCATGCAACAAAATAACTGGTTCGTCAGCGACATTGTCCTTTTAGTTGTCTTCTTCTAGCGGCTCATGTTCCTCCAGTGGTGGATCTTCCTCTGTTGAGCTGTAGTCAGTGGCATCAATTTGAAAAAATTTGGGCTCCTTGCATTTATGACCTGGGGAGTATTTTTCATCACAGTAGTAACATAGGCCTTGCTTTCTTCTTTCGGCCATTTCCACAGGTGACAACTTTTGGACCTTAAGTGTTTGAGTCGTGCTGTGAGCCTGTGGGGGGCGACCTTTAGCGGAGAAATTTGGGCGACTGTATTGGGCTGCCAATGCACGTTCCACGTTACGAGCTACCTTGCTGTTGTGTGGAAAAATGCCTATGCAGGACGATCCTATCCACCTAAGGTGTGACAGTGCCTTAGCAACAAACAGAGACAGCTATTCTAGTATTCTTCCTTTATGAATTAGAATGAAGAGAGATGGATGGACTAACCGGTGTCTTCCGTTTGTCCCTCGATCCAGTTTCTCTTCTCTTTGAGAGTTCTCAACTACTTGCCTTCTCACTCGCCCAGCTTCAACGGGTCTCTGCAAGATCACAAGAAGAGAACACTACACAAGACATGGATTCATATTCATAACTAGTTCAGGATTAGAAATAAACTAAACATACTAATGCAATCATACATCAAAGATACATCAGTATATAGGAGAAACCAAGATAGCTTTATTGATGAATAATAAGGTTCAGGAAGAGATACAACCAAGAAGGCTCCAATCCAGCATCTCCTTCCCAGCAAATGGAATTCCTATCTTCACCTCCCTTCAAAGCATTAAGCACCCAATGATTCTGATCTCAAACCAACAACAATTCTTTGCAATAACAAAATTCCAGCCTCTAGATCTCATGGAGGAGAGATCCATATATAGATGTTTGGAGAGAGGATGAGTCAGCTTGAGATCTGACTAGTGTCCTCTCCCTCTGTCAGTTCTTGTATCCACTTGGAGGTTCTTGCTTCCACTTGGAGATTGAGAACCTCTTACTCATCACTAGTCGAATTCACTGAGGCAAGTGTCATTGAGGAAGATTCTGGAAGCTTCCTGGGTCTTGACACCTTGTTGAATGAACTTGCCACTTGTCAACTCTCGTTCAATGCACCTGGGTAGTGCTTCTACCTGCGTTGCAGTGTAGGTAGCCAGTTCAGAGTTTGCATTTCAGCGCATACAGCTAGTGGAGCCTCTGAACTGATCCTGAATTGACTTGTTTTTGAGCAGTTTCTGGTGGAGAACTTCTGTGAATTGCTGTGGTTTGTTAGCCTTGTTCCTCTAGGGGTAGGAACAACATGTTTAGGGACTTTGGATCCCTTAGATTATGGACATTTCATGCTTATAGCTATAAGGCACAAAAATGTCTATAACAGTTGCCCCCTAAAGTATGAGGCCGTTTATCGGGTGAAATGCTTTATCAGGAGGATCCGAAGTTCATCCAATGCTGGGAGGAGACCTGTAATAAGATACAATACAATACATTATTTTTCATACTGCTTTCATGATCTAGCTGAGGTGGGCATTCCCATGCTCAGCTTTATAAATTCATTTTTCTGTACATAGAACAGACAATCGTCTGATGGTAGACTGAAGATTTTGATGAAATCATCATCCTTTTTGATAGGATGATTATCTGCTGCAATGGTGTACATGTCAATGTCTTTATCTTTCCTGAATATATATCGCAGCCCGGATGGATGAAACTAGATCCGGGGTCTTCAAACTCGTTCGATCTTCACTCTAAATACAAGTCGATCCATGTGAGAAATGTTCTGAAGTCGAACATGGAAAGACATCACTTGATTACCGGTCAATGAGGTAAACCGTTAACAAGCGCGAGAGGAATCACCGATAATGATAATGACCCTCAAGGTACTGCAGTACAATTCACATGGTGTGAATAAAGGACTTGGCGTTGAACACCACGCAAAATATTTCGGTCGAAGGTCATTGATGTATACCTGTCGCCGGAAGTGAGAAACTTGCCATTGAGGCATGCAAGCTTCAAAGTACTGAAGGGATTGTTCCTAGATCAACTTCTTGGATAATGAGCTGATGTTGACAAGAAGCGATCCGTCAAAGGAGGGCCTTAATGAATCCCACATCAATGATGCGGAACGGAGCTAATGATTTTGATGGAGGTGAAAACGATCTGTGACATATGATTCAGGGTGGCGGTCATGAAAGGATGAAGGATAATGTACGGCAGTGGATGGGACATGGTTGATTTCTCTGAATGACTTCTCTTGAACATATGGCGACACTGATGCGATGGATCGGTAGCATTACCCCAACTATGGATGGTATGGCAAGACGATGGTGATGTGACCGGTGAATGAAACAACCCAACCCGATTGTGGTACGGAGGAAAAGTGTCATGTTCAAGAGCGACTTGCTACCATCAAAGTTTTCTTGAGTTTCTCCCAATTTTTCCCCAGTCATTGCTGACCAGTACCTCTTTATTTTTTTCAAGCTTGAGGAGGACAACATATGCTTGTTCTATAACCTGCCCTTCAGGCAAGCCCATCGCTATGTTTTAACGAGCCTAGCGATAGTGAAACTCGTTCTCGTCTTAAAGACAAGTTTGTCGCTATTTAATGATTTTAACGAGTCTAACGACAAAGACAACTCGGTCTCTTTTCATTTTTAGAGAGTCTGAAAAGGTACGTAAAGATAACTCCAAAGTTCCTTTTTCATCATCTAATCCCTTAAGTCCGAAAAAGTATAAAACAATACAGAAGGGATGAGTTTTCGATAGTTTTAATGAGCCGAACAAAACAAGTGCTCGATCGTTTTGTGCAATAATCCCTCAGGTCCAAAAAGATTAAAATCTAGAGGAGGGATAGCACTTCCTGTCCCTTTAACGAGCTGGAAGGCCAAGGACTCAGCAATCTTTTCATATTTTACGAGTCAGATGAAAAGAGCTTAAAGAAGACTCGTCTTTTGAGGAACGAGTGATGAAACGGGTTAGCAGCTGATTCCAGGTACAGGTTGGAATTTTCCAATCACGGCAGTGTCACAAGGATGGCTAGGTGAAATCACTCTTTGCAGCTGTTCCTCAAAATGGGTAAACAATCATATGGAGGTGAACGATCAGCCAATGGAAAAGTGGAGGTGACGGTGTAAACACGACCAAGGCTTTAATGGCTGATAATGTTACATTCACAGTGGTTATTTACTGGGTAGTTCATTTTTTAATGAGCTTAAACGCGGATTGAAACACTTGCTCGATCTTATGTTTATTTTTTAACGAGCATGAACTATGTGCTAAAACTGCTCGGATCTTGCGTTTATTTTTTAACGAGCATGAACTGTGTGCTAAAACTGCTCGATTAACCCAGTCATATGATAAGAGTGTCTCATCAAGATTCTATTTTTTATGGAGCTTCATCTCACTAAGCTTTGCTCCGCATCCTTTCTTTATGCAAGTTAGGAAACGGCTAACCCAAAAAACAGATAAATAACCGCTCTTTGCTTGCACTCCAAAAGGTTTGCATGCCCCCAGGTATAAAGTATGATTTCAAGGTTACCCCTACTTCTCTTCCGCCAAAACATTTGTTTCACCGGGAGAGGCTTACCTCTTTCAGGTCACCCAAAGATTGCTCCATTCGCGGCCACGAATAAAACACTTCTTCGGCAATGTCTACCGAGATAAACAAAGGTGAGCGACGAAGCCCACCAACTCACATAACTTTGACAAAAGAATATTATTCTAGAATAACCCCTCTTCCGAGACGGACGAGGTACAGACTAGTCATATTCTCCCGCGGAAACCTACTCTATACCCAAAGTTTCCCTGCCAAAGCAGACCAGGACGCATGCCCCCTGGGTTCCAGTCATATCCTCCCGGATTACTCGCGCTCATCAGGAGGACGGACCGTGGGTTGAGACACTTCTTGCGTGAATAGACCATTTAGGGATGGTGTATGACTATTTGTGATGCGTGATCCGGGAAATGAAAGTTGGTCTACGAGCTTGACCACTCTTCCTTCGTGCGGAAAACACATTACTCTAAAGAGTGAGGAGACGATGGCTCCCATGCAATATATATAGTCGCGTCCAAGGAGTAGGTTATAATCCAAGGGTCCTTGAACGACCATCACGTTCATTTGAACGGTCTTCCCTTTCAATGTTATGGGCATATTGGGGAGGATCCCTAAAGGTCGACTGGTTCCTTTATCAAAGCCTGATAGATTTCTCATTTCAGGCAAAAGTGCTGGCGAACCAAGCGCTTTCCAAGCAATAGAGGAAAGGATACTCACAGATGCCCCCTCATCAATGATGGTGCCAGTCATTACCATTCTGTATATTTGAACGATAATTCTGAATGGTATGCTGGTTGGCAAGCGGGGTCTGCCTAGTTGGTTCCAGTCGAAGGACACAACCAGGTTGCTTGGTGGTGGGACCGAATAGACGGCCGGATATCGCTTTGACGAACTTCCTTCCTGCGATAAAGGAATGGGTGCATTGCCCCCGTGTTCGTCGGAGTTTGTGTTGATGAAGAGAATTTGGACGGTGACGTCTTTATTCTCCTCTGTGATGGTATCATTCGAAGATAGAGCCTCTGAAGGAAAAACCGGGTCAACTGCCGCCTCAACCTTTTGACTTTCGTCAGGTATGGATTAAGACGGTTCATCTTCAATGATAGGTGCTTCGGCTAACCACCTGAGCCGGCCAGTCGGGTTCTCAACTAGTGAAGGACTTGGCAGGAGTTTTTGATATCCAGGAGGAAGTTGCGCTCGTAAAATCGGGCGATCTTCAAAAACTCTTTTAGCCTCGTCTAAGAAGGGACAACGGTGGATGGCATGGTCACCTTCACACAGTTTGCAGGGAAATCTGGCTTTCCCTCTCTGTCCTGTGGCTTCACTTTCACTAGTTGACGGTGTGTTGTCAACATGGCTATCAGAGGTTGACGCCACCGAATTGTGCAAACGGGGAGACCAGTCCCTTAGTATCCGAGGGATGCAGGGACAATCTCTGTGGAAGTGGTCTCCCTTGCATATGACGCATGGCGATTTAGGCCTTGCCAGTGCTGTGTGTAGATTTTTGTCAGACGACACTTGTTTGCCCCCAGTCGCTTTTGGCTCCTTCTTCTTCTTCTCTTTCTTCTTCTTCTCCTTCTTCTCCTTAGGAACTCGGTTTTTTGTTTTACCAGTTCCGTCAAGTGAAGAGGAAGGAGGAGAGGAAGACTTAGATGAAGTAGAAGGCTGGTGGGTGACTCTGGTCTGGTCTAACTGTTGACTCGACTGTTCAGGAATAGTGGTGTTCTGAACGACATTGGTTGAAAAGAGCCAGACTGGCAGGCCAATTGTCAGTCCTGGAAGCGACAATGTGGCCATATGGGGCGCACCAACATCTCCCCAAGAAGAGAAGGGACTAGGATTTCCACCCAGGGGAATTCCTTGGTTGGTGGGCTCCATTTTTCAACCTAAAGATCAACGCAGGAATAAAGGGTGATTGTTCCGTTTAAAATAAATTTTTAACGACGCTTAGACACAACTTGCTTTTTCAATTTTAGAGAGTTGAGAAAAAGCTAAAGATGACTCTAGTCTCCTTCAATGTTTTAACAAGCCCGAAGTGACAAATGCTCGGATGGAATTTTTCTGTTATAGAGTCTGAAAAAGGCCAAAAGAAACTGCTCTGGAGTGCTAGGCAGAGGGTGTGCCAAACTTTTCGCAAAACCGCAGAATACTTTTTAGGGTACGGGCGGTCGATCTTCCTGAATGCTGTGTTCAGTGCATTGCGATCAGTAGGGCGACCGACACGGCTTCCTAAGGATAAAGGTTTTATTCCTATAGGGGTCTCCCAATATATACGCGACGGTACGTGGGAGCACAATCCGTACTGGCGCTATCGTCCCTCAGGAGGAATCACCCACCTTCAACGAGATCGACAGTCACCAGGCTTTACGACGCCGGAACATGTCTCTAGCCTAGACCTCTATGTTGTGCATTATGTTGCAAAGCGTTGTTAAGTTCATTCAGTTTATTTTAGGTTGATATTTTTAGAAGTTTGCCTTTCTGGATCACCATGAGATGTATGGTACAATTCCTAAATGCAGTATAAAGATGATAAGCAAGCTTTATATCTTTTCAACTATGATAATCCTAGCTACAAAGGGAAAAGAAAGACACCATCTTTTCTCAAAGAGCAATCAGCACACTCTAATGCACTTTTCCTAAATCAAGCATGCAAACTATCAAAATGCAAATGCACAATGCAGGTGTTTGTTTTCCGCTTTCTTAGTATTGATGCCTACAAAGAAAGCTTTTTGTACAACTTTGAATTTGCTTTTAAATGACAAGTACAAACAAGTTTACTTTTTCGAAATCAGAAAGGGTAGAAGAGAATACAACACTTTACGACTTTCGAAATGAACACTTGTTTCGACACTTAAAAGAGACAAACTCAAACCAAAAGCAAAAGTAAATGTATAATCAACTGTAAACAACCAATGAACTCTCTCCTAAGATCACAATCAACAGATCTGAATCAAGGGCTACAGGATGATTATTTCACTCTTGCAAAGGAAAACTGCAAATGACGCCACAAACACATAAAAACACTCACAGTCTTTTTGTAAAAAAGGAGGCGGAATTTAAGCAGAGAAAAGGAGTTATCAGACTGGTACCTATGCTGGTTACAGGCTGCAAAAATCACAGATCAAAACAAGGAAAAACAGAGCCGAGAACCCCAGCTGCACAAGGCCTAACTGGATCAGCGCAACCTCAACACAGGGGTTTTGACATTCAGCGCAGGTAGCCTTCACGGGACCTGCGTTGAAATGCAGAACCTCTTCACAGGGTTCGCGCTGAAGGAGAAACGAGAGTTTCTCACTGGGTTCTGGGTCACAGTTTGCTGATTAATCTACGGTTTCAGGCCAAATAAAAGCAACAAGCAAGGTACAATCAAAGGGATGCTTTGAGGGAGTACTAAGATCTATCACAAAGGATCATCAAATCATTTGTGAGTCCATTGTTCAGATCATAGACAAATCCAGTGATTGGATCAAAGCAGCAACTGTCTACTTTGCATCTGAGAATAGCAGATGCAGTTCGATTGTTGTTGTTGAGTCTATGAAACAAACAATGATAGAGACACAAATAAAATGACTAAACAGATCTCCCCAGTGGAGTCGCCAATTTGTTGTGGGGAAAAATGCCTATGCAGGACGATCCTATCCACCTAAGGTGTGACAGTGCCTTAGCAACAAACAGAGACAGCTATTCTAGTATTCTTCCTTTATGAATTAGAATGAAGAGAGATGGATGGACTAACCGGTGTCTTCCGTTTGTCCCTTGATCCAGTTTCTCTTCTCTTTGAGAGTTCTCAGCTACTTGCCTTCTCACTCGCCTAGCTTCAACGGGTCTCTGCAAGATCACAAGAAGAGAACACTACACAAGACATGGATTCATATTCATAACTAGTTCAGGATTAGAAATAAACTAAACATACTAATGCAATCATACATCAAAGATACATCAGTATATAGGAGAAACCAAGATAGCTTTATTGATGAATAACAAGGTTCAGGAAGAGATACAACCAAGAAGGCTCCAATCCAGCATCTCCTTCCCAGCAAATGGAATTCCTATCTTCACCTCCCTTCAAAGCATTAAGCACCCAATGATTCTGATCTCAAACCAACAACAATTCTTTGCAATAACAAAATTCCAGCCTCTAGATCTCATGGAGGAGAGATCCATATATAGATGTTTGGAGAGAGGATGAGTCAGCTTGAGATCTGACTAGTGTCCTCTCCCTCTGTCAGTTCTTGTATCCACTTGGAGGTTCTTGCTTCCACTTGGAGATTGAGAACCTCTTACTCATCACTAGTCGAATTCACTGAGGCAAGTGTCATTGAGGAAGATTCTGGAAGCTTCCTGGGTCTTGACACCTTGTTGAATGAACTTGCCACTTGTCAACTCTCGTTCAGCGCACCTGGGTAGTGCTTCTACCTGCGTTGCAGTGCAGGTAGCCAGTTCAGAGTTTGCATTTCAGCGCAGACAGCTAGTGGAGCCTCTGAACTGATCCTGAATTGACTTGTTTTTGAGCAGTTTCTGGTGGAGAACTTCTGTGAATTGCTGTGGTTTGTTAGCCTTGTTCCTCTAGGGGTAGGAAAAACATGTTTAGGGACTTTGGATCCCTTAGATTATGGACATTTCATGCTTATAGCTGTAAGGCACAAAAGTGTCTATAACACTTGCAAGCCTCCATCCATGTGGGAGGGTGGTGCAGTAGGACTTGGGCTTTGATAGCTTCTTTAAGACCGCTGATAAAACATTCCGTGTAGAACACATCTGAGAGACCCCAAGTGCGGAAGGCTAAGGCTTCAAAAGCTGTAATATATTCATCCACTGTACCAGTCTTTCAAAGCTTAGTAAGACGACCCAAAAAAGATGATTCCTGGTCAAAGTGGTCTTGAAGAGCTTTGGTGAATTTGGTCCAAGTCCTAAAAGGTCCAGTGCAACGTTGATGCCATTCCCACCATTGCCACCTTTCATTGTCCAAGTACATGCTCCCCAACATAAGCTAAGTATCATCATCAAAGATGTGATTCAGTTTGAAATACTGCTCCATTTGTGCTATCCATGCCGACATGTGAGAACCATCAAATTTATGCATATCCAACTTGGGAGGTCGCTGACTGGGTTGTTGGTGGGTGTGCCAGACATGAGGAGAGTGGCTAGATTCACCCTCATTGTGTTCATTGCCATTATACGCCTCCTCGTGGGCTTGCTCCTTGCCCTTCGGGACTATTTTCTCGACCATGCTACATAGTCCTCTAAGCTGAATGTAGAGGGATTACACTGATTCTTCAAGTTTGTCCATCCTTTCATTGGCCATCGCTTGAGCTCTAGTTTCTACCATACACCAACTTAATTTTTTTTTTTAAATTGGGACCGCCTAAAAATTTTTTTCACTAAGAAGTGAATGGTACCACCGTGCTCAGCTCGTCATCCTGATTCTGATGGGCTAGATCACCAATAAGCACCCTGAAAGATCTTAGACTCCTTCCTTATCAATACTGCAGTGGCCAAATCCTCAAAATGTCAATGCGGCCAAAAGTCCTGCGACAATTATACCCCGGTATAGGAACCCTTCACAACGACTCCAATCTGGTGGATCTGATAGATCTGAATGGCGGATCTGATAGCTCTGGGTGGAGGAACAGACTGCTTCTGCGGATCTGATGGATCTAATAGATCAGAATGTCTGATCTGCGAACTCGAGACTGATGTCTGCTGCTGATGCACCCCTTTGCACAAGCGGATCTGGAAGAGATGATGTGTGATCCCCCGATAGAAAAGGGAACTATGGTCTTGAGGAGTGTCAGGTGCTACAGATCGCAATATACATAAGGGTCTGGCAGTAGTACTCGGCCCTATGTTTCAGGGCTCTAACTAAGGAGGATCGACCGTACCCTTAGCCGTACAACCCGACTACCCTATTGTACGGGCGAGTAATCTCTCCAAGTGCTGTTCTCGGTGTATTGTAGCCGCAAGACAGCCGATGGTTTATCTATGGTGAGGTTTCAAGGGAGCCTAGGGGGCTTCCGATATACCCAGAGGGTATGTGGAAGACAGTCCGTGCGCGGTTCTGTCTAATGCGCTACTACTTGAAGGGGTACCCACAGGGGTTACAAGGGAGTCCAACAGACATGACCACCTCTTGTATTTCCTGCGTGCATGCCTCCCCAAATCCGCAGGTTTACGCGCTCAACGACAGATCCCGTGGTTTAAAGATGTCGGAACACGTCTCTAGCCAATTTTTTTTTTGCTAAGAAATGGAGATCCCACCGGCCCTAGAAAGTGCTCTGATACCACTTGTTATGCTCTTAACCTGCAAAATGATACCCAAATATAGAATATGCGAAGAAAAGATACCCAGAACACAAAATAGCAATGATTTTATTATTCAGAGAGTAATGTTCACTTGCCTCTTCGAGGGGGCAACCTCCAATAGAGCAGAGCTCGATTACAAAATAAGACACGATGCTCCTCATAGGGAGTCTCTATCCTTTATATATGACTCATACATGAAATACCACGGGCCAATACCGTGGGTTTTATTAATACCATCTATCTAATACTATGGCCCATTTGCAACTAACTGTGGTTCCGTCATTAATTGCGGATTAACCACTTACAATTATTAATATGGGCTTTATTGACTGTTGACTATGATGTGATCCTATTACATAAATAAGGGGGTTAGGGTGGGACCCTAACACCAACTCAGCACCCATGCATCAACAACACACACAAGTTAAAATTTGAAGTCAAGTCAAAGAAAAATTGAGAGTAAAGCTAATTTGGAGTTTGGTGATGCGCTTCTAGCTATGGCACTATACTCCTGGGTTTGGTGCTGCGCTTCTAGCTGTGGCATTGTGCTTTTGGAAGCATGGCCCTACGCGCAGTGCTTACACTTGGGAAATAAATAGAAACAACAATCGCATAGTTAGTTTCTAAGCAAAGTTATTATCATGACATTCAACACATTAAGTGTCAAGGGGATTAGTTCTCATAGTGTGCAGATGAATACTGAGTTATTTGGGAATGATGACCAAGACCTTGAGTCATCTATTTGGGAATTCAAAGATGCCTTTTCTCAACATCATGGTAAAAAGGTCAGTAGGATTTCCTGCAGATAGGAGTGTTCAGTTGCTGATAGCAATAACATAGGTGACGTGTTAAATGCAACAGAGATGACTTATGATAGTGTTCCATTAAACATCAATCTATTTGGCAATAATGATGGCAACTTCATTTCTTCTATTTGGGAGTTCAAGGATGCATTTTCTAAAGCTAATTCTAAGCCCTCTGGTCATGATTTTGGCATCAATGGTAGGCATGTATTGGATCAATAAGATCATTTCATTGTTTCTTTAGTAGCAAGTGATGAAAAACTGAAGGATCTGGCTGTGTTTTATACTAAAATAAGAGCAGAGTCACATTTATTTGCACTCACGCATCTTTCTTCACTAGAGGAATCCCTACTAGCTGCATCAAAATCTAACAATGTTGAGGGGTTAACAACAATCACATATGAAATTCAGTCAGCCAAGAAAAGCTTGGGGAGGCAAATGATTTATTAAAACAGTGAGGAGCATCAGATTCATATGTTTCTGTGTATCAGAGACAGGCTCTGCCTCCTACTGATCCATTTCCTGTGAGGAATGGGTTGTTATCTGATATTGATTATCATGGGGTAGATCCAGGGCTTGAATATTTACACCGTGAGAGAGCAGGAGAACATGTTTTAGAGTATAATTATCTCGATTATGTGCTAAGAGAAGCTGACCACGCTGATGCTGCCCTTCGTAGAGCTAACTTCACATCTCCTCCTGGACGTTCATGTTTTCTAGGAATCGATGACAAGTATTTTAGCTATGAGATAAACAACATAGATTTTTTGAAGGAGAGGTGGCAATATTCAAAATATTCAATGAAAAAATGGAAAATATTTCAAGAACACAAGGCATCTACGGAGCGCAGGTGGAGGGTGATTTGATTAGCATCCCAGATTATCCCTGATTTCAAGTGATGTTCCAAAATAGACTCTGGAAATTCGACTTGTGGGAACAAATTAATTCTTCCTTTTTATTTTTGAAATTTAATTAGGTTATTTTTTTATAATTTAGTTTATTTAATTCGATCGCATAAATACATATTTAGGTTTTTGTTTGTTTTTCTATTTTAATTATTTTGATTCCTATGTTTAGGAATCAATAATTAATATCTAATATTATAAATAGGATTAGTTTGAAGATGTAGAGGTTTGATTTTGGCAGTAGAGAGGCTACTTGGCACTGTGTAAAATTTCCTGAATATCATTTTAATAAAGCAGTTTTCTACCCTTTGGACCTGGGATTCATCACGGTGTTGATGTTTAGTATGTTTTTCTTGTAATTCACTTACATATTTTGTTTTTTTGCCTTGTTTCAACATTATCTAAGTGATATGTTAGGAATTCATCTGTAATGATTCTCCTTTCATGATGATTTTTCTATTAGATGTAGGGGTTGTCTTTGTAGAATTCATCCTTGGTTAGATGCTCTGTTGAGCAACCCTTGTATTTCTTGTTCGTCTAAAGTTGCTACTACAGATCCATCCCCTGTTTGATGCCTACAGGGCAGCGAGATTTCTCCCCCTCTATTATTCTCACATTTGCAATCTTCTATCTGGCTGAACATGGCACTTAATTTGCCCCAAGTTTGCCAGTAGAAACTGGCATTGAATCCATAGTCCAATCATCCTTTCTCTTGTTGTTTCGACCCAAAACTTTTCAAACAAATCCCCGCACTCCATAGCTAGCCTAAGATTTCATTTATTGCAGCCACATCTTGTTGGCAAAGAGAGAGCCCTCTCTGGTATGGCAGGGCTAGCTGCTAGACCTAAAGCTTGGTCTGTGGTTACCTTAGAGTTTCCTTTTCTCAACCTTGAGGTTAATTCTGAGTGCTAACACCAAACAACATCCATTGGCTCATCTCTAGGTGAGAATTCGGGTGCATCTACCCTTCATTTTCCTTTGCCTTCAGACTACAACCTTGTGGAGAGGGCTATAGAATACCTCAAGTGGAGGTATCTCTGTCACTTTCAAAAAAAATTCTGATGTGGGTAGAGCAGGGATGATTTTAGCATGCTGGGATGTTGTCTCTTCTTGATCCATAGGTGTAGATTGTTTGCCAACGGACTTGGAATTTGTATCTTGATGAATTTTCAGAGGAGTCTTGAATTCCTCTGTTTCTTGAGTATTTGGATCTTTGGGGGTGTGTTGCAATTTATGATTGAATTGATCCCATTCCTGCTCCAAACTAGTGCCTTGGGCTTGTAAACTGGTCTCTGTGGCTGGAGTGTTCGTTACCTGCTTTTCAGCTGGCTTCCTGCTAGACTCAGTCGTATTGTCTACATCCTGGACTTTCCCTGTGTTTGTTGTATTCTCAATGTTTACATGAGAGTCCCTTTGAGAGCTAGGAGCTATGCTATTGAAAATGTTTCTTGGGGTAGGCTTATCCTCAGGCTTTAATAGATGCATTGGAATGACCCAGAGCCTCTCATTCCTAAATTCCTGGAATCTTTGAAAATCTTCAGGTTTCAGGTTAGGCTTTGCCCATTTAAGTGCTTTCTTGAAATTACTGTTGACTGTAAAAATCCTCAAAGTAATTATCTCCATTATTATATGCCTTGAGCTTTAGTCCTGTAGTGAAATTGTATGCCACTTTGCTTGGATCAAATTGCCTTGTAGGCAATGTATGAAGCTCGAGGGCTTCCATTTGTGTTGATTCCTTAGTAGTATGAAAAAAATTAGCTAAAGTAAAAGATCCACATTTGATAGGGAAAGTAGGCCATAATGACTTCTTGCCATATTTAAGAACTTTAGTCAGGCCCTTTCCCATAGTCTGGTAGGCAATCTCCCTTCCTAATAGCTTATTAGAAACATATAAGAGAAGGACGTGTGGGTCAACAGTGCTACCAAAAACCCTATTGTAGGTGAACCATTCCTCAATGAAATACTTGCCTACAACAAGCAGGTCTGCTGCAGCTTCTTGGGAAAACCTAGGGGCTTTCTCATTGAAAATAATTTGGTGTAGGGGCAACACGATAGAATGAAATATCTTGTAGAAGTGAGGTATGTAATGCAATTTCCATATTTGTTTAAACTGAGATGGATTGGGTAAGGATCTTGTATGGTCCATTTCCAACCCATGGTTGGAAATTTCGTGCAAAAACAGATAACATCCATAATATAAGCACAGAAATAGAAGGGAGGGAGGTTATCTGAAGAGGAGGCTTTCTTTTGTCGATATTCAATAATTGAGGTGGCTAAATTGTCAGACAAGATAGAAGGCCAATTCATGATATAGGAATTAACACAAGAATCGATCAAGGGAACCCATTCTATTGAAAACTTAGTGTTATTTGGAAATCCATATAGTCTAGATAACATTGATACTACATAATTGTAGGGGTTTTCCAAAGAGGCTATTGCATACATACCTGATTTGTCATACTTGAATTTGTTGTCTAACATTATCCAAGTCTAAATTAACTTGAAGGGGTCTCGATTATTCTTTGTGAACTTGGCCACAAATGTGCTGTCGTAGATTTCCTGTGGGTCAGGTATGTGAGCTCCATCCTTCAATTCTTGAACTGCCTATCTTCAATGATAATGTTTTCGACCACCCATCTGATCATGTCTGTGTATGGAAGGATTTTCGCTCTTTCTCCTATCCTATGAAGGAAAGAACAGGAGGCATCCCTACATTGAGGTCCTGAGGGCTTTGTTGACCCAGTTGTTTCTCTCATAACAATAATTTTAGGATGTTCATCCTCGAGTCAGTTGTAAATTACTTCCTAAGCCGTTGCACCTCCTGCTGCATCATAGGTTGTATCAACAAAGGTAGGAGTGTTAGGCTCATATAATACTAGTGATTCCCCCATTACTATTGTCATTGTATCCCTTATTGTTATTATTGTGTCCCTATTGTCCCCATATTGTTATTAGTATGACCCATAAAAACCCATTAGTGTTATTTTTGTGCCCTTTTGTTATTATTGTTATGTCGGCTTGATTATATTGTGACCCCTTAGACTCCTATAAATAGAAGGGAGATTTAGTCATTTGTATCATCCAAGAATTGTTCATTTATGTAATGTAAAGGAGGTTTCCCGCTTGAAGAGGCTGAATTCTACGGCATTGATCTATCTTTTCTATCTTTTTGTGAGCTGGTTCCTAACATTTGGTATCAGAGCTTTGGATTCTAGGGTTTCATTGCTCCAAACAGATCATTGTGGAATTTTCGCTATAACTTATTGTCTCTGATGTTTCAGAAGATAAAACAAAAACCCATTTGAGGTGAAATCTTTATGAACTTTGGGTTTGAATTTCAGATATTTTCTCGCTATATTTGATGAGATATGATATGAGGAAGTTAGGGCTTTTGCAGACTTGGGGACAATCGTCATAACTTTTGTTTGGAGAACCAGATTTAAATTTCGTAAGAAGTTTTAAAAATAGGACTGCTTGTATCTTTGTTTGTATTAGTTTCAGGTACTAAGGTAAAAACAGTGACGCGTGGCATGTCATACAAGTTCACTCTACTAAACTAGTCTATAATCAGCTCACCGTGGGAGATTTGACATAACTCTTCCTTGGAGAATCCAATATTGATCAGACTTGTGGAGTTAGAAAGAGGGCTCATAGGGCTACCATAGGACAAGATTTCAGATATTCGAGATCCACATTTATAGAGATACAATAGATTAAGTATCGAGCTCTTACAAAGTGAATAAAAGGTGTGTAGTTTTTTATTTTTATTTTGCATAAGATTGGTTTGAAAAATTATTTTGAAAGAATTCAAAGGGAATAGTGAAGAATTATTAGTATTAATTATTGCCCCAAAGAAATAAAATGGAAACACCTAGTAAGAAACCTGAAAGATCTAGCATGACTCGTGAAGAAGAGGAAGAAATGCAACATGATATATCAAAAATACAAGACCAAGTACAACAAATTTCACTCTCACTGAAGGTAAATGAAGCCAAGATGAATGGTGTGGAAGCCAAGATGAATGGCGTGGAAGCTAATATGAATGGCATGCAGGCTAAGATGGATGGCGTGGAAGCTAATATGAATGGTGTGGAAACTAATATGAATGGCATGCAAGCTAAGATGGATGGCGTGGAAGCTATGATGAATGTCATGGACACTAAGATGAATGGAATGGATGATAATATGGAAGAATTGAAGATAAATTTGAATAAGTTGCTACAATAAATGTTCACTAATGGTGAAAGGGTAGTAAATGAAACTCATGATGAGAACAAAATAAATTTTAATCATGATTTCATAGACTCTAATGTTGTATTGAAGACCTACCATGTTGCAAAAATCGATATGAGGAAGTTTGATGGCAAGGATCTCGAAACATGGATACTATAGATTGAGAAATTTTTCGATCTCCATAATGTGCAAAACACACAAAAGGTACATATTACAACTTTATATTTGGAACCAAATCAGTTTCTATGGTATTGATGGCTTTAGTCTCGTAAACAAATTGTCACTTGGGCAATTTTTATGGAAGAAATGATAACACATTATGAGGATACAAAAAGCAACACCTTTTTTAGCCGATTAATAAATCTCAAACAAAAAGGGTTCAATGATGGAGCACATTGAGGACTTCCAAAAATTGAACCTAAGGGTAAAAGATATTCCAGAGGAGCATAGGATTGATGTGTTCATAAGGACTTTAAACGATAATATCCAACATGAGGTTCGCATTTGGGAACTTGATTCATTGGAGAAGGTATTCAAGTTAGCAAGAAAAATTGAAAGAAAAATTATGGCAACCAGGAAGCCTACCACTCACAACTATAAAGATGGAAGTGTTGTTTCCCCTAGCCTTCCACAACCTACAAGGTTGACACCACAACAATTGGAAGAAAAAAGAGCAAAAGGGCTTCGTTACAGTTGTGATAGCAAATACACTAAAGGTCATAAGTTTGCTAAGAATAAATTATTCTACATAGAGTGTGAAGAGGAGGAAGAAAAGGAACAAGAAATGTCAAAAGAAGAGGATATACTCCAGGAACAAACCCTAGATAAAGAAGAAATGAATCTAACCATATCTTGTAATGCATTGGCTAGAATTACCACTCCTCAAACTATCAAGATAGAAGGACATATCAAGAAGAAAAAGGTAATAGTGTTGATTGATTTGAGAAGTACCCATAAGTTTATTCATTGTAAGATAGCAAAGGAATTGAATTTCTTCCTATATCCAGCACCAGAGTGTCAAGTGATGGTTGCAAGTGGAGAAACCATAAATTTATCTGGAAAGTGTCATAATATCAAGCTATCCATTGGAGAATATGTATTGAATAGCCTAATGCTTTCCATTCAAATGGGTGGTGCTGATGTTGTACTAGGAGTCAAATGGCTACAATCCTTGGGCACAATAGCTTTTAATTTTCAAGAACTTTTCATGAAATTTTGTGCTGAAGGAAAGGAAGTTGAATTAATGCGTATTGCAGGGAAACCGGGAAAGATAATAAACTCTAATGGTATGACAAAGCTTCTAAAGAAAGAACAACAAGGTGTAATTGCACAATTATGTTCGCTAGAGGTTCCCACATCGAAATCATCTTTTTCTCCAGATCTTGAAAAATTCCTGGACAATCATTCCAAGGTATTTGAGACTCCCAAAGGTATCCCACCTATTCGTGATCAGGATCATGCTATTAATTTGATTCATGGAAGTGTTGCTCCAAACATCAGGCCATACAGATATCCCTATGCCCAAAAGAGTGAAATTGAATGTATGGTTGCAGAAATGCTAGAGGCTGGTATAATTCAAGCTAGTCAAAGTTCTTTATCTACTCCAGTAGTATTGGTGCACAAGAAGGATGGATCATGGTGCATGTGTCCGGATTATAGGGAGCTCAACAAGCTCACTATTAAAGATAAATTTCCCATTCCTGTCATTGATGAATTATTGGATGAATTGCATGGATCAATTTACTTCACCAAGTTGGATCTTCATTCATGATATCATCAAATTAGAATGAAGACTAAAGACATTCTGAAAACAACATTTAGAACTCATGGGGGTCATTATGAATTTTTGGTCATGCATTTTGGCCTTACCAATGCACCTTCTACATTTCAAGTTTTGATGAATTCCATTTTCAAGCCCGCCCTTAAAAAAATTGTATTAGTATTTTTTGATGATATACTAATCGACAGCAAGTCTTGGAAGGATCATGTTGAACATGTTGACAAGGTGCTCAAACTATTGGAGGAGAAACAATTATATGCAAAAAGCTCCAAATGTTTCTTTGGAGTACAAGAGGTGGAATATCTGGGTCATATTGTATCTCATGAAGGTGTTAAGGTAGACCCTAGCAAAATTAAAGCCACTAAGGAATGGAAAATACCCACATCCATAAAGCATCTGCAAGGATTTCTCGGGTTGACAGGGTATTATCACAAGTTTGTTAAGAATTATAAGAGAATAGCAGCACCTCTAACAACATTATTGAAGAAAGATGCATTTTCATGGACTCCAGAAGCAACAAAGGCCTTCAAACATCTTAAAGAGGCAATGTGCCAAGCACCGGTTTTAGCTATGCCAGACTTCACAAAAACCTTTATTATGGAATGTGATGCTTCAGGAAATGGAATTGGTGCTATTTTAATGCAAGATTAAAGACCATTGCTTTTGAAAGTCATCCAATCAAGGGAAAGTATGAAGGAAATGTTGGCAATACTACATGCACTTAAGAAACGATGACCCTACCTAATGGGAAGGCACTTCAAGGTAAAAACAGATCATGATAGTCTTAAATACTTTTTAGAACAAAGATTATCCTCTAAAGAGCAACAAAAATGGGTCACAAAGATGTTGGGTTATGAATTTGAAATCATCTACAAAAAAGGGAAGCAAAATGTTGTGGCAGATGAACTCTCAAGAAAGGATGAGGATGTGGAAGCATTGTTGTGTGCCATTTCTATTATCCAACTAGATTGGATAAATGAAGCAAGGGGGAATGGAAGAATTACAAAGAAGTGTGGGCAATCATTCGAAAGTTATAGAAAGATCCTAGTACATCTGATACATTTAGTTAGAAAAATGATTCATTATGGTACAAAGATCGCTTATACCTATGTAAGAATTCCCAACTCAAACCAAAGATTCTTATGGAATTGCACACTTCTCCCTTAGGAGGGCACTCAGGATTTTTAAAAACTTACCACAGGGTTAAGAAGGACTTTTTTTGGGATCGACTTAAATAAGATATTCAAAAGTTTGTGGCAGAATGCTTGGTTTGCCAACAAAATAAAGTTGAAACAATTAAGACCCCAGGTCTATTAAAACCTTTATCCATTCCAAGCCAACATTCAGAGTAGGTTTCAATGGATTTTGGTGGCCTGGGTGCAGGCGATATGGACAAGTGGCCGAAACCTGATATAATTTCTTCTAACTCTGACTGAATTTCTCCTTCTTCTTCAAGTGGTATATCAATCATCTATTGTTAGACCGACTACTTCATGGGTTTCCCTTTTGATCATCTTCAACCCTCGTTATCAGACACAAGTCACACCATAGGCCTGTTTTTCTCTATCGGAACTATAATTCCATACTAATTATAATAATACATTATCGTTGTTGTAAACTAAGGAAAATGTGTCTTAATCAAAAAATACATAGTCGGCGGGCTTTTGTTCCAAAGGAACAGAATAACACTATCGACGCTTTAAAAAACTATTGCGACTTATAAATGGTCATAGTGTTAATTCCAAAGAATTACACTATCGGTGCAAGATTTCAAAGAAATGCGTTATACGCAGATAACACTATCAGTAGTTAACTATCGGCCTTCCAATGTTCTTTCCCCCGATGCGATAACACGTAGTGTTATCAGAAATTGCTATCGGTGATTCCAAAACCTCTTGCCAAACTCCTCCTGCTTGGGTCTTGCGATTCGATAAGCCGTGTGACCCGACAAATTATCCACCCTCCTTTATAGTATTTCAGGTCCGAGCTATTAGAGCTTCATACTTTGGAGATATTAAAGGTCCTTCTTGCTCCACTAAGGTTCTACAACACAATAATGTTCAGACTCGATACGGCTATGAGCCAGATTTAATATAATTTTAGGTCTGGAACTTCATTCCGGCTAAGTTTTTTGCTATTTTCCTGTGTAAACCAAAGGTTTTGCCGCAGAACTCAACAATGCATGTAAGAGTAACAGGCAAGCTGATATGAAAGGGAAAACACCCCAACAGGCTTAATCTAAGTGTTAATTGGAAAAAAAAAGGCTGAATCACCATTAATAAGACTCATAACAAAAGAACCGAAACTGATACACGCATAAATGCTAGTAAATAGATAAACATAATTTATAGGCACATAAATGATTGTCAAAGGTCACCACATCTCTAGGATCTACTCCCCCCCCCAGAGATGTCCTATTCTTTCTTTTATAGAAATAATAAGAGATAGATCCCACTCATCCTTATCCATTTACAATAGCATGCCAATTCATATATACTATTTTATTTTAGCAACTAGTTTCTAAAATAGAAACTTGTTTATTATGACTAACAGTTCTGTGAGACATCCCCCTCGAGAACCTTTATTACATCTTATCCATGCAACAATGCAACAATGCTTATCCATGCAACAACATGATTTTATTCCTAGATTCTATCCCTATCCTAAACTAGAAAAGCATGAATATTGATGGCTAAAGGACCCCACTCCTTTGCCTATAGATTTTTTTTGGATTTTTGGAATAAGTTTGAAGATTTTTCCCTCTAAGTCACATGCTCCTGCATCAAACTCCTGAGGACAAAATTCTTCATGGGCTCCTGTCCATGAGCTCATCTACAAGACTGCCCAGTTTTTGTAGTATGTCTTCTATAACCTAAGTGGCTTCAGCGGTTGGCTGATCCTTCCATTTTACCAAATACGTGAAGTACTCTCATCCCCTTATTTTATTAAACACTTATTGTCCAGAATTCTTTTTGGTTGCAATCCCTTTACTGTGAGTAACTGTTTTACCCAGTCAATATGTTGGGTCTCTTGATCCTTTTCTGTATCATTTGCAGTTTCACCTTCATACTTGTACAGGTCAATAACATTGAAAATTGGTGATATTCCAACATCAGGGGGTAACTCAATCTCATAGGTATTTGCAGAAAATTTCCTCAATACTCTGCACGGTCCAATTTTCTTGAACTTCAATTTGTTATACTCCCCCTTTGGAAACTTTTCCTTTATTAGGTGTGCTAAAACCAAATCTCCAACATCAAAATTCACCTCTCTTCTTCTCATGTCTACTCTGGTTTTGTACTTAATGTTGCTATCCTACAACTATTGTTTCACTTGTTCATGTATTGCTTGCATTTCTGAAGCAAATCTTCACCCTTTTCACTTCTCATCTCTTCTTTTCCAAAGTTTCTTAACTCAGATACTCCTCTTGGATGCATTCCATAAACAATATGGAATGGACTCTGTCTTGTACTCCTGTTAGGTGAGTCATTATATGCATATTCAGCTTGTGCCAACACTTGATCCCACTGTTTTGGATGTTTTGCAGTAAAACTCCTCAAAAGATTGCCCAAACTCATGTTCACAACTTCAGTCTGTCCATCAGTTTGTGGATGATAGGCAGAATTGAAACTCAGTTTAGTTCTTAATTTCTTCCATAGTGTCCTCCAGAAATGTCCAACAAATTTGGAATCTCTGTTTGAGACAATACTCTTAGGAAACCCATGCAATCTTACAACCTGCTTAAAAAACAAATTAGAAATGTGAGAAGCATCACTAGTTTTATAACATGGAATAAAGTGTGCCATTTTTGAAAATTTGTCCACTACAACAAAAATTGAATCATTACCTCTTTGAGTCTTTGTTAAACCCAAAACAAAATCCATACTTACCATATCCCAAGGCCTATCTGGGATTGGTAATGGGACATACAAACTTGTGTTTTGGCTTCTTCCCTTTGCATATTGACAGACTTTGCAAGCTTTCACATACTTCTCCACTTCAGATTTCATTTTTCGCTAGAAATAAAATCTTTTTAACTGCTCATAAGTCTTCTCTACACCAAAATGTCCTCCAAGTCCTCCACTATGTTTCTCTTTGATTAAGTTCTCCCTCATAGAACAATTTGGTATGCACAATTGGTTTTTCTTAAACAACAATACATCTTGTAAGAAGTGATCCAACCACTTACTCCTATCCACCAAAATAGGATTTTTACAAACTTCAAATGCCTCTTTAAAATCTGGATCAGTTTCATACAATTCTTTAAGAAAATCAAAACCCAACACTTGGATTTGACTCTCTTGAAATAATACACTCCTCCTACTTAAGGCATCTGCAACTTTGTTTGACTGGGCATTTATATGCTTCAAGACAAAATGGAAACCTTGAAGATACTCTACCCATTTGGCATGTTTTTGGTTAAGCTTTGGCTTCTGCCTAATATACTGTAGTGCATGTTTATCTAAATAAAGTATGAACTCTTTTGACATTAGATAATGCCTCCATTTCTTTAATGACTGCACAATTGCATAGAACTCCTTGTCATAAGAAGAATAATTCTTCTTTGAATCATTCAGCTTTTCACTAAAATAAGCTATAGGTCTATCTTCCTGACTTAATACACCTCCAATAGCGTCTCCGTTGACATCACACTTCACTTGGAAAGGTTTACTAAAATCAGGTTGAACCAAAATAGGATTTTCAGTGATCTTCTTCTTCAATAGATGGAAATTCTTTTCTTCTTCAGTAGTCCATCTAAATGGTTGTTTATCCTTCTTTATGGTCTCAATAATAGGTGCATTGATCTTACTAAAATTCTTTTTATGAATTTTCTATAAAAACTAGCAATACCATGAAAAATTCTTATCTGAAAGACACTTTTAGGTGAAGGCCACTCCATGATTGCCTTGATCTTCTATAGATCTGTTGGATACCTATACCAATAGGTTTCATATTTCATGATTGGCAAGAGAAAAGCCAAATATGCTCTGCTCTGGTATCCCAAAGATCCCATATTTCCTAGAAAGCAAGAGCTGGGTAAAGTGTTTCAAGTATTGAGGACCTTATTTCAAATTTTGTGGATGATTCAACAGTCTAAACTGGATCATGCCATGTTTCAATTTTGAGTTGTAGAATAGAGAAAGAGGTCTGTCCAAACAGCTTAATCTTGGCAGACAAGTAGTTCAGGTAGAGAAGCAAAGGTTCCCAAAAGTTTAATCTGGGACCTTGGAAGACATAAGGGTAGAAGTAGATAGAGAGAAAAGGAAAAAGCCAAAGAAAAGAAAAGGCAATTGAGGGTTGCAAGTCCAAGTGCCCCTCCAAGAAGAAACAAAAAATGCTAGGCAAAATAGTTGGGTAGGCAGTTGTGGTTGCAGAAAGAATATGATCACCATTACACAGGTATCAATAGGTCTCTTGCCAAGGCAATAAATCTATCAGCAAACAAAGTGGTGAATTCCATGAACTCACAGCAAAGAGGATCACTAACTTCTTTTCTTTTCCCTCTCTAGTCCATCACTAACACCCCCTTTCTAATTCCCCTCCTTCATTCATATTAACTCCTAATTCTACTATATAACCTCCCCTATCTTACCCCCACCCCTAATAATATTAACACTAAGGTGTATAAAACCCCAAATCTTATGTATATTCCCTCCCCTAGGCATAATAGCCGTGTATTTTTCAAAAGGGACCAAAATGGCATCTGGCCACTTTGGTGAACCTATTCCACCCTATTCCCCCTTTGCTGCAAGTTAATTTACCCTCAAATCACCTCTGCATTGGTAAAACCCCCTCTCCAAACCCCTTTTGCCTATAAAAACCTTTGCAAAGGTTAATACCCGCCTCTGGCACGTTCCCCAATCCTACCACATTATTGGTTAAGCGAAACATTTGAAAAACCCATAAAAACCCACAAACTTTAATCTTTTCCGCCCGCAGTATGAAGCGCGCATCTTTCTCCTCCGCCAGCCGTCGGATCAAGCCCATCAGATCCGACGGTCCACATTAATATCGGAGCGCATCCGATGGCGGCACTTTAACCTCCGAGAAAGTGACGTTGCGCCTTGTCACGCCTCCTCCACGCGTCAATCGTTCAACCATCTCGGAGCCGAGTCTGACAGCTTCTGCGCCGTACCTAAACCGCCCCGAGAAACCGCGGCGGTTAAGGCCTTAACCGTGACCGCTGCGGTTTGACTGCCACCTACCCGTCGCTGACTCGCCGCCACGTCCTTATCTGCTCGTACCTGCATTTGTTATTGGTACACCTCACTGCTGACTGGGTTGCCACCTCACCGCCCCTTTGACCAGTCACCCACTGCCACGTCGCCCGATGACGTCAGCTGACGTCACCTCACCATGACCCACCAATGACGTCATGCTGACGTCAGCAGAAAAAAGCGCCAAATTGGTAAAATAACCCATATTTACCAATTTTCCCGTGTTTTTTACCACTTTCACTGTTATTTCTGTTGGACGCTCTGCATGACCGTTTGCACTCTAGTTTTCGCCAACCAGTCTATTAGCCCGGGCGACCTCCTCAAGCAGCAACTGTGCACCTTTGCTTCAACCTCTGCTCATTGAATTACAGGTATTTAGACCGTTTCGCCCTCCATACGACCTTCCTTAAGCTTGAAATTGCTCAGAGGGATAGTAGAACCATAAAAACGATATTTACACCGTTCATTTCCATTTGTTCATCCACCATTGTCATTGTGAGGGCCAAGAAGTACCTGCAGAGCTTTAGAAACCTGCAATTCACATAAAACCACTGTAATTCTGCGTTTTCCCGGCAGAGTTCCCAATAGATATAATTCACCCGATTGGAGAGTTCAGTTAGACCACAGAGAGGTTCTGTCACTAGACTCCAGTTGTATTTCAATTGCTATTGAGAGAATTCCCCTTGGATACTCAAAACATCAACTGTTTCCACAGAGAACTGCCTCCAGACTGTGTTTTTACCATTCCACCTGTCCACCTGCAATTCTTGCAACTTGAAGAGCTATGGAGACCCCTATTGCACTGAATATTAAGCCCATCAATGCTCCTCACCAGGAATTAGCATGGAAAGCCCTGGGAGACATGGACTACCAAATGCTGGATTGGTTCCCCATGGGAACCAAGTACAATATTCAAATGTTGAATGAATTAAGAGCCCAGCACCTCAGTGGGGCAGATATCTTGGGGATTTGGGAGTCAAATTTGCCCATATACAACCTTCCCCAAGTCAATCCTATGCCAGAGCTCATTTATAGCTGCCAGGAATGCTATGACCCCAGCCAAAGAGCAGTCATGAGCCCCACAGGCCTAGTCCTATTCCAGATTACCCCAGAGAGCATAAACCAGATGCTGCGCTTCAAAACAGCCAAGAAATTGACCCCTCTATCCATGCAGAATCTGATTAACAGAGGAATCAAGCTGTCCAGTGACCAGATTGTCAAAATCAACCAACTGTTTGTCACACCAGGCTCTGAGACAGTCAGAACCCCTCCTATTGGGTACCAATATCTAAATGAGTTGGGCAGAATGTTGGTGGATCTAATTGGCTATGTCCTAGGATTCAGGGGGTTGGAAGATGTAGATGACAGCATAATGGCAATGCTGTCTATATTTGCCCCTGGTAAGCCTCCAGCTGTGCAGTATGATTATGCAACTTACATAGCAGAGAAAATCCATGAGCAGTTCATGAATTTGAAAAGGGAGAGACTGTTCAGGTACACCTCCTATATATATCATTTATTCCTTTTCTACCAGCCAGCTACCTTCTCTGTTCCTTTGAGGCCACTCAATGCCCAAGGAATCCCAAGATCAGTTGTTTTCTGGACCTCTGTTTTTCATTCTACCTCAGTATCACCCTATACATACTGTGAGTTTATTGATTTATTTGTTCATCCAGCCCTAACAGCGCTGCAAGGTACTCCTCCTCCTAGATTAACCGATGATATGAAGAGGATTCTACATTTGAACAAATCTTACAATATTGGCAACTGGTACTTCTACCAGAACCACACAGTCATTAGGATATATGGCTGTGAATTGAACCCATTTAGGTTGCCGAGGTATGTCCCCATGAGGCTTTTTGCCTTAGAATATTTCAGGCAGTTTGGGAACTCAGATTACCTTCACTTTCAGAGTAGAAACAAGAAGTCACAATTGAAGGTAAGAAACCAGCTAGGTTCCTTCCTATATAACAGGAAAGAGGAAGGGTGGAAAGAGGCAGACATCATCCTGGAAGGCCTCAGATTGCAGACCAGTTTTGAATGGATTCCCTATGACCCCAATCATTCTATCTCCCTCAGGAGAATTAGATACAAATTGGGCAACTATGCACATAAAAGACAACCTGAAATTGAAAAGTATGCCAATGCACTAGATTGGGAAGAGGGTACACTAGTAGAACAAGTCACTGAGGTAGAATTACTTGAGAAAGAAGCTAGGAATGTGCAAAAAGAAGCTGACTTGGAAACTTGTGGACAGGTGCCCCTCTCCTACAGAAAGCAAATTGGAACAGCTGCTAAATCTTCAGCAGCACAACAGCAAACTACTGAGAAGACACCCCGGGCAGCAAGCAAAGACAAAGGAAAACAGGTGGAACAGCCACCTATATTGACAGAAGAACAAGTTGACACCTTGCTACAGCAGCAAGAAGAAATGGAACAGCAAGAACTGGGGCAGCAACAAGAAGAAGCACAGTCCAGTGAACAGCAGCCCTTGCAGCAGGAAAAGGGGACAGATCTACCTAGTTACACTGAGCAGCAGCCCCAAACAGAGGTGCCTCCCAGGACAGACACCAATGTAGACACCTCAGTCCTCCAAACACCACAGAAGGAGGACTTGACCAGGAAAAGGGAGAGAGAGACCCCCCACACCTCATCCTTCATCAGAGGAGAGAAGAGACAAAGACTGAATGACTCCCAAGAGGAGGACATAGCAGTAAGGCAAGCCATGGGCATGGGTCCACCCAGTGGAGAACTTTCGGCCAGCTCATCTCAGCGTGGACATGACATGACTATGGGAGGAGAGGTCAGCTCCTCCGGACAACATAGAGAAGGGCAGTCAAGTATAAAGCAGCAATTCATTGACATCAAAAGGAGGAGTGATCCCATAAAAGTGCAGCTGTATGATCACTTGTTAAAACTAGCTCCTAGCAACCAGCAGAGACTCATGTCTGCTTTCGATGTGAGCGAAGGCAAAATGATAATGAGCCACTTCATGCCCACAAATTTGCATCCTCAGTCCACCTCGGACTATCTAAGAACCAACATGGAGGTTCTTGCCAAAGACATACACCCTATGGACAAGATTGAATTACATAAGCAAACTGGTGAAATGGTGTATGCCTCCCTGGCAGATGAGACATTGGAGAACTACAAACTAAAGAGCAGCCTGAATAACACAGCTTCTCAGCTGGAATTAGAAAGAGCATCATCACAAGCCAAGGACAATAGGATCAAGTCCTTGGAAGAGGTAATTATAGATATAGGGCATGATCCTAAAGATGTCAAAGGCATCCAAGAACTCCTGAAGATAAGGGATGCAGACATGGCGGCCCTAAGAAAGAAAATCAAACTCCCGGCCACCATCCATCCACAAACAGATGAAGTTGCCCAGCAAAGGCAAGAAAAGGATACTACAGACCTGCTGGTATCCCTATACAAAGAGCTGGTTAGGACTCAAGACCAGCTAGGACAAACTGAAGCTGCAAAGGCAGCACTACAAGAAGCACTGAAACAAAGAGAAGAGGGCCAACCCTCCCAGCCTCCTCCTGTGATAATAAATCTTGAGGAAATCCCTCCAAAGACTACTCCTCCTCCTCAGCAAACAGAAGCTACAGCACCAACTACAGCGCCATCCACAGCAACAACAACAACTACAACCTCGGAACAGGCTACTAGTTTAGACATGCAAAAGCTGCAAGCTGAGATCCAAGCCATGGAATCTCAAATGAAAGAGCTGGATGAACTTAAGAAAACCTTGGCTAAGGTAAATGAAAAGTTCGACAAGAGCAAACAGAATGAGGCAGCCAAGGAGAGAGAGGTAAGAGCTCTTAAGAGGAGAATTGCTGAACTAGAGAAAGAGCTTGCACTAGAAAAAGTGACAGCTGAAATGAAAGCAGTGCTATGGAGCAACATTGGGCGGTCCATTGCCAACCAGTGGCAATATATTGAGACCATGGATGAGCAAATGGTGCTCATCACTAAAGCAAACAGAGAAATACAGAGAGCCAGAGCAAGCCTTGGACACATGCCAGAAGCTGCTACTAGGATGATCAATATTCTGAACTATAAGACTAGCTCTCAATTAGCTGTCATGGGAATCACCAACAGGACAAAAACAATTGCTGTAGCCAAAAGAGTCATAACATTGAGGAACTTGGTTGGAACACTGGAGAGGAGGACACAGGATATGCAGACTGAAATCAACAGATTCCTGGAAAAATTCGTGGCACTACAGAAGAGAGGCCTCCCCAGCATTTTAAGCAGTGTAGGAAGACTGCTCACCCTAGACAATTACAATAAGAGAATTGATGCCCATGCAGTAGCAGAGATTGCAAAACCGCCCAGCACTTCAGCAGACGCAGGGCCAGCCACCGGGCAGACTATGTATGACAGGGTGGAGAACCTATTTTTCCTCATGAATGAAGTTGAGCATCTGTTTGATACACCACCTAACTTCTTCAAATTCACAGAAGCAGATGAAACTCTAGGGGAAATCTTAGCACACCAACTGCCCACACAGGATGTCTGGAGAAATTTGACACAGACAATTTTGTCAGGCCAGAATCAGTAGCGCTAATTCTCCAGGCAAATGAGCATACATGCGCAGGCACAATTTTGAAGAAAGATATCTACAAGGAAGAGGCAGAGGCTGAGCCAACTCAGCAGGACCATTGACTCACCACAAGCAGCAGTCACAATCACAGGTGACAAGTCCAGGATACAGCGTACAAGCCTTAAAGACAGGTCTTCCAGCATTTATTCAGAATATCTCGACCGACTTAGCTGTTTCCAAAGGCTAAAATATCTTCTGACAGAGCATTAAAATGCCTGTACTCTGTAATCAATGCTGTATTAAATTTTGGTCATAATATCTTAAGTGGTTGGTAAGAATGTAAAATCTGAGATAACTCAGAACTCAGATATTTTGTAAATCACTGCAAGTATATATTCACCCTTCACAGCAGTTGAAAGGGGTTGTTGTAATTTTCCTTTGAAGAGCTCTCGCTCGTTGTAAAATTCCCAGAGAGAAATAATAGAAAAGGAGAATGGAATTTCCAAAGCATGGTGTATTTGGTGCGTTGTCATGAATGGTGAATGTTGCAGGATTCCAGTTGTTTCATAAAACAATAAGTCTTCTCAAATCTCTGTATTACATGTTTTCAAAGTCTTTTTGTTCTCTTTTATCGTTCAGATACTTTACACTTAATAGCAAAGTAGAAGAATAGTTCAGGACTTAATCCATGATTACCCTGAACTCAAACTGAGCTATTATCTATGTTTTCTTCAGATATAGTAACAGAAGTGTAATTCTTAGTTGCTGCACTTTGAATCTATATCTTTCACTGTGATAGACATTCCCAGGGATTCAAAGTTTGCCCCTATGACATCTGTCTTTTCTCGTAACCAGCTTGGTGGAAACAGTTAAAAAAAGGTGAAAATTCTTGAATGCTTTCATTTGTTTGCCTTACCTGTTTCCTGTTTTTAATCAAAATTTGTTCTATGAAACATCCAAATGGCCCTGTAAGTTTCACCAGTTCATCTCAAAGTTTCTAGACACCTACAGCTACAGACTCCATTGCCCAATGATATTTGACTCTCTGAAAATCACATCACAAGAGATCTGAAGGATATTCTTCAACCAAAACATAAACAAAACCAGTGCATAATAGCTAGCCTAAAACCCTATCACAAACAGTTACAAATCATAAAGAGAGAGCCCTCTCTGATCACAGTTTGGCTAGAAACAGTGATCCAAAGATTGGTTAGTGGTTACCCCGGCCGTATTCCCTTGGGAGTCATAGGGAACAACCTGGGTGTTAACATAATTGGCGACTCCACTGGGGACTTAAGATTTTTTCAATTACTATCTATTTTCAAAAGCTACCATCAAGCCTGAAACTAGCTAAGAGGCCTTAGGACTGTTTCTGTAAACACAGGGACAGCTTTCGGGAAGAGTTAGCTAGGGAAACTTCATCTTAGCTTTGAGACCTATATAGTCATTCCAGAATTCTTACCTAGTCCTTGTACATACAAAAACTCCTGTATAAAGTTCTAAAAGCATACTTAGAAGCTGGCTCCCAAAAGAAACCCAAGGCACACTAGGGCAAACCCTGACCCTGATCAACCCATCATTGTTGATAATCCAAATATCATTCCAAAACACATAAGGAGACAGCAAAAGCAGGAAAAGCCTGCTGATTCAGATATAAGTTTAGACCAACCTATCCTCATTCCAACTCCTTGTAAAGTCCTTTTCCGTTCCACACCTAATTCCCCTAGTTCATCATCAACACCTCAAAGCCCTCCTCTCCCATCTTCACCATCTGCACATACTCTTTCAACCAGTTTCCCGCTTGTTACCCCTGTTATACCTGTGATCCCAGCTGTCCCATTTGTTCCTATTAACCCTATAAATCCCATAAACATGGCTAACAGATATGCACCTCTGCAGATACCAGCCAATGCTCCAGCTCTACCCCAAGACTACCAAACTAGACTCTCATTTTTTGACTCCCAGGGCCCTTTGACAGCTGTCCAGCATGCTAAGAAGATGCAAGACCACTTTGAGACCTTTGAAATAGATGATGACAGTGTTAGGATGAGAATTTTTGTCCAAAGCTTAACCGGGGATGTCAGAACTTGGTTTAGATCCTTAAATGCAAATTCCATTGCAACCCCTGAAGTTCTATACCAGGAATTTACCAACAGATGGGAGAAAAAGAGAGATCCGCACCATATACTTGGTGAATATAACACTATTAAAAGAGGTCCCCAAGAAACGGTTTTGGAGTATTGTGCTAGGTTTAACAACATATACAATGCTATCCCCCAGAACTTAAGGCCCCCTCCTGATTTGGCCCTTTATAACTTCCCTGATGGTTTTGATTCTGATATGGCCTATCAGTTGAGAGAAAGAGACCCTCCAACCCTTGCAGAAGCCCAAAGGGTTGCAGTCACTGTAGAGGCCAACCTAATTGCCAAAAGAAACAGGGCAAAGCTGGAAAAGAAGGTTGGTTTCAGAGAAGAGCCCTCAGGCTTTGATCAAAAGTTGGATGCAATACTAAACAGCATGAAAAGACTAGGTGAAAGAGTGGAATCAGTTGAAAGAAAGTCATCATGGGAGGCACCACAAAACAATCCTCCTAGAAACCCAAATTTTAGGAGAACACAGAACCCAAATATAGGAAAAACAAGTGCAGACCAAGATATCAGACCCCCTTTTCAAGAAAATTATGCAGAAACTTCCTCAGCTAATCAGCTCAATGAAGATCCTGAAATCAACTTAATAGGTCTGGATGGTAAAAGCCAGGTTTTCTTAACACAAGAAGACCATGAGGAAGATGAAAACAAAACATTCCAAACACAATCAGGAGAATCTTTTGACTTTAAACAAGGGTATGATACTGCTGTCTATGAAGTCCATAAACAATACAAACTAAGAAGTCGGACTGTAAATGCAAATCAGCCTGAGAAGGTAAAGGAGAAACAGCAATCTAAAGAAACCTTAGTCACTGAACCTAATGACAAAACAAACTTACCTACAAAAGAAGTAGTGGTTGAGGAAGTCACTGAATTACTGTCCACACCACAACAGCCCACGGCAACCTCATCCTCCCACCCAAATCCGAACATTACCCCTCAAGATATGGGCATAAGGGGCAGGTTCCAAAATCAGGATGAAATCCACCAAGAAGATTTAATGAACAGAGAAAGGACTGCTATCCGTGACTCCAAAATCCAAATTGATAAACCCTTTGACCTAGGAACAGAGATTGGCAAGTTAAAGATAGCAATTCCCCTTTCAGAGCTAGCCAAGCATGACATATATAAGCAACAGATCAAAAAATCCCTTCAGCTCACCAACAGCAAAGATGATGTAAATGTGCTAGATGACACTCCAGAATTACTGTTTGGCCCAGAGGTAGATGGAAAAACAGTAGTCACAGGGGTTTTACCTTTTTATGTCAGCTTGCATGTTCATGATAAAATACTGCATAATGCAATGTTTGACTCAGGTGCATCTCACAACCTTATGCCAAAAGCTGTCATGGAAAGATTAAACTTGGATATAACAAGACCATACAAAGACCTGTTTTCTTTTGATTCTAGTCAAGTCAAGTGCTTGGGCCTAATTAAGGATTTATGTGTGTCCTTAGTTCAATTTCCCAACAAAACCATACTAATGGATGTTGTTGTTGCTGATATCCCACCCAAATATGGGATGCTCTTATCAAGATCATGGGGAGCCAAACTCCAAGGCTCCCTGCAATTAGACATGTCATATGCAACCATCTCTGTCTTTGGACAACCAAAGAGACTTTATAGGGAAACACTCATGAAATATATGGTCAGCAGTGAAGAAAAGCCTCAAAATTTTCCAATATATGCTGTCCATTCGGACATAGACTCCTTCATCCTTTTCAATGACAGCACAAGCTTCTCAAACAATGACATTAAGACCAAAACACTCATACAAGAACAAAACATTGATCAAACAAGTAACACCTGCCGAATTTCAATCAGCCCAACAATACCCATTAACCCTCCTCTAGTTGTCAAAGATTGTCAAACAAATGATGAAATTATCCTAGGAGACAAATGGGAAAAGAAACCTCAACTCATGCTCACATTGCCATCCCATGACAAGAATGTTAAATCCCCTATTCAGCAAGATACTCTGTGGGTCCTAGAGTTTGATGGCTCAGTTAACAAGTTAGGGGCAGGAGCTGGAGTATGGATACATAACAAAGAGAAAGGCTATGCAGAAGGCAGGGCTTACAGATTAAAGTTTAGATGCACTAACAACATAGCAGAATATGAAGCTCTACTATTGGGTCTAAAGCTAGCAAAATCACTACAAGCTCCTAAACTCTCCATCGTGGGAGACTCTGATCTAATAATTCAACAAGTGCAAGGAAATTTTGTTACCAATGACAAAAGATTAAGGTCCTATAGGTCTGCTGTAATTGAAATACTAGAGACTTTCTCCGAGTTTGTTATCACAAAGATTCCAAGGGGCCACAATCTCCATGCTCACAGCTTGGCAACATTTGCCAGCACCTTCAAATTCCCACTACAACCCAACAATTGTTTCACAGCAGAGGTCAAATATAGGCCTTCTATTCCAAACAATGTCAAAGAGTGGCAAGTATTTGAGAATGACATGCAAATAAACAACTTTTTAACCTTGCAACAAGAGTTTACAGGATTAAATATTGACCTTGAGACAGCAAGTCAATCTCAAATAGTTGATGGAGCAAGTCAATCACAATTACAGTTTCAACAGTCTGCCCACCCAATGTCACCTAGAACAGCCAAACAATTACTCAGTCCAACCATTTTCAACAAAGAAAACATTCAGCAAATTCACCAAATTGACTGTGAAGAGGTGAGCAACGCTGAAGATGAAATCATACAACTCAAAGACAATCTCCTTCCAGCAGGCCTTACCCCACTAGAGGACATTTTTGACTCAAATGATGTCCCCAGGAAACCAAAGATGCAGCCATTAGATGCAACAATTGAAGAATGTAACATTGGTACCACTGACAAGCCTAAAATTATAAAGCTATCTGCTGCTTTGCCCCCTGACCAAAAACCCAAATATATTGATCTCTTTAAAGAGTTCCAAGATGTCTTTGCCTGGGGTTATGAGGACTTGAAGTCTTATGATACCTCTGTTATCCAGCACACCATTCCCCTCAAGCCTAATCAAAAACCATTCAAACAGAAATTGAGAAGAATCAATCCTGTGCTCCTTCCTTCCATTGAAAAGGAATTACAAAAAATGTTCAAAGCCGGTATCATAGCACCAATCAGGTTTTCTGAGTGGATTTCAAATTTGGTCCCTACAAGAAAGAAAACTGGTGAGATTAGACTTTGTGTAGACTTAAGGAATTTGAACCTAGTGTCACTCAAAGACAACTACCCCTTACCCAAAATGGATCACATCCTTCAGAGGGTAGTAGGGGCTTCAAGGATATCACTGTTGGATGGTTTCTCAGGTTTCAATCAAATCCTGGTACACCCTGATGATCAAGACAAAACTGCATTTACTACCCCATGGGGCACTTTCAAGTATGTGAAAATGCCCTTTGGATTGAAAAACGCAGGGGCAACATTTCAGAGAGCAATGGACATTGCTTTTGCAAAGGAAATTCATGATTTCTTGGTCATTTACTTAGATGATCTTACACCCTTTTCAAAATCTGACCAAGAACACTTGAAACATTTAAGACAAATCTTCATAACATGCAGAAAATATGGCATTTCCTTAAACCCCAAGAAGTCATTATTTGGTTTGGAAGAAGGGAAACTTTTAGGACACATCATTTCGAAAGATGGCATAAGAATTGATCCAGATAGGATACAAGCTATCCTACAAATGCCTCACCCAAGGAATGTCAAGGAGCTGCAAGGATTCTTAGGAAAAATCAACTTTTTGAGAAGGTTTATCCCAAATTTAGCAGAGTTAATCAGATTACTAAACAATATGCTAAAGAAAGATTCAAAGGTCAAATGGACTGTTGAAGCAAAACAAGCTTTTGAAAGTATAAAATTGGCCTTGACTCAAACCCTAGTGTTAACTAACCCTCAGTTTGACAGAGACTTCATCATTTTCTCCTTTGCTTCCCAACATACTATTGCTGCTGTTTTATTACAGAAAGATGACCAAGGGAATGAAAAGCCCATTGCTTTTTTCAGCAGAGCTCTTAGAGATGCCCCCCTAAAGTACCAAATAATGGAGAAACAAGCCTATGCCTTGATCAAAGCTATTAAAGACTTTAGGATTTACATCCTTTACTCCCATGTGGTGGCTTATGTACCAAGTCCTATTGTCAAAGACATTCTCACACAAGAAAACTTAGAGGGTAGAAGAGGAAAATGGATTGCAAACATACTTGAATTTGACATTGAAATAAAGCCTACAAAGCTGATAAAAGGGAAAGGTTTGGCCAAGTTAATGACAGAAGCAAATTTCCAAGCCTTAGATATTAACCAACTGGACAGTGAAACAGAGCTGGCGACTCCAAAGATCAATGTAGCCTTTGAACAATCTCCATGGTACTCTGATATCTGTTATGTGTTACAAAACCTGTGTGCTCCCCCAGGACTGTCCAGAACCAAGTCTAGGTTCCTAAAAATGAAAACATCTAAATTTTGTGTGATAGATGAGAATCTACTCTGGAAAAACCATGAAGGTATTTTGCTGCACTGTCTTCTTGAGAGTGAAACTGACAATATCATGCAAGAATTCCATGCTGGAGACTGTGGTGGACATTTGTACTGGAAGTCCACTGTGGACAAGATATTAAGGGCTGGTTATTACTGGCCCACTATGTTCTCTGATGTGAAGAAATTCACAACATCATGCCACAAGTGCCAACTGTTTGAAGGCAAAAGACAGTTGCTGCCACTTCCTTTGAGGCCCATTGCAACAGAGAGACCTTTTCAACAACGGGGCTTGGATTTCATTGGAGAAATTCACCCCTCATCTTCAGGACAACACAGATGGATCTTGACAGCAACAGACTACTTCACCAAGTGGATTGAAGCTGTCCCATGCAGACAAGCAAATGATTCAGTAATCATTCAATTTTTGGAGAACAATATACTGGCTAGATTTGGCTGCCCAGACAAGATAATAACAGACAATGCTGCTGCCTTCAGATCCAAGAAGATGGTGAACTTCTGCCATAAATTTCACATTACTTTGGGCCATTCTACAGCTTACTATCCTCAAGGAAATGGCCTTGCTGAATCCTCAAATAAAAGTTTGATAAATATCATAAAGAAAGTGCTGGAAGAGAACAAAAAGAACTGGCATAAGAAACTAGTAAATGCCTTATGGGCAGACAGATTAACCACTAAAAGATCAATTGGGACCAGCCCATATGAGTTAGTCTATGGATTAGAGGCCAGATTTCCTTCATCACTAGGAGTGCCGGTTATGAAACTCCTACAAGAAAGCCAAGCAGAGCCAAATGACATGCAAAGAAGGATTAACCAGATAATTTGTTTACAGCAGAACAGAGAACAAGTTTTCAGCAGAGTGCAGATACTACAAGAGAAACTGAAAAAGGCCTTTGATAGAAGAACTAAAGCAGAAGATTTCAATGTAGGGTACAAAGTTTTAAAGTGGGATGCAAGAAGAGAAGAGAAAGGAAAACATGGGAAGTTTGATTCTTTATGGAAAGGACCATTTGCTGTCCAAGCAGTACAAGGTAATAACACCTACTTCCTAAAAAGTTTGACTGTAACTGAACTGGATGAAGGTCCTGTCAATGGCAGGATGCTGAAGCACTATTTTGACTGTTCACTATGATAGAAATTCAGAGGTTCATTGTATATATGCAGTTGTACATATTCTTTTCTGATTTAAATTGTAAAGAGTAGTTTTCCCAAGTAATTCACCAATCAGCAAGAGGCTGATACAATCAGAGGTCTTCCAAGAAAGAAGCACACTATTTTGACACATTCATGCAGCAGATTTCAAAGACAAAGATGGGCAGTCAAGGAACAAGGCAATCTGACCTGCTGTTCTTGGTCTTTCAAAAGAAAAACCATCCCCATGTGGAGCCACTGTTGGATACCTATACCAATAGGTTTCATATTTCATGATTGGCAAGAGAAAAGCCAAATATGCTCTGCTCTGGTATCCCAAAGATCCCATATTTCCTAGAAAGCAAGAGCTGGGTAAAGTGTTTCAAGTATTGAGGACCTTATTTCAAATTTTGTGGATGATTCAACAGTCTAAACTGGATCATGCCATGTTTCAATTTTGAGTTGTAGAATAGAGAAAGAGGTCTGTCCAAACAGCTTAATCTTGGCAGACAAGTAGTTCAGGTAGAGAAGCAAAGGTTCCCAAAAGTTTAATCTGGGACCTTGGAAGACATAAGGGTAGAAGTAGATAGAGAGAAAAGGAAAAAGCCAAAGAAAAGAAAAGGCAATTGAGGGTTGCAAGTCCAAGTGCCCCTCCAAGAAGAAACAAAAAATGTTAGGCAAAATAGTTGGGTAGGCAGTTGTGGTTGCAGAAAGAATATGATCACCATTACACAGGTATCAATAGGTCTCTTGCCAAGGCAATAAATCTATCAGCAAACAAAGTGGTGAATTCCATGAACTCACAGCAAAGAGGATCACTAACTTCTTTTCTTTTCCCTCTCTAGTCCATCACTAACACCCCCTTTCTAATTCCCCTCCTTCATTCATATTAACTCCTAATTCTACTATATAACCTCCCCTATCTTACCCCCACCCCTAATAATATTAACACTAAGGTGTATAAAACCCCAAATCTTATGTATATTCCCTCCCCTAGGCATAATAGCCGTGTATTTTTCAAAAGGGACCAAAATGGCATCTGCCCACTTTGGTGAACCCATTCCACCCTATTCCCCCTTTGCTGCAAGTTAATTTACCCTCAAATCACCTCTGCATTGGTAAAATCCCCTCTCCAAACCCCTTTTGCCTATAAAAACCTTTGCAAAGGTTAATACCCGCCTCTGGCACGTTCCCCAATCCTACCACATTATTGGTTAAGCGAAACATTTGAAAAACCCATAAAAACCCACAAACTTTAATCTTTTCCGCCCGCAGTATGAAGCGCGCATCTTTCTCCTCCGCCAGCCGTCGGATCAAGCCCATCAGATCCGACGGTCCACATTAATATCGGAGCGCATCCGATGGCGGCACTTTAACCTCCGAGAAAGTGACGTTGCGCCTTGTCACGCCTCCTCCACGCGTCAATCGTTCAACCATCTCGGAGCCGAGTCTGACAGCTTCTGCGCCGTACCTAAACCGCCCCGAGAAACCGCGGCGGTTAAGGCCTTAACCGTGACCGCTGCGGTTTGACTGCCACCTACCCGTCGCTGACTCACCGCCACGTCCTTATCTGCTCGTACCTGCATTTGTTATTGGTCCACCTCACTGCTGACTGGGTTGCCACCTCACCGCCCCTTTGACCAGTCACCCACTGCCACGTCGCCCGATGACGTCAGCTGACGTCACCTCACCATGACCCACCAATGACGTCATGCTGACGTCAGCAGAAAAAAGCGCCAAATTGGTAAAATAACCCATATTTACCAATTTTCCCGTGTTTTTTACCACTTTCACTGTTATTTCTGTTGGACGCTCTGCATGACCGTTTGCACTCTAGTTTTCGCCAACCAGTCTATTAGCCCGGGCGACCTCCTCAAGCAGCAACTGTGCACCTTTGCTTCAACCTCTGCTCATCGAATTACAGGTATTTAGACCGTTTCGCCCTCCATACGACCTTCCTTAAGCTTGAAATTGCTCAGAGGGATAGTAGAACCATAAAAACGATATTTACACCGTTCATTTCCATTTGTTCATCCACCATTGTCATTGTGAGGGCCAAGAAGTACCTGCAGAGCTTTAGAAACCTGCAATTCACATAAAACCACTGTAATTCTGCGTTTTCCCGGCAGAGTTCCCAATAGATATAATTCACCCGATTGGAGAGTTCAGTTAGACCACAGAGAGGTTCTGTCACTAGACTCCAGTTGTATTTCAATTGCTATTGAGAGAATTCCCCTTGGATACTCAAAACATCAACTGTTTCCATAGAGAACTGCCTCCAGACTGTGTTTTTACCATTCCACCTGTCCACCTGCAATTCTTGCAACTTGAAGAGCTATGGAGACCCCTATTGCACTGAATATTAAGCCCATCAATGCTCCTCACCAGGAATTAGCATGGAAAGCCCTGGGAGACATGGACTACCAAATGCTGGATTGGTTCCCCATGGGAACCAAGTACAATATTCAAATGTTGAATGAATTAAGAGCCCAGCACCTCAGTGGGGCAGATATCTTGGGGATTTGGGAGTCAAATTTGCCCATATACAACCTTCCCCAAGTCAATCCTATGCCAGAGCTCATTTATAGCTGCCAGGAATGCTATGACCCCAGCCAAAGAGCAGTCATGAGCCCCACAGGCCTAGTCCTGTTCCAGCTTACCCCAGAGAGCATAAACCAGATGCTGCGCTTCAAAACAGCCAAGAAATTGACCCCTCTATCCATGCAGAATCTGATTAACAGAGGAATCAAGCTGTCCAGTGACCAGATTGTCAAAATCAACCAACTGTTTGTCACACCAGGCTCTGAGACAGTCAGAACCCCTCCTATTGGGTACCAATATCTAAATGAGTTGGGCAGAATGTTGGTGGATCTAATTGGCTATTTCCTAGGATTCAGGGGGTTGGAAGATGTAGATGACAGCATAATGGCAATGCTGTCTATATTTGCCCCTGGTAAGCCTCCAGCTGTGCAGTATGATTATGCAACTTACATAGCAGAGAAAATCCATGAGCAGTTCATGAATTTGAAAAGGGAGAGACTGTTCAGGTACACCTCCTATATATATCATTTATTCCTTTTCTACCAGCCAGCTACCTTCTCTGTTCCTTTGAGGCCACTCAATGCCCAAGGAATCCCAAGATCAGTTGTTTTCTGGACCTCTGTTTTTCATTCTACCTCAGTATCACCCTATACATACTGTGAGTTTATTGATTTATTTGTTCATCCAGCCCTAACAGCGCTGCAAGGTACTCCTCCTCCTAGATTAACCGATGATATAAATAGGATTCTACATTTGAACAAATCTTACAATATTGGCAACTGGTACTTCTACCAGAACCACACAGTCATTAGGATATATGGCTATGAATTGAACCCATTTAGGTTGCCGAGGTATGTCCCCATGAGGCTTTTTGCCTTAGAATATTTCAGGCAGTTTGGGAACTCAGATTACCTTCACTTTCAGAGTAGAAACAAGAAGTCACAATTGAAGGTAAGAAACCAGCTAGGTTCCTTCCTATATAACAGGAAAGAGGAAGGGTGGAAAGAGGCAGACATCATCCTGGAAGGCCTCAGATTGCAGACCAGTTTTGAATGGATTCCCTATGACCCCAATCATTCTATCTCCCTCAGGAGAATTAGATACAAATTGGGCAACTATGCACATAAAAGACAACCTGAAATTGAAAAGTATGCCAATGCACTAGATTGGGAAGAGGGTACACTAGTAGAACAAGTCACTGAGGTAGAATTACTTGAGAAAGAAGCTAGGAATGTGCAAAAAGAAGCTGACTTGGAAACTTGTGGACAGGTGCCCCTCTCCTACAGAAAGCAAATTGGAACAGCTGCTAAATCTTCAGCAGCACAGCAGCAAACTACTGAGAAGACACCCCGGGCAGCAAGCAAAGACAAAGGAAAACAGGTGGAACAACCACCTATATTGACAGAAGAACAAGTTGACACCTTGCTACAACAGCAAGAAGAAATGGAACAGCAAGAACTGGGGCAGCAACAAGAAGAAGCACAGTCCAGTGAACAGCAGCCCTTGCAGCAGGAAAAGGGGACAGATCTACCTAGTTACACTGAGCAGCAGCCCCAAACAGAGGTGCCTCCCAGGACAGACACCAATGTAGACACCTCAGTCCTCCAAACACCACAGAAGGAGGACTTGACCAGGAAAAGGGAGAGAGAGACCCCCCACACCTCATCCTTCATCAGAGGAGAGAAGAGACAAAGACTGAATGACTCCCAAGAGGAGGACATAGCAGTAAGGCAAGCCATGGGCATGGGCCCACCCAGTGGAGAACTTTCGGCCAGCTCATCTCAGCGTGGACATGACATGACTATGGGAGGAGAGGTCAGCTCCTCCGGACAACATAGAGAAGGGCAGTCAAGTATAAAGCAGCAATTCATTGACATCAAAAGGAGGAGTGATCCCATAAAAGTGCAGCTGTATGATCACTTGTTAAAACTAGCTCCTAGCAACCAGCAGAGACTCATGTCTGCTTTCGATGTGAGCGAAGGCAAAATGATAATGAGCCACTTCATGCCCACAACTTTGCATCCTCAGTCCACCTCGGACTATCTAAGAACCAACATGGAGGTTCTTGCCAAAGACATACACCCTATGGACAAGATTGAATTACATAAGCAAACTGGTGAAATGGTGTATGCCTCCCTGGCAGATGAGACATTGGAGAACTACAAACTAAAGAGCAGCCTGAATAACACAGCTTCTCAGCTGGAATTAGAAAGAGCATCATCACAAGCCAAGGACAATAGGATCAAGTCCTTGGAAGAGGTAATTATAGATATAGGGCATGATCCTAAAGATGTCAAAGGCATCCAAGAACTCCTGAAGATAAGGGATGCAGACATGGCGGCCCTAAGAAAGAAAATCAAACTCCCGGCCACCATCCATCCACAAACAGATGAAGTTGCCCAGCAAAGGCAAGAAAAGGATACTACAGACCTGCTGGTATCCCTATACAAAGAGCTGGTTAGGACTCAAGACCAGCTAGGACAAACTGAAGCTGCAAAGGCAGCACTACAAGAAGCACTGAAACAAAGAGAAGAGGGCCAACCCTCCCAGCCTCCTCCTGTGATAATAAATCTTGAGGAAATCCCTCCAAAGACTACTCCCCCTCCTCAGCAAACAGAAGCTACAGCACCAACTACAGCGCCATCCACAGCAACAACAACAACTACAACCTCGGAACAGGCTACTAGTTTAGACATGCAAAAGCTGCAAGCTGAGATCCAAGCCATGGAATCTCAAATGAAAGAGCTGGATGAACTTAAGAAAACCTTGGCTAAGGTAAATGAAAAGTTCGACAAGAGCAAACAGAATGAGGCAGCCAAGGAGAGAGAGGTAAGAGCTCTTAAGAGGAGAATTGCTGAACTAGAGAAAGAGCTTGCACTAGAAAAAGTGACAGCTGAAATGAAAGCAGTGCTATGGAGCAACATTGGGCGGTCCATTGCCAACCAGTGGCAATATATTGAGACCATGGATGAGCAAATGGTGCTCATCACTAAAGCAAACAGAGAAATATAGAGAGCCAGGGCAAGCCTTGGACACATGCCAGAAGCTGCTACTAGGATGATCAATATTCTGAACTATAAGACTAGCTCTCAATTAGCTGTCATGGGAATCACCAACAGGACAGAAACAATTGCTGTAGCCAAAAGAGTCATAACATTGAGGAACTTGGTTGGAACACTGGAGAGGAGGACACAGGATATGCAGACTGAAATCAACAGATTCCTGGAAAAATTCGTGGCACTACAGAAGAGAGGCCTCCCCAGCATTTTAAGCAGTGTAGGAAGACTGCTCACCCTAGACAATTACAATAAGAGAATTGATGCCCATGCAGTAGCAGAGATTGCAAAACCGCCCAGCACTTCAGCAGACGCAGGGCCAGCCACCGGGCAGACTATGTATGACAGGGTGGAGAACCTATTTTTCCTCATGAATGAAGTTGAGCATCTGTTTGATACACCACCTAACTTCTTCAAATTCACAGAAGCAGATGAAACTCTAGGGGCAATCTTAGCACACCAACTGCCCACACAGGATGTCTGGAGAAATTTGACACAGACAATTTTGTCAGGCCAGAATCAGTAGCGCTAATTCTCCAGGCAAATGAGCATACATGCGCAGGCACAATTTTGAAGAAAGATATCTACAAGGAAGAGGCAGAGGCTGAGCCAACTCAGCAGGACCATTGACTCACCACAAGCAGCAGTCACAATCACAGGTGACAAGTCCAGGATACAGCGTACAAGCCTTAAAGACAGGTCTTCCAGCATTTATTCAGAATATCTCGACCGACTTAGCTGTTTCCAAAGGCTAAAATATCTTCTGACAGAGCATTAAAATGCCTGTACTCTGTAATCAATGCTGTATTAAATTTTGGTCATAATATCTTAAGTGGTTGGTAAGAATGTAAAATCTGAGATAACTCAGAACTCAGATATTTTGTAAATCACTGCAAGTATATATTCACCCTTCACAGCAGTTGAAAGGGGTTGTTGTAATTTTCCTTTGAAGAGCTCTCGCTCGTTGTAAAATTCCCAGAGAGAAATAATAGAAAAGGAGAATGGAATTTCCAAAGCATGGTGTATTTGGTGCGTTGTGATGAATGGTGAATGTTGCAGGATTCCAGTTGTTTCATAAAACAATAAGTCTTCTCAAATCTCTGTATTACATGTTTTCAAAGTCTTTTTGTTCTCTTTTATCGTTCATATACTTTACACTTAATAGCAAAGTAGAAGAATAGTTCAGGACTTAATCCATGATTACCCTGAACTCAAACTGAGCTATTATCTATGTTTTCTTCAGATATAGTAACAGAAGTGTAATTCTTAGTTGCTGCACTTTGAATCTATATCTTTCACTGTGATAGACATTCCCAGGGATTCAAAGTTTGCCCCTGTGACATCTGTCTTTTCTCGTAACCAGCTTGGTGGAAACAGTTAAAAAAAGGTGAAAATTCTTGAATGCTTTCATTTGTTTGCCTTACCTGTTTCCTGTTTTTAATCAAAATTTGTTCTATGAAACATCCAAATGGCCCTGTAAGTTTCACCAGTTCATCTCAAAGTTTCTAGACACCTACAACTACAGACTCCATTGCCCAATGATATTTGACTCTCTGAAAATCACATCACAAGAGATCTGAAGGATATTCTTCAACCAAAACATAAACAAAACCAGTGCATAATAGCTAGCCTAAAACCATATCACAAACAGTTACAAATCATAAAGAGAGAGCCCTCTCTGATCACAGTTTGGCTAGAAACAGTGATCCAAAGATTGGTTAGTGGTTACCCCGGCCGTATTCCCTTGGGAGTCATAGGGAACAACCTGGGTGTTAACAAGATCCATCTTCAATCCTTTAGCAGAAATAACAAAACACAAGTACACTAGCTCTCCTTTCATGAATGAACACTTCTTCAAATTCAACAATTATTTCTCCTATTGTAGCCTTTGTAAGACATAAATCAGATGTCTCATGTGCTCCTCCTGATCTTCTATAAACTAATATATCGTCCAGATATACTATTACAAATTTACCAATGAACTGTTTAAGAACTTCATTCATGAGTCTCATAAACATACTTGGTGCATTTGACAACCCAAAAGGCATTACTCTCCACTCATAAAATCCCTCATTTGTCTTAAAAGCGGTTTTCCACTCATCCCCTTCTCTTATCCTTATCTGATGATACCCACTTTTAAGATCTAGTTTTGAAAAATACTTTGCTCCACTCAAGAAATCCATTAAATCTTCAATTCTAGGTAAAGGAAATCTGTACCTAATTGTGATTTTATTGATGGCTCTTAAATATGTACACATTCTTCTGCCTCCATCTTTTTTTGGACTCAACATTGTTGGTACTGCACAAGGACTCAAGCTTTCTCTGATTAGCCCTTTATCAAGAAATTCTTGCACCTGCTTCCTAACTTCTTCATTTTCTGTAGGTGTCATTCTATAACCTACTTTTTTAGGTAGACTTGTTCTAGAAATAAAATCTATATGATGGCTAATTCTTTTAATGGGTGGTAACTCATTAGGAAAATCATCAACAATAATATCACAATATTTCTCCAACATTTCTTAAATTTCAATGGGTAAATCAAAAACTTTAGTAGAAGTCATTACTACATTGGGCTTGCAAATTACAACAAAATTTACGTCATTCTCTTCAATCTGCTTCAAGTATTCCTTTCCTCCTAGTAATAGAGTCTTTGGATCAGTCTTCTTTCCTGATGAATCTTCTTCTTGCAGAGGCAACAATGTATGATTGACACCATCCTTTCCAAACTTCTAGTTGTTTCTTTTCCAATCATGCATAGCTTGTCTTTCATATTGCCAAGGTCTTCCAAGAAATATGTGACACACATCCATTGGCATCACATCACATACAATTTTATCTTTATACTAGCCCAACTGAAACTCCACTTCACACTGTTCATTTACTAACAGTTGATGTCCCTTTTGTAACCATGACACCTTCTAAGGTGTTGGATGTTTCATTGTCTTCAGCTTCAATTTCTCCACCACTTCTGTAGAGACCAAATTATCAGTGTTGCCACTATCAATGATCACTTGAAAACATTTCCCTTGAACCTTACACACTGTTCTGAACGAAGTCTTTCTTTTTTATGGTTCAACTATCTCCTTTGCTAGCTTGAGAAAAACTTTATTAACTACCAAAGATTCTCCTCTCTCTGGTATATTTTCTTCTTCTGTCACTACTGTTGTTGTTGCTTCTCCCTCAGCTTGAGCAACAATGGAATTCCTCCGATTTGTTTCTACTGTCTCGAGGCACTCAAAAGCTCTGTGTCCTGGTTTGTTACATCTGTAACATCTTACTTCTCTTCCTCTTCCTCTGCCTCCTCTTCCTCTAGAAAAACTCCCTCTGCCTCTTGCATCACCTCCTGTGGGTGCATACTGGGTTGAGTTGCTGCTAGCTCCATCTTTAGGTGTTGTAGATCTTCCTCTACCACCTTGACTTCCCCTTCCTCAAAAAGCACCTCTCCCTGTCATGCGGAAAGAGTCAATTTTGCGGACAAAACCAACCTCCCTAGAAAACAAGGCTTTTCTAGTGACAAACAAAACAATCAAGTACTATCTTTCCCTAAATATGCATCTAAAATAAAAGCAATCAGGTGTTTAAGGCTTACCTCTAGTCCAACGCTGTTTGTAGCAGCAAAGCCTCTCCGATCCAGATGAGCTCCTTCTCTTTGAAGCCTACATTCACTAACAAGCAAACGATTACATAGCACCTGAATAACTCATATAATAAAACATATTCATCATAAAGACCAAGGAGTTTATGAAACAAATTATATACAACAACTTGTTGAGAAAAATGAACTTAATTGTATTAATTGGAAACAAAAGAAACCTTACAACCGGTGCCTTGGTGTTGTGCAGGTCCCTCCCAGGGTCCAGCAAGAGTTCTCCTCTACTTTGATCAGCTCACCAACTTCCAAATGAAGCTAAGAAAGGATTGGAATCTCTCCTCTCAAGCTCTATAAGGGAGTCCTAATTTCAGCAGCATCTACCCTTAGGAATATTCAGCTTTCAACCTCCCTCCCTCTGGCCCAATGCCTGTATTTATAATGCTTTGGAGGAAGTTAAACAGGTCCACCATCAATGGGATAAGCTCCTATTTCAAAGGGATAGCTCCCCTCTTCATGGGATAAGTTCCTCTTTCATTGGGATGCATGAACCATCTGGAGGCGCTCAATCCACGTCAAACCATCTTCTATAATACTCTAGAATCGACCACAAGTAAGTTTTTTGGAGTAAAACTTGCGCCTTTTGACTTTTACAGGAGTACGCACCCACCCCTTTACAGACAGAGCGTACAAGTACGTAGGTATTATATACTTGAGGTGCGTACACGCAGGTAAGAGTAAGAGAAAGTGCAGAACCAGAGTTGTAATGATTTTTAAAGGATTTCTCTCTTTTTTGGAGTTTGACATGAGGAGCAGAGGTTTAAGACTTGACAAGGAGGACAATATGGTTATTGATGGAGCCATACTGACTGCAAATAGTCATGGTGACAAATTTTAGTGTAACAGATTGCCCCCTAAAGTGCGAGGTCTGTAGTAGATTAGGGTTTTATATCATATAGGAAGGGTGAAGCACTTTATCATTTCGAGGATTATCTTGTGGAGAGCTTGGTCGGAACCTACAAATATTCAACACAAAATACATATATGAGGTCATATCATCGCTGAGGTAGGCATTCCCATACTCAGATCAAAAACTTAACTAACAAACTAACTACTGCTCTGATATAGGAATGATTTGGCAATACATCATAATCATAGACATGTGTAGACACAGTATGGACGCAGCCATCTTTTTATGATTAGTCTACTGTATAATGAATACAAAACTCCTCGTAGCCTGGATGGCGGAAACTAGATCCAGGGTCTTCATTTCTGCTTCTCGAAATAGTACGATTCTATCCATGCGAATAAATGAGTGGATGTCGAACATGGTAGAAACCACTTGATTACCGATCAATGATGTAAACTGTTAACAAGTGTGAGAGAAACCACCAGTGATGTCAATGGCTCTCAAAGTACTCAGTACAATCCATGAGATGTGAGTAGATGTGTTGATGTCGAACATGTCACGGAATCCTTCGATCGAAAGTCAATGATGCAAACTGTCGTCAAAGGCGAGAAACCTGCCATTGAGGCATGCAGATTTGAAGGTACTGACGATCCCTAGATCATCTTTCTAGATAATGTGTTGATGTCGATAGAAAGCGATCCGTTGCAAGCAAGCCCACAACACGAAATCATAGATCAAGTTGAAGAAATGTAGCTGTAAGGACTAACTCAGGGATGGTCAAGATGGATGACAGGTATTTTGCAGATGAATGGTTTATTTGCAGTGACCTCTTGAACACATAATGACACAACAGATGGCTTGGTGACAATTGACCCAAAGTTAATACCCAGAAACCGGATGAAGACTTTCAATGTGGTTTTATCAAATGTTAGGCAAAGGATTTCCCAACCCAGGTGAATAAAAGTGTCGTGTTCAAGAGTGGTTAGAAAGTATGACAAATAGGCTCATTTTCCTCTCTTTTCCCCCACCATTTCTGGCAAGTACCTCTTTATTTTTTACAAGCTTGAGGAGGATAACATTTGCTTGATTATAAGCTCATCCTTCGGATGAGTCCAACTTAGTTTAGATTCGAACCCTAAGAAGGAGTGGTTCGTTCCTGTTTGTAATCGAACAGGTCCTTTACTGTGAAATTTTAATGAGTCCAGTATAGGAGAAACTCGGTGTTTTTCAATTTTAGAGAGTCTGAAAAACTTAAGAAGACTCCAGGGCTAACCTTTTTCGTAAATTTGTGTCTCCCAAGCCCGAAAAAGTATAAAATAATACTTGAGAGAACCGCTTGATATTTACGACCAAGGAGTACTTTCATGATTAGTGTCTCTGATCTAAAAATTAGAAAGCGATCAAGGACACGTCGTTTTATTTCCAATATCGAATTTGAAACGACAAAAATCCGGCAATCTTTTCATGTTTTTACGGTCAGAAAAGGGTTGTAAGAGGACCGTCTTTTTAATTCTGTTTTAACGAGCTAAAAAGAAAACTCGGCAATCTTTTCATGTTTTAGGAGTCAGAAAAGGGCTTAAAGATGACTCTAAGGTTTCACTTTTTCATAAGTTTTAACGAGTTCGAAAAAATGATAAAAATGTACTCATGGTTTTCATTTTTTCGTAAGTTTTAATGAGTTCGAAAAAATGATAAAAATGTACTCATATGGGCGACTTTCAATTTAATTTACGAGCAGGAAAAGACGGAAAGCACTCGGCATTTTCATTTGTTTTACGAGAATGAAAGATAGCAAAATAATCTCGGGATTTTCATGAGTTTAACGAGTCTTGAAAATAACTGAAATTGACTCGAGATAGGTTTCATTTTTACAAAAGCTTGAAACAGAGAAAAACTATGCTTCAGAGTAGTTTCATTTTTACACAAGCTTGAAAAAGAGAGAAAACTGTGCTTGATGCCCCCTAAGCATAATTGCTAGAGCACATGCCCCCCAGCTTCATTTCATTCAACTAAATACATTAAGAAGATAGCTGGATGGAATGAAGGTTCAGTTACGAGATCATTTGAAAGACTCAACCTAAAACTGTAAGAAAATTATGCAAAAACTGAAAAAGCTAACCTAAATATACGACTTCATCATTTATGAGATCTAGTCAAACTCTTGACTTAATTAGAGGAGGATTTGTTTCATTTTTTAACGAGCTTGACATAGGAAAAGAACTATGCTCGGATTCAGTTTCATGTTTACGCAAGCTTGAAACGAAAAACTATGCTTGTTATAAGTTCACATGCCCCCAGCATAATGACGCAAATCGAGGTACATGCCCCCCAAGCTTCATTGCATTCAACTAGGTGGATGAAATGAAGATTTACTTTCGAAATCTTGGAAAGACTCGTGGGAGTTGTTTCATTTTTTAGTGAGGTTGACACAGGAAAAGAACTATCCTCAAAACCCTTGTTTCATTTTTTAAATGAGCTTGACACAAGATAAGTAACTATGCTCATAACTACTCTCTACAATCTACCTAATTAACCTACCCTTGTTTCATTTTTTAACGAGCTTGACACAAGACAAGGAACTATGCTCAAGACTCCTTGTTTCATTTTTTAACGAGCTTGACACAAGAAAAGGAACTATGCTCTGACCAACTGATTCATTTTTTAACGAGTTTGACATAGTAAAAGGAACTTTCCTCGAACAACTGATTCATTTTTTAACGAGGTTGACACAGGAAAAGAACTATCCTCATACTCACTGATTCATTTTTTAACGAGGTTGACACAGTAAAAGGAACTTTCCTCTTACCCTTGTTTCATTTTTTAAACGAGGTTGAAACAAGAAAAGAACTGTCCTCAGACTCACCGATTCATTTTTTAACGAGGTTGACACAGGAAAAGAACTGTCCTCATGGACACCTGTTTCATTTTTTAACGAGGTTGATACAGGAAAAAACTATCCTCGTATTCACTGATCATGGGTTCCAACTGGAAGAGAGACATGTCAATGGACACACCTTGATCATGGCTTCCAAGAGGTCTTCATCAGAAGGAAGAATAGTTCTCTGGAAGGAACACATGTCAAGGGACTCAAAAGGGATAAGAACATCGCGTTCAAATAATCCCATAGATTTTTCCATGTTAATTACCGGATCTAAATCAAAGGAAGATGAGTAAACGGTGAGAGGCTCACTTACATCGGTAACTGAAAACATGGGACTAGTTGCCACATAATTAACTCGTGGCGGGGTAGATACCACTTTAGAATCAAGAACATTTAGGGGTGTCATATTATTTGTAGTTGAAACAAGACTAGGGAACGAAAGCTGGTCTACAGTCACAATATTTCCATTGTGAGGGAAAGACATCACGCGAAAGAGTTTCGATATGACAGCTTTCATTGCATAAACATAGTCTCACCTAAGGAGTAAATTGAAATCCAAGGGACCTCGAACTACCATAATATCAATACAGACAGTTTTACCTTCCAAGGTAATAGAAAACTTAGGAAGGATCCCTAAAGGTTCACTAATGGTTCTGTTAAAAGCTTTCAGATTCTGCGTAATAGGCGCAAGCTGAGGGGAACCCAAAGCTTTCCAAGCAGTTGAGGATAATATACTAACAGAAGCACCTTCATCTACCTGTGTGCGGTGCATGTCCCTACCATCAGCCTTGACAATGATTTGGAAAGGGATGGAGGAGGGAAGACGAGGTTCTGTCAGTCTATTCCAATCAAAGGAAAAGACCTCAGTACTTGGAGGGGGTTTTGTAGAAACAGGTGAAATGTCCCCTGACATAGAAGAATCTGATGTAACAAGAAGAACCTGAGCGGTATGAAGTTCACTCTCTAAAGGGAAAGTGGGATTGAATGAATGTGAAATTAAATCGACCACTTGATCAACTAATGGATCATCAACCTGAGTGACATGAGTTTCACTCTCCAATGGAAGAGTGTGATCGACTGTACTTGAAACTAGATCAATCACTCCATCAGTTGATGGTAGGTTGGGAGAAAGTTTACGGTAACCAGTTGGAAATTCTTGCTGTGGAATAGTAAGGTTTTCCAACAATTTCAAGGCTTCATCCATGTGAGGGCAAATGTGAGTTTGATGACTCCCTTTGCATAACTTACAAGGAAACCTAACTTTACCCTTTTTCCTAGGAACCCGACTATCACTGGTTGATGGATCAATGGAAAGTTGATGTGATTTTTCTGACCATACTTCCAAGACCTTTGGAATACCAGGACAATTGATAAGGAAGTGGTCACCCTTACAAAGCCTGCAAGGGTATTTGGGTTTACGATGCATGTCGGAGTTTTTCTCAACACAACTAACACTTACAGTCGTGGTTGGTTGGTTGACTTCTTTCTTATCTTGCTTCTTCTTCTTCTTCTTCTTCTTCCCTTTCTTCTTCTTCTTAGACACCTGGTTACTAGCATCGAGGCTTTCACCAAGTGAAGAGGGAGAAATGGAGGAAGAAAAATTAGGCGAAGAAGGTAAAGGGTCAACAGAAGGTTGGTGATGTTGAGATGGTGAACTCTGTTGAGGTGAAGCATTCGGTTGAGGTGGAACAATTGGAGTATTTTGGGCCAACGAAGTTGAAAATAACCATATCGGTAATCCTATTGTAAATCCAGGTAATGACAAAGTAGCCATATAAGGAGGACCAACATTTCCAAAGAAAGGAAAAGTACTAGGATCCTCGTTAAGAGGGGTTCCTAGGTTGGTAAATTCCGGAACAGTTGCCATTATATTCAACTTCAGTGAATTTTATTAACAATTTAAAACTAAAATTAACAATTCACAATTCGCACCTATGGTCTCTAAAAGTAAAAACAAACAAATTAACACGCACTATCAAATCTAGGAATCAAACCACACACAAACAGTAACTTTCCGTACTGAAAACACTAGTTGGTGATGAAATCCAATGTCGCAGAGCTCAATACAGAAATGGCGGTTGGAACAGTTACCCCGGCAACCTGCTTAATGAATAGACTGGCACAAGTTTCTCCACTTAACTGTCTCAAGTGAAGAGAACCCCCCAGAAAATCCAAGTGAGTCTAGCCGACGTCTGCTCCAAGTACAGTGGGATCTTCCCACCACTGTCACCTCAGGAAGAGTCCTAAATAATATGGTCACTAAGGCTACCAACTGAGACAAATACACCTGGGGGAACAGTCTACGATCCGATATGCACGCAAGGGCAGAGTAGCAAGCTCAATCCCCTTGAAGGCTCCTTGACATAATCCAAGGTTTACCAACAAGTGACCGCAGGCTCCTCGACAATGGTTAATCCGAGGTTTACCATTTTTAATACGTGAATATCTGGCGTCGTTCCCAATGAGGAAGGATTTATTCCCACACTGGTTTGGACACGATCTCATGCTTCTCCTTTAAGAGGAGCTTTCCCAGAGCATAAATGCAACAATTGGATTTCTTCCCTACCACAAGATACAACTACTTGTTTGTTTTTACTGTCTTGGAGAGTTAATTACTCTCCTACTCCAAGACACTAGCCTAAGCTATGTTGGTGTCTCAGAGCCCTAGAAATGTAAAAATTACTAGATGAATTTTAATTAAGCGCTGTGTTATTTACGCTGTTATTACTCAAAGGGGTAAATGGATACGAAACCAATGGTGTTATGACCCGACTCAAAACTGAATGCAATCGAATATGATAATGTAACCCTTTCAATTCGATGAATCCTAACTAAAGTAAGGAGAGAGTTTCCATTCACTTCCAACAATGCAAAAAATTGATTACTAAGAGAAAATATAACAAATTCTCTAATGCACTAATTTCATCAAGAAAAACTAATGCAAATCAATTCCAAAATAGTTTTTTTATTTTTATTTTTGTGTAAATTCAAATCAAAGAAAACTGATCTAAATCTACGATTGATTTTTCAGAATGTAAACTATGCAATTGTAATCTATGCATAATTCACTTGAAAATTATGCAAATGTAATCTATGCACATTTTTCATTCATATTCTGAAAATGAGAATTCCGATTATGCAAATGTGATCTATACAAGAGAATTCTCAAACACAAGATGATTCTAATGTAATCTAAGAACCAATCAAGTGCAAGTCGAGAAAATTGGGCGAGAGTTCCAAAGATCAAAAATAAAAACACTCAAAGGCGATTAACATTCATACACAAAAGCAAAAAGATGAAAAATTGTGAAAAGACTGAGACAAACCTCCAAGTAATGACCAAAGGAAATCAAATTAAGAATTTCTCAAAAAAGAGACTCAAAACACCCAATTGATAAAAGCTTAAAGTAGGAATGCCAGTGAAATTAACCAAGGAAAGTTTTTTGACAACGAACAAGAAGGTCTGGGCAATGGCTAAAACCTATAAACAAATTCTAAACTGATAAAAAAGAGAAAAATTTAAAATTTTCAAATTTTTGACAGGGTACGCAGGCAACCTGTTTACACAGGTGCATCCACGCTCTGTGCACAAAGCAAAAGTGCGTACAGGTACACACTGTGCTTAACTCAGAGGGTGCGTACCTCTCCCAAAACCATGAAAAATAAAAACTAACTCAAAATTAACTAAATTCACCCAATCCTACAATCATCAAGTCAAAAACAGAAACAGAAAATACAGTTTCTCTGGTCAAAGTATCAATCAAAAGAGAAATCAATCAAATCCATGGATTCCCCAGTGGAGTCGCCATTTTGTCATGCGAAAAGAGTCAATTTTGCGGACAAAACCGACCTCCCTAGAAAACAAGGCTTTTCTAGTGACAAACAAAACAATCAAGCACTATCTTTCCCTAAATATGCATCTAAAATAAAAGCAATCAGGTGTTTAAGGCTTACCTCTAGTCCAACGCTGTTTGTAGCAGCCAAGCCTCTCCGATCCAGATGAGCTCCTTCTCCTTGAAGCCTGCATTCACTAACAAGCAAACGATTAAATAGCACCTGAATAAGTCATATAATAAAAAATATTCATCATAAAGACCAAGGATTTTATGAAACAAATTATATATAACAACTTGTTGAGAAAAATGAACTTAATTGTATTAATTGGAAACAAAAGAAACCTTACAACCGGTGCCTTGGTGTTGTGCAGGTCCCTCCCAGGGTCCAGCAAGAGTTCTCCTCTACTTTGATCAGCTCACCCACTTTCAAATGAAGCTAAGAAAGGATTGGAATCTCTCCTCTCAAGCTCTATAAGGGAGTCCTAATTTCAGCAGCATCTACCGTTAGGAATGTTCAGCTTTCAACCTCCCTCCCTCTGGCCCAATGCCTATATTTATAATGCTTTGGAGGAAGTTAAACAGGTCCAACATCAATGGGATAAGCTCCTCTTTCAAAGGGATAGCTCCCCTCTTCATGGGATAAGTTCCTCTTTCATTGGGATGCATGAACCATCTGGAGGCACTCAATCCACGTCAAACCATCTTCTAGAATGCTCTAGAATCGACCACAAGTAAGTTTTTTGGAGTAAAACTTGCGCCTTTTGACTTTTACAGGAGTACGCACCCACCCCTTTACAGACAGAGTGTACAAGTATGCAGGTATTATATACTTGAGGTGCATACACGCAGGTAAGAGTAAGAGAAAGTGCGGAACCAGAGTTGTATTGATTTTTAAAGGCTTTCTCTCTTTTTTGGAGTTTTACATGAGGAGTAGAGGTTTAAGACTTGCCAAGGAGGATAGTATTGTTATTGATAGAGCCATACTGACTGCAAATAGTCATGGTGACAAATTTTAGTGTAACACTCCCTTTGGCGGACTACTTCCACATGAGTTTTTCTTCGGCTCTCAGTGCCATCTGATAAGCTTCTTCTACTATTTTAGGAGACAATATACTTATATCATCTTGAATGTCCATCCTAAGACAATTCACTTATCTAGCCACCTTTTTATCTATATCATTAGCTTCTATAGCTCTTATGTTTACCTTGTAGAATTCCTCTGTGTATTCTTTCACTGTCAAAGACCTCTATCTAAGATTTTTCATCTGTCTGAACAAGGTTTGCTGATAATTACTTGCTAGGAACTTATCTCTTAGCTTTGCTACCATCCTACTCCAATTTTTGATTGGTTGCTTGCCAAGTCTCTTTCTTTCTACCTGCACACCATCCCACCAAAGAGTTGCATGGCCTTTTATCTTGGTGACAACAAACTTTACTTTCTTCTCATCTTTTGTTTCTTCTTAGTCGAAGAATTTATCCATGCCATTAATCCAGTCTATCAATTCTTCTGGATTTAGTCCTCCTCCATATATTGAAACCTCGGTCTTTGGCCTAGCTATGGATCTCAACATTGACTGGAAGAAACTCATCTCAGGAGTAATTGCTACAGCTTCCTCCTCTGCAGCTTCAACCTCAGGCTTACTAACATCTCCATCATCTATATTTCTCCCTGTGGTTAATGCATCCAATCTAGCTTGCATCTGTTGCACAGCTTCCATCACTTCAGCATTTGCAATAGGCCATCCTCTTCCACCACGTCCTCGTCCTCTTCCAACTTTGAAAGCCATGTTAACTTTCCTTCTCCTGATTTTGAGAATCAATCCAGTGTCAAAAAGTTGCTCTGATACCACTAATGGTAGCCTGGGTGTAGGAAATATGGACAAACAACCGAAACCTGATATAATTTCTTCTAACTTTGACTGAATTTCTCCTTTTGCTTCAAGTGGTGTATCATTCATCTATTGTTAGACTGATCGCTTCATGGTTTTCCCTTTCGATCATCTCCAACCCCAATTATCAGACACAAATCACACCGTAGGCCTGTTTTTCTCTATCAGAACTATAATTCCATAGGAATTATAATAATACACTATCGTTGCTGTAAACTAAGGAAAATAGGTCTTAAATGCAAAATACACAGTTAGCGGGCTTTTGTTCCAAAGGAACAGAATAACACTATCGACGCTTTAAAACACTATCACGACTTATAAATGGTCATAGTGTTAATTCCAAAGAATTACACTATCGGCACAAGATTTCAAAGAAATGTGTTATACGCAGATAACACTATCGACAGTTAACTATCGACCTTTCAATGTTCTTTCCCCTGATGCGATAACACGTAGTGTTATCGGAAATCGCTATCGACGATTCCAAAACCTCTTGCCAAACTCCTCCTGCTTGGGTCTTGCGATCTGATAAGCCGTGCGGACCCGACAACTTATCCACCCTCCTTTATAGTATTTCGGGTCTGAGCTATCAGAGCTTCAGACTTCAACGATCTCAAAGGTCCTTCCCACTCCACTGAGGTTCTGCGATGCGATAATGGTTCGGACCCGATATGGGTATGAGCCAGATTTAATATGATTTCAGGTCCGGAACTTCATTCCAGCTAAGTTTTTCGCCATTTTCCTATGTAAACCAGAGGTTCCGCCGCGGAACTCAACAATGCATGTAAGAGGAACAGGCACGCCAATATGAAAGGAAAACACCCCAACAGGCTTAATCTAAGTGTTAATTGGAAAACAAAGGCTGAATCACCATTAATAAGACTCAGAACAAAAGAACCGAAATTGATACACACATAAATGCCAGTAAACAGATAAACATAACTCAGAGGCACAGAAATGATTTTAAGAGGTTACCACGTCTCTGGGATTAACTCCCCCCCAGAGATGTCCTATTCTTTCTTTTATAGAAATAATAAGAGATAAATCCCACTCATCCTTATCCCTTTACAATAGCATGCCAATTCATATCTACTAGTTTTATTTTAGCAACCAGTTTCTAAAATAGAAACTTGTTTATTATGACTAACAGTTCTGCGAGACATCCCCCTAGAGAAACTTTATTACAGCTTATCCATGCAAAAATGCAACAATGCTTATCCATGAAACAACATGATCTTATTCCTAGATTCTATCCCTATCCTAAACTAGAAAAGCATGGAAATTGATGGCTAAAGGACCCCACTCCTTTGCCAGTAGATTTTTTGGATTTTTTGAATAAGTTTGAATATTTTTCCCTCCAAGTCACATGATCCCTCCTCAAATTTTATCACAGGTTTACCCTAGTTTGAAGGAAAGAGTGTCATCATGGTGGTAGTTAACAGACTTACCAAGTATGCACACTTTTGTGCATTATCACATCCATTTAAAGCTGGTATAGTTTCTAATGCATTTATGGAAACAATTCAAAAGCTACATGGAAACCCAAAGATTATTGTAAGCGACAGAGATCCCATTTTCACTGGAAATTTTTGGACAAAATTATTTTCTTGTCTCGATACTTAGTTAGCTCATAGCTCATCTTATCATCCTCAATCTGATGGGAAAACTGAGATAGTAAACAAATGTTTGGAAGGATATCTTTGTTGCTTTGTATCTAATAAATAGACACAATGGGTCAAATGGTTGCCTCTCATTAAATTGTGGTATAACACTTCCTTCCATATTGCAGAAAAAAGGACCCCATTTATGGCACTTTATGGATGTCATCCACCATCCTTCACATCATATTTAAGAGAAGATTCTAAGGTTCAAGCAGTGGAACATCACATCAAGCATCAACAACAAGTTCTCAAACTCTTAAAGGATAACCTCACATTGGCACAGAATAGAATGAAACAACAGGAAGATCAACATCGTAGTGAAAGAAGTTTTGATGTAGGTGACTGGGTATTCCTACGGCTACAACCATATAAAAAAATGTCCCTCAAGTAAGATAAGAAGGATAATAAATTATCACCAAAGTATTATGGTCCGTACAAGGTGTTGCAAAAGATTGGTACTATGGCATACAAATTGGAGCTTCCTGCAGCTTCCCGAGTGCACCCAATTTTCCATGTTTCATGTTTAAAGAAGGTTATAGGCGACAAGCTCCCAGTTCAAACAATATTTCCAGAACTTGAAGGGGAAGGAAAAATCATATTAGAACTGGAAATAGTCACAAAAACAAGAACTCAACAGCTATGAAATCGATCAATTTCGGAGTATCTCATCATGTGGAAGAACTTATCCGCTGAAGATTCCACATGGGAGGATGAGAATTTTGTATAGAAGCATCCATAACTACTCAAGCATTGAGGACAATGATTTTCGAAGGGAGAGGGGCATATTAGGCCCCTATAATACTAGTGATTCCACCATTAATATTGTCATTGCATCCCTTATTGTTATTATTGTGTCCCTATTGTCCCCATATTGTTATTAGTATGCCCCATAGAAACCCGCTATTGTTATTTTTGTGCCCTTATGTTATTACTGTTATGTCAACTTGATTATATTGTGACCCCTTAGACTCCTATATATAGAAGGGAGGTTTAGTCATTTGTATCATCCAAGAATTGTTCATTTGTATAATGTGAAGGAGGTTTCCCCCTCAAAGAGGCTAAATTCTATGGCGTTGATCTATCTTTTCTATCTTTTTGTGCGCTAGTTCCTAACAAGGAGCCATCTCTGTATCATCTGTCTCAAAAATGGTCTTCTTAGTTTGCTTTTGCATCACCTTTCTTAAGGACATGTCTTTTCTAGCTTGCCTAAAACAAAAAAGATATATTAGCGCAGATGATATCATGTAATTATGACTGAAATCCTCTGTGAAATTACCTTGGATTGTGAGAAATGCTTTTATGAGATATTTGATTATAACTACCCATAACCTAGAGAATAATTATCCTACCTCGGGCCGCTAAACATTTATCCTCCCTCCTAAAGCATGTTCAAGTTTTTTGCAAATTGTGAAATGCGATTGCACAGTGACAAGATGAGGTTATCGCAGTGGGAGACATTTTTGCATATCGCAATTTCGTAAAGGATTTATAAAATAGTGATATGAAAAAACACGATATGCAATTTGCTATATAAGTTTCCTCCTTAGCTCATGTTGCAAGGTTTTGCTAAGTTTTTCTTTAGAGTTAGGAATTATTGTCCTAGGCTTAAAAATTTAAAAAGGGTCCCCATGTATAACTTAAATGATAGATATTGTTAGATAAAAATAAGGGGGGGTGGGGTTGGGCAGCTTTTTTGTAGTACAACACAGGTCTACTTTTAAACAATTCACGTCACCTTTTAGTTCATCTTTGGTTTCTCTTTGTGAGTGTGAATTTTTTTGCACTTAGTCCTGTAATTTCGATATATCATGTTGAAATTCTTCCTCTTCATGTGTCATAGAAGAGTTTTCTAAGGGCTTAATCTATGTAGAATTATTTTTCTTAGGAGGAATTTTAGAACCCAATACTAATATCTATGCTTCAATATTCCCTTGGAATCACTTCAAACTAATCTTTCAAACAAAATTTATGCAATTTTTTTTTTTAAATACACACTTTTTTCTTTCTTTTAGGAGCTCGATCTTGAAATGGTTGTAACTCTGTAATTTTGGATCTCCAAGTTCTGAAATTTATTCATGTGGTATCTCTCTAAGTATTATTTCCAACCCAGCAAGTATGATCATTAATAAATTCTTCAAGAAAGAGTCATGCTAAATCTCCCATGATGGCCTGATTATGGACTCGTTCTGCAGAGCGAAGTTTTATGGGATTCCACATGTCACTTTTTCACCCTTCGACCCTAAAATTTATACAATAAACACTACAGTATGTGAATTTCAGCCGCTTTTTACATAATTCAAATCTGATATGTGAAAAAAAAGTTATGACAATTTTCACTAGGTCGCCTGTTTGAGACAAAATTTCGGAGCATGCAAAAACCCTAACTTCCTCATGTCATATCTCGAAAAATATAGCGAGCCAAGCTCTAAATGTTTTACATGAAGTTAACCAATATTTCGTCTCCACATGATAAAAATTTCAGCTTCTAAAGCCTTGTAGAAAAAACATTGTAGCAAAATTCTAGGATGTCTTATCCAAAGAAGCGAAACCCTAGAATCCAAAGCTCTGATACTAAATGTTATGCAACCAACTCACAAAAAGATAGATCAACGAATTAAAAATTATCCTTATCAAGGGGGAAACCTCCTTTACATTACATAAATGAAAAATTGTTGGATGATACAAATGACGAGACCTCCTTTATATATATAGGAGTCTAAGGGGTCACAATATAACCAAAGCCTACATAACAATAATAATATAAGGGCACAATAATAACAATAGTGGGATTCTATGGGGCACAACAATTACAATATGGGGGTTACATGGGCACAAAAATAAGAATAAGGGGGGATACACTAGTATTATAGGGACCTAACACTAGGAGCCTTCTTGGAGGAATATTTCTCAACCAAAAGTCCTTGAGCCCCTATATACTTGTGCCTCATCCCTTGGTTCATGAATCACACTCCATCTCAATTGTGAAACCATAATTGATCTCTTTATGGATTTCATCCCTTGGGAAGAGGATCTAAAACCTCCACCTCTTGGCCTATAAATTCAATATAGACTAGAGGGTAATGGGGGGCTTTGGAATGTAAACTTATGTTGTTGAATTAGGACTGGAATCTTGTCACATAAGGGGAGGATTGGAGATCATTGGGAGGAGGATTACATAATCAAGGCTAAGGTTGTATTACTCCTTATTGTTCAATATTAATACAATCAACCAATTTTTTCCTATTTTCACTTGTTATGATGCTTTTTGCAATACTCGATCTTTTGCATAGTTTATAACTGAATACTAGATCAAAGTTATGATACATGCTATGTTGCAAGTTACATTCACTTTGTGTTTGACTCTTTATACACATTATGCTTTTATTCCTTGTTTGTTTTTGTTTATGTAGATCTTCTTTTGAAGCAATTAGGAAGGGCTTTTGAAGGCATCATAAGGACATCCACAATCATTTCATAGAGAGGTATGGGACTCTTTCACATTTCATATATCATGTTTCATCTATAGATTAAGAAAAGGTAGAAACTAACTATATGTTTGTTTCTAGATTTGTCTTTGAATCTAGGGATATCGCTCTTGTCCGCAAGAGATATATTTCCGCCATAACACTGGGTCGCTCTGTCTCAAAACAACAAATGTGATGGGGTAGATTCACTTAAAATATGAAAGATAAAACCTAAACAAGCTCAAAATTAATGTTTCCTAAGTCCAATGACAGTCTGAAAAAGACAAATAGAGTTGATTTCAGAGGTTCTAAAAGGATAGGTAAATAAAACCACTAAATAACATCTCGTTCCCCAGTGAAGTCACCCAATTAGTTTATGGATAAATTCCTTCTGTGACAGAAGCAATTTCCCTAGACTTAGTGGTTTAACCTAGAAACAACCAAGACAAAATTGCAATGCTTCCCTTAGAGATGTTTGAAATATGGAAAGAAAGCATACTTAGAATCCAATGAAAGCTTTCTCCTTCTTCTTACTTTTTATACCTGCCTCCATTTCCACTTTCTATAAGTGGAACCTACAAATAATCCAAAACAAGAAAGAGAACCAAAATATACAAAATAACATATACAAACAACTCTAAACAAGAAGTCAAGGATTCATGTTCTACATATGAATAAATAAGACATAAGTATAGCATAAACAATTCACTTTTGTATTATTTAATAATGATAGGAAAAGATTACAACCCTTGTAGGCCCTGACCTTGTGAATCTCCCCCAACTAGAGTTTCCTTCATTTGCCACAATAGTAAGCCTTCAATCACACCTCAAGAACATGTATGGATTATGGACCTCTAGACACAAATGAATAGCACAAGGGCATAATTCAGAGTATCCAAAAGCCAACCCAGACCCTATGGGAGGAAATGGATTTATAGGATAAATGAGGTGGTTTTGGATTTAACATTCTATGGCTTAGATCCACATTACAGGGAGGTAAGTTCTAGGAGATAATGGACAAGAACTCAATATTAGGAGTTCAAGATCTGATCCAATAGTAAATAGTTAAAGCCATTCCCGAATCTTCTAGAGAGAGAATGAAACACCCCCTCTTAGGTCTACCCAAAGTGACCATGCCAACCAGGGTAAACATGAGGAGAGAGGCTATTACAATAAAATTTGACCTCTTATGTCACATTAAGGAAGTGGAATTGAAGGAACATCACATACAATCATCCAATATCATCAACAGAACCCTCAGGAGACAAGTCATCCACTCAAACAACCTGTCCCTGGGTCCCACATCTATTCTACAGCTCTTAGGCCATAGTCTCTCTCATGCTATGGGCAAGGGAGTGACTAGCAACCGAAATTCTCTCTCACAGGCTTTCCTGCCAACAACTATGGATCAAAATTGCTAGTTATGTGCCAGTGACCCCAAGATTTAAGCCACTTTTTTAGCCGAGAATCCTGGCTTCTACCCAGAACTTGTTGTAACTTCCAGAATTCATTAAAAACATGATAACAATGATGATTAATAAAAAATCACCCTTAGGACTAGGCCTAAGCATCCCCAATCGGGACTGACATTCTGTCAAACACTTGGAATCAATGCAACCTACATGTCTAGGATAAAAGACAAAGCATAAATGATCGAAAGAACTTATGAAACATAACTAGAAGGCTCAGCTCCTTCTCCATTGAACTACAACATCATCAATTATGTCCTACATCCATCCATTTAACAGTTATAAGTAAATACATGAAATAACCATGACATGAACCAGTCATTCAACCATGCTTACAACCAACATAATACCATATAAATAGTAGAGATATGACAACCATGAAATCCACATATAAATCAATGCAAAAGTAAGAGAACTTAGCTTTTATTAATCATAGGCAAATCTGACCAACTTCAGGACTTCCACGTACCACTCGATCATAGACCTGGCTAAATCAAATCTCTCTTTTAGCTAGTCACCCTTGTGCCATATTCCAAGCATGAATGTGGGATCTCATAGAAAAAACCAATCCAAGAACAGCCAAGGGAATCCAAAGGTTAAACCACCTCCACCCTCATCAAACCATGATCACACCAAAACTGATGCTCCGATCACAACCGAATATAACTTGGAATGCCATCCGGAATCCATCACTATCCTTGAGTAATTTTTCATCTCCTTGTCTCCTAGGCTTTATCAAAATCTAAAACTTGATCACCAGGCCCTAAACCGAAACTACTCCATCAGGCTTTATCATGTAACCTACCGAAACCAGTCAAGGGATTCCTAGGCCTTTGGGAATAAACCTTGAGACCACCTCCACTCCAGATTATGAAATCCATCTGGCAATTCCATGGCATCTTGAAATAACATCCCAACATACCAAGGCATCTTGAAAAAGGCTAGGCTAGGATGAAAACCACTGTCATGACCTGAGAAAACCATGCCATTGGCCACAAGAAATCCATACACCAACATGTAAAGGCATGCCTTTCCAAACCAGCTAGGAAATCACACATGCAAAAGGTTACCTTCAAGTATTCCTACTCAAGTTGCTTGAGTCCTTCTTTTTCTTTCCTTGTTCCTTGCTTGCTTTTCCTTTCCTTGCTCCAAACTAGAGTACTCTAAGAAAAATCTAAGTGATCAAGAGAGTGATAGAGAGAGAGAGAGAATAATGAGAGACCTCCAAACTTGAACTTGAAAAAAAACCATGAATTGCTCCTCAGAATCCTTTTTATGCATGAGGTCTCTAATTGATTCATTTTCCATTATTTTCCTTCAATTTCCTCCTCACATGCAACTTGTGACCTTTCAGCTTACTTTTCTCCTAATTTCCTTTATTTTCATAAATAAATGTGCCAAAAATTCGTTTTCCCTTTTAATGCCTTTGCCTTAGCCTTTTCCGATTCATTTAACCAAAACACACATTGAGTGATGCTCACTAGGATATATTTTCCCAACATTCATATTGGAATACGTGTCCCTTACCTGTGGTCTTATTTTGCCTTTATTAACTTTTATTACATGAACATTTCACTAGAGCTGTTATAGAACCCTCCCCCTTAGGGAACACCATCCTCGGTGTTAAAACACACCAAGACCTCAACAAAATTTCTAAAAGCAAACATACTTCCTATGGAGCTTTATAATTTAGCTCGTTGTAGTATTTACAATGAAGAACCTACTCAAAATCAAAACATCATGACAACATGACAAGATAATAACCATACCACTTATTAGAGCTTGATAACTTAGCTCATGGTGGTATTTAAATCCATATACATATACAAATATAAAAACATCATCAAAGCATATGCCAAACATAAACCATCATCAAACCAAAACTTCTTTGCCTCAACTAGCAAACAATGAGGGATATAGGGCCTGTTTTTGATCTGTCATCTCCCATATAGTTTCTTCAGGCCCAAAGTACATCCATTGCACTTTAACCTACTCTATGGATCTATTCCTAATCATGAGGTGTTTCCGCTACAATATGCACTGAGGCTTTTACTGGAACTCTCCTTCTTTCTCCACCTGCAATACAAACCAATCAATAACATGATCAACATCCTTTATATATTTCTTAATCAATGAAATAAGGAAAACATCGTGGACTTTCACTGTTGGAGGTAGTGCAAGTCAACATTCCACTGGTCCAATCCTCTCAAGGGTCTTGAAAGGCCCACAATAGCGTGGTTCCAACTTGGCACATGAACCAATCCGCAAAGAGCCTTTGTTGGGCTTGATGCACAAATACACATGCTCCCCAACTAGAAACTCTTTGATCACCTTGTGTTGATCAACATAAATTTTCTATCTATCATGTGCTTCCTTTATATTCTTCTTTATAACTTTCATTTCTTGTTCCATGTCCATCAACATGTTTGGTCAAATAAGTACCCTATTCACAGGATCACTCTATATGATGGGAGTGTTACAACTCCGTCCATACAATGCCTCAAAAGGACTCATCCTCAATGCCTCCTGATAACCATTGTTGTATGCAAAATCCACTAATGGAATATACTCCTCCCATTTCCTCTACTGGTGCATCACATGCATCCTCAACATATCTTCCAAGATCCTGTTGACCCTCTCTATCTAACTGTTACACAATATTTTGTCACACCTCATGTTCACTTCTTGTTCCATATCCCAAAGTGCCAAAACATTTAAAACTGTGTAGCATATCCATCATGATATACAAACCAAACCTCCTTGAAGAATCAAAGGAAAATTGCCTTGAGTCAATTCTGAAGAACGTTAACTAAAAACCTAATTTTTAGGGCCAACACATTTTGTTACAATGCTTGCCCATTCTGATGGTAGGTTTGTCTGTTCTATGCTAACATTGTTAGTGTAGGTTTTGATATGAAAACCCGCGCTAAACCTCTTCTGACAGGTTTTCCCAAATTGGAGGAGAAGCTTTGTACACTATAACCTTCGAGAACAATGAGCTTGATATTGGTTGTTGTTGATATGGTTGAGCTCTCGCATTTGGAAGTCTTGATCTTATCATTATGGGATTTCCCCTTGAAATGTGGACCTTCCTTCCTCTTTTTTGGATCCCTAACTCCATCTCCCTTCCTATAAATCAACTCCCTTCCATCCCCAAATGGTTGGTCATTGATTGCTACATTCCTATACTGAGATTATGCTTACATGATGCCCATTCAAACTTGGAGAAGGAGTGCTTGAAGAGTATTTGCTTGGACCTGGACATCCACCAAAAGGAGGTCTCCAACATCAAGGCATAGGTTGTATGCTTCCCTTTTTAGCTCATTAATATACACATCTGATGTTCACTTTCCATAATTATGTAAATGTTTATGCTATTAGCTTAATACTCCTTGATCTTTTAAGTAGTTTATGTTTGATGTATTGCATATATGCTCATGTATCTTGCATAGCTATTTTATCTTTCTTATAGGTACTTAGACGTGAAGAAAAAGTAAGAAGCGAGCCTGGAAGCAAAGGATTCAAAGTCATCTTTAAAGGATTGAGCAATTATCATCAGATTGAGGTAGGTTTCTCCTTCTCTCTACATTTGTTAAACATAAGCTAGGAAAGTGTATGTTAGTTAGTTTAGTTTGTTGCTAGACCCACTCATTGGGCTAGAGGGATAACCTATGTCCATAGAGGGGATTTATCTTCACAACAAAATGGTGACTCCACTAGGGAAGCTATAGCCTCTTCAATCTCTTTTCTCATTTGATCTCTTGATCAGTTTGACCAACCATCGAGTTCTCAGTTAGTTTGAGTCTGTATAGGTCTGCACAATCACTGATTTCTACCTTAGAGTGCTAAGTCTAGAGTTTGTGGATTTTTTTATTTTTATTTTTTTCTTATTCCTCGCCTAGCATGCTTTTTTCTTTGACAGTCGCGCTGTCAGTGCACTTGACTTGTAAACAATCATGTCGATCCCCTGTTCAACACTAGTTTGGGCATAACAGCCACACTGATCTCAGAGATTGGAAAAAATTTAGGGTTTCCTTATCAAAATTGAGTGTGTTTGAGCCCTTGAGGTCTTGTCTTGTCCAGTATGATTAGATTTATAGATGTTTTTGTTGGAAATAATACTGAGAGGGGGGTTGAATCAGTATTATCAGATCAATAAAACCTTTTCAATTTCATACTCAGAAACATATACGCGACTTCAGTTAAGTGAACCCGCGTGTACACGCGACTGTGTCTAAAGCAACTTGCGTATATGCAGATATCTTATGATTCAGTTAATCTTATCTTCAGTAAATGCATCAGAACATTATTAAGCAATTTAACAGTAAACAGGTGCAGTATAACAGAACAGAACATCACACAAGAGCCACACACATGAACACCATGATATAAGCTGGAAACCCAATGTGGGTGAAAACCACCTGCTGCAATTCGTCTCTTTCTTCTTTAATGAGAAACTTCTTTTACAATATACTGGTGCAGTCCTTTACCAGTATGCAGGCTACAACCTGCAGAGGGCTACAACCCTCTCTTTCGTTTTCCAACTACTTCTGGAAGGGAGCTACAACCCCCTCAGCTCTTGTACTAGCTGATCCATTTACTAGTACGTAGGTGCTGACCCTACAACCTTCAGGGACCACGTTTCATCAATTTTCAGACTGGATCCAAGAGTACAAAGCAAACATTACTGCAATACAATCATCAACTTATACTTGCATCATAATTCATTAAACAACCCAATACCGAATCACTGAAACCCTGTCATCAAGAACACAGAACCCAAACCAGAATCTAGAACTCTGCAACAACCACAAGAATCAGCAACAACTTGAAATATCAACCCTTATCATGCATACGCTACTTCCCTGTACCAAAACCGCGTGTATACGCGCTTTCTCCAAAGGCAACCCGCGTGCAGATCTAGAAATGATTACTTCTGCCTTTGCTGTCAGATCCGACCCTTACCAAGCGTCCCGAACAGATAACCAGCAATACCAGATCCTCTCACTGCGTCAGCCACTCACAATCCATACTTCTTTGCCTAGTGATCTTCTCCTTATATAGCCTTAGGCCTTGTTCAATACCAAGAGCCAAAACCATAGAAACACAATACCATCAACCTCGAAACTAGGGATCAAACACGTCCGTCGAGACATTATGGTCCAAAAACCATAGGCACAACTTCCAAGGTCTAACTACCACGGACCAAAGGTACTTTTCACATGTACGCACTTTTACTGAAGCCAACCTGCGTGTACACGCGGATTCTCCTTGCTGAACCTGCGTATATCTCTTTCTTGTCCTGCTGTACTGAGATCTGTCCTCTGATCAAGTTGCCATCACCTGTACCAACCTCTGAGCACCTGTACCAACCTCTGAGTGAGTTGCCATCAAGGACAACACTTGAAACATAATGCCAACAATCTCCCCCTTTGGACTTGATGGCAACCACCACACCAAGTCACTCTCCCCCTTTGACATCAAGGGCAAAGGGCGTACCAAGATATGCTCTTCTTTGGTATACCTTCTACTGTCCATACTGCTGTCCATACTCCCCCTGAGTACATGCTGAAGTTTCTGATTTGGCTCCCCCTTTGTATATGCCAAAGAGTACCAATCTATCCACGCTCCCCTTGAGCAGATGCAAGTTCTAAGACCAGCCATTCAGATCTGTATCATAAGCATCAGCCTGCAATATCATTCCTTTGATCAAACAACAAGATGTATCATCAACTTCTAACCATAGTGCCAACAATGAATTATTTGAAGAATATTCTCCCCCTGAGTGTGAGCCAACCATGTCTGAACCATTTCCTGAGTCTGTTCTGCTCCCCTGAGCCTGAGCCAACCATGACTGAACCTGGGTCTGTTCTGCTGCCCTTTCTTCATATACGCGACTTTGCAGCCTGTAACTCGCGTATATACGCGACTTGTCTTCATTATATCAGCGTATGCAGGATGGAATACTGAATTTCATCACTTTCAGATTCCCCTGTGTCTGTTATGTCAGCTGACTGAGTTATCCCACACCTTTCTGTCTCTGTCTTCTTCAATTCCTGCAACTGTGATGATGTATGGTCCCCTTGTCTTGAATTTTGAAATCTGCTTCTGCATTCCCTTGCTTTATGCCCATAGTTGTTGCATGTATAACACCTTATATTTTTCATGTTCCTTCTATCACAATCAATTGCTTTGTGTCCATATGCATTACAGGCAAAGCAATACCCTCTGAAATACCTGGGATGAGATGATCTTTCTTGAACCATTCTACTTCTGCATCTGGCTGCAACATGTCCAAGATTATGACATACATAACATTCAACATTATTCAGCGGAGGAAATAATCGTCTATCACGTCCATAGTTAGGAGTAAAGGATCTTCCTTGAAGAATTTCTTTCCTTGGTTGTTCCTTGAGCATTTCAGATTTCTCATTAGAGTTTCTTGTCTCACCTTGTGAACTAGATTCACCTTCAACATATTCATGAAAACCAAGACCAGTCTTGATAGCAGGAGATCTTTGACTATTAAGAATATCATCCAAGACTTTAGAACTATCTTGAAATCGTAAAAGCTTATCCTTTTCTTCTAGTTTATCTTTCAAGATATTTACCTCAACTTGATGTTGTTCTTCCTTTTTCAGATACTGCTTCCTTAGGTCTTCTTCAACTTTTCTCCCTTCTTCTACTTGTCGCTTTAGTTTGATCACTTCATGTTCTTGATCTTCAAGATCTTCTTTTAGAGAGAGGATCTTTGATTCAAGTCTCTGAATAGTTGTGCTCTGATCTTTTGCTATATCCTGCAATTTCTCCCTTACCCTGGTTTCTGTTTCCAATAGTTCTTTTAATTTGGTAGCTTCTTCAGTTTCTGCATTCTTCTCTTCATGTGCCATGAGACTTTTAATATCCTCGCTATTATAGGATGAAGCATTCTTCTTCTTGTGCGCCATGAGACTTCTAATATCTTCACTATCATTTAATGAACTTTTAATATGGGAATAATAGCTTCTACCATCTTCTTCATATATCCTTTCTTTGTTATGAGGACATCTAGCAGCATAGTGACCAACTCTACCACATAGAAAACATTTGAAAGGCAGCTTATCTTTGAACCGTCCAGTTCCCCGTTCAAGATTCTTGACAAAATTTACCTCATCTTCTTCCTCTGACACTTCGAATGCGGCCTCTGGTGGTACCTCTATTCGCATTTCAAAAGCAGTTAAGATCCCGTGAAGCTGTGACATGGTAATTTTTCGCACATTCTCCTTTTCTTCTATGGCAGATACTTTAGAATCAAATTTAGTAGACAGAGATCTCAAAACCTTTTGAACTAAGACAACTTCCTCAAATTCTTCACCCAGATCCCTCATACAATTCACAATCTCATCCATACGCAGGAAATAATTAGCTACGCTTTCATTACTTCGCATCTTAAGAGTTTCATATCGGATTCTGAGAGTTTGAAGCTTCGCTATTTTTACCTGATCATCTCCTTCGTAGCTTGTAACGATTTTGTCCCATATTTCCTTAGCTGATTTGAGATGCATGATCTTCATAAATTCTGATTGAGTCAAAGTACTCAATAGGACATTAACTACTTTGGCATTGAGCTCATATTGCTTTTTCTCTGCTGGATCTGTAGGAGTTGCTGATGGGAATTTGTATCCTCCTTCTATGAGTCCCCAAACTTCTGCTCCAAGAGACTGTAGATATGCAGTGGTTCTTATCTTCCAGTGAGTAAAATTGTTCCCGTCAAAGACTGGTGGCCTGATGTGTGCCTCTCTTTCTGGATTAGCCATTTTGATGGATCTTTTCCTTCAAGCGATCAAGCTTCCTCTGAAGGACCGGCTCCGATACCAATTGTTGGAAATAATACTGAGAGGGGGGGTGAATCAGTATTATCAGATCAATAAAACCTTTTCAATTTCATACTCAGAAACATATACGCGACTTCAGTTAAGTGAACCCGCGTGTACACGCGACTGTGTCTAAAGCAACTTGCGTATATGCAGATATCTTATGATTCAGTTAATCTTATCTTCAGTAAATTCATCAGAACATTATTAAGCAATTTAACAGTAAACAGGTGCAGTATAACAGAACAGAACATCACACAAGAGCCACACACATGAACACCATGATATAAGGTGGAAACCCAATGTGGGTGAAAACCACCTGCTGCAATTCGTCTCTTTCTTCTTTAATGAGAAACTTCTTTTACAATATACTGGTGCAGTCCTTTACCAGTATGCAGGCTACAACCTGCAGAGGGCTACAACCCTCTCTTTCGTTTTCCAACTACTTCTGGAAGGGAGCTACAACCCCCTCAGCTCTTGTACTAGCTGATCCATTTACTAGTACGTAGGTGCTGACCCTACAACCTTCAGGGACCACGTTTCATCAATTTTCAGACTGGATCCAAGAGTACAAAGCAAACATTACTGCAATACAATCATCAACTTATACTTGCATCATAATTCATTAAACAACCCAATACCGAATCACTGAAACCCTGTCATCAAGAACACAGAACCCAAACCAGAATCTAGAACTCTGCAACAACCACCAGAATCAGCAACAACTTGAAATATCAACCCTTATCATGCATACGCTACTTCACTGTACCAAAACCGCGTGTATACGCACTTTCTCCAAAGGCAACCCGCGTGCAGATCTAGAAATGATTACTTCTGCCTTTGCTGTCAGATCCGACCCTTACCAAGCGTCCCGAACAGATAACCAGCAATACCAGATCCTCTCACTGCGTCAGCCACTCACAATCCATACTTCTTTGCCTAGTGATCTTCTCCTTATATAGCCTTAGGCCTTGTTCAATACCAAGAGCCAAAACCATAGAAACACAATACCATCAACCTCGAAACTAGGGATCAAACACGTCCGTCGAGACATTATGGTCCAAAAACCATAGGCACAACTTCCAAGGTCTAACTACCACGGACCAAAGGTACTTTTCACATGTACGCGCTTTTACTGAAGCCAACCTGCGTGTACACGTGGATTCTCCTTGCTGAACCTGCGTATATCTCTTTCTTGTCCTGCTGTACTGAGATCTGTCCTCTGATCAAGTTGCCATCACCTGTACCAACCTCTGAGCACCTGTACCAACCTCTGAGTGAGTTGCCATCAAGGACAACACTTGAAACATAATGCCAACAGTTTTTCTCTGATTGTCTGATTTGATTAGAAAATTCTTATCTTTTGAGTTTTCAATTGTTTGAGTGAAATTGATTGAATCTAGGGTTTATTGGTCATTTTATTGTCACTTTCCTCTTGTAAGAGTCACCCAATTAGTGGTTTGCCAATTGATTAGACCTGGTTATCTGTTAAAATCATTCAAAAAATTGGTTTCAATTAGTTTTGGTTTGCCTTTTGCAAAGTTTCTTTCCAATTGTGTTAGGTCATATTGCATTTGAAATTGATCTTTGTGATTTATCAAGCATAGTTTACATTGCTTGGTTTGCAAACTAAAAAGAGTGCATTTGTTTAATTATTCAAAAGAGAAAAGTGAAACACATTTTCATTGAGTGCTTTTGGATTTGATTTTGTGTTACTTTGATTGGTGCATCGTTTGCATTAGGAGCATTTGAATCAAAAATTTCATTTTTTTCCTTAGTTGAAGCTTAATTGCATTAGAGCATCTGAAATCAAAGAGAACATCATTTAGATAAAGTGCATCTTAGTGAAGTAAAAGTCATTTTTTCTTTTGATAGATTGCATGTTGGATAGTGAAAGTGAAGTTTAATTTTTTCTTTTTCATATTGCATTTGGAAAGAAAAAGGTTAGTGGAGGCATGTTCTTTGATGCATTCTCTTGTTTGTTGCATTGATTGATTCAACTCTCTTCCCTTGCTAGTATAACATTCATCGAAGTGAAAAGTTTCCTTTTCTCATATAGTTGCATTTTAGGATTCAGGTGACATCGTTTGAGCCCAAAATTGAAACAAAATTCAAGAACAACATTAAAATTTACTGAATTAACCTAAGAAGCATTTGGAACTTAATGCAAACATTTATAGGTTAGGCTAGAGATGTGTTCCGATGTCTATAAACCTAGTAGCTGTCGTTAACTACATACATTGTATCCCGGGGGTGAAATCCCATTTTAGTATGAAATTATATAGGAGGTTCTCTAGTACTCTCAGGTATATCGGAGGAACTATAGTATGGAAAGTATATGGGAGTGCTCTCACCGAACTGTTATGCATTAGACAACGCTAACACATACTTGTGCTCCCTGTACTGTCATGCATATATTGGGAGACCCCACTATGTTTCTATCCTTTACCCACAAGTAACCGAGTCAGCCACCTTATAGAAGCGATACATCGACCACAACATTTGGGGAGATCGACCACCATACGTCAAGTCCTTGGTTTCAGACAAGGTGCATATAATTATTCACGGATACTTAGTAAACCCTCTTGCCTACCTTACCCCTCTTTTATTTTGTTTCCTTAATTTCTAAAATCAATTAATTGACCACAGAACATCATCCTTCCTATGGAAATTCTCCTTATTAGATCTTAGGTTGATACTGATGGCAACATTTCATGAATCTACCAGTCAAGGAAACCCCTCTTACGATAATTCTAGTCCTTTTCCTTCTTTCAGAAATACTAGTGCTCCTTATATGGCAACGTTGTCCCTTCTTGGATTAACCATTGGTCTTCCAATTTGGTTATTTTTGGCCTCAATGATTCTGAGTGTCCAAACTGATTTTGAATTGAGTTCTCCTCCACATGAATAACATCAATGCCATGTTGATCCTAAGGTTGACCCCTCACCTTATTCACCTATTTCTTAACCCCGTTCTTCCTCTTTGCTTGGTGAAAGTCTGGATTCTAGTAATGAGGAAGCTAAGAATAAGAAGAAGAGGACGAAGAAGAAGAAGTAAAATAAGCAAGGGAGAAACCAAGAAACCATTTCTATGGATGCAACTAATGTAGAAAAATCTTCCAACCAACCCTAGAAAGTAAAATTCCCTTGCATGTTATGTAAGGGTGACCACCTTCTCAGAAATTGTCCTGGTATTCCCAAAGTATTAGAAGTGTGGTCCATAGTTTCACATCAACCTTTGTCATCATCCTCTGGAGTTCATGTTGGTGACAAACCCTCAACTAGTGACAGTAAAGCTCATGGGAAAAAGGGAAAAGTAAAATTTCTTTGTAAGTTGTGTGAAGGTAACCATCCCATTCACCTTTGTCCTCTTTTGGATGAAGCTTCCAAAGATTTGGAAAACCTTACTACTTCTTAGCCTTGTCTTCCTGCTGGTTATCAAAATCTTTCCCCTGATCCTCTGCTAGTTTATCAAGTGATTGATCAAAAGTCATATTTTGTCAACCTTGCTCTCTCCGAAACTGAGTCTCGTGAGGCCGTTCTCGACCAACCATTGGTTGATAAAATGGTAGACCTGACTCCACCTTCAATTAACCATACCTTTAGGGTAGAGAGTGAACCTCATACTACTCAAGTTCCCCTAGTTTCTTTTGTTTTGAATGAACTGGAGGAAAATCCCACTATTCTTGAGGTGCATGAGAGCAGTTCTCCTGTTCACTTAGTGAAAGAGGGCAGCTCTCACATTCCTAAGATACCCCCTGTGAGTAGTTTAGTCACTTCTTTTGATTAGAATCGACTGGTAGGATATCACCTTCCATCTTATGTGCTTTTCCAGATTACAGTACAAGTTTATAATATGGTCGTACCGAGCATATTCATAGATAAGGGTGCATCTATTAGTATTCTATCGTCAACTGCTTGGCAAGATTTAGGTTCTTCATAGCTTGTCCCCGTCACCCAAAATCTGTTAGCTTTTAACAGAGGAGCCCATCAACCATTAGGGATCCTTTCTAAGTTACCTATTACTTTTGGGAGGAAATACTATCTATATAGACATGATGGTTGTCCAAGGACCTTTATATTTTGATCTACTCCTTTGTCATGACTATGTTTATGTCATGTGAGCTCTTGTCTCTTCTCTCTTTCATGTGATGTGTTTCTCGCATGAAGGAAGAATTTTGATCATTAATCAACTTACATTCATTGGTATTGAATCAACTCCCAATCAACGATCATCCCTAAATGGTTCTTATGTGAAAGTTGTATCACCCCCACCATAGGTTAATTACGTGGCCATCTATTCCCTACCCACATCTACTGATGCTCTAGTAGGTGATGTAGTATGCCATGTACTGGGGTCATTAGAGCTTGATTTTTCCATGGGATCCTAGGACATGTTTTCCTTCCAGAGTGTTTTTATCCCTTATGATGAGAACCTCTTGGAGGCCATGGTATCTTTTGGTCTATGATCAAAAGGTGTTGGATCAGAGTTCCTTGTCTTGTGTCAAGATCATTAAAAAATGAAGTGAGGACCATGAGGATAGTTATTTGACTATGTCAAACTCATTAAAAAGTGAAATACATGCTATGAGGATAGTGATTTTTCTATGTCAACCTCGTTAAAAAATGAAATAGGGTATGAGCATGGTTCCTTTACTTATGTCAAGCTCAGTAAAAAATGAAACAAGGTGTCATGAGCATAGTTATTTTCCTGTGTCAAGCTCATTAAAAAAATGAAACAAAACCCCTTCCAATTTGAGTCTTTGATTAGATCTCGTAAAATCCTAGTCGAATCTTTCACTTGATCTCATAAGTGAACCTTCATTCCATCCACTTGTTAGTAACAATGATCTGAAGTTGGATATTAAATTAAGGAGAATATGTATTATAGACTCATGTGTAGGAGTGCCTATATTATTTAGTGCAATGGATCGAAAACATTGTGAACAATAAAAACATTTAACAATTGCAAAACATAACAATTCAAAACACCAACACAGTAAATAATCAAGGATTTCACCAGAATTCCTGGCTACATCTCCTGGTCTAGCTTTCAGTGTCGACCTCTATATTATGTCTTCAATAATAGAGTTTATAGGTGTGAGCCCAATGAGAGCCATAACACAATAAACAATGATATTACATAGGGTTTTCACTCGAAAACCTTGAGTCTAAAGAGTGCATAGAGTCTCCCTCCTAGTGCCTATAATCAACTGTTCGTAGCTATGCATTTTCTCTGACTCTCTGTCTCAATATATCTCCTCTCTGATTTTGCCTCCCAGTTCTGTCATAGGATGGCTTTTTAAGCCTAACAACACTGTCTGTCCATCTCCTTGTTTGGGCTCTCTGGCTTCCAGCTGTTTCTCTTCTTCCCCAGGCTCTTTGGCTCCTGTCGAGCATTCATGAACTCATTGTTGAAACACTTGGGGCACAAGGCTACTAACAGGATGAAATACTGGCGGGCATGGGTGGAAATGGCTGTTTGGCCTTCCCTAAGGAAAATCCTTAAAACAATGAATTTTTGGTCTCCAAAGGAAAATTCATAGAAAACATAGAAAATCCAACAAAAACGCTTTATGTCAGAACTCAAATAATATCAAATCGCATCCATAAACCTATCGGGTCCAACCTTTATCGCATGTCACAAGTCGCGGCTCTTTCATATTGTTGTGATCCCCCTCCTTTATCGATCGTCGATCACCGATATCAGCATATCACATATCGCAAGGTCGCGTGTCTCTGTGTTGTTCCACTAGTCCACTCGCTGATCATCGATTGGCAATTGGCACCATTGTCCCATCACAATCGCAATCTCATTACCTGAAGCCTATTGGTATCACCCCTTTGTATTGTTGCGATGCGATAAGTCACAATTGCATATCACTGAGTCTCTAGGCCTACGGTAAGTCCTCCCTTTGGAAATCTACGATGCAATAATGTAATCTCTGCCATTGACCTATGCACTCAATCAATGGTCCACATTGTATCGCTGATCACAATCGCATTTCTCTAAGGGCTGCCTCCAATATACTCTGCTGGCCTCTCCCAATGCGATATCCCGATTTAATCTGGGTCGTTAATCTATCCGATCCAACGGCTCCTGTGCAATGAGAATTCACTCTCTGCTTCACTCTGCTTTCTGCCATTCCTTAGTGTTTATCTCCGCGATCTCTGTTTCCACAGTTTAAACATGTATTTCTCTAGTGCAATAAACGGTTGTGATGCGAGACTTTCAAACATATTTTTCCCATTTTAAATACAATTGAAGAGTTAAGAGGTTTATCCAAGATCCATTTTGGATCAAGCCTCCCCACTGAAAACGTTTTTGGATGACCAAAAGTTTGTTTTTAGGCATTGATCAAGTGAGGATATAGTTCCCTCACTTTTCCAATTTCTATCCAACGTGCCTTGCTTGGATTTGAACCTTTGAGTCTTACTATCATGTACTCAACATCCCCTTGACACATAGCTCTTACCTTCCTGTCCAGAATTATGTCGTCCTGTAACTCATTGAGATACTTAGGCAACAAATCCCCAATAGAAGGCAACTGAATTTGCTCTTCAGGATCTTCAATCAATGAAGGTTCATACAATCTCAAGTTTTCTGCATTAACGATTGAATAGATCTATATATAAGCTGGAAAATCAAGGTGAAATTTTTTTCACCAATTTTATCAATTATCTTGAAAGTTCCATACCTTATTGGTTTTAGCTTCTTACCTTCACCTTTCATTTTGTCTTTGCTGATATACAGCCAGACTTGATCACCAACTTGATAATTATGCTCAACTCGATGCTTGTCATATCTTGCCTTGTACTTGGCTTGACTTCTTTCCAACTGTTCCTGTATTACCTGGTGAATTTCCTAGATTTGTTCAATGAAATTGGTTTCTTTGTCCACATCACTATGTCCATCAACTGCTATGTCTTTACCAAAGATAAAATCCAAGGGAGACTTTGGTATAAAACCAAAACAAGTCTCAAAAGGAGATCTCTGAGTAGAAGAGTGCTTAGCATAGTTGTAAGCATGTTGCACATAATACAGATGCTCATCCCAAAGCTTTGGATGCTTGCTGCAATAACCTCTGAGCAACTGGATCACTGTCCTATTGACCACTTCTGTCTGACCATTTGTTTGTGGATGAAATGTTGTGCTCTTCTTCCACTTGGTTTCCATCAACTCCCATATATTTGACCAAAAATTCCCAACAAATCGAGAATCTCGATTAGATACAATAGAAGTGGGTAACGCAAAATGAACCCATACATTCTGAAAGAAAAATTTTGTTGTTTGTTCAGTTGTCCTACTTGTTACATGGTATCAAAATACACATTTTACTGAACCTATCCATAACAACATACAAATAATCATGATATTTCCCAGATTTTGGTAATCCCCCAACAAAATCCATGGAAACACTTTCCTAAGGACGAGAAGGAATTGAAAGTGGAGTGCACAAGCCTAATTTCCGATTATTGGGCTTGCTTGTAGCACACATAGTACACCCTTTGATATATCTAGAAACTGTCTCATGCATTCTTGGCCAATAATAGAACCTTTGTAATTGTGCAACTGTTTTACGTACACCAAAATGACCTGATATGAGAGAAGTATGTGCTTCTCAAATTATGTTAAATCTTTCAGTTTTTGGAATGCATAACATTCCCAAATGATATAAGAGTTGGTCTTTTGTATAATAATCCAATTCTTCTACTTGCTTTCCATGACTTAAAGTTGCATATACATCTTTAAAATCTACATCTTGAGCATATTGTTCAATGTAACTTTCATGAATTACTGAGTTATGCTTAAGTATAGCAGATGCATTTATGATTGGTCTTGATAACATATCTGCAACCTTATTGAGTATTCCCTTCTTATATCTGATGATAAGATGAAATTATTGTAGAAAACCCATCCACCTATAATGTCTTGATTGCTACAATTTAGTTTGTGAGTGAAAATATTGAAGTGGTTGATGATCTGTATGTATGATTATTTCTTTACTCATTAGGTAATGTTTCCACTTTTTCACACTTTGTACTAATGCATCCAATTCTTTATCATATGTGGGATAATTAGGTACTGTAGAAGTAAATGTCTCAGAATGATAGCATATGGGTTTTCCGTGTTGCATCAACACTGCTCCCATAGCATAGTCACTGGCATCTGTCTCAATCTCAAATGGATGTTGAATATCTGGCAGTGCTAGTACTAGTGCTACACTGATTTTCTCTTTTAAGGTTTCGAAGGCTTTCTGTTGTTTGCCTCCCCACTTAAACGCCTGTTTCAATCCTGTTAAAGCATGTAATGGAGCAGCAATCAAAGAAAAGTTAACAATAAACTTTCTCCAGTATTGTGCTTCCCCTAGGAAACTCCTAACCTCTGTAGCAGATTTGGGCTTAGGCCAGTTCACAATGACTTCAACCTTAGAGGGATCTATCTTCAATTCACCACCCCCTACAATATAACCCAAATAATTTAAATATGTTCTGCCAAATTCACATTTTGACAATTTTACATAGATATTTTCTCTTTTTAAAACATCTAAAGTCTACTTTACATGATTTACATGGTCTTCCCATGTCTTACTAAAAACAAGAATTTCATCTAAATAAACAATTACAAAATCATCAATAAAAGGTCCGAGTACATCATTCATAACTCTCATAAATGTAGGAGGATCATTAGTTAAGCCAAAAGGCATAACCAACCATTCATAAAGTCCTTGCTTTGTCTTGAAAGGAGTCTTCCACACATCCTATTCTGCAACTCTGACCTGATGATAACCACTTCGCAAGTCTAACTTAGAAAAGTAAACTGCTTCTTTCAATTGATCTAATAAATCATCAATACGAGGAAGAGGATAACGATTCTTGATCGTTATTTTAATTAGTGCTCTATAATCAATGCACATTCTCCACAAACCATATTATTTCTCACTAGCACGATTGGAGATCCACATGGTGATGTGCTTGGTCATATAAACCCTTTATCGAGAAACTCCTATAGGGGAGCATCTTGCTCAAATAAATATCATGTACTATTTCTCACTTGTGTCGCAGATCTTTTGGTTCTTGAAATAGAACATCATACTCTGAAACAACTTTAACTAAATCACCTTTCTGTTTAGAATCAAAGCCTTCAAATGCATTGGCTTTTTCAGGATCCTTTTCCTTTACAACCATTAGTAAAAACTTCTTACTTGAATTCACAATTCCCTTCATCTGTCTTGAATTTATGAGAGAATAGTTACCTTTGAGTTTATGAGCTCTTACAATATATTCTATTCCATCTTTAGTGAGTTGATACTTATTCTCAGCTCTATAGAAAATAGCTTTCCTATCATACAAGTATGGACTTCCCAAAACAATACCACATATATCCAATGGAACTATATCTAACTCAACCTCATCTACAAATGTTGATCCAATAGCAAAACTAAGTTTACATTGTCTCGTTACTTGTAGCTTTGTTTTATCACACACCCAACCTAATGGATATGGCTTCTCATGAGGTTTTGTTTGTAATCCCAACTTCTTTACAATTGTTTCAGAAATCAAATTTACTTGTGATCCACTATCAAATAAAGTATCAATCTTATTATTCTTGGAAATTTTACTATAATATGAAAAAGTTCATTTCTTTCCCTCTCATTACTTTCATTATCAACAGATTGTGTAGAATTACTTGTGGATGCTTCAGAATCTTTACCTTCAATACCTGTGGTTGTAACAGTTGTTTCATCACCTAAATCTGATCCCAAGTCCTGTTGAATAGCAGTAACATTCTTTCTCTCCTTTCCACCGAACTTCTTAGGTTTCCATTCTGGATGCAAAAACCAGCAGTGTGCCTCATCGTGTCCTTCTTTCTTGCAATGAGTGCATGAAGGTTTATCCTTCTTTACAGTGTTTTCTTTCCTCTCCTTCCATTTCAGTTTCTTCTTTTCCTTGCTCTTGCTTACATAATATTTAGATGATCCCCCAACCTCTGGGTTTACATTCTTACCTCTAGCTTCTAGATGTGTGGCTTGAATTGATACATCATCTAAGCTAGTGGGATTAAACATGAGAATAATATGCTTTAAATAGCTATGAAAGCCACCTATATACTTCAATAAAGTCTCATGTGAATCTAATGATATACCTAGAGTTAAAGCTCTCTTCCTGAATTCCTTAGTATAACTCTGTACACTTTGACCCTTCAATTGATGAAGAGTTTGCCAACTCATCATTGCGTGCTGCATGTAAGCTAAAGGATAGAATTTCTTTTTGATAGCAGAAAAAAATTCCTTCTAGGTAGAAATGATTTTACCATGTTTTTGCAGATCAGATTATGTCTTGCCTTCCCACCATACTAGTGTAGTTCCTCCAAGTTGAAGGCTAGCCAGCTGAATCTTCTTTCTTTTTGAATCAACATTTTGTACCCTACAATATACATCAATTTATATTATCCAATTTTCTAGATTTTCTACATTGAGTTCTCCATCATAAATAGGCAAATCAAACTTCACATCTAATTTGATTAAGAAAGTTTTCTTCTTCTTCTTAGAAGAGATAGAAGATGATGATGATGAGGATGATGATGGAGGAGATGGTGGAGGAGTCATTCCTCCTTTTCCTTTGTCTGGTTTAGGTGTTGAAGTGCTTTCACCTCGACCCTTCTTAAACTCTAGATACAACTCTTCCACCATGGCATGGAGTGTCTTAAAACTTTCTATAAATTGAGATTCTTATCCCAATGGAGCTTCTTCTACAATTCTGCTCTGAGAATAGACTCTTCTGATCTCTGGATTAGCCTCAACAAGTTCTACTTCTCCTGTCTAAGCTTTAATCTAGTTAGCATTCAAAATCCAACACAAGCTTGTTTAACCTTAACAAAACCAAATGCTCTGATACCAATTGATCCTAAATTTGATATTAAATTAAGGAGAAAAGGTATTACAGACTCGTGTGCAGGAGTGCCTATATTATTTAGTGTAATGGATTGAAAAGATTGCAAATAATATAGACATTTAACAATTGGAAAACATAACAATTTAACACATCAACACAATAAATAATCAAGGAGTTCACCAAACCTCCTGGCTACGTCTCCTAGTCCAACTTTCAGTGTTGACCTCTATATTATGTCTTCAAGAATAGAGTTTACAGGTGTGATCTCAATCAGAGCCATAACACAACAAACAATGATATTACATAGGGATTTCACTCGAAAACCTTAAGTCTAAAGAGGGCACAGACTCTCCCTCTTAGTGCCTCTCATCAACTGTTTGTAGTTGTGCATTTTCTCTGACTCTCTGTCTCAATCTGTATTCTCTCTGATTCTACCTCCCTGTTCTGTCATGGGATGGATTTTTAAGCCTAACAATGCTGTCTATCCATCTCCCTATTTGGGCTCTCTGGCTTCTGGTTGTTTCTCTTCTTCCCTGGGTTCTCTGGCTCCCATCAAGTGTTCATGCACTCATTGTTGAAACACTTAGGGGCACAAGGCTGCTAATAGGATGAAACACTGGTGGGCATGAGTGGAACTGGCCATTTAGCCTTCCCCTGGCAAAATCATTAAAACAATGCATTTTTGGTCTCCAAAGGAAAATTCACAGAAAACATAGAAAATTTGACAAAAACACTTTATGTCGGAACTCAAATAATATCAAATCACATCCATAAAACTATTGGGTCTGGCCTTTATCGCATGTCACAAAGCGGGACTCTTTCATATGGCTGTGATCCCCCTCCTCCGTTGATCGCCAATCGCCGATATCGGCGTATCGCATATCGCAGGGTCACGGGTCTTTGTGTTGTTCCACTAGTCCACTCACTGATCTCTGATTAGCAATCGATGCCATCAGCCCATCACTATCGCAATCACATTACCTATGGCCTATCGGCATCACCAATTTGTATTGTTGCGATGTGATATTGCGATGCAATAAGTTACAATTGCATATCGCTGAGTCTCTGGGCTTGCAGTAAGTCATCCCTTTGGAAATATACAATGCGATAATGTAATCTCCACCATTGATCTACGTTCTTGATCAACGGTCCATGTTGTATCGCTGATTGCAGTCACATTTCCCTTAAGGCTACCTCCGATATACTCCACTAGCCTCTCTCGATGCGATATCCTGATTTAATCTGGGTTGTTGATCTGTCCGATTTGACAGCTCCTATGCAACGAGACCTTACTCTCCGCTTCACTTTGCTTTCCGCCATTTCTTAGTTTTTTCCTCAGCGATCTTTGTTTCTACAGTTTAAACATGTATTTCTTCGGTGCAATAAAAGGTTGTGATGAGGGACTTCGAAACATATTTTTCCCATTTTAAATACAATTGAAGACTTAAGAAGTTTATCCAGGATCTATTTTGGATCAAACGAGTAGTCTACTTAGGTGAATGAAATGAAGCTTGGGGGGCATGTACCATGAATTGAATCATTATTATGGGGGCATGGAAACATATCTCAAGCATAGTTTATCTTTGTTTTGAAGCTTGTGTAAAAATGAAACCAAAACCAAGCATAGTTTTTTCCCATTTCAAGCTTGTGTAAAAATGAAACCATTTCCCTTTTTACCTCTCATGATTGTTGTTTTATCAGCCTGTTTTTTTCTAGATGAGCCTTGATTTTTTCATTTCCATTGCCACCATCTCTTTATACAATCATACACTTTCACTTGGTTGTTTTACTCTTGCCTGAGGAACATCTACTATGAGTGGCCTTATTAGCCAACCTCTTGACCCTCACATGTTTTGTGCAGTTCCATCATGACCGGAACCAATTGCTATCCTTTTATACCACATGTTCTTCCAGGTGGAGTCCTCTTTCAACACTTTTCAGACTCCAAAAATATGAAAATATTACTGAGCACTTATCTTATTAGCCAGCCTCTTGACCCTCACATGTTTTGTGCAGTTCCATCATGATGGAAACTAATTGCCATCCTTTTATACCATGTGTTCTTCTAGGTGGAGTCCTCTTTTAGCTCCTTTCAGACTCCAAAGATATGAAAAGGTTACTGAGAACTTGTCTTTTCGAACTCATAAAAGTAAATGAAAAGACATTTACTCAGTATAAGTTTTACCCTTTTCCGGACTGAGATGGACTAGCTATGAAAAAGGAATACCTTAGTCGAACATGACTAAGAGGTTCTCTTGAACATTTTTTTCTACCTTTTCGGATTCGAGAGACTATCTACGAAAAGGGCCTTTGGATTTTGCTTTCTTCCTCTTTTTCAAACTCTCTAAACATGAAAAAGATGCTGAGTTACCCCTCCATCGGACTTGTGAAACTTAAACGACGTAGGACTTGTCACCATGACGAGACCAAGTTTCTCCTTCCTAGGTCTTGTAAAAATTACTAGGATGGATTCATCCAAAGGATGAACTTATATGGAAAGCATATGCTATCCTCTTCGAGCTTGTGATAAAAATAATGGAGTACTCACTAGAAATGGTGGGGGAAAAGGTGAAAGCAATCATCTCTTGTATTTTGTAAAGGTAGCATGTCACTCTTGAACATGACACTCATTTGTTACTCATGATGGGTTTGGGACATTCACATTTAGTCACTTTCTTTCCTAGGTTTGGTAAATCCAATTTTCCTCTCATATGATTATACCACTTCGTAATCATAACCTCTGATACTATGTTGAGTCAAATGCTGCCAAACTTCAGAGTTGTGTCACCGGTATGTTCAAGAGAAGTCCTATCTACAGTTATTTATCACTTGTACATTTTCTGACTTTCTACCACAGTCCTGTATCACACTTATCTACTCTACTACATCATTTGTTTCATGTTGATGATGTGAGATTCATTATGGTCCTCCTTCGATAGATCACTTCCTATCGACTTTAGCTCATTATCTGGGAAGATGATCTAGAAACTCCTTTCAAGTACCTTAGAGGTTGTATGCCTCAATGGCAAGTTCTTTGCATTCAACAACAGGTTTACATCATTGACCTTTGCTCAGATGATTCCACAAGTGTTTGACTTTAGCTTCATTATTCACATTCGTGGATTGTGATGATTGTACCTTGAGAGCCATTGTCACTATTGGTGGTTTCTCTTGTACTTGTTAACAATTTACACCATTGATGGTAATTAGGTAGTTTTCCATCATGTTTGACTTCGATACATCTATTCACATGTTAGAATCGTACATTGATGGGGTTGAGACAGAGCACAAGACCTTGTATTCTGTTTGATAAAATCCTGGTTGCATGGAGTTATAAGTTATTCATGATTGTACACATGTTCCCTCTAGATGGATGGTTGCAACCATATCGTGGGTCCATATTCATGATCCCTTCTATTTGGATGGTTGTGACCATACCATGGATCCATACACATGATCCCTTCTATTCGGATGATTGCATTTATACCATGGATTCATGTATCATTAGATGCCTATTCATGTACCATTAGGCATGATCATTAGAGGTGTCAGGTATGTATATGTCTATGTATATTCTTGATTTGCAGGTCTCCTAACATGTTTCTCTAGTGCTTGCACTCACTTGTAAATCATCTCATCCATCACTCCCTGTTTTTCCTTCATGCTTTAGGGGGCATCTGTTACACAATATTTTTTCACACCTCTTGTTCATTTCTCATTCCATATCCTAAAGTGTGAAAACATTGAAAATTTTGCAACATATCCGTCATGATATATAGACCAAAACCTCCCTGAATCAAAGGAGAACTTCCCTGAGTCAATTCTGAAGAAGGTTAACTAAAAACCCAATTTTTAAGGCCAGCGCATTTTGTTACACTACATGCCCATCTTGGTTGCGAGTTGGACTGTTCTACTCTAGTGATGCCAACATGTGTTTTGATATGAAAACATATAGTGAACCTCTTTTGGCAGGTTTCCCCAAACTAAAGGAGAAGCTTTGTGCACTAGAACCTTCGAGAACAACGAGCTAGATATTGGTTGTTGTTGATATGGTTGAGCTCTCCCATTTGGACCTCTTGATCTTATGATTATGGGATTTCCCCTTGAGATTTTGACCTTCCTCCCTCTTTTGTGGATCCCTAACTCCCTTTCCCTTCCTATAAAAACTCCCTTCCATCCCCAAATGGTTGGTGATTGATTGTTGCATCCCTATACTGAGATTATGCTTACATGTTTCCCATTCTAACTTGAATAAGGATTGCTTGAAGAGACTTTTCTTGGAATTGGACATCCACCAAAAGGAGGTTTCCAACATCAAGGCATAGGTTGTATTCTTCCATTTTTATCTCATTAATATATACATCTGATTTCCACTTTCCATAATTGTGTAAATGTTTATGCTATTATCTTAATACTCCTTGATCTATTAAGTAGTTTATGTTTTATGTATGACATATATGCTCTTGTATCTTGCATAACTCTTTGATCTTTCTTGCAGGTACTCATACATGAAGAACAACTAAGAAGCGAGCCTAGAAGCAAAGGATTTAAAGTCATCTTGAAAGGATTGAGCGATTAGCATCAGAGTGAGGTAGGTTTCTCTTTCTCTCTGCCTTCGTTAAACATCTTTATCCTTGTCCAACCATTTATTCGAAAAAAGAATTCAAGCTAGGAAATTGTATGTTAGTTTGTTTAGTTTGTTGCTATACCCACTCATTGGGATAGAGGGATATCCTCTATATGTAGAGGGGATTTACCTTCACAACACTAACCATCTATCTGTAGATGATAAGCTATATTGAAGGCCAACTTTGTACCCAAGCATGCAAATATCTCCTTCCAAAACTTGGAAGTGAAATTTGCCTCCTTGTCTAACACAATACTCTTTGGAACACCATGTAGTCTCACTATCTCTCTGATGAAAACCTATACTACCTCACTAGCATAATATGTAGTCTTCACTGGAATGAAGTGAGCTACCTTGCTCAACCTTTCAACCATGACCATAAAACAATCATGCTGCCTTAGTGTCCTTAGAAGACCTGTAATGAAATACATGGAAATGACCTCCCATTTCCATTTCGGAATAACAATAGGCAATAGTAGACCACCTGAATGCTTACATTTTTCCTTTACCCGTTGACAGTCTAAACATCTAGCGACAAACTTTGCCACTTCCTTCTTCAGATTCAACCAATAGTAAAACTTCTTCACCACTGTCAATGTCTTCTAATATCCTGGATGACCTGAATATGGTTTCACATGAAACTCACTCAATATAAGATTCTTGAGCTCACTCAATTTGACACATAGATACTGTATCGAAACCTAACCAAAACATCTACCGTGAGATGATAATCTGCATCATGATCCCCTGTATCTATACCTACACCTATACCTGCACCTAAACCTGTACCTGTGCCTGTACTCTGCTATAACCTATGCATGATCTCCATGTATTTGTCATCCCACTGTCCTACCTGTAAGATCCTATCCTGTAATTCTGTCCCATAGGATCTTATAACTACTATATGACTTACCTGTACCTTCTTGCTAAGAGCATCTGCAACTTGATTCTCCTTCCATTTGATGTATCTGATCTTGAAATCAAGCTCACTAAGGATAGTCAACCATCTAGCTTGTGTGGCATTTAGATTTGGCTGGTCAACCCACTGTGATCACTCATCAATGTAAAGCTCCTGCCTATAAGATAATGTCTCCACATCTTCAATTCATGTATAATCACTACTAGCTGAAGATCATGTGTTGGATATTTATTCTCATGCTCATTCAGTTTTCGTGACTCATAGCACACTACCTATCCTTCTTGCATGAGAAATCCACCAAGTCCCCTCTTGCAAGCATCTGTACACACTACAAACTCCATTTCTGGATTTGCAATATTTAGCACTAGTGCATGTGTCAACCACTGCTTAAGCTGCTAAAAAATGTCTTCACATTCCGCCATCCATTCAAACTTCTTACCTTTCCACTACAATGCTGTGATAGGATATGCAATGCATGAGAAGTTCCTGATGAACCTCCTGTAATAACTTGCTAATCCCATTAATGGTCTCACCTCATCTACGTTCTTAGGAGCTACCCATTCCATGATGGCCCTTATCTTTTCTAGATTTACTGCTATGTATTTCTTGGAGACGACATGTCCCAAGTAGTGTACCTCAGTCTGAAATAAGCTACATTTTCTAAGCTTAGCATATAACTGATTCTCTCTTCGCAATCTCAATACTACTGCTAAATGTTTGGCTTGTTCTTCCTCATTCTTAGAATATACCAATATGTCATCAATGAATACAATAAAAAACTTGTCTAAATAAGGACACAACACATTATTCATCAAACACATGAATGTAGTTGGAGAATTAGTTAAACTGAATGGAACAACAAAAACCTCATAATGCCGATATCTGGTCCTAAATTTAGTCTTGAAGATATCCTCTTCCTTGATGCATACCTCACGGTATCCTGATCTCAAGTCGATCTTAGAGAACACTTCTGATCCCTTCAATTGATTAAACAAATCATCAATCCTTGGTAAAGGGTACGTGTTCTTGATTGTTACCTTATTGAAATACCTATAATCAATGCACAATCTAAGGGTACCATATTTCTTCTTTATGAACAACACTGGTGCACCCCAAGGTGATACATTGCGTCTGATGTATCCTTTTTCCAACATTTCCTTTAGCTGCAACTTTAACTCTACTAACTTAGGTGTGCTCATCCTGTAAGGTTTTTTCGATAATGGAGCTACCCTTGGCACTAACTCAATAGAAAAATCTACCTCCCTATGAGGTGGAAACTCTGAAATGTCCTTAAGAAATAATCCCAAAACTACTGCAATACTGGGTACCTAATCAAGACATCAACATCCTCAACCTCCTTACCCTTGTCACTAGAAATGTTTATTTCAAACATCACACAATCCTTTCTGCAACTACGCTTATCCTGCATACCAATAACCATCCTCACTAATTTAGGTTTCTTCTTTCCCTACAAGGTCCTCTTTTCCCCACTATCATCCACACACTCAATGGCCTTGTCGAAGAAATCCACTTTGGTTTTATGAAGGTATAGCCAATCCATACCCAAAAGCATACTATATGAAACCAATGGAAATACATTCAAATGCATATTGTAGGTATACCATTTAACTAAAATGCACAAGCTCTTACCCAATGGTGAACTTGCTTCTTTGTACCTATTTCCAACTGTACCAACCAATATTCTGCTTGCACTTCTTTTCTCAAACCACACTTATCCACCAAGTCAGGATTAATATAGCTATAGTTAGATCCAAGATCAATCAAAATAGAAACAACTTGATCACAAAGCTTACCGTCCATCTCAATGATCGATGCCTGATAATTCACTTTCCTTTTGTCCACGGTTACATAAATCCAAGGAATGCTATGGATAACATCACCAACGTTATGCGCCTCTTGAGCACTATAGATCTGGGGTCTACCACCACTCTGATACTACCAAAAAATCCCTCTTATGATGATCATTACCACATATCCAACACTAAAATGGTTCCCTACCACCATCTCTAGGCTGCTACTCTCCATGTCCCTTCTTAGTTGTATTGAATCTCTTGTAAGGAACTATATTATATTTCTCACTTGCATCTTGAGGTATTATTCTCTTTGGTGGCCATTTTCCTTTAGCTTTTTCATTTCTCTTCAAGTCATGTTTCCTCTTAACTTTGCGCTTCTACTGCTCATAACAATGCTTCAACTTTCTGATGGCCTCCTCCAATGATCTAGGCTCATCGAACTAAATCTGGTTTCTATATACAATTGGAAGTGCATTGATGAATCTCTGAACCTTGGCCTTCTCCTCTCTGAGGTAAGGAACATATCTCAATAGATCTAGAAATATTCAGTATACTCCTCATATGTCATAGAACCCATTTGCAACTCATAAAACTCCTTAGCTCTATCATCGTAATACCTCTCAGACAAGTATTTATTTTTTAAAAGCCTTTCAAATACATGCCAAGTCAAATCATCCTCATGTATGTCCTTGAAATTATTCACATCTTCCCACCAAATATTTTCTTTACCTTTGAGATTGAAAAGGGATATCCTTGTTTTCACGTTTTCTAAGAAATCATGCAATCTAAAGAATTTCCTCATGCCAAGCAACCAAGCCTTTTCATCTTGTGATTTCTTTATCTCTCCATAAAAGGTAGGTGGCTTTTCCTTCTTGAACTCATTTGACAAGTATCCCCTATCATTCCTCATGTACATATGATAATGATGACGATCATGATGTCTATCAGAATCAGAACTAGAGTAATACCTGTGTCTATTACCCCTCCTATTCAGAATGTCCAACATCCTTCCATATCTAACAATGTCAGATATATTTGAACTATGTCTATTATGAGACCTGTTTCCATATGCCCCATTAGTCCTGTCCTCATGTCCATGGATGATTCGAAGAGGTCCCTTTAGCTGTAAATATGATAAACTCTGAAGTAATATCACATTCACCTCTTCTTGTTTCTCTTGTGCCTACATAATTTTGTCATCGTCTGCTTTGCAACTCCTTATTTCTTCCTTCAAGCTTCTCAATGTGTCTGTCAAGTCAGAAGAGTGACCCACACCATGCTTCCCATCTTATGCCTAGGGAGATTCTATGTAGTCTACCACCTTGCTATCCATATGATCTCTTTCCTGCATGACATACAATGTCAGGTAAACCAAATCACCATAAATCAACGTACCTTAACATAACTTGGGGAGGATAACTTGTCTACGATATCATCAAATCAATGTGATGCATGTACAACATAGCCATAATAACATATAAACATATATCAATAAGTGCATCAACGCATAACTATCATACTAACTAGGGTCCAGTCATCAATGCAAGGTCATATCAATAATGCATGCTATGAGATCATGCATGACAACAACCATTACTCCATTATACACATTTCCTCATGCAACTATCCACCTACGTAAGAAATTCCTAATCAACTATGCATACACATAACCACATGTAGTTGAGCATACATGATCAATTCTAGTAATTAACCTACAAGACTGATGCATGTAGTCAAATAACCAAGAATGCAACCCAACATACAAGGATGTAATCAAGTTGCATATAATTGTATAACCAATCGTATACTCAGGATGATGCATTCCATAAAATGGACATCAAGTTCCTCATGATAACCTTACTGCTACCATGATCAATATGATGTAGTGAAACAAACACATGGAATGCAAGTGTAAGAGCCACACACGCAAATGACATGCATGGATGACCAACACATTCACCCATATTTGTAGCACTAAATATGATTCAAAGAGAGTGAAACCATGCTCTGATACCAATCTGAAACACCCCCTCCTAGGTCTACCCAAAGTAACCATGTCAACCAGGGTAAACATGAGGAGAGATGATACTACAATAAGATTCGACCTCGTATGTCACCTTAAGGAGGTGGAATTGACGGAACATCACCTACAATCATCCAACATTATCAACAGAACCCTCAGGAGACAAGTCAACCACTTAGACAGCCTGTACCTAGGTCTCACTACTATTTTATAGCTCTTAGGCCATAGTCACTCTCATGCTATGGGAAAAGGAGTGACCAATGACTCAAAGTTGCTCTCATAGGCCTGCCTGCCAGTAATTGTGGACTAGAATTGTGAGTTCTGTTCCAACAACCCTGGGATTTAAGCCACTTTTCTAGCCAAGAATCTTGGCCTCTAACCAAAACTTGTTGTAACTTCTAGAATTAATTAAAAACATGATAACAATGATGATGAATCAAAAATTACCCTCAGGACTAGGCCTGAGCATCCCCAACAAGGATTGACATTCTGTCAAACACCTGGCATCAATGAAACCTATAGGTCTAGGATAGAAGACATAGCATAAATGATTGAAATAAATTATGAAACAGAAGCAGAAGGATCACATCCTTCTCCATTGAACTACTACATCATCAATTAGGTCTTGCACCCATCCATTTAACAATTACAATTAAATACATAAAATAACCATGACATGAACTAGTCATTCAACCATGCTTATAACCAGCATAACACTATATAAATATTAGAGATATGACAACCATTAAATCCACATATAAATCAATGCAAAAGTAAGAAAACTTAGATTTTATTAATCATAGGCAAATCTGACCAAGTTCAGGACTTTCACTTACCGCCCGACCACATACATGGCTAAACCAAATCTCTCTTTCATCCATTTGCACTTGTGCCATATTCCAAGCATTAATGTGGGATCTCGTAGAACAACCAATCCAAGAACAACCAAGGGACTCCATAGGTTAAACCACCTCCACCCTCATCAAATCGTGATCACACCAAAATCGGTGCTCCGATCACAACTGAACATAAATTGGAATACCATCTAGAATCCATCACTATCCTTGATGAATTTTCCGTCTCCTTGTCTCTTAGGCTTTACCGTAATCCAAACCTAGATCACTAGGTCCTAAACCTAGACTACTCCCTCGGGATCTACCATGTATCCTTCCAAAACCAGTGAAGTGATTCCTAGGCCTTTGGGAATGAACCTTGAGACCACCTCCACCCCAGATTCTGAAATCCATTCGACAATTCCAAAGCTCAAAAACCAAAATAACATCCCAACATACCATGGAATTCGGAAAACTGCTAGGCTAGGCTAAAATCACTATCATGACCTGGAAAACCCATGCCATTGACAACAAGAGAACCATACACCAACATGGAAAGCCATGCATGTCCAAACAAGCTAGGAAATCACCCATGCAAAAGGTTACCTACAAGTATTCCTACTAAAGCTGCTTGAGTCATGCTTTCCTTTCCTTACTTTTCCTTTCCTTGCTCCAAATAAGAGTGCTCCAAGAAAACTCTAAGTGCCCAAGAGAGTGAGAGTGAGATAGAGAGAATAATGAGAGAGCTCCAAAATTGAATTTGACAAAAATTGATGGACTAATCCTCAGAAGCCTTTTTATGCATGAGGCCTCTAATTTCTTCATTTTCCATACATGAAACCTGTGACCTTTCACCTTACTTTTCTCCTAATTTCCTTTATTTTCATAAATAAATGTGTCAAAAATGCCTTTTTCCTTTTAATTCTTTTTCCTTAGCCAAAACACACATCCAGTGATGCCCACTAGGATACATTTGCTCAACATTCAGCTTGGAATACATGTCCCTTATCCATGGTCTTCTTTTTCGTTCATTAACTTTTATTACATGAACTTTTCACCTAGGCTGTTATGGAGAAACTTCGAAATTAATTTTTATTTTTCCTCATTTCTAGGTTTTCATTGCACTATTTGGGAAATGAACTTGCGTTGGGAAGTGCAAATCCCATGTGTGCAACCTGCGTCAACATAGTCTGCCTTAAAGGTAAGTGCGATCAGCCAAACAATTAGGGCTTTTAGCCAATGTAATCAAAGATTCTTGTAACTTCTTTAAAGTTAATCATTTTGACTTTATAGGGGACGATTGCAAAGTATAAATGGATTATGATAGATATGGGTTCAATGCCATTTGTTTGGATGCGGCAAAATAAACTGCAATACTAGTTTCCTCTGTTAAATGTAAAATCTTCCTGAAATATTTTGGTATTAATATAATGGCTTTATCAAGGAATTTTGTTTAAATGTTAAGAAGGAAACAATATGCAAATTTTATATAACCTCCATGTATCCTCTATGGGTATAATACGTTAGTCCACTTGTCAACTTATTTCACTCTTTCCTACACATCCTTAATTCATGAGAATGTTCCTTTATTAACAGAATAAAGAAATAAAAAAATAGGACTAGATGCATGAGATATGTAATGTTTCTGAATAGTTCAAAATATGGCATAATGTTTAGGTCCAAATGTATACTCTAAGCTAAATAAGCAAGAAAATAATACCAATTTCATTGGTATTTGTCAATATTTCCTTTAATCACATAAGGAAAACTTCATCCATAACCAAGTCACTACGATATCCTAAAATAACACTCAACAAAAAGACCACCACCTTAAACTATGGCCTTAATACATTACTAGCCACTGATAATTCGGTTTTGACTACTTGAGTAGGGTCTTCAACTAGACTTTGTAAAAAATCAAATTTTCATCTTCATCTCAAGTTATAATTTCCTTGTTCAATTCTCTATCACTAATATTCTTTCCTTTCACAGATAACCTCAACATTTGTACCATAGTTTCCTCAAACAATTCTAAGAAACTATGTCCATTTATAGGATGAACAATATTTCAAGTTGAAAAATCATAAGGACTAGCTTAAAGAAAAAATATATGAGGTTCGAAATGAAAACCCGACAATGAAGCACTGAGTAAACCAATATTTAGCAAATAAGATTTTGAGCTATATGATATCCCATTCATCTTTAATTAAGCTCTAAGGACATGCATGTAAATGTTTCGTATGTGGGTGTCACTGATTTAGGCTAGTGTATTAGTGTGGGTATCACCAACTTGCGCTATCATATTAATGAAAGCCTCATTCTGGTGTTCAGTAGCCATTCTAAATTTGTAAATTTTATGGGTTCCTGTTAATGTACTACAATAAGGCTCTGTAAAACTTACCTATTTCATAGAGACTAGAATGGTAGGCTTCTACATTTTCTCTGGTCTAAAACCAAGGATAAAAAATTAATTGCTTTAACCAATCCGATAAAGAGTCCAAAATGTAGGAAAATGAGAATTGATAACCTCATAACCTTAGTTATGGTGAATACTTCCCAGTTAATTTTCACAACATGCCACATTTACACCACGATATGCATTTAGTATTAAATTAATGTCATCATCTTATTAAATAGGTACAACTATGAGCCAGGCCCATTTTCCATCTTTTATTACATCGATGTTCCATATAGATCCAACAACCCAAACCACTTTGATCTAACGACATGCATGCACATTGGTCTTCCACTGGAACAAAGTTTTAAAATGGAGTTGTGCTCTACTGACGTCTAATGGCTAGTATCTCTTTGATACAATGGGCCAACAATGTATTGTGCCCCAACTAGCACGAGCGCTAAAAAAACCTTGACCCTCGATAAAATTTATTAGTCCTATTTAATCTTGATTAATGGCCAACATGACCCATTGGAATCCAACCTACTATGTGGTTAACACTATTGGAATTAACACTACCTTCCACATCCAATGAGAGCCAATGATCCATGATCGTTAGCATTAACAACCTAGGTTCTACCACCTAGCTTGTCATGTGCGACTACCACCTCATCACTCACACCACCATGTATGTTAATTTATTTGATTTCCTAATCCACCATATATATATAGATATATATATATATATATATATATATATATATATATATATATATATATATATATATATATATATATATATATATATATATATATATATATATATATATATATATATATATATATATATATATATATATATATATATATATATATATATATATATATATATATATATATAATTCAACATATATACCCCACCTCGATGTAGGTCCCCACTGATTTAATGGTTGTGATCGCTCGTTAAATTCCACGTCTCACAACAATTGTAGGCCACCCATGGGATGTAAGTAAGGAGGGGGGGAGGGGCACTTAACTCTGTGCTCCACAAAAATATTCTGCCACCTCAATCCAATGACGAAAGTTTTACTTGTAAAGGTCCATGGTTTTCACACTTTGTGGGGGGTATCCCATACCTCACTAGGGGTAGCAACAATTGTGGTTTCATTCCCTCCCCAAAAAATTTCCTTTTGATGAAAATTCAAATGTGAATTGTTGGAGATTTGATTTTGTGAATTGACACAAATTAGCCAAATGGATCCTCCTTCCCATAATACTCTCTATTACTATTTTTTCAGTCTATGCAATATTAGCAATTCTATTAGCAAAATTTGCTCTCCATTCTAGTTCTGCAAAGTTCCACCCCAACTCTTCATATTTTGCAACTAAATCCATTTATATCGAGAAATTTATTATCCAACATATATCATATTCGATGAAACAAGTAAAAGTTAGCTCAATTGGCTTGAACCCATTCATACACCCAAATTTCCACCCTATCTTTCAAAATCGGGTATCGGGCCTTCAACAAAGTGGTTTTGATGTAGCTCCTTTGGAACTCAATATCAAATAAGATGATCACCTGTCAACATAGTAATGGGGACTAGTACACCCATTAGTTTTCTCGATAAATTTAAACACCCCCCCCAACAAATTTCACACTCGATATACATTGTCCACAGTTGATTTAGACAATTGGCACATGCCATGCCTTTTTGATAAGATGCATTTTATTAGAAACTCAAGGGAGGAATCGTGAGTGCAAAACCCCCCTCCTCCCTCCTTTCCTACATAAGGGACCTTGAGCCTTGCCATCCATTGATTTGTGCTCTGAAATCTCTGCAATTGATCCTTATCATTATATTATTAGCATATATTGTAGTCTCCACTACATATCAATCATGTAAACCATGATAGGCAGCGTCAGATTCTCTACCATAACTAATCACCTAATTCCTTTTTTTTTTTTTTTTTAATTATTTTCCAGTGTCTGATAAATATTGAAATTAAATTGTTCTCAACTAGGGGAATTATGTCACATCAATGCTTTCTCAACCAACGGAAAATTAGAAATAAGATTCTTAAAAAAATAGTTTTTTTTTTATATTTTTTTTTTTGAGAAAATGGAAATAATCGACATTTTCTAAAACCTTTGGTTAAATTACAAAAACTTCACATTTAATTCCATATAGTAAAAATATATAGTCCCTAGTGGAGGTTGGAACTAATAAATAAAAGAGAATTTAATTCGACAAACACATGTACCAACAAGTATCAGTAATATTTTAATGTGTTAATAAAATAAAAAATCATTTAGAAAGGATAGATAACACAACTTGGAAAAGTACAATGAAACAATTAATTTCTTATTTCTATTAATGTCACTATAGAAAGTCAGAGTGTTTTTATAAAATTTTGATGAAAATTCTTATTGCACATGTATAGCCTTGAGAAGTTTGAAATGAAAAGGATATAATAACATTAGTTTTCTTTTATTTGTAATAGACATAGGATTTGGTGGACAAGCCATGCCAACAAATAATGGTCAAAGTAAGGCATGCTAACTCTTGATTCAATATATCAAGAGAATTAAGTTAATACCAAAAAGGCATGGTCAAATTAAGTTTAATGAATATGGTTATCAATTTGAATATTATAAATTGAGAAGGGAATAACCATATTTTCCTTAAAACATTCCTTGTTAATAGCCTACCTAACTATATTTTATTATGATATGTGAATTATAAGTTTAAAAATTATTAAAGTAGAGTTAAAATAACAATAACAAGATATGATAACATATATATCTAGTCAATACAATGAAGAATATAGTGATGAAATATCATATTTAATATTGTAGATTATTAGAGTACTTCAAATATTGGATTAAAGATAGAATGGTTAGTAAGATATTAATGGATTCCATTATTTAAAAGTGCCCCTTAGGAGTGAGTTTACCCATGATATGAAAACATGTCATTTTGAGTAATTGAACCTAGCGGAGACAATAAAATTGGCCAATTTTTATAAATTTAACAAGGCCCCATTTACAACCTATAACATAATGATTATCCTTGCTAGCTACAATTACAACTATAAATGCATTGAATTTAGGCTTCTGTGATCCGTATTATTTATAAGAAGAACTTCGGCGTAAATCACATAAAGAGAGACATTTGTCAACGCGTTTCGAACCAACCAGTGTGGCTCATCGTCAAGACAAGTTGAAGAAACAGATCCAGCTATGCATGTTAAATAGTCTGAGCAGAGCTTCCAACGGCTATCTTGATCAATGGCTATATTTGACTAAAGGCCTGAAAAGTCAAAATGATCAATTAATGGGAGTTAATTAGGATATAAAAGAAATAATTAAAGATGCTGATTTTGTTAAGAATTAGTTAGATTAAGGACCTGATTTATATATATATATATATATATATATATATAACTTTATTAACCTTTCTAGCTTCTCTTTCTCCCCTTCTGTTTTTAGCCTTTTAGGCAAGGGTTTAAACTTTTCCCTTGCCCCTAGAAATATCCCGGTGGACGACATTATTTGCAACGTGGAGTACGGGATTAGAGATCTTCCGGATAAAATCAAGGACACTATTAGGCAGGATTGTGCCGTCGTCCTTAGAAAGGCTAAGCCCCCTCGGAAGAACCTCAGCAATGAGGAATTCTCTGCCCTAAAATCCTTAAATCAGAACAAAGATATTGTAGTTTTGAAGGCGGACAAAGGAGGAGCTACGGTCATCCTTAACAAGGATGATTACCGTAGGAAGATGTTAGATCATCTTCACAATAGTGGCAGTCATAAAAAACTGCCTAAGAACCCTCTGAAGAAGATTTCTAGGACAGTGGATCTAGCCATCAAATCGAATAAATCGGTGAGTTCCCTGTGCCACATGCTCATTGAAAGTAATCCCATTACTCCTAGGATCTATGGGTTACCAAAGATTCACAAGGAAGGGGATCCTCTGAGGCCTATCATCAACACCATTGGTGGTCCAACCTATCTTCTGGCTAAGTTCCTTGCCCTCAAACTTAAGCCCCTAGTTGGCTACACTGAGTCCTTCATGAAAGACTCTGCATCCTATGTTAAGGAGCTCAAGGATATTAAACTTAGCCCCGAGGACATTCTCGTCAGCTTTGATGTGGTTTCCCTTTACACTTGCATCCCTATAAAGGAGGCCTTGGAAGTAATCTTTCGCCTAACAGATCCCGATACCATGCATCTGGTGGAGATCTGCATCACTTCCACTTTCTTCTGTTTCAAAGGTGAGTTCTTTGAATAGACTTGTGGTGTTGCCATGGGTTCCCCTCTTTCCCCTATTGTCGCTAATCTTTTTATGGAAGATTTTGAAGCCAGAGCTTTAGCCTTGGCTCGTCTCCTTCCCAAGCTTTGGAAAAGGTATGTAGATGACACTAATGTCATCTGGCCCCATGGCCCAGAGGAGCTGGAGCACTTCTTTAATCATCTCAATAGCCAGTCCTCTGCCATTAAGTTCACCATGGAGAAAGAGGTCAATGGTTGCCTCCCTTTCCTGGATATTCTTATATCCAAGAATAACGATGGTTATCTCTCCCTCTCTGTGTTCCGAAAGGCAACGCGTACTGAGCAGTATCTTCATGCAGATTCCCATCATTTCCCTGCTCAGAAGATGGGTGTTCTTAACACCCTCGCTACTCGTGCCCTGAGGATTTCTGATAGTGAGAACGTTGATAAGGAGAAATCCCATCTCCTTGATGTCTTTGTGGAAAATGGATATAGTAGACACCTAGGTCAGAAGTCTTTCCGTAAAGCCTCTAAAAATGCGTTAATGAAGAAAGAGCCTAAAGAGCGCCGTTGTTGTGGGGAAAAATGCCTATGCAGGACGATCCTATCCACCTAAGGTGTGATAGTGCCTTAGCAACAAACAGAGACAACTATTCTAGTATTCTTCCTTTATGAATTAGAATGAAGAGAGATGGATGGACTAACCGGTGTCTTCCGTTTGTCCCTCGATCCAGTTTCTCTTCTCTTTGAGAGTTCTCAGCTACTTTCCTTCTCGCTCGCCCAGCTTCAACAGGTCTCTGCAAGATCACAAGAAGAGAACACTACACAAGACATGGATTCATATTCATAACTAGTTCAGGATTAGAAATAAACTAAACATACTAATGCAATCATACATCAAAGATACATCAGTATATAGGAGAAACCAAGATAGCTTTATTGATGAATAACAAGGTTCAGGAAGAGATACAACCAAGAAGGCTCTAATCCAGCATCTCCTTCCCAGCAAATAGAATTCCTATCTTCACCTCCCTTCAAAGCATTAAGCACCCAATGATTCCAGTCTCAAACCAACAGCAATTCCTAGCAATAACAAAATTCCAGCCTCTAGATCTCATGGAGGAGAGATCCATATATAGATGTTTGGAGAGAGGATGAGTCAGCTTGAGATCTGACTAGTGTCCTCTCCCTCTATCAGTTCTTGTATCCACTTGGAGGTTCTTGCTTCCACTTGGAGATTGAGAACCTCTTACTCATCACTAGTTGAATTCACTGAGGCAAGTGTCATTGAGGAAGATTCTGGAAGCTTCCTGGGTCTTGACACCTTGTTGAATGAACTTGCCACTTGTCAACTCTCGTTCAGCGCACCTGGGTAGTGCTTCTACCTGTGTTGCAGTGCAGGTAGCCAGTTTAGAGTTTGCATTTCAGCGCAGATAGCTAGTGGAGCCTCTGAACTGATCCTGAATTGACTTGTTTTTGAGCAGTTTCTGGTGGAGAACTTCTGTGAATTGCTGTGGTTTGTTAGCCTTGTTCCTCTAGGGGTAGGAACAACATGTTTAGAGACTTTGGATCCCTTAGATTATGGACATTTCATGCTTATAGCTGTAAGGCACAAAAATGTCTATAACAGTTGCCCCCTAAAGTATGAGGCCGTTTATCAGGTGAAATGCTTTATCAGGAGGATCCGAAGTTCATCCAATGCTGGGAGGAGACCTGTAATAAGATACAATACAATACATTATTTTTCATACTGCTTTCATGATCTAGCTGAGGCGGGCATTCCCATGCTCAGCTTTATAAATTCATTTTTCTGTACATAGAACATACAATCGTCTGATGGTAGACTGATGATTTTGATGAAATCATCATCCTTTCTGGTAGGATGATTATCTGCTGCAAGGATGTACATGTCAATGTTTTTATCTTTCCTAAATATATATCGCAGCCCGAATGGATGAAACTAGATCCGGGGTCTTCAAACTCGTTCGATCTTCACTCTACATACAAGTCGATCCATGTGAGAAATGTTCTGAAGTCGAACATGGAAAGACATCGCTTGATTACCGGTCAATGAGGTAAACCGTTAACAAGCGCGAGAGGAATCACCGATAATGATAATGACCCTCAAGGTACTGCAGTACAATTCACGTGGTGTGAATAAAGGACTTGGCGTCGAACACCACGCAAAATCTTTCGGTCGAAGGTCATTGATGTATACCTGTCGCCGAAAGTGAGAAACTTGCCATTGAGGCATGGAAGCTTTAAAGTACTGAAGGGGTTGTTCCTAGATCAACTTCTTGGATAATGAGCTGATGTCGACAAGAAGCGATCCGTCAAAGGAGGGCCTTAATGAATCCCACATCAATGACACGGAACGGAGCTAATGATTTTGATGGAGGTGAAAACGATCTGTGACATATGATTCAGGGTGGCGTTCATGAAAGGATGAAGGATAATGTACGACAGTGGATGGGACACGGTTGACTTCTCTGAATGACTTCTCTTGAACATATGGTGACACTGATGCGATGGATCGGTAGCATTACCCCAAATATGGATGGTATGGCGAGACCATGGTGATGTGACCGGTGAATGAAACAACCCAACCTGATTGTGGTATGGAGGAAAAGTGTCATGTTCAAGAGCGACTTGCTACCATCAAAGTTTTCTTGAGTTTCTCCCAATTTTTCCCCAGTAATTGCTGACCAGTACCTCTTTATTTTTGTCAAGCTTGAGGAGGATAACATATTCTTGTTCTATAACCTGCCCTTCAGGCAAGCCCATCGCTATGTTTTAACGAGCCTAGCGATAGTGAAACTCGTTCTCGTCTAAAGACAAGTTTGTCGCTATTTAATGATTTTAACGAGTCTAACGACAAAGACAACTCGGTCCCTTTTCATTTTTAGAGAGTCTGAAAAGGTACGTAAATATAACTCCAAAGTTCCTTTTTCGTCATCTAATCCCTTAAGTCTGAAAAAGTATAAAACAATACAGAAGGGATGAGTTTTCGATAGTTTTAACGAGCTGAACGAAACAAGCGCTCGATCTTTTTCTGCAATAATCCCTCAGGTCCAAAAAGACTAAAATCTAGAGGAGGGATAGCACTTCCTATCCCTTTAACGAGCTGGAAGGCCAAGGACTCGGCAATCTTTTCATTTTTTACGAGTCAGATGAAAAGAGCTTAAAGAAGACTCGTCTTTTGAGGAACGAGTGATGAAACGGGTTAGCAGCTGATTCCAGGTACAGGTTGGAATTTTCCAATCACGGCAGTGTCACAAGGATGGCTAGGTGAAATCACTCTTCGCAGCTGTTCCTCAAAATGGGTAAACAATCATATGGAGGTGAACGATCGGCCAATGGAAAAGTGGAGGCGACGGTGCAAACACGACCAAGGCTTTAATGGCTGATAATGTTACATTCACAGTGGTTATTTACCGGGTAGTTCATTTTTTAACGAGCTTAAACGCGGGTTGAAACACTTGCTCGATCTTATGTTTATTTTTTAACGAGCATGAACTATGTGCTAAAACTACTCGGATCTTGCGTTTATTTTTTAACGAGCATGAACTGTGTGCTAAAACTGCTCGATTATCCAGTCATATGATAAGAGTGTCTCAACAAGATTCTATTTTTTATGGAGCTTCATCTCACTAAGCTTTGCTCCGCATCCTTTCTTTATGCAAGTTAGGAAACGACTAACCCAAAAAACAGATAAATAACCGCTCTTTGCTTGCACTCCAAAAGGTTTGCATGCCCCCAGGTATAAAGTACGATTTCAAGGTTACCCCTACTTCTCTTCCACCAAAACATTTGTTTCACCGGGAGAGGCTTACCTCTTTCAGGTCACCCAAAGATTGCTCCATTCGCGGCCACGAATAAAACACTTCTTCGGAAATGTCTACAGAGATAAACAAACGTGAGCGACGAAGCCTGCCAACTCACATAACTTTGACAAAAGAATCTTTTTCTAGAATAACCCCTCTTCCTAGACGGAGTACAGACTAGTCATATTCTCCCGCGGAAACCTACCCTATACCCAAAGTTTTCATGCCGAAGCAGACCAGGACGCATGCCCCCTGGGTTCCAGTCATATCCTCCCGGATTACTTGCGCTCATCAGGAGGACGGACCGTGGGTTGAGACACTTCTTGCGTGAAGAGACCATTTAGGGATGGTGTATGACTATTTGCGATGCATGATTCGGGAAATGAAAGTTGGTCCACGAGCTTGACCACTCTTCCTTCATGCGGAAAACACATTTCTCTAAAGAGTGATGAGATGATGGCTCCCATGCAATATATATAGTCGCGTCCAAGGAGTAGGTTATAATCCAAGGGTCCTTGAACGACCATCACGTTCATTTGAACGGTCTTCCCTTTCAATGTTATGGGCACATTGGGGAGGATCCCTAAAGGTCGACTGGTTCCTTTATCAAAGCCTGTCAGATTTCTCATTTCAGGCAAAAGCGCTGGCGAACCAAGCGCTTTCCAAGCAATAGGGGAAAGGATACTCATAGATGCCCCCTCATCAATGATGGTGCCAGCCATTACCATTCTGTATATTTGAACGATAATTCTGAATGGTATGCTTGCTGGCAACCGGGGTCTGCCTAGTTGATTCCAGTCGAAGGATACAACTAGGTTGCTTGGTGGTGGGACCGAATAGACGGCCGGGTATGACTCTAACGAAGTTCCTTCCTGCGATAAAGGAATGGGAAAATTGCCCCCTTGTTCATTGGAGTCTGTGTTGATGAAGAGAATTTGGACGGTGTCGTCTTTATTCTCTTCTGTGATGGTATCATTCAAAGATAGAACCTCTGAAGGCAAGACCGGGTCAACTGCCGTCTCGACCTTTTGACTTTCGTTAGGTATGGATTCAGATGGTTCATCTTCAATGATAGGTGCTTCGGCTGACCACCTGAGCGGGCCAGCCGGGTTCTCAACTAGTGAAGGACTTGGCAGGAGTTTTTGTTATCCAGGAGGAAGTTGCGCTCGTACAATCGGGCGATCTTCCAAAACTCTTTTAGCCTTGTCTAAGAAGGGACAATGGTGGATGGCATGGTCGCCTTCACACAGTTTGTAGGGAAATCTAGCCTTCCCTCTCTGTCCTGTGGCTTCACTTTCACTAGTTGACGGTGTGCTGTCAACATGGCTATCAGAGGTTGACGCCACCGAATTGTGCAAACGGGGAGACCAGTCCCTTAGTATCCGAGGGATGCAGGGACAATCTCTGTGGAAGTGGTCTCCCTTGCATATGACGCGTGGCGATTTAGGCCTTGCCAGTGCTGTGTGTGGATTTTTGTCAGACGACACTTGTTTGCCCCCAGTCGCTTTTGGCTCCTTCTCTTTCTTCTTCTTTTCCTTCTTCTCCTTAGGAACTCGGTTTTTTGTTTTACCAGTTCCGTCAAGCGAAGAGGAAGGAGGAGAGGAAGACTTAGATGAAGTAGAAGGCTGGTGGGCGACTCTGGTCTGGTCTAACTGTTGACTCGACTATTCAGGAATAGTGGTGTTCTTAACGACATTGGTTGAAAAGAGCCAGACCGGCAGACCAATTGTTAGTCCTGGAAGCGACAATGTGGCCATATGGGGTGCACCAACATCTCTCCAAGAGGAGAAGGGACTAGGATTTCCACCAAGGGGAATTCCTTGGTTGGTGGGCTCCATTTTTTCAACCTAAAGATCAACGCAGGAATAAAGGGTGATTGTTCCGTTTAAAATAAATTTTTAACGACGCTTAGACACAACTTGCTTTTTCACTTTTAAAGAGTCGAGAAAAAGCTAAAGATGACTCTAGTCTCCTTCGATGTTTTAACGAGCCCGAAGTGACAAATGCTCGGATGGACTTTTTCCGTTATAGAGTCTGAAAAAGGCCAAAAGGAACTGCTCTGGAGTTCTAGGCAGAGGGTGTGCCAAACTTTTCGCAAAACCGCAGAATACTTTTTAGGGTACGGGCGGTCGATCTTCCTGAATGCTGTGTTCAGTGCATTGCGATCAGTAGGGCGACCGACACAGCTTCCTAAGGATAAAGGTTTTATTCCTATAGGGGTCTCCCAATATATACGCGACAGTACGTGGGAGCACAATCCGTACTGGCGCTATCGTCCCTCAGGAGGAATCACCCACCATCAACGAGATCGACAGTCACCAGGCTTTACGACGCCGGAACACGTCTCTAGCCTAGACCTCTATGTTGTGCGTTATGTTGCAAAGCGTTGTTAAGTTCATTCAATTTATTTTAGGTTGATCTTTTTAGAAGTTTGCCTTTCTGGATCACCACGAGATGTATGGTAGAATTCCTAAATGCAGTCTAAAGATGATAAGCAAGCTTTATATCTTTTCAACTATGAAAATCCTAGCTACAAAGGGAAAAGAAAGACACCATCTTTTCTCAAAGAGCAAACAGCACACTCTAATGAACTTTTCCTAAATCAAGCATGCAAATGCACAATGCAGGTGTTTGTTTTCCGCTTTCTTAGTATTAATGCCTACAAAGAAAGCTTTTTGTACAACTTTGAATTTGCTTTTAAATGACAAGTACAAACAAGTTTACTTTTTCGAAATCAGAAAGGGTAGAAGAGAATACAACACTTTACGACTTTCAAAATGAACACTTGTTTCGACACTTAAAAGAGACAAACTCAAACCAAAAGAAAAAGTAAATGTATAATCAACTGCAAACAGCCAATGAACTCTCTCCTAAGATCACAATCAACAGATCTGAATCAAGGGCTACAAGATGATTATTTCACTCATGCAAAGGAAAACTGTAAATGGTGCCACAAACACATAAAAAACACTCACAGTATTTTTGTACAAAAGGAGGTGGAATTTAAGCAGAGAAAAGGAGTTATCAGACTGGTACCTATGCTGGTTACAGGCTGCAAAAATCAGAGATCAAAACAAGGCAAAACAGAGCAGAGAACCCCAGCTGCACAAGGCCTAACTGGATCAGCGCAACCTCAACACAGGGGTTTTGACATTCAGCGCAGGTGGCCTTCACGGGACCTACGTTGAAATGCAGAACCTCTTCACAGGGTTCGCACTGAAGGAGAAATGAGAGTTTCTCACTGGGTTCTGGGTCACAGTTTGCTGATTAATCTACGGTTTCAGGCCAAATAAAAGCAACAAGCAAGGTACAATCAAAGGGATGCTTTGAGGGAGTACTAAGATCTATCACAAAGGATCATCAAATCATTTGTGAGTCCATTGTTCAGATCATAGACAAATCCACTGATTGGATCAAAGCAGCAACTCTCTACTTTGCTTCTGAGAATAGCAGATGCAGTTCGATTGTTGTTGTTGAGTCTATGAAACAAACAATGATAGAGACACAAATAAAATGACTAAACAGATCTCCCCAGTAGAGTCGCCAATTTGTTGTGGGGAAAAATGCCTATGCAGGATGATCCTATCCACCTAAGGTGTGACAGTGCCTTAGCAACAAACAGAGACAGCTATTCTAGTATTCTTCCTTTATGAATTAGAATGAAGAGAGATGGATGGACTAACCGGTGTCTTCCGTTTGTCCCTCGATCCAGTTTCTCTTCTCTTTGAGAGTTCTCAGCTACTTGCCTTCTCACTCACCCAGCTTCAACAGGTCTCTGCAAGATCACAAGAAGAGAACACTACACAAGAAATGGATTCATATTCATAACTAGTTCAGGATTAGAAATAAACTAAACATACTAATGCAATCATACATCAAAGATACATCAGTATATAGGAGAAACCAAGATAGCTTTATTGATGAATAACAAGGTTCAGGAAGAGATACAACCAAGAAGGCTCCAATCCAGCATCTCCTTCCTAGCAAATAGAATTCCTATCTTCACCTCCCTTCAAAGCATTAAGCACCCAATTATTCCAGTCTCAAACCAACAGCAATTCTTTGCAATAACAAAATTCCAGCCTCTAGATCTCATGGAGGAGAGATCCATATATAGATGTTTGGAGAGAGGATGAGTCAGCTTGAGATCTGACTAGTGTCCTCTCCCTCTGTCAGTTCTTGTATCCACTTGGAGGTTCTTGCTTCCACTTGGAGATTGAGAACCTCTTACTCATCACTAGTCGAATTCACTGAGGCAAGTGTCATTGAGGAAGATTCTGGAAGCTTCTTGGGTCTTGACACCTTGTTGAATGAACTTGCCACTTGTCAACTCTCGTTCAGCGCACCTGGGTAGTGCTTCTACCTGCGTTGTAGTGCAGGTAGCCAGTTTAGAGTTTGCATTTCAGCGCAGACAGCTAGTGGAGCCTCTGAACTGATCCTGAATTGACTTGTTTTTGAGCAGTTTCTGGTGGAGAACTTCTGTGAATTGCTGTGGTTTGTTAGCCTTGTTCCTCTAGGGGTAGGAACAACATGTTTAGGGAATTTAGATCCCTTAGATTATGGACATTTCATGCTTATAGCTGTAAGGCACAAAAATGTCTATAATAGCCGTCTAGGTGTCCATCTTCCCTATGTCCAAGGAACCACTGACAAGATTGCTCGGATCCTTAAGAGGTATGAGATTCCCTCAACCTTTAGGCCCCTCAGTACCATCCGCAATTCTCTCCGATCGGTGAAAGATCCCATTAACCCTAAGGACATGAAGGGTTTCTACTTGATCCCTTGTTCTTGTGGGACCCCCTATATTGGGGAGATAGGGTGCTCCATCCATCAGAGGATCAGTGAACATGCAGCTGACCTAAGACATGGGAGATCCAAGCCTTCAGCTTTGGCAGAGCATGTAGAAAAGACCAAGCATCAGGTATGTATAGAGGAGGCCAGGGTTGTCACCAAAGTGGCTCATTTCCATCATCGTAAATTCAGGGAAGCTATTGAGATTGAAAGAAGGCCAATCAATCTCAATAGAGATGATGGCTGGAAGATCAGTAGATGTTGGATCCTCGCCCTGTCATCCTAGTCTTTCTCTCCTACCCCCCCTTTTTTCTCATCTTCTTTGCTTTTGTTTGGGTATGTCCTTCTTTTTTGTTAGGTTCTCTTCTTCCTGATAGACTTTAATAAATATGATCATAACTATTATATACTATTTAATTAATTAATTGATTAATTGATTAATCTATTTATTTTTATTTAATCTTTATTTATTTATTTTTATTTATTTAATATTATTATTATTATTATTAATTTTTTTTATATTTTTTTTATTTCATTTATTTATTTTTATTTTATTTTATTTATTTTTATTTTATTTATTTATTTATTTTATTTTATTTATTTATTTATTTTTTAGGATTAATACTATACAATTACTATATCTAACCATCTCCTTAAATTACCTTCTGAATATTTTATAAAGTAAGGTCCTTTATCTAATTAATTTCCACTAAATTTATATATAACTTTTTAACCGTCCAATAAGTTACCACCATATTAAAGTTACTAGTTATTATAACTAACTAGCCTACCCTTTATATTTTATTTATACCCTTTATATTATACCTTTCAACTAACTTTTATTATTTATATATATATATATATTTTAGTTACTATAACTAACTAGAATTTCCTCACATATAATTATATTTTATAACAAATATATATATATATATAAATCAGGTCCTTAATCTAACTAATTCTTAACAGAATCAGCATCTTTAATTATTTCTTTTATATTCTAATTAACTCCCATTAATTGATCATTTTGACTTTTTAGGCCTTTAGTCAAATATAGCCGTTGATCAAGATAGCCGTTGGAAGCTCTGCTCAGACTATTTAACATGCATAGTTGGATCTATTTCTTCAACTTGTCCCGACGATGAGCCACACTAGTTGGTTCGAAACGCATTGACAAATGTCTCTCTTTACGTGATTTACGTCGAAGTTCTTCTTATAAACTATAAATGTAGTTCAACTTAGTTTATCAAAGAGGCACATTTTATATTCCAAAATAAAGGAGATATGTAATGTGTTATAATGCTAAGCTCAATGTATATTAACCAAATATAATAGTTTGAAAAAAACTAATATGTGAAGTTGGATTTGATTCACATTATAAACTAGTCTAGATTCACCTTAACTTAGGATCTATCAAATATTAAAAGGAATTAAATCCTTCGAAGTGAAAACCTCTTTAGAATACAAAGACATAAATAAATATTTTAACATCAAAGGATTTGATCTCTATTGACACTTGATTTGATCCATGTTTAATTTTCTAATATATCTCCCGTACATGATATATATGTGACTTAGCAAATCTTATTCTAATATGTTATGCAATCTTTTATATCAATTAATATTTTAATAAATTCATAGAACATGAATTTTATATAAATCCATTTATAATATAATTATAATTACAGATAGTATGGAATGGTAGTCTAAGAAACATTATAAAAAAACAAAAATGTTATTAACTATTAGATGACATAAATAATCATGTCTCATGTATAGAAAATGTCATTTGGGTGTTATACGGAAAGGATAAATTCTCATTCTTTTATATATATATATATATATATACACTAAAATTAAAACATTTTTATGGATACAAAGTTAGTTTTGTAGGACAACAAAGAAAAACACATGAAATTGGGGAAATGTAAAAATGGAAACATCTTGGTCATAGTCACTAGCATTTTGGTTCAAAACTTATCATAACATTATTATATACTTATGCTAGAACTCTTGAGCAAGATATTCATTCTTATGTTGAGAAAATTTGTGAAGTATAATTTTTCATGTAAGATGAAATTTTTTTATTCTATAGATTTTAGTTACTTAACATTGGATATTAATAGAGAGAACCATATGTTATTAAGGAGAATATCTATACAACCCCCGAGAAGCCGATTTGACAATGTGTATTAATGTGTTATGAAAAATATTAGGAGGTTATTGGTTTGATACAAGAGTTCCCCAACCACCAATTCTATTTGTCACATGTTGTAGCAATTACAAAAACCCTCCAAAACTTTGCCTTAGCCTCCTTTGGAGCCTCCCTACCAACCTTACACAACACTTTGTCTTTCTTCGTCAAGTACTCAAGCTTCAGTGTTTTCCATGCACAAAGGTAGCCTGTCGATCACAGTTGATCCATTCCCCTCACAGTGTACTCATCTGGACTTGGTCCAGCTGTAGGTTGAGCAACTTCCCCTTGAAAATTACACATTTTTGGAGGGCAGCCAGCCTTCCCTATAGGAATTGCGCAATCCTCTTTGACAGCCTGCTGGGCTCTAGGATTACGCAATCCTGCCAGCCAATCCTCCCAACAGGATTTGCGCAAATTTTCCCAGCAGCTGGCTGTTCAGCCTAGGATTTGCGCAAATCTGGGCAATAATCAGCTGTTCTGCCCAAAAATTGTGGAAACCTCTTGGGCAGTCAGCCTAGCTCCCAGCTAGGAATGCGCATTTTTTCCAAGAAGTTGAGCACTTTCATGCATGGATAGTCTGGTTGACAAGTTCCACCCAGGATCGAGGAAACTTGACTTGCATGCATGCATGACTTGGTCTTCTCGGAATAGCAAGAGACAACATTCAAAATACATCCCATGATTCTGAGAGATATTTTTAGCAGTTGGGGGTTACATTCAAGGTTGTTTTAGAAGTTTCCCTCCAAGTGTCACTTTTTCCTATATTTGTCGCATGCGCGTCATGAGACCAAACTTATTTATTTGACGCATCAAATCTCATTCATTCACATCGATCTTGGATCTCTAACACCCACAGCACATCCAAGACTCTTCGACACATCTGGCTCAGCTATTCATAGGTAAGTGGCCTCAACTTTTCTTTTTTAGCATTTCTATCGCTTTTTGTGTATTCACTTGTGTGAGTGTTGTTTGCTTGATTTATTTGAATGCTTGTTGTCATTTACATGTATTCTAACTTGTCCTAGCTCTGTTTCAATTTTCGTTGCTATCTCACTGCTGTCGCATGTATGAAACTATTTTGCACGGACGTTCGCCCAATTGGTGAACTGCCTCACCCACATGCATGTTGATATGTTTGTTGAATCTTCCATTCATGTTTTGCATGCATTGTCAATGACTTCTCCTATCACTTAGTGTCACCATGCATTCATTGTCTTATTTGCTTTTAGTTTCCCGTCGGTGAGTCGGGACAACCTTGGCCCGGACTCTACCTTCACCAAGGCTACATTCCACAATATGGGGAAGGAAGACTCACCTTCCTCCCCAGAAATGCGCATTCTTACCCAGCATTAGACTCCAGGACTATTTTTCACATTTCTGGAGGACAGTGGCTGCGTGGCCCAAGAAATTGCGCAAATCTATCCCTGGGCCAATAGTCCTTCCTCTAGAATTGCGCATTGTGCAATCCCAGCAACCAACTGCCTGACCAGATTGCACATTTCACTGATCCAACATCCAGTCCTACCTCCCAGATAATCCAGACTTCCTTTTGCACAGTTCTGGCAGCCAGTCACTCAACCTCCCAGTAAAATTTGCGTAATCTTGCTCATTAGTTCCCTAGGTATGTGTTGTGTCCTTCCCCAGATTTGCTTTGTTTTCATTGACATATTTCTTACTAGGCATGCTGCTTGTTTCCAGATCTTTTAAGTGTTCATCTATCCCAATGGATTCCAAGGGAACATGATCACAGGACACTGATGGAGTTGCAACTGGAGAAGCAGTTGAGTAGGTGTCCTCTAATTTGCCGATCTATGAAGATACGAAGTTGTATCTAGACAAGGACATCAAACTGAAGTGGCAAGAGGTTAATGAAGCATTTTCCAGCACTTTTGGGAAATACCTCGAAGACAATTAGGTGTACATGAACATTCACAATTTCGTCTTGTACCAGATTTCATGAAGATAACCTGCGTCCCCATGCGCAGATATGATTCACTGGATCATCTCTCACACTGACCCCAAGATGATGACCTTGAGAAGTGTTAGTGGGATGAATCTTGCAAACTTTTGGGCAAGAGATTATGATGAGATGTATCAGATGTCCAAAACGTGATTGTCAAGACCCCTCCATTCAGCTTGCCCAGCAATAGAGCTCACTCCAGAGACATTTTGAAGGATTGGGTAAAGGAGCCAGATCACTTCAAGCTGACACCGAAACAGATCTACAAGACAAAGATATTGAGGAAGGGATACCAATAATTGGTCATATTTGGATGTCAACTGAGTGGCCAAGAAAGCACTGAAACCTTTCCTCAGAGTTGGGTGATCGTATTAGACCAATTGGCTAGAGAAGGAAGATAATGCAACTGATCCAACACACTGGCTCACCAGCTAAAGGAACAAGTCACGAAGGCTCGACAGTCACTCAAGGGTAAGCATGTAGAGATTTATATGTTCACTTACATTCTAGATGCATTCTATGCCCGACATGAGTTCCTAGGCTTGGAGTGGGCATGGTCACCAACGAAAACTATTGTAAACACATATTTCAATCTATTTTCTGAATGTAGCTTCATAGGAGTGATCATATGGTTGTCCGACCATTTTGTCACCCCAGTGTATAGGTTGATATTCGAATAGGATCCACCCCGCATGTCAGAGAAAGTTAATAAGGCATTGCTAGGAATTGTAGATTGGTATGCCTCACCATTTGGCACGTTCATCTAAGTGTTCAGTGTGGAGAAGTCTCTGCATGTTCTGCCAATGTTTGCCTTGGATGTGCTTGGAATGTAGGAAGTAGCATACCGCATCTCGACAGGATTCACAGCTAGACTGTAGCAGAAGAAGAAGGCACCTTGGCCCGCTCTTCCATTACGAATTGGGTTATATGAGATCCAGAGTATCAAGCAAGCGGATGTCAAAGCAGAATAGATGAGGAAGTATCCTTTCGACCTCTGAAGCTTCAACCCATATGACCCACATTGCATTGTGAAGGATCACTGTGCGAGAGTTCAGTTCAACTGGATCCATGGGGCATGTCATTGGGCCGAGGAGGACTCATGGAGGTACTACTACAATTCCTCCAGACCCAATGAACAGGTTGGCTTCACCATAGAGTGGTTAGCAAAGCAGCATGAAGCAGCATCACGGAGAGCACCAACAGTAGTAGCAGTAGCAACAACAACAGAGGCAGCAGAGCTAAGCATACCTGTGCACAACAAAGGGAAGAGGAAGATTGTCGACCACATGGAGGAGGAGTAAAAATGCAAATTTTGAGCAAACCTACTTGTAGAACAAGAAGCTATGACTATTCAGGTGAAGAGGTAGCAACACGACAAGAAAATCGCATGAAGGCAGAGGGATAAGAAGAGAATAGAAGAAGTAGAGAAAGAGTTGCAGGAGCTGAGGTAGCAACTCTGGAAAGAACAAGAGTTACATCAACAGGAGAAGGAAGCGAAACAACAACAGATTCATGAGGGGGTGCATCACTTGCAAATAGACAAAGAAGCACCTGTACAAGAAGTTGATTCATTTGAATAGCTAGCATCAGGTGAACAGGATGAACCATCACAGGGGCAGGTCTTTTCTCATGAGATAGAACAGGCGCCTGAATAGTTGGATGCAGAAATGGAGGAGCAGGAGTTGGAACAGGACACCGACCTCATGCCTCACCATAAAGAGGTTGACCCACCCGCTTCATTGCATCTCGATAATGAGTAAGTCTCAAATGACCAAGGAGGCACTGAGATCTTTGGTGGTCAACCGGAAGCAGAGATGCACAACATCTCCTTTGATGAATCTCATCACAGAGTTGTGTAGTCTTAGAGAGTACCGACTCCAGAGGACCAAACATCCCCTGCACAAGTTGAAGAATAAGTGACCCTGACTAATGTGCACAAGCATCTAGTTGCTTTGGCCAATGAAACTAGAGTCTATACCGAAGCCACTAGCTCAAGTGTTGGTTTCCTCATAGCTTAGAATGAGCGAATGGAGAAGGAACTAGATGTGGCCAAGCAAGGAGGAGACTTGGTGACAATGTCCACTCGAGTTGAACTGAAGAAGGAAATACTAGATGAAGTATTGTCCCTTGATATAGTTATAGGAGCATTGTACTCCAAGTTTGGTATCGTGCACCAAGAAGTTGTCCATCTCCATGGGTGGCAGCAACGATGTGTGAGAAGAGCACACATCTTGAAGAACATACATGTTTCTGTTGATAACATGAAAGCATGGATGATGAAGTATAGGGAGCCCCACTTCACTTGCCAAAGAAGATGAAGGCCAATGCAGTCGAACTGCAAGCACGTCTCTAGAGTCAGATCCGGAACTATGAAGACCTACCTCAAGTCATCACTAGCATATAGGCTTCCCATGTAGAAGTATTCAAAGCATGGATGTTATAGTGCACATTCATGCGATTCCATCACTTGGGACTCTCACCCAAGTGAAGAAAAAGAAGCAGGTTTGACAGGAGCTTGACTCGTACTTCGACGAGTTGATGTGCACCACCACCAGCCAAGACTTTCCTATCAGTGCAGACATCACGCGCAAGTAGGGTGCAGGTCTGGCCACATTGAAGATAATGATGTGCATGCTCTTAGACGAGTTGGATAGAGGAACTCGAGCAGTGTTACCAAATGCTATGAAGGAAAGGTTCAGGTTTCAGACGGATGTCACAAAAGAACACACGGACACTATCAAGGACTACCAATATTGGCATCAATATGTCACTGTTGATTAGCATGAGGATGTCAAGCAGTTCAAATTATATGCTTGTCTAAGTCTAAATGATGTCTAGTTTGGCTTGTCCAAGCCATAGTTCACATGGGTACATGAGCATTGTAATGTTGAGTCATGTCAAGTGTAAGTCAAGTCTCAATAGTGGATGTAACAGTGATAGAGTAGGAGAAGAGTCATGAGGGTAGCTGAATAGTCACAAAGGGGAATGTCAAGGGTCACCCCACCCTTTGCTATAAATAGTCCCTCATAACTCATTGTATAGGCTTTTGGTCAGCCAAGCTTCTACTAAGACTATCTTGAAGAAGGCTTGGACAGTGTTGTAACATGCCTTGGCTTCTCCACTGAACAGAGCTAGTACATCTCTTTGGAGGAGCAGGCGGATGTGGCCGTAACATTCCACTGTTGGGGCTAGCAGGTTTACATGGATGTATCGTATGATTGTGACTTACACTTCTTTATATAATAATAGCCAACACATTTTCATGCATATGTTTTTATTGTAGTTGGACTGCTCCGGTTTCCTTAATGATATATGTTGTTTAACTTACGTACTTGTGTATGAAATGATTCACATGCAATTATATGAAACTTGTTGTTAATGTGTTGATATGTTGTTAATGCTATCACCTTCCTTGTCGACTTCTCTTCTGGACATCAGACAGACCTTTCACATGAACCTTGTTGTAACAACCATTACACTCATCTCAGACTGATACATGAGTGTTGTACGTGTTATCTTACCTTGTATGATGTGACTGCCGCATCCAAGTGGACTACTCCACTGAAAGATGTGCATGTTGTGTGTTCCTAGCCGAGCTGGGAATGATCCTTTTAACCTGGAACTCACCTTCACCTCCTTGCCCCTTCAAAGTGTTAGAACCTCTCATACACCTTCCTTGACTCACTGCATCAGTCACGCCCTTTCTACTGATAGAGTTATCTTACTTTCCTCTATCTGACATTGTGGTTAAGGCATTACCTTACAACCCAGTGCTGGGACTCCTACACCAAATGGTCTAAGGTATAATTGGGACTTCTTACCGGGGAGATCTAATTGACATGTTGTTGGCATTATGACTCAGGTTTGGCACTATGGCACAGGTGTTGTCCTTGATGGCAACTCACTTTGATGACGAATCTCACTTCAGGTTCTCAGAATGAAGGAAAAATATATATACTCAGGTTCACCTTGACCAAGACGCATATACACATGGGTTAGATGTTCCAAAGACACGTATGCGTATACATGCACTTTCACGCAAAGAAAAGCGCGTACATATGGGAGAACTTATTTTTGGTCCGTGGTATTTAGTCCTTGGTATTTGAACCTATGGTTTTGGACCATAGTATCTTGTCAGATGTGTTGATCCCAAGTATTGGGTCCATGGTATTAGTTTGTTATGGATTTGGACCGTGGTATTGTGAAAGGCCTAAGACTATAAAAGAGGAAGGAGATCATTAGGCAAGCATCACCTGATGTATTGAATATCTAAAGACGTGCAAGTGAGTGGTCTGTGTGGCTGGATCTGAATCAAGGAGGAACCTGAGCATTACAAGATAGATAAGTTCTATTGATGGGTCGAGATCTCAAGGCTTGAATAGTAATATCTTTTTGTGATTTGATCTATTATAATCAGCGTATAATTAGATCTATAAATCTGATAATCTGAGTATAACTGAAGTCTATTTAAGTGTAAAGGGTGAATTGTCTTTTATAGATCTATACACAGGTTCGGCTCTGCAAAGGCGTGCATACACGCAGGTTCAGCAAGAGAAGAAAGCATATATGCTACTTGACCTTGATTCAGCTACGTATGTATGTAGGTTTATACATAGTGAAGTAGTGTACGTCTCTTGAAATATGTTCTAGCTGCTTCTGTGGATTACTGTAGTGTTCTGGGTTCAACATTGGTGTCTGGTTACTAGTATTGTTTTCTGGTTACAGCATTCTGAGAAGTTATTGGTTGATTCAGTAGGAGATTGGTTGGTGCACATATACTTGATGTTTGTTTGATATTCATGGATCCAATCTGAAAATTGATGAAATGTGGTCCCTAGAAGAGAAGAGAAGGTTGTAGCCTTTTGTAGGTCAGCACCTACGTACTAGTATCTCAGCTAGTACAAGAGCTAAGGGGGTTGTAGCTCCCTTCCAGGAGAAGCTGGAGAACGAGAGAGGGTTGTAGCTCTCTGCAGGTTGCAACCTGCATACTGGTATAAGTCTACACCAGTACAGAATCATTGTAACAATAAGTTTCTAATTAAAAGAAGATAAAAACGAATTGTAGCAAGTGGTTTTCACCCACATTGGGTTTCCACCTTATATCTTGTGTTCTTGTGTGTGATTGTCTTCTACTCTGTTTTTACTGTTCCTGTTTACTGTTTATATGACTTTGATGCACAGATTAATGATAAACATATGTAGAATACATTAAATTATAAGTCTGCATGGTATACGCTGGTTTTCTTATATGAATTTGCGTATATACACGGTTTTCTCTAACTGAAGTAGCGTATATGATCTGGGTGTGAAATAAAAAATATTTGACTTAATAATACTGATTCACCCCCCCCCCCCCTCTCAGTATTATTTCCAACACATGTTGGTGGGTCCATCACTGTCAACATTTCTGGCACTAGAAGGAGGGCCTGATGACAAGCAGTGTCCACTCATCCAGTTTTGAACCTTTGCATATCTTTCATGGAGTCTTTCACTCTTCTTCCCCCAAGGTGTTTTTCGAATCGTGAAGATATCTCCATCTCGGGGAGGCTTTTCAATCTCTTGTCCACTCACATGTATGATGGTGAAGGTGAAGTGACTTGGCCTGAGCACTTACATAAGTTTCTTTCCATGATTCATGAGGAAGATGAGTTTTCTGATGAACAGATCGGTTTGCTGCTTGCACACACACTTCATGAATCTCCATTTCGTTGGGTGCTCTCACCATGCACTCATTTGAGCACTTCTGTGATCTCATTCAAGACACATTCTATCATTTTTATCTAGACCATCTTGATTGGAAACTGTTATAGAAATGGAGGGCTTCGCATGAATCCGTTATTGATTTTTGGCAGTGCTTCTGTGACTTGCAGTTTCAAGCTTTGAGGAGCCAGATGAAATTTTCTTATCTTTGGGACCAGTTCGAGTATTACCTTAAGAGATATTCCCGTCCTAAGAGGAAGCTTGAGATCAAGCCTCGCTCAACATTCTTCATTGATGGAATTGCCCAATCTCATGTGGGAGCGGGAACTGTCTCAACTAACTATCTGCCTCACTCTCATTCAACAGGTACACCACTACCTAGTGATGTTGAGGATCATGCCCACACACCTATTCATCCTTCACACTCTCCCAACATCACTCCACTCAATTTTAGCGTACATTTGGTTGTGATTCCTTCGAGTTCTCATATGCATTCTTTTCTTCGACCTCCATCTTCGCACTCAGGTGTTCCTCAGGATGATGTTGTCTTGTGTTCGTCCATTCTAGACTCTTCACTTGTGAACGAGGAACAACCCACTAATGGATTTACTGTTGCACAACCAACATGCACTATCATTCATGAAGAGTATGAGTGGGAGCTTGAATATCAACACTTGGCGAAGGATGACTCCCTTCTGTTCGAGCCCCCTCCGTTCTTTCCTAAACTCTTTGGTGAACCTGCGATCCATGATTTTGCATGTGTGTCTTCATCCATGGATGCAACCATTGTTGATCACTTGCAAGACTCACCGGATGTTAGCCTATCATTCCAAAATGGAGAGGATAAGTTACTCGTTGAAAATCCCCTTGATCCCGCATCTGTCATTTCTGAAAACAAAGAGGATGAGTTTGTTCAATTTTCATCTACCCCTCTGTTTGATTCAACTGATCATGAGGATGCCGAGGAATTCATTGATTTTTTTGATCGTAGTGGTAATGATCCATTTTCTTCCATTTTTTATCACGATCATGAATCTATTGCAATTAATCTTTCTAATCCATTGGTGTATGATGATCTACCTGATGATGAAGTTGAGACACCCAAGACTGTCGTGGAATTTAAGCCTGAGCTGTTGGTTATGTCAGGCCCTCGCTCTCTTGGGGTTAGTCTCACTTCCAATCATGAAATTGTTCAATCACTTAAGGCTCCTCATCACTCATCTGTATGCATTGAAGATCCATATCACACATATCACACCTCCTACACTCAAACTGCACGATCCCATTGCTCATGCATTAGAGGAGTCTTACATTTCAAGCACTCGTGCACATCACAAGTTATCTTTGTTTCTTTTGTTTGCTTGCAAGTCATATTCAAGAGTGTGCTTTTGCTTCAAAGTTGCACGTAGTGTCACACAGCACCATGATAAGTCCACGAGTTGTCCGTCATGCACTTGCACTCACTTATGTCTCGTGGGCACTTTGAAACACGAAGTGTGGCTGTCTTCATTCTTATATCTTTCTTGCTTGCTAGCTCACACAACTAGGTTGCTCGCAGACCAAGCCTTCATCAACATGGGTCTACCAATGTGCCGGTGGCTACATTAGAAGTATGACTTCATGTGATCAGGCCCATGCACCATTAGTGTAGGAGTAGTAGTGTTTGCTTTTAGTTGTTTTATTACATGCTTTGTTTTCTTGTTTGTTTTCTTTCTTGTTTTCTTACATGCTTTGTTTTCACTTTCGCTTATGCTTCTGCTTTGCCTTGATGTTTTTCAATTCACTTGTTTCATTCATAGGATAGTTTTGCATGAAACCATGTATGACTCTTGAAACGAGCTGGGTAAAGTACAAGAGTGCCTGTACAGCTATTACTACTTGGTTATTTGTCATCTTGCATCTGCATGATGAGCTTGTTACTTTTAGTCCATGATACGTTGAAGTAAAATATGTATTATTCGAAGTGAACCTTGGTGGAAACACAATTATTGCACGCTAACTAGTGTCACCTTCTCTAGTCAGTCGTTTTTGGGTTAAACCTTGTCAGCTCAGTCAAGTAGAGTAAGGTGAGGGGGAAAACCTTAACAGGCACATCAGAGATACAACAAACTACTTCTCTGCTGGAACAACCTCCTCCGATCTCAATAATTCGGGATCCCTCTTTTGCCTTTGAAATGAATAAGTGTTATGCACAGTGAAAATGAAAATGAAAAAAATCAAGAAAAATAAAAAAATAAAAAATAAAAAATGGATAAGGTGAAAGAAGAGAAAGGATTCTTGCACAGGGAGGTGATACAAGTACCTCCGTTGGGGTACTGACCAGGCTCGCTGGTAGCAAAGCCATGCTTGTGTTCCTATATGACTCCACTTGGGTACTGTCCAGGCCTACTGGTAGTGGAACAAAATCAAAGATGAAACTAAGACTTTGACGACTATATTTCTTGTGCACCTATATACACCTGAACCCCAATCGAAACAACTATGTTGCCTTGGCTTGGAATGTGTGTCAATTGACCAAGAGTTTGACAGATGCTACATCTTACAATCAAGCTAGTGTGAAGCCAAGATGAGATGAGAGATGAACAATACTTTCGGAGCTGTTAGACTTGCTTTTCACGAACAAGGTCCATTCAGAGAGCTAGAGTTCTACTAGTGTGTTGCCAAGTGTTGTAGCGACTACAAACACCCTCCAAAAGTTTTCCTGAGCCTCCCTACCAACCTTACACAACACTTTGTATTGCTTCATCAAGTACTCAAGCTTTAGTGTTTTCTGCGCACAAAGGCAGTCTGTTGATCACAGTTGATCCATTCCCCTCACACGCTGCTCACCCCGACTTTCTCCAGTTGCAGGCTGAGCAACTTCCCCTTGAAAATTGTGCATTTTTGGAGGGAAACCAGCCTTCCCTCTAGGAATTGCACAATCCTCTCTGACAGCCTGCTTGGCTCCAGGATTGTGTAATCATGCCAGCCAACCCTTCTAGCAGGATTTGCACAAATTTTCCCAGGAGTAGGTTTTTTAGCCCAGGATTTGCACAAATCTGGGAAGTAGTTAGATGCTCTGCCTAGAAATTTCACAAACCTCCTGGGTAGTCAGCCCAGCTCCCAACTAGGAATGTGCATTTTTCCCAAGCAGTTGAGAACTTGCATGCATGGATAGTCCAGTTGACCAGTTCCACCTGGGACCAAGGAAACTTGACTTGCATGCATGCATGACTTGATCTTCTCGGAATAGCAAGAGACAACATGCAAAAGGCATCCCATGATTCAGGGAGCTATTTTTAGCAGCCGAGGGTTACATGAAAGGTTTTTTTAGAAGTTTCCCTCCAAGTGTCGCTTTTTCCTAGATTTGTGGCATGCACGTCATGAGACCAAACTTATTTATTCAACACATCAGAGCTCATTCATTCACATTGATCTTGGAGCTTTGACATCCCACAACACATCCAGGACTCTTTGACACATCCAGCTTAGCTATTCATGGGTAAGTGGCTTCAATTTGTATTTTTCAGCATTTTTTCACTTTTTGCGTATTCACTTGTGTGACTGTTGTTTTCTTGGTTTCTTTGAACATATGCTATCATTTACATGTATTCTAGCTTTTCCTAGCTCTATTTCAATTTTTGTTGCTATCTCACTGTTGTTGCATGCATGAAACTGTTTTGCACGGATGCTCACCCAACCAATGAGCTACCTCACCCACATGCATGTTGATTTGTTTGCTGAATCTTCCATTCATGTTTTTCATGCACTGTCAATCACTTCTTCTATCACTTACTATCGCCATGCATTAATTGTGTTATTTGCTTTCAATTTCCCGTCGGCGAGTCGAAACAACCTTGGCCCGAACTCTGCCTTCACCAAGGCTGCATTACACAATATGGGGAATGAAGACTCACCTTCCTCCCTAGAAATGCGCATTCTTTCCTAGCACTGGCCTCTAGGAATATTTTGTGCATTTCTAGAGGACAATGGTTGTTTAGCCCAAGAAATTACGCAAATATATCCTTGGGCCAGCAGTCCTTCCCAGTTGGAATTGCGCATTGCGCAATCCCAACAGCCAACTTCCTAACTAGATTGCGTATTTTGCTGATCTAACATCTAGTCCTGCCTCCTAGAAAACCCATACTTCCTTTTGCGTAATTCTGGCAGGTAGTCACTTAGCCTCCCATTAAAATTTGAGCAATCTTGCTAATCAATTCCCCATGTATGTGTTGTGTCCTTCCCCAGATTTTCTTTGTTTTTACTGACATATTTCTTGCCATGCATGTTGCATGTGTCCAGATCTTTCAAGTGTTCATCTATCTTAATGGCTTCCAAGAGAATAGGATCACAAGACACTGATGGAGTTGCAGCTGGAGCAACAGTTGAGTAGGTTTCCTCTGGTCTACCGATCAATAAAGATACGAAGCTGTATCTAGACAAGGACATCAAACTAAATTTGCAAGAGGTTGAAGCATTCACCAACACTTTTTGGAAAGACCTCAAAGACTGTCATGTGTACGTGGACATTCAAAAATCTAACTTGTACCAGATTGCATGCAGATACCCTATTTTCCCATGCATGGACATGATTCACTGGATCATCTCTCACACTGACCCTGAGACAATGACCTTGAGTAGTGTCAACGGGATGAAGCTTGCAACCTTTTGGGCATGAGATTACGAGGAGATGTATTATAGGTTCGAACCTGTGACTGTCATGACCCATCCCTTCCGCTTGCCCAACAATAGAGCTCACTCCATAGACATTCTGAAGGATTGGGTAAAGGAGCCAGCTCACTTCAGGATGACACCCAACTAGATCTATAAGAAAAATATATTGAGGAAGGCATACCAATACTTGGTCATATTTGCATGTCGACTGAGTGGCCAAGCAAGCACTGAAACCTTTCCTCAGAGTTGGGTGATTTCATTGGACCAATTGCTTGGATAAGGAATACCATGTAACTGGTTTGGCATACTGGCTCACTAGATGAAGGAACAAGTCACGAAGGCTCGACAGTCACCCCAAATTATGCATGCAGAGATTTATATGTTTGCTTACATTCTATATGCATTATGTTCCAGACATGAGTTCACGGGCTTGGAGTGGGCATGGTCAGTGGTGGAGACTATTGTAAACACGTATTTCAAGATGTTGTCTAAATGTAGCTTCAGAGGAGTGATCTTATGGTTGTCTGACCATTTTGTCACCACAATGTATAGGTTGATATTTGAACATGATCCACCCTGCATGTTAGAGGCTGAGATGAAGGCATTGCTAAGCATTGAAGATTGGTATGCCTCACCATCTGGCACGTTCATCCGAGTGTTCAGTGTAGAGAATTCTTTGCATGTTCTACCAAAGTTCGAGTTCACCTTCAACGTGCTTGTCATGTAGGAAGTAGTGTACCACATCTCTGCGGGATTGACAACTAGAATACAGTGGAAGAAGAAGGCGCCTTGTCCCGCTCTTTTGTTGCATTGGGTTATATGAGATTCAGAGTATCAAGCAAGTGGATTTCGAAGCAGAATAGATGAGGAAGTATCCTTTTGACCTCCGAAGCTTCAACCCATATGACCCACGTTTCATTATGAAGGATCACTGCGTGAGAGTTCAGTTCAACTGGATCCATGGGGCATGTCATTGGGCCAAGGAGAACTCATGGAGGTACTACTACAATTCCTCTAGGTACAATGAATAGATTGGCTTCACCGTAGAGTGGTTAGCAAAGCAGCATGAAGCAGCATCACAGGGAGCACCAACAGTAGTAGTAGTAGTAGAGGAATTGAAGCCAAGCATACCTGTGTGTGACAAAGGGAAGAGGAAGATTGTTGACCACATGGGGGAGAAAAGATACAAGTTTTGAGTAGATCCACTTGTAGAACAAGCAACTATGGCTATTCAGGTGAAGAGGTAGCAATGTGACAAGCGAATTGCATGAAGGCAAAGGGATAAGAAGAGAATGGAAGAAGCAGAGAAGGAGTTGCATGAGCCGAGCGAGAAACTCTAGAAAGAACAAGATTTGCACCAACAGGAGAAGGAAGTGCAACAACAACAGATTTAGCAGGGGGCACATCACGTGACAAGAGACAAAGCAACGACCATACAAGTAGTTGATTCAACTAAACAACTAGCATCAGGTGAACAGGGTGAACCATCGTTTGGGAAATACTTTACTCATGAGATAGAATAGGCGCTTGAAAAGTTGGATGCAGACACAGAGTAGCAGGAGTTGGAATAGGACACTGACTTCATGCCTCACCACAAAGAGGTCAACTCACCCACTTCATTGCATCCTGATGATGAGAAAGTCTCAAAAGACCAAGGAGGCACTAAGATCGTTGGTGGTCAACTGGAAGTAGAGATTCACAACATCTCCTTTAACGAATCTCATCAAAGAGTTGTGCAGTCTCAGAGAGTACTGAATTCGGAGGACCAAACATCCCCTACAAGCATCCAGCTGCTTTGGCTGATGCAGCTAGAGTCTATGTCAACACCACTAGGTCAAGTGTTCATTTCCTCATAACTGAGAATGAGTGAATGGTGAAGGAACTACAGGTGGCCAAGAAAGGAGACTTGGTGACAATGTTTGCTCGAGTTGAACTAAAGAAGGCAATAATAGATGAAGTATTGTCCCTTGATATAGTTATGTGAGCATTGTACTCCAAGTTTGGTATCATGGACCTAGTAGTCGTCCATATCCATGGGTGGCAGCAGTGATGTGCGAGAAGAGCACGCATCTTGAAGAGCATGCATGCTGTTGTTGATAACTTGCAACCATGGACAATGCAATACAAGGGAGCCCCACTTCACTTTCCAAATATGATGAAGGCCAATGCAGTCAATCTGTAAGCACGTCTCTAGAGTTAGATCTGGAACTATGAAGACCTTCCTCAACTCATCACTAGCATACATGCTTCCCATGCATGAGTATTCAAAAGCATGGATGTTATAGTGCACACTCATTCGATCCCATTAATTGGGACTCTCACCCAGGTGAAGACAAAGAAGCATATATGACAGGAGCTCGACTCGTACTTTGACAAGTTGATGCGCACCACCACCAGCCCAAACTTGCCTATTAGTGTAGACATCATGCGCAAGTACATTTCTGGCTTGGCCACATTGAAGAAAATGATGTGCATGCTCTCACATGAGTTGGATAGAGGATCCCGAGTAGTGTACCCAAATGTTATGGAGGCAAGGTTCAGGTTTGAGACGGATGTCACAACAAAACACATAGACACTATCAAGGACTACCAATCTTGGCATCAATATGTCACTGTTGATTAGCATGAGGATGTCGAGCAGTTGGACTTCTGTGGCTGTCTAAGTCTAAATGATGTCTAGTTTGGCTTGTCCAAGCCATGGTTCACATGAGTACATGTGCATTGTAATGTTGAGTCATGTCAAGTGTAAGTCAAGTCTCAATAGTGGATGTAACAATCGTAGAGTAAATGAAGAGTCATGAGGGTAGTTGAATGGTCTTAAAGGGGAATGTCAAGGGTCACCCCACCCTTTTCTATAAATAGTCCCTCATAACTCATTGTATAGGCTTTTGGTCAGCGAAGCTTCTACTAAGACTATCTTAGAAGGCTTGGACAGTGTTGTAACTTGCCTTGGCTTCTCCACTACATGGAGCTAGTACATCTCTTTGGAGGAGTAGGCGGATGTGGCTATAATGTTCCACTGTTAGGGCTAGCAGGTTTACATGGATGCATTGTATGATTTTGACTTACACTTCTTTATATAATAAGAGCCAACACATTTTCATGCATATGTTGTTAGTGTGGTTGAACTGCTCTGATTTCCTTAATGATATATGTTATTTAACTTATGTACTTGTGTATGAACTGATTCACATGAAATTATATAAATCTTGTTGTTAATGCTTTCATCTTCCATGTTTACTGCTCTGTCAGACATCAGATAGACCTTTCACATGAACCTTTTTGTAACAACCATCACACTCATCGCAGACTGATCCGTGAGTACTGTACGTGTTATCTTACCTTGTATGATGTGGCTACCACATCTAAGTGGAATGCTTCGTCGGAAGCTGTGCATGTCCTTTTGTGTTTTGTGTTTCTAGCCGAGTTGGGATTGATTCCTTTCAACTTGGAACTCACCTTCACCTCCTTTTCCCTTCAAAGTGTTAGAACCTATCATACACCTTCCTTGACTCACTACATCAGTCATGCCCTTGCTATTGACATAGTTAACTTACTTTCCTCAATGCAACATCACGGTCAAAGCATTACCTTACAACCCACTGCTGGGACTCCTACACCAAACGGTCTGAGTTCTAATTGGTAATTCTTACTGGGGAGATCCCCTTGACATGTTGGAGGGTCCATCACCATCAACATCACAAAAAAAGGAGAACACCTCTACTATTTCCTAATTAAAAGGTATTGCATAGTGGCTATCAAATATCTATACACTTCATACCCATCCAAATATTACAAAATCAAACGGTCACTAGAAAGCCCTTATGCTTTTCTGATTCATAAACATCTTTGGACATTTTGATTTCATTGAGAATAAAATCTTTTCAAATTTATTATCTCTTTTTTATGGTATATAATAATTACAAACATCTTATATATTACATGGAGAAATGTTATGATACAAATGTTGGTTTCATATTTATAAAATTAAATGATGCAAACATATTCCTAACAAAAATAAAAAATATGCAATGGCACACGCACACATGCACATTAACATGTAGATTTCACCTAGGAAATAAAAAACTAGGAAAACCATTTTTTTTCTAGTATATATATATATATATATATATATATATATATATATATATATATATATATATTCCACATCATCCATAAACTCCCTATTCATTAACCTTTCATTAGAATATAACCATATTTACCTGATTATAATTACAAAACCATGGGATGAATCACCATGCACCACAAAACTACTAAAATAAAAAACCATTTGGAAAAGGCTACCAAAAATAGATGTAAAGAATTTAATTCATACCCAATATTTCCCACTTGTTTTCTTTGTCACATACAAGTGTTTGAAGGAGTACACAATAAAAAATTCATGCAAGAAATGCCCATTGTTTCTCTACTCCATGAGAAATTTTTAATGATCACAAACTGTGTTGATGAATTGTGACATTCCCTAAATTGTCCACCTTTACTAGTATCACTTTTTTTCTCAATATTATCTTTCACAAAGTGATACTAAACACCATATGATTTGTACCAACCTAATACTTGAACAAAATCTTTGTAACCACGTTGCTTCCTTGCTCGCGTGAGTGGTGTCTTGTATTAAAATTATGTAATTGATAGTGTCACTATAGAATACCTCTTACTCATCCAACTAATTTCTTATACAAATAGATCAAGCACATACCCACTTATATATCTTCTACAATATAGATCTCCAACCTAGTTTATATAAAAATATCTAGGTATGTCAACCACTCTCTCAAATTCTAGTATTGCTTGATAGCATAATCCATAAACAACAATTCCACTCAAATATCTAAAAAATCCTTTTAACTATTCTCTAATACTACTTCCCTAGTTATGATATATACTTGCTCAATACTCCCATTGCATGTGAAATGTTTGGTCTAATGCATACCATTGCATTAGCATATAGAACATGGGACATGTCCTCTTCCTCTTCCTATATCTTGGGACACTAATCTATTGATAAATTTACTCCTACAACGTAACAACCCCGGGTGAAAAGTTCATGTAATAAAGTTAATAAAGGCAAAGTAAGACCAAGTTCATGGGACACTTATTCTAAGTTGAATGTTGGGCAAAGCATTCTAGTGGTATTCACTTGTTGTTTATTATGGCTAAGGAAATTGGAAAAGGAATTGGAAAAGGCTTTGAAAGGAAAAAAGGCTTTATTTGGCATTTATTTTTAAAATGAAGGAAAATAGAAGAAAAGGGAGATGAAAGGTCACAGGTTGCATGTGAGGAGGAAATTGAAGAAAAATAGAGGAAAAATGAAGAAATTAGAGGCATCAATAATAAAATGTCTTCTGAGTATTAATTCACAGTTTTTTGTCAATGTTTTGTTAGTTTATATTTGGAATTGGTTCCGGAGAGGAGAAGAGCACCAAGAGGAGGAAGCAAGAAAGCAAAGGAAAGGAAGGACAAGCAAAGTAAGGACAAAAAAGCAAAGGAAAGAAAGGATTAAGCAAGGAAGATTTGGATCAAGGGGAAACAACAAGATTATTTGTAGGTATCGAGTTGCATGTATGATTTACTTGTTAGTTTTGTCATGCATGGTACATGAATGTGTGTATTTGGTTCATTTGTTTCCATTGGCATGGGTTTTTCCTAGTTTGACAGTGGTTTAAGCCTTTCCTTACCATTTCCGGACAACTATGGTTTGATGCGATTCATTCTTATTGGAGCTTTGGATTACTGGAAGGTTTTGGATCCAAGTGAGGTGGTCTTAGGAAAATCCCAAGGGTTGGGGGTGGAGATAGTTTTCTCTAGGAAACCCTCAATGAGTGGGTGGAGATAGAAAAATTCCTCAAGGGAGAGATCATGGTAGTGTGAGGGTGGAGGTGATTTAACCTCTAGATTCCCTTGCTTGTTTATTTATTAGTTTATCCCATGATATCCCACATTCATGCTTGGAATATAGCATGGGGGTGATTGGCTGAAAGAAATATTTGGTTCAACCCAATCTATGGTCTGGTGGTATGTAGAGTCCCTGATTTGGTTGGATTTTGCATATGTCAATAAGAGATATTTTCCTCTTATATTTTATGAGTAAATATACTTGTTATTATGTTGCTTTGATGGTTGATCTATCATTTCTATTAATATGGTTATATGTTGGTTATAAGCATGGTTGTATGACATATTGCAATTATGACTCTTATCATGTTTTGATTGGTAACTGAATGGTTATTGAATGGATGACCTAATATATGTTATTGTAACTATTAAGAGAGGGAATTATACATTCTTGATGATTCTTAGATAAGTATGATACCCCTATTCTCAAATATGCATTCATGACCTATAGATTTCATGTTCACTACATGTTTGACAAAATGACTGTCATGGTTAGGCCTGGTTAGGTCAGATTCTTGACTAAGTTTTGAATTAATGCCTTTGTCCTTTTTTCATTCATCATTATGGAAAGTTCTATCAAGTTCTGGGTAGACGTATAGATCCTAGCCTTGAAAACGTGGCTCAAATTTCGGGGTTGCATGCTTAGAATTGGGTAATCTAGATTACAGTCACTATGAGGCAAGGTTATCCATGTGACTGGAGGGTTATAATTACTAACTTTCCTTGTTATGTAAGAAAATAGGATTCCAAATCATTCGAAAGGCAAATTAGCATAGGGATATGGCATATGGAGTTGTTTTTTGTCTCTTGGGAGTCCTCTAGCTCCCGATGAAGCTCAGTAAAGTTTCAAGTTTTCGATTCCAATTCCTAAATTGTACTTAGGAGGTTGAGTCATGTCATAGTAGCCCTCAACTCATTTTTACCTTGATAGGCCGATGAATTTGGGTAAATGTGGGAGGGGTAGCTATAAATTGGTATCAGAGCATGGTTAAAACACTTGGACTAGATGGGCTAGATGCATGTTGTTATGAATGCATTGTCATTGTTATGGTTGTTATGCATGAGGTCATGGTATGAATTTGGTATTGTCATGCTTGATGTCCATGTATTGATATTATTATTATTATACATGTATCATGCTAATGTGAGCTGATTTTTTAGATGACATAGCCTCCCCTAAATTTCATTAAGGTATGATTTTAATTATGGTATCTCTTTGGTTTATATGGCATGGCATGTTTTCAAGAAGAAGAGGATCAAATATGACGATAAAAATGTTGGACTATAGTTCACGTGACTCTACCTACAAATTAGTTGAGCAACAAGGAGATGGGTATTCTCCTGATACATTAGATATATTGAGGAGTTTAAAGGTAGAGATCAAAAGTTGCAAGGTAGATAATGACATGTTTGTTGAGGCTTAGGAAAGACTCACATGGGCTTAGGAAAAGCAGGCAGAAGTCAATGCAATCACCCTTTAAAGCTTGTCAAGCCTACAAAGATAGGGACAACTAAGGATTAGTCAAGAACGGGAAGAGAAGACTGATGGGGCATATGGTAGCAGGTCTCAATTAGGATATAGGTTGAATAGATGCGACACAGTCAGAGGTGGCAGACCAGTGGGTATACTTGATAGGAGGATTGGTATGTATGGGTTTCATTCTAGTTCCTCGTCTAGGAGACATCATCACCGTCATCACCACCATAATCCTTATAGAAGGAGTGAGTTATTTCTTGAGGATTTCAAGAAAGCCAAACCTGCTACATTTGATGGAGACATGAAGAAGCCAGAAGATGCAGAGGCATGGTTGCTTGGGACGAGAAAATTCTTCATATTATATAATAATTTAGACAACATGAAAACCAAAATAGCTACTTTCAATCTTAAAGGGAAAGTAAATATCTGGTGGGAACATGTGAATAATGTCAGAGGAATTTGAGAAGAAAAGTTGATTTAGGATGAGTTTGAGAGACTCTTCAAGACAAAGTACCTAACTAAGATATATTACGATGATAGAGCTAAAGAGTTTTATGAGTTGTAGATGGGTTCTATAATAGATGATGAGTGTACTAACAGGTTCCTAGAGCTATTGAGGTATGTTCCTTACCTCAAGGATGAGAAAGAAAAGATTCAAAGATTCATCAGTGGGTTTCTTGCAACATATATAGACCAGATTGAGTTTGATGAGCCTTAGTTGTTGGAGGAAGCCATTAAGAAACTAAAGCATTATTATGAGCAATCAAAACATAAAACTAAGCATAAGCGTGATTTGAAGGGGAATGATCAAGCTAAAGAGAAGTGCCCATTGAAGTGGGGAAGACCTCGAGATGCAAGTGGGAAAGAAAATTTTGCTCCTTATAAGAAGTGTAATGCAATCGAGAAGGGACATGGATCTTAGCTTGGAGAGTAGCATAATAGAGGTGATGGTAAGGGGACATTGTAGTGCTAGATTTGTGGAAAATTTCATCACAAGAAGGAATTTCCATTGTACTAGGGTGGTAGGCCTCAGATCTACAGTGCTAGGGAGGCATAGACAGTTGGGGATGTTGGCCATAACATTCCTCAGATTTATGCAATCGTGGCAAAAAGGCAAGTCGATCACCAGGAATCCATTATTGAGATGGAAGGTAAGCATTGTGATCTATTTTTTTCTATTTTGATTAAACTTACATCTAATTATAGTTATGTTAATCTTGACCTGGTGGATAAGTGTGTTTTGAGAAAATAAGTGCATGCATAGTCTTGGTTGGTGTAGTTGGCTACAAGGATTAAGAAAAGAGTTCATCATTGGGTAAGAGATTATCCATTTGAGCTGAATGGTATTCCTACACGAACATATAAATGTGATTCCATTGGGATCATATAGTATTATTTTGGGTATGGATTGGATGTACCTCCATAGGACCAAAGTAGATTATTATTATAGGGCTATTGAGTCCCTGGATGATAATGGGGAAAAGAGAATCTTGCGGGGAAGGAAGAAGCCAACATCAGTGAGGATGGTTACAACTATGGAGACTAAGTGCAGTTGCAAGAAGGGGTGTGTACTATTTACAATTCATATTTCTAGTTACAAGGGTAAGGATGTTGAGCATGCAGAAGTCCTCAAGTGGTACCCTATCTTGCAACAGTTCAAGATGTATTTCTAGTAGAGATTTAAGAGTTTCCTCCCAACAAGGAAGTGTAAATTTCTATTGAGTTGGTACCAGGAGTAACACCAGTATCAAAGGCACCTTACAAGATGAGCACTCTAGAGTTTGTTGAATTGATGTTGTAGTTGAAGAAAATGTTTGATAATGGATACATTAGGCCAAGTGTATCGCCATGGTGCACACCAATGTTGTTCGTAGAGAAGAAGGATGTTACTCTTAGGTTGTGTATTAACTACACGTAACTAAAAAATGTGATGATCAAGAAAGTGTACCCTTTTCCATGGATTGATGACTTGTTTGATCAGTTGAAGTGAGAAATAGTGTTCTCGAAGATAGATTTAAGATTAGGATATAATCAAGTACACATCAAGGAAGAGAATATCTACAAGTATGCTTTTCGGACCAGGTATGGGCATTATGATTTTGTTCTCGTTCCTTTTGGTTTGACTAATGCTCCAACTAGTTTCATGTGTTTCATGAATGGTGTGTTGTGTCCTTATTTGGATAAGTTTATGATTGTATTCATTGACGATATACTCTAAGAATGAGGAATAACATGCATAACACCTAGTAACAATGTTGAGATTTGTAAGAGTACATCAGTTGTATGCCAAGCTTAGTAAATACAATTTATTTTAGACAAAGGTACATTACTTGGGACATGTTGTCTCCAAGAAGGCATAATTGTGGATCCAAAAAATATCAGAGCTATCATGGAATGGGAAGCTCTTAGGAATGTGAATGAGGTCAGATAATTCATGGGGTTAGTGGTCCATCAAGAAATTATCATGGATTGCATATCCTATTACATCATTGTAGAGGAAATGGAAGAAATTTTAATGAATAGAGGAATGTGTAGTGAGCTTTAAGAAGTTGAAACAATTTCTTACAAATGCTCCAGTTCTAAAGATTGTAGATCCGAATAAAGAGTTTGTGGTATGTACAAATGCTTGCAAGAGAGGACTTGGTGGAATCCTGATGTAGGAGGGATAGGTGGTGTGTTATGAGTCAAGGAAATTAAATGAGCATGAACAAAACTATGTGACTCATGATCTTGAGTTGGCAACTATTATTCATGCCTTGAAGATGTGGAGGCATTATCTTCTTGGCAGGAGGTTTATTTTGATGAGTGACCATAGTGGAATGAGGTATCTATTTGACCAACCTAATCTGAATGCTAGGAAAGCTAGATGGTTGGATACCCTTAGTGAGTTTGAATTTGAGATCAGATACATTAAAGGAAAGGAGAACATGGTTGCAGATGCTCTCAATAGGAGAGTGCAGGTAAACCATGTTGCAAATGTGAGCTCATATGGTATAGATTTATAAGATCAAACCTTACAGGAAGGAAAACATGATGATAGGTATATGGAGCTTAAGCACAAGTTACAATAGGGTATAGGTGAAGAATATGTGGATTATCATCACAAGACAGATGGCTTGATGATATTTAGGGATAGGGTCTACGTGTCAGATGATAGTGAGCTAAAGAATATTATCTTGAGGGAGTTTCATGTCAAGCCATATTTAGGTCATCTGAGACATTGAAAGACGTTGACAACTGTGAAGAAGTTCTACTATTGGCCAAATTTGAAGAAGGAAGTGGCAAAGTTTGTTGCTAGATGTCTTGACTCTCAGCAGGTGAAACTTGAGTGTAACCAACCAACTGGTTTGTTACAACCTATTCTAATTCCAAAGTGGAAATGGGAGATCATTTCCATGGATTTAATTACAATTTTTCTGAGGACATCAAAGAATCATGATTCCATCATGGTTGTGGTTGATAGGTTGATCAAGGTATCTCACTTCATTCCAATGAAGACTACTAATTTAGCGAGCTAGGTAGCTCATATCTTCATCAGGGAGATAGTGAGATTGCATGGTATTCCTAGTAAGATAATATCATATAGAGATGCCAAGTTCACTTCCAGGTAATGGAAGGAGTTGTTTGTGGGTTTGGGTATAGAGTTGGCCTTCACCATAGCTTATCATCCATAGATAGATGGAAACACAAAGAGGGTCAACAAGATAATGGGGGATATGATAAGGATGTATGTCATGCACCAGTAGATGAGGTGGGATAAGTATCTTCCATTGGTGGAGTTTCCTTAAAACAATGGTTATCAGTAGTCACCGAGCGTGAGTCCTTTGAGGCACTCTATGGTCGGATTTGTAATACTCCTGTCAGTTGGAGTGATCTAGTGAATAGGGTGTTGATTGGACCACACATGTTGGAAAAGATGGAACAACAAATTAAGGTCATCAATCATAATCTAAAGGAAACATAGGATAGACAAAAGAGCTATGTAGATCAACACAAGGCATTTAAGGAGTGATGAGGCTCATTAATGGGTAAATTACATGGACCTTAATGCACCTCCAACTTACTAAAATGAACTTTTCTCATCATTCTTTACATGTTTTAATTATGTTTTTCTTAATAAAGTGAGTAAAGGTGAGATGTCATGTATAGTGGTCTAATGTGCATTGATTGTAGGTTTTGGAGTAATGTTTGGCTAATTAAAGTGTAGGAATTCGAATGAAAACAAGCAAGAGGGATTCTAGGAGATAGGATCTCCCTCCTTAACTCCTCACTCACTTGAAGATTCCTCAATCAAATCTCATTAGCTCAGAGTTGCAAGCAGCCAAGTCATGAGGTTCATTGGAAGCCAATCTAGTGACAGTTGAAGACCAGTTGATCTCGAGAATGGGGGCCAAGCCTCCCTAAATTTAAGGAAGTTGTTTGTAACTATATTTGTATAAATCAAGAGACCTAGAGCCTCATTAGGATTTGGATTTTTTTGTTCAAGATAGCTAAGCTGTTTTCGATTTGAAGCATTGTAACCAAGCACTCTTATGTATTTCTGATTTTGTTTAATGAAAATGAGCAACATTCCCTTGATCTAGCACTGAGTTGACTCAGAGGGATGAAGATCTTGGGTGAGGGCCCAACCCTACTAGTAGAGGTTCCTCTTTTTGTATATGTATGCTTAGGTTATACCCATAGTTAGTTGCTAAACTGATTTTGGTGTTGTTAAATTGCAAGTATTGGTAGATTTAATTAGCTTTTTTCCATTTGTGGATATTTCTAATGATAACATTGTAGGTATAAGAAGATATTCCAAAAACACTGGCAGAAAGTGTTTTTCACCTCATTTCTCCCTTTTTGGGATCATGGTTTGACGAACACTTCCCATACAGTTTGAAAACATGGAATTCTTGCTTTTTGCGTAATCTAGGGTTTTCCTACTAATTAGGGCGTTATCTTTCAGTTTCATAGGATAAGTTGCAATTGAAATTTCTAATCTCTTAGGTTTTGCAATAATTTGATCTCACTTTTATATTGGTTTTAATCATTTCCATGCATGAACTTAGAAAGTAAATAGTGACAACTCTATTTTCCTCTATTTGAATAAACCCTTCTTGTTTCTAGATGAATTTATGTATAAATGCCAACAGTGATGTGTGTTTTTGCATGAGGTTCTACCTCATCTCATTAGCTTCAGCCAAGCCATATTCACCCATGATTGCCAAAATTCACTAAGGTCCCAATTCAAATTCTTGTCTTATGAGGAAAAATTTCCATTTTTGTTGAGAAAATCCAACCATCTTAAAGCTTTTATTTGAGTTCTGAGTAAGTTCCTACCACTCCCATGCTTTATTTCCTCCTTATTCACGTTTTCCAAGCTTCGTCCCACCTTCTAGACCACTCCCTAATATTTTGGACTATTCTTGTAGTAAAACAGGGGATCCTATAGGTGAACTAATACATCCTGTAGGAAAACCTGCAACATCCTGTTTTGAGCCCGAATTGAGAAAAATCACCACTAAAAGCTAGGATCAGGCCCCTACTATCCCTCCAAGCCATCTAAACCATTGGAATCCTCTTTCTCCACACCTGTCTCTGCTACCAAAGAACCAAGAAAGATTAGCATCTACATTTTTCAAGAAAAATATAGAAAGGAAAAAAGTTCTTTTATATTTATTCATGCACACAACAGTTAGTACTCTCTAGATCAAATTTCATGCTTAGATTAGTTAAAACCTCACATGTGTTAAAGTAGGGTTATTTTTCAAGCAAGGTATGTTAGCAAGGAGATAGAATATTTCATGTTATTTTGCAAGCATTTCTTTCAATCTTTCATTCTTGCAATAGGCGTCATTTCTTTTCCCCCAATTAAGGTAAAATCGTCCCTCTCCAAGTTGGTAATCAGACTTATTCTAGTCAATAGAAGGCTGGTTCGAGAAACCCTAGTGGTCTATCGCCCCATCTCATAAGTGACAAAGAGTAGACCAATTACATCTATTTGTGTATACAACACTCTCACCTCCAAGTTTGTACGAACCCCGGGTTGATGAAGTAAAGTCAGTAGCCCCAAGAGTTGCAACATCCTTGCTACAATATTGGTGTTCATCACCTTTTTGCACCATTGCCGGGGAGGTGTCTGAGTAGATGTGATTTATGCTTTCTTTCTTCCTTTTCTTATCTCTTTCATTATGCAATTAGTTCCATTCAACAAATTATTGCAATTTAGTTATGTTTTCTTTCAATTCTGCATGTAGTTTAAAACTCTAAAAAAAAAACACTCCTTTCATGCCTCCTAAGAATAGGAAAATTCTTTCCAAATACCGGCACCACTTCAAACAACTAACCTTCCCTCATCTTTGGTGGTTGTGAGCTAAAGGACTCCTTAGCCAAGCAACCAGATATTTTTGAAGAGCCTATAGGGGAAGAAGAAGAAATCATTCCACCAACTGACACAATGGCTAAAAATAGAAATGAAAGGGGAGAGAGGGAAAGAGTTGAGGGTGCTTTTCCCATCAGGCAAACTAATGGGGATGCTAAGATGAAAAACATAAGCCCCTATGCTCTTCCTCACTTTTATGGCTTTACCTCATAAGATCAAGATTCTTTTTTATTTGAATTTTCTCTCATATGCAAAAATTTTGATTACACCTCTGATGATCAGAAGTGGAAATTAATCCCATCCACTCTCAAGGATGTAGCCCTACGCTAGTTCATAGGTTTACCTGGGGATAGTATCACCACTTGGGCTCAGATGCAACAATATTTCAACAAGAAGTTTAGGGAGTACTGTAGGTCCAAAGATACCAATGAGGAAATTTTTAGAATGACATTGGGACATGATGAATCCTTAGAGGATTATGAGGAGAGATTCCAACGCAGCTGCAAAATGCCTAGGTGCACCCTTGATCCTAAATCACTTAAGTTAGTACTTCTCAGGGGTATCAGGGAAGACCTCCTAGAAACCCTAAACCTGTTGTTAGGAGGGGACATCTACCAGTTACCCTATGATGATATGAAGACAATTTTCAAGAATCATTCTAGGGCAGCTAGAAAGAAGGGTAGGGCTAGTCAAGTAGTGGTCAGTTCATCCTCTTCCAATACATTCATAAAAAGTGAAATTGGGAACATGTTGGAAGACTTTAAGAGTGAAATGTTGCAAACCCTTGCTTTGCAAATATACACTATGAAAATCAAAAGGAAGCAGGAGGATGTAGAGAGAGCATTAGCCATCTTCTACACTAGATACACCAGGAGGCACCCTAGGAAAGAATTTCCATTAAACCTTATATAAATCTACTCGGTCTGTGAGGAAAACCACTCCACAGACAAGTGCCCTTCTCTGTGTGGATTAAAAGCTATGTATCAGGAAACCGAAGGGGTGACTGAACAACTCTGCTACATAAATCAAAGGAGGCATCATGGACCTTGACCATACTAGCAGGACATGAAATGGTCATCCTATTCATATTGAAACCCTAATCAAAATACATCCATTCCCCCTTGGTGACCCCTAGCTCATCCTTCTTGGTCTAAACCTTCTCCATGGTATTTTGCACCTCAATACCATTCCCAATGGCCAACCAACCATTTCAGCCATATACTCCTCCACAACCTCAGTGGAATGCACCACCCTAGAGGTGGAGGCCCCCATACAACCAAGCTCCAACTTTATTTCCTTCACCTCCATCTCAACCACAACTCCTACACCTTACTCCACGGAAACAACCTCAGATGTTTTCCCAACCAAACCCGAACTTGAAAAACAGGTAGGCATAACAAGTCTATAGTGGAGAGACATACTACCCTGCTTATGCTATGGAAATTCATGAAATTAACCTTAGGTCTGAGAGAGTGCTCCTGGATAACCAACCTCCATATCCACCTAGGGAGAGTGAGGATGAAAGAGAAGAAAGTGTGCCTAGAATGAATCCAACCCTCTTTCCTGAAAGGTTAACCCATCTAGTCTTGCACAACCCAAAAGAGACTGAACTTCTGGGTGAGTTGAAAAATCTGTGTCAAAATCCCGCTTCTCCAAGCTATAAAAGATGTCCCCATTTACAACAATTTGATCAAATATAAGTGTTTCAAACATCCACGAAGGTGAAAGAAAGACACCCCTACCATTAATGTCATTGGACAACTGTCTAACTTAAGGGTAGGTAATTTTCCTAAAGTATCTAGATCCTGGGAGTCATGTAGTAGATGTACACATTGATGGTACCATTGTTCTCCATACCCTGATTTATCTTAGGGCTGTCGTCAATGTGATGACTAAGGACACTATGCTCAAGATGAATCTCCAGGGATCATTAAGGAAGACCACAACATTCTTTCAGCTTGCAGACCAATCCATGGTAGCTCCTAAGGGAATTGTTGAGGATGTGATGGTCTCCATTGATTCTTAGGAATACCCTGCTCACTTCTTAGTTCTCCAACCTAAGACCAAATTCAATGTTTACCCTCTCATCCTTGGGAGACCTTAGTTAACCACTGTCGATGCCTACATAAGTTGCAGGGCTAGAAATATGACCATAAAAGATGGGCATCTATCCAAAAAATTGGTCTTGTAACTTCCTTCTAAACCATCCCTAGAGCATGAATTACCTTTATGGATAGAAGAGGAGGAAGAAGATGAAGTCTACTCCTCCCAAATGTATACCCTAGAAACTACCATAGGAGGAGGATAGCCTGATGAAGATGACTTGATTGAACACATCCTCCAAAATCAAACTCCCAACACCATGTCTCTGAAGCAAGTAGTGAAGGAAGAAAAGGACAATCATCAGATTGATCTATGCTCAGTTGACTCAAACCCTACTCGTGTCAAGACAATAGAATTCAGCCCTGAAAGAGCATTGAAAATCAACCCCTCTCTCGATACACTAAGAAGAGGAGTTAGGTAACATGCTAAGCAATCATTTGGATGCCTTTGCTTGGAAATTCAAAGAAATGAAGGGAGTGCACCCTTCGGTGTGTACTCACCACATTTACATCAAGGAAGGTTGCAAGCCAGTATGCCAATCCCAAAGGAGAATGAATCCAACCCTCAAGGATATAGTCAAAGAGGAACTGCAAAAGTTGTTGGATGTAGGCTTCATTTACCCCATCTTGAACAGTGAGTGGGTGTCTCCTTTGGTGCTGGTTCCAAATAAAAATGGAAAGTGTAGGATCTATGTGGATTACCGAGAGCTAAAAAAGGCCACAAAGAAGGACCATTCCCTTTACCTTTCACTAAAAAAATATTAGATGGTCTGGTAAGAAAGAAGTTCTTCTCTTTCCTGGATGGATTCAGTGGGTATAATCAAATCCAGATCAGCCCAAAGGACTAGGATAAAACCACATTCACCTATCATTGGGTACTTTTTCTTATAGGGTCCTTCCTTTTGGTCTATGAAATTCCCTTGCCACTTTCCAGAGAGCAGTCCTGAGCATATTTGCAGAGCTAGTCCATGATGCAGTAGAAATTTATATGGATGATTTCACCCCATATTGGTGTGATTTCTAGGAGGCTCTCTCTAACCTGGGAAAGGTGTTAAACAAATGCATTGAAATGAAATTATCCCTTAGTCTCGAAAAATGTGAATTCTTAATGACTGGAAGGACTATTCTAGGTCACTCAATATCCTAGGAAGGACTGCAAGTAGACCTAAATAAGATAGCCATCATAAAAAGGGTCCCTAATCCACATAAGCAGAGGGATGTCAGAAGTTTCTTAGGGTTAGCTGCTTACTATAGGAGATTTATTAAATATTTGAGCAAGTTAACTTCTCCCTTATTTGGATTATTGGCCAAAGTCTCCAAATTTTTATGGTCAGAAACCTGCCAAGAGGCCCTAGAAACCATAGAGGACAAATTAACTACTGCACCTATTATTTGAGGCCCAAATTGGGATCTTCCTTTTCACATTCATGTTGACGCCTCTCACAAATCTATAGAAGTAGCTCTAGGCTAGATAGATGAAAAGATACCTTATGCCATTTAATTCATCGCCAAGAATCTGTTGAAATCTAAATTAAACTACACAACAACTGAAAAGGAGCTCCTAGTTGTTGTCCATTAATTGAATAAAATTAGGAATTACATTACTGGTTACCTTTGTACATACCGACCATGCTGCGATTAAATATTTGATGAACAAACCTGATGTAAATGCCAAGATTATTAGATGGTTACTTTTATTGCAACAATTTGACCTAACTATTATTGATAAGCCTAGAAAAGAGAATGTAGTTGCATATTTTTTATCCAGATTGACTTTTCTATAGGAATTTACAGGGTAAGTTCCTTAGACAGAACACCAAAGGACACCGCTCAAAAACAGATCACAGATCAATACACCAGTACTTTTGACGTGGTTAAAACCATCAAAGAGGGAAACAGACCACGCCTGAGCCAACGCGACCACTTCAGGTAATTTATTAATAAAGGAATGAAAATTTACATAATCTTCTCTCATGGACGATTAACCTACAAATGACCCTCCATGCTCTTTAAATAGAGATCATGGACCAATCGAGTGTTAAGCCACGGATCAAGTGTCGGTAATACCGAGGAGAGAATGAACCATCGGATCACTACATATTGTGACCGTCAGATTGTAAGTTACAAAATGTACATAGTAAAGAAACACACTTTACCTAACTCTATACTAGACCAAGTTATACTTAACTATTTCCTATGTGTCGTAATATCCTAACATCCCCCCTTAAGAACAACTTGGGATAGGATTGAAGGATTTACAAATATGACACAATAGGAGAAGGAAGGAGGCACTAGAGCCTATCCCCCCTTAGTGACAACTTCCTGAACTCCAACCATAAATCGAAATTTAGTGAACATCGCCTCTGTGAGAGCCTTTGTAAAGATGTCTGCAACTTGATCATCTGTTGAGCAATATTTCACTTCAAGAACATGGTCGTGGATGAGCTTTCTGATGAAGTGCATGTGCAGTTCAATGTGTTTGCTGCGCTGATGTTGGACTGGATCTTTGCATAGTTGAATGGCATTTTGATTATCACACCAAAGTGTAGTCAGATGTTGCTGCTGAAAGCCAAACTCTGACAGGATCTGACGAAGCCACAAGGCTTCCTTACTAGCTTCTACGGCACCACGATACTCTGCTTCTGCTGAAGAAAGAGAAATGGCACCATGTTTCTTGCAAGCCCATGTAATAGGTCCTGAACCAAGAATGAACACATAACCTACAGTAGACTTCCGATCATCAGGGTCACCAGCCCAATCGGAATCAGTGAAACCAACCAATAGAGGAGCTGCTTCGGCACTGTAATGAATCCCAAACTGAACTGTACCTCGAACATAACGAAGTATTCTTTTAGCTACTTTCCAATGACTTTCATGTGGGTTTTGCATAAACCGAGCAACAAGGTGAACAACAAAGGAAAGGTCAGGACGAGTATGGGTTAGATACAAAAGTTTTCCTACAAGTTGATGGTATAAGGTAGCATCAACTTCAGGAGAAGTACAAGTGACTGAAAGTTTGACTCCAGACTGAAAGGGAGAAGGGGCTAGCTTACAGTCTTCCATGTGAAAATGGCGTAGAATATCACAGGCATACTTGGACTGGGAAAGGGAAATACCTTCCTTGGATTGCAAGACTTGAAGACCAAGAAAATAATGTAAGTGTCCTAAGTCTGTCATTTCAAACTTCCTTTTAAGGCTAGACTTCACATGATTTATAAGGTTGGGATCACTACCAGTCAGGATAATATCATCAGCATAAAGAACAAGAATGATAAGAGACTTGCCCACTTTCTTGGTGTAGACAGTATTGTCAGAATGACACCTAGAAAAGCCATTTTCTAAAAGAAAGTTATCCATTTTGGCATACCAAGCTCGAGGAGCTTGCTTGAGACCATACAGGGATTTCTTAAGCCGACATACAAGGCTGGAGTCTGTTTGTATAAAGCCAATAGGTTGTTCCGTATAGATTTCTTCATGCAAGTCCCCATGCAAGAAGGCGAATTTAACATCCATCTGATGGACTTCCCATTTGAAAGAGGCAGCAAGGGAAAGAACAAGGCGGATAGAGTTCATTTTGGCAACAGGGGAGAAGGTTTCAGTATAGTCAATGCCTTCAACTTGTGAAAAACCCTTAGCAACAAGACGAGCTTTATGTTTATCAACTTTCCCATCTGGTCCATACTTGGTTCTGTAAACCCATTTGCATCTAACAAGTTTTCGTCCCTTTGGTAGAGGAACAAGATCCCATGTATCATTTGCCAATAATGAATGATATTCTTCATTCATAGCTGCTTCCCAATCTGGTTGGCCTGAAGCTTCTGCAAAGATGTCAGGATCATAATTCACTGAAGCTTGAGCTAGTAAAGAAGAGGCTCTATCAAACTGAGAACGTGTATGTCATTGATCTGTAGGATCACCAGGAAGATCACCTGCTGCATCCCGAGTAGCACGGACCCATTTTGGAAGCTGAGGAGCTGAAGGAGGATCCTGAGAAGGTGGGGGAGGATCTTCATCCTCGCTTTCATCATCTGAAGAAGAAATATTTTCATAAGTAGAAGAGATAGGGAGAGGTGGCACATCTGCCGAACTAGGCTCATAGGCCGATATATTTTTAGCAAACTTTACATCTCTTCTAATGATAACATTTTTGGACTTAAGTGGAATAAGTCTATATCCTTTGACATCTTTAGAATATCCAACAAAAATAAATTTTTCACTCTTAGGTTCTAAAGCTTTATGTTTCTCATCTGGAATATGGGCCCATGCTTCACTTCCAAAAACACGAAAGTGACTTACATCTGGTTTAATTGAGCTCCATTCTTCTTCTGGAGTGATATTATTTAAAACCTTAGTAGGAGTGCGATTTATTATGTAATTTTCACAGTTAATTGCTTCTGCCCAATAATTAAGACTAAGTCCTTTAGATTGAAGCATACAATTAGCCATTTCCTTTAAGGTGCGATTCTTCCTTTCAGCTACACCATTTTGTTGTGGAGTATATGGAACAGTATGTTGCATTTGAATTCCATTCTCAGTGCAAAAGTTGATGAATTGTTGTTAACATATTCTTCGCCATTATCAGATCTTAGCTTAAGAATTTGATGTCCAGATTGTTTTTCAACAAAGGCCTTAAAGGCCAAGAACATGTTAAATACTTCACTCTTGAGTTTTAAGAAGTATACCTAAGTGCATCTCGAGAAATCATCAATGAAAGTTAAGAAATACTTGTAGCCAGAGAATGAAACAACTGGAAGTGGACCACATGAATCACTATGCACGAGCTGTAAAGGGGCTGAGACATGCCAAGAGGCACGTTTTTCAAAACTGTCCCGATGATGTTTTCTGAGTACACATCCGGAACAAACACCATCTTTGCAAGATACCATTGGAAGACCTGTCACCATATTTTCTTTACATAGATTCTGAAGAGAGCGATATTTTAAGTGACCAAATCGCTCATGCCAAAGTTTGCTCACTTCATCATTATGAGCAACAAATACCAAGGGAAGATTTGATGACCCAAAGTTGTGAAACTTATACAACCTTGTAGAATCATTAGCAATGCCAGTAGCTAAAATCTGTCTAGGATCTCTTAGGTCCTTAATTACAACATCGTGAGGTGAAAATTCAACGATTTTACCTTCACCTGAATGAGTTATTTGATATACAGATAGAAGGTTGCAGGATAAGGTTGGAACACATAATACATCATTAAATTGACCATTGTCTATATGAACAGTTCCGATCCCTACAACACTAAGAGATCTATCATCACCAACATATATATTTTGGTGTTACAATCATTTAAATAAGAAAACGTGGCTTTGTTTTGGCCATGTGATAAGAATCTTTAGAATCAATGAGCCACTCATGAGAATGAGAAGAAGAAGATACATTTAGTGCATAGCCAAACCGAGATGCTTGACAACCACATGCAGAAAGTGCCATTCCTAAAGATGAAGTTGAAGTTGAAGTTGAAGAGTGCTCCAAATGGATATTATGCTTCTTCATTGCTGCTTCCAAGGCTTCCATCTTCTTAAAGCATTTGGATTCTAAGTGGCCATCTCGATTACAAAAGTTGCAATGTCTATTAGTCTTCTTTCCTTTGTTTTTATTTGTCTTATCATTTTGTTGAAATGATTTTTCATTTTGAGGCTAAAATTGCTTAGGACCCTTGTTTGGTTTAGGACCATTCCTTTTAGGATACAACTTCTTAGGATTCTTTGAATTTGGTTGCTGCTGGGTGGCTAACGCTTTCTTAGAAGAGTTTCCAAGATTAAGAAGACCAAGGTGTAAGAGTTTTTCTTGTTCTCTTATTAAAGAATCACAAAAGGAATCAAAGGAAGGGGACTTGTAGGCTTGTCCTTGAGAAATGAAGGCTTCTCTTGTAGAATGGAAGGTGGAAACAAGCACAGAATAGGCTGGTCCCAACTTAGTAAGAATGGAACAGATAAGGTTACTATCTTCTTTCTTAACCTTAACACCTTCCAAGAGAAGTCTAAGGGTCCTGAACTTGGAAAAAAAATCTTCAATGCAAGAAAAATTATTGGGGTCTAATGTAAGCAACTCATTTTCGAGTTGATGGGCTTTAAGTTCATTTTTAATTCCAAAAACTTTAGTGATCTGTTTCATTTCTTCTTCAGGAGTATCAAGTTCTGCAATATGGAATCTAAGATCTGGAGAAATAGACATCCCTATCAACCCATGTGCTTGATCTTGCCTATTTTCCCATTTAGTTGCCTTATCTTCATCTTTCGGTTTGGTTTCTTGGCCTGAGGCTATTCTGTAGAGACCTTTACTTCTAAGTAAATCCACAATGTGGGACCACCATTGAAAGTAGTTGGTGCTGTCAAGAATAACTTGGCATGGACTTTCCATTTTAATAGAAATTGAAGCTATAGATGCTGAAACTAAGTGTTCCAATGGAAAGATCTCGAAAAATTAGGCTGGTTAAAAAAAAACGGCTCTGAAAATGACTTCTGGATGAAGAAGTTATGGCTTTTTGAAGAAAATTTGATGAAGATGCCGACGAAGTGCGGGAATGTGCGGAAATGAAAAATCCACCCCCACAAAAAGGAGACTTGAACTCAAGACCTCTACTCTCATAAATTAGCTTTGGACCAAGTGAGCTAAATAAAATGTTTGAGAGAGAGAGAGAGAGAGAGAGAGAGAGAGGGAGGGAGGGGGGGGGGTTGAAGCTTTGGGTTGCGTGCTTTCTTTGAGAAAGCTCTTTTTCCCTACAAAGAAAAAACACAAAACCCAACACGGATATACAAAAAAAAATGAACCTTGCGGTTTGAAGTTAGCTTTAGCTGGAAACTAAATATTTTCCTCAATGTTTCTGATTTTCAGAGACCACACTAAGGCGCAGTGGAAAAGAGCATACGCATGAGAAAAATCCTTCCTTTCTGTTTCTGATTTTCCCAGATCACACAGAGTTGCGGGGCAAAGAGCATACATAGAAATGAAAGGTATAGATTTGGTAACAAAAAAGGCTAAATAAACCGAAACCGAAATAAATAGAGAGAAAATAACTGTAAATTGAAAATAAACATTGTATACCTCTAGATCTTAAAAATGACGTAGCTAGGGCTATCAGAAACCTTTTCACATGAAACGAAAGGGGTTCCTAACTGGAACAGATGCTCCTAACACAATAGAGCAGTCCTCTCGGCCCGAAAGTAGTCAGAAACAGTAGATCTAGGAAACGACAGTCGGATGCAGTTCTACCGGCTTCAGATTTGGATCACCAACGGATGCGGCCCTCAAATAGCTCTGATACCATGTAGGAATTTATAGGGTAAGTTCCTCAGACAGAACACCAAAGGACACCACTCACAAACAGATCACAGATCAATACACCAGTACTTTTGATGTGGTTAAAACCCTCAAAGAGGGAAACAGTCCATGGCCTGAGCCAACGCGGCCACTTCAGGCAATTTATTAATAAAAGAATGAAAATTTAAATAAGCTTCTCTCATGGATGGTTAACCTACAAATGACCCTCCATGTTCTTTAAATAGAGATCATGGATCAATCAGGTGTTAAGCCACGGATCAAGTGTCGGTAATACCGAGGAGAGAATGAACCGTCGAATCACTACATATCGTGACCGTCGGATTGTAAGTTACAAAATGTACATAGTAAAGAAACACACTTTACCTAACTCTATACTAGACCAAGTTATACTTAACTATTTCCTATGTGGCGAAATATCCTAACATTTTCCTATAGGAGACGAAGGAATGGTTGATGATCAGCTACCAAATGAACATTTATTCGCCATTTCAATTCTCTCTAGATGGTTTTATGACATAACAAACTACTTGGTATTTGCACAGTTCCCTCCAAATTTGTCCTCCAAGGAAAAGAGCATAGTTATAAGAAAAAGCGCCCGATTCACTTAGATTGGGGGAAATCTCTTCCATCTAGGTCTAGATCAAATACTGAGAAGATGTGTCTGAGAGGAGGAGGTTTTTGACATCCTTATGGCCTATCATGATGGGCCTTGTGGAGGTCACTTTGTAGCTAAAAGAACAACATTCAAGGTACTACAAGCTAGATATTACTAGTCCACTCTCCACCAAGATGTAAAAAGGTATACCAATGAGTGTGATCGGTGCCAAAGGATGGGGAAGCCTACCCCTAGGGATGAAATGCCTCTGCAACCTCAAGTGACTTTTGAGCCATTTGACAAGTGGGGCATGGATTTCATAGGGCCCATTGACCTTTCATCCAGATAGAATAAGTACATCATTATGTGCACCGACTACTTAACAAAATGGGATGAAGCCAAATATGTCGAGGAGCAACAGAAGAAAAGGTAGTTGAATTATTGAGGGAGAATGTGCTTTATAAGTTTGGATATCCTAGAGATTTTGTCATTCAGTCAATTTCAATCACACATGATTGAAAATCTGTTAAGACAACATAATATCAAGCAAAGAAAGTCCACTCCTTACCACCCACAGGCTAATGGGAAAGTGGAAGTCAACAACTGGGCATTGGAAAGAATTTTGACCAAAGTGATTAGTAGCAACAAAATGGATTGGGAAAAAAGATTGGTGGAGGCCACTTGGGCATACAATACTACTTGGAATACCACCATTGGCTTCACTCCTTATGGGTTGGCCTATGGCAAGAATTCCCTGTTGTCCATTGAATTTGAATACAAAACCTTAAGGATGGAACACAACTAGATCTAGATGTCACAAGGGAACAACAAGAAATATTGGTCGAGCTGAATGGGTTAGATGAATTTAGGATGTAGGCCCTCCTGCACATAGAAGTGGCTCAAGTACAAAGGAAAATATGGCATGATAGAAATATCAAGGAGAAACTATTTCAAGAAGGCGACTAGACCTTACTGTCTGACTCTCAATACAAATATTTCAAAGGCAAGTTAATGACCAGATGGTTGGGACCATATGTGATAGAAAAGTGCCATGATAATGGCGTTGTTCAAATCAGAACCATCAATGCAGAAGGTATCCCTTTTCTTGTCAATGTGTACAGGTGAAAGGTTTACAAGAATCCCTTATCAAAGTAGGAATTCATTAGTATCATGAGCAAGACAGTGATGGTGATTGAAGAAGTCTCAACTTCCACCTCACCAAGTTCTTAGAGAAAGAGAAAGAAATAAAAAAAGGGACCTAGGTGAAAACCTCCATGAGGCACTTGAGTCCAACTTTTGGGTGGAAAACCTCATGAGGTAGCCCAAGAGTATTAAAAAAAATAATAATAAAATACAAGATCTTTGAGTGAAAACCTCTTTTGAGCCACCCATGGCATGAAACAAGGATGAAAACCTCCTTTGAGGCAGCCTAGTTGTCTTTTCAAAAAAAAAAAAACGAAAAAAGAAAAGAAAAAGGAGAAAAAAATACAAAAATAGCAATTATTTTTTTGTAGGTTTGCAAGAAGACGATGAGCACAAAGTACAGAGGACAACATGCCCTACCACAAACTATGTTTTCCTTCATCCATCTCATCCCCTCCACAATCCCCATGTTCTTCCATCCATACTCAACTCCAGATTCCAATTCCAAGCAATTTTGTGTTTTCTATAGGATTCCTTGTAATACTACAGGAGTTCCTGTAGGTATTACAAGAGGCCTTGAAAACGTACAAGAAGGGAAGTCCAATGGAAAAATGGTGACATAAGCCTATTTTGGGATATGAAAAGAGCCATTGATTTGACTACTCCTCAGCCAACACCCTTCATGACCATGTCACTCTTGTATCCATAAAAAAAATCAAGTAGAAAAAAAAAAAAAAAAAACAAAAAAAAATACATCAAAAAGGTGCATGCCAACAACAACATACCTCATCTTCCACTCCATAAACAAATCATCCACTCATTCCAATTCTCATTCAACTTCAGAGCAGATAATAGATGCGAAAGTTCAAGAAAAAGGCAACTACAGGACATCCTGTAGCAACCTATTCCACGAAAAAAGGCCACAGCAACTCCAGCCCACCTTCAGCACAAGGACTACAGGAATGAGGAAGCTCCTCTAGAGCTCAGTAGTAATAAGAATCCCAACACCTGCACATCATCAAAGGAACAACTCATCAACAAAAGAAGAAGAAAAAAACACAATTGAAAAATATGCAGCTAGGTCAGAGAACAACGAATTGACAACACTCTCCAGCATGAATCAGCAAGGCAAAGGACCATCAGGTATGTCATCTCACCAATACTCCCTCACAGGTACGAATATGATTGAGTAGGAATAATGCAGGAAGTTGATTTTATAAGTGAAGATGGCTAGTTAACTTGGAAACCCTTGGTCAGATAACAAGAAGAAAAAGGGTTAGTCAACTGCACACGTGGAAACTTAACATAAAAAAAAGGGGAATGGATAAAAAAAGTGGTTAATTGCAGAGAATAAAAGTGGAAGATGATTACAAGGAAAGGTGATATGATGAACTTTTAGTGGGACCAACGGTTCAAAAGGAGGTATTCATACTCGGCCAACCAACACATCACCCAACGAAATCATCCACAAATAAAAATAATCACTGACTCCCATGCAAAGTATTAGTTATTTCGAAAATCTAAAGGCAAAGGAAACTTCGAGGAGTCATTGAAGGAAAAAGCTACTCTTGGCATCCCTGCAGTGACAACCTACAAGAAACAGTAAGCACCTACAACAAACAAGGGCACCTACAGGAAACTATAGGAAAGTTGCAGGATACGGGGAGAATTACCACACAGAGTTGTAAGTGGACACCGAGGGCAATCAGTTCAAGAGTTCTCATCACCAAAGCATACCAAAGGGAGGTAGGTGCCATACCTTCTGTGTTTCTCATTTAAAAATAAGAAATCCTCATTTCCTTTGAGTATTTGCAGTATGCATAAAGGTAGAAAGATTTTTGTGAAGGTCAATAAAGGATAAACTCCGAAACCTCATCACCTACTGAAGTTCTTAAACTATAGCCACCCAAACCTCACTTAGAGAAGAATTTCCAGGAAAATATGACAGGAGGTTTCAACAAAAGAGATCCCACCAACACAACCAGAATACACCAACATCTTTTGATGGTAGAAATATTTACAAGGCATCAATGGGTGGGATTCTTTGAATTATTGAGGGGATACGATGATGATGTGGCTAGATAATTTGCAATGTCACTCATACCTCTCACTAGAGCTAGTGCCACTACTGCAGTGAAAGGTTTGTCAATAGAAATTACCCTGAGAGTATTAGCAGGATAACTACACTCCCCCTAGGGTTGCAGTGGAGAAAAGAGGACAAGACTAACAACACTCTTGCCAAGAAGGGTTTTTTCTTGGAAGGAGAAGAACCAATTGAAAACAAAAATGGGGTTAGAAGGGAAATCATTCCATATCCTTGGAATGAAGTAAGTTACCACATCATCAAGTATATTTCCTGTGAAGGTAGATATAGTGTAGTGTATGGGTACCACTTTAGACTCCTCCATGAGCTAAGATTTGGAGGGGAGATACCTCCTCATAAAAAGCTTATTATACCTTATTTTTTGTTACAATCAATAATAGACATGAGCATCAAGGTTGAAGAAGGGAAACATTAGCAGCTAACACATCATGGGTTGATCAAACTCATCCTGGAAGATGCTCTAAACAATTTAAGAATCCATTTTGTATGGTCGACATTTGCAGACATGCAGGAAGATAGTGCAATTCGAGCCATTGAGTATGAAAGAAGCCCTGCTTCTAGTGAGGGAGGAGAAGAAAAGGAGGAGGAAAATGAGGAAGAAATAAAGGAGGAAAAAGAAGAAGAAACATAGGATGATGAAGAAGAAGAAAAATAGGATGAAGAAGAAGATGAAAAAGAGGATGGAAAAGGGGATGAAGTATAGAGGATGAAGAAAATTATGAAAAACTGAGCAAGAAGAAGAAGAATCACCAAGGGTTTCTCCGGAGCCTATAGAGAAGGAGGTAGCATCTAATCTAATTGCACTAAGCACACCTGTAAATCAAAGGGAAAAAGACATAGGTGAACTCCCCTTTACATTAGAACAAGGAAGAGCACCCGGGTTAAACAAAGGAGACCTCAAACCCCTACTAAGATTCCAATTATCATAGAGGACTCACCAAAAGAGGAAGAGAAAGTAGTCCCTCTAGAGAAGAAGAAAGAAGAAGAAACATCAAAACAAGCTTCTCCTAAGTCACCAATCACCTATGTTAGGAGACCTATCACCAGGTTGGCCTCAACAAAAGGGAAAGGTCTCCTATAGGAAACACAGTCAGAATGATAGGGGGCAAAAACGGTCCTACAGGAAACCCTATCAAAGCTACAGGAAACACAAAAAAAATATCAGGAAAGGATGCAAGGGAAAAGGGAAGGAAAAGAGGCGAGAATTACTCAAGAAAAAATAGAGGAAGAAGCCCAGGAGCTAAAGGAACCTAGCCCACATGCAAACCTTAATTCCTACTATAGATTTATTGAAGGAGGTAGGGTGATACCACAAAAATTTTCCATTCCTCTATGCTTTAAACTTGAAAAAGAGAGAACAAGGATACATCGATGGATGTAAATTGCAAAATAAAAAGGGGTGGAGGATGTAGGCCATAGGGAAGAGAAGCTGCAAGAAATGGGCATAGAATTAAGTAGCATAAGAGATAGGAAAACAATGATGAAATCTTAATTAGAGGTTTATAACACATGTTTAAGAAATCAGCTATAGGAAAAGGAAGGCCAATTAGAAACTATGGAAAGTTTATCCATGGAGGCAATTTAATGTAGGATGACAACAAGGTCATATGCCTTATACCTCGAAGAACAATGGCTGTAGTTTCAGATAAAAACCATAGCACAAAGAGGAACTATGCCTTTCCAAGGCCGCAGGAAATTCATTGACCTCTGTGATCAAAGTACTCTGGAGGATAGAGCAAAGATATTTGAGTTATACCTACACAATTTAGCTCTGACAGATTTAAATTTGTGGGACCCCAATGCAAATCTAGGGGACTTACAACTAATGGCCTTGGCATCTTGGATGAGTGATGAGGAAGCCAGAGCTACAGAAATCAAAAAGGTTTTATCAAGAAAAGAAGTAGAACCCCTTTTCATCAAAGCAGAACTGTCTAACTCAATGGTTTTCATCAGCACTCACAACCTCATTGGAAATGATCCTAAGCTTACACCGTGATACGTTTTTGTACAGGAACAAGTAGTCACTCATTTTGAAGACATGTTAAGATTGTTAGGAGATGAGAGGCTGCAAGCCTACCAAAGGAGATGGAACACCTTACCCTACAGCCTAAAGATCAAAGAATATCATTCTCCCGATAAAATGAGGGATGCACTATAAAGAGTCCCAAAGTATAAGCAAACATTACATAGACTCAAAGTCAACTAGATTGGATTAAAACTTAGCCCACCATTGCTTTTAGGTATGTTAGAGGGGAGAAATGAGGAAGAAGAAGAAAAAAATTGGAGGAGATAGAGAGGAATGCAGGGTTTTATCCACAAGAGGAGGAGACTACAGTAGAAGCCTGGAATGTGAGGGAGGCCACCAAAGCAATGAAAGACATGGAAATAGATTGAGTTGCTGAGAGGATGAGAAACATTTTTAGTAGTGGGGCGATGGTGAGGGTCATCAATGGGTAAATTACATGGACCTTAATGCACCTCTAGCTTACTAAAATCAACTTTTCTCATCATTCTTTACATGTTTTAATTATGTTTTTCTTAAAGAAGAGAGTAAAGATGAGATGTCATGTATAGTGGTCTAATGTGCATTGGTTGCAAGTTTTGTCACAAATTTTGTCTAATTCAAGTGTAGAACCTCAAATGAAGACAAGCAAGAGGGATTCTAGGAGATAGGATCTCCCTCCTTAATTCCTCACTCACTCAAATATTCCTCAATCAAATCTCATCATCTCGGAAGTTGCAAGAAAACAAGTCAAGAGGTTCATTGGCAGCCAAGCTAGTGACAGTTGAAGACCCATTGATCTCGAGATTTGGGGCCAAGCCTTCCCAAATTTAAGGAAGTTTTTGGTAACTTCAGTTGTATAAATCAAGAGGCCTAGAGCCTCATTAGGATTCATATTTTTGTTCAAGATAGCTAAGAAAAGTTCGAGTTGAAGCATTGTAACCAAGCACTCTTATGTATTTCTGTTTTTTAAATGAAAATTAGCAGCATTCCCTTGATCCAGCATTGAGTTGACTCAGAGGGTTGAATCTCTTGGGATAGATGACCAACCCTAGCATTAGAGGTTCCTCGTATTGTATATGTATGCTTAGGTTATACCCATAGTTAGTTGCTAAACTGATTTTGGTGTTGTAAATTTGCCAGTATTGGTAGATTTAATTAGTTTGCTTCCATTTTTGGATAGTTCTAACAATAGCATTGTAGGGATAAGAAGATATTCCAAAAAGGATGAGAGTAAGTGGTTTTCACCTCATTTCTCCCTCTCAAGGATCATGGTTTGAGGAACACTTCCCATACAGTCCAGAAGACATTTTTTTTTTTTTTTTTTTTTTGTGTAATCTAGGGTTTTCCTGCTAATGAGGTCATTATCTTTTAGTTTCATAGGATAAGTTGCAATTTGAATTTATGATATCTTAGGTTTTGCACTGATTTCATCTCACTTTTATATTGGTTTCAAGCACTTCCATGCATGAACTTAGCAAGTAAATGATGACAACTCTGTTTTCTTCTATTTGAATAAACCCTTCTTGTTTCTAGATGAATTTATGTATAAATTCCAAGAGTGATGTGTGTTGTTGTAGGAGTTTCTAAATTTCAGGGAGACCTCATCTCATCAGCCTCAGCTAAGCCATATCCACCCATGATTTCCAAAATTCACTAAGGTCCCAATTCAAATTCTTGTCTTATGAGGAAAACTTGCAATTTCCGTTGAGAAAATCCAACCATATTAAAGCTTTGGTTTGAGTTCTGAGTAAGTTCCTACCACTCCCATGCCTTATTACCTCCTTATTCACCTTTTCCAAGCTCTATCCCATGTTCTAGACCACTTTATAAGCTTTTGGCTTGTTCCTGTAGTAAAACAGGGGATCCTGTAGGTGAACTAGTACATCCTGTAGACATCCTGTAAGAAAACTTGTAGCAGCCTGTTTTGAGCCAAAATTGAGAAAAATCACCACTAAAAGCTAGGATTAGGCCCCTACTTTCCCTCCAAGCCATATGAACCATTGTACTCCTCTTCTTCCACACCTATCTCCCATGCCAAATAGCCAAGAAAGATTAGCATCTACATTTTTCAAGAAAAAAGATAAAAAGGAAAAAATTTATTTTATATTTATTCATGCACATGATAGTTAGTATCCTCTAGATCAGATTTCATGCTTAGATTAGTTAAAACCTCACATGTATTAAATTAGGGTTATTTTGCAAGCAAGGTATGTTAGCAAGGAGATAGAGGATTTCATGTTCTTTTGCAAGCATTTCTTTCAATATTTCCTTCTTACAATAGGTAGCATTTTTTTCCCTCAATTAGGGTAAAATACCCCCTCTCCAAGTTGGTAATCAAACTTCTTCTAGTCAATAGAAGGATTGTTTGAGGAACCCTAGTGGTCTATCGCCCCAACTCAACAGTGAAAAAGAGTAGACACATTACATCTATTTGTGTATACATCACTGTCACCTCCTAGTTTGTATGAACCTCAGGTTGATGAAGTAAATTCGGTAGCCCCAGGAGTTGAAGCATCCTTGCTGTAATACTGGTGCTCATTAAGGAGTTTAAGGTTGGGAAGCATGTGTACTTGCGCATCAATCCCAAGAAGAGCCCCTTGAGTATTGGATCATGTGCCAAATTGGCACCTTGGTATTGTGGGCCTTTCTATATCCTTGTGAGGATTGGACTAGTGGCCTACAGACTTTCACTACCTCCAACAGTGAAATTCCATGATGTTTTACATGTTTCATTTCTTAAAATATATGTAAAATATGTTGATCATTTCATTTATTGGTCTATATTATAGGTGGAGCCAAGAGGAGAATTCTAGCCGAAACCTCATTGCATATTGCAATAGAAACAACTCATGCTCCCGAAATGAGCAATCAAGGAAGTTAAAGTGCACTAGAAGCACTTTGGGCTCAATGAATCTACATGGGAGATGGCTGGTTAGATGCAAGATATTTATATGTTGTAGTTGCTACAACCACCCTCTAAAATTTCACCTATGCTTTTATTTTGGAGCCTTCCTTCCTATCTATAGGAGCTTATCTTTCACTGATTCAGGTATTCATGTTTTGACTAAGACTTATCTTTTTCATTTGTGCTTGTGTTTACTTGTTTCCACACTTAACTGATATTTCTAAGTCACAAGTAGATCTCCCAACTTAGTCTTACAATAGTTTTGGGCTTGCCTCCAAAAACTGCACAATCCTTGAGAGCAAGCAACTTTGATGATTGGAATTATGCAGTTTAGACTGAAAATTAGCCTTGAGCTTGGAAAATATGCAGTCATTGAAGGCAACCCGACATTAGGCCTAGAAACTACACAATGTCTCACTGAGCTCAGAAACTACATAGTGCACTAAGCCAAAAAGTTGCCTTAATCCCCGTAATTGCGCAGTCTTTCCCAACATTGTGCATGGCAAGTTCCCCAAAAATAAGAAAAATAAAAATAGCTAAAAAGAAAAAAACATCTGTAAAAATAGGGATCCATTATTAGTATCCCAAAGGAGGAACACTCACTATTTTTAGAAACCTTCGCCAAGTGTCACTTTTTCCTAGATTTTAGGCATGCATGTCATAAACACTAATTTGCTCATATCTATTTAATTGATGCCTCTAGATATAATTTTCACATTTTATCTTGGAGCTCTAGAATTCTCGAGGAGATCAAGGAACCTTCAGTGTGGTTGTCATTGCTTTTCCGGGTGAGTTTCTCTTTTGTCGTCTTTTGGGATTTTTGTCATTTCGCTTGTGTGAGCATCGTTTTTCTTATTTATCTTCATGGTTGATGGAATTTCAAATTAATTTAGTTTGTAGAAGTGTTTTTCTAAGTTTTCATTTTCCTTTCACAAGTGTTGCATCGATTTTATTGTTTTTGTACTGATGGTCGTCGTTGTAGTGATTCTCCTCACATACTTGATTTTCCTTCTATTTTTTAGTTTTTGAACTTGATCTACATTGATTTACTTATAGTTAGTCTGTTTTTCACTCAAGCTCACATCATCACTGAGTTCTACTCATTTTTCACACTTCCATCGAGTAGATTTGTACTTTCCTTGTCCAAAATTTTCCTTGCCCAGCAGGGCATTGCGCAATCCTAAGGCTCAAGATAAGAGCTTGGACTCTAGAACTGTGCAATGTGCAGTACATGCTATCCCAACTAAGCATTACATAGTTCTAGAGATTACCCTGTTACCTTAGCCACTGAGACTATGCAATGCATAGTATCTCCTAGTCTCTACCTAGGCTAAACTGCACATTGCGCAATCTCAAGCCTCAGGCTGCACCCTTTGCTATTGGGACTGTGCAATGTATAGTTCCCAAGTCCATCTCCATTTATTCTTGATGAAAACTATGTAATCCCTCTCATCAGTTGCCCGATTTGCTGCTTGATCATGCTTTGAAGTTCGATTTGCAAAAGGATAATGTTTGCTTTCCATGATTGTCCTTTTGTCCCACAGGTACCACACTTGTGAAGCAATTCACTCCAGTAGTCATTATTACTGTGGAACCAAAGGGAGTTGCCTCAAAAGAGACCACTCAAAGCAGTACTAGGGAATAAGTTGAGAAAACACCAGTAGACTTTCCAGTGTATGCAGACACTTAACCGTTTATAGAAAAGGGGTCAACATTAACATGGAAGCAAGTTAATGAAGCTCTTTCAACAAAGATCCTTGAGGCATATTTAAAGGACCAATAGGTTTATCTTAGTATTGGATAGTAAGGACTACACAAGATTGCATGTCGATATCCAACCTTCCCATGTGAAAATGTCATTAGCTAGATTGTTTCACACATTGATGAGAAGACCATGACATTGAGTAGCATCAACAGATAAAAGATTTCTACCTTTATGTCAAAATATTATTAGTGTGTGTATCACTTTCCCAAGCCAGTGAAGCTCATGGACTCATTTTTCTATGCTACCAATAGCTATGTGAATACAAGAGATATTGTCAAAGGTTGGGTGAAAGGGCCATCGAAGTTTTGAAAAACACCCACCCTTTCATATAAGACAAATTCCCTCAGGAATTCCTACCAGCTCTTGGTTATCTTAGTTTGTAGGATCCATGGTTAGCAGATCACGAAGACCTTTCCTGAAGGGTGGTAAGTATTATTGAATTAGGTTGTGAATGAGGGGAAGTCGTTAAAGTGGTCATATTTGTTGGCTCAACAGTTGAGAGCCCATGTATCACAGGCCCGGATCCTCCCGAGGGTGAGAAAGCAAGGTTTTATATGTCTACATATTTACTGGATGTAATTTGTTCATAACATCAATTTCCTGGCATGAACTGGACATGGACACAATGTGAAACTACCGTGCATATCTATTGCAGGATGCTTTCAGATTGCAATCAACGAGGAGTAATGGAACAACTAACTAACCATTTCATCATCCATATTTACAATATCATCTCTAAAGAAGAACCACCTTGCATGTCACGAGGAGCACTGGAGGCAATAGTAGAGATCGTAGATTGGTATGCCTCAGAAGGTGCCACCTTCCTTAGAGTGTTTGACGAAGAGAAGACACCACATGTTTTACCAAGGTATGCCATTGACAAGATTGTCATGCAAGAAGTGTCATATCATCTTGCCATAGGTTTGTCAGTAGCTTTGCACAGGAAAAATAAAGCACCATGACCCACTCTTCCTTTGTAAATTAGACTTTTATGAGATAAAGAAATTTAAAGTCACAGATATCGAGGGAAAGGAGACTGTGATGTTTGCATTCAATACTCAAGACTTTAATTCATATGATCCTCGTGGTATTTGTAAAGACAACTGTGCGAGAATTCACTTTCAATGGATCAATGGGAAAATTAATTGGCTAGAGGAGGACCCTTGGAGGAATTTCTATAATCCCTCCAAACTCTATGAGTCGGTATATTTAGCAGGGAGTTCATAGGATACTCCGCAGAGGGCAACAAATCTGGAAGAAACAATAGCAGAGGGTAGCAATCCCATGCAGAATAAGGGAAAGAGAAAGATTGTCGATAGTCCAGGGGGAGAACAAAGCCACAATATGGAAGAAGATTCTATTTTTATGAAAGAAAATTTAGAAATAGAAGCGAAGAGGAAGTAGATGATAAAAAATATAAGAGAGGAGTAAGAGAGAAAAGAAGAGGTTGTAGAAGAAAAACTGAAGTGGTAAGAAGAAGAAAACAAATTGAAGGAAGAATGGTAGTAGAGGAGGAAATAAAAATAAGGGAAGCAGAAGCAGGAAGAAGAAGAAAGGTAAGGTGCATTGGCAGGAGAAACAATGCCTATACGGGTTGAAGAGTAGGAACAAAACTAAATAGTAGCTGAGGAGCAAGGTGAACAAATGTAGGATTGAGAGCTTTCCTAGCAGATTGAGCACTTGAGAAGTGATAGTCATGGAGATGGAACAAGAGCCGCTTAATGAAGACGCTGATCTGATGCTGAGTGCACCACATGTCACCATTTAGTCTCCACCACCTCTAACAGTAGAGCTAGTCCTGAGTGAGGAAGGGGATGTTGTTCCTCTTGATGATGATCCAGTAATGGATGTGTACAATTTGTCATTTGATGAGTTCCAAAAGAAGATTGTACAATCATGGAGAAAGAATTTTCCAGATGATCATGCATCACCTACATTCGTTAGAGAAAGGGTGATAGTGGTGAACACTAGGAAGAATCCAAATGCCATTGTTAAAGCCAACTTGGCCTTTGCAGGTGCAATGAGATCAAACATTCAATATTTGATGGATGAGAATGAGAAATTGGCACAGAACTTGCAGGCTACTAAGAAAGAGGTAGAACAACTCCATTCAACAACAGATAATGTAGTTTCCACACATGTTTACATGGAGGAAATGAGAGCAATGATACTTGCTAAAGTAGCAACACTTGGAGAAACCATGCAGAACATCTATGAGGAGTTTGTGACCGTACATAAAGAATTTTTCCATTTGCATGGCCTACAACGATAGAGCAAATATTTTGTTAAAAAACTCAAGAATGTACAAGTTGCCATTATCTATGTGAAAGAATGGACAATACAATACGAAAGGGCATCACTTGACCTAGTGAAGAAAATGAAGCCACATGCATATCTGGAGAGAGCGAGAGTTCAAATGTTGATTCAGAACAAAAAGAAACTCACCTCATTTATTGGTAGCATTCATGCCTCATATGTATGGTTATTCAGTAATTTGGAGGTCTTGGTGAAAACACACAAGATCCCATCAGTTCTCTTGCTCACCAAAGTAAAACCCAAGAGCCAGGTCCGGTAGGAGATCGAAGAGTACTTGGAGCAAATGAGATAGATTGCCACTAAATAATATTTGGAACTAAACAAATAGAACATGTAGAACTACATCAGTAGTCCTATCCATATTAGAACAATGTTGCTCATGCTTCAGTGGGAAGTTGAAACTGGTTCCAAGTCATTGTACCTGAATGCCATGGAGGTTAGAGTCTGCTTCTAGCCAAACACCATCATGCAGTTTGGGGATGCCATCTCACATTACCAATATTGGCACCAATATGTGATCGAAAAGTGTCAAGTGGAAGTTGTTGAGCTAGAGTTCTCCCAAAATCAAGCATCATAATGCTTTTTCTTGTTAGGCTATCAAGTTGTCTCTACTCTAATTTGTCTTATAGGAGTACAAGCGTAAATTGTAATATTATTTGTAATTATGTTGTAAGTTAAATTCCAAGTGTCAATATTGGAATATGAAGAGTCATGATGTAATGCAATGAGTCATTTTGTAAAGAAGTTGAAGAGTCATGAGGATAGTCCAAAGGTCACAAAGGGGAGTTGAAGAGTCACCCCCTCTTGTTATAAATATAACCTCATAACTCATGTAAAGGGATTTTGGGAGCCAAATTTTTGGCTAGGTTTAGGCTTAGAAGGAGCTTGTGAGTATTGTGAAGAGACTTGTCTTCTTTGTAGCATAGAGCGAGTATACTTATTTGAAGGAGTAGGTGTTCTTGACTTTAATGTTCCACTATTGGGGCTAATGGTCTGTCAATGGTGTATGTATGAATGGAACTTTCACTTATAATAAAAATCAGAGTTGACATGCTTTCATGCATATGTTGTGAATATAGTAGGACTATTCTTGTTGTATTTTCAATGTATGTTATTTAACTTATGCTTATTCTTATGAACTATTTCATTTGCATTTGTATGAATCTTGTTGAATGCGTGTTGTTGTATTAATTTGTCACCTTAACTTGTGGACTATTCTGCATGTTAGCTCGTGATGTCATTATGCTCGTGTGTTCCTTTCAAGATGTGTACTATTACAGGCTTCCAAGGGGCACACTTCCTTTTCCCTTCGTGTGTTGGAACCTTCATGCATCACACTTGACTTTCTGCAGGGTCACACACTTTCTCTCACCAAAGTTACCGTACTTCACTCTACGCGTTTTTCTAGTTGAGGCATAAAATTACCACCCATTGCCAGGACTCCTACCCCAAATGCTGTGAGGTCTAGTTGGGAATTCATATCGGGGAGATCCCCTGAATGTTTGCAAGTCTAGAACCATGAACAATATCCTTCATTATTTGTAGGTGGAGGAAAATGCGTTTTTGGTATATATACATATTTATGTATGATTTTTATTGTAAATATTGCAATGAGATATGTTATAAAGCTACAATAATGGTATGTTTGTCATCTTTTCATGTTTGTCATGATGGTTTTGCTTTGAGCAAGTTGTTCATTATAAATATTGCAATGAGCTGAGTTATAAAGCTCCATGGGTAGTATGTTTTGGTTTTCAATACTTTTGTTGGTTGTAGGCTTCATAGAACACCGAGGATGGTGTTACCCTAAGGGGGATGGGTCTATAATAGTCACGGGTTAAAATTTCATCTAATAAAGTTAATAGAGACAAAATATGGAAAAGGTCATGGGACACATATTCCAGATTGAATGTTGGGCAAAGCATCCTAGTGGGCATCACTTGTTGTTTATTATGGATAAGGAAATTTGCAAAGGCTTTGAAAAGGAAAAAAGGCATTATTTGTCATTTAATTATGAAACTGATGGAAAATAGGAGAAAAGGGAGATGAAAGGTCACAGGTTGCATGTGAGGAGGAAATTGAAGTAAAATATAGGAAAAATGAAGAAATTAGAGGCATCAATAATAAAAAGGCTTCTGAGTATTAGTTCACAACTTTTTGTTAGCCTTTTGTTAGTTTAGCTTTGGAATTGGTTTCAGAGAGGAGAAGAGAACCAAGAGGAGGAACTAAGAAAGAAAGAAAAGGAAAGAAAGGACAAGTAAAGGAATGACAAGAAAGTAAAGGAAAACAAGGATCAAGCGAGGAAGACTTAGATCAAGTATCTACAATAGGATTACTTGGAGGCAACAAGTTGCATGTATGATTTCCTTATTATTTTTGGCATGCATGGTACATGCCTGTGTGAATTTAGTTGATTTGATGTCATTCACATGGGTTTTTCCTAGTTTGATAGTGGTTTCAACCTTGCCTTACCATTTTTAGATAGCCACGGTGTGATGGGATTCATTCTTGGTTGAGATTTAGATTGCTGAAAGGTTTTGGATCCAGGTGAGGTGGTATTAGGAAAATCCCAAGGGTTGGGGGTGGAGATGGTTTTATTCGGGAAGCCCTCAATAGGTGGGTGGAGATAGGAAAATTCCTCAAGGGACGGTGAAGGAATTTTGAGGCATCCAAGCTTGGTTTGGTTTTGTGATCTTAGGATTGGTTTAGGTGAGATCACGGTAGTGTGTGGGTTGAGGTGGTTTAACCTATAGATTCCGTTGGTTGTTTATGAATTGGTTGATCCCGTAAGATCATACATTCATGCTTGGAATATGGCACAAAGGTGATCGGCTAAAAGAAAGATTTGGTTCATCCCAAACTATGGTTAGATGGTATGGGGAACTACCTAACTTGGTTGGATTTTTCATATGTTAATATGAGCTATTTTCCTCTTGTATTTTATGAGTAAATGTACATTTTATGATGTGGCTTTGATGGATGATTTATCATTTTTATTAATTTGGTTATATGATGGTTATAAGCATGTGTTTATGACATATTCTGGTTATGGCTCTTATCATGTTTTGATTGGTAAATTAATGGTTATTGAATGCATGACCTGATAGTTGTTATTGCAACTATTAAGAGAGGGAATTAGACCTTCATGATTATTCTTAGATAAATATTAGACCCTTGTGTTCAGATATGCATTCATGACCTATAGATTTCATATTCACTATATGTTTGATGAAATGATTGTTATGGTTAGGCCTCGATAGGTTAGGCTATTGAATAAATTTTGCATTAATGGATTTGTCCTTGTGCCATTCATCATTATGGAAAGTTCTATCAAGTTCTAGGCAAAGGTATGGCTCCTAAGTGGCTCAAATTCTGGGGTTGCATGCTCAAAACTGGGAAACTTAGACTGCATTCGCTAGGAGGTAGGATTATCCGTGCAGCTCAAAGGTTACAATCACTGGATTCCCTTGTTATGCAAGCGATGGAGAGTCTAGATCACTAAGAAAGAAATTTAACTTAGGGTTATGGAACTTGGAGTGGTTGTTTGGATCTTGGGAGCCATGTAGCTCTTGAGGAAGGTCAGTAAAGTTTCATATTGTTGATTCCATTTCCTTAACTCTACTTAGGAGCTTCATTCATGTCATAGTATCCCTCACCTCATGTTTACCCCAAAAGGCCAGTGAAAGTTGGTAAATGTGGGAGGGGTGGTTACATATAAGAATATGGACCTTTACTAGCTTATATTCCTATGTATGAAACCTATGCAATATTTTCTTAACATACTTCCTCTAATTTATCTAGAGATTCTTATTTCTTTGATATCTTTCAGTTTCCACACCCAAAATAAATTTTTCAATTCCAATATAATTCATCTCAAATTTGGAGGACAATTGAGTTTTCATCCCTATATTATTCCCTTTTCATTTCCAATAAGAAACACATTATCGACATATGTAACCAACTAAATAAGATAATCACCAATTAATTTAAAATATGCAGAATGATCCACCTTTCTCCTTTTGAATCTAAGTCCCAACATATAAGTATAACTTTTTTATGCCACATCCTTGGCGATTTATTTAACCCATATAGATTCTTTTTTATCCTACAAGCCAACTCTTTGTTTCCATTCATTGTGAATCCTTCTAGTTGTTTCATGTAGATTTTTCCTCTAGATCCAGATGTAGGAATGTTATATTCACATACATATATTCTAGTTCAATATCAAAATCATAAAAAATAGCTAAAATAAATCTAATACAAATTAACTTGGTAAGAGGAGAAAAAATCTCACGAAAGTCAATTTCCTCTACCTGGTAATAACCTTCTCCTATTGTTTTATTCTCCTATCTACCTTTGGCATTCAACTTCCTCTTGAAGACCTATTTTCCACCTGTGGGATTTATTCCAAGTAGAAACTCCACTAGAAGCCAAGCCTCAATCTTTCCAAGGATTCCATTTCTTCAAACATGTCATTTTTCCAGGTTTTACAATCCTATAAATCCACTTCCCCCACTAATACTTCAAGGATAATCATCAATGATAAACAAATAAAAATCTGAATGAAAATTAGGTCAGGTTTACTTTTATGGCTACCTTGTTTCCTAAACCAATCTCCTGAATTATGGAGCATTTGGTTCTTATTATTATTATTCTTATTCTTCTATAGAGTTTGATTCATTGTCTTTCAATTCAAATTTTATCTTCTTTGGTTATTTATCCCTTGGTAGGACTCGCTATTTGGAAACATATTTGATTTCTCTTGATGGAATATCTTGATTATACAATCCTTCATAGTTTCTAGATTTTAAAACTTATAACCCTTTAGACCATCTTTATATCCAATAAAGATACTATTTTTATCTTTATTTCCCAACTTACTCCTATTTTCTCTTAGAACATGCACACAAGCATCATAAAAAAAATACCCTAAAATGTTTATGAGATGGTTTCTTACTAGTCCATGATTTGTGTGGACTCCTATCATCCAATTATAATGAGGGGTTTTTTTCACAAATTTCATCCTATTTTCAGAGATCTACTACTCCCAAGTTCTCGCCCTTAGAATTTCTAGACAATGGTGCAAACAACTCATAAATATTCTCCTAGATATACCACACTAGATGGTTTGAATAAATGAAAAGAGAGGAATAACTATGCACATACCTTTAGTCTTCACTTATTGATGTTATACATGACTAGAACAACTATATAAAATTCTACTCCATCTCCTAGAGATTCTGGTTCAACTACTATCCCTTATAACTTGCACACACCAAAGCAAAAGAAACCAAATATGTCCTTGAAAAAAAATATCCATTATTATAATATATAGATCCAATAAGAATTCCCAAGCATATTTAATCCTCTATCCATCATTTAACATAAGAAAAATATTGGTGATAAATTTTCATGAATTTTACACTATTACCACATATGTCGAGTGATAAACAACCCAATTTTTATCCCCCACCCCTATAATTAATTAAAACCATTCATTAAAAGTACATGAATAACATATAAATACATGAGTTTTTAAAATTTTAGTTTCAAACATGGAATAATGGGAATTCAATTGTATTCAATGCATAAACGAAAATTCATACAATAAAAAGTAAAAATATAAATTATGTAATAAAGTAAAAAAGAAAATATGATCATGCACTCAAGAAAATAGAATGTACAAGATTTTGGTAAATAAAACATTTTGATAAAAAATAAATAAATAATTGCTAACTTGTCAGTGAGAGTTGTCATTCATAAAAAAAAATAACGGTTTTGGGATTTCGAATCCATCTTGAGTAAATAAAAGATCTCAACATTAATGGCATATCAATGAAAGTGTATCTTCTAGACTAATTTTGATAAAATAGTTATAGTGTTTCTAGAGATGAAGGTAACCACTCAAGATCCAAAGAGTATTGTATAGATGGAAAAAATATTTTTGAGAGTAATAAGAGAAAAAAGTTTTCTCTATAATTCAACCCTCAATTCTATTTGTAAACTTCATACATCCAACTGAATTGTTTATTGGATTCATATCTCAAGGATAGTAGAGCCTTGTTTCTTTGTCATTTTTTTATTTTTAAGCTTCTCACTTTTCATCCTTGTTCATTTTTGTTATGAATTAACTATTGTAGCTTTCCAGCTATGATCCTATATATACAAGGATTTACAAAGACAATTTGAGTTTCATATCTCTTTATAATTTCTAGTTTGTATGAAATGTTCTATCAATAAACAAATCATGGTTAAAGAATTCAATTTTTTCTTCTTTTCTTTTCCACGCCTTTGAATATGTGCATTCAATTTAATAATTAAGATATTAAAATAAGTGTTTATTAGTTAGATTCATTTTGATGCCCAATTGTTCACCTTTCTTAATATCAGTGTTTCTATGACTACCTTACTCACTACCAGAATTAAGGTTTATTGTTATCCTTAAGCGTCTTCTACCTTTCATTTTCAGATATTGTGCTATTCATTTTGACACTCTATGGCCAACATACAAACCTCTGATCTAAGAGGTTTGTATAGTTTTATACCAATATATTTTCATTTATTCTCAACCCTGATTATCATCCCCTTCTATTTTAAATATGGTGTTATGAACTTAATGAATACGATACTACTTAATTAATGTAAGTATTTAGTTGTTATAAATATATAAGGGAGGCCCCACTTACATAAAGGCTAGCTTTTTGTCAAAATTTGGTTTGAAGATGCGTTAGCATAGTTCCTAAGTAAGCATGAACATCTCAAGGAACAACAATTTTTTGCATCATTTTTGGGAAAGGAAATAATTGAAATTTTCCCTAGGAAGTTATACAGACATCTGATGTGATACCCTTGGTAAAATTTCTTTTACAAACATTATTATTTTATATTTTACTTGTAAATATTGAGTGGACATGTTGGCCATGGACTAAAGTTGATTGGTTTATGTAAATAAAGTTCAAGATAAATGAATGTTTTCTTTCTCTTGGAAGTGATATGGGAAATAGAACGTGAGTGTGTTTCACTTCTTGCTATCCAAGAAATTGTTAAGTGGTTAAGTCCAGAGGGTGGAAAAAAGGAGGAAAGTAATAGAGGTCACAAACAAAACATTCCCAAACCCCCCAAAATTTCAGGAAGAAAAGTTTCCATTGGGAAATAACATAATTGGAGAGAAATGTTATGCTGGGTGGAAAGATAAGCTTAGTTGGAGAGAAATGCTAAGTTGGGTGAAAAGATAAGAAAAATCATAGTTGGAGAGAGATGCATGCTTATGAACTAAAAAGGAAATAATTTTTCCTATTTTGAACGAGCCTAGGTAAAGCAAAAAAGTGGGAAAATCTTAAAAGCAAGACACTCCTAGGAAATATATATTGGGAATAAACCAATATATACCACTAATTGAAAAAATTTGTATCATTTTAAAATGATAGGAAGGAAGTAAGAAGTATGAGCTCAGAGAGATTTGTTATGTGTGCAACTCGTTGATCAGGAATAACATGCCTTTTCCAATAACATTTCCAAGGGGGCTTATGTAATCAGATAAGTAAATGGATGTGGTTTCGGAAATAATTATATGTTATGTTTAAGAGGAATTATTTACTTTAGGAAGAATAATTTATATGAATGTATACATGGACTAATTAGTGAGTTTCTAGACAATTTGAGGAGGACAAGAAAGTAATATTATAATAGAAACTAGTTATGAGAAAGTTCTTTCTAAATTGTGATCACATATTTTAACTATGTGGTTGCATGCAGGTTATGAAAGAAGGTAAAACCTAGAATTCCTGCAAGCATAAACTTAACAATATGTAGATAAATCTTGGATATGTTGTTAAATTGTAGTAAGAAAAAAAACTAATTACCTACAAGGCATAAGAATATATGATGTTTGGTAAGATTAACTAGCTAGGTATGTTGTATTGTGGCCTAATACTAAAAGGGGTAGAAAACATGGAATATAAAGTATCCATGTGTCAAATTCACTTATAAACAAATATTAATATGGGTTCTAGAAAAAGGAAACTGACTAAGATATATGAATTTAAGAGTTAAGTATATGATGTTAGGAAAATAAATCACATTAACTATAATCTTAAAATTTTAATAATTTATTATATTTGTTGAAGTATGGTCACAAAAGCTTTAGGCTTGGCTTGAGAGAGGAACTGTCTAGTTAAATTTGAACTATTTCTATACTTGAACCCAAATAGATTCAATGAAGGGGGAAATTTTATAGCTATGGATATAATTGTATAATGAAATCAACACAGTATAGTCACATAGTGCTTTACTTTCCACCTTACGGAAATGTAGTGAGAATCTTAAGTAAAAAATTTATTATATTGTTGAAGTATGGTCACAAAAGCTTTAGGCTCGGCTTGAGAGAGGAACTGTCTAGTTAAATTTGAACTATTTCTATACTTGAACCCAAATAGATTCAATGAAGGGGGAAATTTTATAGCTATGGATATAATTGTATAATGAAATCAACACAGTATAGTCACATAGTGCTTTACTTTCCATCTTACGGAAATGTAGTGAGAATCTTAAGTAAAAAGATAATATATAGGAAATTTTAGGTATCGAATATTGACATAACCACTACAACAAATAAAATTTACTTATATGAAATTCACTGATAACAAACAAATAAATAGGGTATGAAATATTGTAACATACAAAGTATCACTATGACCGTTACTATAAGTGTAAAAGCTCAATATATTGTTATTAAACCCTCATAGAAATACATTTATAATTATTAGAATGTGAAGAGGTTGGAATATATCTATAATTGTCAAAATGGGAAGGGGACATAAACCCCAATTACTTTATATTACTAGTGTAACTCAAGAACAACAAAGAATCTTGTAAATGTATAAGTACATAATAGATTAAAAACATAACTCCGATATTTAAACCACTTGAAGAGTAATCGTGGGAATTTAGTAATGCTTACATTACATAGGCTGAGCATAAAATAATTAAACATATTATTTCCAGGTCGAGGAGAATAAAGGTCTCCCTCTAAACCAATTAATAATGCAAGATATAAATAGGGAAAGAACATAAATATGTATAAACCATATGTGTTCCCAGCGAGCATTAAATAGAAATAAATCTCATTAAATGTATCAATCCAATTTAAGTTACATAGTGCATGTCCATAATGATTAGAATTAAACCCTCACCAAGAAAGAAAAAACATTGTACATATATACAAAATTGACACATAGTAGAGACTAGAAACTATAATAGTCTCTATGGTTAGACCTAAGCCAATAATTATTGCACACTAATCATAGGATAATAGTATATTTGAATCCATTTAAGCTTGAAGGAACCCTCCAAAAGGATTAGAGGAGTTTAGAAATTTTGTTAGGTACCTAGAAAAGAGGGTTACTTTAATCACTGAGAGCACATCTAGAAGGTGCTACATAATAAAACCTGGGATAGCTAGAGATAAGAATATCAGTTAAAAGTGTTCTACTAATATTTTTAAGAAAAAACCAAGAAACTAAACTAAATAAATTTCATAAAAGTAATACCTATTGTGTGGTCCTTGACGACCATGGCACATAAAACCCTGGAGATATAGGGTTACAATTTGTACACCTCATAAACAAAAAATGGAAATGGGATACTAGGGTTTGTAGAGAGTTTAACCCCTAAAGCTCCAAACATACCAATAAAATTAGAAATGAATGGATAAGGGTTACTTGAGAGAAATTTGGAATTCCCAAAAAGAACCTCATTGGTCGCACATGGAAAAACCCTGAGAAACCCTCATAAAACCCTGTAAGAGTAAAATAATTTTTATAAGATGGGAAATCAATATGTATAGAGAAAAGGTTCTGGATTGAAAACTTTAATAACACAACCAACTTCTGAATACCATTAACAAATGGAAAAAAAATGCGAAAAATGGAATTCACTAATAAAACTAAAGGAGGAGTCACTATTTCTCTTATTCTAGATTGAAGTCATGTTAAAAGAAAAACAAAAACGAATGGAATAAAGTCATAATAAACCATGGATATGGCTAAAATGGAAAAAATTATGCTTAATAAACATGAAGGGTGTGTAATCCAAATTAGAATATTACCTAAACTGCTCCACTGGAATCAAACAAACACAAATTTCTAGGACCTGAGCTAGTTTGGTCCCCAAATGTTGGAGAAATTCCAAACTAGAGTAGAGCACACTAGAGCTAAACCATTCCTTGGAGGATGGATAAAGAAGATGAGAAATTCTGGGCTCTGAACCTAATCCAGGTGGATATTGGTGGCCACTTACCTATTCCACTTCGACCCTCATGATTGTTTCATTCAATTTTTTTAGTTTTCTTAATTGTAGCACAATTTACTATTTTTGGTAGTTTTTCGGGTCCTGAAATTTGAGAGTCGTTTTGAGGCTCTAAACAATGTTTTTTTGGAAAAGTCACCGGTGTTTAATACAATTCTTTAACTTGATATTTTCTATTACTATTTGTATTCCTTGGATAGACCTTTCTAGCGAGGTATCATATGCATCAAACAAAGATCGCATACCAAAGTAACAACCCCAAGAAGTTGATGTACCAATTTACCCCAACGACGCCCATAGTTTGGTGTTTCATCTCCTAAGGTTAGTTTTTTGGATGTTTGGGGTTTTCCATTGCTTCTGAATAATAAATAGGCCTTCAAGCCTCATCGTAAGACAGTTCAGAGGCATGTGACCACCACATCTCTTCTCAGAGAGAAGCTACCATCGCCCGAGATAGTCTTATTTCCATTATGTTTGTAAGCATGTTTCAATATTTGATATTAATGGTATGAAGTGTTATTTCTGCTGCATATTTGTATTTATGGTTGTATCTGTAATTTATTTCATTCTTGTTTACATTTGGATGAATGGTATCAGAGTGGTCTTATCTTTCTCTATTTTTCTTTGCATGTCCCCAATGAGGTCGAGATATAAGGAGTTAGGGCTTGAACTGGTCGAACCTTTGCAAGACCAACCTTGCAAAACCCAATTGCCTCCCATGGAGGAAGAAAAGAAATACGAGGGAGTAGGAGATCCTATAAAAATATTGCTCAAGGAGGCCCTTGAGAAACGAAGGAACACGATGATGGATAAATTTGCCTAGATCCTTCAACAGTTGCCCATCAAAGGCACATCCACATCTAGAAACCACTCTAGAGGCACCACTCCTTTTAAGGTACAAGTAGACTTTGACATTCCCATATTTGAGGGCAAAATAGATGTAGATGTCGTAGATAAATGGTTAAATATGCAAGAAGGAAAAAAATTTTGTTCATGATTTTTCCAACCGAGAAAAGATTACCTTTTCTCTTCTAAAAGTTCCCCCCATGTCAAGGACTAGTGGGAAACCTACTCTGAGTAGAAGGATGAAAGTATGCCCTCACTGTTTTTAGCCGCACCCACTTGGAATTTTTGTTGGGATGTCATCAAGGAGTAGTACTACCCTATCGGGAGCTATGAGGATAAATACATAAAGTGGATCACGCTGCAGCAGGGAAGGGACCAAGATGTGCTAGATTTTACCAATGTTTTTCATACCCTTTGTGGAAAGTTTGGTTTCAAGGATTTTGAAAAACATTTGGTACTCAAGTACCGTGACTGCCTGCACAGCTACATCTAGGATTAGATGGAGTTCCTAGACATTTCCTCGCTTGGCACAATGTACCGATAAGCTGTCAAGATCAAGCATAAGCTTAAACAGAAAAAGCGAGACGTTGGATATATAAATCCGAAGCAAGGGAAAGGCACCACAAAACCACAGAACAAAAGAAAAAGCCAAGGCAAGATAGCTGAGGACAACCTTCCAAAGCCGCAAGCAAATAAAAATCCCATGAAGTCGAGGAAGGACACGAGAAAGTGGTGTGAGTTCCATAAGGGCTCCACTCACAACACAATTGAGAGTGGGTGATCTAAAAAGCACTCTATGAGTGATCTTAGTTAAGAATTATTAATTGAAGGTATTATAGACTCATGTGCTGGTGAGTGTTTATGTTATTTAGGCAACGGATCGATCAGATTGCAAATACACAAACACTTGAAATGGAAAACAATAGAGAAATATAGTAAGCAAAAACAAGAACACAAGAAATTAATAAGGAGTTCACCCTATCCTCCAGGGCTACATCTCCAGTCCAGCTCTCAGTGATGGCCTTCTTTTATTGTGTCTTGAAGCAGAGAATTACAATGAAGGAGCTCAATATGAGTCTCCTGAAACAAAATTTGCTTCGCAGGGTGGTTCTTGGATTCCCCAAGCCATTAGAGTGCACAAACTCTTTTCCTCACCATCTCTTTGACCTCTCTGGTCTTTAATGGAAGGAGCCTAATGTGGTGCTCATTCCTGACAAATCTTCTCAGGGTTGGATTGAATCTCTCAAGCTCTCTGGTGCTCGACGCTGCCTTTGGTTAGCTTGGCCTCTGTCTTCTTTCTGCTTTTTGCTTCACTGTCTTTTCTTCGTTTTCTCTGTCTTCTTCCCTTTTTTCTTTGTCTTCCTCTCGAGGTTCGATGTCTTCTAATTAATTTTTTCATGGTTTTAAATCCATTCGAGCTCATGGTTGTTCTATTCCCCTTCCACTTCCTGTCGGATCGCCTGCTACAGCTTTGCTTGGAGTTCCTTGTCTCGGCATCATCATCAATCTCACAGGGAGTGGCCACTTGTCCTCCTGCAACTGCACCAACTTGCTTTGTTAGTTCATTTTTTCCATTATGTTGTGGAATGAGTTATTTGCCACCTTGGCGGTCAAATCAGAAGTCAAATTCTTATAGATTGCGGCTTAATCCCCTGTTGATTCTAGCTTTCCCATCGGACGCGATCTCAACCGTTAGATCTGTATCCCCCAGATCCGACACCATTCGCTCATTTCACGTGGTTGACTTGCTCAACTGTTAGCATGCGAAGAGTGGTGGTTTTCTATCTCCTCTGCTTGCCACACATCGGGTGCTCAGTGGAATCACTCCTTTTTCGCCAAAACTGCTTACTGCCCAAGGGTGCCCCCGATAAATATTGCCGGTTTTTGGAGCATGGGTTCAGTCTTTGCCTTTAGCCTTTTTCCCCATGGTTTTCCCAGCTCTCATGCGATCGAGCACTTAGGGTCTCTCCTTCTCAAGGGGTTTTTCCCAGCAATGCACATCAAAAACTACCTCCTTTCCCGATCCAGGCTTCCCAGGGGCTAGTTTCACCTCTTGCGCAGTCTCCATGGGCCTCGGTCAGCGTGCTTTGACCGAGGTCCTCGTCATTCAATGTTGCCTTCTAACTGCCATGGTTTAGAGGTGTTTTTGATTGCTGTTCTTAATTCTTTGAAGTCGAAATTTTTTCCCAATCTGATACAGTCATGGTTCTCTAATTTTTCTTCATGGATCCGATTTGGATCACGGCCTTCCCACTGAAAATATTTTGGACCACCAAAAGTTGGTTTTCAAGCATCGACTAAGTGAGGGTACTATTGTCTCACTGGTCCAATCTCAATCCACTTTGCACTGCTCGGCTTAGAACCCTTGAGCCCTACTCTAAGGTACACAACATCTCCTCTACACGTTGTCCTCACCTTCCTATCCAAGATGGTGTCCTGCTGCAATTCATTAAGATGTTTAGGTAGCAGGTCATCAATAGAAGGCAATTGAATCTGCTCTTCAGGATCCTCAATCATTGAAGGTTCAAACAATCTCAAGCAATCTGCATTTACAACTGAGTAGATGTGCATGTAAGCTGGTAGATCAAGGTGAAAATCATTTTCACCAATCTTTTCAAGTATCTTGAAGGGTCCATACCTAATAGCCTTTAGCTTCTTACCTTCACCTTGCATCTTGTCCTTGCTGATATACAGCCAGACCTGGTCACCAACTTGAAAACTATGCTCCATCCGATGCTTGTCATGTCTAGACTTGTATTTGGCTTGGCTCTTTTCTAGCTATTCCTGTACTGCCTGGTGGATCTCCTAGATTTGTTCAATGAACCTAGTTTCCTTGTCCATATCACTGTGTCCATAAACTGTGGTATCTTTGCCAAAGACAAAATCCAAAGGAGACCTTGGTGTGAAACCAAAACAAGTCTCAAAAGGAGATCTCTTTGTAGAAGAATGTTTTTCTCTATTGTAAGCATGCTGCACATAACACAAATGTTCATCCCAAAGCTTAGGATGTTTGCTGCAATATCCTCTAAGTAACTGGATCACAGTCCTGTTAAATAATTCTATTTGGCCATTAGTTTGTGGATGAAAAGCTGTGATTTTCTTTAGTTTGGTGTCCATCAGTTCCCACAGACTTGACCAAAACTTCCCCACAAATCAGGTGTCTGGATTAGATACAATAGAAGTGGGTAATCCAAAATGAACCCATACATGTTTAAAGAACAATTTTGCAGTCCCTTAAGCTATAATCTGTTTATTACAAGGTATCAAAATACACATTTTGCTAAACCTATCCACAATAACATATAGATAATCGTGAACTTTCCTAGGTTTAGGCAGTCCTGCAATAAAATCCATGGAAACACTTTCCCAAGGGTGAGAAGGTACTGGTAATGTAGTGAGTTTTCTATTGCTGGGCTTGATTTTAGCACACAGAGTACACCCTCTTACATATCCAGAAATTGTCTCATTCATTTTTGGCCAATAACAAAATCTTTGCAGTTGTGCAACTGTTTTACTTACCCCAAAGTGACCTGATATCAGAGAAGTGTGTGCTTCTCTAATTATCTTTGCTCTCTCAGTTTGTGGAATGCAAAGTTTCCCACAATGGTATAAGATTCGGTCCTTTACATGATAGTCCAATTCGTCTACTCTTGTGCCTTGACTCAAAGTTGCATATACATATTTAAAGTCTATATCTTGAGCATATTGTTCAATGTAGCTTTCATGTAGCACATAATTATGCTTAAGTATAGTAGATGCATTTATAATGGGTCTAGATAACATGTCTGTAACTTTGTTATGTATGCCCTTTTTGTATCTGATGACTAAATGAAACTGTTGTAGAAAACCCATCCATCTATAATGTCTTGATTGTTGTAACTTAGTTTGGGAGTGTAGATATTGAAGTGGTTAATGATCATTATGTATTACTGTCTCTTTGCCCATTAAGTAATGTTTCCACTTTTTCGCACTCTGAACTAATGCATACAATTCTTTATCATATGTAGGATAGTTAACTACTGTAGGATCAAAAGCCTCAAAATGATAACATATGTGTTTACCATGCTGTGTCAACATTTCTCCCATGGCATAGTCACTGGCATCTGTTTGGATCTCAAATGGTCTTTGTAGATTAGGCAGTGCTAGTATAGGTGCTGTACTAATCTTTTATTTCAAGGTGTCAAAGGCTTTCTGATGTTTGTCTCCCCACTGAAACATCTTGTTCAATCCTGTTAATGCATGTAAGGGAGCTGCAATTGAGGAAAAGTTAGAAATGAAATTCCTCCAATATTGTGTTGCTCCTAAGAAGATTCTCACTTCTGTAGCAAACTTGGGTTTAGGCTAGTTTACAATCACTACCACTTTAGAGGGATATATCTTCAATTCACCACCCCCTACTATATGACCCAAATAACTTATAGATGTTTTTCCAAATTCACATTTTTACAGTTTAACATAAAGTTTTTCTCTTTTCAAAACATCTAGTGTCTGCTTAACGTGCTTTAAGTGTTCTTCCCACATTTTACTAAAAATCAGAATGTCATCCAAATACACAATAACAAAATCATCAAGAAAAGGTATGAGTACGTCATTCATTAATCTCATGAAAGTAGAAGGAGCATTATTTAAGCCAAAGGGCATAACTAGCCACTCATACAATCCCTGCTTTGTTTTGAAAGAAGTCTTCCATGCTTCTTGTTCTGCAACTCTGACCTGATGGTATCCACTGTGCAAGTCTAGCTTGGTGAAATAAACAGCTTCCTTCAATCGATCTAAAATATCATCTATGTGAGGAAGGGGATAAGAATTTTTTATTGTCATCTTATTCAGTGCTTGGTAGTCAATGCGCACTCTCCACGAACCATCTTTCTTTCTCACCAAAACGATTGGTGACCCACATGATCATGTGCTAAGCTTGATGAACCCCTTCATGAGCAACTCCTGCACCTACTTCTTGATTTCAGCATTCTCTAAAGCATACAACCTGTACATTCTAATGTTAGGCAATGGAACATCTTATTGAAAAATAATATCATGTACTATTTCCTTCTTGGGTGGTAGACCTTTAGGTTCTTGAAACAAGATATCATACTCTGAAACAACCTGTTCTATATCAGCTTGCTGTTTAGCATTACAGCCCTCAGATACATTGGTTTTATCAGGTTTCTTTTCCTTTACATCCATTAGTAAGAATTGTTTGCATGAATTTATCATTCTTTTCATCTGCCCTGAGTTTATGAGAGTATAATTATTCTTGAGCTTATGAGCTCTTACAAAGTATTTGATTCCATATTTAACAAGTAGATACTTGTTTTCAGCTCTATAGAAAATAGCTTTTCTATCATACAAGTAAGGACTTCCTAAAACAATTCCACATATATCCAAAGGAATTATGCCTAACTCGACCTCATCTACAAACGTTGACCCAAAAGAAAACTTGAGTTTGCACTGTCGAGTCACTTGTAGTTGTGCTTTATCATTCAACCATCCTAATGGGTATGGTTTCTTGTGAGGTGTAGTTTCTAATCCCAATTTCTTTACAATTGCTTCAAAAATTAAATTTACTTGTGAACCACTATCAAACAAAGTATCAATCTTTTGATATTTGGAAACAACTCAAATATGGAAACGCTCATGTCTTTTTCTCTCATTCTCTTCATCAATAAAAGATTGGGTAGAATTACTAGTTGATGCTTCAGAATTCTTACCTTTTATACCTATGGTTGCAATGGTTGTTTCATCTCCCGAGTTTGACCCCAAATCTTTCTAAATAGCTACAACAGTCTTCTTCTTCTTGCCCTTGAACTTCTTAGGTTTCAGCGCTGGATGCAGAATCCAATAATGCTCATCATCATGCCCATCCCTTTTACAGTGAGTGCATGAAGCTTTGCTTTTCTGTGCAGTGTTAGCCTTCCTTGCTTTCCACTTCTGCTTTCTTTTCTCCTTGCTCTTGCTTGCAGTGGGTTGGGATGGTCCCCCAAATTCTAGGTTTCCATTCCTTCCTCTAGCTTCTAGATGAGTAGCTTGTACAGATACTTCATATACACTAGTGGGATTAAACATGAGGATGGTATGCCTCATGTAGCTGTGTAGACCACCAATGTACTTCAACAGAGTCTCTACTGAGTCTAATGAGATTGATAGAATCAATGATCTCTTTCTAAATTCTTGAGTGTACCCTTGCACACTTTTCCCTTTCAACTGCCGAAGAGTTTGCCAACTCATCATGGCTTGTTGCATGTAGGCCAATGGATAGAACTGCTTTTTGATTGCAGAAACAAATTCACTCTAGACAGAGATGGTCTTACCATGTATTTTCATGTCAACTTGGGTTTTTCCTTCCCACCAAACCAAGGCAGTGCCTCCTAGGCATAGGCTTGCCAATTCAATCTTGCTCTTGTCTGAGTCGATGTTCTATACTCTGCAATAAACATCAATTTGTCTAATCCAATTGTCCAAATTTCCAACATTTAATTCTCCATCATATATAGGAAAATCAAATTTAACATCTAGCTTGATCAAAGATGCTTTCTTGTTATGCACAGGGCTATTAGGAGGTGTGAGGAAGCTTTCTTATTTCCCTTTTCCTTTGGAGTGGTCATGGAAATGAGACTACTTTGTCTTGTTTAGAACAATGAATCTTCATCCTTATGCTTTCTAAAGTCCCTATACATTTCTTCTACCATGGAATTTATGGCTAGGAAACTTTCTATGAATTGAGGGTCTGGCCGCACAGAACCTTCCTCTGACATTATCTTCTAAGAATAGACTCTCCCAATTTCAAGATTAGTTTCGACCAACTCTTCTTCTCCTAATTTGAGCTTTGATCTAGTGAGAATCCAATAGCTAAACCAACACAAACTTTTCTAACCTAACCGCCTAAAGCTCCGATACCACTTGATCTAAAAAGCACCTTATGAGTGAGCTCAATTAAGAATTATTAATTGAAGGTATTACAGACTCATGTCCTAGTGGGTGTCTATGTTATTTAGGCAACAGATCGATCAGATTGCAAATACATAGACACTTGAAATGGAAAACAACAGAGAAATATAGTAAGAAAAAACAAGAACACAAGAAATTAATAAGGAGTTCACCCTATCCTCCAGAGCTACGTCTCCAATCCAGCTCTTAGTGGTGGCCTTCTCTTATTGTGTCTTGAAGCAGAGAATTACAATGAAGGAGCTCAATATGAGTCTCCTGAAACATAATTTGCTTGGTAGGGTGGTTCTTGGATTCCCCAAGCCACTAGAGTGCACAAACTCTTTTCCTGACTAGCTGTTTGACCTCTCTGGTCTTTAATGGAAGGAGCCTAATGTGGTTCTCAGTCATGATAGATCCTCTTAGGGTTGGCTTGAACCTCTAAAGCTCTCTGGTGCTCGACATTACCTTTGGTTAGCTCATCCTCTATCTTCTTTCTGCTTTTTGCTTCACTGTCTTTTCTTCGTTTTCTCTATCTTCTTCCTTTTCTTCTCCATCTTCCTCTCTCTATTCAATGTCTTCTGCTTCATTTATTCATGGCTTTAAATCCATTCAAGCTCGTGGTTGTTCAATTCCCCTTCCACTTCCTGTCAAATTTCCTACTACAGCTTCGCTTGGAATTCCCTGTCTCGGTGTCATCATCAGTCTCACAGGGAGTGGCCACTTGTCCTCCTTCAACTGCACCAACTTGCTTCGTCAGTTCGGTTTTCCTGTTACGTCATGGAATGAGTCATCTGCCACATTGGCGGTTAAATTAGATGTCAAATTCTTATAGATCGCGGCTTAATCCCCTATCGATTCTGGCTTTCCCATCGGGCGCGATCTCAGCCGTTCGATCTGGATCCCCCAGATCCAACGCCATTCGCTCATTTCGCGTTGTTGACTTGCTCGACCGTTAGCATGTGATGAGAAGAAGTTTTCTCTCCTTTTTCGCCAAAACTGCTTACCGCCCAAGGGTTCCCCTAATAAATATCACCAGTTTTTGGAGCGCGGGTCCCGCCTTTGCCTTTAGCCTTTTTCCCCATGGTTTTCTTGGCTCTCATGCGACCGACCGCTCGGGGCCTCTACTTCTCAAGGGGTTTTGCCCAGCGATGCGTGATTAGTGCTAAGCACTAATCGCGCATCAAAAACTGCCTCCATTTCCTGATCTGGGCTTCCCAGGGGCTAGTTTCACCTCCTGCGCAGTCTCCATGGGCCTCAGTCAATGCGCTTTGACCAAGGTCCTCATCATTCCATGTTGGATGCTAATTGCCACTATTTAGAGGTTTTTTTGATCACTGCTCTTAATTCTTTGAAGTCGAATTTTTTTCCCGATCTGATACAGTCATGGTTCTTTAATTTCTTCATGGATCCAATTCAGATCAGTGTGGCCAGGCAGTCACTAGTGGCCGAGCTGAAGGCATCTGAATCAAATGCATGTTCCAACTATTAGTCAAAACCAAACAAGGGGAATGACAAAGGGAAGTAGATTATTTATGTGGATCCCAACACCACCGTTTCCATTACGAAGATTCAGAAAGAGGAACTTGAAGATCCACAGGAGGAGGAGCACCTCTTCCACTCCAGATGTCGGTAATAGGTTCCCTGCTACAGTTCATCGTTGATAGCGGAGCCAAAAGAACCTCATTTTAGTAGAGGTCATGAAGCAACTAGGCTTACCAATCACAACACACCCACAACCATACATCATCAGGTGGCTTCTCTAAGGATGGGATCTTTGCGTCAACCATCAGTGCTGCCTTCCATATAGCATCAAGCCCTTCATGGATGAGGTATTATGTGACGTTGCTCCTCTTAATGTTTGTGATGTATTATTAGGCCAACCATACTTGTGGAAATGAAATGCTATGTATGAGGCAAGGCCTCGTGCTATTATTTTTACCTTGGGAAATAAGTTGTACAGGATACCGAAGGTAGCACTGCCTACCACCATCTCTTTGGTCACTGCAAAACAAAGTAGTAAGCTCATTTACAAAACCAGGAATTTTGTTTTCCGATGATATGCCCTTAGGGAAAGAAGAAGATGGTGGCCATGACCTCCATATAGGGCCCCTCTACATGACAACAACAGATGGACAAGGGCATGGAGGAGAACGAGGACATCTTCACCTCCATCACACGGGTGCCTCTGCACTGTCAAGTCAAGAACTCCATCAATCTGACCCCAGGTGCGTCATTGCCCAATTGATCAATCTATTAGTACTCTGTTTTGGAGAAGGATGAAATCAAGAGGTAGATTTAGGAACTGCAGTAGAAAGGTCACATCTGGCCAAGTTCATCACCCTATGGGAGACCGATTGTGCTGTTCCAGAAGAAGGATGGGATACGGAGACTCTATATTGACTATCAGGCACTGAACAAGATCACTATCTGGAATAGGTACTTGATCCCACGATTGATGACCTTCTGGACCAACTCAAGGGGGCCAAATATTTTAGTGAGATCAACTTGAATTCTGGATATTACCAGGTACCAATAGAACCATCTAATGTGTGGAAGACTACCTTCAAAGCTAAGGAGGGCCTTTTTGAATGGTTGGTTATGTGTTTTGGGTTGAGAAATGCTCCTGCAACCTTCATGAGGTTCATGGATGACATCTTGTGGCCATTCACCAACTCATTTGTAGTGGTATATTTGGATGAGTTCCTCATCTTTAGCTAGAGTTGGGAAGAGCACCTCCACCACATCCGACAGGTTCTCCAAACACTGTGGCAACAAAAGTTGTGTGCCAATTTGGAGAAATTTATTTTTGGCACAAACCAGGTTCAGTATCTGAGATAAATTATCGATGAATAGGGGATGCATGTGGATCTAGCCAAGATCCAAGTCATTCGGGATTGGCCAGCCCCAAGCACTCTGACAGAGCTCTACAACTTTCTAGGTCTTGCCCATTTCTACTGTAGGTTTGTGTCGGGGTTCTGTCATATCACTTAGCCCTAGAGTCACGTCACTAAGGGAGGAGAGAAAGAAAAATTATTTTGGTCTTAATATTAACAGAAAGCATTTGCAGATTTGAAACATCACCTCTTCTCTGCACCAATTCTCATATTACTAGACTTGAAACAACAATTTGAGATTGAGATAGATGCCTCTGACTATGGTATCGGGGCAGTCCTTACTCAACAGGGGCATCTAGTGGCATATCACAGTGACACTTTCAGACATAGTACGAAAGTATCCCACTTATGACAAAGATATGTATTCAATTGTGCATGCCTGCCAACAATGGAAGCATTACATTTTGGAGAAGGAAACAGTCATCCACACAGACCACCGACCCCTGCAGTTCATACAAACGCAAAGGAAGCTGTAGAATGATCGCCATCAGAAGTGGTCCACATACCTGTAGCAATTCCATTTGAATATATAACCCAACATCTTTGTGACCCACTTTTGTTGCTCTTTAGAGGAGAATCTTTGTTCTAAAAAGTTTTTAAGGCTATCATGATCCCTTTTTACCTTAAAGTGTCTTCCCATTAGGTAGGGTCACCATTTCTTAAGTGCATGTAGTATTTCCAACATTTCCTTCTCATAAATAGATTTGTGTAAAAACTTTCCCTTTATTGGACGACTTTCAAAAGCAATGGGTCTTTCATCTTGCATTAAAACAACACGAATTCCATTTCCTGAAGCATCACATTCCTTAATAAAGGTTTTTGTGAAGTCCGGTGTAGCTAATACCGGTGCTTGGCACAATTCCTCTTTAAGATGTTTGAAGGCCTTTGTTGCTTCTGGAGTCCATGAAACTTTTTCTTTCTTCAATAATGTTGTTAGAGGTGCTGCTATTCTCCCATAATTCTTAACAAAATTGCAATAATGCCCTGTCAACCCAAGAAATCCTTGCAAATGCTTTATGGATGTGTGGATTTTCCATTCCTTAATGGCTTTAATTTTGCTAGGGTCTACCTTAACTCCTTCATGAGATACAATATGACCTAGATATTCCACCTCTTGTACTCCAAAGAAACATTTGGATATTTTTGCATATAATTGTTTCTCCTCCAATAGTTGTAGCACCCTATCAACATGTTCAACATGATCCTTCCAAGACTTGCTATAGATTAGTATATCATCAAAAAATACTAAACACAAATTTTCTAAGGAAGGGTTTGAAAATGGAATTAATCAAACATTTAAATGTAGAAGGTGCATTGGTAAGGCCAAAAGGCATGACGAAAAATTCATAATGACCCTCAGGAGTTCTAAATGTTGTTTTCGGAATGTCTTCAGTCTTCATTCTGATTTGATGATATCCTGAACGAAGATCCAACTTGGTGAAGTAAATTGATCCATGCAATTCATCCAGTAATTCATCAATGACAGGAATGGGAAACTTATATTTAATAGTGAGCTTGTTGAGCTCCCTATATCCGGACACATTCGTCATGATCCATCCTTATTGTGCACCAATACTATTGGAGCAGAGAAATAACTTTGACTAGGTTGAATTATACCAGCCTCTAGCATTTCTGCAACCATACATTCAATTTCACTCTTTTGGGCATAGGGATATTTGTATGGCCTGATCTTTGGAGGAACACTTCCTGGAATCAGATTAATATCATGATCATGATCATGAACAGGTGGGAGACCTTTAGGAGTCTCAAATACCTTGGAATGATTGTCCAAAACATTTTGGAGATCTGGAGAAATAGATGATTTTGATGTGGAAACATCTAGCGAACATAATTGTGCAATTACACCACTTTGTTCCTTTTTTAGAAGCTTTGTCATACCATTAGAGCTGATTATATTTCTTAGTTTCCCTGCAATACCCCTTAATTCAACTTATTTTCCTTCCACAAAAAATTTCATAAAAAGTTCTTGAAAATTAAAAGCTATTTTACCCAAGGATTGTAGCCATTGGACTCCTAGTACAACATCAGCACCTCCCATTGGAATGGAAAGCATTGGGCTAGTCAATACATATTATCCCATGGATAACTTGATATTATGGCACTTTCCAGAGCAATTTATTGCTCCTCCATTTGCAACCATCACTTGAAACTCTAGTGCTGGATATAGGAAGCAATTCAATTCTTTTTCTACCTTACAATGAATAAAATTGCGTGTACTTCCTGAATCAATCAACACTATTACCCTTTTCTTCTTGATTTGTCCTTCTATCTTGATGGTTTGAGGAGTGGTAATTCCAACCAATGCATTACAAGATATGGTCGGATTCATTTCTTCTTTATCTAGGCTTTGTTCTTGGAGTATATCCTCCTCTTTTGACACTTGACTTAAGGTATCCCTTCTCCAGTAGCTATTGAAGTTGAATTTTTAGTTCCATCAACTAGTACACTCATATGTAGGGTGCTTTGTACACAGGTGTAGCCCCATGTACCATCTCAATAGTGAAATGAATATCTCTTTTGGGTGATAACTTGATAATTTCATATGGGAACACATCCTTGAAATTTGGTGCCACCTCTAAATCATCTAAAGTTCTGGCCTTAGTTTCCTATGAAACATCTTCTACTTGTACAAAAAATAATTTACAACCTTTTCTAGCACATATTTTTAGTTGTAAGGTTGATATTTTCCTGGTAGAAATTGGTCTTGGTATCCCTCTAATAATTTGTACTTCTCCCTCCTCTATGGTACAAGTGACAATATTATATAAACAATTTATAATTGATTTTTCATTTTCTAATCAGTCTATTCGTACCAGTACATCATAAGACCCTAAGGGTAAAACATTCATGTTCATTATTGTTTTACATTCATTCAAGCTAATATAACATTCGTTAACCCAACTAGTAAATTTACTTTTCATACCAGTGGAAAGTTGGACCAACCAAGAATCAAATCATGATGACAACCACCTGCCTACTGATGAAATATGTACAATCATGTGTAGTGAGTTTTCCAATGTAACCAATCCAGTAGATGGCTACATACCAAAATTCTTCTCTCACTTTTCTTGAGCAGGTAGAATGAAGTACATGTAGGCAACACACAATAACAATTGAAACCAAGGCTTATGATAACGAACCAAGCAACATCCATCTTCTCTAGTGCTTACAAAAGAATGTCGAAAGGATCTTGAAAGTCCTAAAGCACTAGCTTGCCTTGAGATCCAACAACAAAAATACAAGTACTCCCTTCATTCTAATATGAAAGAACAACTAGTTGCTCAGTGATAGGAAGGCAAAGAGAGGTATAAGATTCTGCTATCTAAGTGTTAGCTGTAAATTTCTTGACCATGAGAAATTCTGGCATATTGTCTCTCTCAAGCTCATATCCCTCAACTTCATGGTCTAGGTCATTCTTAAATAGAAAACAATCTTCAGGATTATCAAACATGACAGTCTTATCATTTTCATGAAGGAAAACATTATCTTTTTGCTGATCAATAAAGCTAATTTCAAGACTATCATTATTTTCCAAAGTGGAAGAAGTTTCACCAACATTTTCTTGACCATGTGCACTCCAAAGAATTGCATTAGTTTGGGCTATAACCTGACCTTTTAGGAGTTGATCTATCTCATCTTCAGATAGAGGAGATACTACTTTTTGTTTTATTTTTCTCAAGCGATTATTTTCTTCGTGAAATAACATTTCAAAACATGAAAAACCTGAATGACAATCCTCATTTCCCTGATCTTCTAAAATTTGAAAACATTGTTGATCATCTTCATATGACATGGCAATCAAATTATCATTTACCACTGAGTTATCGAAAGAGGATTTTTCACTTACTTGAACAAAGATCTCATCTTGTTTTTCATAAAATGACTGGATTACCTCCTCATGAAGGCTTGGTTCTAATGAAATGAGAACACTTGGGTCAATAACTCTATCTTCTTCATTCCAGATGATCTCAACAGCAAAGCTCTCCTTCATGGGATTCAGACCAAGGTACTCTTGATCATCACAATCTGAATCTAGATCTGAAATAGCCGACTTGACTTTATCACATTCTGAAATTGAAACTTGACTTTCCTGAATACTGTTTTCTTCTATGGACAAATCTGAAATAAAACATTCTCTTTCATTATTTTCCATTGTACTAAGATCTTGATCCTACTACAAAGTTTCCTGAGCATCTTGATGGGTGTTGGTACCATTTCATTGCCATCCTTTTCTTCTAGAAACACCATCATTTGTCTATATTTTTCTTCCATAAACCCCTCATATTCATCGAAATTGATTAATCAATAGCATTATAGTTGTTAGTTTACATTAAAGTTAATTTGTGAATTTTTATGTTAAAAATTAAGAATTTTCAACAAAAAGATTATAGGATGTCATGACTTCCTATAAATGGTTTATGATGTGACACATGGCATGACAGGAAAGCCAAAGCAATGGATAGGAATGTGATCTGGAATGTACATGCATGGTGAAAAATTGATTCAACAGCAAATCTAACGCTCCTGGATATGCGTTCAATGCTGGTCAAACCCAGCCTTTTTGGTCACAAAGGCAACAAAAAGCCATGGTTTCCCAAACTGATTTCGTTTTGCTTTTGGAAATTGGTTTAGATTAGAAAGGAAAAAAATCACTCTTTTGTAAAAGCAGAAACATCTGCTTAATGTATGTACATTCGATTTAGATAGGAGACAAGCAGATAAAGACTGCGTATTGTATTGTTTCAAAAACGATTATTATTATCTGTGTGTATTGTTCTAGAATGCTGCTCTTGTATGTGATTTCAATCTTCAGAACTTAATTACAGTCACCGTTTTACTCCAACAGTGCTTATGCGTTAACATTCTCGTTGCTTGAGGTTTCTTCAGTGTGCCATTGAAGTGTGGACGGGCCCTACGTGGATTGGTATATTGTTAATTTCATTTCCATAGCGTTTTGAATTTGAATAGTGTGCATAGTGTTTAATGTTATTTCCATGTTTGTGAGTTTATCGACTTGATTAGAAGTTATTGCAAATAATATTCATGGTGATAGCTTGAGAATTCGACTGCCAGATCATTGAACAATATCTTGTAAAAGATTTGACGATCATTAGATTTCGAAGTATCCCTGTGGACTCTATTTTTATGCATTTAAAATTTCAGTGTGTTTAAAAGAGCTTTTGATTTTCATGAATGCTTAGTGTGTTAGCTGGAAAGAGCTTTTGTGGATAAGATCCATGTAAGAGGTGTTGAGGGAAATGTTCCCCTAGGGCTTTTTGGGTTGAAACCCTAGCAGACTGAAAGTTGTCTATACAGAGAAACACACATTCACACAACCATTATGCTATTATAAGCAAATTCTAGGATAAGGGAACGTACCATAGATCCTACGTTTGAGAAGGTCCTCAAGGGTCCAAACCCTTCTTCAAGTTCCTCTTGGTCCTTTGTCCTACAAAACAACCAATTCCAAAGAACACAACAATATATGGACAAAAAATTATAAAGAAACCATCTTCATGTTATAAAGAAAGGTAGTTAGTTATGAAATATAAACAACCATTCACATATGAATTCTAGCATGAATATCATGAACATAAAGAAGATTCATATCAGGAACCAAGACATGTGTTTCTTTTATTATAGACAAATAAAGTACACAAAAGGAATAATTTCACCTGAGTCACCTTTAGCAGGCTCCAAGCAAAGCTTCCTTCCAAATCCGTTCCAGCCTCAAGCCTTTAACAAACTCCTTCCATGACTTACTCCATGATGTCATAAGTAGTGGATGAACATCAACACACAAGGAAACAAGGGTTTCCTGTACAAATGGGGGAAGTGCAGAAGGCACAAGGGACTTCAGACCTGGTCAGGGGAAAAATCTCAGCATGATAACCTTTCTCTCTCCTTCTCTCTTCCCTTAGGCCTTCCCATTGAGGTCTTTTTATACCTCTCCAAAAGTAGTTTTTTAATTGGGAGTTGGTTGGGAACAGTTGGGCCACGGGCACTAACAGGTGATTAGCAGGTAAAACCCACGATCTCCGCCCGAAATTAAGGAATTTTATATTTTTTAAGTGTTTTAATACATACACGCGGGTTGGGTATATACCTACCCATGTATACACGTGTTTAACTAAGGGAAATGTCGCGTATAAGGGATAAAACACTATTTTTTAAATTTTATGACCATGTATGGAAGGAGGGGTTGCCCTAGGCCATGAGTGCAGCATCACAAACCATAAGAGTGAGATTTGGAGCTATAACAAGAGGGTTGAAAACTCAGTCCAGCAACACGTTGTTTCTTTAGAACAGTTAGATAAACTAGATGATCTAAGTGCTAAAGTGTGAGAGGAAACATATTTTAACCTCCTGTAAAGGAGTGCTGTAGCCTATCACAGTAAACACTTAGTTAGGTAGACGAGATCCTTTTAGTTCTATAGACTTTAGACATGTGCCTCTAAGTTTACCTACCTTAGTTGATAATAAATCTAGTCTAATCTAGCACCCTAGATTGGCCACTACATTTTGGCGCCGTTACCGGGGAGGCGCAGCTAGAGGATTTCTAAAAACAAAATAAATAAATAAACAAAAACAAGAAAAAACATAGATTTAATTTTAATTCATCATTTTAGAAGTCGTGTTTACTTATGCCTAGATCTAGAGATAATAAAGGTAGATTCATAAAAACCCCCCATCCAAAAACTAACCTACCATCAGGAGCAGACCCTTTAGGAAAAGTTGAACACACAACATCAGCTGAGGAGGTCACCATACAAAAATTAGAGGATAAACAGAAATTAGGGCAAAGACTCACACTCATCGAGAGGCAAATTCTATTAGCACACAAATCACAGAAGAAACATTTCCATGAATTCTCTATAAAAGGAGAAAGTAGCACAGTAACTCAACAATCTTTCCTTGAACTTCTCTTTGAAACAAGTGACACTGAACAACAAATTAAATCAACAGAGAAACCTATCAAAATGGCTGAAGAAGGACATGGATCAGAAAGAGGACCACCAAATCAAGGTCAAGAGGAAGACTCAACCTTTAAATTTCCTATTCAAGAACTAGAAGAGGATGACGAAATAAAAATGAAAAACATACCTCCATCTGTGCTACCAAACTTTTATGGTATTGCTTCAGAAGACCCAGATTCATTCTTGTTTGAGTTTGACATTGTATGTCGAACATATGGTTACACAGATGATGCCCATAGGCTTAGACTCTTCACAGCAACATTAAAAGCATCAGCATTAAGATGGTTCATGGGGCTTGGTGAACATGCGATAACTGATTGGGATGGCATGAGAAGAATATTCCTAAGGAAATACCAACCTTATTGTAGATCGAAAGATTCCAAAGATGATATCTTTAGGATGAACCAACAAGAGGATGAAAATTTAGAGGAGTACTTAGAGCGGTTTGTTTACAATTTACAAAAATCAAAACACAGAACCATGCCTATTGATCTGATTCGAACAATATTTTTGAAGGGAATTCGAGAGGAATACTTAGATGATCTTAATTTGATGGGAAAAGGTGATATTTCCACTTTACCTTTTGAATAAATTGCTGAGTTATGTGAAAAGTATTCTAGGAGCAAAGCCAAAATTGGAAAAAGAACCATATCATCCAAAGCCACAAAATCTACTTCAGCAAGTGTCACAAGAGTTGAAATAGGAAACCTGTTAGAGGAATTAAAAACAGATCTATTGAGTACCTTAGGAACTCAAATTGACACTCTCAAATCTAAGAAAAGACAAGAAGAGGAAGATCAAATGATGGCTGTCTTTTGTCCAAAATGCCAGAAGAAACATGCCTTAAAAGAATGCCCATTAGAAAACATTCAAGTTTGTGCCTTTTGTATTGAAAATCATGACATATTTCATTGCTCTAAAGTCAAGATTTTGCAGAATTGTAATGTGGCAGCTAACACAAATATGGAAAATGTGTATTTCATGGGTGCAAAGAGACAATGGCAGCCAAAACCTGCACCTCAAGGTATGTTCTCAAACCAGAATTTTCAATTTTCTGCACATGATTAGATGTATGCTTAGAATTCGTGGAATGTACCCATGCCATGGCAACACAAAAATTATCCACAACAACAATGGAGACCATCTCAGCAATACTCTCAACAATATCAACCATATCCTCAACCATACCAACCATATTCGCAGCCATATCAACAATATCATCAGCCATATTCGCCATATCCTCAACCATATCAGCAATATCCTCAGCAGCAAGTTGTTTACCCACATCAACCCCAACCCACTCAACAAGCATTACCTGCTCGTTCACCAATAAATCCACCACAATTACAAATTCCATCTAACCCAAAACCTCCTAGACCTACTCAAATCCCTGCTCAACCTGTACCAAATCCAAATAACAGAGAAGAGAGACCAGCTTACAATGTAGACGAGGGACCCTCATATCCCACATTACCCTTGAAAAATATCAACGTGAGGTCTGGTAAGATACTTCATAAAGAATCTCCAGCAGCTGATAAACAAGAAGAAAATGAAGAAAATGAAAATGAAACTCCAATTCAGAGGAAACAAAATGATGACATCAAAAAGAAACAAATGTAACCGTTGCATCCACCACCTTTTTCAAACAGATTGGTCCAAACAAAACTTCCCATGTCTATGCCACAATTTGATGTTTTATATGAGCTAAAGAATGTCTATATAAAAATTCCACTACTACAAGCCATAAAAGACATTCCCATATATACTAAAGCCATCAAAGAACTGTGCCTTAAAAAGCCTACTAGGAAAAGAGTTGATCCACAAACCATTCATGTTATTGGACATTTAGCTGGCCTTATGACAAACACCATTTCAATGGAAAAGTATGTTGATCCTGGTATTCCCAGAGTCACTACAATCATTAACAACATACATATTCCAAACACCTTAATTGACCTTGGGGCCGCAATAAATGTGATGACTCTTGAAACCATGAAAACACTCCAGCTCACAAACTTGCAGCACACAACAATTGTTCTAGAACTCGCTGATAGGTCTAAAGTGATTCCTGAAGGGATTTTGGAGGACATAATTGTTTCACTGGACTCTTGGGAGTATCCAGTGGACTTTTTAGTTCTTCAGCCAAAATCCAATTTAGGAGGACACCCTATCATCCTTGGTAGACCATGGTTAGCAACTGCTGATGCATTCATAGGATGTTGATCAGGTAATATGATCATTTCATGAGGAACTGAAAGAAAACAACTCACTCTTTACCCATCAGCACAATCACCAGCAGTAGCACACAACTTATGGCTTGACGATAAATACAATGACAAGGAAGAAGTTCAATCTATTTTCAGCATCAACCAAATCTATGATTTTCAAGAACATAATAATGATGATCTGGTAGAATTGTTTCTTTCTCAACCTGATGTTTCCGAAGAATTGAGAAATGACCAATACCATGCTACAGATGAACTTTTGGCACAAAATTTTCAGGAAACATGCACCATTCATTCCTTGCAAACAAAATTTCAGAACATTTTTCCTATCCAATCTATCACAAACACACAGAGCAAGACCATAGAGATTAGTCTAGGAAAAACTTTGAATATTGGCACTCACCTAGACTCATCTCAGGAGGAAAAATTGATTCAATTATTGAGAAAATACCAGAAAGCATTTGCTTGGGACTACATCGATATGCATGGAATTCACCCTGAAACATGCACTCACCATATTTATACGGATAGTAATATCAAACCAGTGAGGCAACCGCAGAGATGAATGAATCCCATGCTTCAGGATATTGTTAGAGAGGAATTACAAAAACTGTTGAAAGTCAATTTATCTATCCTATCTCTGACAGTCAGTGGATATCCCCATTGGTAGTAGTGCCTAAGAAAAATGGTAAGTGGAGGATTTGTGTTGATTACAGACAATTAAACAAATCAACCCTCAAAGATTATTTCCCACTACCATTTATTGACCAAGTGCTAGACACATTAGCTGGGAAATCATCATTCTATTTTCTTGATGGTTTCAGTGGCTACAACCAGATCAGGATAGCCTTAGAGGACCAGGACAAAACCACTTTTACTTGTCCTTGGGGCACTTATGCTTATAATGTTTTACCATTTGGACTTTGTAATGCTCTAGCTACATTTCAGAGAGCTGTATTAGCTATTTTTGCTGATTTAGTTCATGATTGTGTTGAAGTTTACATGGATGATTTTTCAGTGTATGGTAATTCATTTGAGCATGCATTAGAGAATCTTGAAAAAGTTTTGAAGAGATGTATTGAAGCTAATCTATCCCTAAGCAATGAAAAGTGTTTTATGATGTTAAATGAGGGGATAGTATTAGGCCATTATATTTCTTTTCAAGGCATTAAAGTTGATCCATCAAAAATCAGATCATTGTCAATTTTCCAATTCCTAAGACTCAAAAAGAGGTAAGAAGTTTCCTTGGGTATGCAAGCTATTATAGAAGGTTTATTGAACATTTTAGTAAAATAGCTTCACCTCTGTTTAAACTTCTAGCAAAAGATACACCTTTCAACTGGAATGAGAATTGTCTTTGAAACACTTAAAGAAAAGTTATCAACCACACCAGTCTTAAAAGGACCTAACTGGAACCTACCATTTCACATCTTTACAGATGCACCTGATACTGCAGTAGGTGCATCATTAGGCCAAAAAGAAGAGTCTTTTCATTATGCCATCTATTTCATTAGCAAAAATCTAACACCTGCAGAATTAAACTATACAGTCACTGAAAAAGAAATGCTTGCCATCATACATGCTGTGAATAAATTCCGACATTATATAACTAGTTATGAGGTTTTTGTACATATTGACCATTCTGCTAGTAAGTATTTAATGAATAAACTAGTAACTAATGGCAGAGTTACCAGATGGTTGTTATTATTACAGGAATTTAATATCACAGTGTTAGATAGACCAGGTAAGGAGAATCAGGTGGCAGATTTTCTTTCTAGACTGCAAAATTCAGGTGACGTTGTTCCAGTTGAAGATTCTTTTCTAGATGAAAATTTATTTGCAATTTCAATAGTGAATCCTTGGTATGCTGACTTGGCCAACTATTTGTCCATGGGAAGAATACCTCCATATTTTACTCCAAAGGAAAAGAAGAGGCTAATCAAACAAAGTGCTCGATACTCATGGGTTAATGGAGACTTATTTTACACTGGTTATGATATGATTATTAGACGATGTGTAAGAAATGATTAAATAATTGATATTTTAAAATCTTTCCATGATGAACCGTGTGGTGGGCATTTTGCAGCTAAAAGAACAACATTCAAGATTCTTAGTCTTGGATACTACTGGCCATCTATTTTTAGGATTCCTAGAAGTATGTGAAGAGTTGTGATAGCTGTCAAAGAATGGGTAGGCCAACAGCTATAGATGAAATGCCACTTCAGCCTCAAGTACACTTATAGCCATTTGAAAAATGGGCTCTAGACTTCATAGGACTCATCAATCCAACTTCTAAAGGTAAAAAGTACATCCTAGTATGTACTGATTACGTGACAAAATGGGCTGAAGCCAAATCACTAGTCCTAGCAACTGAACAAACAGTGGTAAACTTCCTTTTTGAAGAGATTTTTGTAAGGTATGGAGTACCAAGGGAGATAGTGACAGATCAAGGTACTCAATTTACTTCAAAGCTAGTTAAAGACATCACACAAAAATATCAACTCAAGGACAGAAAAAGTACACCTTACCATCCACAGGCCAATGGCCAAGTGGAATCTACCAATAAAACATTGGAAGGAATTATCACTAAGACCGTAGCAATGAATAGAAAGAATTGGGAAGAGAAGGTCAAAGATGCACTCTAGGCTTACAGAATCACGTGGAAGAACACTACAGGATTTACACCATATCAGTTGGTGTATTGCAAAGAGGTAATGCTTCCTATTGAATTTCAAATACACACTTATAAGATGGTTGCAGATTTAGGAATTGAACTCAATGAAGCCCAACAAGAGAGGATTCAGCAATTGAACAAGCTAGATGAAATGAGGCATCAAGCAGAGGAGACAACACTCCTAATGCAGAAACAAAGGAAGCAGTGGCATGATACACAAATCAAGAAGAAACAATTTAAAGAAGGAGACTGGGCTTTACTCTTTGACTCTAAATTGAGAGATCATAAAGCCAAATTTACCACACATTGGATGGGCCCATACGAAATAGTCCAAGTTTATGAAAATGGATTAGTCAAGCTTATTACCATTGATGGAGAAGGCCACCCCTTTCTTGTCAATGGCCATCGGTTGAAACTTTACCATAAGCCCATCAACAAGGAAGATTTTCTTCAAACTGCATCTCAGCAAAGGGAGGTTGAGATATTGCAGCCTTCAGCTGTGATATCTCTACCTTAGTTCATTTCATTTCAATTTAAAAAAAAAAATTATATATCTATCTATCTATATATATATATATATATATATATATATATAAAATTTAATAATGGTTTAGATGTGAAAACCAGACTCTGGCACACTCTAACCCAGAATTCTTACTTGAAAACCAATTCTTTGGCTGGTAAGAATTATTTGTTTTATTTGTTTCCTATTTGATTCATAGATTCAATAATGACTTGAGGACAAGTCAAATATTTAGTGGGGGAGAAGCATCAGCAAATACATTTTTGTTTTCCTTATCTCATCTCCTCTTTGTAAATTCTCAAAGATTTTGTTTCAGCACTTCAATATTTCAATAAATAAGTTGTTTTTGTATTTGTTGTAATCAAAGGGACCTATTCAAGCAATATGCAGTGGGACCTGTTCAGAAGACTATGTTACCAGCACCGACATTAGAGGGACCTGTTCAACAAGCATCAAAGGGACCTATTAAAGACTGCTATCTCAAGCTACTTCAACAAAGCTTCAACAAGGTTTCAACAGAATTTCAAAGGTTTCTTATCACCGAGGCTCCATCAACACCAAAGATCAAGAAAGTTGCACACACATAGTTCTTTTCCAGATTTCAAAGAAGCTGCACAAACATTCTCCAGATCTCAGAGGGACCTGTTGTATCCAAATTCATCTCAGAAGGGACCTGTTATGGACAGTGAAGATTAGTCATATCTGAACAATAAAGATCAGTCCTACCTATGCATGCCAACTCAACTCTTGATCAACCAATAAAGTGTAATGTATTGTTGTAATTTTTATTTTTAACATTTCAATTCTTGGATTATTTTGGTGTTAAATGTGATGACTATGATTGCTTATGATCAATTTCAAAAACACCCCTATACCCATCACCCTTGTCATATTCCTAACTATTGTCATTTCCCAACACACTGTAGCCTATCACCATACTCCTCCTACGATTTTTAAATCTTCTCCTACACCACCCTTCAAACCTTGTTATTAACTCCTTATTCTTGAATCGGCCATCCAACCTTATTATCGGTCCAACATTCTCCTAATTGGCCAAGTACCAATGAGCAAGGGATAGGTGGTGAATCATTGGAGAGCCAAGTGTTCAACGATTTCATTCATTGTTTTTTGAATCGGCCAAGTTATAACATGATCGTTAGACCCAAGTCAATTCATGCAAACAACTATCCATTATCATCACTCCAGCACTCCATATATACTTACGACGTTCTCATGATGGTACCTATACAACCCAGTACAGCTACTCATCTGTCTTTGTAATATGAATACGCTCTGTCATTATCATTATAGTGAATCGGGTCAAGTTGGTTGTTAAAGTTCCATTTCATTCTCAGTTTGTAAAAAGGGCATTCCATACTAGTAATTCAAATGCTATGATTTCAAAGAAGGCCGAGAACAACAGGTGCTATGAAGGGAGAGCATAGTAATTGGGCTCACGAGTTTCCACCTCCGCCATAATCCAAGGACATTCATCCAGTCGCTGCCTAAGCCATTGAAGAAGCTGACCCCGAGAACAGAGGGCGCTACCAGGTCGGTTGAGTGGAGCAAAAAACAGAGGTAACAAATCAAGAGACCCTTGTTGAATTATTAAGCATAAATGAGGAGGGTTAGAACAGGAGTTTCTTTGTCAAAATGACTAATAGAGCAGAGCCTAATACATTTGATAGTTCCCAGTATCATGATGACTGTATTACAATTTTAAGGGAAAAGCAATGGCTACCCTTCTTGGAGAAGTTTAATGGGAACAATGAAGAAGTAACTAAGTAGTTTTCCTTTACATTTAATGGAGAGAAAGCATTGATAGGCAACTTCTCTTTTAGGATTTCAGAAGACACCATAGCGAAATCCTTGGGGATCAGCCCAGAAGGAGAAAAATATTTCAAAACAAAATAATTCAAGGAAAAATCACGGACCCAATTCATGTCTAGGTCGAGTGTTTCATCTGTTAACTGGAAAAAGGGTGTCCCTAAGAGCTGGCTGATGCACCCATGGGATGAAATGGTGTATATTATTCAGAAATTTATTACGTGTGAGGGTCGTTACAACATAGTCTATTTATATCAAATCAAAATCCTGTTGCACCTAATAGGGAAATGCACCATTAGTCTACCCTATTTCCTCTTACAGAGCTTGACTAAGATGTCAAAAAATATTCAAAAGAAAAAGGGTAATGAGGATAAAGGCTTATATCATTTTGGGTTAATTAAAATTCTAATTCAATTTGAAGTGCAGAGGAGGGGAAAAACATGGAAGGAATTTCTGGTTGCCAATCAAATCAAAGATGGAGAAGATGAACAGGAACAACAAGAGCACTCAAGATTTATGCTTGACATTGATGAGGAAATCCCTGTGCACAAGACAAGCAATGTCCCTCCACCCAGCAGTAGTGTAAGGACGAGAAAGATGAGACAAGAAGCTGCCCAGAAAATTGAACAAGACAAGATTTTCACTACATATACAAGAAGATCCAGGAGAATACAAAAGACCCAGACACAAGAAGATCAACCAGAGTCAAATTCACATGCACCGATGGACATTGAGAGTAGTGCTCATTCACAGCTTGGACCGGAAGCTGAAATGGAAGTTGAGAGCAACAACAGATAAGGGAAAGAGTCACCACCTGCAAACAAGAAACAAAGGAGGTTAGAAAAACAAATTGAAAAGTTAAAAGAAGAAATGATGGAGGCCAACATGCTAGAGAAGGTCATCAAGAAGGAGAATGAAATGTTGAGAGCTCAGAGAAAGGAGACTCAGCAAAAAAATGAGAAGCTGAAGGAGAAAATCAAAGAACTGGAGGCTGAACAAACTGACATTTGCAAGTGGGCAACCAAATGGTATACTCAAAAGGAAGCTCTCAAAGAGAAATACAAGAATTTGAAACATGAGCTCCACATTCAGAAGGATGCCCAAGCTCAGAAGAATATAGATGCATTGTTACAAGAAACAGAGGCACAGGCAGGAACAAAGTATAAAGGGAGTACATCAGGATTAGCATGAGGACATGCTAAATCATTGAGCTTGGGGGAGATGTTGGTACCATTTCATTGCCATCCTTTTCTTCTAGAAACACCATCATTTGTCTATATTTTTCTTCCATAAACCCCTCATATCCATCGAAATTGATTAATCAATAGCATTATAGTTGTTAGTTTACATTAAAGTTAATTTGTGAATTTTTATGTTAAAAATTAGGAATTTTCAACAAAAAGATTACAGGATGTCATGACTTCCTGTAAATGGTTTATGATGTGACATGTCGTATGACAGGCAAGTCAAAGCAATGGATAGGAACGTGATCTGGAATGTACATGCATGGTGAAAAATCAATTCAACAGCAAATCTAACGCTCCTGGATATGCGTTCAATGCTGGTCAAACCCAGCCTTTTTGGTCACAAAGGCAGCAAAAAGCCATGGTTTCCTAAACTGATTTCATTTTGCTTTTGGAAATCGGTTTAGATTAGAAAGGACAAAAATCACTCTTTTGTAAAAGCAGAAACATCTGCTTAATGTATGTACATTCGATTTAGATAGGAGACAAGTAGATAAAGACTGCGTATTGTATTGTTTCAAAAATGATTATTATTATCTCTGTGTATTGTTCCAAAACACTGCTCTTGTATGTGATTTCAATCTTCAGAACTTAATTACAGTCACCGTTTTACTCCAACAGTGCTTATGTGTTAACATTCTCATTGCTTGAGGTTTCTTCAGTGTGCCATTGAAGCGTGGACGGGCCCTACGTGGATTGGTATACTGTTAATTTCATTTCCATAGTGTTTTGAATTTGAATAGTGTGCATAGTGTTTAATGTTATTTCCATGTCTGTGAGTTTATCGATTTGATTAGAAGTTCTTGCAAATAATATTCATGGTGATAGCTTGAGAATTCGACTCCCAGATCATTGAACAATATCTTGTAAAAGATCTGATCGATCATTAGATTTCGAAGTATCCCTGTGGACTCTATTTTTATGCATTTAAAATTTCAGTGTGTTTAAAATAGCTTTTGATTTTCATGAATGCTTAGTGTGTTAGCTGGAAAGAGCTTTTGTGGATAAGATCCTTGTAAGAGGGTTGAAAACTCAGTCTAGCAACACACTGTTTCTTTAGAACAATTAGATAAACTAGATGATCTGAGTGCTAAAGTGCGAGAGGAAACATATTTTAACCTCCTGTAAAGGAGTGATGTAGCCTATCACAGTAAACACTTAGTTAGCTAGACAAGATCCTTTTAGGTCTATAGACTTTAGACACGTGCCTCTAAGTTTACCTACCTTGGTTGATAATAAATCTAGTCTAATCTAGCACCCTAGATTGGCCACTACAATGAGTATCCTCTAAGTTCTCTTTATGCTAACTAAAATGGATTTTCGTATAGAGCCTCCATGATCTCATCATCCATGAAGTCATCATCTTCATAAAATTTTTCAATATTTTCAATAAAACTATAAACATGTTTACAACAGTCCAGAACTAAGGTTAAGGATGGATAAGATTCTTTATACCTCTCAAAGAACATGGTATGAAAATCCTTCAAATAGTAAATACAAGCAGGTGGCAAAATTTCATACCAAGATTGGGTTTAACCTTCCAGAGTGGCCATGAATATCTTCATCAAACAATCTTCAGGAAAATAAACCTTCAACTTGTGAATATGTATGTGAAATCTAACCAGATGTAAAGCAACATCCTTCCTATCATCATCTTTAAATGTAGGCAAATTCCTTTGCCAATCTACCTTAGGAATTTTATTTGGGAAACCTGGAATGTGATCTTGGCTCATGGGATCATACCTTCGATCCAGCGAAACCATTTTGATAACAATGAATTCACCAAGAAATTCTTTGGGCTACTCGTTCTTGAAGAGTGGAGTTGCCATAAAAATTCTGAAGCTTTGGATTCTTCAACACTGGAGTCGCCAGGAGAATGATTTCAGCCTTCATATGTGTCTGACTGTTGTCCACCATCGACAATCAGATCTAACTTGATTCATGTACTAGGGTAATTTTCAAGTCAAATGTTCAGCTTATAAGACTAGACTGGAGATTGACTGACGCTTCTTTTATCTACTTATGCACTCGCAAAGCAATGTGCAACTCGAAGGCTTCCTCGCATAACTTCAGGCTCCGTCCGTAGTTTATAAAGCAAGAAAACTAACAAACAAATAAGCTTTTATTCCCCAGTGGAGTCACCACTACGTTAGGGCCTAAATCTACCTCAGGCCGAGAAAGGTAGGATCTAGGGTAACATCAAACCACGCTTAACCTAGTAGCTAGCCCTACCAGGTCGGGAGAGGGCTATCTCCTTGTCAATCTTAATAAAATATAATCAATGAGGGCTTGAGATGACAGCTATGAATACTGATCTTAGGCTAGGTATGTGTGAAAAAGAGTTTGATTGAATAAAATGATGTTTTTGTTGGCTCAAATGGAAAAGCAGATTTTGGGTGCGGGGAATGAGGCTCAGTTTTGCAGAGATCTCAATGGGGCAAGGTAGGCAAACTGATTTGGCACTTCAAATTGAATGAAATGGAGAGATTTAAATAGGTGAGGAGTTGAAGAGGGTAAGAAAACCTCAAGTATCCTCTTCAAACAACTAAAAACATCAATAACTAATCAAACCCTAGGTAGAGCACTGCAATTTCAATGGATTCTACCTTTATCCTTGTTTGTTTTAGTTAAGAAGAAGCAAGAGAGATAATGGCATACATAAAACACATATAAACTTACATTTACATAAGGAAACACCATATCAAAGCAGCATGCCACATGAATCCCATAGAGTGCTGCAAACCCTGGTCTATTCCTTAGCCAAAACTGCTGAGAAAATGTATACAATGAAGCTCCAAGCTTTCTCAAAAGTCCAACCATGTTAATGACTGAAAAAACACAAGATATAGAAAAACCATAACTCATCCTAGCCTCCAAGGGTCAAGTTCATGAGATTAGGAGTTGTTCAAACAAATTCTAAACTGAGAACTAAAAATTAGGCAGTGGAACAACTTGCTTCTAGAAACTAGGGAACTGATTCATTCAGTTGCAAACTACTTTTTGATAGATGAATCTACCTCCATGAGTGAAAATTTGAAATAATTACATCAAGATCCATCAATTTACATTAAATTACATCATAATTTTGACATTAAGAAGGAGAAAAGTCAAACTATCAAGAAACTAGGTGAAAAACAGAGCATACTTGGTCAAACTGAGCAAAATTTCCCCAATGCGTCGCACTGATTTCCCTATTCATAGCACCTATTTACAGCCACTTTTTGAGGCCTTCTCGGTGTCCAAATATACTCCAAGTGTGCTTGTTAGAAAGGTGTGCCCGTCTACTTTCCATAACAAGTGGAGTTTTTGAATTTGGCCTCCATTTTCCCCTCCAAAACTGAGTTTTCCCAACACTGCTTCCTGTGTGTCAAAATAGGGGCAAAAAGGTCATTTTTTGGGTGTTTTTGACCTTTTTGGGGCCTCAAACCCTATCAAAATTTCTTGGCCATTGGTAAGCATGCATATTTTTCCAAGACAAATCCAAAAATGCTAAGTTTTCCTCATTTGGAGGAATCCATCAAAAGCGAGCGCCATGTGGCACGACGCATAAAAAATTCTGTGTTTTAGCCCAAAAATTCCAAAAATACAAAAAGTTCCCCAAAATTTTTGAAATTTGGACTGGGTTTTCTCCATCAAGTGCTATGTTGGGCCAAGGAAGCCTCAGCCAATATCTGAAGTCTATCTTGCTCTTTTTGCTTCCTCGATGCTTTCTTCAACTTGGCCTTCAAAATCTTGATTCTTGCTTTGCACACCTTGTTTCTCGCCAAGTAGTGGTATGCCATGTTCCTCAACATATTTTTCTCTTTGTTGGCTTTCTCCAGCATCTTTTCCAAGTGCATGTTTGTCACCTTGAGCCAAGATTCATGATCAACTTGAATTTCCCTTTCAAGTGTTGTCAATTTGGTTTTCCTCCTCTTGGCAGCTTGCCGGTTTTTCTTTATGTTTTTGAGCTCCATGGATGAGTGGGATTGATGAGGGGAGGATTTGATGCTAGCTATAGGTTTTTTGGGAATAAAAGGGTTTAGGGAATAACATTTAGGGATTAGGGATATTTGATTAGGGTTTGGGATGGTGGGATTAAGGATTTAGGGTTGGTAGTTTAGGGATATGGGGAATATGGAAAGGGTAAATATAAATGAAAAGTGAGGGAGAAAATTAAGTGAGGGAGTGAGGTAATGAGTGAGTGAGAATGATGGGAGTGGGATTTAGAAGCAAAAAATGCAATTTATAAACCGTGTGCAATGTTTTTTCGTCAAACTGCAAGGAACTAGGGTTTCAATATTTCCCTATTAAATCACCAAGAAGATCGAGACAAACTCATGAATTGAGCATATTGGAGTGTGAAATTACTTGGGCAATGAGTAATTTACAATTTTGGGAGCTTTGGAGGAAGATTTGAATGATTTCAAGCCTTGAAGTCATGTGCACCGTGTTGCCTCAATGCGTCGCGCCTGTTATAAAAATACATTGTAAATCACTGCCCAATGCGCCACGCTGGCTCAATACGCCACCCCTCTTTAACTTTTACAAGGGTTAACATCTTTAACAAATGGAATATGTGGTCAGGTGCACTGGAGACATGACCATTAAGGTGCGGGACTGCAGGTAAGACAAAGAGAAAGTGCGGAGCGCTAATTCTGTGCATAACACCCTTTTGCAAACTAGTTTTGAGAGCCATCTCAGTGTCCAAATTGGGTGCACAATAGCTATTTGGAAATATTATTGAGTCTAATTTCCAGAAAAATTTTAATTTTTCAATTTTGAGTTCATTTGTCCTATCAAAAGTCAAATCTCCCAAGACTGGTCAAAATGTGCAAAATGAGGTTGCCTAAAGGCAGAGTGCTGTTGCAATTAACTTTTGAAGGTTTTCCTCAACTCCAAATTGAGCTCATGATAGCTCATTGGAAATCTATTTGTGTCTAGTTATCATTTCACTCATCAAGCAAGTCATTTGGTCAACCAGGCTAGGAGAAATTTTGATTTTCCCAAGGCCACTCCAGAGGTGCAACAACCCTCCTGAGGAAACTATATTTTTGACATTTCTCTGAAACCATGATAGCTGTGTAAAAACTGAAAGAGGCTTTTCTTCTTGGGTCATTGAAGGACAAAAAACTCTCTCACTTTTTCCAAATTCATCTTTTCTTTCTCAAAAACACAATTTGAAGAAAAACCATCCCTTTTGTGTGATGAATGGCTTGTTCCTTGGAATGACTTCTCGACAAATGATGGAGATCTGATGTTCGATGATATGAAATGGCCTCATACCTTCTGATATCCCTTATGCCTCCTCTGCTCAGATATCTCTGATCCCATAGCCAACCCTAGCTCAGTGGGAGAGGAAATTAGGGTTTGTTCTCTTTTGCTTTTGCAGGCGGATTGGTGCTCAAGATGACTTGATTTTTGCAGCGGCAGGTGCTTGGCAATATCACCAGGTGACCAGGAGTAGCTTGTAGATACTTATTACATATAGAAGACACTTAAAATTACATAAAATTTGTACATGAAATGGAGAAACCCTGTTTTCACCTCAAAACAAAGTTTTGAGGTAAAAACCCTTTATGGAGCAAATCATGAGTAAAATTTGTGATTTACTAAACTTATTAAACATCCTCATGTGACTGTTGGCCTGTTATTGAGAAATTTGAAGACCTTATTGATGAAACCCTAGACCTAATGAGACCTAAAACTCTAAAAATGACTTTTTCAAATTTAAAGACAAAAATTGACTGCCGATGATCTAGATGAATGAAAATGGGCCAACAGGTAAAGAACATGAGGGATAATTTATAATAAGCCACTACCGTCAAATGATCCATGACCCTAATGGAATGCAAATGATCGGATGAGATGCCTAACATGCAAATGCAACAAGAGAATTTGATCATTGACGGAGGGATGAAGATACTGACACTAACACCAGGGACCAAGTTCAGTAGAAGTTTCCTCATCTAATGGAGGAACTCAACACAATGGGGAACATTGGTTCCTAAGGGGGGAGTAATGATCCAAGTGGATATTGGTGGCCACCCACCTATTCCACTTGGACCCCCATGATTTTTTCTTTCAGTTTTTTCAGTTCCCTTAATTGTAGCACAGTTTACAATTTTTGGCAGTTTTTAGGGTCCTGGACTTCCGAAGCCGTTTTCAGGCCCTCAATGATATTTTTTTGGAAAATCACTGATGAGGAAAACGTGATTTCAACTCAATATTTTCTATCAACAGTTTTAGTCCTTGGATATATCTTTCTAACGAGGTATCATATGCGTAAAATGGAGATTGTATGCCAAAGTTATGACCCCTGGAAGTTGATGTACCAATTTACCCGAACAGGGCCCATAGTTTGGCGTTTCATATCCTACAGTTAGGTTTTTGGATTTTTGGGGCTTTCCATTGCTTCTCAATAATAAATGGGCCCTTAAGCCTCATTGTAACATAGTTCAGAGGCTTGTAGCCGCCACATCTCTTCTTAGAGATAAGCTATAATCGCTTGAGCTAGTCTTATTTCCATTCTATTTGTAAGAATATTTTAGTGTTTGATATTAATGAAATGAATTGTTATTTCTACTACATATTTGTATTTATGGTTATATCTATAATTTTTTGCGTTCCTATTTAAATTAAGATTAGAACCCTAAGAAGGAAATCGCCCAAGACTGAATTGTGTGAGAACCTACACACATGAAACAAACACATTAGAGCATTGGGTATACCATAAGATACACATGAAATTTCAAGATAAAAGTAAATGTGAGCACAATAATGGGAAAAAAATCTTCAAAGGAGCTGGGGTTACTTTCCATTGGTGAGAAGATGAAACCCTTACATGAGGCCAAGTATCAAAGAATGTTACAAGGCCTTTTGAACCTTAAAGAGCACCTCCCTTTTGAACCTTAAAGAGCACCTCTGTAAAAATCCCTAACCAACAATAAGAGGGAGAATCAAAAGGAATACAAATCAAATGATGATGATGAGGTAGTCTATATTTAGTGTTTGGATCAAGTCACTTGACGACGGTTGGATGGGAGGAATAGATACATGCCATCCTTTTGTGATGAGATCATAAGGTTGCGTGTCTAACTTAAAACATATGCACTTGTATGATAGAAACCTTAATTTCCTTGGTGTGGAAAAGTGTTGAATTAATGTTAGGAACCATGGACAACCATTGTAAACATGCGAAAGTGTGTAAGGGTTGAGACCCTAAGTTAAATAAACAAATCTATCATGTGATATGGTGTCATGACAATGGAAAATATGCTATGTAAACATCAAAGGGATATAGGTTATAACCTTATTGAAAATTCATAGGTAAGAGTGTTGGTGTCCAAATTATATTAGTACAATACTTCTAATAAGTAGAGTTTAAAACATCAAAAGAAAAAAAATACTATGGCAAGGTACTCTTGCAATTAGGCCTATGGAATCACTCCTAAATAAAAAAGTAAGGATTTTTTTTGTTTGATTGGAGGTATGTTACATGTGGTATTAGAGCTACAGGTTACAACACCGAGGCAATTAAGCCTATGGAATCACTCCTAAATAAAAAGGTAAGGATTTTTTTTTATTTGATTGGAGGTATGTTACATGTGGTATTAAAGCTACAGGTTACAACACCAAGGCCTATGGGCCAAATTATAGCTAGAATTAACAAAATAAATGTTTGTTTTACACAAAAGTAAGAAGTAAAGAGGATAACTTTGATGGAAGAAACATTTGCAAGACCACATGATGGAGGAGAACAAATATGGGTGAAACTAGGAGATGAAGCATCACCTCCAACAAAGGAACTGTTGGAAGTAGTAAAAGGCATAAAACTGGTGTTATCTAGTATTAGGGAAGAAAATGAAAAGTTTTTAAAATCATGTGCTGAGCAAGAAAGGCTCATTGAGAATTTAACTGAACAACGAAATCTGAGAACAAAATAACTAGATGTAGAGGGGGATGTGGAGGAGTCCTACAAACGAAAAAATTCAGACAACTTCAATGAGAGCAAGTCTATTAAACCTAAAGATGAAGACGAAAACTATCAAAATAAAGTCAAAACACTCCCAAAAGTACCTAATAAAGGGAAAAAACAGAAGGTAGAGATACAAGGGGAGTTCAAAAAGATTAGACCTTCAACTGTTGATGGAGAATCAAAAGAAGTAGAGGAGGAATTGTTGTTGAATATGAGTAAATAATTTGAGGTGTACAAGTATCCTAACAATATAAAAGCTAGAATAACCACCTATCAGCTGCAAGGAAATGCCTCATTTGGTGGGAAGATATAAGGATAGTGCAAAACATATAGGAGAATACTGTGAGATGCGAAGATTTCCAAAAATATTTCAAATAAAAATATCTTACATAGAGATATTATGATGATAGAGAGAAGGAATTTCATGAGCTGAAACTTGGTTATATGACCATGGATTAGCTTGTTGCTAATTTCACCCATCTACTACGACATGTTCCTTATATTCATGAGGAGAAGGCTAAATTTCAACGTTTTATCAACTGTCTTCCCTGTTCATTCAAATAAATGAGTATGATAGCCCAAAAACTATGGATGACATAATTATACCAGGAAGAAAAGGGTCTAAATTTTCATCCCTTAAAAATTATGGTAAAATCACTAGAAAATAATTTTTAACAAAAATAATAATCAACAATAGAAGACTCAATCTCAGACAATGTCCAAAATAATTGAAATGAACTAAAAAAGAAACTAATGGGACGGAATGGGAACCATTGAAGTGTTATGACTGTGGAGAGCCTCATCTACTTTGAAATTTCCTATACAATGTAAAAGTAATTTGATCCCTATAGAATGTACAAGAAGCCTCTATTATGAATAAATGGCTTGAAATATTCCTAGAATCAATGCATCCTTAGAAGATCATCAAGTAGAACACTAGTCTATAATGATCGAAATTGAAGGTAATATTCTAAACCAAACTATGTGTATTTTAATAGATCTATGGTCTAGTTTAAGCTCTATAAACCCATAAATAGTGGAAAAATGTAGGATGAATACAAAAAAATATTAAAATTCTTGGATGGTCCAACTTGCCACTGGTACCAAAAGGAAATTGATTGGCTGGGTTAAATAATTTTCGATTAGCTTGAATGGATGTAAAATAGTAATGAAGTTAAATGTTTTACCCTTAGGATTCTTGGTTGGTCCAACTTTCCACTGGTACAAAAAGGAAAGTTACTAGTTGGGTTAATGAATGTTATATTAGCTTGAATGAATGTAAAACAATAATGAACATGAATGTTTTATCCTTAGGGTCTTATGATGTACTGGTATGAAGAGACTGATTAGAAAATGAAAAATCAATTATAAATTGTTTAGATAATACTGTCACTTGTACCATAGAGAGGGGATAAGTACAAATTATTAGAGGGATATGAAGACCAATTTTTAACACGAAAATATCAACCATAAAACTAAAAATATGTGCTAGAAAAGGTTGTAAATTATTTGTTGTACTAGTAGAAGATGTTTCATAGGAAACTAAGGCCAGAACTTTAGATGATTTAGAGGTGGCACCAAATTTCAAGGATGTGTTCCCATATGAAATTATCGGGTTATCACCTAAAAGAGATATTCATTTCACTATTGAGATGGTACATGGGGCTACACCTCTGTACAAAGCACCCTACATATGAGTGTACTAGAGTTGGTGGAACTAAAAATTAAACTTCAAGAGCTACTGGAGAAGGGATACCTTAATTCAAGTGTCTTACCTTGGGGAGCACTAGTACTATTTGTGAGGAAGAAATATGGTACTTTTAGATTTTGTATTTATTATAGGTAGTTAAATAAGTTGACAATCAAGAAAAAATAACCTCTACATAGACTAAATGATTTGTTTGACCAAGTAAGGGGAGCCACTATCTTTCCTAAGGTAGATCTAAGATCTGGTTATCATCAACTAAGAATTGATGAAGACATACATAAAACCACATTTAGAACTAGATATGGCCATTATGAGTTTGTTGTGCTCCTGTTTGGACTCACAAATGCTTTGGCCACATTCATGTCCTTAATGAACAATGTTTTAGCCCAATATTTGGATAAATTTGTCTTTATTTTCATTGATGACACCTTGATATACTCCAAGATACTTGAAGAACATGAACAACACTTGAGAGTGGTAATGAAAACACTTAGAAAACATCAATTTTATGCCATGTTCAGAAAGTGTGAATTCTAGTAGGACTATATTCAATACTTGGGACATGTAATTTCCAAACAAGGAATTGCAGTAGACCTTGAAAAGGTTAAAGAAATCCTTAATTGGCTTGTCTCTAAGGATGTCACTACAGAAAAATGAGTTAAGTTTTTATGGACTTAGAAGTGCCAAGAAAGTTTTGACCATCTGAAATATTTATTAACAATAGCCCTATACTTAAAATTATTGATCCTAATAAGGACTACACCATTTGTACAGATTCTTTCCTAGAAGGGATAGGTGGGGTATTGATGCAAGATAATCATGTAATAGCCTATGAGTCTAAGAAATTGAAGGATCATAAGAAAAAGTATGTTGTATATGACCTTGAGCTAGTTGTTATAATACATGCATTAAAAATCTAACGCCACTATTTGTTAGATGATAAATTTATACTAGTTACTAACCATATCAGCTTGAAGTATGTTTTAATCCAACCAAATTAAAATTCCAAAGAAGCGAGATGGATGGATTTCCTGAGTGATTTTGATTTTGATATCAAATATATCAAAGGAAAAGAGAATAGGGTGGTTGATGCATTAAGCATAGGTATAAATCATATTGGTTAAATTTTCTTCTGAAATGTAAAAAATATATTTTATTGAATAAATTAAAAAAACAATTTTGGAGGATTAGATATATAGGAAAATATAGGAAAAGATGAGAAATGAAGTAGTCCAAACAGAAAAATCAGAATAAACATTTAATAAATATGGTTTGTTAACATTTGGAAACGTAATTTACATTCCTAATGCGCATACACTCAAGGAATTGATTCTCGATTAGCACATTAAAAATCCTTTTTGAGCTCATCCAGGATACAAGAAAGTTATTACAACACTTAGGAAGGAGTTCTACTTGCCAAGAATGAAAGGAGAAGTAGTTGAGTACTTAGAAAAGTGTTTGGAATGCCAACAAGTTAAAGTGGAGCACCAACATCCTGCTGGATTGTTAAATCCTTTGCCCATTCTAGAATGGAAATGGGAAATAATATCCTTAGATTTTATTACTAAGTTATATAGAACTAGAAGGTAGCAAGATTCAATCATGGTTGTGGTTGACAATTTTAGCAACACAACCCACTTTATACCAATTCAATCTACAAATAAATCTGTGTAGATAACTACAATTTTTATGAAATAAATATTTAGATTTCATTGAGTACAAAAAATGGTCATATATGACCATTTACCTCCAAATTTTGGAAGGAACCTTTTGTTGGGATGGATACGTAACTAAACTTCAACATTGCGTACCATCCTCAAAAGATAGGAAGACTAAAAGGAATAATTCGATCCTTGAAGACATGATTCACTTGTATGTGATGGATCAACCCATGAAGTGGGAAGATTATTTACACTTGGTTAAATTTTCCTATAAAAACAATTATTAGGCATCTCTTAGAATGAGTCCCTTTGAATTCCTTTATGGATGAAAATGTGATACACCCTTAAGCTGGAGTCGACCATAGGACATACTAGTTTTGGGACCTGATCTAGACTTGAAAGAGACTGAAAAAATGGTCAAAAAAGTAAGACAAAACGTCAATGTAGCTTAATTAGAAAGAAACACAAGTTATGCGTATCAAAAAATACTTCATAAAGCATACAATTTGAGGGAACATGTCTACTTTGACGTCAAACCAAAAAGAAGTAAATTAAGATTTGGAACCTGTGATAAGTTAGTAGCCAAGTTATATGGACCATTTGATAGACTAGCCAAAGTATTACTAGTGGGCTACTAGCTAACATTCCAGGCCACACTAAATTACATAATTTGTTTGATGTGTCACTTTTGAAGAAATATCTTGATGATCATACTCATGTTATTGACTGAAATGTAGTGTAGGTCGAACCAAAATGAGAGTTCAAGGTCAAACCTCTACAAATTTTAGATGGGCGGGAAAATTCACTCCAGGATCGAGTCATCGCCTAGGTGAATATGCATTAAAAGCAATCTAGCCTTAAGGAGGCTACCTGGGAAATGTAAGAGGAAATGCAAGAAGCATTCCCTTCACTTTTCTAGAAGTAATAGAAATATAGAAAACAACAACAATGATGTTTAATTTAGGGGGGGTGGGGGAATGTGAAACCCATGGTGCAATTGATTTTACATACATTATTATTTTATATTTTACATGTAAAAATTGAGTAAACATGCTGATTGTGGGGCGAAAACGAAAGTTGACTGATTTATGCAAATAAATTTCATAATAAATGAATGTTTTCTTTCTCTTGAAAATGAGATGGGAAATAACATGTGAGTATTTTGGGCTTCTTGCTATCAAAGAAAATTTTAAGTGGTTAAGTCCATATGGCGGAAAGGAAAAAGGAAAGTGACAGTGGTCACAGTCAAAACCTTCACAAATTCTCCTAAAATTTCTAAGAGAAAGATTGTGAGTGGGAAACAACATGACTGGAGAAATGCTATGTTGGGTAGAAAGATAAGCTTAGCTAGAGAGAAATTCTAATCTGGTTGAAATGATAAGAATAAGAATAACTGAAGAGAAAGGAAAGCTTATAAAGGAAAAATAAAATAACATTTCTTATTTTGAAAAATCCTGGGTGAAAAAAAAAGGATGCTACTAGGAAACATCTACTAGGAAGGAAAGGATATATACCACTAAGTGGAAACTATTATGGTGGTTGAAAATGATAGGAAGGAAGGAATAAGTATAATCTTAGGGGGATTTCCAAGGTTTGAAACTCATTGGTTTGGAGGAACATGCTTTTCCCAATAGAATTTCAAAGGGAGTCTATGTAATCAAATAAATAAATGGATGTGGTTATGGAAAAAATGATATGTTTTGTTTAAGAGGAATGCTTACTTTAGGAAGAATAATTTCTATGAAATTATACATATGGTAATCATTAAGTTTCTTTACACTCCCAAGAGGACAATAAGGTAGTATTATAATAGCGAATAGTTATGAGAATGTTATTTTTGAATTCTGGTTGCAGATTTTAACTAATACTATTGCAAATAGGTTATGAAAAAAATGTAGAACCTAGAATTCCTGTAAACATAACCTTAATAGTATGTGGATAAATGTTGAGTATTTTGGTAAAGTGCAGTAATAAATAAAAATAATTACCAACATGGCATAATAATATGTGAGTTATGGTAAGATTAGTCAACTAGGTATGTTGTACTATAGATTAATACTAAAAGGGGTAGAAAACATAGAATAGAAGTTATCCACATGTCAAATTGGCTTGTAAAGATATATTAATATGGTTTTTAGGAAAAGGAAACTCACTTAAACATTGATGAATTGAAGAGTTAATTATATGCTACAAGGAAAATAAATCATACTAACCATAATCTTAAAATCCAAGTAATTTATTATATCAGCTGAGGTATGGTCACATAGGTTCTAGGCTCGGAGGGGAATTGTCTAGTTCAATTTGAGCTATCTCTATACTCGAACCCAGATAGATTCGAAAAAGGGGGAACTTTTATAACTATGGATATAATTGTATAATGAAATCAACATAATACATGCACATAGTGTTTTATTTCCCACCTTACAAAAATGTAGTGAGACTCTTGACTAAAAACATAATGTACACAAAAATTAAGGTATCAAATATTGATGAAACCATTATGACAGATAGAATTTACTTATATGAAATTCACTAATAGAAAACATATAAAGAGGGTATGAAATATTGTAACATACTGAGTATCAATATGACTCTTACTATAAGTCTAAAATATAAATATATTGTTATTAAACCTTGTAAGGAATACATTTATAATTATCATAATGTGAAGGGGTTAGAATATATCTATAATTATCAGAACGAGAAGTGGATGGAAGACATAGTTAACTTGTATTACAAGTAGTTTATCTCAAGAAAAATAAATATTCCTATACATGTATAAATATAAAACAGATAACTAAGATATCTAAACCACCTTTAAAGTTGTTAGAATTTAGTAATGCCTGTTGGGTGCAGGAATTGCACTTAAGCAAACTCCTCAACACTTAATTGTCAACCCGGGGGATTTGTAAACTTAGAGATGAAGCACAAGTAATGCCAGAGATGATATGATTTTTCTTAATAGAAATTCCTACTTTAAAGAAAATCTTGCAGAATCGCAAGAGTAAAAGATAATTGAATCATCAAAGTAATCTAGTGCTGGAACAAGAAAGAATGCATTTGCAAAAGAATTAGAAATAAAGGAGCAATCACTCTCGCTGACTATTGATTAACTACTGAGTGTGTTTTTCTTTAGCAGAGACACTTTAGCAGTCTCAATAGATGGGCCCTTCAAACCTTCTTATGTAAAGATTTCCTTCTTGTAAGAATCTATCTTGCACCAGTGCAGTCTACTTGTAGAGGGTGTAAAATGATGTCTGTACTAAAAGCGTTTTTTCTTCGTGCAAGGGCTTGAACTTTCTCAAGTGCAAAGCACTCAGATCTAGTAACAAGAAGTTGGTTCTTGTACCAGATTAGAGCTTCTTACACTTTAACATTTAATTCTTGGAATCAGTGCTTAATTACTGCAAGTGTTATGAAGCCAAATTGCGTACCAAAAAGATGAATGTTTCTGAGTTTATCAAAGTACAAAAATAGAGAAACAATATTTGTAATCTATCTTGTCATGAAATATTAGTGAAAGCAAGAAAGTTGTTAGAAGTAAGCTAAAAAAGGCTTGTTGTATCAAACAATCTAGCACTGGCACAGGAACTTTTCTTATGCTCGAACCAGGTAGGGAAAACCAAACAGAATGTGCAGAAAGTGAATAACACAAAACCGTGCACTAGTGTAGGTAATTTTTCCTGCTCAAGCTAGGCAGGGAAAACCAAAAAAAACATGCGGAAAGTGAACAACACACCAACATCCACTGGTGCAGGTAATTTCTCCTGCTCGAACCAAGTGGGGAAAACCAAACAAAATGTGCAGTAGCACACCAACATGCACTAGTGAAGGTAATTTATCCTGCTCAAACCAAGCGAAGAAAACCAATTCAAAATCAGATACAAAAAAGGACATTTAGCTACTTCATGCTGCAGATCTACTTTCATTTAGATAGAAATTCAAATACTGTAAATTAAATCACACTTGGCAGTTTAAAATAGAAATTATAAGAATAGAAAATAGGGAGAACGTGCTGGGTTGGCTGAGCCCTAGCCAACCAATGCATTTCCCTTTTAAATAGAATCGCAGCTCAGCACTATATCAATTCATTAGCTGTCAAACATAAGGAAAACATGATTTATGAACATAAGGCGGAGCTCCCCTTCTTATTAAATCATAAAGGAAAATACATGATGAATTATAGAGTCCAGCCCAAATTTGGGTGATACAAGCAAAACAAAGTTACAACAACACTGTTGTAGCATTGCTCCTCCACTGTCCTTCTTTCTATGTGCATCATTCGTCCTTTTATAATCTTTCACAATGATTAAAACAAGTTGTTCCTTTGCAAGGAATATGGGGATTGAATCCTAACCAATTCTAATTACATAGTATAATAGTACAACATTTCCCTTATTAAAAGAATGAAGATTTAATACGAATTTTCCAATTCTGGGGTTTTTCTGTAATTCTAGAAAATTTGGTAATTCTAACAAACTGCATCCAAAGTGCCCTTCACATCTCCTCAACCATTACGTATTTTGGAAAATGGCCGCTGTTGTACTCAATTTCCTATACTTGGAAAAAGACCCATGTTGCGGAGTTTCATTATTTACCTTCATTTGCATAAAAACCAAGGCAGAAGTTGGTAGTCTGGAAACTTGTTGACTGTGTAAAAATAGTCTTTTTTATAAAAGTGTTTCAAAGACCTGTTCATAACTTTTGGAATACTTTGAATCTCAGGAAATGGTTTTGGTTATTAGTAATTGGTTATATTTTTGGAAAACCCATTTGCTCGGATTTCTATAATTCACCTCCATTCGCATAAAAACCAAGGTCAAACTTGGGCATTTAGAAATTATGCAGATTTTAAGCAGACTTATTAATTTGCAATGTTGGTGCAAGAATGTGTTCTGCAAGAATCCTTCTGGTACTAGAGCAAGAATATGTGGTGCAGGAATTTCGCATCTATCAAAATAGGCATATAACCAACTTTGTAAACTTGCAAACACACAAACTATTATTAAATATGCCTTTAATGTTTAAACCTCATTAAAACAAAGGAATAGTAAATACTTACTTAATATCTTTGAGAATGCACAAAACTATGACAATGACTAGTCAAGCTAAACAAAAGCATGAGTGATTTCGAATAAAAGGTGATATAAAGCAAGGAAAAACATAGGCCCAACATCCCCCCATGCTGACCCTCTTACATGTCCTCGTGCAAGGAAATCAATTGTCACGTTGTTTCTCCCTTGCAAAAAGCAAGATTAAAAACATTTATGGGTATTCGTAATGATGTTTCTTGCAATTCTATGTGAACACATTTCCTATGCTAGATAAAGATTATTTCAAGAATAGAGTGTTTGCTGGACTCTTTGATTATTTATACTAATTTCAAGAAAATCTATCACAAAAAATACCAAATTGCAAGGATGGTGCGTGCTTGCACTGATCTGCTTACACCGCCTAAACTGCGCTGCTTTTGTAGCCCTTTTCTGCTTGCACTATTGTATATTACAATGTGATTGCATTGGTGAAAGCATAAAATCTGCTAAGAAAAAGGGGAATTTTGGTAAAATGTGGGCTGGACTTTGAGATGCCTTCCTCAATCATACAGAAGGTTTGCTTCACCATTTCTTTGATGCTTTTGAGCATATCCTTTGCTCTTTCTCCAGTAGATCCTGTAATAAGCTCATGCGGTAACAAAGAAGTGGGAAAAGGGAGAAATTCAGAATGGGAAGGAAGTTTATTACATGCATTCTGGGAATAGTACCATCAAGAGGGTGTAAATAGAAGTGGGATAGGAAAACAAATTGAAGGGGTAAAGTGGGATTTACGAAACGGATGGGAAGGTAATCCTTCTGGGATTGAAGAAGAAAAATGATGGGGAATTACGAAAATGGAATATGAAGAAAGGAAAAAAAATTTCTGGAAGGTCTGCCTACTAACTACATTACAATTCTAATGAAAATATCAATTGTAAGAATGCAACAAGATTAGGTACAAAAAAGTTAGAAATTATAGACAAAAGAGTATGGTACATACCTGTTACCTTGTCCCAAATGAATTCCTTGTTTTGTTTCCACCCAAAGTCTTATAATGAAAATCAAATTTTGTTGAAAAGGTGCAATCTTAAAATAACTACCATAGGTTCATGCACCTACTATAGCAATCTTGTACCTAGATTATGCAATGCATATTTAGAGGCGACCACCATAAATACACATTGTTGCTAACCAGCATATTGTGAGCAATCATCATTGAGTAATTCATCACTCTAAATACCATGAAAGTCAAAATGAGTTATCATATTAATTAGCAACCTCTTAATTGAACACTCTAAATTCCGTTTTCATTTGGATTCAAACTATATTTACTCTTAATATAGCACAAAGAATAACCTTTACTAAGGGTACCACATCCTTAAAGATTCTTGAAAGATATAACTTGAAGCATCATGTTCAAATCGTCTTTAAAACCATTGTCCAAGAAAAAAAAGGATAAGTTTAGCGGAAGGGAAAGATAGCCAAGCAAATCATAGTATGAAATTAACTTTAGTACCATAGACATAGCCTTGCTACCCGCAAGTGTCCTTAATTTCGGTAGGGGTGTCTTTTGACCCATCGAAATGTCTGTGTCCCACTTACTAGGCATGGATTCAGAGTTATCTTATTTTAATTTTAGATGAAGGCCATTGTTCTGGCTTGGTAACCAACTAATGGCAGTGCCACTCACAAGAAGTAACATGGATGAACAAGTCGGCTCGTGATGAGACCTCCTGTCTTCCAACTTTTCAGTTGAAAGCCATTACTTTGGCTTGGTGACCAGAAGTAGTAATGTCATGCATGCTAGGTCTCATGATCATGGTAGGTTGGCTCATCACGAGACCTCCTATCCTCCCCTAAATCTTTTGTATACTCTAATTATGATTAACCTAAAAGGTTACTTAATAAGTGGGGAGACAGATCTACTCCTTAAGAGTACGGGATGGAGTGAAAAGTTTTTAATGACTAATCATTATTGACTAGTTCCTCTACCCCAAAGACTTATTAAAGATATCCCAGATAATGACTAAAAGACTCCTTGAAATAAGAATGCTAGTGTTGTCATGAATATCTTATTATGATCTTAACAAGAGTGGTCCTCCATAGGGGGTTTCCAATAGTACCTTCTAAGGGAAACTGAAATTATATATATCAGATGACAACTTCTTATAGTGATTAGTCATGGTTACTTTTGAAAAATCATGAGGTATTAGAGTGAATCATATGCAACAAGATGTGTCACAGATGTGTGTGTTAACAACCAAAGCGGATTAAAAGTAGTTTTAGTGACTACACTTTAAAAATAAAAAACCCTAACAGCATTTTATTCACTTACCCTACTTTAGCTAAGAGGTGGAAGACTTCCTTTTATGTATAGGAGTACTTCCAATGAAGACATGTGCGGATCAGGTAAAAATATATATTCATGCTCAAATTTATCATACAAACTTGAAAGTGTACATGAGCATGAAGAATACTTGATATGACAACAAGAGTTTTAAAAGAGAAGAATACTCCCTCGCTTGAGTCATTGTTCAAAACCAATGTTCGATATGATCATGGTATTCTTGGTCCATTTCTTGATTTTGCCCATGCTGCTCATCCTCTTCTTCCATTTTGTGTTGATTTTTCTCCGTAGGGTGAGTAGTCTCTTCATTACATTCTGGATTTGCAGATAAACATGTCAAGGACTCCTCGATATCAGGTTCCAGTGGATGTTCTCAATTGATTATAGTGCATGATTCATTTGTCTCATTAGATGACTGCTCAGGGCAATCAAAAGAGACTTCCAAATCCTCTTGTGATGGTGGAGAAATGGACAAGTTCTTGAATATTGTCAAGAAGTTCTCTTCCTGAGAGGTAGAGGTCAATATCCTAGCAGTTGCTAGGGCTTGTGAGAGGTCCTTCATATTTATCATCTTCAAGTCCATCTGGTTGATTGATAGTTCCTGTCTCCACACACATATTAGTAACGGGGGTTCTTACAATACCCCAAAAATGATATAACATTAAAGATTAGGTTCTGAAGATAATTTATTTTAAAAGTTATTGGCTGAAATAAAGCTCACCACACTTGCATAAAAAAATACAAAAGGATAAAGGCAGACTTGCCCCTATTACATCAATAGAAAATTCTTACCAAATAAAATTGCCTCCCCGGCAACAACGCCAAAATGTTGGGTGCAGGAATTGCACTTAAGCGAACTCCTCAACACTTAATTGTTATCCTGGGGGATTCGTAAACTTAAAGATGAAGCACAGGCAATGCCAGAGATGGTATGAATTTTCCTGATAGAAATTTCTACTTTAAAGAAAAGCTTGCAAAATCGAAAGAGTAAAAGATAACTAAATCATCAAAGTAATCTAGTGCTGGAACAAGAAAGAATGCATTTGCAAAAGATTTAGAAATAAAAGAGCAATCACTCTAGCTGACTATTGATTAACTACTGAGTGTGTTTTTCTTTAGCAAAGTAACTTTAGCAGTCTCAATAGATGTGCCCTTCAAACCTGCTTATGTAAATATTTCCTCCTCGCAAGAATCTATCTTGCACTAGTGCAGTCTGCTTGCACTAGTGCGGGAACAGTGATTTATGAAGAGGGTGTAAAATGATGTCTGTACTAAAAGCGTTTTTTCTTCGTGCAAGGGTTTGAAATTTCTCAAGTCCAAAGCACTCAAATCTAGTAACAAGAAACTAGTTCTTGTACCAGATTAGAGCTTCTTACACCTTAACATTTAATTCTTGGAACCAGTGCTTAATTACTGCAAGTGTTATGAAGCCAAATTGCATACCAAAAAGATGAATGTTTCTGAGTTTATCAAAGTACAAAAATAGAGAAAAAATCTTTATAATCTATCTTGTCATGAAATATTAGTGAAAGCACGAAAGCTGTTAGAAGTAAACTAAAAAATGCTTGCTGTATCACATAATCTAGCACTGGTGTAGGAACAGTTCTTCTGCTTGAACCAGGCTGGGAAAACCAAATAGAAAATGCAGAAAGTGAATAGCACACCAATGTGAACTGGTGGAAGTAATTTCTCTTGCTCGAACCAAGCAGGGAAAACCAAAAAAAACATGCGAAAAGTGAATAGCACACCAACGTGCACTAGTGCAGGTAATTTCTCTTGCTTGAAACAGGCGAGGAAAACCACACCAAACGTGTAGAAAGGGAATAGCACACCAATGTGCACTGGTGCAGGTAATTTCTCCTACTCGAACTAGGCAGAGAAAACCAATTCGAAATCAGATACAGAAAAGGAAATTTAGCTACTTCACTCTACAGATCTGCTTTCACTTAGATAGAAACTCAAATGCTATAAATTAAATCACACTTGGCAGTTTAAAGCATAAGTTAAAAGAACAGAAAATAGGGAGAACGTGCTAGGTTGGCTGGGCCCTAGACAACCAGTGCATTTTCCTTTCAAATAGAAACGCTGCTCAGCACTATATCAATTTATCAGCTGTCAAACATAAGGAAAACACAATTTATGAACATAAGGCGAAGCTCCCTTTCTTATTAAATCATAAAGGAAAATACATGATGAATTATAGATTCCAGCCCAAAATTGGGTGATACAAGAAAAACAAAGTTACAACAAGACTACTGTAGCGTTGCTCCTCCACCGTCTTTCTTTCTGTGTGCATCATTCGTCCTTTTATAATCTTTCACAATGATTAAAACAAGTTGTTCCTTTGCAAGGAAAATGGGGATTGAATCCTAACCAATTCTAATTACATAGTATAGTAGTACAACCATTCCCCTATTAAAAGAATGAAGATTTAATACGAATTTTCCAATTCTGGGATTTTTCTAGAATTCTAGAAAATCTGGTAATTTTAACAAACTGCCTCGAGAGCGCCCTTCATATCTCCTCAACCATTACATATTTTGGAAAATGGCCCCTGTCTTACTCAATTTCCTATACTGGGAAAAAAATCCATGTCGCGGAGTTTCTTTATTTACCTTCATCTACATAAAAACTGAGGCAGAAGTTGTTAGTCTGGAAACTTGTTGATTCTGTTTTCTAGAATTATGGAAAAAACAATGTTTTTTATAAAATTGCTTCAAAGACTTGTTCGTAACTTTTGGAATACTTTGAATCTCAGGAAATGGTTTCGGTTATGGGTAATTGGTTATATTTGTGAAAAACCCATTTACTTGGATTTCCATAATTCACCTCCATTCGCATAAAAACCGAGGTCAAACATGACCATTTAGAAATTATGCGGATTTTGAGCAGACTTATTAATTTGTAATGCTAGTGCAGGAATGTGTTCCGTAGGAATCCTTCTAGTACTAGTGCAATAATGTGTGGTGCAAGAACTTCGCCTCTATCAGAATAGGCATATAACCAACTTTGTAAACCTGCAAACACACAAACTATTATTAAATATGCCTTTGTGTTTAAATCTCATTAAAACAAAGGAATATCAAATACTTACTTATTATCTTCGAGAATGCACAAAACTATGACAATGACTAGTCAAGCTAAACAAAAGCATGAGTGATTTCGAGTAAAAGGTGATATAGAGCAAGGCAAAACAGAGGCCCAACATCCTCCCATGCTGACCTTCTTGCATGTCCTCGTGCAAGGAAATCAATTGTCGCGTTGTCACTCCCTTGCAAAAAGAAAGATTAAAAACATTTATGGGCTTTCGTAATGATGTTCCCTGCAATTCTATGTGATCACATTTCCTACGCTAGATAAAGCTTGTTTCAAGAACAGAGTGTTTGCTGGACTCTTTGATTATTTATACTAATTTCAAGAAAATCTATCACAAAAAATACCAAATTGCAAGGATGGTGCATGCTTGCACTGATCTGCTTACATCGCCTAAACTGCGTTGCTTTGCTGGCACTTTTCTACTTTCACTACTGTATATTACAACGTGATTGCACTGGTGCAAGCATAAAATCTGCTAAAAACAAAAAACAGGGAATTTTGGTAAAACATGGGCTGGACTTTAACATGCTTTCCCCAATCATACAGAAGGTTTTCTTCACCATTTATTTGATTCTTCTAAGCATATCCTTTGCTCTTTCTCCAGTAGATCCTGCAATAAGTTCATGGGGTAACAAAGAAGTGGGAAAAGGGAAAAATTTAGAATGGGAAGGAAGTTTATTACAGGGATTCCAGGAACAATACCGTCAAGAGGGCATAAACAGAAGTGGGATAGGAAAAAAATTCAAGGGGTAAAGTGGGATTTACAAAACAGATGGGTTGGTAATCATTCTGGGATTGAAGAAGAAAACTGATGGGGAATTACAAAAATGGGATATGAAGAAAGGCGAAAATTTTTCTGGAAGGTCTGCTTGCTAACCATGTTACAGTTCTAATGAAAATATCAATTGTAATAATGAAACAAGATTAGGTACAAAAAAAGTAGAAATTATAGACAAAAGAGTATGGTAGATACCTATTACCTTGTCCCAAATGAATTCCTTGTTTTGTTTCTTCCCAAAGTCTTATAATGAAAATCAAATTTTGTTGAAAAGGTGCAATCTCAAAAAAACTACCACAATTTCATGCACCTACTATAACAATCTTGTACCTAGATTATGCAGCGCATATTTAGAGGCAACCACCATCAATACACATTGTTGCCAACCAACATCTTGTTAGCAGTCATCATTGAGTAATTCATCACTCTAAATACCATGAAAGTCAAAATGAGTTATGATATTAATTAGCAACCTCTTTATTGAACACTCTAAATTCTATTGTCATCCGAATTCAAACTAAATTTCCTCTTAATATAGCATAAAGAATAACCTTTACTAAGGGTACCACATCCTTAAAGATTCTTGAAAGATATAACTCAAAGCATCATGTTCAAATCATATTTAAAACCATTGTCTAAGAAAAAAAGGATAAGTTTAGGGGAAGAGAAAGATAGCCAAGAAAATCATAGTATGCAATTAACTTTAATACCACAAACATAGCCCTGCTGCCAGCAGGTGTCCATAACCTTGGTAGGGGTGTCTTTTGACCCATTGAAATGTTTGTGTCCCACTTACTAGGCATGGATTCAGAGTTATCTTATTCTAATTTTAGATGAAGGCCACTGTTCTGGATTTGTAACCAACTAATGGTAGTGCCACTCACAAGAAAGAAACATGGATGAACAAGTCGGCCACTGGTGAGACCTCTTGTCTTCCAACTTTTTAGTTGAAAGCCATTACTTTGGCTTGGTGACCAGAAGTATTAGTGTCATGCATGCTAGGTCTCATGATCATGGTAGCTCGGCTCATCATGAGACCTCCTATCCTCCCCTAAATCTTTTGTATACTCTAATTATGATTAACCTAAAAGGTTACATAATAAGTGGGGAGACAGATCTACTCCTTAAGAGTATGGGATGGCGTGAAATTTTTTTAATGACTAATCATTATTGACTAGTTCCTCTGCCCCAAAGACTTATTAAAGATATCCCAAATAATGACTAAAAGACTCCTTGAATTAAGAATGCTAGTGTTCTCATGAATAGCTTATTATGATCTTAACAAGAGTGGTCCTCCATAGGAGGTTTCCAATAGTACCTTCTAAGGGAAACTGAAATTATATATATCAGATGACAACTTCTTAGAGTGATTAGTCATGGTTATTTTTGAAAAATCATGAGGTATTAGAGTGAATCATACTCAACAAGATGTGTCACAGATGTGTGTGTTAACAACCAATGCGGATCAAAAGTAGTTTTAGTGACTACACTTTAAAATCAAAAACCCTAATAGCATTTTATTCACCTATCCTACTTTACCTAAGAGGCAGAAGACTTCCTTTTATGTATAGGAGTGCTTCCAATGAAGCCATGTGCGGATTAGGTGAAAATATATATTCATGCTCAAATTTATCATACAAACTTGAAAGTGTACATGAGCATGAAGAATACTTGATATGACAATAAGAGTTTTAAAAGAGAAGAATACTCCCTCACTTGAGTCATTGTTAGAAATCAATGTTTGATATGATCATGGTATTCTTGGTCCATTTCTTGATTTGGCCTATGTTGCTCATCCTCTTCTTCCATGTCATGTTGATTGCTCTCGGTAGGGTGAGTAGTCTCTTGATTACATTCTGGATCTGCTGATAGACATGTCAAGGACTCCTCGATCTCAGGTTCCAATGGATGTTCTCCATTGATTATAGTGCATGATTCATTTGTCTCCCTAGATGACTGGTCAAGGAAATCAAAAGAGACTTCCAAATCCTCTTATGATGGTGGAGAAATGGACAAGTTCTTGGATATTTTCAAGAAGTTCTCTTCCTGAGAGGTAGAGGTCAAGATCCCAGCGACTGCTAGGGCTTGTGAGGGGTCCTTCATATTTATCATCTTCAAGTCAATTTGGCTGATTGATAGTTCATGTCTCCACACACATATTAGTAACGGGGGTTTTTACAATACCACAAAAATGATATAACGTTAAAGATTAGGATATGAAGATAATTGATTTTAAAAGTTATTGGCTGAAACAAATCTCACCACACTTGCATAAAAAAATACAAAAAGATAAAGGAAGACTTACCTCTATTACATCAACAGAAAATTCTTACCAAATCAAATGACCTCCCCGGCAATGGCGCCAAAATGTTGGGTACGGGAATTGCACTTAAGCAAACTCCTCAACACTTAATTGTCAACCCGGGGGATTTGTAAACTTAGAGATGAAGCACACGCAATGCCAGAGATGGTATGAATTTTCCTGATAGAAATTCATACTTTAAAGAACAGCTTGCAGAATCGAAAGAGTAAAAGATAATTGAATCATCAAAGTAATCTAGTGCTAGAACAAGAAAGAATGCATTTGCAAAAGATTTAGAAATAAAGGAGCAATCACTCTAGCTGATGATTGATTAACTACTGAGTGTGTTTTTCTTTAGCAGAGACACTTTAGCAGTCTCAATAGATGGGCCCTTCAAACCTGCTTATGTAAAGATTTCCTTCTTGCAAGAATCTATCTTGCACTAGTGCACTCTGCTTGCACTAATGCAGGAACAACGATTTATGCAGAGGGTGTAAAATGATGTCTATACTCAAAGCGTTTTTTCTTCGTGTAAGGGCCTGGACTTTCTCAAGTCGAATGCACTCAGATCTAGTAACAAGAAACTGGTTCTTGTACCAGATCAGAGCTTCTTACACTTTAACATTTAATTCTTGGAATCAGTGCTTAATTACTACAAGTGTTATGAAGCAAAATTGCATACCAAAAAGATGAATGTTTCTGAGTTTATCAAAGTACAAAAATAGAGAAACAATCTTTATAATTTATCCTGTCATGAAATATTAGTGAAAGAAAGAAAGTTGTTAGAAGTAATCTAAAAAGGCTTGTTGTATCCACAATCTAGAACTGGTGCAGGAACAATTCTTCTACTTGAACCAGGTGCGGAAAACAAAACTGAACATGAAGAAAATGAATAGCACAGCAACGTGCACTGGTGCAGGTAATTTCTCCTGCTTGAAGTAGGTGGGGAAAACCAAACAAAATGTGCAGAAAATGAATAGCACACCAACGTGGACTAGTGCAAGTAATTTCTCTTGCTCAAACCAGGCAGGGAAAACCAAACCAAACGTGTAGAAAGTGAATAGCACACCAACGTGCACTGCTGCAGGTAATTTCTCCTACTCAAACCAGGTGGAGAAAACCAATTCAAAATTAGATACAGAAAAAGAAATTTAGCTACTTCATGTTGTAGATGTGCTTTCACTCAGACAAAAATTCAAATACTATAAATTAAATCACACTTGGCAGTTTAAAACATAAATTACAAGAACATAAAATAAGGAGAACATGGTGTGTTGGATGGGCCCTAGCCAACTAGCATGTTTCCCTTTCAAATAGAAACGCTGCTTAGCACTATATCAATTCATCAACTGTCAAACATAAGGAAAACACAATTTATGAACATAAGGCAGAGCTTCCTTTCTTATTAAATCATAAAGGAAAATACATGATGAATTACAGAGTCCAGCCCAGATTTTGGCAATACAAGCAAAACAAAGTTACAACAACACTGTTGTAGCATTGCTCCTCCACTGTCCTTCTTTCTATGTGCATCATTCCTCCTTTTATAATCTTTCACAATGATTAAAACAAGTTGTTCCTTTGCAAGGAATATGGGGATTGAATCCTAACCAATTCTAATTACATAGTATAATAGTACAACCGTTGCCTTATTAAAAGAATGAAGCTTTAATACGAATTTTCCAATTCTGGGATTTTTCTATAATTCTGGAAAATTTGGTAATTTTAACAAACTGCCTCTAGAGCGCCCTTCATATCTCCTCAACCATTACGTATTTTGGAAAACGGTTTGCATCTTACTCAATTTCCTATACTGGGAAAAAAACCCATGTCACGAAATTTCTTTATTTACCTTCATATGCATAAAAACTGAGGCGGAAGTTGGTAGTCTGGAAACTTTTTGACTGTATTTTCTAGAATTCTAGAAAAAACAGTCTTTTTTATAAAAGTGCCTCAAAGACCTGTTCGTAACTTTTGGAATACTTTGAATGTCAAGAAACGGTTTCGATTATGGGTAATTGGATATATTTTTGAAAAACCATTTGCCCAGATTTCCATAATTCACTTCCATTCGCATAAAAACTGAGGTCAAACTTGGACATTTAGAAATTATGTGGATTTTGAGCAGACTTATCAATTTGCATTGCTAGTGCAGGAATGTGCTCTGCAGGAATCCTTCAAGTACTAGTGCAAGAATGTGTGGTGCAGGAACTTCGCCTCTATCAGGATAGGCATATAACCAACTTTGTAAACCTGCAAACACACAAACTATTATTAAATATGCCTTCAATGTTTAAATCTCATTAAAACAAAGGAATAGAAAATACTTACTTATTATCTCCAAGAATGCACATAACTATGACAATGAATAGTCAAGCTAAACAAAAGCATGAGTGGTTTCGAGTAAAAGGTGATATAAAGCAAGGCAAAACAGAGGCCCAACAATGCTTATCACATAGGTTGAGCGTAAAGTACTTAAACAAATTGTTTATAGTTTGAGGATAATAGAGGTATCCATCTAACCCAACTAACCATGCAAGATATAAGTAGGGAAACAACATAAATAAACTAAAACAAGTACGTTGCTAGTGGGAATTAAATATAAAGAAAGATCAGTAACTGTATTAATCCAATTCAAGTTACATACTACATGTCCATAATATTGAATATTAAACCCTCAACCAAAATGAAAAAACATTGTATATATATAAAAAATTGACATGGAGAAAAGACCATAAACTATAACAGTCTTTGTGGTTGAACCTAAGTCAATGGTTGTTGCACATAAAACATAAGATAGAAACAAATTCAACTCCATTGCTGCTCAGAGGAACCCTGCAAAGGGACCGAAGGAGTTTAGAAATTCAATTAGGTACCTATAAAAGGGGTTTTTTTAAATCATTGAGAGAGCATCTAGAAGATGTCATGTAATGATCAAACATGGGACAACTAAAGATGAGGATCTTGGTCAAAAGTGCACTACTAAGCTTTTCAAGAAAAACCTATGATACTAAACTTAAGAAATTGCATAGGAATAAAACCTATTATGTAGTACTTTATGGTCTTGGTACATAAAAATCCATAGATAGTGGGTTACAATCATAACACCTCAAATATGAAAAATTGAAAGTGGCTACTAGGGTCCGCAAACAGTTTAGATCCTGAAAGCCGTAAACATACCAATAAAAATGGAAAATAATGGACAAGGATTACCTGAGAGAAATATGGAAGTCCCCAAAGGAAACTCATTGGTCACACAGGGGAAAACCCTTAGAAACCCTCTTGAAAAACTATAAGAGTAAAACAATTTCAACAATATGGGAAATAAAGATATATAACACAAAAATTTTGGATTGAAAACCTTAATAGCACAAGCAACCTTAGAATTTCATGGATATAGGCAAAACATATGTGAAAAACAATGTTTATTTGTGTAACTAGAGTAGGAGTCATTGTTCCTCTTATTCCATCATGAACATGTGTTAAAAACAAAACAAAAACCAACATAAAAAAGACTTAATAAAACTTGGGTATGACCAAATTGGAAACATTTATGCATAATAAATAGAAAGGGCATGCAAGCCAAATTATAATGCTTCCTGAAGGGCTCCACTAGAACCAAACAACCACAAATGTTTAGGACTTGAGATGGTTTTGTCTGCAAATGAAAGAGAAATTCCAAACTATAGCAGAGCACACTAGAGCACAACCATTCCTTAGAGGTTGGACAAACAAATCTAAGTGATTATGGGCTCAAAACACCAAAGAGGAAAACTAACCAAGACCAAATAATGTGACAAATTACACACATGAAGAAAACCCATTAGAGCAGTGAGTATACCACAAGATAAATAAGACATTCAAAGATAAAACGAAACATGAGCAAAATAATGGGAAAAACAATCATTAGAGGACCTAACACTACCTACCATTGGCAAGAATAAGAATCCCTTACACGAAGTTGAGTACTCAAAGAAGGTTACAGGGCCATTTGAACCTTAAAGAGTACCTTTGTAAAAAAACCTTAAGGAGAAATGCCTTTGTGATAATACCCTAAACAATGACAGAGAGAGAGTGAACACCAAAAAGAATACAACTCAAGTAATAATGACGAGGTAGCTTATATTTAGGATTTGGATCAGGTTGCATGACCACCGTTGGATGTGAGGGATATATCCACACTTTCTATTTGTGATGAGATCACAAGGATGTGCCTCTGACATAAAATGTACACACTTATCTATTATAGTGACCTTCATTTCCTTGGTGCGGGTAAGTGTTGAATTAATGGTAGGAACCATGGAATACCCTTGTTAACATGAAAATGTGTGTAAGGGTCAAGACCCTAAGTTAAATAAACAAATCCATTATGTTAGATGGGAACACAACAATGGAAAATGCTTAGTGTAAACATCAAAATACAATGGGTTATAACCTTACTAAAAAAAAATAAAATAAAAAAAAATAAAAAATGTATGTAAATATTCATAGCTAAGAGTTCTGGTGTCCAACTTATATCAATACAAGACTTCTAACAAGTAGGATTAGAAATATAGAAAAAAAAAAATTCCTTTAAGGTACTCTTGCAGTTTAGCATATGGAATCGGTCATAAATAAAAAACTAAGGAAATAATTTTTCTTTTTGTGTATGGTTAGAGGTATGTTACATGATTTGTTTCTTGAAGGTCAACAATGATGACACATAGGATATATAATTTCAACTGGAGACTATTGGTGTCCAGGTAGGGGTGATTTATCTACCTTATTCTAACATTAATCTTATCAATCTGGGTGCGTATCCTTTCAAGGCAACGCGCAAGGTATATGCAGGGGCAACCGCGTGATCTTTCCCAACCAAGGGTTCGTGTTAAGATTCAAAGCATAAACGCAAGATCAATAACTACAAAACTACAGAAATAATCATGAACAATAAAGGATTATAACAGCACACATAAACTGATAAATCACACACTCATAAAGACGCAACACCTGATCAGAAGAGCGGGCCGAGCTCTCTGATCAGGGTTGTGTTAGCCACGAAAAGAATTAGAAAAACAAAATGGATGATCTTTTATTAATTGGTAACAAAAGTTTACAATGCTGATGGGTGAAACCCCATTCACAGGATCAACCTGCGTTTTATACACAGCAAGGGAGATTAACATTTCTCCCGCAAACATAACAACTGCATATACAAGGTTATACATTGATTGGAACAGTATCAGTGTCAGATGCCTAGAATAGCAGAAATGCCCAAGAATAGTTCATGGCATCTATTCTCCAAGCTGTGTGACCTCCTGCTAATTGTCCGTTGCCAGTTCTATTGCAATGTGCCAAGTTGAGGGTTCTTGTTCTCATGCTGTGATCAAACACAAGTTTAGTACCGCAAATAGATAGACTCCATGTGTTTTACTTCATTAATTAGAATATACCAATAGGACAGTAAAGGGGGCAATTACCCTGTGATTTTAACATAATAGAATGGGTAAATGAGTGCAAATACAACAAAAGGGGTAATGAAAATAGGTGGAAAGATGGCCTGATTTGGTACCCAAGATCTCCCCCCAACCAGCCTTCTACATGTCCTCATGCAGTACCCTGCTTTCACAAATCTGGATTCCGTAGACTGTATGATAGATGGAGCTGGGCAAGATCATATTTCGCAGCCATTTCTGTCCCTGGAACTTTAAACCTATCCGAGAGGACGACTTCCTTCCACCAATCTGCTTGGATGTCATAGGCTGGAGTATATTCATCTATAGGCAACCAGAGAATGAGGAACTAGAACCAGAGCCCCATCCACCGGGACCCACATTTCTAGACACATGCCACATACCTGGGCACCCTATTAAGTGCACGTGCAAAATTTGGTGCCCTAAAAGGTTCTCTTTCCCAGACGGCTATTGGTGACATCATCCATCTCCTCTGATAGCAACTGAGGGCCTCTTTCTGAAACATGGTGAGTTGATTGACACAAATATCAAGACACCACTTTTGTGTTCTCACCATTCTATCTCTATTTTCCCCAATCCCTAGAAAGGTCCTGTTCTTATTAAACATAGTGTCTGACCTCTCATGCTCTGCTCTCACTATAAATGGCTTGGTAACCTGATTGGATTCAAAGGTGTTACTAGCCTTCTACCAATGAATTTGGTTAAAAGCATAAGAGGTGAGGGCCCTCAAATGAATGTCCCCCACATACGGGACCGGGTTGAAGTCTTTGTCTAGCTGCAGTAAGTACCCGTGCAAGTACAATTCACACATCAGATGTTGTGTGGGTACATCGTGCCTCCTCAAAATTTGGAGGAATTGCACATAATCCTCCATCTCATAGCTGACCTCATTTTTAACACTTTCCATGCAGAATAACATAAAATGTTCATGCAGAAATAAAGAATAACAAGAAGCAGGGGGATGACATGCCATAACCTCTTGCACTAGCTCGAACATCTGCTCTTTGTCGGCCTTCATCTCTGCCTCTCTCTTCTCTAGCTATTCTATCTTGAGTTGTTGTTTTTCCTGCCACAATCTTAGCACATCCATACGCTCCACATATCCAAAAGTTGTCATGGAGGCCCTTTCCTCAGTTCCTTTGATTTCATTTTTATATTAGGCTGCAGTAGACTTCCAGGATTAAATTTCAACCGTTAGGGCATGCTCCCGATCTTCAAATAATTGGTCGATCGGGTGTATTTGAGTGTCGGTAGAGGACATGACTATCTGATCCATTTGGATTTCTGCGTCAACCCGGATAGTCTTCACCTTTCTGGCTTGCCGTTTGTGCTTCCCTAATTGTTTCTACATTTTATTCACCTTCTTCCTCAACTTCCACACTTCCATTTTATGCCGCATCGTCTCCTTGAACTGCAATTGGTACTTCTGTTTGATCGGAAGCCTTCACTACTTGCACAACTCTATCCATTCTTGTTTGACCAATATTTCCTTGACCGGAGGTAGATCCCCTGAAACATCTTCTGCTATGTTGACTGCGTGATTCTCTTGCCCTGGTATTCACACTCAACAACCCCCTCTCCTGGTTGTATCATTGGCTCAGTCGTTGGGACCATTTCACTTATTCCATCCTCTTCGCCAACAACAATCTTCTCTTCATGCAAACGCACTGCAGATGGCGATGTGCTGGTGGGACATCCTCCCACTGCTGTGTCTGCTGAAATTCTTTCTAGTTCTCCAGCTTCCAGATTTTCTTTCCTCTGCTCTAGGGCACCTACCACCTGAGTGGCTTCCAATATGTCAGTTTGTGGCCTCTGTAACAAATTCAGAGCCACTGGGAGTACAACATCTTCTTTTTCTCCCTGTTGAGAGGAACGAGTTACCCTCGCTCCTCTTGGAATTGAGGTGGAGAATGGGGAATGGGGTGCATCTTCTACAATTGGCCCCGAAGTTGACACTAGTTCTTGTGGTACAGTGTCAACCTCACGCCTTGGCTCTTGTGTTGCCTCCTCGATGGGTTCCATAGTTTCCATGACTCTGGGCCCTTCCAGTCCTTGTCCTTCCTCCTCTCTAAATTCCATGGCAGCAGGGGATCCCTGTGGGGTTCCTTTGGTCACCATCTCAACTGGTCCACCCATGCTGGCTTGCTGTGGGTCTGCCATAGTGTCCTCTTGCTTTGCTAGTTGCACGATTGAAGTTGGTTCTTGTGGTACAGCCTCATCCGTGGTACTGGCAGGCCTTTCTGGATCAACCCCTGTGTCTACCACTGTCTCCATACTTTCTACTTGGTCCTGGGGAGCTACCTCATCCCCCAATTCCTCTATCTCCATTTTCATCTCCTTCGGTTCCTCTTGATCGACATAGTCATCTTCGACAGGGTCTTCCTCCATGGCTTCAGGTTCTTCTACCCTAGTGGCTATAGCAGCTGCTATCTGTTCCTCCGTGGAGTCCTGAAACACCTCCCACGGAATCAGGATCTATCCAATGGCGTGCATTATCAGCAGCCACACCAACCCATGATGCATAATGACCACCAGTACCTGTCGAGCCCCCTGAGCCGAATGCGCCATTAGATGAAGGCTCCTTAGCAGGAAGTAGGGGACATTCATGGAGAAAGCCTCTGCCTATGGAAATCGCAGATGGGCTAATATGCGGAGGTGATATCTGAAAATTGTGGAGTATCAGCCCTCGCATGTCATATATTTGATGACAAATTCTGCTACTTCTCCCCATGGATATGGTAGTGAATTCTTGTTGTACCCCTTACCTTTCTGTGCTATCATCTCTCCGGCTTGAAGGAAGGCCTCGGGGAATTTCGGAAGGTGAGTTATCCTTACAAACCATTGTTCCCTAGCCTATGGAAGCCCAGTGACCTCTACAACAATTTCTTCTATTACGGTAATCACCACTCCACGAACCCGCGAGCCTTCTTCCCCCAAATTCCGTGCGAATTCCACTGTCAATTCTTCATCAAATCCCTTAACCTATCAAAATATACATCCCACCCTACGTTTTGAAAGACCTTCCAAACCTCCCAATTAATCTGGACTACCCTTGTGCTCTCTGGTTCACGAAGGATTGATTGGCCACCCATCGTTGTGAAGGCGGAAATAGCATGCCGATTGGTAGGGGAAAGTGACAGGTTTCTAAACCGTTAGAGGTTGAAATAAAGTCATGGCTGATTTGGGAAAGATGGGACAAACAATACTGGTACGAGCGGGAGTAATGGCAGATCCAATACTGGTACGTATGGGAGTAATGGCGAATCCAGTACTGGTACGTTCAGATATCATGGCACGTTAGGGTGGTACAGAGGTGTATTTGGAAAATTAAATGCGGTGCGTGGGGAGGATGGCCGATATGACCTGGTGGTACGAATCTGCATCCCAAGGTTTTTTTAAAAATGATTATAGCATACCGCCATCATCATATTTGGTTGAGCAGAATTATGTGCACTAAATTCTTTTCATGGTATGTCGTCATTTCTTATGATGGTTTCCCCCCAACTTTAATGATGGCCGTCCTCAGCACGTTTATTTGTCCTTTTTGGAATATTTAATTAAATCCATAAAACGATAGAGATGTACCTGTGGACTTACCTGACAGAGTGACAGCATAGTGTATAGCAGCAACTTGAGTAGTAGCATAGTGATCAACGACAAGAGTGAGTAATAGCTGCTCTGAAGTAGTGGAATAATGAGTAGCAACATTAGTGAGTAATGACAGTTTTTTGGAGTAACAACAGTTACGGTAGTTACAGAGTAATAGCACCTACGGTGTAATGGCAGTTGCGGAGTAGCGATAGCTACAATGTAACATAAGTTGTGGAGTAGCGGCAGCTACGGTATAACGGTAGTTGCGGAGTAACAACAACTACGGTGTAACGGCAGTTGCGGAGTAATGACAGCTATGGTGTAACGGTAGTTGCGGAGTAACGACAGCTACGGTGTAATAATAGTTGTGGAGTAATGATAGCTATGGTGTAACGGTAGTTGAGGAGTAATGACAGCTACCGTGTAACGGCAGTTGCAGAGTAACAGCATGGCGGAGTAATAGCAGCTACGGTGTAACAACAATTATGGAGTAACAGCAGCTACGATGTAACAACAGTTATGGAGTAATAGCAGCTACGGTGTAACAACAGTTATGGAGTAACAAGAGCTACAGTGTAATAGTAGTTAAAATGACAGCGTCGGTGTTACCTTTCTCCTCACCACATTTCTTCGTTGTTCTTGTAAAAGACAAACAAGCAATATATATATATATATATATATATATATATATATATTAGAATAGAGTGATGTTGTCTTGTTTTCCAATGACCATCAAATCATATGAAGTAGAAATATTTTTAACAAAAGCATCTTTAGAGGCTCGATGGTGATATAATTTAAGACGGTGTTCGTTTACCAAGAACGAAATATGGTTTCATCTATTGTACATAGTCTAACCGTTCCATTTTCAAACACCACGTCCACCTGATATGGGCCCATCCAGCGAGTGGAGAGCTTGCCTTTGAAATATTTAAATCTAGAGTCATACAATAACGCCTAGTCCCCCTCCTGAAACACCTTGGTTTTAATAAATTTATCATGCCATTTCATTCTCTATTGTTGAACAGCAGTAGTTCTCTGGATAGCCACTGCTCGAATCTTGTCCAATTCATTCAGCTGTTCCAGTCGGTGTTTCTGGGCTTCTAATAAATCTAGGCCTACTTCCAGAGCTATTCTGAGTGTACTGATCTCAAATTCCATTGGAAACAAGGGGGATTTTCCATAGACTAATTCATAAGGAGAAAACCCTATTGTATTTCACCATGTCGTCCTATATGCCCATAGAGCTTCTGGGAGTTTCTGTGCCCAATCCCGGCGATGGCTTGCTACTATCTTTGTTAAGATATTTTCCAATACCTTATTTGTGCTTTCTACCTGTCCATTTTCTTGGGGATGATAGGGGTTTGTCACTTTATGTTTGACCCCATATTTCTACATTAACTTTTCTATCATATGGGAAGTAAACTGTGATCCACCATCTGATACAATCTCTCTTGGAGTCCCGTACCTAGCAAAAATTTCTTCAAAGAGGAAGTTTGCCACCACTTGCTCTGTTGCTCTCATGACCGCCCTGGCTTCCACCCATTTCGTTACATAATTAGTGTAGACCAAGATGTAAGCCTTCTGATGTGAAGGTGGATTGAAGGGACCAACGAAATCGATGGCCCATTTCTCGAATGGTTCAAGGACTATCTGGGGCTGCAGGGGCATTTCATCTGCTTTCCCAGGTTGTCCCATCTGTTGACAGCTGTCACACCTTCGCACATAATCTTGAGCATCACGGAATATGGAGGGCCAGTAATATCCCATTTTCAGTACTTTATGACCTATTCTTTTGTCTACAAAGTGTCCCCCACAGGGTCCACCATGTGCAACTTTTAATATCTCGAAAATATCATCCCTTGCTACAAAACGTTGAATCTACTGATCTACCCTGTGTGGAAGAGATATCCTGCCATCCCTCAATATCTGGTACTGTGGTGGATGATCTTCCTTTGCTCCTTATAGGATAGGTGACTAGGAACTTTAGCTGTAGCCAAATAGTTAGCAATATTTGCATACCACGGAGTGTTAGCAAAAACTGCAAAAATATGCTCATTAGGAAAATCATCTTCAATTGGTGTTTCCTTACCATCACATTCTATCCTAGATAAAAAGTTTGTGACCACATTGTCTTTACTTGGTTCATCTATTATAGTGATATCAAATTCCTTTAGCAATAACAACCACCATGTAATTAGACCAGGGGTAATAGGTTTGTTCATTAAATACCTGATGGCCACATGATCAGTGTGCACAAAAGTAGGATACTCAGTGATATAGCACTGGAACTTGTTGATGGCATAAACAATAGCAAGGAATTCCTTCTCAGCCTCTGTGTAGTTTAATTCAACAGGGGCCAAATTTTTACTAACATAGCAGACTGCATAAGGTACTTTGTCCTCTTGCTATCACAAAACTGCATCGATTGCTATTTGAGAAGCATCCGTATGGATGTGGAATGGTAAAGCCTAGTTAGGTCCTCTAAGGATTGCAGCACTGCAAACTAACTCCTTAATTCTTGTAAATGATGCATCACAACCTTTAGTCCACACAAATTCTGAATCTTTTGTTAGTAATTGAAACAGTGGGTGTGCTACTTTTGCAAAATTTTCTATGAAACATCTATAATAACTAGCACACCCAATGAAACTACATACCTGTGTGACCATTTTAGGTGTTGGAAAGTGCAGAATTACCTGTATCTTTGCTGGATCCATTCTAATTCCTTCAGCTGAAAGTAAATGTCCCAAAACGATTCCCTCTTCCATCATCATGTGACATTTCACTGTACTCAGAGAGACACGTGCTTGTATACACCTTGCAAGAACTTTTTCCAGATTTTCCAGTCCTACCATAAATGAGTCCCCATATGGAGTGAAGTCATCCATATAGATCTCAACACTATCGTTTATCAAATCGAAGAAGATTCCCAGAATTTCCCTCTGGAATGTTGCCGGAGCATTACACAGGCCAAAAGGAAGGACCCTGTATGCAAATGTCCCCCAGGGGCATGTGAACGTGGTCTTGTCCTGGTCCTCAGGAGCAATCTGGATCTGGTTATAGCCACTAAACCCATCCAGAAAAGAAAAATACTTCTTACCAACCAATGTGTTTAGCACTTGATCAATAAACGACAAAGGGAAGTGATCTTTTTATGTTGCCTTGTTTAGCTCTCGATAATCTACATAGATCCGCCATTTGCAATTCTTTTTGGGGACCATTACCAATGGTGATATGCATTGGATGTCTGAGATTAGGTAAATGAAACCCACATCCAGTAACTTCTGAAGTTATTCTTTTACCACATTCTTCAATGCCAGGTTCATTCTCCTCTGTGGTTGCCTTATAGGACAACAATCCTCCTTGATGTATATATGATGGGTGCATAAGTTAGCCGAGATTCCCTTCATATCTGCATAATCCTAGGCGAAGGCCTCCTTATGTTTCCACAGAACATCTATAAGCTGCTCCTTCTGAGATTCTGACAGGTTCAGATTAATGTTCAAAGTTTTCCTCTGTTCCAATTCCACTTGTACACTTTCATGAGGTGCATCAACAGGTGGTTCCTCTAATCCTTCTGCTATTTCCATAGTTTCCTAAGTTTCACAGCTCAGGATAGATTCTAGGATCTGCTAGTTTGATTCCGAAATGGAACAAGGATCGTCCATGAAAGAAGTGATCACATCATCTTCTGACTCCATTTTCAATTGCAAGGCCTGTCCGATAGTAAGGACGGGTCTCACTTCTTCCTCTTCCGTTACATCCTCCACCACAGACACATCCTTCTTTCCACTTGCTAGCTTTATAGGTGAATTTGGTTCTGCATGTGGATATAACACCAAATTCTTAGTGTTATGCCCATTAGAAATGACCATATTCCCTGAGCAACACCCAATGTAAGCATCTACAGTAGCTAGCCATGGCCTACCCAAAATTAGGGGATGGCTGCCCACTGAAGATTGTGTATGTAATACCAGGAAGTCTATGGGGTAATGCCATGAATCTACTGAAATTGTCACATCTTCCAGCTTTCCCATAGGTTTGACTATAGATCTGTCTGCTAATTCCAATACTATAGGTGTATGCTTTAAATTATGAAGTCTTAGCGCATGCATAGTTTCAGTAGTGATGACATTGATGGAAGCTCCTAGGTCTACCAACACATTTGGAATTTCTATCCCATTAATCTATACTGTCAAGATCAGGTTTCCCGGATCTCCATATTTCATTGGCATTGATTTTCCCATCATGAAGTCCGACAACTTTCCCATAACATGTATAGTAAGGGGATCTTTAATTTTCTTGGCAGGTTTCTTGGAACAATATTCCCTAAGTGTCTTTGCATAGATTGGCACATCCTTCATAGCTTGCAATAAGGGAATTTTAACAAATAAGTTCTACAATTCTCCTAATAAATCAAATTCAAATTGAGGACTTGGTTTACTCATGATTAATCTCTCTGGGTAAGGTGGTTCAGATTGAGGCTGTTTGATAGGAGGCGTCTGGGTTTTATTGGTTTGCTCTGGCTCTTTACTGACTGGCTCCATCTCCTTATCTTCACTATCAAGCTGCTCAATGATAACTGGAGGAGGTTGAGCATTAACTGTCCGACCTTATCGTAGATTTATTTTGTATAGCTCAGATGGAGATACTATACGAAGGCAGGTTAAGAACATCAGCTTGATGAGCTCCCTTATTGTTAGGGTTAGGATTAGGCTACATGGGGAGCTAAGGATGGGTAGGCTGGTTACCAGGAGGCACATTAGAAGGAAGTTGGAGTTGCTGCTAGGGCATCTGTTATGGCATCTATGGAGGAAACTATCCTGGAGTGGATCCTCACCAGTTTGGTGCCCACAAAGAGCCTGTACTGGTTTGGGGGTTCCATTGTTGCCAAGGTGGGTACTGATATTGTGGCCACATGGGAGGGTAAGGCATGGTCTGGGGATTCATATTACAATTATTGAAATACTGAGATGGATCTAGATACATACCTTGATTCCCCATCAATGGTCAAGGTGGCCATGGCTTCCGAGATCCCATGAGGTACAGCTGCTCCGTGTCCTCCCTCGTTCCTTGAAATACTACTTTCAAGCCTGGTAAGGAAGGGCACGAGCTTGTCGCATGATTAAGCTCACAGATCGCACATTCCTCTATGGAATTTAGTGGACATTCCCACTCTGGATGCTTCTTTCTACACTTTGGGTAGAACACTGCCATAGTCCTATCCAACTCTAACTACTTTTGTTTTACTTGCAAGGTGTCCATCTATGCTGACAGGGTACTGAGAATGTCTGTTCTCAGGTTATCCAACAGGTTTCCAATTTCTGCTTTTGTCACACCCCCGCCAGATCCTTTTCCTGAATAGACCCCTTGCTTGTTTCTCGCAAGCCCCCTTGAGCACTGAATACACAATTTGCAGATATCTTCGAACTTCTCCTTGGAGATATCTCCCTTTCCAACAATATTCAATAGCTCCATCGAGTCTTCTCGAAGGGATCGAAGGAGGATAATCTTTAGTATTTCCTTATCTAGGTCAGAATGTCCTGACCTCTATAAGGTGTAGTTGAACCTCTCCACACAATCTTCTAAGCTCTCATCTTATTTCTATGTGAATTTGAAGAGTTCCTCCTTAATGTTCCGGTATTTACAGTGATCCTAGTATTTCTCCAAGAAATCCATCTGCATATCTTCCCATGTAGAAATGGATTTTCCTCCAAGGCCCATAAACCATTGCAGAGCTGTCCCCTTTAAAGTAGAAGGGAAAATTTTCAGCTTCTGGGCATCTGTTATGTAGTTATACCCTCGGCATACTATATTAAACTCAAATAGAAATGTGTCGGGGTCTTCAGAGATAAGCCCATGGAAAGTTGGAAAATCTTCCAATGGAATAGTCTTTGTAGGCACAACAGTTCCTAGATCCCCAATAGGGAAATTAATGGTGGATTTTGTAGGAGCCATGAATATTTTCCAATAATCACTAGGGATCTCAACAGGTTCTGCAGAGGATGGCTAAGGATTCTTTGTTACCGAGATTCAAGCTGCCTTGGCAGCACTTCCCTAGTGCCTTGGTGATGTAAATATCCTCTCAACCTGTTCTCCTGTGGCCTGATGGCTTGATCCTTCGGATGCAACTCCCTTTCCTTTACTAGAACAGTCTGATCCTACTAATGCTCTGCTTGCAACTTCCTCCTCTGCTAACACTAGCTCAAGATTCTCTAGATCAATTCTGCTACTAGATGCCTCTCCCATGGTCAGAGGGACTTGCTGTGTTGAGTCACCACATAGTACCGCAGTCAATACTGGTTGTTCCACTGATTGTCCTTCTGACTTCACCCTTCTTGCCCCTGGTCTCACAGCTACGCAAGAGGATGCTTTGGATTTAGCCTTTTCTATGATCTCTTGTATATAGGTTTTTCTTCCCAGGTTTGGTCTTCTGCCCCTTGGGGCTCTCCCTCTGCCCCTTTTATTGGGTTCTTTGTTCATACAAAAGTTGGATTGATGGGGGAGTTTCTGTATGAACCTACAATACTTCAATCTTGAAGTAAGGTGTCAGAGGACCGTTCCTTCCCCAAAATGAAAGAACTTACAGAAAGAAAGGTAGCTACAGTAAAACCTAGGGTTTCAAGCCTGGAGTAGGGCGTCAAAAGACTCATCCCTCCCCAGGAATAAGAATCGAAAACAATCAAAACCACAAAAAACCGTAATTTTCCCAGATCTGAAGCAGCGCAAAAAAACAGTCCCTCCCCAGGGTAAAAGCTAGGGATTTCCAGAAAGAAAACACACACAGGTCAAAGAAAAACAATTCTAGCTCTAGGCTTGGAGTAGGGCATTAAAGGACTCCTCCCTCCCCAGGATAAGAGAATGGCCCAAAATGATCAAGAAAACAAAAATGAAAAAATAGAAAAATACTTGCGCTCAGGACATGAAGCAGAGTGAGAAAACTCGTTCTCTCCCCAAGACAAGAGATTGACCCTCTGGTTGGTCTGGATCATTATTTGCACCTTGTTAGCCTCCCCGAAAATGGTGCGAAAATGTTGGTGTCCAGGTAGGGGTGATTTATCTACCTTATTCCGACATTAATATTATCAATCCGGGTGCGTATGCTTTTAAAGCAACGCACAAGGTATATGCAGGGGCAACCGCATGATCTTTCCCAACCAAGGGTTCGTGTTAAGATTCAAAGCATAAATGCAAGATCAACAACTCACAAAACTGCAGAAATAATCATGAACAATAAAGGATTATAACAGCACACATAAACTGATAAATCACACACTCATAAAGATGCAACACCTGATCAAAAGAGCGGGCCCAGCTCTCTAATTAGGGCTATGTTAGCCACGAAAAGAATTAGAACAACAAAATGGATGATCTTTTATTAATTGGTAACAAAAGTTTACAATGTTGATGGGTGAAACCCCATTCACAGGATCAACCTGTGTTTTATACACAGCGAGGGAGATTAACAGTTCTCCCGCAAACATAGCAACTGCAGATACAAAGTTATACATTAGTTGGAACAATATCAGTCTCAGATGCTTGGAATAGCAGAAAAGCCCAAGAATAGTTCAGGGCATCTATTCTCTGTGCTGTGCGACCTCCTGCTAATCGGGCGTTGCCAGTTCTGTTGCATTGCACCAAGTTGAGGGTTCTTATTCTCATGATGTGGTCAAACACAAGTTTAGTACTACAAATAGATAGACTCCATGCGTTTTACTTCATTAATTAGAATATACCAGTAGGAAAGTAAAGGGGGGAATTACCTTGTGATTTTAACATAATAGCATGGGTAAATGAGTGCAAATACAACAAAAAGGGTAATGAAAATAGGTGGAAAGATGGCCCGATTTGGTACCCAACAGAGACTGCACATTTTGGCAACTCCATTAGGTTCTAATGGTGAACTAATTTTCTATTCAAATGGTTGCAAGGTAAGATCCTCTTGATTTTTTAGTGGTATTTTCTTTTCCTAATTCTATGTTTGACTTCAAAGACTAGGGAGGCTACCTTTCAAAATTTAGCAGAAATGATGAAGCAATTCCTACTCAACATTTTCAAGTCTTATATAACCATCTAAAATTTTTAATGAGGTTTTTATAATAAAAATGTTTATGATCTCTTTGGATGGAGATGCCCTACAATGGTACAAATCATTAGCCATACCAAGTATTTCTTCACTAAAGTAATTTCGTACAATGTTTAATTCATATTGAAAAAGTATTTATCCAACTGAGCTTATTTTAGAATATTGTTGTGATGATCACTTCCATAATAGTGAGAATAAAAAGGAATTTACTAATGATGGTTATTAAGAAGAAAGAAATTATGATGATATACAAGAGAATTTCATGAAAACAAAATTCCTTCTTCAATTCTTATTATTCAAAGTAAAAAATCTATCGTACAAGTAGCTATCCTTGATGAATAGGTTTAGCTACCTATAGAGATTTCAAGAAGTCAGCATGATGATATTTAGATATAGGTCATTACAGTTCCATAATGTTTTGAACTTTAAGCTAAAGGAGAAATATATCAAAACCCAATATGTATTGATATATTTGATAATGAATATTTTGATGTTATTTTTCATGAAAGAATTTCAATTCCAAATATGCGTATTTTAATATCCCAAATAATATTGAAAAAGTTAAAAGGTAGGCTTTAGATGAGTGGTGCAATACATATATTTGATAATGAATATTTTGATGTTATTTTTCATGAAAGAATTTCAATTCCAAAAACATATGCGTATTTTAATATCCCAAATAATATTGAGAAAGTTAAAAGGTAGGCTTTAGATGAGTGGTGCATTCTTTCATTGTTGATCCAGAGGAGGTAATTTTTCAGGATTTTTAAGACACCATAGCAGTTTGTTTGGAGTCGTCAAGTGGAGTATTTTTTCATCATTATTTCACTATAAGTATGGATTCAAATTGCACATTGATTTGTATCTATCCATATTATTTTCTTTTTTGATCACTATAAGTGAAATACGTGATGATACAAACACCAAAATGTTTTTTTTATTCATTATAAGTTTCATATTATTTAATCAACGAAATTGTTTCTAATTATTATGGGTATTGATTATATATAAATAACCTTGCAGTTTGAGCATTTAAATTTAATTTAGAGTGGAACAATTGGTTTTTGGTTTGCACACAACTTGTTTTAATGTTGAGTAAAGCAGATAGAAAGGAATAGAGAAATGGTTTTAGTGGATCAGATATGAGTATGGACAAGGATAAATTTACAGAGAAATATTAAAGGAACTTGGTCTACATGTTTTCACTACTTCACAAGGAAGGAAGCATTATTCCCAGTCAGATCCAATGTTGTGACATAAAATTACCCCACAAATATTTTGGCTCCACACAAGTTTTTCTTATCGATTGATATCACCCTCATCTCCTAAACCAATTTCCCATGTCTATTCAAATATTATCTCTTGTTTCAAGCTTGGCCTTGCATTCCTAAGTCCTTGTTTTATCATCCAATACTATCATTAATTAGAGCTAAGATTAAAAAATAATAATAAACAACAAGAAAACATAAAATAATAATAATTATATAAATGGTTTTTTCTAAATTGAATGACCTATTTTATAATGCTTTTTATTAAATTCAAATTATTCCATTAGATAAATGGATATTATTTATTTAAAAAAATAAAAATTCCTCTTACTCATAAACCCTTTTACCCTTTTACCCAGAACTTCTTGAGAAGTAATAGCCAAACTTTAGAAATAATGTGGAAGTATTAAAATGTGAATTTATTTGAAATCCATGCCCTCTGTTTTTCATGGGGATATATATTTTACTCAATTATTATTCCATGCATTAATAATCACTTAAATTAAGTTACTACTTCTTAATATTCATGCATACCATCAATAATTTTCAGGGGAGATCATTAGTGGGTTTTAAATTTTCAGGGGGGAGGGGACATAGTTACCACATATGCTGATTGGTAATCACCCAATTTTTATCATAAATATGACAAAAAAGTGGGATAAATGGGAAGTTACTAGTTTTGAGCTGGAAGAACTTCTCTACGAGTGATGAAATAGAAAGGATGGCAAAGTAAATCCACTCATCATAATAATATCCCTAGGAAATGTAAAAAACAAAAGGTGGAATCAATTGATAAAGTAAATGGAAAGAGACCAATGTGTCTCTAATGTAAATAAGTGAAGGGAAAACAATAGAACCATCGATGACTGTAGAGTAATAAATAAAGTTTTGGGACCATCCTTGAAGTATGGCCAAAATTTAGTAAAAAAGAGGGTGTTGAGGTCAATTTCATTGCCATGGAAAGTCCATAGTAGGATTCCTATGCCTACATAGTCATAACATGGACACCAAATTCATATATAGGTGCTATTCTAGGGCATCCATGAAGGGGAGGGTCTACTACTCAAATTAATGGGCAAGGTCTACTGAGAGGTAGAACTTTCCCATTTATTATTTCCACTATTTATTATTGAGGTCTAAAATGGGTTTCCTAAGGAAATAGTAAAACAATATTAAATTACATCAAATTTTAGAGGGAGAGAAGAAAAAACTACTTTTTCAAATCGTATTTTCAACTTATCTCAATACAATTTTACTCAAATTTCGAGTGGGAAAATCCTTGGGTGAGGAATTTAAATTAATAATCCAAGGAGTAGCCATGTTTCATACTTTTGATGGACCTTACTACATGAAAAATTAGAAATACATGAAAAAACATGATTGTGATAACATTTTTCATTTATTTATGATTTTTCTTGTAGCAGGGGCCATCAAAATTATAGAACATGGGTATTCCTTGTATGAGGAATTAACTTCTACATCCAACGGGTTCTCCCACTTGAAATTTGAGTAAAACTGTAGGGAGATAAGTTGAAAATACAAGTTAAAAAAGTAGTTTTGGTTTTTATTTTTTTATGTTTTAATCTTTTTAATTTTGTACTCCAAAAATGGTGAATCATCCCACATGCTTGACATCATCATATTGAATCCTATTGGTTCTTATAAGATTTATTTTGGTTATACATTTTTGTTTTGAGGCCGATTTTAGACCTCAAAATTTGTCTAATGTTAGGGAGAGGCTAATGTTGCAATCTAACAAGATGAGACATAAGGAATATTTTAGGTGTCACATATGATACATAATTCAAGGAGAGGGTTAACCCTATATGCTAAGGTCAAGAGAATTCACCTTAGAACATGTCACAATACATCAAGGTTTCCATCAAGTACACATGTTCTATAATTCAACTTGTTAGAAACCGGGACAATACTGAGAGGGGGGTGAATCAGTATTGTGAGAATTTTAAAACTTTATTTCACAAAGTAAGGAACAATAGAAGCATCACAAATCTCTTTAAAAACAATTCAAGTAAGCATCAACATAAGAAGCATGTATTCAACACATAAATACTTCAATTTTATCTTCAATTACTTTCACAATGGAAAGCTTCAACTTGCTTTTATAATGTTGTCTAGCATCCGCCAAAAGGAAGCTACTATTCCATAATTTATTAGCTACCACTGAAAGGAGCTAGTACCCCTAGTTTATTAGCTACTACAAGAAGGAGCCACAACCCATGATTTGCAAGATGCCACTTGCTTGACCTTCTTGATTCATCTTTCATCACATTTTGAAACTCAAATCATGAAGGCCACCCTCTTTCATAAAAGAAATAAATATCTCCTCAATCACACACCCTAATCCCCACAAAATCACCTTCAACAATCTATGATCACTAATAAATTCACCACACACACTGACAATAACAACAACAAGAAGAAGAACAACAACAGTAACAAAGCCAACAACCTTCTTGTTAATTCAATTATGCTTATAAAGAATTTGAGCTGATATTTTTAAACTTCAAACTTTAGTTAAGTTCAACTCTTAACCATGCATGAATTATTTAATTTTCTGTCTTATTTCACTTATACAATGTCTTCTTGATGTGTTCAATTAGCATTCAATCTCTACTATGTTGTCCTAATCTCAAACTCTAAGTTAATCTGTTGATTTTCACAGTTCTGGAATTTTCTCAGGATTTAGCAGAGAATTTATCTATAGTTGCAAATATGGAAAACTACTATATTTGGCCCAAACTACCAAATATATCACTAGGTCTATCCATGGAACCAAACAATGGCCAACCCATTCATACACACTGCTAGTTTTGGCTGAACTGCCAAATATGGCACCAAATGGCCAAATATGCCAACTCATTCATGATTTTGAACGTATGCCCATTAGAACTTTGTTTAAGCCAAAAGGAATAAAACCTTTGACACAAGAAACCTTCACATATAACTTCCTATTAGGACCCTTTACATTGTAGCCCTAAGGGCTTAACCATGTGCATCAACCTTATGTGCCCTCGGTCACCAAGCCTTTGCACATAACCAAGTGTTGGAGCATGTTTGGAAACTGTTGCGGTTTGTTCGCCAGGGTGATGTGTCCCTTAAGGTCTTGCCTGTCCATCTTTGCTCAGATTTTTTCATTGGTCCATGTGTCTAAATGTGCTTGCCAGCACATATGCCAGCATGTCCCGGTGTTGTCTCCTTAGTTTTTAAAGCTTTTTTAGCATCAAATCCCACTTGGGTTAATCTATCAAGGTTATGCTTCCATGTGGGACCTCCCACTGCAATCACGAACCAATCACAAAATTTCAAGGAATATGTTAAGAGAGAAAAATTGTACACACATTTGTACAATCCAGATGGCTCCTAAAGTGATCTAACAAAGCATACAGGTGAAGAATTTCTAGCTGAAGACACCATAAAAAAAGAATCAAAGTTTTCCAAAGGTCTCAAGAATAAATTTCTCTAGCACGACCTATCGAAAGTCTGAAATTAGCGATCTTGTGACTTTTTCTTCAATAGTCGCGTAGGCCAAAGAAAGTTTGAATCAACAATCCAGGACCACTCCACACACTTGGAAGATGGTATTCCATGACATGTTCCTGTTAGAAAATTATATATTACAGAGCAATGGAACACATAAAATATTGTAGAAATATAAACACAAAAAACACATAAAACAAGAGAGACACATAAATATATGGTTCACGCAATTTGGGCTACGTCCACAGAGAAACAACCAGTCCTTCCTTTTATATTATCTAGCAAAATGAAGAGATACAACCTACAATAGATCCGATGTAATTCCCTCTTCGCTCTCACACAATACCCTCTCTTTTTCTCTTTCATAATACACATCTACATAAGCACAATACAATTCCCTCATATACAAGGAGGGGTTTCCTTCTTGGGAAAAAAACCTAAATTAAACATAACTTCTACCATCATATTTCCACCGAATGAATGTCCTAGATTTACTACGAAATTAAAACAATTTACAAGGACGTATCGATTAGACAAAGATGCCCATAATAACTGGGATGAATATCCCGTGTCCGAAAACTAGCAGTTTGCCCTGTTAAGCCCCCAGGGTCTAAAGGGCTCAATTTTTGCCCATGATATATTTCCGTCAATGGATTCATTTGATCCAAAAATTGTGATAGGGGGTGTGAACCAAAAAAATCTTGAAAAGTCCTTTTTAATAGAGTTGAAGTGACTAACTTCTGAGGAGTTGAAATGCGCTTGGTTGCTCTGTGTATAGTTCTTTGAACTGCATCTTCTAAACGACCTAGAGATAATTTGAATTAATTCTGTAATAAATCTTCTATAGAATGCATACGTCGATTTCTGAGGAGATCTATATCATTGAGTATACCCATTCCAAATTTCACCCCGATAAGGTAATCCACAATGGCCAATACATCTTGTGGTAATGAAAAAATCTCATTCTTAGGTATATCAAGGTTCAATTTTGGTTCAGATTTCATTGATAAATATTTCCCAATTCACATCTTTGTCGAAATTTTGTTTTCTTGCAATTATTTACATAGAGACTCTGAAAATACCAAATCACCACTTGCATAATAGAGTTTTTTATAAAACTCCAGAATGGCTTTTTCCCTTGACCATATATATTCCTCCCTCTCCCACCTCTCCTTCTACTTCAATAAAAACAAAAATCTTTCGGGATAGCAAGTATTGTCCAAAATCTCTTCAAGATTTAAACCCATAACTCATAATACAACTGGAATAGATATTTTTCATTTTTTGCTTACACGAGCCCATATCCTTTCTCCCACATTGATCTCTAATTTCAATCTTCTTTCCCAATCTGAAATCAGAGTGCCAGTATATATATATATATATATATATATATATATATATATATATATATATATATATATATATATATATATATACTTATACTTTCTTCTATTATGGTCTAATTCTGAATGTTAATAAATACCAGGACTTATTAATATTTGATTAACCATGTCTCTGTAAATCCCATTTACTACAAATGTTCCATGGGAATTGATTAAAGGAATATTTCCAAGAAATATAGTTTGTTTCTGGATCTTCTTACTATTCCTCAGAATCGATTTTGCTGGTGCATATAATTTAGAGCAATATGTAAGGGACTCATATACATCATCTCTCTCTTTGATGAAAGGTTCTGCTAATTCATATTCATTACCAAAAATCCTGAATTCAATTTCTTTATCTATATCCTCAATTTTTAGAAAATTATGAAGTTCTTCCATCCATACCTAATCAGTAAAATGACATAATCCTTCAAATTGTATCTTACCAAATTCAAGGATTGTAAACACTCCCTCATTTTCATTCCTTCAGACATATCGTTTGGATAAATACGCCCATAATAACTGGGATGAATATCCCGTGTTCGAAAACTAGAAGTTCACCCTGTTAAGCCCCTAGGGCCTAAATGGCTCAATTTTCACCCATGATATATTTCCATCAATCAATTAGTTTGATCCAAAAATTGGGATAAGGGGTGTGAACCAAAAAAATATTTAGAAGTTATTTTAATAGAGTTCAAGTGATCAAGTTCTGAGGAGTTGTTCTGCGCTTGGTTTCTCTATGTATAATTCTTTGAACTACACCTTCTAAACAACCTAGAGCTAATCTAAATTGATTCTATAATAAATCTACTACAAAATGAATACATCAAGACCTATGAATAGATAATATAATTAGGCTCCACGCAACAGTTTGAGTCAAGGATAACTGATTTTGTGTCACCCTAGAGATATGTAGCCCCCAAGGGATCTTCTTGTCCCACTCACAAGTCATTTTCTCATTAATAGACCAAGAGAGGGAAGAGGGAATTAAAATTCTATATAAATAGGCCATTGGAAGACCCAAAAAAAGGCAATGTCATGCTAGCAAAATTGCTCTCAAGAAATCCTGCATTCCAATGTTGGAGAAGAAGTAGAGCATTATTATGCTAACCAAATTGTTTCTCAACAATCCAACATTCTAATGTGAAGAGGATTACCCCATTGAGAGAGCGTTGATACTTCTTTGAGTGAGAGGAGAAGCTTGCAAAAAGAGTGAGGAAAGGAACCTCCCTGTTGAGGATTTTGAACACCATTTCCCAAAGAATTCCCTCCAAGTGTTTAGTATTCAACTATTGTATTCATCTTCTACTTTCAGCAATCAATAAAGGGATCCTTTTTCCATTAATTTGTTGGCCTTTTTTCTTCATCAAGCATCATTTATGTGTTTGTTCCTTAGTTTTGTAGTTTTCTTTTTATGTATGCATTGTCTTAACCATTTAACAATTCTTTGTTTGCTTATTTTTGTCCACTAAAAAAAACCAATTCTATCTGTGATTTCTTTGTAGGGAACAACCAACTACTAAGAAGGTGTGTTTTGGTACCCCACGACAACAAAATTGCCAACACAGATTTTGTGACACCACAGTTCTTCTTTTACTGTAATGGTTGTTTTTGTATGACCTCCTCTATGCATTATCACCGCTTGGTACATTCACCATCTCTTTGCAATTTTTGCAGGACCTTCTAGACCTATTTTTGACCGAAAAGCTTGATTGTTCACTATTTTTTATCATCCATGCAACTTTTGTTTGGACAGACGTGCACACACATATGTGCATAGGAAAACTCGTACAATTTACAAAGAGCACAAAAAACCATTGTAATTTTCCTTTCGTAGGTGATTGGTAGCCTTTAGCGAATTGCCCTCACCTCTGTAATTTTTTTCCAATTGGTTCAAATTTCCTAGTTGCTTTACTAATCACTGTTAGTAGAGTAATTAGTTTATATTTTCTTTTTATTTTTGTTTCTCACATATCTTAATTAGGGGAAATTAAGTGACCATGTTATACATATATTTTTCAATTTATTTTTCAATTTTTCACAACTCACATAGCTTAATTAGTAAAGGAGTAAGTGGTCCATTATCCACAAATCTTGTTACTAACCAATGCATTTTGATTTCATTAGTTCTTAGGACTAGGACCAAGTGTTACTATAGAAGCTAATTAATCTCCGCTCACCTTGTGTCTTTTAGGTGAACCTGGGCTTGCATATCAAAGCTTTCTTAAAGCACTTGAGTTTTCCATCTCCCTTTAGGAGCACACGGTGTAATAGGAAAAAAAGTAGGTGGCCAATAACTCACATATCATTTCTTTTGTGTAGGGAACAATTAAGAATTAGTGTAATTAGTAGGTATTTTAAATGATCATCTCATATCCACATATTATCACACTTCGTATGCTCCCTTTTGCACTTTCACACACATTACACATCACATAATAAGCTTCTATAAGATTTTTACAAGACGGCATCTTGTTTCCAGAGATTTTTGTACTTAGTTTATTTTTGCTTACATTCTCACATCCTAAGTGAAGAAAGACTCCCAAAAGAAACCATAACTTGAACCAACTAAATTTCCCCACAAGGGCCACAAATGAATTTATAGTTCAGGTTAATACCATTAAGGGTAGGCATCCCATAAGCCTCCATGGTCATGTTACGTATTTGAAACATAGAATTTGACTTTTAGGGTGATTAAAATCCTTCATCATCCCATGGAAAATACTACCCGAGCATGTAATAAACCCAATTCAGAGGGAGTTTGTCTTAGGTCCAGTCCATGTGGTACTATTTGGGGCTATATGACCTGTCTAATGCTTGATATTGGTAAATGACTACAAATAAGCTAAAGAATCAAATACTCCCATAGGATGAAGGTACCTTAGTGGCCAAAATTAGGGCATCCTTTCCCTATAGGTGGAGGTGAGGGCAACACTAAAGCCTCATCCGTAACCTTTGTTGATTCTTCAGCTACTAGAAAGTGTCACCTATTCTCTTGGGATGTTTCCTCAGTACTCATTAGATGATATGTCAGTAAAGCGCAATTTATTTTGAGAGTGATAAGGATTAATAGGTCTTCATAGGATATTTTATCATATGAAAAAACAAACGAAAACCATTTTTTTGTTTGATTGATCACATAGCATAAGTTAAAGGGAAAGTAATCATTTTATTTTTCACTTTATTTTTTGTATGTGATTTACTTTTTTTGATTCTTATCTCTTTACCTCATCAAACGAAATGATGCATATTCTAATCAACACCATACGGGACCCCATTACTCCCTTCTGCTCTAGACGTTTCCAAAACCTACCCCCATTACCTAGAGGTTTGCTAGGTCTCTCACCATTTAGGCGTAGAAGAAACCACAAAACCACCATTATAGGATCATCCTTTATCGGTGCAAATTTGATTGCAACTCTTCCTCGTCAAATCACTCCTTTCACTACCCCTCGGGGGACCCCTCACATTAACCTCCAGGGATGTCCACACACCACTCCTCCAGAGAGTCCACGCGGTACCCACCACGGTAACCCCTCTCACACTTTCCTGCAGGGAATCCCTTTATGTATAGCTATTCAAAATCATTTTTAGATGGAAAACAACATACAAGTCTCTTTTTTAGCTTCCTTAAATCTTGATTTAAGTCAACTAACCCATGACCCTATTACACATGGAAAAAATTGGACACCCATTCCAACCAAGCTACCTTTGGATGTTCCAAAATTTGAAGTGAAATAAGGAGAAGATCTAGGAAACCATGTTATGACCTTTCACCTTTGGTGTTCATCCAACAGTATCACAGAATATACTATTTTCTTGTGACTGTTTCAACGCACCTTCACAGGGCCTACAAAAAAATGGTACATAGGCCAACCATCTGGGTAAAATGGGAAATTTAGTTCCCTAGCCATAACATTGCTTACATTCTTCCAACTCCCAGTACGGCCAAGACTCAAGACTGGAACTCCTAACCCATTTCAAAAAAACATCTATGAACATATCGAACCACATCCATGAGTGGCGAAAACGTCATAGTTTGTGCAAAGCTCATCTGGAGGCCAAACTATTCCTTGACCTATTTTTAAGATATCTCAAATCAAAAATCTCAAAAGATGTGGCAAATTCATCCCCACAAAATGAGGAAGAGGCTATCAACAAAGCTAAAAAATTAGAGCTCATTTACACACAATCTAGATACCTCTACCATGTCCTTCCAGATGCACCCTTCGTGCAAACATTTAACCCGAGTTAATAGGCACATCTAATGTTGTAGATGTGTTTATTGGGACCATAGCCAAAAATAAACTGGGCAACACCTTCCTGTACTATGGAAATACATATAGTGGCCAACCATTTGGTGCCACACTTGCAACAACTCCACCACAAAACATAGGATATTATCCTAGTCAACCTACCCCTCTATAGAACCCTGCTATGCAAGTTGCCCATACCCTCCCACATAGGGTAGCCAATATCCCCCCCACAAAGTATAGCTCATATCCTCCTGCACAGGGAAATGCATATCCCCCTAGGACTGTGGAAGCAATTTCCACTTCCCAAATCACTTATGCTAACCAAGGACAGGGGAGCCAATATTTCCCTTTTCTCACACCTCAAAAAAATAACCCACTAACACAAAATAATACAGGGGTTAATTTTGTGAAACCTTCTTTTCCTCAATAGAAGAAATCATTTGAACAACTAAACATGGCTAATCCACCCAACACTACTAAGAATAAAGAAAAGAAGAAGCCAAAGGTAGAGCTTAGATGGGGGGAGAAACAATTAGCAACAACCCCCGCGGGCACCAGATAGGGGAAACCCCAACCAAAACCCAAACTAGGGACAAACCAGTAATAAAACACAAAGGAAAAACAATAACCCTAGTCTACAGACTAATCATGCTTGTGCCATCTATGGGGAATATGGTCATTACACATATCATTTCCCTCAAATCCCTGAGTTGGATAGGATGAAAGACACTGGGGGGCAAGGGGAACAAAACCAACAAAATGCAGTAATGAATAATCCTTTACTGCATTAAGGAGTGGCAAATACCTAATGGGAACCCTCCCAACAACACTATTAGAATCCTCTAGAAGGAAGTTCCTAGAATACCTCAAGTCGTGACATTTATATGGCATGAGAATACATTCTCTTGCAGACACAAAACCAATATTATAAAACTCCATCAAAAACCAACCCTTCCACCTCGACCAGTGAAGCACCTACAACACCTTTGAAAATCCCTTGATACCCCATAGAATCCATCCCAAAGATCGCCAAAGGACCTTTACGATGAACTAGACAGAGTCAAAGGATGCTCACAACTACAACATAGTCGATGACTTAGATCAATCTCCTTCATCTATGTTAGCACTGGAAGTCTTACAAACATACCCAACCCAACAGAAAGCCTTACTTTCCACATTAGGAGAAATCAACCTTATTGATTCTCATTTATTGTCATTTGACATTGATAAATCTTCCCCACTTCTTCCATCAGTCGTTGCCTTCCAAATTCTGATCTCAATCTAGAATATCACCATCCACCGCTCCATAGTAAATGAGGGAGTGTCCACATGTATTATGTCCAAAAATTTTTGGCAAAACTTTGGATCACCCAAACTCAAACCATCCGATATCACTCTCAGAGCATATGACAGGTGCTCTTCTTTTCCCGTAGGCATATACCAAGATGTTCTAGTACAAATTTCCAGTAAAATGGTGGTCATTGGCATAAAAGTCCTAGATGGAAATTTGGATTACGATATCCTTCTTGGACAGAGTTACATGTATGCAATGACTACAATGGAATCTTTTGTATTTAGGATAGTGATGTTCCCTCATGGTGGGAAATTTTTTACAGTTGACCAAATCATATACTATGAGAAGAAGACATTAACTTCCCTTGAGGGTGTGCTACATTTCGTTGGATCTTCCATTGAGTTGATCACAACCTACATTGAATTTGGACTTGGAAAATTTAAACCATCAATGCTCCTCGGTACATACCCTGAAGACCCACCTTTGCTGGAGGCTAGTCCTATAGCCATAGGAGCCCTAGTGTGCATGATAATTTCAACAAATAACCCTAAAGATAAGGAACCAGTTCTAGACATCAACAACACTAAAACTACTAATTCTTTGTACCTACTGTATATATCATCCAAACACCCTTCTTATACCCTCCACCTGGTTTTGTCTTGCATGAAGTCGTGGCAACAACACTCATGCTAACAAATATTGCTCTCACGATACTGGTATGGTATCTGGCTCCTCAAGCCATGTCAAAAAAGTCAGGTTCACCTTGACCAACATCATTCATGTAGCGCCTCTTCAAGAAACTACCCACAATGAGAAATTCTTGCATCGACACTAACTCATGCTAGCAAAAGGGATAAGTAAAACAACGAGAAGGTGGAAGCTTCAAACTATTCCTCCTCTAGGATTCCCGCACCCTATGCTTTGTGTGAAGTAGTTGGGCACCCTACCAACATGTGCCCCAAGTTAAAAGAGTTAAAATCTCTTTTACATGCCCCAAAAATGCTAGTGAACCCAACTCCACCTACTGGAGAAAAGACCAGACCAACACGTAATAAGGAATTGCACACCAACCATGCATGTTCTATATGCATGGAGTATGGATACTATATTCATCATTTCCCCAAAATCCCTCGATATCAAGATGCTATGAGTGCACTCACCCAAGCCAATACCATGGCTCCATCACTTCTCACCATACCAATGGTGGATGTGTATAATTTTCTCTACAAATCAACTAGCTCACTGATATCATGTAGAACTTTCACCTGTAGATCCAACTGATATATGCAATGTACTAAAGCATAATACTAGATCTACATCTACCATAAACTTAGCAGAAGCTTAATTGAACATGAGCAACATCAATCATGAACACATATAACTGATAAGAAGGAGTTAATCACACATAACATATAATATACCACTGGGGAAAGCACCAGCATAAAACCCCAACACTGTATTATCAATCAAGTGGAAATCTTTAACAACATACAAAAAGAATCATCTCAAAAGCTATCCTGCTTTCTCTGTACTATGATGATAAAGCTCATGGACTACCTATCCCTGGATATAAAGGCTGCACCTCAGGTCCAAGCTCCTATTTCCTTGCACAATTTTGATTGGGGTCCTATTACAAAACACATGTAAATTGGCCTAATCATACCTGCTGTCACCTCAGGTCCAACTATGCAGTCATAGAAGGAAGAAGCTTCCTTCCCCATGTAAGGAATACTTACTAGAAATATCCTAGCATCTAATAGTACACTGTCCCACATCTGATCTCAACTGGGTCTCTGACAGAATTGACATGCATCAATTATCCATGAGTGAATACACAATTATCTGAAAGTAATAGTTGTCACATGCATGCAAGCATCAACAAAATATATCTCATTAATTTAACAACTTGTTAATTTAATCTAACTGAACTTGACTAAGTTAAACTAAGTCAACTAATCCTCTCAATATAGAACTCATCCTTAATTCCTCGATTAGTGGAGCAAATCAAGGACACATTCCCCAATTAGTGGAGAAATAATTGCATGTTCTCACAAACACTTCAAGTTTGCTTTTCCTTAACTAATTAACTCATGGAGAATTAATTAGTTAATATTCCAAACTGCTCATAAGACCAAATTTGAATTTACTTCCTATAGATAGACCAGGGACTGCTATAAATAGGAAGGGACCCAGAAATGCTATTTTTAGAAGATGTTATTTTTAGCAGTTTCACCTCTCACCCAAGGTGGCCAAAATGCTCATTGGCCAAATTGCTATTTTTAGAAGTGCTATTTTGTAGTAGTTCTATTTTTGGCACTTCCTAAATTTATCATTTCTTCTCACACACTTTTCAACACTCCCTCTCAACAAAAAAGGATTCCTCTTGAATCCGATCCTGTCACTTTGGAATGTTCTGCATGCAACACATCTACCAAGTGCGGTTGCTCCAGCAACACTTGGAACAAAAACTCCCAATTGACCTCTCTATTGGGCTAGAAACATACTCTAATGTTGAAGCTCGAGTTGTTGCTAACAAGTGCTCCCTCTCTGACCTCTGCGCTACTGCAACATCTCCATGCATCTCGCACCGTTGCACCCTTCTCTGTGCTACCCTACACTGTTCAACACACTTGTGGCTCTCGCATTGTTGCAACCTACATGCTTTGCGTTTTCCTAGGATTCTCTGCACTGTAGCTCTCTCTACCACTCCATTCACATCTGTCTCTACTCAATCAGTCAGTTCCTACTACTCAACATTGGGGCTCCCATAGCAAAGTCCCATCCAAGAGGTTGGGTACCTCAAGGATCCTGCCCCTCCTCCTTGGGACGATCACTCTATATCGCCCCACCTCCTACCTGGAGGTATGGCTGCATGTGATCCCTCTGCCCACCTGGCTCGAAGTTCCCCCCTACTAGAGGTCTCTACATGAGTAGATGTCTCTACTCAATCTCCACTTAGCTTCGCCTGTTGTGGCTACTCCACAACCTCCTGAAGCTGCTACATCAATTGTGGCTCCTCCATAATCGTCTGAGACTTCTTCTGGCATTGCATGTTGAGAGGTAACATACCCTCCCTCTCAACCACCAAGTCTCCATCAGTTGCCTTGCTGCTCAAGGCTTTGCATGCATCTTGAACCTCAAGAGCATACATGTTCTTGACTCGTGAACCAATCTGCTTCACCTGTCTAGTGATGATGTGTCTAAGGAAAACCTTTCCCTTACTGAAGACTACATCATAGCCTTTGTCTTCCAGCATCGCGATCGACACCAAGTTCCTCTTCAGTCCTGGTGCATACTTGAAATCAGTCAAGGTAAGGCAAGCTCCATGCTCCCTCTGAAAAATAACCGTGCCTACACCTAAGACACTATACTTTTCATCATTACCCATCGCTATGAGTATCAGGAGATCTTTCTCCTCCAAAGTATTGAACAAACTCTTGTCGCCGGTCATGTGGAAAGAAGCTCCACTGTCAAGAAACCAACCACTTCCCACCATGGATGAAACCGTGCATGTGAAGAGTGTGAAATCCAACTCAAACTATGAAGAAAGTGCCTCACCTTGAGATCCTTCCTCGACTCCCTTCCTGGATTTCCTCTGTGGACAATTTGCAGCATAATGACCCACCTCATGACAACAAAAGCATCGCACTTTCAATTTGTCAACCTTCTTCCCACCATTGGAAGAATTGGATTCGAAAACAGAAACCCTCTCCTTCCCCTTCCTTGCCTTACTCGCTAAAGCATAGTTCTCCTCATCCTCCATGGATGAAAAACTGTCTCTGGTGCTCCGTCTGATCTCCTCTTGCATCAAATCTGACCATAATGGTTCCCAATCTGGCAATTTCTCCCTTCCATTAACCGAGTCCTGGTAGCTATGCTAGCTCTTAGGAAGGCCAAGGAGTGCTAGGCTCACCATATCATCATCAGTTGTCATGATCCCTACACTTGCAAGCTCATCCCTGCATGTGTGAACTTGGTCAGATACATAGAGATTGTCTCATCCTTTTCACACTTGATATTTTGAAGTTTTTCCTTCAGTGCCAGCTTCCTCTGATCACTGCTATTCTGATATAAATCTTTCAATGTTTTCCACGTTTCAAATAGAGTCTCCTTCCCAAGGAGGCTCGAGACAATGTGATCTCCCACTCCCTCCAAGAGAATTCTCCTAGCTCTAGTCACACACTTCTTCCATTCCACCAGTTGAGTAGCATCAATAGGCTCAGGGACTTCTTGATCAATGAAGTCCTTAAGGCTGTTATCTTTCCAATACTGCCTCCATGTGATCCTTCCAAGCTATATAGTTTGAGCTGCCATCAAAGGCATACTCAAGCCTCAAACCATAGAACACCATCGGTGAAATAGATGTGATAAGAACTTGAGATCTAAATCTGGAATAATAAACTTCGAATTCCTTCTTGTATACTATTCTTCCTTATTCACCTATGCTTCGATACCATGTAGAATTTTCTCTACAAATCAGCTAGCTCATTAATATCATGTAGAAATTTCACCTGCAGATCCAACTGATATATGCAATGTACTAAAGCATAATACTAGATCTACATCTACCATAAAATTAGCAGAAGCTTAATTGAACATGAGAAACATCAGGCATGAACACATGTAACTGATAAGAAGGAATCAATCACACATAAAATAGAATATATCAATGGGGAAAGCACCAGCATAAAACCCCAACACTGTATTATCAATCAAGTGGAAATCCTCAACAACATACAAAAAGAATAAGCTCAAAAGCTATCCTGCTCTCTCTGTACTCTGATGATAAAGCTCATGGACTACCTAGCCCTATATATAAAGGCTGCACCTCAGGTCCAAGCTCCTATTTCCTTGCGCAGTTTTGATTGGGGTCCAATTACAAAACACATGTAAATTGGCCTGATCATACTTCCTATCACCTTAGGTCCAACTACGTAGTCATAGAAGGAAGAATCTTCCTTCCCCATGCAAGGAATACTTACTAGAAATATCCTAGCATTTGATAGTACACTGTCCCACATCTAATCTCAACTAGGTCTCTGACAAAACTGACATGCATCAGTTATCCATGAGTGAATACACAGTTATCTGAAAATAATAGTTGTCACATGCATGCAAGCATCAACAAAATATATCTAATTAATTTAACAACTTGTTAAATTAATCTAATTGAACTTGACTAAGTTAAACTAAGTCAACTGATCCTCTCAATATAGAACTCATCCTTAATTCCTTAATCAATGGAGCAAATCAATGACACATTCCCCAATTAGTGGAGAAATAATTGCATGTTCTCATAAAGACTTCAAGTTTGATTTTCCTTAACTAATTAACTCATGGAGAATTAATTAATTAATATTCCAAACTGCTGGTAAGACCAAATTTGAATTTACCTCCTATAGATAGGCCAGGGATTGCTATAAATAGGAAAGGACCCAGAAATGTTATTTTTAGAAGATGCTATTTTTAGTAGTTTCACCACTCGCCCGAGGTGGCCAAAATGCTCAATGGCCAAACTGCTATTTTTAGAAGTGTTATTTTTAGCAGTTCTATTTTTGGCACTAGCTAAATTTAGCATTTCTTGTTGCACACTTTTCAACAGGATGATGGATCCAAAGCCATCTTTTGTGCTTTTGAGGAAGAATCTTTGTGCTCATATTCCCCTAACATCCATTGTCACACAACCTCTCACCATATAAGTAGGCAACCAGAATCAATGACACCTCAACCTCCCTCCTTTTGCGCTTTATGTGATGAACCAGACCATCTTATCAACCAATGTCCTCGGTTACATGAATTTAGGAGGTATTAACCTGTCATTCATGTTTTCCATAACAATAGACCTAGGTTTAGATGCCATAGTTGCCTCCTTTGTACATGTAACCATCATACTCATCTTTTCCTAAACCTTTCTCAATACTGTGAAACAATGGCTTTTATGCGCTTATTCATCGCTTAGAACTCAACATCTGCCCAAACAGATACACCATCTTAGGTTCACACCACACCAATAAGGGATGATGGGTTCAGAACCATTTTTTGTGTGTTCAGAAAAGTAGCACTGCATGTGGTTCATCTAGGCACCCAACGACACATGCACCCTCCCCACACATGCACCCTACATGATAGACCCAACCATATGGACAATCAATGTTGGGAATTGAGAAAAATAAAAGACATATTTCTCTTATTGGCTCATATTCCTCAACCTACTCACTAAAATCAAGCTAGACACTCAACGATAATTGTCACATCTTCTCCCAACCACATCATACACAGAATTGTCAATACCTTCCACGCTTCCGAGAAGCAAGAGTAGCATTGAGGAAGACTAACATTGGGGGTGCACAATATGCTGATACTAATATATGAAGGCCGAAAACACCCCGGATTACCCCGTCTCATTACACCAACCTGGAGTCATCATCTCACACTATAAGAAATCCTGACACCCACACCATCTATAATCTTAGCACTAGTCTTGCATGCACTATTTGTACCATTGACTCCCATAGTTTAGAGACATGTCCTCCGTTACGTAAATTTGGATAACTTAGTATTCGACATCCCCAAGTTCACCATATCCTTGAATGTCTGCTTCTCATGCAAGAAGATACATTAGCTCCTAGGACACCGATGTTATCACAAGAATCTACTCCCACTCACCATCAATCTTCCATTACATAGATTCTACCACCACCTAATGTTGACGACATGAAATATCACATATGATTCATTTTCTCCTCCGTAGAAACCCTAATTCATGTTGTCTGCTCATCATTTTTTGGTGTTGAGACAAATAAACCCACCATGGCGATGGTACCATCACCAACTATGCTGACCCATCCCATATAAACATTGTCAAATTCGTTTGGTTTTATGGAATGAACCACCAAATCATTTTCTTTCTCATCTTGCAGCACAACTAAGCCTAAACTCCTCCCTCATGGCCTCACGCAACCTAGCTCAACATTAGATAATACTTTTCACTCAGATGATATATTATTGAGGCCATGACGGAGCCCGAGTGTCTGTGGGATGCCATACATAAGCATTCTTTCTTCCTACCTGAAAAAATGTTTCTGCCTATTAATGTAGCAATCCATGATAATTGCACAATAGAGTCAAAATATTTCCTTCCACTAGGAGAGATAGATTGGTTTAAAAATCCCATCCCAACACAAATTGCCTTTGAGGAAGGGAACATATCAAATATCTCACCTACCATTAAGGTCGATATTTCAAACAAACCTAGCATTCTCAAAGAGATATTTTTGATGGAAGCATACTTCCTTGAAGAGGTAACCTCATACAAAGCCATATTTCAAGAATATAGGTATATCTTCACATGGACTTACTTTGAGATTCCAAGCATGAGTCCCATCATCATGGAGCACCATATTAACACACGGCTTGACACTCACCCTATTCTATAAAAAAAAATCTTCTCCACCCTTCTATAGTTGAATCAATCAAGTAGGAAATTTAAAAGCTCCACAAAGCTGGCTTCATTTATCATATCACTTACACTTCTTGGGTTTCCAACCCTATACCCGTCATGAAAAATATGGCACCATTCACGTTTGTACTGATTTTCAAGATATGAAAAAAGCATGTCCCAAGGACAATTACCCTACACCATTCATCAACCAAGTTATCGATTCTTGTGTTGGTCATGAAGCACTATCCTTCATGGATGGGTTCTCCAGTTATAATTAGATTCAGATTCATCATACATATCAGTATAAAACAACCTTCACAACCCCATGGGGCATATTCACATACTGATTCATGTCCTTTGGTGTTAAAAATGCTGGCACCACCTGCAAATGGGCCATGAATTACATCTTCCACGATCTAGCTCATCTCATCCTCACCTATTTGGATGACCTCACCATACTATCCAAAAAGCATGCAAATCATTTGGAGGATCTCTGCCTAGTATTTCAGATATGCCAACAATACAACTTACGCTTGAATCCCCTCAAGTGTGTCTTCTACATCAACGCCTGAAAACTATTGCGATTTATTGTTTCCTAGCAAGGTATTCGAGTCAACCCTCTCAAAGTCCAAGCCTTTAGAGAAATACCACCTCCAAAACTTTAAGGGAGTTGCAAATATTACAAGGTAAATCCAACTTCTTACATTGCTTTGTTCCCGATTATGCTACATGTGTGCATGGCTTCTTGTGCCTACTTCATCAGAATATTCCCTTTGACTCAGATTATGAGGCCCAAAAATTATTCGAAGCCTTAAAAGATGCATTATCTTAAGCTCCATTGATTAGTCCCCCGAACCACATCAAGGATTATACCCTTTACCTATTAGCATATGACATAGCCATTGTTGGGGTATTAGTGAAAGAAGGATATGATAATAGAGAACATGTAATCTATTACATTAGAAAGAACCTCTCTAGGCCTGCCTTGAAGTATGAGTCAACTGAAAACACTGCCTTAGCCCTAGTACACTTCGTACAAAATATTCAGTGTTACATCATCTTACAAAACACCATGATAATATCAAATATCAATCCCATGGGATATTATATCACTCATAGTATGATGAACCACAAGTACGCTTGATGGGTAGTTATTTTGCAAGAATTTCACCTACAATTTGCTTCTCCAAAGAGCAAGAAGGCACTTATCCTTGCTGAGTTCATCACAAATCTCCCTATAGATACTCAAGGATACCCTATTAACGTTGCTTTCTGTAATGAACATGTATTCTTTGTATCAACATATGACACCTGGTATGATGACATCCTCCTCTTTCTACAGACTGAAAAGTTTAGACCTCAACTATCCTGTGATGATCGGAGGCACATTCACCAAAAATCCCCCCATTACCTCCTTATGGAAGTCACCCTTGATCGTCAAGGCATCTACACCATCCTTTGTCGATGCCTTACTCTCAACCAAGATGAGTAGGTCTTAAATGATTTCCATTGTGGAGCTTGTAGTGACCACCTATCAAGGATAGCGACCGCTCAGAAAATCCTCCATGTCGGTTATTTCTAGCCAACCCTATTATGTGACTGGATTCAAGCAGTCAAGTGATGTGAGCACTACCAAAGATATACTCATAAGGCACGAGCCCCACCAACTCCCCTTCACTAAGACATTGTCACTGACCCCTTTTGTAAATGGGGCATAGACTTCATGACCTACAACCATCCATCTTCACGCAACCATAAGTATATTGTGGTCTTCAAATTCAAGCTTCTGTGATCCATATCATAATATATCAAATATTTTTTCGGAAGAAGTCCCATTAAAGATTTCGTTCGACGCGTTTCAAACCAACAAGTGTGGTTCATCTTCAGGGAATGATGAAAAAACAGATATAGGAAGAAGGTTAAATAGGGAGGTAGGTCAACCTAACAGCTAGAAGAAAACGACTATATTAGACCAGGGGAGCAAAAGGAAAAGTTTAATATTATTTAATTTAATTTAATTAATTATTTAATTATTAATTTAATCAATATATATATCTATATATATATATATATATATATATATAATATATATATATATATATATATATATATATATATATATATTATATATATATATATATATATATAGATATATATATATATATATATATATAAATATATTATTTTTGAATGTCAACTTATTAACTCAATGGTTATATTTGACCAGGGTTTTAATAATATTTATTAATTTATAAAAGGGTTATACTTGAAACTATGTATTTATTATTAATATATTATCTTATTATCTCAACGACTATAATGTTTAATTAATTTATAAAACGACCGTTATTATTATTTTTTTATTTATTACTTCTATATATAAATAATTTATAAATTCCTTGTGTTTTTTTGTTTTTAATTCATATTACCAATAATGGATATAAATTTTAATAACACTAAATACTCATATTAATATTAATAATGCTAATATTTATTTCACTAATGCTAATATTAATAAGTATTATTAGTATTATGTGTTATTGTTATTAATATTAATATTAGTATTCAGTATTAATAATATTATTAATATGACTAAATCTTCAGCTTATGATTACTAAACTAATGTTTAACATTAATAAAAATAATATTATTAATATTAATGCTATTAATAATAATACCTAATAATAATTTTAATTATTTATATTAATTCTGGTCATACTAATAATTCTAATATTAATAATATTAATACTAAAAAATAGGAGGGGGGTGGGGGTGGGGGGGGGGGGGACAAAGGGTCAAGAAACAGACAGAAAAATGATGGAGGAAAACTAAGAAGAGAGGGCAAGAATCTAGCAGTTACTAATTTTCCAGTCATCATCCCTATTAATATTACTGGAAGACCTCTAAATTTCAATGGCTTCCCTAAACTTACGATGATGAAAATGAGGAATCTTAGTGATAACCCTAGCCTCCGCAATGCATATATGATGCTTGGTCTTCTCTGCATGTTCGGCCAAACCCAAAGATTTGGTCCTCCCATGCTTGATATCAATTGCGTTTTCTTAATCCTCTGGTTGATAGAACACCCAGTTTCACCGATTTATGAGGTTCCACAGGAACAAGGGATGATATAAACTCCTTTCATATCCATAGGGTTCACCTTATCTCTGATAGTCTTTAGGGAGCTTCTAATGGTGCTGAGGGGTTTAAAGGTTGAGGGAGTATTATGCTTTTTCAGGATTTTCGCAATCTTGTCTATCGTCCCTTGGATGAAGGGGAGGTGGAATCCTGAACTACGATCAATGGGTTCTTTCTTGAAATTGGGACCCTTACTCAATTTGAGGAAAGCTTGGACACCTTGTTGCCTACTATAACCATTCTGGACAAAAAAATTAAGAAGATGGGACTTTTCCTTAGAAAAGTGGTCGCCATCAGAAATTATGAGAGCACGAGTGGCTACCGTGTCGAGAACACCTATCTTCTGAGCAGGGAAAAGGCAGGAATTGGCATGAAGATACTGCTCAGTATGAGCCTTTTTTCAATATACCTCATCGGAGAAAGATCCATCAGCTTTCCTAGAAATGAGGACATCAAGAAAAGGGAGGCAACCATCGACTTCATGCTCCATCATAAACTTAATGGAATTAGACTAATTTTGAGATGTTGTAAATGTTAGTGCCTAGATGTACCTCAGGTTGAAAAGGTAGAATCCAGGGCCAACATCAAACCACGCTCAGCTTGGTAGCTAGCCCTAGCAGGTCAGGAGAGGGCTCTCTCCGGGTCAATCTCAGCAAATTATGATCGATGAGGGCTTGAGATGACTGATAGAAATATTGATCTTAGGATAGGTATATATGTGAAAAATTTTGATTGAATAACATGATGTTTTTGTTGGCTCAGATGGAAAGGTAGATTTTGGGTGCGAGGATTGAGGCTCAGTCTTGCAAAGATCTCAATGGGGCAAGGTTGGCAATTGTTTTTGGCACTTAAAATTGAATGAGATGGAAGGATTAGACAGGTGAGGAGATGAAGAGGGGAAGAAAACTCATGGATCCTCTCCAAATAGCTGAAAACATCAAAGACTAAAGCAAACCTCAAGTAGAGCATTGCAATTTCAATGGATTCTACTTACACTCTTGTTTGATTTAGCTAAGAAGAAATAAGAGATATAATGACATACAATCACTTAAATAAATTCAAAATTACAAAGGAAAGTAGTGTGCCAAGAAAAATTTCCACATGGATCCCAAAGAGTGCTCCAAATCCTGGTCTCAATTCCTTAGCCAAAATGCTGATATGAGTGTACAATGAAGCTCAAGGCTTTCTCAAAAGTCTAACCATGCTAATGACAGAAAAAACATAAGGTATAGGCAAAAAACAACTCATCCTAGCCTCCAGGGGTCGAGCTCATGAGTTTAGGAGTTGTTCCAACTAATTCTAAACTGAGAACTACAAATTAGGCAGTGGAATAGCATGCCTCTAAAAACTAGGGAACTATTTCATTCAGTTGCAAACTAACTTTTTATGGATGAATCTACCTCCATGAGTGAAAATTTGACATATTTACATCATGATCCATCAATTTATATTAAATTACATCACAAATTTGACACTAAGCATGTGAAAAAGTCAAACTAGCAAAAGATGGGTGTAAAACAGAGCATTCTTGATCAAACTAGGCAAAATTTCCTCTATGCGCCGCCCCTGATTCTCTATGCATTGTGCCTGTTTGGACCAATTTTTGAAGGCCTTTCCGGTGTCCAAATTCGCTCTAAGTGTGCGTGTTAGAAAGGTCTACCTGTCTACTTTCCAACCCAAGTGGAATGTTTCAATTTGGCCTCCATTTTCCCCTCCAAAAGTCATTTCTTCCAACACTGCTTCCTGTGTGTCAAAATAGGGGCAATAAGGTCATTTTTTGAGAGTTTTTTACCTTTTTGAGGGCTCAAAACTTGTCCAAATTTCTTCTCCATTGGTAGGAAAACATATTTTTCCATGCCAAATCCAAAAATGTTGAGTTTTTTTCATTTGAAGGCTCCTAGAAAAAGCTTGCGCCACGTGGCGCGACACATAGGGCAAAAAATTCTGTTTTTTGTGCCAAAAATTTCAAAAATGCAAAAAGTGCCCCAAATTTTTTGAAATTTGGGCTGAGCCTTCTTCATAAAGAATTGTGTTGGGCCAAGGAAGAATCAGCCAATATCTAAAGTCCTTCATGCTCCCTTTTCCTCTTTGATGCCTTATTCAATTTTTCCTTTAAGCTCCTGATTCTCACCTTGCAGACTTTGTTTCTCGCCATGTAATGATATGCCATATGTCTCAATATGTTTTCTCCTTGTTGGCTTTCTCCAACAACCTCTGTAAGTGGATATTGGCTCTTTCAAGCCATGGTTCTCAATTGTCATTGATCTCTTTCTCAAGTGAAGTGAGCTCCACCCGATTATGTTTTCCACTTTTGCAAGGCCTCCTTGGTGCATGCATTTATGTAGGAGAGTCACTTTGTGTCTCTTCATCTCGGTCATAGGAAGGATCAGATTCCATGTTTGCCAACTGTTTATGTTGTCTTGGAGGAGTATGAAGAGATTTAAGTGTCTTTGATCTTTTTCTGCCAAATGTATGAAAATGTATAAGGGACCGTGGAGGGAGAGGATATGAGGGGTTTTGGGAATGTTTGTTAACAAGATTTGGGGAATAAGGAGTTTAAGGAATAGTATTTAGGCTCTTTGGGACAACAATTAGGGTTTAGGAACATTTAGCTAGGGTTTGGGATAATGAGAATTAGGGATTTGGGGTTAGGGAATAGGTTTATGAAACTGGAAAATAAATCAAGGAGGGAGTGATGAAGTGGACTTGACAACAAAAACTCAAACTGCAAACCCTAAGCAATTGTTTTTGAGGAAAAACTATAAGGAGGTAGGGTTTGAAAAATTTCTCACTAAATCACCATAAACACCAAGGTAACTCATTCATTGGTCATGGGAGAAATGTTAGCTTACTTGAGCACAAGAATATTGAGCAAATTTTGCAATTTGGGAGAGTTTGTGAGTGAAATCAGGCTTCCAGCTCTATGCGTCACGCCACAAACCCAATGCACCGCGCCACCAAACCCTATGCGTAGCGCTTTTTGTAGGAGACATTTTTAGGCCTTCCCAATGTCCAAATTGGGAGCAGGATAGCTCGTTGGGAAGGCTATTGAGTATAATTTCCAACACAACTAGAATGTTTCAATTTGGAGTTCATTTTCCCTTTCAAAAAATCAAATCTCCCAAGACTGGTCAAAATCCGCAGAATGAGGCTGCCTAAAGGCAGAGTGCTATTGTAGTCAAATTTTGAAGGTCTTACTCAACTCCAAATTGAGCTCATGATAGCTCATTAGAAAAATATTTGTGTCTAGTTATCACTTGACTCATCAACCATGTCATTTGGCCAACCAAGCTAGGAGAAAACTTGATTTTCCGAAGGTCACTTCAAAGGTGCATCAATTCTCCTGAGGCAACTGTATTTTTGACATTTCTCTGAAACCATGACACCTATGTAAAAAGTAAAGAGGTTTTTCTTCCTTGGCGTATTATGGAAAAAAATCTCTCCCAGTTTACCCAAATTCATCTTTTATTGCTCAGAAACATCATTGGATTAAAACCTATCCCGATGTGTGGAACATGGGATTTGTCGAAAGGAAATGAAATGAAGGGGATAAGTGGCTTCTAAATTCTTGAGAAAATTTTTGGAAGTAGATAGGGATGTTAGGAAGTAGGGAAAAGTGGAATTTCAAAGAATGAGTGAGGGGAAGGGGTCCAAAAGGGAAAAACATAGGCCTAGTCTAGAAAATTGTCAAGTTGTAGCAAGAAACTAGGGTTTGTGCAAAAATGAGGAATTCGAGGGATCTCAGTGATTGGAAGTGTTTAATAAGGTACATTAAGGATAGGGGAAGGTGTATGAACACCTGGATACAAGTTTTTCTAATGATTTGATCATCCAAGAGAAATTACCTTCAAAACCGTAGGAGAGGGAAATGAACTTTACCTAGGCGCAACTGAAGAATGAACAAGGTGTAAAATGACCCATTGGACCCTGACATGATGATGACAACCCTTAGAATGATGGTGTACTCAACTGAATGGTGACATGGACTGACATTTGGACAACGTTGAAAGGATTAAAAGCAAGCCCTAGACCTAATGCCTAGTGACCAAATTTTGCTTGAAGACTCACTGAAATGACAAAATTTGACCTTGACACCTTAAAATCACTTTGTAAGAGCATGTTTGATCACTGGATGAAGCCTAAAAATACTGAAACTAACATTGGCTCCAATGGGGATGGTAGCTCCTTGGAGGTGCCAAGAACTACAGATATTTGGAAAGCAAACAATTCCTTCATCCTTTGGGCAATGGAGTCAAAAACTCAAGCTGAAATGCGTGACTGAAAACTGATGACTCGATGACAAAAATTGACTCTCACTCAAATAAAAACTGACTCGATACTTAAACACAACCGAAAAACTAGAAATGATGCTCAATATGAAGCTTATTCAATACAACCTACGCTAGTTGTTCCATTCATCACCTGATCAAGTGAAGTGAAACAATCAATGCAACCAAGTAAGTATTATGGCTGTTGTTTGAATTCTTCGCAAGTGCTCGCTTATGAACAATAAGAGAGAACTACTAAAAGGCAACTCCCATGACAACTTAGAAACAGATCCGTTGAATTATATGGATTCTCTATCTGCCTCCAAAAACACTGCATAAGGATCTTGAAGTTCATGCACACTGGGACTTAGCTCATCCAATGGATTACTTCTCTTCTCCTCATTCCATGAATGCAAACTTTCATCTGAGCTTTGTGACGAGACTCCTACTGAAAATGACAAAGAAACTGGCTGTCGGATCAAGTTTGTATCAGTACATGTTTCAAGCTCACATATAGTCAATGGAGAAGGACTTTGATTACAGACATCATCCAAAACATTAGCTATTGGATCATGAAAAACCTGAAAATATTGTTGCAACCCATTTTCTATTGGTTCTGATGAGATTACATGATTTCATATAGGCTGCTCATTTGAAGATATACTATGCAGTTTTCCCTTCAAAAACTAAAATGATTCAAAACAAAAAGGTACGGAATCATCTCGTATCATTTCATCGTATGTGCCAGCTTCCAAGTCCTCATATGCAACTTGACAATCAATGGCATTCATGGGCTGCAAATTTGGATATAAGAAGTCTTGAACAAGGTTTTCATTGCCCTCCAGAGGGTTCAAATCAAGACTTGTCGATAGTTGATTTCTGATTGCATGGAAGTTGTCTCTGATGAACTGAAACGAATCAAAACAAAAGGCAAAGATCCTTCACTTACTTCAAAATTTGTTGCACTTTCCTCGTCACTGTCATAGATGATATGCATCAGTTGATCACTGTATTCGAGCTACTGTAAGTGAACTTCCTCCTCCCACAAACTAGCTGCTGATTTATCTGCAAGATTAGCTTCTGTTTGGAGAACATAATCATCATCATACTGGTCAAACTGAGGCAAATCATTAGTATAAAACACATCATCAAGCATACATGTCATATCAATAGATCTCTCTTCTCCAAGATGATCTATAAGACAATCATTATTGGATCTATGACAAATGGGATAAGAAAGAAGATGTTTTGGATCAGAAACTTATTCTTCTTCAATCAGCAAGCCATGGGCTTGAACATCATACTCATTCCTTGTGGTGATCCTTTGCATCATCTCTTCCACTGCACTTACAAAAATGTCAAGCTTTACCTCTAGAGATGTTGATTCCTCCGGATCTATGTTTTTCATCTCTTCTTCCTTCAACTTTTCCCTTCGGATCAACAAATGAGCCTCTACATCTACTGCATGTTTTGCATCTCTTCAAGTGTTGCAAGATTCCTTTCTCTCAGCTGGAACTCCATTTCTAGATCAAAGGCAGCTGGGTAGTGCAAGAGAGCGGATCCAAGAGGAGGTCTTATATTAACCACCATTGAAAAATAAACTTGGTTAAATATGGCAGAAAAATTGTGTACTATCTCCCCTGGAAGTCTTTTTAGCTGGTTATACTCTTCTGTAATCAAGAAAGGGTTCTGTCTTACCACCCACCTGTCGAGGAAAACTTTGATGATTTGCTGGAAATCTGAGATGCTTGCATCAAGCAGGGTTTTGAACCAACTCTTGACTTTGCCTTGAAACGAAAGAGCAAAAAGCCTAACACTGACATCTTCTTCATAAACTTCAAAAAGGTCAAGAAAAGACTCAAAATTCAGAACATGTCTCTTAACAGTGATGTTTTCACGTTCACCACAAAAATCTCGGTAGATATAGGTCATGATTTTTAGGGAAAGCATGGAATATAGGAGGTAAAATCAGAGGCTTGTATCGATCTGGAATTTTACAAGGTATAGGGGTATGCAAAAATGTTGCAGAATCAGTCTTGGTCTCTTGAGGTTCATTAGTTTGAAGATGGTCATCACAAGATTCAGAAGAAGGGTCTTGATCAAGATCAAAGGCATATGAATTTTTGGTATTTACAATCTTCAAAGGGAAAGAATCAACTGCAGGCCTGGGATCTTTTCTCAAGAACAATATACTTTGCAAAGCCTTCTTGACATTCTCAGGAAAACAGAAGAAATAATTTACAACAAAGAACAAAATGTCTTGGATGGAATTCCAACTTGAATATCTGATCTTTGCATATTGTCCTTTCATGTTTCTGCTGGTCTGGTTCATCCTCCATTGGAGTCTTTGGATCTGATCTCGAAAATGATTTGGAGTTGCCAGGTGAATGATTTCAACCTTTCTGGTGTCTGATCATTGTCCACCATCAACAATCAGATTTGAACTTGATACAAGTTACTGGGGCAATTTGCAAGTCAGATGTTCAGCTTATAAGACTAAACCTGAGATTGACTGAAGCAACTTTCATCTACTTTTGCTAATGCAAAGCAAGAGTGTTTCGAAGGCTACCTAGCTAACTTTAGGCTCTGTCTGTAGTTTATAAAGCAAAAACATTAACAAACAAATAAAATTTTCTTCCCTAGCAGAGTCACCACTATGTTAGTGCCTATATTTACCTCAAGTTAGAAAGGTAGGATCTAGGGCCAACATCAAACCACGCTTAGCCTGGTAGCTAACCCTACCAGGGCATGAGAGGGCTCTCTCTAGGTCAATCTCAGCAAATTATGTTCGATGAGGGCTTGAGATGACTGATAGAAATACTAATCTTAGGCTAGGTATATATTTGAAAACGTTTGATTGAATAAAATGATGTTTTTGTTGGCTCAGATGGAAAGGTAGATTTTGGGTGCGGGGATTGAGGCTCAATCTCGCAAATATCTCAATGGGGAAAGGTATGAAATTGTTTTTGGCACTTAAAATTGAATGATATGGAAGGATTAGACAGGTGAGGAGCTGAAGAGGACAAGAAAACTCATGGATCCTCTCCAAATAGCTGAAAACATCAAAGACTAAAGCAAACCTCAAGTAGAGCACTATAATTTCAATGGATTCTACTTACACTCTTGTTTGATTTAGCTGAGAAGAAATAAGAGAGATAATGGAATAAAATAACTTAAATAAATTCACAATTACAAAGGAAAGCACTATACCAAGACAAATTGCCACATGGATCCCAAAAGGTGTTGCAAATGCTGGTCTCAATTCCTTAGCCAAAATGTTGACATGAGTGTACAATGAAGCTGAAGGCTTTCTCAAAAGTCCAACCACGCTAATGACTGAAAAAACATAAGATATAGGCAAACAACAACTCATCCTAGCCTCCAGGGGTCGAGATCATGAGTTTAGGAGCTGTTCCAACTAATTCTAAACTGAGAACTACAAATTAGGGAGTGGAATAGCATGCCTCTAAAAACTAGGGAATTGATTCATTCAGTTGCAAACGAACTTTTTATGGATGAATCTACCTCCATGAGTAAAAATTTGACATATTTACATCATGATCCATCAATTTATATTAAATTACATCACAAATTTGACACTAAGCATGTGAAAAAGTCAAACTAGCAAAAGCTGGGCAAAAAACAGAGCATTCCTGGTCAAACTAGGCCAAATTTCCTCCATGCACCGCACCTGATTCTCTATGCATAGCGCCTGTTTGGGCCCACGTTTGAAGGCCTTTTCGGTGTCCAAATTCGCTCTAAGTGCTCTTGTTGGAAAGGTATGCCTGTCTACTTTCCAACCCAAGTGGACGTTTTCAATTTGGCCTCCATTTTCCCCTGCAAAAGTCAGTTATCCCAACACTGCTTCCTGTGTGTCAAAATAGGGGCAGTAAGGTCATTTTTTGAGTGTTTTTGACCTTTTTGAGGGCTCAAAACCTGACCAAATTTCTTGGCCATTGGTAGGAAAACATATTTTTCCATGCAAAATCCAAAAATGTTGAATTTTTTTCATTTGAAGGCTCCTAGCAAAAGAGATCGCCACGTGGCGCAACGCATAGGGCAAAAAATTCTGTTTTTTGTGCCAAGAATTTCAAAAATGCAAAAAGTGCCCCAAAGTTTTTGAAATTTGGGCTAAGCCTTCTTCATCAAGCATTTTGTTGGGCCAAGGAAGCCTCAGCCAATATCTAAAGTCCTTCATGCTCCTTTTGCCTCTTTGATGCCTTCTTCAATTTTTCCTTTAAGCTCCTGATTCTCGCCTTGCAGACTTTGTTTCTCACCATGTAATGATATGCCATATGTCTCAATAATGTCTTCTCCTTGTTGGCTTTCTCCAACAACCTCTGTAAGTGGATATTGGCTCTTTCAAGCCATGATTCCCGATTAGCATTGATCTCTTTCTTGAGTGAAGTGAGTTCCACCCGGTTATGTTTTCCACTTTTGCAAGGCCTCCTTGGTGCATGCATTTCTGTAGGAGTCACTGTGTGTCTCTTCATCTCGGTCATAGGAAGAATCAGATTCCATGTTTGCCAACTATTTGTGTTGTCTTGGATGAGTATGAAGAGATTTAAGTGTCTTTGATCTTTCGCTGCCAAATGTATGAAAATGTATAAGGGACTCTGGAGGGAGAGGATATGAGGGGTTTTGGGAATGTTTGTTAACAGGATTTGGGTAATAAGGGGTTTAAGGAATAGTATTTAGCCTCTTTGGGACAACAATTAGGGTTTAGGAACATGTAGCTAGGGTTTGGGATAATGAAAATTAGGGATATGGGGTTAGGGAATAGGTTTATGAAATTGGAAAATAAATCAGGGAGGAAGTGATGAAGTGGACTTGTCAACAAAAACTCAAACTGCAAACCCTAAGCAATTGTTTTTGAGGAAAAATTGTGAGGTAGGGTTTGAAAAATTTCTCACTAAATCACCATAAACACCAAGGTAACTCATTCATTAGCCATGGGAGAAATGTTAACTTACTTGAACACAAGAATATTGATCAAATTTTCCAATTTGGGAGAGTTTGTGAGTGAAATCAGGCTTCCAGCTCTATGCATCGTGCCACAAACCCAATGCGCCGTGCCACCAAACCCTATGCATAGTTCTTTTTGCAGGAGACTTTTGGAGGCCTTCCCAGTGTCCAAATTGGGCGCAGGATAGCTTGTTGAAAAGGTTATTGATTCTAATTTCCAACACAGCTAGAATGTTTCAATTTGGAGTTCATTTTCGCCGTCAAAAATCAAATCTCTCAAGAATAGTCAAAATGTGCAGAATGAGGCTGCCTAAAGGCAGAGTGCTGTTGCAGTCAACTTTTGAAGGTATTCTTCAACTCCAAATTGAGCTCATGATAGCTCATTTGAAATAAATTTTTATCTAGTTATCATTTTAGTCATCAAAAAAGTCATTTGGCCAACCAAGCTAGGAGAAAACTTGATTTTCCCAAGGTCACTTCAGAGGTGCATCAATTCTCCCAAGGCAACTGTATTTTTGACATTTCTCTGAAACTATGACACCTCTATAAAACGTGAAGGAGGATTTTCTTACTTGGCCTATTATGGACCAAAATTACTCTCAGTTTTCCCAAATTCATCTTTTATTGCTCAGAAACATCATTGGAGTAAAACTTATCCTGATGTGTTGAACAAGGTATTTGTCGAAATGAAGTGAAATGAAGGGGATAAGTGGCTTATAAATTCTTGAGAAAATTTTGGAAAGTAGAGAGGGATGTTAGGAAGTAGGGGAAAGTGGAATTTAAAAGATTGAGTGAGGGGAAGGGGTCCAAAAGGGCAAAACACATGCCTAGTCTAGAAAATTGTCAAGTTGTAGCAAGAAACTAGGGTTTCTGCAAAAATGAGGAATTAGGGGGATATTAGTGATGGGAAGTGTTTAGTAAGGTACATTAAGGATAGGAGAAGGTGTATGAACATCCAGATACAAGTTTTTCTAATGATTTTATCATCCAAGAGAAATTACCTTCAAGACCCTAGGAGAGGGAAATGAAATTTACCTAGGCGCAACTGAAGCATGAACAAGGTGTAAAATGACCCATTGGACCCTGACATGATGATGAAAACCCTTTGAATGATGGTGCACTCAACTAAATGGTGACATGGACCGACATTTGGAAAACTTTGAAAGGAGTAAAAGCAAACCCTAGACCTAATGCCTAGTGACCAAATTTTGCTTGAAGACTCACTGAAATGACAAAATTTGACCTTGACACCTTAAAATCACTTTGTAAGAGCATGTTTGATCACTAGAGGAAGGATGCAAAGATTGAAACTAACAGTAAACGTAGATCAAATTTATCAGGCCCATGCTGCCATATGGTGCAGGTGTCAACAACAAATATTTTCCAGAGCTTAGGTTTAAATAAAGTAGAGGATAAAGCCTTGGATTCAAAATCTTCCATGAAAAGGTTAGCAATGATAGGGGATAGGGGGGAACCCATGGCCACCTGACACGTTTGTTCATAGAACACATCTTCAAAACAAAAAAAAGGTGGAGGTGAGGGAGATCTCAACGAATTGAGCCATGTCAGTATAAGTAAGACAAAAGATAACATCTAGGGCTTCCTTAATGGGGATGCTAGTGTACACGGAAACAAATCAAAACTAACAAGATTGTCACCTGGTTGAAATTTTGTATCCTTCAACTCTCTAACAAAAGAAGAGGAGTCTTTGACAAAGGACTCTGTCTGCCCCACAAGGGGCTTCAACTTCATGACTAAATACTTAGCTAAAGGTGTTAGGCCCCTATACTACTAGTGTAACCCATTATTGTTATTAGTACAACCCACTTATTATATTGATGTACCCATGTAGTGCCCATATTATTACTATTGTGCCCCATAGAAGCCCACTATTGTTATTATTGTGCCCTTACATTATTATTGTTATGTCGGCTCTAATTATGTTATGACCCCTTAGACTCCTATATATAGAAAGGAGGTCTTTTCATTTGTATCATCCAAGAATTGCTCATTTGTTTATGTAAAGGAGCTTGCCCCCTCGAAGAGGTTGAATTCTAAGGCGTTCATCTCTCTTTTCTATCTTTTTGTGAGCTAGTTCCATAACATTTGGTATCAGAGCTTTGGATTCTAGGGTTTCGCTGCTCCAAACAGGTCATCATGGCATTTTCGCTATAAATTTGTTTCTGCAACGTTTCAGAATTTGCAAAAAAACCCATTTGAGAAGAAATCGCGCTGAACGTCAGGTCCAAATTTCGGATATTTTCGCGCAATATTTGCGGAGATATGATCTGAGGAAGTTGGTCTTTTTGTAGACTCCTCAATTACTTTCCAAACAGGTGACCTGGGAAAAATCGTCCTAACTTTCTCTCTAGGGATCAGATTGAAATTTCGTAAGAAGGTACAGAAAGAGGACGAACTGTAGTTTCTTGTATACATTTTTTATATCCTAAGGTCGAAACAGTGACACGTGGCACGTCGTACAAGTTCGCTCTACTGAACTAGTTTATAATCAAGTCACTGTGAGAGATTTCAAATAACTCTTCCTTGGAGAATCCAATTTGGGTCAGACTAGTGGCATTGGAAAGAGGACACAGAGGGCTACTATAGGTTGCAATTTTAGAACTTAAAGATCTAAAAGTACAGAGTTACAGTCGTTTCAAGATTGAGCTCCTAAAATCAAGAAAAAGCAAGATGAGGAAGTTTGATGGCAAGGATCTGGTAAATTGGATACTTCAAATGGAGCAATACTTTGATCTACATGGTGTACAATTATTACAAAAGGTATGTATTGCATCTTCATATTTATACCCAGATCAATTTTTATGGTATGAAGGGCTTTGTTCTCGTAAACAACTTGTTACGTGGTCAATTTTCATGGTGGAAATGATAGCACATTATGAGGATACAAAGAGAAACACCTTCTTTAGAACAACACCACAACAATTGGAAAGAGTAAAAGGGCTTTGTAACATAGTGGAAAGAAAAATTATGGAAACTAGGAAGCCTACCCCTCACAACAATAAATATGGAAGTGTTGTTTCTCCTAGCCTTCCACAACCTACAAGGTTTACACCACAACAATTGGAAGAAAAAAGAGAAAAAGGGCTTTGTTACAATTGTGATAGCAAATTCACTAAAGGTCATAAGTGTGCTGAGAAGAAATTATTTTACATAGAATATGAAGAGGAGGAAGAAAAGGATCAAGAAACATCAAAAGAAGAAGATATACGCCAGGACCCCACCCCAAAGAAAGAAGAAATGAATCAGACCATATCTTGTAAAGCATTGGCAAGAATTACCACTCCTCAAACTCTCAAGATAGAAGGACATATCAAGAAGAAAAAGGTGCAAGAAGTGAAAGATCACATCGAGAAAGAAGAAATGAATCCAACCATATCTTGTAATTCATTGGTCGAAATTACCACTCCTCAAACTATCAAGATATAAGGACATATCAAGAAGAAAAATGTTCAAGAAGTGAAAGATCACATCGAGCATCAAAAACTGAATCTGACCATATCTTGTAAAGAATTGGAAGAAATTACCATTCCTCAAACTCTAGAGATAGAAGGAAATATCAAGAAGAAAAAGGTCCAAGTAGTGAAATATCACTTCGAGCATCAACAACAAGTTCTCCAAATTTTAAAGGATAATGCCACTTTGGTGCAAAATCAAATGAAACAACAGGTAGATCAACATCGTAGTGAATTTGTTTTTGATGTAGGTGATTGGGTATTCTTACTGCTACATCTCAAGCAAGCTATTTATGAGAAGGAAATGTTGGCAATACTACATGCACTTAAAAAATGGCGACCTTACCGAATGGGAAGACTCTTCAAGGATGAGGATGTGGAAGCATTGTTTTGTGGTATTTCTATTATCCAACCAGATTGGATAAACAAAGAAAGGGATGAATGGAAGAAGGACAAAGAAGTATGGCCACTTATTCAAAAGTTGCAAAATATCCCAATTTAAACAATATTGCTAGAAATTGAAGAGGGAGGAAAAATCATATTGGAACCTGGAGCAGTCACAAAAACAAGAACCCAATAGCTACGAAATTGACCAATTTTAGAGTATCTCATCAAGTGGAAGAACTTACTCGCTGAAGATTCCACATGGAAGGACAAGAATATTATACAAAAGCATCAAAAGCTACTCAAGCGTTGAGGACAATGCTTTTTGAAGGAGAGGGGCATGTTAGGCCCCTATACTACTAGTGTAACCCCTTATTGTTATTAGTACAACCCACTTATTACATTGATGTACCCATGTAGTGCCCATATTGTTACTATTGTGCCCCATAGAAGCCCACTATTGTTATTATTGTGCCCTTACATTATTATTGTTATGTTGGCTCTGATTATGTTATGACCCCTTTGACTCCTATATATAGAGAGGAGGTCTCTTCATTTGTATCATCCAAGAATTTCTCATTTGTTTAATGTAAAGGAGGTTGCCCCCTCGAAGAGGCTGAATTCTAAGGCGTTGATCTCTCTTTTCTATCTTTTTGTGAGCTGGTTCCATAACAAAAGGGAAGGTTGGCCCACCAATGGTGTTGACAATGGGTCTAAGGGGGAATCCTTCTTTATTGATTTTGGGAAGCCCATAGATCCTGGGAGTGATAGGACTACTTTCAATAAGCTTATTGCTAAAGGAGCCACAGTGCTGCTAGATTTAATAGCAAGAGTGACCGCCTTAGAAATATTCTTCAAGGGATTCTTGTCAAGTTTTCTGTAGCTTCCATTGTTGCTCAGATGATCCAAAATCTTCTCTCAATAATCTGCCTTATCAAGGATAATAACAACCCCACATTTGTCAGCTTTCAAAACAACGATGTCTTGGTTCCTGTTAGCTCTGCTACAGTTTGCAACATTTGATGGATTAAATCAGGTCAAACAGTGTTGGTTTCGGTTGTAGAGGGTTTGCAATTATTTACTTTATCATTCGCCTTCATTTACCTTATTCCTTTTACTCTGTTACCCCTGTTTCATCCTTCCTTGCCTTTCTCTTTATTCTCCCCATATTCATTATTGTTGTTCGCCTTTATAAACCCCCGATAACCTTCAAAACCCCGCTTAAACCCTTTTTACCAACTCTAGGGCATTTTTTAATTAAACATTAAAAAGCCCTCATAACCTGTTTAAAACCCATATAACCCATTTAAACCTCGTTTAAATGCATTTTTCATTTAATCCCTGGCTCTAAGGTTTTAATCCATTATAGCCATGCATATAATAAAAATTATATAACTCAGCGAGCCCGTACTCGTCACGTCGTTCAACAAAAATGTGCATTAATCCTGGCCATCCATTCATACTACGGAGATCTAATGGTTATCATAGCCCCCGCTCCCATAAACTGCTTGGCTGTTAGCTCGCGGGGAAGCGGTTTCTTGTCGACCATGTGGCGCAATTTAACAGGATCGCGCTGTCGGTCCTATAAACCGCCTTTTCCCGTAAAGCAGTGTGGGGAAACCACTTACCGCCCTTCCGGTACGACTCCCCACCCGTTAACCCGCAATCAACTCCACTGCCTGTCAGCCATCAGATCTCCCTGATCATGATCCGACGGTCCACGATCCTCCTTTTCGAATTTCTTCCTGATGGCTTCCATAATCCAATCTGTACCATTTGTTTACATGATCCGACGACTGCTATTGATCCCTGTGCCTCTGTGTCTTCCATCGCCTCCCGCCATCAGATCTAGGCCATCCATCTGAGCTATCCAACGGTCAGCATTCATGCCCAACTCCTCATCCATTTTCAATTTACTTTTTAATGTTTTCGGCCTGTTTTGTGTGCGCGAAGAAGGAAGAGATGATTCAATACTTTTCACATTAAATTCTCAGCTACTTGCATTCATGTAATAGCATGGTCAAGGACAAGAAGGACGGCCTCAAGCAGATGAAGGTATTAATCAGTTATGGAGCCTTGTACACATTACATTCCATATGCTCAGAGAAGGACGACAAAGTAGTAAAAAGGTTGATTTATTCATTAAGACCATCAGATTGTAGCAGACAAATTATCAGAAGAGTTAATATGCGTGGGTGGTCCATTATGACCCCTCCCCGTGGAACTCAGCAGAGTGTTTTTGCAAACAAATTCTATATAGACTCAGGATAAATATGTAATGAGGTTGATGAGTGTTATTCTGATGTAAGCTTCAACTTCTGGAGACTGCAACTATTGTGACACCTGCAGCTTCTAGTCTTCATTTCCGGTTAATGCAAGCTTCTTTTGCTGTCAATTGCTCACTTTTCACTTCTTCTTCTTTGTTCCAGGTTGTGCTTGCTATGCATTTATTCATGTGTTGTTGATGTTTAGCATTAGAGGGGCTTTCATCCCACCTTTGTGTTTGAATTTAGCATGTATCATTGAATTTGTATGTAGGATTCTGTTGTTTTATTGCGAGAGAGCTGTCATCCTGTCTGTGTATTAGAAAACATATTTACAGACCTTTTAATTAGTTGTAGCTAGCTATCACAGGGTCTTGTGCATCTGCTGGTGTGAGTAGTATTCTCCATCATCATATTTTCTTTAAAACTGTGAGTAATTGGTGGTCTAAAGCCTTGTAGTCTGGGGGTGTTCACTCATGTCTGGGGTCAAGCATAGTAGAAGTGGTTATCTAGCTCAAATATGCAACATTTCTTTCATTCATCCATCAATTTTCCAACATATTGTTGAGTTTGTAATGTTCCCGAGCATCTCTAATATACAACCTAGGAGAGTTTCTTGGGGTGATAACATTAATTGGTGCCATTGCCGGGGAGAGGAGAATTGAAGCTTAGCTTCCCTGAGAGAACGACACAACTTCAAGCTTTGATGATAGACAAGGTTTGAACACAGTTTCTGGTTGTAATCATCTATCTGGCGACTCCACTGGAGGAAGACCATCCTTTGGTGACTCCACATTGAAGTTCTGGCTCAGTTTGTGAGAAATACTCCAAGAAATCCTCAAAAATCATCAGCCAAACCAGTGCCTGAACCTGAGAGGACTGTAAAATCGAAGAAAGCATCACAAAAAGGGGCATCAGGATCAGGTAAGCCTAAGAAATCTCATGCATCTCTGAAAGATAAAGTTGTTGCTGAAGATTTACAGTTTGAAGATTTAGAGCACAACACTGTTAATAAGGAAAAACCTTCAGATATTAGTTCAGCCCCTTGTGCAGTTAGTTCCCCTTTGAATCTTAGTCCAAAGAAAGCTTCCCATTCAGTCCAAAGCATCCCTTTATCTCTGCCATCCATCACATTACTCCCTACCATTCAATCTGCTAGTATTCTTCCAAATATTCCAATCATGGCAGGAAAACAAGCACCTACGAGGATAGAAAAAGTTGTAGCTGCCAGATATGGACCATTGGTATTGCTTGTGCCTTTAAATCCTATGCTTGTGGGAGAATATAAAAAATATATGCCTAAATTCACTGGAATAGAGGGAGTAATAGCAGAAGAACACCTAGAAGCTTTTTACAGTTATGCTGATAATTTAGATATAAGTGAAAGTGATGTGTGTATGAGAGTTTTTGTCCAGAGCTTTAATGGAGAGGCTAGGAAGTGGTTTAGAGAACTACCCTAGAGATCTATAATAGGTATTGAAGCATTAGATGATGAATTTTTGAAGCAATGGGGAGATAAAAAGGACTTGCTGTATTACCACACTGAGTTTGGTAATCTGAAGAGGGAAATTGGTGAATCTTTGCCTGATTTTAATAAAAGATTCAATCGAATGTATAGTAAGATACTAGCTAAGGTAAAGCCTACGCCTACCTCTGCCAAACTCACTTATGCCAATGCTTTTGACTCTGATTTCTGCTTGTTGTTGAGAGAAAGGAGATGTGCTACTCTAGCAGACATGCAGGATGCAACACTAGAAGTAGAGTCTAATATTATGCCTGCAGAAAAGCTTAAAAATCAAGCTGACAGAAGGAGGTAGAGAGCTCAGGCTTCTACTTCTTCTACTTCATCTTCAGAGCCTAAATTGGACAAAATGAATAAGATGATAGAGTCATTGGCTGCTGAAATTTCTAAGCTGAAAGTTGAACAAAATTCAGGGAAAACAAGGCAACAGAACACATTTGTTCTAGGAAATCTTATTCCTTTCAGAAGAGTAAATGAGCAGTTACAAATTATGCAAAGGGGTGAAGATTCAAAAGAAGATAAAAGAGTTAAATCTCCTTTCCAAAATCTAGTCATGGAGGAGGAACAATTTGAAGAAGATGAGGATGAAATCCACTGCATGGAAGATAAAGGTAGCACTGCATTTTTGACTTTGGCCGCTTATGAAGAGTATTTGTTGCAGGAACAAGACAGTCAAGAATGGGATAGAGAAGCTGTCCTACAAACTGAACAGTAGCAGATATACAACCTAAGGTAAAATGCAAAAAATGTCAAAGAGAATCCTGCACAAAGAGCTATTGTCCAAACAAAACCACAGAATATCAAGCAGAGAAGGCCAGTAGCTGATCCAGTCATCCTCAAAGCTCCAGTTCAAGAGGTAAAAAGTTCTAATAAGTCATCTTCTTCTTTCAACTTTGAGTCAGAAGTTCAGAAATTGAAAATATCTGTGCCTCTGGTTGAGTTGGTGAAGAGTGAAGTATTTAGGAAGCCTATCCTTGAAGCCCTTGAGCTAGAAACCAAACAAACCTCCACTGACTGTTAATTTTCAAGATGACAAACCTGCCATTGTGCTCAGCCCTATGATTGAACCTACTGATAATAATTCTCCACCTTTTTATGTCTCATTGACCATTGATGACAAAATCCTTCACAATTTCTTGCTAGACACAAGGGCCAGCCACAATTTAATGCCTAAAGCTATCATGAAAGAGTTAGGCTTTGATATCACTAGACCCTATCATGATTTGTATTCTTTTCATTCAAGGAAGGTGAAATGTCTTGGATTGATTAAATATTTGGCCATTACCTTAACTCAGCTACCCATGAAGAGTATGATGATGGATATTGTGGTAGCAGATGTCCCTCCTAAGTTTGGCATGTTGCTGTCTAGAGGGTGGATTAAGAGACTAGGTGGGACATTACATAATGATCTTTCTTATGCCACTGTCCCAGTTTTTGGAGGAGAAAGTAGGGGATTCTATAGAGAAGCACAGTTGGCATACATCATCAGTGATGAGAAGAATCCTACCAATCATCCCATATATGCAGTGGACACTGATTTTGGAGCATGTATTCTCCAAATAGAGGAAACTCAGAAGGCGTCGATGCAGATCAAGAAACCAACAGTTCAAATCAAGCAAGAGCAAGGAAGTCAGATTTGGGAGATGTTCTTTGATGGAGCATGTTCCAGGGAGACTGCAGGATCAGGGGTGGTGCTAGTGTCTCCAGAGGAAGAAAGCTTTCAACTGTCTTTTAAGCTGGTTTTTCAAGTGACAAACAACATAGCAAAATATGAAGCAATGCTGTTGGGCCTTAATGCAACAAAAAACAGAGGAATCAAGAATATAAAGGTATTTGGAGATGCCGATTTAATTATACAACAAGTAAATAAAACATTTCAGGCAAAGCACCCAAGGCTAAAAGCATACAGAGATGAGGTATGGAGAATTAAAGAATCTTTTGATTATTTCTGTATTTCATACATTCCTAGAGCCCAAAATAAGCTTGCTTATTCCCTTGTTGTTTCTGCTAGTCTATCTATCCCTCCCATGCCTCCCAAACTAGTTTACAAAGTCTAGGTGATGTATAGACCATCATTGACTGATAATGTCCACCATTGGAAAGTTTTTTGATGATGATCATGAGATAAATAGGTTCCTTCAAGTCATTGATGAGTTCTCTGAAATGAAAATTGACCAAGAGAATTATGCCTTGTTAGAAAATCACCAGTCCCAGTTTAGAAATAAAATTGGTAAAGACAACATCGTCCAGCTTCCTAGTAACCATATTACTAAGGGTTTAATTCCTCTTGAAAGATTGTTTGACCAAAAAGATGTGCCTTACAAGGCTGCCCAAATAGAAGATCAATCTGCAGTCTGTAAGCATGATATAGGAAGTCCAGGTCAGCCTAAATATGTAAATTTATCCACTCATTTGTTAGCTCATCAAAGTGCTGAGTACTGCAATTTAATGAGGCAGTTCGCTGATGTGCTTGCTTAGGAGTATAGTGATCTGAAAATATATGACAAGAACATAATTCAGAATAAAATCCCTCTAGAGAAAGATACTATGCCTTTCAAACAGAAGCTGAGACCAATAAATCCCATGCTTCTTCCTCTAGTTGAGAAAGAAATTAAAAAATTGCTGGCTGCTAAGATCATTGTTCCTCTTAGATATTCCAAATGGGTATCCAACTTAGTGGTAGTAAGGAAGAAGGGTGGAGAATCAAACTATGTTTTGATTTTAGAAATTTTAACAAATGCTCGAAGAAAGATAATTATCCCCTACCGAAGATGGAGCATTTGTTGCAGAAGGTCTTAGGAGCCAAAGTAATGTCTTTCTTGGATGGATTTTCAAGTTTCAATCAGATTACTGTGCACCCAGAAGATCAAGATAGGATTGCATTTACCACTCCTTGGGGCACTTTTATGTATGCCAAAATGCCATTTGGATTGATGAATGTTGGAGCCACCTTTCAGAGAGCTATGGATATAGCATTTGTGCGAGAGAAGGACAAATTTGTGCTTATCTACCTTGATGACATAACTGTATATTCCAGCAGCCATCAAAATAATTTACAACATTTGAAAAGAGTATTTTTGAAGTGTAGAAGGTTTGGAATATCAGTCCATCCTAAAAAATCTCAATTTGCTTTAAATGAAAGCAAGCTGCTAGAACATATTGTGTTTGCTGCAAGTGTTCAGATTGACCCAGAAAGAGTCACAGCAATACAAACTTTGTCTGTCCCTAGATCAAAGAAGGATATTCAGTCTTTTTTGGGAAAGATAATTTTTGTAAGAAGGTTTATTTCAAATTTTGTTGAATATGTGAAGCATATTACCTCCATGTTAAAAAAAGGGGCAGAAATCAAATGGACTCATACAGTAAGAAAATCATTTGAGTCTATTAAAAAGGCTATTATGGAGGCTCCCACATTAATAAGTCCAGACTACAACAAGGAGTTCCACATATTTTCTTTTGCCTTTGAAGACACCATTGCAACAGTTTTATTGCAGGCAGATGAGGAAGGTTCAGAACATCCAGTGGCATTTTTCAGCAAGAACTTAAGGGATGCTAAACTAAGGTATGATATTATTGAAAAACAGGCATATGCTCTTATCAAATCCTTGAAAGCTTTTAGAGTTTATATCCTTCATTCCAAAATAATTGCATATGTACCCTCTGCTGCAATAAAAGATGTCTTAACACAACCTGATGCTGATGGAAGAAGGGCGAAATGGATTGCAAAAATGATAGAATTTAATATAGAGCTGAAGCCCACCAAGCTAGTCAGAGGTCAGGGTCTTGCCAAATTATTAGCTGAAGAAAATTGCAAGTCTTTAGATATTGATTTCCTGTGCACTATTGCAGAAAATGGTTAGGTAGAAGAAGAGGTAACAGCTGAAATAGAGAGAAAGCAGTTAGTGGCCAAAAATCTAGCTTCATGTAACTGGTATGCTGAAATAATTAATTTCTTGCTGAAGTTAGAGATCCCTTCAGGATTTACTCAAAGTCAGGCCAGAAATTTAAAACTTAGAGTAGCAAAGTATTTCATTATGGAAAATCTGCTCTACTGGAGGGATCCATTTGGAATATTTTTAAGGTGTCTGGACAAAGAACAATTAAAAGAAGTTACGTAGTAGTTTCATAACAGCATGTGTAGAGGGCACCATTATTAGAAAACCACAACACATAAAATTCTCAGAGCTGTATACTATTGGCCCACTTTATTTTCTGATGCATTTGTTTTTGTTAAATCTTGTGATAGGTGCTAAAGATTTGAAGGAAAACAACAGTTGAAATCCCTGCCCCTAAAACAAATAATTGCAAAAGGACCTTTTCAGCAGTGGGACTTGGATTTTATTGGAGAAATCAATCCACATTCTAGTGGCCAGCATAGATGAATATTAGTAGCCACTAATTATTTCACTAAGTGGATTGAAGCAGTCCCTACCAGGAAGGCTGATCATAATGTGGTCATGAAGTTTTTAATTGAAAATATCTTTAGCAGATTTGGTTTTCTGCATAAACTAATCACAGATAATGCAACAGCTTTCAGGGAAAAAGAACTAGTGGAAATGTGTGATTCAATGGGTATTAAACTTTTTCATTCCACCTCGTATTATCCTCAAGGAAATGGTCTGGTAGAGTCCTCTAATAAAAGTCTAATAAGGATAATTAAAAAACTGTTAGAGGAAAATAAAAAGAATTGGGATTCAAAGCTCAAGTATGCACTGTGGGCTGACAGGGTGACCATTAAAAAATCCACAGGCAATTCTTCTTTCAATTTGGTGTATGGCACTGAAGCTGTATTCCCAATTCAGCTAACTCTCCCTGTGGAAAAATTCCTTCAAGAAGAGCAGAGTGAGGAAGAAGAAATGGCAAAGAGAATCACTGATTTGGCAGAGTTACATCAGATTAGAGAACAGCTGGTTGAAAAGGCTGCATCACATCAGAGAAAGGTCAAGGAAGCCTTTGACAAAAAGGTAAAAACAAATAATTTTCATATTGGTGACTTGGTTTTGAAATGGGATGCATTGAAGGAAAAGAAAGGAAACCATGGGAAATTTGATGCTTTCTCGACAGGGCCTTTCATCATTTCATAGGTTCAAGGGAACAATACCTTCATACTGAAAAGTATGGCAGGAGAGATAGTTTTTGATGGCCCGATTAATGGGTGGTTTTTGAAAGTTTATGTTGTCTAAGGTCTTTCGCCTTAAAAGTTGTAAATATTGTGTTTTTATCAGTTTTAATACAGGTGCAGTAGACTCCGTGCCTAATGGAACAGTAGGAATTTTGGTTAATTTGTTTTCAGCTGGAAAGGCATTGATTTGCAGGTTCTTGAGGCCTCACAGGGAGGATCTCATCCCTAGAAGGATTCAGTGTTAGCTCTGCTACAGTTTGCAACATTTGATGGATTAAATCAGGTCAAATAGTGCTGGTTTGGGTTGCAGAGGGTTTGTTGCTGTTTACTTTATCATTCCCCTTCATTTTCCTTATTCCTTTTACTCCATTACCACTGTTTCCTCCTTCCCTTCCTTTCTCTTTATTCTCCCTATCTTCGTTATTGTTGTTCGCCTTTATAAACCCCCGATAACCTTCAAAACGTCGCTTAAACCCTTTTTACCAACTCCTAGGCATTTTTTAATTAAACATTCAAAAACCCTCATAACTTGTTTAAAACCCATATAACCCATTTAAACCTTGTTTAAATGCATTTTTTGTTTAATCCCTGGCTCTAAGGTTTTAATCCATTATAGCCACGCATATAATAAAAATTATATAACTCGGTGGGCCCATACCTATCACATTGTTCAACAAACATGTGTGTTAATCTTGGCCATCCATTCATACCACAGAGATCTAACTATTATCGCAGCCCCCGCTCCCGTAAACCACTCGGCTATTAGCCCGCTGGGAAGCAGTTTCCTGCTGGCCATGTGGCGCAATTCAACAGGATCGCGCTACTGCTCCCGTAAACCGCCTTTACCCGTAAAGTGGTGCGGGGAAACCTCTTACCGCCCTTCCTGTACGGCTCCCCGCCCGTTAACCCATGATCAACTCCACCACCCGTCAACCGTCAGATCTCCCCAATCATGATCTGACGGTCCACGATCCTCCTTTTTGAATTTCTTTCCAATGGCTTCCATAATCCAATCTGCACTGTTCATTTACGCGATCTGATGGCTGTTATTGATCCCTATGCCTCTATGTCTTACATCGCCTCCCGCCATCAGATCTAGGCCATCCATCTGAGCTATCCAACAGTCAGCATTCATTCCCAACTCCTCGTCCATTTTTAATGTATTTTTCAGTGTTTTCGGCCTGTTTTGTGCGAACAAAGAAGGAAGAGATGATTCAATACTCTATGCATTAAATTCTCAGCTACCTACATTCATGTAATAGCACGGTCAAGGACAAGAAGGGCGGCCTCGAGTAAATCAAGGTATTAATCAGTCATGAAGCCTTGTACACATTACATTTCATATGCTTAGAGAAGGACAACAGAGTAGCAAAAAGGTCAATTTATTCATTAAGACCATCAGATTGTAGCAGATAAATTATCACAAGAGTTAATATGCGTGGATGGTCCATTATGACCCCTCCTCATGGAACTTAGCAGAGTGTTTTTGTAAACAAATTCTATATATACTCAGGAGAAAGATGTAATGAGGTTGATGAGTGTTATTTTGATGTAAGCTTCAACTTCTGGAGACTACAACTATTGTGACACCTGCAGCTTCTGGTCTTCATTTCCGGCTAATGCAAGCTTCTTTTGCTATCAATTGCTCACTTTTCACTTATTCTTCTTTGTTATAGGCTATGCCTGCTATGCATTTATTCATGTGCTGTTGATGCTTAGAATTAGAGGGGTTGTCATCCCACCTCTGTGTTTGAAATTAGCATGTATCATTGAATTTGTATGCAGGCTTCTGTTGTTTTATTGCCATAGAGCTATCATCTTGTCTGTGTATTAGAAAATAGATTTATAGACCTTTTAATTGGTTGCATCTAGCTATCACAGGGTCTTGTGCATCTACTGGTGTGATTAGTATTCTCCATCATCACATTTTCTTTAAAATTGTGAGTAATTGGTGGTCTTAAGCCTTGTAGTCTGGGGATGTTCACCCATGTTTGGGGTCAAACATAGTAGAAGTGGTTATCTGGCTTGAATATGCGGCATTTCTTTCATTCATCCATCAATTTTTCGACATTTTTTTGAGTTTGTAATGTTCCCAAGCATCTTTGATATATAACCTAGGAGAGTTTCTTGGGGTGATAACAGTTCCTATTTAGGGATTTCAGGGCTTTGAATTCATCTTTGCTAATGTTATTCTAAGGGGGCTTTTCTTTTCTAAGAATAACAACGCAGTCTTTCTGAATAATATCTTTAATATTTTCCGGTAAGCCTTTAATCCCAAATTCAACGTCACACATAATATCAGCCACCAGAATATTTTTGGGAGCAAGGGAAAAATTCAATCCCTTCTCTAAAAGATTGAAGACCGGAGGAGGAAAAGAAAAACTGGATAAATTAACTACTTTATTATTAGGATGATTAATCTCATTTTTAAATTTGGAAACCCCATCATTATTATTATTGGTATTATAATTATTATTAGTTTTATTATTGATAAGCTTATTAATATTATTAATATTATTTCTGTCATTATTATTATCATGTATAGAACTAAGTGCTCTCTTATTATTATTCATATAGTTAAATTTAATAGTTTCATTATTATTTAAATAGTTGGATTCAAAATTATTTATATTATCCCCTCTATTCATAAAGAAGCTATTATTATTATTATTATTTGTCATATTAGAATTATTAATCCTATTATTATTACATATATCGTAATTAAAACAATTAATAGTAATACAATTACTATTAATAATCTCCTTTTTATTCCTGATATCAGACTTGAAACAATTATTATTAATATATAGAGAGGGGATGGAGGACTGATTCATAAAAGAAGGGATGGAGGGAGGCCAGGGAAAGGAATGACCGTGAGAAGGAAAGGAACTACAAACAAATGGAGGGGAGGAATTAATCATGGAGGAACCTTTTAATTCGTTGGAGGTGATCCAGTTTGGGGTATGGACCAAAGGATCAAAGGGATGTGGGTCAGAGAGATGATGAGATGATGGGAGGGGAGGGTCTATAGAGATAGAGGATGGACCTCTGTTATGGCTCAAGGAGATTGGTAGAGGATTGCGGGAAGAGAAAATAGAAGGGTCGAATTGTGATACGGGATGGGGTTCATCGCTTGGAGCAAAAAATGGATGGGGATTAGAGCTCAGGAAATTCGGAATATCAGGAAAGGGAAAATCTAGAAGGGGGCAACATACAACCATAGAGCCAGCTAAATTGTTGGTAGGAAGGCTGACAGGAAAGGGATGCTCGAGATGGGGCTTCTTCCAAAAAAATATTTGATATATTATATTATGGTCATTGTTGACTATTTCACCAAATTGGTAGAGGCCATGCCCACATATAATAACATTGTCGACACGGTGGCATGATTTTTCTTTAACCATGTCATAACACGGTTCAATGTTCCCAAGGATTTGGTCTCAGATCATGGAAAACATCGAGAATGATATATTTCAAAATTTACCTGAACACCTTGGTTTATCTTATGAATTTTCTTCTCCATACTACCCTCAATCCAGCAGCCAAGTAGAATTTGTCAACAAAGTTCTCAAAACATTGTTGCAACGTATGGTGAACAATCATAAAACCAATTGGCAGCACGTGGTGTTTCTAGCCTTATGGGCATACCAAACCATGGTAAAAGCATCCATAAGATTCACACCCTTCCAATTAGTGTACAAGATTGAATTTTTTCTCCCCATCAAGTGCGAGATCCCTACCTTACACTTAGCCATCGAACTTCTGTCCGGAAAGACACCTTTAGAGAAAAGGTTGGTGCAGCCGGAACACATCAACGAAAGTCGGTGAGAGCCCCTCTAGCATAATGAAGCACACAAAAAAGGGACCAAAACATCTTTCGATCACACTATCACCCTTTGATCATTCACTGATGGGGAGCTAGTCCTTCGATATAATGTTGCTAAAGAAGATTTAGTACTAGGGAAATTTGAGACATTCCCGAAGGGCTCAAACATTATTAAGAATTTCCTTGTCCAGGGGACATACGTCTTAGTAGAACCAAATGGGAATTTCCTCAAAGACCTTGTCAATGGCCTCTCCTTTAAACAATTCTATCGATAACACTCAAAACAACGCTAGACTATAGATATATGCACCATGAATTATTTTTATGATTACCACCTCATCACAAATGTACACTAAAATCACTCTCTGATTATGTGTCGTAGATTGATCATATGACAACCTACATCACAGACTTGCTAATGGTGCTTCTTGGTAGTCCTGAAACCCTGCTACAATAACCTGAGCCACATACTCTCCTAACCTGACACCCCTCCACCACAATGGGATATGTATCAGGTCAGCCACCAATAATCAAGTAGAATACAAGCCATCATAGGCCTCTAGGCCAATGCCTCCCATCTAGGTATTATTAACTTACATGTCTTCCTTAATTCCTAGCTTGTTGTATCGCAATTAAAGGTTAGCTCCTAGCTTGAACATATCACATTTTCGCATATACCAAGATATCAAAATCATATAGAAGACCACATAGTTAATCAAATCCTAGGACGATATGTATCACATATATATCATCAATAAGACACATAAATCATGAGCATCATATCCATCAAATAAATGCAAAATTCATCACATGTATAGATGCATGCACATAACACACATCATGAGAGCCACAAAAACCACCTTCTCGTATATGTGTGTGTGTGTGTGTGTGAATGTGTGTGCACGTGAGCACGTGCATGTGTGTGTGTACAAAAAATATATACATTTGCCGACACAAGCCAAAAAAATAAGTCATCAATAGGGAAGCATCCTCATAATTAGTGCTTCCCCTCATACAAACAAATACATCTAGGTTCGAGGCCCATCACCCCCCACTGGACGCCCCCCATCCTCCTATTGTGTTATTCAAAAACCACCCCATTTATTAATATAATAGCTAATATTCTATCAATAAATGGGGACCCTTAAAAAATCCTTCCAAAAAACAAATTTAGCATTTAGACACTTTCTTTTAAATTTTTGGAATAAAACAAGATATCAAGTCAAAACCTTTTGTGAAAGCTAGAAATACTCGCCTTTTCACATATCGGTGAACTGAGTGTGTCAAAAGCCTTATTAACAAGCAAAAATGGTGAAATGCGATCTAAAGGAAACACTGCGCTTAACCTAGCTATCATTAAGCTTTTCATTAAAAACTATGTCCTAAGGTATTTCCTCTCTAAACAAATCCCATATTGCATATTGCAATTCACAAAGGGTGCACACTCACAAAGTATGTTGAATCATGCGAAATGAGATATTGTGATGTGACAGTTAACCTTATCGCATCGTGTCGGAAATACTTAATAAAGGTTTGAAATATTACAACCCAAGAGAGGTTGTGAAATGCGATAAAAACCCGGACCTGATTGGAGCCTATGTTATAAAGTAACACTTAAGTACGTTAAGCAAATGAAAAACACTTTATAAGGTAAATCCCTTTACAAAAGATACACTTTACAAAACAATAAAGAATGTCTTGCGTCTCGCATCCCACAAAAACCAAAGGAACTTTAAAGGAAGCGCACAATCAAAATGCAATAATGCGATTTGTGATATTGCATCGCAATCGTAAAATCGACATTTTCACAAATCAAAGTTTGTAACTTTAAAAAAAATTCTTCCCATTTTATAATGCGAAACATTAATGAGTAATAAAGGTAGTGATAACAAACCATTAGTGGGCATTTACTATGGGTTAATGGCATTTATGTTTGAAAAGCGGCTCGACGTGATACGATATCTTTTCATCTGTGTTTAACTAAAACTCCTTTCTTGTCACCTTTTCAAGGTTATCTGTATCATTCATTCTTATTTTCATTCTCACTTGTGTCTATCTAATAGCTTCTGCTTTTCTCCATTTCAGGAAAAATCCACAGCAAGAATCGTTAGGAGCAATGGCGAAGAAGGGAAAGGCAACCACGTCTAAAAAGTTAGAAATGATCCCTCTATTCTCTGATACTACGTGCAGTAGAGACGGAGGAACTTCATCATGGGAAGCCATGTATTATTTGTTAGAAGAAGGGAAACCAAGGCCTTTGGGAGCAAAGGCCACAATCAATGCTCATATTTCCTCTGACGCCTCTTACTTTGAGATAGCCTACTCATTTCTACACCGCATAGCCACAAGGCCGAAGATAATCCCATACACAAACATGGTCAAGTGGAGAATTGATGTGGTGGATGTCTTAGATAGAGAGTTCAAAAATATTAGGCATGAGGTTATGGGATCTTTTTCAACAGACAACCTACAGCTTATGTACAATCTACCAGAGCCACAAAAGTTATACAATAAATGGTTCCTCGAGAAATTTGCTAAGTAGAATGATGACCCAACAAACGTTACATAGATCTGGAGAGAAAATAAAATCAAGATCAAATGGGATAAGATGGGCATATATTCTAAAACATCTATTTTGCCCCCTTATAATTTTTTAGTAGCCATGCTATGTAGATTGTTCAGTGAGTACAATAGTACCAAATTTTCCCTGGAGTGGCTTCCATTAATAGAAGCAGTTGTGAACACAACAATAATGAATTGGGCTCAAATTTTCTCTGATAATTTGGCAAAATCCATTATGGAGTATAGGAGAAAGAGGAGTCCCTCTTTAAGGGTTTATCCCCCATTTTTCATGAGTGCCTTTGTAATGGACACAATCTATTTTAGCTCTAAATTTCCTATTATGGGATGGAAGTGGACTATGCAAGGCCCACTTCCTATCCATTTGTACCATAAATTTTGTGGGAGTATCAGTTTCAACCCCATTTTTACAAGATTTGTCAAGGGGTTATGCTACCCATCCATAAACAAGTCTACAACAGAACCGCCCCTAGATTTTCGAAAGAAGCTGAAGTGGATATTTTCCCTATAGCCAGATGGTTTGGGGAGGAGCCATTTACCTATATCAAAGTATTTGGGAGCATTGATTCATCACATGTGGTCCCATACTCAAGGAGTTATGCTGCCCATCCATAAACAAGTCTACAATGCAACCTCCCCTAGATTTTCCAAAGAAGTTGAAGTGGATATTTTGCCTGTACCCAGATGGTTTAGGGAGGAGAAATTTACCTATGTCAGAGTATGTTGGAGCATTACTTCACCGCATGTCCTCCCATACTATGTACTTGATAAGTTAATCATGAGGGAGATAGCCTACCAAATGATAGGGGAAGGTGGCCGGAGAAAAGGGTTGAAAGACCATAAGAAGGCCATTTGGCCTACATTTCCATTGCAATGTGGTGCATTTGCACTACATGAATTTGGACATGCATGCAAAGAGGTAGAGATTATGAAATCTTTAAAATTAGCTACATTCCCAAGAAGGCAGCATGACCCAAATGGGACTGTTAAGGACTTCACTACTATGGTGAAAGTGAAACCATTCACTGGTGAGGAAGATGCCTTCAATAACCTCTTCCTATAAAAAGAAACATTTTCAGATGTCACGCATATGGAATCACTAATTTTTGCCCTAGATGATGTTGAATATTTTCATGTGTACAGAAAGAGGAGATTAAAGAAGGTCCCATTGGACCTACTATAGATTGAACCAATAAGGGAGCCAACTCCTAGTGTAAGCTTGGAGGACAGCTCTAAATGAAATTCCAAAGTAGAGACCTAGGAAAGATCTACTCATGAGTTAGAGCACTCAGAGAAACAATCTCAAAATGGGGGAGGCAATAAAAATAAAGAGTCTGAAAGGGACATAGTTGGAATTACAGAAGCATCAATCGAGCAAACCTCGACAAAGACACAGGAAAAAATTCACTCTACTTCCACTGAGTTAGCAAAACCCCTAGTTATTGATTTGGAGAAGGAATGGGAGCATTTCAAAAAGAAACTTCATATAGATGAACAAACATCTGAGATGCAGACTCCACAACACAAGTCAACTCAAGAAATAATAGTGGAGAAAATTGTAGGCACTCAGGATGTTGAGCTCATTCTTGCCACCCCCACTTCAGAAATTATTTTGAGAATTGAGGAAATTCCTCCATTAGATGTGTTTTATAGTCCTACTCACAAAGATGTCATTAAGAGATAGAGGAAGAAGAGGAAGCTAGATGTTGTAGCTAATACGACCCCTGACAATGAACCAATGGACATTGTATGGAAAGACTCACCCATGGACCCATATGAAAACCTCACAAGAGTTTCGCAATTTGCAGGAGCCTATGCTATGGCAACTATTGAAAAAGTGATTGTGGTTGAAATGCTTCTTAGAGAAACACAACCAAAGATTCTGTTGTTGGAACAACAAATAGTTCAAGAGAAATCCAATCAACAAGGAGAATTACAAGTAGCCCAACTCCAGCAGGAATTTGAACAGATGCAAATACAACATTAGGCTAACCTAGTGGAAAGAGATGTGCAGATACAAGCCATGACAAATAAATATAAAGACAATCTGAAAATTGATGAGTTCATAAAGGAAGCACTCAGTCTTAACTCCCAAACAATGCAACAAAAGGAAGTTCTATGCCAGAAAATCTCGCAAATAAGCCCTTATTACAAGATCAGTGATAAGCTCACAAGCCAAGTTGTCGACATGAGACTTGGGTATGACGAAATTCACAAAAGGGTTTCTAACTTTATCACCTAGAAAGAATCAGAAGAAGGGAGAAAGGGTGATTTTCCAAAGCTGGAGGAATCACGTAAAGACATCTTGTTCACATATTGGGATTCACGGCTTAAGCAAGAATAAAGGGCAACGACGGTTGCAAGAACAAAAACAAACAATATCATAGAAGTCATCAACGAAAATTTGCATGACGCTAACCTGGTTACAAAGTCTATACCAGGATTTATTCCAAATGCCAAACAGTTAGAGCAGCAGTGGAGGTAGGTGGCAAAAGAAAAGAAGAAGGTAATAAGAAAAATGGGCAAGCTAAACTAGAAAGGATATTGGAAGTTCTTGGTAAAACCATATAGCCAGTGGATGACCTTGTGATGCTTAACTACCTCCACACAAAAAATGGTGCTAGCACTGACATACGCTATATTTGTTGGGCAGTTGAAATCTATGATCGACCAACCAACACATATGAAGCCTATGATAGATATTTGCAATCTCAAAGATCAAATGCAAAGGAGTTAGTCACTTAGTTTATTTTTATTTTAGTTTTATTTTTTCATAATCTGAGGCAGGTTGTTTAAACCTCCTCAACTATTTTTGTAATAATCTATTTTAGGACCTATAGTTTAGTATTTAAACTCCTCTCATGCATTTAGAGAGGGGTCAAATTTTTTTATCAGAAGCATTCTTCAAAACATGCACTTCTGTACCTTTGAGGAGGTTTTGATGGAATAAATGGAACAAGATCTATTTTCTCTTAAATGTCTAGCATGCTCTACTGAAATGCACTTTTGTACTCTTAGAATATGTTGGATTGATTGGAATTAGGTCAATATTGCTTAAGCGCATGAGCATGACTTGTCATATATGGTACTTTTATCTTATGATCTTGTTTTATTTATGTAACAGGCAATAATTCTCCCTTCAATTGTTTTATGTGTGAAATTTTGAATTACAATTAGCAGTATTGCACTTTTGTATGATATTGGCTTTGATTTTATTCTAAATATGTGAATGATTTATATGTGATATATATTTCATAATTGTTTTGGCTAACTCTTTATCCAAAATGATTATTGTCAAAACATTTTCACTTCTTATTGCAGTTGAATGATCTTTATTACCAATTTCTATATGACAGTATTGGAGATCACATACTTTATTTAATTCCCAGGTATATTTATAGTCAAATAGTGTTTAAACTAGGATATATGCATGTGTTTAGTAGTTTAGATTAGATTATACTTAGCTTAAATCATTCCCCCGTTACATCATATATCACCTCATCAACACTATCAAAATCTCTTTTAGAAAATTGGTCCCATTATCCCCAGTCGGAGCCACTACAACAAATGGAAAAGGAGCTACTAACCAAGGTCCAATCGAGTAGTTTTCCCCCATGTTGTAGCAACGATTTTTGAGGCTTCCACATTTTGGTGCTAGAAGGAGGGCCTAACTATGAATGGAAATTAAATTCAAATCAACAGGCCATTCTAAGAGTAAAACTCCCTCACCCTCACCTCCAAATTCTTGAATGCATTCCAAATCTCTGAATCCTAAACAAGAAGTTGTAAAGAACCCTTTAGAATCCACTATTGCGATTTCAAAAAAGTTAGATCATTCTTCTTCTATAGAAACCCCTGAAGTCCAATCTTTGATCCATAAGTTGCAAGGGATTTCAATATCTCAAGAAGAATCTGAGTTATCCCAAGCTAGTGTTACTTCTCAGTTCCCCTCATCTCAAAGGTTGACTAGAGCATAGAGTGAAAAGCTTGGGATCCCCCCATTTGAATTTCCTCTACCAAACTATAAGAGAGCTAAGAAGACACAATCTGAATCCCATAGTGAGGTTCTCTCATCATCACCTCAAACATCTTCATTCATTCCATCCATTTCATCACAAAATTGACCATCCGCCTCACAACTCCAAATCATGGTTTACACAGGTACTAGAACACAAGCGTCCTCTACCCAATCACCTTCAAACACTACAACATATTCCTCTACATAGATACCTATGATGGCTCAAAACCCTCCAAGGCCATGGAAAAATCTAGGAGCTATACGAATGGTAGGACCCTTACATCAATTGCCAGCATCAGGGAAAATGGTTACCAAAGTTCAATCCTGATGATGGCCTACTAGCTGAGGAACACATAAATTTTTTTATCTTGTCTATAAACCTAAACAAGGTAGTTGAAGAAGATGTAGTTGTAAGATTATTCCCTTATACCTTACAAGGATCAACAAGATCATGGTACTTTTCATTACCATAAGGTTTTATTGATAGTTGGGATGCCTTTCAAGAGCAGTTCCTAACCAAGTTCGGTGATGATATATCAACAACTACTCTTATCAATGATCTCTCCAAATTAAAGGCTGAACCTAGAGAACTAATAAAAGACTTCAATTCTCATTTCAATAATTTATTGAATAAAATTCCAACGACGTCTAAGTCTAGCGATGATGTCAAAAATGAATGGTACATTTCTGCTTTCCCTTCAAACACAACTATTTTTGTTGATAGAGCTACAAAACCAACTTTGGCATAAAACATGAAAGAAGACATAGCTGTAGAAAAACGAATCCTAGCTTTAGATAAAAAAAAATGCATTAGAAGAACGAAAATCCAAGGAAGTTACTTTTAGGGACAAATCTAAGAAAAAACCATATAAAAATCCCTTTGATCTTGAGGGTTTACAAAAATTCCTTAAAACCATGTCCAATGAAATGGTTTATATCAAGAAACAGGTAGCAGAGACTTCATCAAATAAACCTTTCAGATGATACAAAAGGAATCCCCCCTCTGATACTAAGCTTCCAAGCACCATATCAAATGTTGAATCGAATGTGGAGGAAGATGAAGTCCCAATAGCTGAAGAGAAAACAGATGATGAAGAGGTAGTCAAGTTACAAGGAATGTGGGATTTTATCCACCCCAATGAAGAAACACAAGAAGCATTACCTATTGCAACCAGCAGTAGAAGCCCTGTTGATTTGCCACAAAAAAAATTCAATGCAGAAGGTATCAACTCTAGCTCCCAAACACAAAGAAATAGGTAAGAAATCTTCATCTAAATCCACTCAAACCACTCCTCCTCAATTAAATGCTCCATCTCTAGCTAAAACCTTGATAGTCTTCGATGAAATGGAATATAACATAGTCGAAGATATGAAAAATACTAGGGTGAACATTACATTTCATGAGCTTGGCAAGCTGAAACATTAGCATAAACTATTACTTAAGGAACTAAAAGCAGTCCATACTTCTCCCATTCCCACTACTGTAATCTCACAAGATTCTCAAGAGATGGGAATGCCTCCTAATACCTCATTAGACAGAATCGATCATACTGAAATTTCTCTAATTGGAGGAAGATTTAAATCCCATACTCCATTTCTTTTGACTTTTGAAGTTTTCAAAAAAAACTACACAACTGTTTAGTTGAGTCTGGAGCTTCATCTAACATTCTACCAAGAATAGTTTGTGCCAAAATGAATGTTGAACCCTAAAATTATGTTGTGCACATTATGCAGTTAGACTGACCCCAACTCAAAGTTATAGGAGAGATCAATCAAGTCAATATCACACTCTCATCAAATCCTAAAGTCTGTCAATTCATTGACATTCTTGTGGCTGATGTCCTTGAGTTATATGGTTTAATCCTTAGTAGAGACTGGTCAGAAAAGCTTCATGGCTATTTTGCAACTGACTAGTCCCACATGTGGGTTCCCTAAAATGGGAAGCCAAATCAAATAAGGGTTGACCACGAAAAAAATTAAAATTACATTGTTACAGAACTTGAAGGAGAAAATGAGCTAGTCTTGTATAGCAGCAATATCATCAGAAATGACTAAGTTGAATCATTTCTAGGAAATTTTAATGCAAATATTTCACCTTTCTTGGAAAATTTTGTTGTATCCCAAGTTGAAATTTTTTCTCAAACAAATAATCGTAAGTGTGAAATTTTGTAGATAAGCCTATAGTTAGCTCTTTATTTTGGAAATTATTTTTTGCCAGATCCAAGTCTAACAATGGAGCCGGAGTAGGATGCATATTAGTTAGCCTGTAAGGGGGAAAAACAATTTTAGCATGCGGACTTGAATTCAAATGTAAAAACAACATTGTCGAGTATGAAGCATTGGTTTAAGGGATGTATAAGGCTATCAGCCTTAACGTAAAACATTTTCAAGTGTTTGGAGATTCAGAACTTGTGATAAAACAAGTAAGAAATACTATACATTGTTTGTCTAGACATTTGAAACATTATCAATCATTATTCCGAGACATTACTTCTCACTTTACAATGTTTAATATTTCTCCTATCCCAAGACTCCAAAATATGAGTTTCGATCTATTAGCTAATGTTGCATCGAAGCTTATTCCATTGGGATATTATAGTCCCCATCACTTTTCTATTGAATTTGATTTTTAGGCCTTCCATTCCCAACAATATCACCAATTGACGAGTCTTTAACAACGATCCAAATATCATAAGATTTTTGACATGTGAAGGCTCGTATGATGACCAGATAATTGATGAAGATTAACATGACAACTAGCTTAAGCAAGAAGCAACTATAAATTCCATACCTAAGTCTGTGGTTAAGCTGGAAGACTTATATGATCTTAAGGACAGATTCAACAATACCACCAACTCAAAACTTCAAAGTTCAACTTTGAGGTTTGAATTAATTAATCTTGGAATTGACCTTAAACCTCAAAATATCAATCTAGGTCTAGGTCTTACACCGGATGAAAAATCATCCTTCATTCATTTGTTGAAGAAATACAAGAATGTCTTTGCTTGGAACTATGAATATCTGAAAACATATGACACTTATATAATTAAACATATCATCGCCATGATATCTGATGAAAAACCCGTGTAGCAGAAGCTAAGAAAGATTCACCCAAATCTAGAAAATCAGATCAAATCCAAATTGAATAAACTTCTCAAAGCCAAGATAATCTTTCCTATCAGGCACTCGAGGTGGGTTTATAACCTTGTTCCTGTTAGAAAAAATAATGGTGATATTCGAATATGTATAGAATTTTGCAATCTCAACAAAGCTTTTCAGAAGGAGAAATTTCCATTACCTCCCATGGAACAGATACTGCAATCAGTTGCAGGCTCATAACTAATGTCTTTTCTGGATGGATTCTTAGGTTACAATCAGACTCTAGTACATCCAGATGACCGGCTAAGGACTACCTATTGAACCAAATGGGGCACCTATGACTATCAAAAGATGCCATTGGGGCTAATCAATGTTGGTGCCACATTTCAGAGAGCCATGGACATAGATTCCAAAGGCTTGGTTAATAAATCAGTGGTAATATATTTAGATGATATAATTGTGTACTAAAAAAGGTGTGGTAATAATTTAAAAAATTTAAAACAGATGTTTGAGCATTGTTAGAGGTATGGAAATTCTCTAAATCCCAAGAAATATTTCTTTGCTCTAATTGAAGGAAAACTCCTTGGATTTATCGTATCCAAAGAAGGGATCCACATTGAACTTGATAGGATAATAGAAATTTTTGAAATTCCTTTACCTCTTAAGAAAAAATCAGTGCAATATTTCTTGGGTTAGATAAATTTTGTCAAAAGATTTGTCCCTGACTTTTCACGAATTGTTTTACCTCTTCAATCCATGATTAATAAAAATTGTATTATTAAATGGGGACATACAGAGCATGAAGCCTTTGATTTGATTAAACAAGCAATCTTGAATGCTCCCTCACTAACAACCCCAAATTTTTCTAATCATTTCATTTTATATACCTTTGCTTCTGAGAAATCATATGTAACCATATTAACACAGGTCAATGATGATAAAGTTGAAGCACCAATTTCTTTCTTTATCTCCAATTTTCAAGGGGCTGAATTAAACTATTCAGATGTTGAAAAACAAGCTTTCGCTGTTTTAAAATCAATAAAGCATTTCAAACCCTTTCTCCTCAAAACCCACACCAAGGTAATAGTCTCATTCTCAGCAGTGAGAAATCTGTTAATACAAAGGGATGTAGGAGAGAAAAGGGCAAATTGTGTAACAACACTACAAGAATATGACATAGAGAATAGACCAACCAAAATTGTAAAAGGTCAAGGTTTTTGTAGAATGTTAGCAAGGGCATCCAATTTACCATCACTACAAGACTCAGGTGATGATATAAAAGTATATGAGGTAAGCCTCAATGACACTGAATCCAGATACACTAATATCATTTTTTATTTGAGAAATGGGTATGCCCCTATGCAACTATGTTACGAAAGAAAAAGGGCTTTGAGACTAAAAGCTAGGAAGTGCCAACTCATCAATGATATGTTGTTTACAATAAATTATGATTCTGTTTTGCTTAGATTTCTTGAAAAATATGAGACATAAAAGGTTTTGTCGAAACTCCATGATGGATTAGCTGGTGGAGATTTTGGAGGGGACACAACTGCACATAAATCCTGCACACTGGCTATTATTGGCCAACCTTATTTAAAGATGCACATGATTATATAAGATGAAAAGTTTGTCAAAAAACTACTGGGAGACAGAGGAAACTCACATTACCATTGCATCTAGTCAACATTGAACAACCATTTGAATAATGGGGACTGGACATAATAGGTGATATTGTTCCTCACTCTTCAAAGCAACATAAATATATCCTTACAAAAAATGTTTAATTCACAAAGTGGGTGGAAGAAATCCACTTATGGTAGCCAATTCTGAAAGCATCATTGAACTTATTGTCTAGTTTATTATTACCAGATTTGGTCTGCCATTTGCCCTCATGTTTGATAATGCATCTTATTTTTCAAGAAATGCTATGACAAAATTTTCTCTTGAAAGAGGTTTTAAACTTAAATATTTTGCTAACTATTATCATCAGGGAAATGGCTTGACCGAATCTACAAACAAAAATATCATAAGAGTTATTAAACGAATCATTGATCAAAGTTAGAAAAAATGGCACAAATCTTTAATATTTGCTCTATGGGCAGATCGAATAATACATAAGGCCTCAATAGGCACTTCTCCTTTCAATTTGGTCTATGGGAAAAAGGTTGTACTCCCTAAAAATGTAGCTATTCCCTCTATAGCCCTAGTTCAATTTATTGAAGAAACTCCTTCCTGTTTTATGCAAGTGAGACAATCATAAATCCTTAAGCTCGGACAAGAAAGGGAAAAGGCCAAAATCACACATGCACATCATCAACAATTAGTCAAATCTTATTTTAATGTAAATTCTGTAAGTTCAAAATCCTTCCAACTCGAAGAATTGGTATTGAAATGGGATAAAGCACATGAGTGTTATCGGGAAATCTAGTGTCTATGCAGAGTTGCTAGTCCCACTAAGATGGGTAGCTATCTTAGAAGCAAACAAATTAAGGTTACTATCGTTTTCCTTTATGAGAAGTAGATAGGAGAAGATCAAAGAATACCAACCTCAATTCTTCGCTCGGTTCTTTGCTTGTTCCTTCTCCTCACCGAATGGTCTTTGCCGCTTCTCCCTTGACCGCTCCGCTTCAAAGAGTACCTGTAAAGTCAAAGCAGCATAATACCTCCAAAGTGCAGAGATCTACAATCATAAACAACATAGGACTGGATATATATTGACCACACAAATGCATATACTATCAGACATACAAGAATGTGGAGGAAAACTTGAATAAATTTATTAATATGAAGATTAGAAGAGAGGATTGCAACCCATTGTTCTGACCCAGTGTCATCCTCTCAACATGAAAAACCTTCTTAACCTCATGAAAATCTTAGATCACCCAACACTATGATATTCCACTAGGAAACCAACAACACTTCCTTACAAGATACAAAATTCCACCTCTGGATCTCTAGGATGAGGGATCCATATATAGATGATTCTAGGGAGGTGAGTCAGCTTCTAGGATTTTGATTAGTTTCTTCTCTCTGATAGTTCTTGGTTCCACTTGGAGATTGATGATCTCTTACTCATCCCTGGGTGAATTTAGAGAGGCAAGTGCCATATGAGAAGTTTCTGGAAGATTCTATGATCATCCACCTCGCAAACTGTCTCTGCCATTTGTCCACTCTCACCCATCGCACCCTACAGAAGGGATTTTTACTATGCATCATACCTTTTACACTAGGCAAGTGAGATGCATCGTACCCTTAGCACTGAGCAACCCGTATGGTCCAGTTTGGACCAGTTCTGAGCAGTTTCCTGTGGAGAACTTCTGGGAGATGATGTAATCAACTGACCTTGTTCCTTTAGGGCATGAAACAACACCGTTAAGGACTCAGGAACCCTTGGTGTATGGACACATATCATTGGGGTTGCAGTGCCCAAAAATGTCTATAACAGTTGCCCCCTAAAGCATGAGGTTGTTAATATTTTTATGTCGGGTGAAATGCTTTATCCTGAGGATCCGAGATTTTTTGAACTGGAAGGAAACCTGTAATAAGATACAATACAATACATTATCTTCATAATATTTTCATAATCTAGCTGAGGCGGGCATTCCCATGCTCAACTTTATAAATTCATTTTCATGTACATAGGATAGACAACCGTCTGTGTAGGAGACTGATGATTCTAGTAGAGCCATCATCCTTTGATTCGGAGGATCATCTGTGTAGCACTGATGTACATTTGATGTCCTTATTTTCCTAAATATATCGCAACCTGGATGGATGAAACTAGATCTAGGGTCTTCAAACTCGTCCAATCTTCGCCCGAAGTACAATTCAATCCATGTGAAAATGGTCTGGAGTCGAACATGGAAAGACATCACCTGATTACCAGCCAATGATGTAAGCTGTTAACAGGCGCGAGAGGAATCACTGATAATAATGATGACTCCCAAGGTATGGAAGTACAATTCACGTGGTGTGAGAATGGGACTTGGCATTGAACACCATGCAAAATCTCTCAGTCGAAGGCCATTGATGTAAACCTGTCGCCAAAATTGAGAAACTTGCCATTGAGGCATGCAAGCTTCAAAGTACTTGAAGGGTTATTCCTAGGTCGACTTCTTGGATAATGAGCTGATGTCAACAAGAAGTGACCCATCATAGGAGGGCCTTAATGAATCCCACATCTATGATATGGAACAAAGAAAATGACTTTTGGAGGTGAAAACGATGTGATGATACAGGGTTTAGGGTGGCGGTCATGAAAGAATGAAGCATAAAGGTATTACAGTGGATGAGACACAAGATGGGTTGGTGAATTCTCTGATCGACTTCTCTTGAACATATCAGCGACACTTGGAATGGATTGGTAGCATTAACCCCAAAGATAGATCATACAATGGACCAATGGTAATATGACCGGTGAACGGAATAACCCAACCCGACTCAGACATGGAGTGAAAGTGTCATGTTCAAGAGTGACTTTGCTACCAATAAAGTTTCTTCAAGTTTTCTTCCCAATTTTCCCCAGTCATTGCTGACCAATACCATTTTATTTTTATCAAGCTTGAGGAGGATAACATATGCTTGTTCTATAATGTGCCCTTCGGGCAAATTGTCGCTATGTTTTAACGAGTCTAGTGATAGTGCGACTCATTCTTGTCTATATGGACAAGTCTGTCACTATTGGTTTTAATGAGTTTAATGACAAAGATAACTCGGTCCTTTTACATTTTAGAGAGTCTGAAAGGGACGTAAAGGAAACTCCAATAATCCTTTTTCGTCATATAATCCCTTAAGTCTGAAAAAGTATAAAATAATATGAAAGGGATGAATTTTTGATAATTTTAACGAGCTGAACAAAACAAGCGCTTGATCATTTTGTGTAATAATCCCTCAGGTCCAAAAAGATTAAAATCTAAAGGAGGGATAGCACTCCCTGTAGCTTTAAAGAGCTGGAGAGGCCAACTGCTCAGCAATCTTTCCATATTTTACGAGTCAGACGAAAAGAGCTTAAAGGAGACTCGTTTTTTGAGGAACGAGTGATAATTTCGGGTAGCATCTGATTCCAGGTAAGGTTTGGAATTTTCCAATCATGGCAGTGTCACAAGGATGGCTAACAGGATCACCCTTCGTAGCTATTCCTCAAAAAGGGTAAAAAATCAAATGGAGGTGTATGATTGGCTAAAATAGAGTGGAAGTGATGATGAGAACATGACCAAGGCTTAGGAGCTAATGATAATGCATTCACAATGGTTATTTACTAGAGATTGGTTCATTTTTCAATGAGCTTAAACTCTGCGGAAACATTTTCTCATTTCTTAGGTTTAATTTTTAACGAGCTTGAAATTCACATAAAAGCTGCTCATGCCAATCATATAATAAGGATGCCTCATCGATAGATTCCATTTTTATGGAGCTTGCACCTTTCGAAGCTTTGCTCCATATCCATGACCAATCCTATGAGTTTAAAGGGTTTGAAAACCTACAAACTAAGAAAATAAATGGTCGCTCTTCACTTGCACACAAAAATTTTTGAATGCCCCCAGGTATAGTGAAGTAGAGTTTCGAGGTTACCCCTCAATTTGCAAACAAAACATTTGCTTCCTCAGGAAAGGCCTACCTTATACAGGTTACCCCTCAATTTGCAAACAAAACATTTGTTCTATCAGGAAAGGCATACCTTCTAATGGAGGTATCTTATCCAGTCTCATCCCATTTTCGTATACGGACGGGTGTCAGACTAGTCATATATCCTTCGTTGAAACCTACTCTATACCCAAAGTTTTCCTACCATAGCAGACCAGGGCGCATACCCCTTGGGTTTCAGTCATGACCCCTCGAATTACTCGCGTTCTTCAGGTGGACAAACTAGAGATTGATGAGACATTCCTTGCATGAAGGGACAATTTAGGGATGACATTTGACTATTAGCTATGTGTGAGGCGGGGAACGAGAGCTGGTCTACGAGCTAGACCACTCGGCCTTCATACGGAAAACACATTAGTCGAAAGAGTGAGGAGACAATGGCTCCCATGCAATAAATATAGTCATGCCCAAGGAGTAGATTATATTTTAGAGGTCCTTGGACTACCATTACGTTCATATAAACGGTTTTCCTTCTCAACGTTATAGGCACATTGGGGAGGATCCCTAACGGTCAACTGGTTCCTTTGTCGAAGCCTGTCAAATTTCTCATCTCAGGCAGAAGCGATGGCGAACCAAGCGCTTTCCAAGCAGTTGAGGAAAGGATACTCATAGAAGCCCCTTCATCTATGATGGTATCGACCATGATCATTTTGTAAGCTTGTACAATGATTCGGAATGGTACATTAGCCGGTAAACGGGGTCTGCCTAGTAGATTCCAATCGAAGGAAATGACTAGGTTGCTTGGAGGTGGGACCAAATAGACGGCCAGATATGACTCTGACGAACTTCCTTCCTGTGGTAAAGGAACAGGTAGATTGCCCCCATGTTCATCGGAGTCTGTGTTTATGAAACGAATTTGAACGGTGTCGTTCTCATTCTCTTCGGTGATTGTATCTTCTAAATATGGACCTTCCGAAGACAAATCTGGTTCGACTGCCGCCTCAACCTTTTGACTTTCGTCTGGTATGGATTCAGTGGGTTTATCTTCAGTGATAGATGCTTCGACCGACCACAATGGCATGTCAGTAAGATTTTCAACTAGTGATGGACTCGGCAAGAGTTTCTTGTATCTAGGAGGAAGCTGTAGTAGTGAAGCAGGACAGTTATCCAAGACTCTTTTAGCTTCATCTAGGAAGGGACAATGGTGGATGACGTGATCGCCTTCACATAGTTTACAAGGAAATTCACATTTCCTTTTCTGTCCAAATGCTTCACTTTCACTAGTTGATGGTGTACTTTCAACATGATCTTCAGAGGTTGATGATACCAGATTGTGCAAACAAGGAGACTAGTCCCTTAAGATCCGAGGGATGCAAGGACAATCTCGATGATAGTGGTCTCCTTTGCAAATGACACATGGAGATTTAGGTTTGGACGGTGCAGTGTGTGGATTTTCACTAGACGATGCTCAGTTACCTTTTTTCGCCTTTGGCTGCTTCTTCTTCTTCTCCTTCTTCTCTTTCCCCTTCTTCTCCTTCTTAGTTACTTAATTTTTGGCTTTACCAGCTTCATCAAGCGAAGAGGAAGGAGGAGAGGGAGAATCGGATGAAGTAGAAGGTTGGGGGGTAACTTTAGTATCATCTAGCTAGAACGACGGAGGTCGAGAAGAGCCATATCAGCAAGCCAATGGTCAATCTTGGAAGCGACAATGTGGCCATATGGGGTGCACCAACATCTCCCCAAGAGGAGGAAGGACTAGGATTTCCTCCAAGGGGAAATCCTTGGTTGGTGGACTCCATTTTCCTCAACCAAAGATCAACACGAGAATAGTGATATTATTCCAATTAAAATAAATTTTAGACGCTTTGACACAACTTGTTTTTTCAATTTTTAAGAGTCGAGAAAAAACAAAAGATGACTCTAGTCGCCTTCGATTTTTAATGAGCTTGAATTGACAAGTGCTCAGATGGACCTTTTCCTTTAAGGAGTCTGAAAAGGAACAAAAGGGACTACTCTAGAAATCTAGACAGAGGGATTACCAAACCAATCGTAAAACTGCAGAATACTTTTTACGGTACGACAGTCAATCTTCCCAAATGCTGTGTTCAGTGCATTGTGATCGATAGGGTGGTAGACATGGCTTCCTATGGATAAAGGATATAGCCTATTGTGGTCTCCCAATATATACTCGACCGTATGTGGGAGCACAAGTCCGTACTGGCACTTGTCGTCTCAAATAGGAGGAATCACCCAACCAACAATGAAAGCGATAGTTACCAAGCTTTACGACGCTGGAATACGTCTCTAGCCTAGACTTCTAGATGTTGTGCATTAGGTTCCAAAGCGTTTTTATGTTCATTGAATTTATTTTACAGTTGATATTTCTTAAGAAATTTGCCTTTCAGGTTCACGGTGTGATGTAGATATACAATTTCTAAAATGCAATCTAAGATGATAAACGATCGTTTAATCTTCTTTTTGCAATGAAAATCCTAGCTACTAAAGAAAGAGAGATGATATTCTTTCAACATAGAGCAGAGAGCACACACTAGATGCACTGTTGTAAATCAAACCAACAAGCAGTCTAAATGCAAATGCACATGCATGTATTTCTTTTCAGCTTTCTTAATGTGTGAATGACAAGAAGAATGCTAAGTACAAATCTGAATTATCTTTTCAAAGAAACAGTACTAACAAATTTCTCTTCAAAAACGAAAGGAAGATAATGACGACACTTTGCTATTTTGAATTGAAAACTGCTTTCAACACTTGAAAAACTACTAATTCAAATCAAATATAAGAGTAACTGTATAATCGACCATCCAGAACAATATAATTCTTTACTTTGACTAAAAACAACACTTGCGACACTTCCAAATCAAAAGACAACAATTTGATTACGTTACTTTTTGTAAAAGAAAACTGTAAATGGCACACAATACATAAAAACATTCACAATTATTTGTACTATGGAGGTGGAATCGTGCAAAGGAAGGGATTTCCACAATGTTATACTGATCACAGACAGCAAAACTCCTGAACAAAGCTAAAGAGAGTGAACACAAAACCAAAATCTGAGAGCAGAAGAGGTCTTATTTGATCAGCGCACCTGCAACACAGGGAAAGTGCGATGCAGCGCACCTACTGCACACGGGAGGTGCGATGCATCTAGCTTCCCTAGAGGAGAAAGTGTGATGGTCCAGGCATGAGACTTCAACTTGGTTCTTGGTCACAGTTTGCAGCTTAGTTCAGGGATTTAGGCCGAGCTAATGATAGTCAATAAATAGAAATCACAAGGGCTGATCTAATGAGGTTACTAGAGCCACCACTAGGGCAATTAAGATGTTTCCAAATCGATTGTTTAGTTTATAAACAAAACCCAGAGATAGAATGAAGCAGCATTGATCTACTTTGCACTTGCATAGCAAATGCAGTTAAAATGCTAGCTGGCTTAACTTCAGGCTCCGTTTGTAAGTTTATAAAACAAACAAATATAGACAAGCAAACATTCTATTCGCTCCCTAGCGGAGTTGCCATTTTGTTATCGGGAAATCTAGTGTCTATGCAGAGCTACTAGTCCCACTAAGACAAGTAGCTATCTTAGAAACAAATAGATTAAAGTTACTCTCATTTTCCTTTATGAGAAGTAGATAGGAGAAGATCAAAGAATACCAACATCAATCCTTCACTTGTTTCTTTGCTTGTTCTTTCTCCTCATTGACCGGTCTTTGCCGCTTCTCCCTTGACCACTCCGCTTCAAAGAGTACTTGTAAAGTCAAAGAAGCATAATACCTTCAAAGTGCGGAGATCTACAATCATAAATAATATAGGACCAGATATATATTGACCACACAAATTCATATACTATCATACATACAAGAATGTGGAGGAAAACTTGAATAGATTTATTAATATGAAGATTAGAAGAGAGGATTATAACCCATTGTTATGACCCAGCATCATCCTCCCAGCATGAAAGCCCTTCTTCACCTCATGAAAAGCTTAGATCACCCAACACTATGATATTCCACTAGGAAACCAACAACACTTCCTTAAAAGATACAAAATTCCAGCCTCTGGATCTCTGGGATGAGGGATCCATATATAGATGATTGCAGGGAGGTGATTCAACTTTTGGGATTTTGATTAGTGTCTTCTCTATGATAGTTCTTGGTTCCACTTGGAGATTGATGATCTCTTACTCATCCCTGGGTGAATTCAGAGAGGCAAGTGTCACAGGAGAAGTTTCTGGAAGATTCTATGATCATCCACCTCGCAAACTGTCTCTGCCATTTGTCCACTCTCTCCCATTGCACCCTACAGAAGGGATTTTTAGTATGCATCACACCCTTAGCACTGAGCAACCTGTATGGTCCAGTTTCGACTAGTTCTAAGCAGTTTCCTGTGGAGAACTTCTGGGAGATGATGTAATCAGCTGACCTTGTTCCTTTAGGGCATGAAACAACACTTTTAAGGACTTAGGAGCCCTTCGTTTATGGACATATATGATTGGGGTTGCAGTGCTCAAAAATATCTATAACAATGAGGAAAAAGGTAAGCATACCAAATTCTAAAAAATATGGCTTGGACCGTTTCAGATTTGTGGAATAAGTAGGCCCATCAACCTTTTTATTGCAAGATCTATCAGGCAAGAGAGATTCTCTGCCTGTTAATGGGAAAATCCTAAAAAAATATTTTTCATAGAATATAACCTCTTATATTCATTGTATATTATTGTTTTTACTTTTTAGGAAAATAAATGTTCAGTAGCATTTACTTTTTTCCTTTATAATAATAGTCTCTTTTATATTTTGACTTTTTTCTTGTATAAGTAGAGATTGTTAAGAAGATATTTTTTACATTCGAAACATAAGCTAAGTTCTATCTCTCTGAAATTGCTTGTCCTCTACCAAAATTAGTTATCCTTTGATGAAACTCAACTTTGTAAAAAAACCTTTGTTCTACCATCAGTTAAGAAAAGTATCTATAACAAAGCAAGGACTCTCTACAGAAAAGCATCTTTAACTCTATAATTGTCATCCAGAACATCTTAAGAAGTCAATGATTCTCCCCATCTAGTAAGATTTCATTTTTTTAGAGTGTAATTCTAAAATATGCTTAAACTTAAAGGATAAGAGGTCTCATCAAGAGCCAACTTACCATGTTCATAGGGAAATAACTAGCTGACATTACCAATACTTCATACCAAAATAGGGTAATGACTTGAGATTATATCAATCAAAAGGCAGGGTCTCATCAACAACCAACTTGTTCAGTTAAGTTACAACCAGTGAGTGGCATTGTCAATTTTGGTCACCAAACCAAGACAATGGCCTTTAAGGAGAAAAATGAAAATTTTAAAGAAAAGAGAATTGTTTAGAAAAAAGAAGAAGAAAGTAAGTATATGAATTTGAACTTATCTTTAAAAATTTTCATTCTTAACTAGATGGGATACTGAATCATTTCTGGTTAAAAGGTAACCCTATCGAGGCTATGGATGCCTACTGGGAGTAGAGGCCGTACTTATGACAATTGAGTACACCTAAAAGCTTATTTGTGATAGTCCCCTGTTTTTATCTTTAAAACCCAGTAATGGTTGATGTAGATACAGAAATTTTCGTATCAAAGAGGATTATCAAATGGTTGATAATTAAGTAGATTTTGTTTTCATTATTCAGAGTGATGTTACTTATCTTATATTTCATGTATTTTATTTCTGAACTACCTTTATTTTGGAAGTTCTTAAAAATTTCAAAAAACTGTTAGAGATAACTGGTTCTTCCATCGAATCGTCAATTGTTGTGCTATTCAACAATTCCCCCATTTATTAATATAATAGCTAATATTCTATCAATAAATGGGGACCCTTAAATAATCCTTTCAAAAAACAAATTTAGCATTTAGACACTTTCTTTTAAATTTTTGGAATGAAACAAGATATCAAGTCAAAACCTTTTGTGAAAGCTAGCAAAACTCTCCTTTTCACATATCGTTGAACTGAGTGCGTCAAAGGCCTTATTAATAAGAAAAACTTGCGAAATGTGATCTAAAGGAAACACTGTGCTTAACCTAGCTATCATTAAGATTTTCATTAAAAACTAGGCCGTAAGGCATTTCCTCTTTAAATAAAACCCGTATTGCGTATCGTAATTCACAAAGGGGGCATCCTCATGAAGTATGTTGAATCATGTGAAATGCAATATTGCGATGCAATGGTAAACCTTATCACATCACATCAGAAATACTTAAGAAAGGTTTGAAATATTACAAACCACGCGATGTTGTGAAATGTGATAAAAGCTCAGACTCGATTGGAGCCTATGTTATAAAGTAACACTTAAGTTTGTTATGCAAATGAATAATGCTTTATAAGGTAAATCTCATTAAATAAGCTATGCTTTAAAAAATGATAAAAGAATGTCCCCATCTTGCATCCTACAGAAACCAAAGGAACTTTAAAGGAAGTGCAAAATCAAAATGCAATAATGTGATTTGCGATTTTGCATCACAATCGAAAAATCAACATTTTCACAAATTAAAGCTCGTAACCTTAAAAAGTTTTCTTCCCTTTTTATGATGCGGAACATTAATGAGTAATAAAGGTAGATATAACAAACCATTAGTGGGCATTTACTATGGGTTAATGGCATTTATGTTTGAAAAGTGTCTTGACATGATACCATATCTTTTCATCTGTGTTTAACTAAAACTCCTTTCTTTTCACCCTTTCAAGGTTATCTGTATCAATCATTCTTATCTTCATTCTCACTTGTGTCTATCCAATAGCTTATGCTTTGCTCCATTTCAGGAAAAATTTGTAGAAAGAGTCATTAGGAGAAATGGCGAAGAAGGGAATGGTAACCGCATCTAAAAAGTTAGAAATGATCCCTCTATTCTCTGATATTACATGTAGTAGAGACGGAGGAACTTCAACAAGAGAAGCCATGTATTATTTGTTAGAAGAAGAGAAACCAAGGCCTCTGGTAGCAAAGGCCATAGCCAATGCTCATATTTCCTCTGACACCTCTTACTTCAAGACAACATGCTCGTTTCTACACCGCATAGCTGCAAGGCCGAAGATAATCCCATACACAGATATGGTCAAGTGGATAATTGATGTGGTGGACGTCTTGGACAGAGAGTTCAAGAATAGCATGCATGAGGTTATGGGATCTTTTTCAGCAGACAACCTACGACTTATGTACAATCTACCAGAGCCACAAAAGCTCTACAATAAATAGTTCCTCGAGAAATTTGCTAAGGAGAATGAAGACCCAACAGACGTTATGCAGGCCTGGACAGAAAACGAAAGCAAGATCAAATAGGATAAGATGGGTATGTATTCTACAACATCTATTTCACCCCCTTATAGTTTTGTAGTAGCCATGCTATGTAGATTGTTCGGTAAGCCCAATAGTACCAAATTCCCCCCCGAGTGGCTACCATTAATAGAAGTAGTTATGAATGCAATAGTAATGAATTGGGCTCAAATTTTGTTTCATAATTTGGCAAAAGCCATTATGGAGTATAGGAAAAATAGGTGTCCCTCTTTAATGGTTTATCCCCCATTTTACATGAGTCCCTTTGTAATGGACACAATCTATTTTAGCTCTAAATTTCCTATTATTATGCGATGGAAGTGTACTGTGCAAGAATCGCTTCCTATCCATGTGTACCATAAGAGTTTGTGGGAGTCTCAGTTTCACCCCCATTTTTACAAGATTTGTCAATGAGTTAGGCTGCCCATCCATAAACAAGTCTACAACACAACTGCCCCTAGATTTTCCAAAGAAGTTGAAGTGGATATTTTTCCTGTAGCTAGATGGTTTGGGAAGGAGACATTTACCTATATCAGAGTATTTGGGAGCATTGCTTCACCGCATGTCCCCCATGCTATCTCCCTGACAAGTTAATGGCTAGGGAGATAGCCTACCAAATGGTAGGGGAAGGTGGCATGAGCAAACGATTGAAAGACAGATGAAGGCCATTTAGCATACATTTCCATTGCAATGTGGTGTGTTTGCATTACACGATTTTGGGCATGCATGCAAAGAGGCAGAGATTATGAAATCTCTGAAATTAGCTACATTCCCAGGAAGGCAGTATGACCCAAATGGAACTATTAAGGACTTCACTACTATGGTGAAAGTGAAACCATTAACCCATGTGGAAGACACCTTCGATGACCTCTTCCTAGAAAAAGAAACACTTTCAAATGTGACACATATGAAATCAATACTTTTTCCCCAGTTGATGGTGAAATTCTTCTTGTGTATAGAAAGAGGAGATTAAATAAGGTCCCATTGGACCTACTACATATTGAACCAATAAGGGATCCAACTCCTAGTGTAAGCTTGGAGGACAACTCCAAAGAAAATTTGAAAGTAGATACCCAAGAGAGATCTACTCATGAGTTAGATAAATTAGAGCAACAATCTCAAAATGGGGAGGCAATAAAAATAAAGAGTCTGAAAGGGACGTAACTGGAACTATAGAAGAAACAACCAAGCAAACCTTGGCAAAGAAATAGGCAAAAACTCACTCTACTTCCACTAAGTCAGAAAAACCCCCAATTATTAACTTGGAGAAGGAATGGGATCATTTGAACAAGAATTTTCATAAAAATGAACAAACATCTTAGATGCAGACTCCACACCACAAGTCAACTCAAGAAATAACAGTGGAGAAAATTGTAGGCACTCAGGATGTTGAACTCATTCCTGCCACCCCCACTTTAGAAATTATTTTGAGAATTGAGGAAATTCCTCCATTAGATGTGTTTTATAGTCCTACTCACAAATTTGTCGTTAAGAGATAGAGAAAGAAGAGGAAGCTAGATGCTGCAGCTAATACGACCCCCGACAATGAAACAATGGACATTGTATGGAAATACTCGCCCATGGACCCATTTGAAAAACTCACAAAACTATTGCAATTTGTAGGAGCCTATGCTACGACAACTATTGACAAAGCGACAGAGGTCCAAATGCTGCTTAGAGAAAAGGAAAAAAAGATTCTATTGTTGGAACAACAATTAGCTCAGGAGAAATCTAATCAATAAGTAGAATTACAAGTAGACAAACTCTAGCAGGAATTTGAACATATGCAAATACAACATCATGCCAGCCTAGCAGAAAGATATGCGCATATACAAGCCATGATAGATAAGTATAAAGTCAATCCACAAATTGAGGAGTTCATAAAGTAAGCACTCAGTCTTAACTCCCAACTAATGCAGCAAAAGGAAGTTCTGTGCCAGAAAATATCACAAATAATTCCTTATTGCGAGATCAGTGATAAGTTAACAAGCCAAGTTATTGACATGAGACTTGAGTATGATGAAATACATAAAAGGGTTTCTAACTTTATCACCTATCAAGAATCAGAAGAAGGGAGAAACACTGATTTTTCAAAGCTGGAGGAATCACATAAAGACATATCGTTCATAGATTGGGATTCATGTCTCAAGCAAGTAGAAAGGGCAACGATGGTCACGATAGCAGCAACAAATAGCATCATAGAAGGCATCAACGAAAATATTCATGGCACCAACCTGGTTGCAGAGTCTATACCAGGATTTCTTCCAAATGCCAAATAGTTAGAGCAGCAGTGGAGGCAAGTAGCAAAAGAAAAGGAGGAGGTAATTAGATAAATGGGAAAGCTAAGCTGGGAAGCATACTGGAAATTCTTGGTAAAACCATACAACCAGTGGATGACCTTGCAATGCTTAACTACCTCCACACAAAAAATGGTGCCAATGCTAAAAGACACTATATTTGCTGGGCAATTGAAATTTGTGATCGGCCAACTGACACAGCTCAAACCTATGACAGATAGTTGCAATCTAAAAGATCGAATTCAAAGGAGTTGGTCACTTAGTTTGTTTTTATTTTAGTTTTATTTTTGCATAATTTGAGGTATGTCTTTTAAACCTCCTCAACTATTTTTGTAATAATCTAGTTTAGGACCTATAGTTTAGTGTTTAAACCCCTATCATGCAGTTAGAGGGGGGTCTAGAAATTTTATTAGAAACATTCTTCAAAACACGTACTTCTGTACCTTTGAGGAGGTTATGATGGAATGAATGGAACAAGATCTATTTTCTCTTAAATGTCTAGCATGCTCTGTTAGCTCTGCTACAGTTTGCAACAGTTGATGGATCAAAGTAGGTGTTGAGCAGTGCTGGTTTGGTTCTATAAGGCTAGTAGCAATCTTTCATGCTTTTCTCCTTCATTTTTCCTTTTCTCCTTATAACTCCCACACCTTTGTTTCATCCTTCCTCTTAAATTCCCTTATTCCCCTTTATCCTTGTTTTTGTCTAAAAGCCCGTCTGAATCCCTTTTCAACCTGCCCCCAGGCATATTTTGTTTATAATGCTGTTAGACCCCAATAACCTTTATAAAACCCATTCCTTTTTTACACGAAACCCGACTTAAGCCTTTTTTGATCTCCCGGGTGTTTTTGTTTTAATATTATAAAACCCCCGAATTAACCTATTTTCCACTTTAACGCTGTCTTTAAAGTCTTAATCCTTTTTAATGTCGCACGCATATAATTAAAAAATTATATAACTCGGCGGGCCCCTTACTTGTCAAATCACCCGAAGCACATGTCTTAATCCTCCACCATCCAATCCTCTGCCCGTTGATCCGACAGTATACGCTTTCCTCGCTCCGCAAATCTGCTAGTCCTTTAGCCCGTGGGGAAGCAGTTTCCTGTCGGCCACGTGCCTTAATATTATTGCATCATGTTGCCTTGTACATATACCACCTTTGCCGGAAGAGCAATGCGGGGAAACCGTTTACTACCATCTAGTACGGTCCTCACCCGCTAACTTTCTCGCATCTCCGCCACCCGTCAACCATCAAATCAGCCCAACTATGATCCAACGGTCCACGTTCTTCTCATACATATGTCTCCCGATAACCTCCTTATGTTAATCTCCACCACTCATTTGTTGAATCCAACGGCTGCTATTGATTCCCATTACGTCGCATGTCTTCCATTGCCTCCCGCTAGCAGATCACGATCGTTCACGTAATCCATCCAACGGCCAATGTTTCATCCCAGCTCCTGTTCATGTTCAAGGTATTTTTAAGTGTTTGCGGCCTGAGTTATGCACGCAGAGAAGGAGGGAAGTCACGATCCAACGACCTGCGCATTAAAGCCCTCAGCTACTGTATTCAACGTAGTGTACTTCCGAAGGACAAAAGGACCACCTTGAGCAGATAAATCACTACAACATTTATTGGAATTTATTCAGTTAATACTTCACCTGTTCCAGGAGTACACCAGAGTATAGAAAGAGCCATTTTTTTCATTCAGATTGTAGCAGAAAATCCATATCTAACTGTAAATGCGGTTGGTGGTCAATTAAGACACCTCCACACATAGCCTAGCAGAGCAATTTTGTAAACAAATTCTATATATACTCAGAAGTAATATGTAATCAGGTTGATGAGTGTTATTCTGTTGCAAGCTTCAACTTTTGGAGACTATAACTACCTTGTAACCTACAGCTTCTGGTCCACATTTCCAGCTAATACAATCTTCTTTTGCTGTTGATTTCTCACTCTCCACTACTTCTTCTTTGCTTTAGGTTGTGCCTGTTCTGCATTATTTCATGTGCTATTAATATTTAGCATTAGAGGGGCTATCATCCCACCTCTGTGTTAGTATTTAGCATGTATCATTGAATTTTCTTGCAGGTTTCTATTGTTTTAATGCCAGAGAGCTGTCATCCTATCTATGTATTAGAAAACAGATTTACAGACCTTTTAACTAGTTGCAGCTGGCCATCACAGGGTCCTATGCATTTGCTGGTGTGATCAGTGTTCTCCATCATCACATTGTCTCTAAAACTGTGAGTAATTGGTGGTTAAAAGCCTTGTAGCCTGGGGGTGCTCACCCATGTCTGGGGTCAACCATAGTAGAAGTGGTTATCTAGCTTGAATATGCAACATTTCTTTCATTCATCCACCTATTGTTCCAACATTTTGTTGAGTTTGTAATGTTCCCGAGCATCACTGATATAAAAACTAGGTGAGTTTCTTGGGGTGATAAGATTAATTGGCATCGTTGCCGGGAAGAGGAGATCGAAGCTCAGCTTCCCTGGGAGAATAACACAGCTTCAAGATTTGATGAAAGAAAAGGTTTGAACATAGTTTCTAGTTGTAATCATCTGTCTGGAAACTCCATTGGAGGAAGACCATCATTTGGTGACTCCACATTAAAGTTCTGGCTCAGTTTGTGAGACATACTCGAAGAAATCCTTAGAAATTTCCAGGTGAACCAGTGCCTGAACCTGAGAGGACTGTAAGATCGAAGAAAGCATCACAGAAAGGGGCATCAGGATCAGGTAAGCCAAAGAAATATTATTCATCTCTGAAAGGTAAGGTTGTTGCTGAAGATTTACAATTTGAAGAGTTAGAACACAACCCTGTTAATAAGGAAAAATCCTCAGAGATTAGTACAGCCCCTAGTGCAGCTAATTCCCCTCTAAATGTCAGTCCAAAGAAAGTTTCCCATTCAGTCCGAAACATCCCTTTTTCTCTGCTATCCATCACATTACTCCCTACCATTCAACCTGCTAGTATTCTTCCGAATATTCCAATCATGGCAGTACAATAAGCACCTATGAGGATTGAAAGAATTGTAGTAGCTAGATATAGACCATTGGTGTTGCCTGTGCCTTAAATCCTATGCCTGTGGGAGAATATAAAAAACACATACCTAAATTCACTGGAACAGAGGGAGTAATAGCAGAAGAACACTTAGAAGCTTTTTACAGTTATGCTGATAATTTAGATATAAGTGAAAATGATATGTGGATGAGAGTTTTTGTTCAGAGCCTTGATGGAGAGGCTAGGAAGTGGTTCAAAGAATTACCCCAGAGATCTATAATAGATATTGAAGCATTAGATGATGCATTTTTGAAGCAATGGGGAGATAAAAAAGACTTGTTGTATTATCATACAAAGTTTGGTAATCTGAAGAGGGAAGATGGGGAATCAATACCTGATTTTAATAAAAAATTCAGTCGAATGTATAGTAAGATACCAGCTGAGGTAAAACCTACCCCCACTTCTGCCAAACTCACTTATGCCAATGCTTTTGACTCTGATTTCTGCCTGTTATTGAGAGAAAGGGGATGTGCTACACTGGCAGACATGCAGGATGTAGCCCTAGAAGTAGAATATAATATCATGGTCGCAGAGAAGCTAAAGAGTCAAGCTGACAGGAGAAGATAGAGAAATGACGCTTCGACTTCTTCTGCATCATCTTCAAAGCCTAAGTTAGAGAAAATGACTAAGATGATAGAGTCATTGGCTGCTGAAATTTCTAAGCTGAAAGTTGAGCAGAATTCAGGAAAAACAAGGCAGCAAAGCACATTTGCTCCAAGAAATCCAAATCTTTTCAGAAGAGCAAATGAGCAATTACAAATAATGCAGAGGGGTGAAGATTCAAAGGAATATCAGAAAGTTAAAGCTCCTTTCCAAAATGTAGTCATGGAGGAGGCACAATTTGAAGAAGATGAGGATGAAATTCACTGCATGGAAGATAAAGGCAGTGTTGCATTGTTTACATTGGCTGAGTATGAACAATCATTGTTGTAGGAGAAAAAAAATCAACAGTGGGATATAGGAGCTATTCTACAAACTGGTGAATAGAAACAGAGATATAACCTGAGGTCCAATGCAAAAAATGCCAAGGAAAATCCTGCCCAAAGTGCTGTTGTTCAAACAGAATCTCAGAATTTCAAACAAAAAAGACCAGCAACTGATCCAGTCATCCTCAAAGCTCGAGTTCAAGAGGTAAAAATTTCTAATAAATCATCTTCTCCTTTCATCTTTGAGTCAGAAGTTCAGAAATTGAAAATATCTATACCTCTGGTTGAGTTGGTGAAGAGTGAAGTATTTAGGAAACCTATCCTTGAAGCCCTTGAGCTAGAAACCAAACGAGCCTCCACTGACTCTGTTAATTTGCAAGATGACAAGCCTACCATTGTGCTCAGCCCCATGATTGAACCTGCTGATAATAATTCTCCATATTTTTATGTCTCATTAGCCATACATGACAAAATCATCCACAATTTCCTGCTAGACACAGGGGCCAGCCACAATTTGATGCATAAAGCTATCATGGAAGATTTAGGCCTTGATATCACTAGACCCTATCATGATTTATTTTCATTTGATTCAAGGAAGGTGAAATGTATTGGATTGATTAAATATCTGGCCATTACCTTAACTCAGTTGCCCATGAAGAGTATGATGATGGATATTGTGGTGGCAGATGTCCCTCCTAAGTTTGGCATGCTGCTGTCTAGAGGATGGATTAAGAGACTAGGTGTGACACTGCAAAATGATCTATCTTATGCAACTATCCCAGTGTTTGGAGGAGAAAGCAGGAGATTGTAAAGAGAAGCACAGTTGGCATATATCATCAGTGATGAAAATAATCCTACAAATCATCCTATATATGTAGTGGACACTGGTTTTGTAGCATGTATCCTTCAAATAGAAGAATCTCAGAAGGCCGAAATGCAACTCAAGAAACCAACAGTTCAGGCTGAAGAAGAGCAAGGAAGTCAGATTTGGGAGTTATTATTTGATGGAGCATGTTCTAGGGAGACTGCAAGACAAGGGTGGTGCTAGTAACTCCACAACAAGAGAGCATTCAGCTGTCTTTTAAGCTGGTTTTCAAAGTTACAAATAATATAACAGAGTATGAGGCTTTGTTGCTGGGGCTTAATGCAACCAAAGACAAAGGAATCAAGAACCTAAAGGTATTTGGAGATGCTGATCTGATTATTCAGCAAGTAAATAAATCATTTCAAGCAAAGCACTCGAGGTTGAAAGCATACAGGGATGAGGTATGGAGAATCAGAGACTCTTTTGATTTTTTCTGTATTTCATACATTCCTAGAGCCCAAAATTAGCTTGCTGATTCCCTTGCTATTTTTGCTAGTTTATTCATACCTCCCATGCCTCCCAGACTAGTCTATGAAGTCCAAATGAAATACAGACCTTCCTTGCCTGACAATGTCCACCATTGGAAATTTTTTGAAGATGATGACGAGATAAATAGATTCCTTCAAGTCATTGATGAATTTTCTGAAATGCAAATTAACCAAGAAAATGATGTCTTGTTAGAAAATCCCAAATCCCAACTTAGAAATAAAATTGGTAAAGACAACATAGTCCAACTTCCTAGTAACCATATTCCTAAGGTTCTAATTCCTCTTGAAAGACTGTTTGACCAAAATAATGTGCCTTACAAAGCTGCCCAAAAAGAAGACCAATCTGCATTTTGTAAGCATGATATAGGAAGTCTAGGCCAGCCTAGGTATGTGAATTTTTCCACTCATTTGTCTGCTGATCAAAGTGATGAATAATACAATTTAATGAGGTAATTTGCTGATGTGTTTGCTTGGGAATATAATGAACTGAAAACATATGACAAGAACATAATTCAACATAAAATACCTCTAGAGAAAGACACTATTCATTTCAAACAAAAGCTGAGACCAGTAAACCCTATTCTTCTTCCACTAATTGAAAAAGAAATTAAAAAGTGCTAGCTGCCAAGATCATAGTCCCTCTCAGGTATTCGAAATGGGTAGCTAATATGGTGGTGGTGAGGAAGAAGAGTGGAGAAATCAGACTATGTGTTGATTTCATAAATTTAAACAAATGCGCCAAGAAAGACAACTATTCCCTGCTAAAGATGGAGCATTTGCTGCAAAAGGTCTCAAGAGCTAAAGAAATGTCATATTTGGATGGATTTTTAGGCTTCAATTAGATTGTTGTTCACCCAGGTGATCAAGGAAAGATTGCGTTTACCACTCCTTGGGGCACTTTTATGTATGCCAAAATTCCATTTGGATTAATGAATGCTGGAGCCACTTTTCAGAGAGCTATGGATATAGCACTTGTGGGAGAGAAGGAAAAATTTGTGCTTATCTACCTTGATGATATAACAATTTATTCCAGTATCCATCAAAATCATTTGCAACATTTGAAAAAAGTGTTTCTGAAGTGAAGAAGGTTTGGAATATCAGTCAATCCCAAAACATATCAATTTGCAGTAAATGAAGGAAAGATGTTAGGACATATTATGTCTGCTGTAGGTGTTCAGATCGACCGAGAAAGAGTAAAAGCAATACAGACTTTGTCTGTCCCTAGATCAAAGAAGGATATCCAGTCCTTTCTGGGTAGAATTAACTTTGTCAGGAGGTTTATTCCAAATTTTGCAGAATTGGTTAAGCATGTGATCTCCATGTTGAAGAAAGGATCAGAGGTAAGATGGACCGAAACAGCAAGAAGTCATTTGATTCCATTAAAAATGCTATAATGGAAGCTCCCACACTAATAAGTCCATATTACAGCAAGGAGTTCCATATTTTTTCATTCGCCTCTGAAGACACCATTGCAGCAAGATAAAGAAGGTTCAGAGCATCCAATAGCATTTTTCAGCAAGAACTTGAGGGATTCTGAACTGAGGTATGATATTATTGAAAAATAGGCATATGATCTTATTAAATCTTTAAAGGCTTTTACAGTTTATATCTTGCATTAAAAAAAAATTGCATATGTGCCTTTTGTTGCAATAAAAGATGTCCTAACACAACCTGATGCTGATGGAAGAAGGGCAAAATGGATTGCTAAAATGATAGAATTTAATATAGAGCTGAGGCCCACCAAGCTGGTCAGAGGTCAGGGGCTTTCCAAGTTATTGGCTGAAGAAAATTGTAGGTCTTTAGATGTTGACTTCCTATGCATAGTGGCAGAAAATGGTTAGGAAAAAGAGGAAAAAACAGCTGAAACAGAGAAAAAACAGTTAGTGGCTGAAAATCTAGCTTGATGTAACTGGTATGCTGAAATAATTAATTTCTTGCTGAAGCTAGAGATCCCTGCAGGATTTACTCAAAGTCAGGCTAAAACTTTAAAACTTAGAGTATCAAAGTATTATATTATGGAAAATCTGCTCTACTGGAGGGATCCATCTGGAATATTTTTAAGGTGTCTAGACAAAGAACAGTCAAAAGAAGTTATGTAGCAGTTTCACAACAGCATGTGTGGAGGGCACCATTATTGAAAGACTACAGCCCACAAAATTCTCAAAGCTGGGTACTATTGGCCCACTTTATTTTCTGATGTGTTTGCTTTTGTTAAATCTTGTGACAGGTGCCAAAGATTTGAAGGAAAACAGTAGCTGAAATCCATGCCCCTAAAACCAATAGTTGCAAAAGGACCTTTTCAGTAGTGGGGCTTGGATTTTATTGGTGAAATCAGTCCGCATTCTAGTGGCCAGCAGAGGTGGATATTAGTAGCCACTGATTATTTCACTAAGTGATTGAAGCAATCCCTACCAGGAAGGCTGATCATAGTGTGGTCGTCATGTTTTTAACAGAGAATATCTTCAGCAGATTTGGTTGTCCACATAAATTAATAACAGATAATGCAGCAGCCTTCAGGGCTAAAGAATTGGTGGAAATGTGTGATTCAATGGGTATTAAACTTGTTCATTCACCTCATATTACCGACAGGGAAATGGTCTAGTAGAATCCTCTAATAAAAGTCTAATCAGGATAATTAAAAAAATGTTAGAGGAAAATAAAAAGAATTGGGATTCAAAGCTCAAGTATGCATTGTGGGCTGACAGAATGACCATTAAAAAATCCACAAGGAATTCTCCTTTCAAGTTGGTATATGGCACTGAGGCTGTATTCCCAGTTCAATTAACTCTCCCTATGGAAAAACTCCTTTAAGAAGAGCAGGATGACGAAGAAGACATGGTAAAGAGAATCACTGATTTAGTAGAATTACATCAGATTAGAGAACAGCTGGTAGAAAAGGCTGCAACACATTAGAGAAAGGTCAAGGAAGCCTTTGACAAAAGTGCAAAAACAGATAATTTTCAAATTGGTGACTTGGTCTTGAAATGGGATGCACTAAAGGAGAAGAAAGGAAATCATGGGAAATTTGATTCTTTCTAGACAAGGCCTTTCATCATTTCACAAATTCAAGGGAACAACACCTTCATACTGAAAAGTATGGGAGGAGAATCAGTTTTTCATGGCCCAGTTAATGGGCGATTTTTGAAAGGTTATGTTGTTTAATATCTTTGGCCTTAAAGGATGTAAATATTTTGTTTTTATCAGTTTGTGCAGGCAAAGTAGACTCCATGCCCAATGGAACACCAACAATTTTGGTTAACTTGTTTTCAGCTGGAAAGGCATTGATCTGCAGGTTCTTGAGACCTCACAGGTAGGATCTCATCCCCAAAAGGAGCCAGTGTTAGCTCTGCTACAGTTTACAATAGTTGATGGATCAAAGTAGGTGTTGAGCAGTGTTGGTTTGGTTCTATAAGGTTGGTAGCAGTATTTCATGCTTTTCTCCTTCATTTTTTCTTTTCTCCTTATAACTCCCACACCTTTGTTTCATCCTTCCTCTTAAATTCCCTTATTCCCCTTTATCCTTGTTTTTGTCTAAAAGCCCACCTAAATCCCTTTTCAACTTGCCCCTGGGCATATTTTGTTTATAATGCTATTAGACCCCAATAACCTTTATAAACCCCATTCCTTTGTTTTACACGAAACCCCGCTTAAGCCTTTTTTGAGCTCCCAGGCGTTTTTGTTTTAATATTATAAAACCCCCGAATTAACCTATTTTCCACTTTAACCCTGTCTTTAAAGTCTTAATCCTTTTAATGTCACGCGCATATAATTAAAAAATTATATAACTCGGTGGGCCCCTTACCTGTCAAATTGCTCGAAGCACATGTCTTAATCCTCGACCGTCCAATACTCCGCCCGTTGATCTGACAGTATATGCTTTCCCCGCTCCGCCAATCTGCTCCTCCTTTAGCCCGTGGGGAAGCAGTTTCCTGCCGACCACGTGCCTTAATATTATTGCATCGCGCTGCCTTGTACGTATACCACCTTTGACCGAAGAGTGGTGCGGGGAAACCATTTACTTCCATCCAGTACGGTCCCTGCCCTCTATGTTTCTCGCATCTTTGCGGCCCCTCAACTGTTGGATCAGCCCAACCATGATCCAACAGTCCACATTCTTCTCATACATATGTCTCCCGATAACCTCCATATGTTAATCTCCACCGCTCGTTTGTTGAATCCAACGGCTGCTATTGATTCCCATTGCACGACATGTCTTCCATTGCCTCCTGCTAGTAGATCACGATCGTTCGCATAATCCATCTAATGGCCATTGTTTCATCCCGGGTCCTGTTCATGTTCAAGGTATTTTTAATTGTTTGCAGCTTGAGTTGTGCACGTAGAGAAGGAGGGAAGTCACGATCCAGCTACCTGCACATTAAAGCCCTCAGCTACTATATTCAATGCAGTGTACTTCCGAAGGACAAGAATACCACCTTGAGCAAATAAATCACTGTAGCGTTTATTGGAATTTATTAATTTAATACTTCACCTGTTCCAGGAGTACACCAGAGTATAGAAAGATCCATTTTGTTCATTTAGATTGTAGCAGAAAAGCCATATCTAACTGTAAATGCGGTTGGTGGTCAATTAAGACACCTCCACGCATAGCCTAGCAGAGCAATTTTGTAAACAAATTCTATAGATACTCCGAAGTAAGATGTAATCAGGTTGATGAGTGTTATTCTGTTGGAAGCTTCAACTTCTGGAGACTGTAACTACCTTGTAAACTACAGCTTCTGGTCCACATTTCCAGCTAATACAAGCTTCTTTTGCTGTTGATTTCTCACTCTTCACTACTTCTTCTTTGTTCCAGGCTGTGCCTGTTCTGCATTATTTCATGTGCTGTTAATATTTAGCATTAGAGGGGATGTCATCCCACCTCTGTGTTAGTATTTAGCATGTATCATTGAATTTGCTTATAGGTTTCTATTGTTTTAATGCTAGAGAGCTGTCATCCTATCCGTGTATTAGAAAACAAATTTACAGACCTTTTAACTGGTTGCAGCTGGCCATCACAGGGTCCTGTGCATCTACTGGTGTGATCAGTGTTCTCCATCATCACATTGTCTCTAAAACTGTGAGTAAATTGTGGTTAAAAGCCTTGTATCCTGGGTGTGCTCACCCATGTTTGGGATCAATCATAGTAGAAGTGGTTATCCGGCTTGAATATGCAGCATTTCTTTCATTCATACACCTATTGTTCCAACATTTTGTTGAGTTTGTAATGTTCCCAAGCATCACTGATATACAACCTAGGTGAGTTTCTTGGGGTGGTAACATGCTCTACTGAAATGCACTTTTGTACTCTTAGAATATGTTGGATTGATTTGAATTAGGTCAATATTGCTAAAGCACATGAGTAGGAATCATCTTATATGGTACTTTTATCTGATGATCTTGTTTTATTTATGTATCAAGAAATAATTCTCCTTTAAATTGTTTTATGTGTGAGTCTGAATTACAATTAGCATTATTGCACTTTTGTATGATGCTGGCTTTGATTTTATCATGAATACATGAACGATTTATATGCGATATACATTTCACAATCGTTTTGGCTAACTATTTATCCAGAACAATTATTGTTAAACAATTTCACTTCTTATTGCAGTTGAATGATCTTTATTACCAATTACTATAGGAAATTATTGTAGATCGAATAATTTATTTAATTCCCAGGTATACTTATATTCAAATAGTCTTTAAACTAGGATATATGCACATGTTTATTAGTTTAGATTAGATTATACTTAGCTTAAATCATTCCCCCATTACATCATATATCACCTCATCAACACTATCAAAATCTCTTTTTGGAAATTTGTCCCATTATCCTTAGTCGAAGCCACTACACCAAGCGGAAAAGAAGCCGATAGGCAAGGTCCAGACGAGGTGGTTTTCCCCCATGTTGTAGCAACTGTTTTTGAGGCTTCAACTAGTGCTGGAACTAGGATAGGATGAGCTGCTGCCATTGCCATCGCAAGATGACGAAGGACAGGGCACCACACTCTATCATGAGCCATTACCCTCTCAGTCGTGTCCATAACAATGGATCCCATACTTTGTGTTGTTGCTACCCATTCTTCCATCCACAACTTTATCCTTATATTCTCCTTGTCCTTCCAGGATCCCATATTTCATATTTTTATTACTTGCCACATGATTTGTTGGTGCAATATCTTATAGTTAATCAACTTCTACAACTAGCTATTTATTCCTTCTCATCATAAAATTTCATAGGTACCCTCTCCATAAACATCATTAATCCTTAAATTTTAATGTTAAGTTCATCTTGTTGCTAAATCAAACTCCTTATTTGAAGTAGTACTTTTAAAATCTTCATGGCTTTAATTGCGAGTTCTTCATTCCCATGATCTTGCAATTTCTAATCTTTATCATTAGACATTTTGAAGATGTTTGAGGGCCTTTACAACCTTACTTACATTTTTTTCATGGAAGATAGACTCCTTTTTCACAAGATTGGAGGTTATTGTAACAATACTATTGTTATTTAATTTCTTGTTTTTCTCCATCGTTTTCCTCAATATAGTATCAAAATTTATTATTTATAGGTCGTTTGTTATTTTCAAATTTAAGTTTCTTCTCCATATTCCTTAGTTGAAAATGAAATAAAAATTCCATTTCCATTAGACAGAATTTTCTCATTCTCCTCCATTTCTCCTTCCTATGATAGCATTTGTTGTCCTTATTTTATAATCTGAACATTCATTACATCATGTAATTCATAAAAAAAATTCAGATGCTTTAAACATCTTGGCCTCTGCCTACTTCTTGGATGCACTCTCTATCCTATATTCTTCAATTTTGGAATTGTCCAGCTAGTGTTCTTCACATTGTAATTCCTTTTCATATTGGGATAGAATTATAGTGTAATGTTGTCCCTTCTCCTTTATGAGGTTGTCCTCCTCATTTTCACTTTCTTTTATAACAACTTCCAATGGTTGTCCTTCATCTTCCACTTGGTTTCCTTCACATGTCAACATTGTTTTATTCTCTACGATGAATATTTTTATCAGTTTCTTACAGGGATCCCTTTTATGTCTCTTAGGAAATAAATTTATTTATTATTTCCTCTACTCATGAGAGTAAATTCATATTCCTTCTTCTTCCTTTTGGATATTTTTTATGTATTTTTTATCCTTTCTTGAATTCCTTTTCTATAGGTCTCCTTGGAGTAAGTTTGGTTTCCCATCTTCCTTTTAGACAATATGTCCATGCTCATAACTTGCAAACACTTGCAATTTATTAGTTTTGAAAACATGAGGTTTTCCTTCCTCTTCTAGTGTTTCCATCACCAATTTTCCCCTCCGTGTATGGATCTTCCATGCATTTCCTTTGTGGCACAATGTTGCCCCATTTTCTAGTATGAAAAAATTTAAAATTTCTCCCTAACCAATGCTTTGGAAAGACACCCCTTCATCCCCTTCTATTATCATGATATTCATGGATGAGTGTATACCTTAATCATTGTTTTGACCTACAACCATACAAAAAATATCATTTCCAAAATAATAAGGCTCCTTAGCCTCTCCTTTTCGATCCTTGGGCTAATCTTAACTCTTCACATAGTCATTGAGACTTTCCATAAATATCCTCTCATCATCTTTATCATCATATTCACTAAGGAATGCTTCTTGTTCTAGTTCACAATAGTGAAGTCTCTCCTTCTCACTCAAATGCTCTGAACTCTTCATCTTTCAATGTAGCACTCAACAAGTGTCATAATTTCTTTCTTAGTTCCTAGTATATAATTGGCTAATAGGGCATCAAAACTTCTTCTTCAAAGTATTAATTCTCTATATCTTGCAAAATCATATAAATTTTACGAAGTCTTTCCTTTAAGTTAGCCATCTATTTTCCTCTTAACTCATCTTTCTTCTCCTGGTGCCATTTTCTTTGGCAATTTTCTCCATTCTTTTGTGGCTTTCACCCAAACCATTGTTATGACCATTGGTTTTCGTGTATTTCTCCTTCTCTACAATCTTTTCCATGCTCATCTTGAGATGAAAAAACACTTCCACAAGACACCTCATCAAGAACCTCTCCTTAGTTCTTTTCCTTTTGGTATAAAATTTTATCCTCTTTTGGAACCTCTTGATCTTCCTCTGCTCTTTCAGATATTGCACTCTGCTAATGTATTGAAAAATTCATTTGTTCTCTTCACCTTTCTTGAGGAATTCCTCTATCCTTTTCTATTTTCAACTGCAGTTGTAACAATTTCTAATGTAACTTTGTTTCTACAAAGGTTTTATACCACAATTCGTTTTTGCCTCCTACCACTACCTATGATTGTCAACTTCATTACTAGCTTTACAATAAAAATTTAAAGACCAAATTACCTACTAGGCATTTTCAACAGTAAGATCTCCAAATATCCTACATTAATTACTTTAATTTGCATTAATTTTCATCCTCCAGTCCTCACTTGGCTGGAAATATCTACCAATAAGCTATGATCCTTGGCTTCCTCTCTCCTCCCCTAGCCATTCATTTTAGATCGTTTGGCTAGATTTAATTTTCCTCTATACAAACACTTTTTGTAATAGCCCCTGTTTCATTTTCCATGTAAATAAAATATGACCAAGGTCATGGGACACATATTCCAACTTGAATGGTGGGTAAACATTATAGTGGGTATCACTTGTGGATTAATAATGACTATGAAAATTGGAAAAGGCATTGAAAAGAAATAAGAGGCAATGATTGGAATTGAATATGTGAAATAAAGGAAAATAGGAGAATATGGAGATGAAGAGACACAAATTTGCATGCAAGGGAAATTAGAGGAAAATTGAAGGAAAATGAAGAAAAAGAAGACATCAATGATAAAAAGGCATCAAAGAAACAATTCATGGATTTTGACAACTTTTGGTCATTACATATTTTTTTAGTTTAGCATTTGGCTCTCTTACACCCTTACATACAAAATATTCTTGGAGAACTCTAGCATTCACTTGGATTTGGAAGAATATAAGAAAATGGAAAACAAAGAAAGGAAGGACAAGGAGATAGTTGGATCAACAACTACATTAGGCTTACTTTGCAGGTAACAAGTTATGTGTATGATCTCCTTGCTATTTTTTGGATGCATGTGGTTCCTCGGTTATGTGTTGTCATTGGCATGGAGAATTTCCTAGATTGATAGTTGTTTCAGACTTTCCTTATCATTTCCTAGATAGCCATGATGTAGTGGGTTGCCCATTTGGTTTTATGGTTGGCTCTTAGGTTTCCTATGGCTGTGGATTGGAAAAAATTCTCTGGATCCCTAAAATAACTTGGGCTCCTTGGAGGCTATGGGTTGAGATGGGATATATTTAGAGCCCTATAATAGCTTGGGCTCCCTGGAGGCTGTAGGTTGAGTGACTAGTTGCTAAAGCCCTGGAAAACTTGGGTAGAGACTAATCTGGTTGTTGTTAGTTATTTCTGAACCATATAAGTGAGATCTCTCTGCTTGATTGTTGAGGTGGTTTCACCTCTAGAAGCCCTGATTTGTTTTATTTATTTTAACCCTTATGATCCCACATTCATGCTTGGAATATGGCACGAGGGTGATTGGTTGAAAGAGAGAATTGGTTCAGCCCAATATATGGCTGGGTGATACTTGGAAGTCCCTGACTTAATTGGCATTTTTGTTTATTAATATGATATATTTTCTTATTGTGATCTATGAACACTTGTACTGATTATTATGGTGACCTTATGGCTAATTTGTCATAGTTACTATTATGGTTATATGCTAGTTATATGCCTGCTTTTATGATGTGTTCTAACTATGGATCATGTTCATGATTTCATGAGTTACTAGATGGTTGATGAATGCATGGGGTAACAAGTTTTTTTGCAGCTAGCTTGAGAGGGAATTGAGCCTTCCTGGTGGTTCTTATATGAAGTTTATGATCATATATGCATTCATGACCTATAGCTTATATGTTTACTATGTGTTTAGAAAATTGTCTATCATGCATTAGGCATGTCTAGGTCAATATCTTACTTAAGTTTTGTTTGTTTAGGATTTTTATGATCATTGTCATGGTTATGGAAAGTTATAGGAAGTTCTAGGTAGTATTCTGGAGGCTAGCATGAAAAAGTGGCATAGATCTCATGACCACATGCATAGAACAAAGCAAATTGGGTCACAATCACATGTAGGTAGACTTATGGGTGTAGTTTGTTAGGTCCCTATAATACTAGTGATTACCCCATTACTATTGTAGTTGTATCCCTTATTAATATTGTTGTACCCCTGTTGTGCCTTTATATTATTATTGTTAGGTCGGTTGGGTTATATTGTGACTCCTTAGACTCCTATATATAGGAACGAGGTTTTGTCATTTGAATCATCAAAGAATCATTCATTTGTGTAATGTAAAGGAGGTTTCCCCCTTGAAGAGGCTGAATTCTAAGGCGTTGATCTATCTTTTCTATCTTTTCATGGGCTAGTTTCATAACATTTGGTATCAGAGCCTTGGATTCTAGGGTTTCGCTGCTCCAAATAGGTCATCATGGAATTTTCGCTATAACGTTTCTTCTGTGATGTTTCAGAAGTGAAAAAGAAAACCCATTTGAGATGAAATAGCACTAAACCTCGGGTCCAAATTTCATAGCTTTTAGCATTATATTTACGGAGATATGATTTGAGGAAGTTGGTCGTTTTAAATAATGAATCCATACAGGTGAGGATAGTTTTAGATAGAGGAGGAATGACCTGTTGTAGAGTTTTATGAACCCAACGTTTCAGACTACCAAGTGAGTCCATCATCAGGGGAGAATGCGTCAATAGATATTCTTAAAATCATAATGATGTATCCAAGAGCTATAATTAGGGTATATATATAAGTTATTAAACAAAAGAAATAAGAAAATAGGTTGGCTCTTATCTTTTTATTTAATTAATTAATTAAATTATTTATTATTTATTATTATTATTATTTTTTAATTAATTAATTAATTTATTCAAGGGGATAACTTAATCAAATAATTTTATTATCTATAGAAATTAATTATTATGTTTATTAATTCTATTTTAAATAATTGGTTCAATTGATTCATTAATTTGGTTAAATAATAAATTAATTTGTTTGATTAATCAAATTAATTATTTTAATTATGTATTCTTTATTAATATGTTTATTCATTTATTTACATTATTAATTTATTAATTTGATTAATTAATTCATTAATTAATAAGTTTACAGGGATAGATTAATTACTTATTTTTCTATTTCTTGAATTAATTATTAGGTCTGATAAATTTATAAAAAATTATTAATTTTTATTTTTTATTTTATTTATTTATTTATTTATTTTTTTATTTTTTTTTTATTGATTCATTACTATGTTTTACTAATTAACTAATTTTTGATAGTTAATTAAACGAATAGATTAGTTAACAAATTTATTATTATTATTATTATATATATATATATATATTTATATTTTAATAAGTTTATTAATTTAATTTAATGTACTTATTTCTTTGTTTAATTATTTATTTATTTTTATTTTTATTGTTATTTATTTATTTTATTTATTTTATTTTTTGGTTTTAGTGAGTTATTTATCTATAATTTCTAGAGTTTATTTATTTATTATTATTATTATTATTATTATTATTTTATTTATTTATTTATTTATTTATTTTTTGAAGATTTGAGTAATTACACTTATATGCATTCTATTAATTATTTTTGTAGACTCCTGAATTACATTCCAAACAGGTGACCTGGAGAAAATCGTCATAACTTTCTCTCCGAGCATCAGATTGAAATTTCATAAGAAGGCATAGAAAGATGATGGATTTTAGTTTCTTGTATATATTTTTCAGATCCAAAGGTCGAAACAGGGACATGTGGCACATTGTACAAGTTCATTCTACTGAACTAGTCTATAATCAGGTCACTGTGGGAGATTTGGCATAACTCATCCTTGGAGAATCCAATTGGTATCAAACTAGTGGCATTGCAAAGAGGAAACAGAGGAATATTGTAGGTCGCAATTTCAAAACTGGATGATCTGTAATTACAAAGATACATCAAAGGCAATATCGAGCTCCTACAAAGTGGAAAAAGGTGTGTAGATTTTTTTAAATTTTTTCTTAAGCTTGGTTTGAAAAATTATTTTGAAGGAATTCAAAGGGCATAGTAGAACATTGTTATCGATAACTGATTCCCTGAGGAAAGAAAATGCAAAAACCTAGTAAGCAACCTGAAAGCTCTAGCGTGACTCCTAAAGAAGAGGAAGAAATGCTACATGATATATCAAAATTACAAGACCAAGTGCAACAAATTTCACTCTCACAAAAGCTAATAGAAGCTAAGATAAATGGCATGGAATCTAAGATAAATGGCGTGGAAGCTAAGATGAATGGCGTGGAGGCTAAGATTGATGATTTGAAGATATATTTGAACACAGATTTGACAAATTTTCTACAAGAAATACTTATTAATGGTGAAAGGGTAGCAAAGGAAACTCATCATGCGAAAAAAAAAAAATGTTAATCATGATTTCATAGACTCTAATGTTGGATCGAAGAGTTACCATATTCCAAAAATCGATATGAGGAAGTTTGATGGCAAGGATCCCGCAACATGGATATTACAGATGGAGCAATTTTTTGATCTCAATAATGTGCAAAACACACAAAAGGTATGTATTGCAACTTTATATTTGGAACCAAATCAGTTTGTATGGTATCAATGGCTTTGCTCTCATAAACAAATTATCACTTGGGCAATTTTTACGGAAGAATTGATAGCACACTATGAGGATACAAAAAGCAACACTTTTTTTAGCCAATTGAGAAGTCTCAAACAAAAGGGTTGAATAATGGAGTACATTGAGGAGTTCCAAAAATTGAACATAAGGGTAAAAAATATTCCAGAGGAGCATAGGATTGATGTGTCCATAGGGACTTTAAAGGATAATATCCAACATGATGTTTTCCTTTGGGAACCTGATTCATTAGAGAAGGCATTTAGGTTAGCAAGAAAAATGGAAAGCAAAATTATGGCAACCAGGAAGCATACCACTCACAACTATAAAGATGGAAGTGTTGTTGCCCCTAGTCTTCCACAACCTATAAGGTTGACACCACAACAACTGGAAGAAAAAAGAGCCAAAGGGCTTTGTTACAGTTGTGATAGAAAATACACTAAAGTTCATAATTGTGCTGAGAAGAAATTATTCTACACATATTGTGAAGCGGAAGAAGAAAAAGAGCAAGAAATTGTAGAGCTATAAAAAGGGTCTCTTTCACCTCTAATTACCTCACATTAATATGTCAATCCGGGAGCATTTGGTTATTTCAAAGAGTGACTCAATCTGAGGCTATTTGTCAGAGTAATGCTAGTAGTACAGCGTCCTACAAAAACACAAGAGTAAACTAATGCTTGTCTATGACTAAGTTCCTTCAAATGACTAAAGCACACACTCTTAAAGTTAAGAAACTTTATCAGTCAAGGGTTCGACAGCAGTAGTCCATCCCTTTGGAAACTGATGGAAAGGAAACTAGAGCATGGACCACGGGTCTGGGAGCAAGGCAGTAAATGCAGAGGCTCACTACAGCCATAGGTCATCTCTCACACCAAATGTGAGTAAATGAAATGGCAGATAAAAATGGAACGACAAACAGGAAATTGAACAACAAATCTAGAATGGAACAACAATGCTTAAAATGGAACAGCAATCGCTACAACTGAACCTCGCGAGTAATAATCAAACTTTATCTTATCAACTCAAATGCACTCATTGTAATCCAAAACTCCAATGTTTCATTCTCCAAGCAAATCACGCAACCAACTAATGGAACAACATCAACTACTAATTATGGAACAACATGTGAAAATCATACACACATAACACTCTGAAGAAGTAATCTGATTTAACACCAATCATCAACAGGAATTACAAATGTGTTTCAAAATGGAACAACATGAACCCTGAATCATAAAGAACACACCTTTCAGATAATTTCCTTAACACACATACTCAACATAGAAGCTCCATAACACAATGATAACAATGTTCGATTAAGTCTAATAAGATTGCATCCACTCTAAAAGTATTGATAATATAATGCGGAGTCAATAGAAAGAACATTAACGAACGAATCTTAACAGAGCATGTGATGTAACTTGTAAAGCATATCCGATTACCAACTAGCGATGATAAGCAAACCACGCAGAAATCAAATCGTAGTGATACAGAAGCAAGTGTCCTTCGGGGCCGGGCCCTTAGCCTCAAGGGTACACCACTTTAAGTTAATCCAGACGCAAAGATAAGATAATTGCCAAGTTTATATTAATGCATAAAACAGAAAATACAATGACCCAAGTTCAATGAGACTTGATGAGTAAAGTTCAACCTTTAACAAGAAGTTACATAAAAAAGCCTCCCTCAGACTAACAGTGCCATCCCTTTATATAAGAGTAACAGCGGATATGTCTAAGCGATAAGATAAATAAAGCAACGATCCCTCAGGATCGAAGATCCTGAGGGATTCACCAAACTGTTAATCCTTAATCACTTCTTTTCTCCTCTGCCGAGTTGGTGCCTTCTCCACCTTTTCCGGACTGGTTTTCTTTAGCCTGCTTTGCCTCGTTTGCACTCGGTCCTTCGACAAAGGGACAACAATTACCCTTTTCTTATCTTCTTCTTTGGAACAACAGCTCCTCGTTTTTACCCTTTCCTGCACAGGAGAATGACAACTATCAGCAGATAAGTCTTGCATACTAATTCCACATATTTTACCACAATTCTCTATTGTTTTCCATATTCATGATGTAAAAGATCCATAAGTCCTGCTGAAAAGCCATTGAAATGATCATTAAAAACATACCTTTTTAGTACTCCACACACCCCCCTGCTTACCCTGTTTCATGCCCTCATGAAAACATTGTAGTTGACATGCAAAGCAGTGAGAGAATAGGCTGGAGAATGAAACTCATGCGGAGGCCTACAGCCATGGTGAGCGACTAGGTAGTCAAAGAACTGGTCTGTTTGACCCTTAGGCATCTCATATAGGCCTTGATATCCGGGTGCAGGGTGCGAGATAATTGGACTGCGGAATCTATATCCTAACCAGGATGGCCTTGCCCTCAAAATACTTTCGCCATAGAGGTTCAAACAATTGGCAGCTAATTGAAAATTCTCATACTTAAATGGCTCCCTGAGCTGGATGTTTGGATTAGAGGTTTGGTACCGGAATTTGGCTGCATCAATGGTGAGGTCTTTGATAGAAAGAAAATATTCTAAACTTTGTCGAATCAGTGCCTCGTGCATGGGTCCTAACGTTTCGATAACGCCCGGAGTTCTCATAAGGTTTCTATGTGCTTTCCATAGCTGTACTGGGTCGCTAGGCTTAGCCCTTACCCAAAAGTCTAGGCCATTTTCCTGTCTCTGGAAAGTGTTATAGGCTTTGAGCCATTTAATCTGATTAACCCCAAATGAGATGAATGCTTGCAATTGAATGTCCCCAACAAAAGGGTCAGGGTTCAACTCAGTCTCCTGGTCTAGTACGAGGTTATGCAAAAAAAATTCACATAGCAATCTTTGGACCTTCACCCCATAATGTTTACAACAATCTATAAAGTCATTGACAGTGTTAATTTGTATCGGGGCGCCTGCTTTAACAGCCTTTATCTTTAATTGTAAGTATAGTTCTAATAAAAACAAAGCATAGTTTTTGGCAGGGGCCCTACATGCTAAAACGTCATTGTATAAAGAACACAAGGTATCCATCTGTTTGATAACAGTATCTAGTCTACGGGTTACCTTTGCAACTTTCTCCTGTTCCTTTTGCCACCCTTCAAAGGCCCGAATTTTGGATTGATTGACATTCCTTAGTTGCTGTTGGAGTTCTTCGTACTTCTCACGAGGGACTGTTTGCTCTCTAAGCTTCTCCATTTCTTGCTGAGCCTATTTCAATCCCTTGTGTAGGGTTCTCGTCTTTGGATCTCTTTTCCATGCATCAGTGGAGGCCGGGAGTTTTACCTGAACTTTCTTATTGCGTTGTTTAGAGTTCAGAACCCTTATCACCCCTGAGGGTGGTGCCTCTGTTTGAATCTCCTTGTTATCCTTTTCTTTTTTAACACAAATATCGGCTGGCCGCTTTTCCTTTTCGAATGGAACAACAGTCTGTCCCTCAGCATCCTTCGGAACAGCAGCCGGACCTTCAGCTTCCTTCAGAATAGCAGCTGGGCCTTCAGCTTCAATTGGAACAGCAGTTGGGCCTTCAGCTTCATTTGGAACAGCAACTGGGCCTTCAGCTTCATTTGGAACAACAGTTGGATTTTGAGCAGGGTTTTGATCAACAGAGCGATTTTTAGTCCTCCGCCATTTTATCCTGTGGTTTCTTACTGCAGTGGTCATCTTTTTCTTCCCGGCGGTCTTCCTTGTCCTCTGCCTCGCTTTCAGGATCCTGATCTGCTGGTGGAGCTGGGCTATTATGCTCAATAACCTCCGTTGTTCCTTTCGTAATTCTCTAATTTCCAATGTTTTATTAGAAGGAACAACAGGCTTTTTGCTGCGTTCTGGGCCACGACTAGTCCCTGGATCTTTCTCCTGGGGTATTTCTTCATTGTTTTGTGCTGGCTATTCTGGGGTAAGAACCCTAACTGGTTCCGTGGCTTCACTTTCTATCCTCACTTCCTCTGGAATTTCTTCTGGTGCCGTGGGAACAGATTGTTCCCTCTCAGTGTCTCCTATCTCTTTTTCATCATGAACAGGTAGATTTCCTTTCTCTGCCTCTTCTGCATGTGGTTTTTTAGGTGCATCTTCTTCCTGGGGTTTGTCGCGGAGGTATGATGGAGTGGAAGGTTTGCCATACTCACCCATATTGGCCAAGATTGCGGCCAATTCCTCTTCTCCCACTGGGTCCTGTGGTGGACTACCTACCTGTTGTCCCATTTCCTCCTCCTGCCTGGATTGTCCATCTTCTGCCTCAGGAAGCTCAATTTCCATTTCAGGATGCTCGGCTTCTATCTCAGGATGCTCAACTTCTGTCTCAGGGGGCTCGGCTTCTGTCTTAGGAGGCTCAGCTTCTGTTTTCGAATGCTAAGCTACTTCGTCATTTTTCTCTTCGGGTTGCTCAGCCTCCTTGGCCTCTCCTTCCTTTTCTCCTTCAACTTGTTCATCTTCTATTTCTGGTTGTAAGGGTTGTTTGTCCTCAATTACGACTGGTTGGTTGGTGCTTTCCTGGAGTTTCTCCAGCCTTCCTCTTATCCGGGCCAACTGGACTGATTTTTTGTGTTTCTCTGGCTGTTTTGGTGTATTAGTATCATGCTTACGCTTTGCTGATTCCTGGCGTGTTTCTGGTCGTTCGGATGTGCTTGCAACATGTATTTGTTTTCTTAATTCTCTACGTTTTTCCGGACGTTCTGGTGTGCTTAGAGTATGTTTACATTTTGGGGAAGGTGCTGTCGCTCTCCCCTTAATTATTGCGATTAATTCTTTCCAGCTGCTTTGCTGCTGGGTGAGGCTATGACTAACTATTAGTCGGATTAATCCATGGTGGTTGACAACTGACTCTACATGCTGTGCCTTTTTCAGGCTTTGTGCGGCGTCATGGAGTAAAGAATTCAAAAGTGCAGGAAGGTTTACAGAGCATTTCTGCTTTAAAACAACTAAGAGTTTAAGGTGTCATGGCCTTACCACATCTTTTCTCCCCTCGCAGGTGATGTAGCTTTGCATTGTTCTCGCTAATTCTGCCCAAGGTTCTCCTAGCGTTGCTGGCAGGACTCCCTTCCCTTTAATTGTTAAGCTCTGGCCTTCGTCCTGGAAAATTTCCATGATTTTCTGGAGTCTTTCCCTTTTTAATGTCCATACAGGTCCATGGCTGGTAGTCCTGAGACTTCTGCAATTATATCATCGGTGACTACTATCCGCTTCCCTCGCACCGTGGAGTGATCCTCCTGTAGGTTCTGCAGAAATTCCATTGCCACTGTTTCATTGGACTCCTTTAGGCGACTGAGATAAGTCAGCCACCCTGCTCTTTCTAGGATCTCCCGAGCAGCAACGAAGACTATCAACTTCTGTGGTTCACTTTGAACTGCCCTGCCTCCCATGGCTTCACTGTGGATTCTCAATGGAACAACAACTGCTTGTGCTGTTTGAAACACAGAGAGGGTAGTAATCGTCAGATTTAGAAAAAAACACAGAGTATGCAATAGAAATGACTTATGAACAACAGCTTGTATAGAAAAAAAAAGAAATGTCATGCCATTAAACCGTGCCATTTCCTGGTACGCTATCTTTCCCGAATAGTGAGCTGACACATAACCCGGGGAATCACGAGGGCCCTACCTCCCATGGTTTCATTGTGGATTCTCAATGGAACAACAACTGCTTGTGCTGTTTGAAACATAGAGAGGGTAGTAATGGTCGGATTTAGAAAAAAACATAGAGTATGCAATAGAAATGACTTATGAACAACAACTTGTATAGAAAAAAAATAGAAATGTCATGCCGTTAAACCGTGCCATTTCCTGGTACGCTATCTTTCCCGAATAGTGAGCTGACACATAACCCGAGGAATCATGAGGTGAACCTCCCCCCCTAAAATGCGATAGGCTGCCCCAGCCGTCAAAGAAAGGAGCGGCCTCCGATCTGTAACCAAGTAATAAAGGAACAACGCATGAAAATATGCCATGTTTTAGAAAAACAACCGATTACTGAAATCAAGGCGTAAAGTTAGATCGCATATTACGTAAGAGGATGTTATGATATGATGCGAGGGCGGGGGATAGGATGTCTGTCATACTTGCCAAACCTCAAGTGGTCATTATCACCTCCTTTGCCATGATTGGTGTAATAAATGTTCATGCGGTATATAAGTCGAGAGGTAATGCATGATTAGTGCCTAGGATATAAGAAACAAAAGACTATTAGTATCCTACCTATTGGTGTAATTAATGTGACTTCGATACCATTAACAGTGCTCTGCTCCCGACAGGTGTCCATAACCTTGGCAGAGTCGTTTATTTCACCCCCGGAACCATGATCCTTTATGTGCATATTAAGGAATGTGATGTCAAAGTGTAGGCCATTATGCTAGCTTGGTAACCAGTTAGCCATAATGCCATTCACGAGGAGGGGGCGAAGAGTGGGCAGGCTGACTGGTGATGAGACCTCTTGTTCCAAGGTTTGTTTATTTGCTATACCTTTTTGACCATATCCCTGGTGTGGTGGCCATAGTGGGAATGCCACTTCGCATCCATCCTCATGATCATGGTAGGCTGGCTCTTGATGAGACCCCCTATCCTGCATTTGACAATTTATAATTCATTTTCTTTTTCTTTCTCTTTTTTTTTTCGTAAAGCACTTTTCCTTATATATCCACAAAGGGTGGTTCAACACTCCTTAAGAGTAGGAATGGTGGAAGAAGTCTTATCATCTCAATAGGAGGATATGAACCCTTTGCTCTTATCCCTAAACAAAAATCAAAAGGAAAAAAAAATGGCATGATAAAGATAACCAATCAGGGCAAATTTAATAAGACAATGACAACAAAAGATAAGTATATCCTTCCTTCTGTCCTCTTACCAATACATAGCCTTATAAAGATATCGATTTATAATTTCCTGATTTTAGTATGTTGTGATTTTGTATTCATTGCATAAGTGCATCGCTTGTCTCTAACAGACTTTGAAGAAATAGGGCCAAGAAGCATCCTTACTTGGACCAGCAAGAGGTTAGTTGTTTCACAAAAGGGAGAACAATAAAGGAGCATAGGTTTCAAAAGTGCAAATGTCATTCCTTTTGAAAAAGGAACAACAGAACACAACAATGCCGTTCCTTTTGAAAAAGGAACAACAGAACATACCAATAGCATTCCTTTTGGAAAAGGAACAACAAAAATCAAAATGCTGTTCTTTTTAGAAAAGGAACAACAAGACAAGCGAACGTCGTTCCTTTGGAAAAGGAACAACAAAAATCAAAAGTGCGGTTCCTTTTGAAAAGGAACCGTAGAAAATCAAAAGGTGTTGTTCCTTTTGAAAAGGAGCAACAGAAAATCAAAAAGCGTTGTTACTTTTGAAAAGGAACAGCAGAAAATCAAAAAGTGTTGTTTCTTTTGAAAAGGAACAACAGAAAATCAAAAAGTGTTGTTCCTTTTGAAAAGGAACAGCAGAAAATCAAAAGGTGTTGTTCCTTTTGAAAAGGAACAACAGAAAATCAAAAAGTGTTGTTCCTTTTGAAAAGGAACATCAGAAAATCAAAAAGTGTTGGTCCTTTTGAAAAGGAACAATAGAAAATCAAAAAGTGCTGTTCCTTTTGAAAGGAACAACAGAAAATCAAAAGGTGTTGTTCCTTTTAAAAAGGAACAGCAGAAAATCAAAAAGTGTTGTTCCTTTTGAAAATGAATAGCAGAAAATCAAAAGTGTTGTTCCTTTTGAAAAGGAACAGCAGAAAAATGCAAATTCCATTTGTTTCAGGAACGGCAGAAAAATTGAAATTTATGTATGCACAAACAAGTTTGAAGAAAATAAATTATGTACAAATTGTGAAAAGAAATGAATTCCTTTAATGAATTACAGGTGAGGAATATTTCTCTTGCTCTCCTAAAATCTCCATGTCAGTGTCTCTGCGTAGCTATTGGCAGAAGGATTCCCAGGTGAGTGGTTTACGATAGAGACGAACTCGGTGGCCATTCACTTTGAAGGTATATCCAGAACCGTCAATGGTGGTTAAAGTGATGGTCCCATTGTCATGTACCTTCTAGATTTCATATGGTCCTAACCAACAAGTCTGGAGTTTCCCAGGGAAATCCTGAAACCAAAAGTCATATAATAGGGCCCAGTCTCCCTCATGGAAGACTTTGTTTTTGATGAGGGCATCATGCCATTTAGCTCATTGTTGTTGAATCAATGCTGTATTTTGTAGAGCCTAATTTCGTCCAATTCATTGATCTGTTGTAGTCGATTAATCTGTGCCTCAATTAGATCTAAGCCAACTTCTTGTGTTGTTCGTAATGTTTGGATTTCAAACTCTATAGGGAAAATGGGTTGTTTTCCAAACACTAATTGATAAGGTGAGTAACCAGTGGTACTTCTCCATGTTGTTCGATAGGCCCAGAGTGCTTCAGGTAGTCGGGCAGCCCAATCACGCCTATGTGATGCAATGGTTTTTGTTAGGATCGATTCTATTATCTTATTGCTGCTTTCTACTTGTCCGTTCGCCTGTGGGTGATATGGAGTAGTAATTTTGTGCTGGACATGATAATTATTAAGTGTTGCTGCTAATCTATTGCCAGCAAATTGTGGTCCTCCATTTGTGATTATTTCCCTTGGAAGGCCATAACATAAAAATAGATGGAAGAGGAACTGTATAACAGAGTCCTCTATGGCTCTTGGCAATGCTTCTGCTTCAACCCACTTGGTGACATATTCTGTTGCCACAAAGATATATGTTCTCTGATTTGATGAGGGGTTGATGGGTCCAACGAAATCAAGAGCCCATCGCTTGAATGGTTCGATGACTAACTGAGGTTTGAGAGGCATCTCGTCAGCTTGACCAGGACGTCCTGCTCGCTGGCAGCTGTCACATGCTTGGACAAATTTCTTTGCATCTCTGAAAATCGTGGGCCAATAATATCCTGTCTGTAATACTTTGTGTCTCGTTCTACGCTCGACGAAGTGTCCCCCACATGGTTCGTCGTGACAGGCTTTTAGGATGTCAAAGATTTCATCTTCTCGAACACATCTCCTGATATGTATGTCTGCCCCTGTATGAAACAAATAGCCCCCTATCCAGGAGAATCGAGTACTCTTCAGAAAAATCTGTTTTCGCTCATTAGGGGTTAAGTGTTTTGGTAGTTTACCTACTGCAAGGTAATTGGGAACATCGGCATACCAGGGTGTTCGAACATTAACAACAAACAGATGTTCATCGGGAAATTGATCTTCAACTGCTGCTGCATCAATTAGCTTTGGCATTCTCGAGAGAAAATCGGCTACAGGGTTCTCTTTGCCAGGTTGGTCCTTGATTGTGATATCGAATTCCTACAATAAAATCAACCATCTGGTTATTCTGGCATTTGTGACAGGCTTATTTTCTAAGTATTTTATGGCGGAATGATCCATATACAAAATAACAGGATAGCCTGTAATATAATGTCTAAATTTATTGACAACATGTATTACAACTAGGAATTCCTTTTTAGTAACAGTGTAATTTAATTCAGCAGGGGATAAATTTTTGCTGATGTAATAGATAGCATATGGTTTTCTATCCTCTTCCTGCCCAAGGACTACGCCAATGGCTGTATCTAAGGCATCAGCTGATATCTGAAATGGCAGATCCCAGTTTGGTCCTCGCACGACTGGGGCTGTGGATACAAGCTTCTTTAAATCCTTGAAAGCACATTCACATTTTTCTGTCCAAAGAAAATCAACGTTACCAGTTAGTGCATATAAAGGTGCAACAATGTTTGAATAATGTTCTATAAATCGTCTATAATATCCGGAAAATCCAAGAAAGCTGCATACCTCTGTTTGAGTAGTAGGAGTGGGAATAAGCAAGAGTATTTGGATTTTGGCCGGGTCTACCTGAATGCCAGCTGCTGAAACATAGTGTCCCAGAATAAGTCCTTCAGTCATCATCATGTAACATTTTTCGTGACTTAAGCAAAGCCTGGTAGCTATACAGTGTTGTAGGACTTTTTCTAGGGTATTTAGCGCTGGATCAAAATCATCTCCATAGGGTGTAAAGTCATCCATATACACCTCAAGTCCATCATTTATTAAATCTACAAAAATGCTAAGGATAGCGCTTTGGAATGTGGCGGGAGCATTACATAGGCCAGAAGGTAGAACTCGGTAGGAAAATGTCCCCCAAGGACAAGTGAAAGTTGTTTTGTCCTGGTCTTCAGGGGCAATCTGAATCTGATTGTATCCACTGAAGCCATCTAGGAAGGAAAAGAATTTTTTTCCTGCCAAAGTATCTAGCACTTGGTCTATGAATGGGAGTGGAAAGTGGTCTTTTTGTGTTGATTTATTGAGTTCCCTGTAATCCACACAAATTCTCCATTTCCCATTCTGTTTTGGTACCACCACAAGCGGAGAGACCCATTTATTGTCAGAAATAGGATAAATAAAATCAACATCTAAGAGTTTCTGAAGTTTCACTTTCACCACATCCTTTAAATGAGGATTAAGTCTTCTCTGCAGTTGACGGATAGGTCTAACATCTTTTTCTATATAAATGTGGCGTGTACACAAATGTGGGTCGATTCCTTTCATATTAGGGTAATCGCATGCAAATGCCTGTTGATATTTTCTTAATAAATGGATGAGCTTAGTTTCTTGTTCGGATGTGAGGTTGGTGTTGACATTTAAAGTTTTTCCCGGTTCAATTTCCACAATTTTACTATTTGCGACAGAAGTAACAGGTATTGTTTGATCATGTGTGTCTTTCAGAGGATCTTCCTCTAATTCATTATCAAATGCTGCTTCTATCATCTGACATTGTGTGCAGGATTCAGCTTCGGTTTGACTAATGAAATTGTTAATGGCATCATCTTCTGTTTGGTCTTTAAAATCAAGTGCCTCTTGCAAAGTCAATGGAGATCTAATGTTATCAGTAAGGTATGATACAGGATACTTGTTAGTTTTAATTATTGTGAGACTTGGCTGCGCTGGAGGGTATAGAACCAAATTATTAATATCGGGTCCTTTAGTTATGGTCATATTTCCTTGCCGACAACTAATGTAAGCATCTACGGTGGCAAGCCAAGGCCTACCTAGGATTAGCGGGTGTCCATCAAGTCGGGTTTTTAGATTAATTATGAGGAATTCGGTCGGATATTCCCAAGAATCTATAGAGACCATGACATCGTGTAGAGTACCTTCTGGTGTAATCACAGATCGGTCAGCCAATTCTAACAAAGTAGAGGTAGGTTCTATAGATGTAATGCCGAGTTTTTTATAGGTGGTGGTTGTTAAAATATTGATTGCAGCTCCTAGATCAACTAAGGCATTAGACAAGGTCTGACCGTAAATTTGAACAGTTACAATTGGATTTCCTGGGTCTTCATATTTGATGGGTGTTTCTTTCCCAGATAAGAGATCAGATAAAGTACCGACTACTTGGACTCTTGGATTAGTTGTTACATTCCTCCTTGGTTTCTTTATGCACAATTTTTTAATAGTTTTTGCATATATAGGAATATCTTGAATGGCTTGGAGGAACGGGATTTTTATGTACAAATTTTGTAATTCCCCCAGAATGTCAAAGTCAGGATATTGTAAAGGTTGAGGTATGACTAATCGTTCTGGGAACGGGGGAGAGGACGTGGTTGCTTGATTATGAGACTGTTGATTATTTGCATCGTCTCATTGCAACTGATGTTCTCTTACTAACTGATCTTCATTATGAAGTATTTTATCTCCCTCATTTTCGATGATACGTCCAGATCATAATTGAATATCATTACACTCCCACAGGTCAGGTCCTATTTCTGGTGATTCAATGATTTGGAGAGATTGGACCGATCTGTTATTTGGATTGGGGTTGGTTTGGGCTGGGAGTTGCAGTCTCAAATTAGACTGGGGATTTTGTTGTAGAGCTGGCAGAGTAGGTTGAGGGAGCATAATAGTTCCTACTGGCTGTTGCATCGGTCTTTGCCAGTTTGTCTGCCAGGATGAACCTTGTGAAGTAGGGGGAGTCCATTGCGGAGGATATGGGCTATTTTGCCAATATGGTGAATTATAAGGGAAATTCAGCCAACTAGATTGATTTGGATGATTCAGCCATGGGTTGGAAGAAGGAAACGATGGTGGTGACCAATTTGAAAATGGGGCTAGGGGCTGATTTTGCCACATATTATATTGTTGAGCATTATATTGTGGAGGTTGAAAAGAAGAGATTGGGTCTGAAAACATACCAGATTGTCTTTGCTGCCACTGGTGGCACTGGTTGATCAAGTACACTAATTCTAGTTCTTCCTCTGCTTCCCTGCATACTGCTTTTAATCCAGGAAGTGAGGGGCAGCTTTCCATAAGATTATCGTTTGTACAGATGGCGCATGTTTGGACTGTATCCATTGGACACTCCTTGTGACTATGTTTTTTTCTGCATCGGGGGCAGAAGATTACCAAATTCTGTTCTGCCTCCATCTGCTTCTGTTTGGTCTGCATAATATCAAGTTGTGTAGTTAGTGTCCCTAAAATATCAGTTTTAAAATTTTCTAATAAATTTCCAATCTCCATACACATTACTCCTTTTATTGCTATCTTATTGTCTCTTGCAAACCGATCATATTCTGCCAGTTTTATTCTTGTGCTGCCTCTCAAACTCCTGATGCATAAATCAATAATGTCAGCAAAATTCTCTTGATAAATATCCCCTTTTCCCATGATGTTTAATGTTTCGATCCACTGTTCCTTCATGCCCCTTATCAATGCAGTTTTTAATACATTATCAGGTAAAGGTAGTGATGCATAAGGAGATCTTTGTAAATTATATTGAAAACGTTCCACATATTCTTCTAATGTCTCGTTTGGTTTGGCTGTCATTTGAAATATTTCGTCTTTCAATTCTCTAGACCTACAATAATCCTGATATTTTTTTAAGAAGGATTCTTTCATCTGATCCCAATTGTTGATGACCCCACCACCTAGTCCCATAAACCATCTTAGAGCAGCCCCCTTTAATGTCGAGGGGAATAATTTCAATTTCTGGGGATCGGTGGTGTAATCATATCCCCTACACAACACATCAAATTCGAATAAAAATGCATCCAGATCTTCTGATGTGAGACCATGAAAGGTTGGGATATGTTGAAGAGGGATAGCTTTCATGGGCGCATTTGCTGCAGAATCCACTATAGGATATTGTAATGTAGAGGTTTGAGTATTTGGCTGATTCTGAGCCATAGGATCAAATATATGCCAATAACCTTCTGGGATATCTAGGAGGGTATTCCTAGGTTGAGAGGGAACGATTTTAGCAGGGATAGTTTTAATGACACTTCCTTTATCTGGGATAAGAGGAATACCCGATGTCTGAGGAGATTGCATTCCCTCAACAATGATTTTCGCAATGCTCCCCTTATCTGGGCTGTTTAATGGTTGATCTGTTCCAATGGGAGATTTTGGTTCCTCAGTTTCCCCTATTTCTCCTTCTCCTTCACAAAAGTTACTGAAATTCCCTTCCTGCAATAGTTCTGGAGTAGAATTTTCAATTTCCTGAAAGTCCTGCTCTTCAGTTTGATTATGCACCTCAACAAAGGCTACAAATGGTGATCCTGTGGCCTGAAGGGAACTAGTAGGCTGTTTAGAAATGATTTTCCTAGGACCTACTGATGACTGAGATTCTGTTTTCTTATAGATTTCATCTATGAAAGTTGTTCGGCTAAGGGTCACCAGCCCCTTAGCTTTTTCAGGTTTGGATGGAAGCTTGATATTATTTTCTGGTTTTTTCTGCTTAGTCATGCACTCAAATGAACTGCTAAATTCTATTCAATTAAACCAAGAGCAAATTTGTTAGGAAAGAGGACAATGGAGCAGGGCTTTTACATGCTCCACACGCAGGTTCTTACCTTTCGTTTTTAAGATCCAACTCTTCCCTAGCAGGTTCGTACACTACTCTGAAAAAGACAAATGGCTACACTCTTTCCCTGGCAACGGCGCCAAATGTAGAGCTATAAAAGGGTCTCTTTCACCTCTAATTACCTCACATTAATATGTCAATACGGGAGCGTTTGGTTATTTCAAAGAGTGACTCAATCTGAGGCTATTTGTCAGAGTAATGCTAGTAGTACAGCGTCCTACAAAAACACAAGAGTAAACTAATGCTTGTCTATGACTAAGTTCCTTCAAATGACTAAAGCACACACTCTTAAAGTTAAGCAACTTTATCAGTCAAGGGTTTGACAACAGTAGTCCATCCCTTTGGAAACTGATGGAAAGGAAACTAGAGCATGGACCACGGGTCTGGGAGCAAGGCAGTAAATGCAGAGGCTCACTACAGCCACAGGTCGTCTCTCACACCAAATGTGAGTAAATGAAACGGCAGATAAAAATGGAACGACAAACAGGAAATTGAACAACAAATCTAGAATGGAACAGCAATGCTTAAAATGGAACAACAATCGCTACAACTGAACCTTGCGAGTAATAATCAAACTTTATCTTATAAACTCAAATGCACTCATTGTAATAAAAAACTCCAATCTTTCATTCTCCAAGAAAATCATGCAACCAACTAATGGAACAACATTAACTACTAATTATGGAACAACATGTGAAAATCATACACACATAACACTCTGAAGAAGTAATCTAATTTAACACCAATCATCAACAGGAATTACAACTGTGTTTCAAAATGGAATAGCATGAACCCTGAATCATAAAGAACACACCTTTCAGATAATTTCCTTAACACACATACTCAGCATAGAAGCTCCATAACACAATGATAACAATGTTCGATTAAGTCTAATAAGATTGCATCCACTCTGAAAGTATTGATAATATAATGTGGAGTCAATAGAAAGAACATTAACGAACGAATCTTAACAGAGCATGTGATGTAACTTGTAAAGCATATCCGATTACCAACTAGCGATGATAAGCAAACCACGCAGAAATCAAATCGTAGTGATACAGAATCAAGTGTCCTCCGGGGTCGGGCCCTTAGCCTCAAGGGTACACCGCTTTAAGTTAATCCAGATGCAAAGATAAGATAATCACCAAGTTTATATTAATGCATAAAACAGAAAATACAATGAGCCAAGTTCAACGAGACTCAATGAGTAAAGTTCAACGTTTAACAAGAAGTTACATAAAAAAGCCTCCCTCAGACTAACAGTGCCGTCCCTTTATATAAGAGTAATGGCGGAGATGTCTAAGCGATAAGATAAATAAAGTAGCGATCCCTCAGGATCAAAGATCCTGAGGGATTCTCCAAACTGTTAATCCTTAATCACTTCTTTTCTCCTCCGCCGAGCTGGTGCCTTCTCCACCTTTTCCGGACTGGTTTGCTTTAGCTTGCTTTGCCTCGTTTGCACTCGGTCCTTCGACAAAGGGACAGTAGTTATCCTATTCTTATCTTCTTCTTTGGAACAACAGCTCCTCGTTTTTACCCTTTCATGCATAGGAGAATGACAACTATCAGCAGATAAGTCTTGCATACTAATTCCACATATTTTATCACAATTCTCTATTGTTTTCCATATTCATGATGTAAAAGATTCATAAGTCCTACTGAAAAGCCACTGAAATGATCATTAAAAACATACCTTTTTAGTACTCCAAAGAAAGGTCAAAAGAAGAGGATATACTCCAGGAACAAAGCCTAGATAAAGAAGAAATGAATCCAACCATATATTGTAATGCATTGGCTGGAATTACCACTCCTCAAACCATCAAGATAGAAGGACAAATCAAGAAGAAAAAGGTAATAGTGTTGATTGATTCAGGAAGTACCCATAATTTTATTCATTGTAAGGTAGTGAAAGAATTGAATTGCTTCCTATATCTAGCACCAGAGTGTCAAGTGATGGTTGCAAATAGAGGAACAATAAATTGCTCTAGAAAGTGCCATAATATCAAGCTATCCATGGGAGAATATGTATTGACTAGCCCAGTGCTTTCCATTCCAATGGGAGGTGTTGATGTTGTACTAGAAGTCCAATGGCTACAATCCTTGGGTACAATAGCTTTTAATTTTCAAGAACTTTTCATGAAATTTTATGCGGAAGGAAAGGAAGTTGAATTAAGGGGTATTGCAAGGAAACCGGGAAAGATAATCAGCTCTAACAGTATGGAAAATCTTCTAAGAAAGGAACAAAGAGGTGTAATTGCACAATTATGTTTACTAGATGTTTCCACATCGAAATCATCTATTTCTCTAGATCTCCAAAAAGTCCTGGACAATCATTCCAAGGTATTTGAGACTCCCAAAGGTCTCCCACCTATTTGTGATCATGATCATGCTATTCATCTGATTCTAGGAAGTGTTCCTCCAAACATCAGGTTGTACAGATATCCCTATGCCCAAAAGAGTGAAATTGAAAGTATGGTTACATAAATGCTAGAGGCTGGTATAATTCAACCTAGTCAAAGTTATTTCTCTACTCCAGTAGTATTGGTGAACAAGAGGATGGATCATGGCACATGTGTTCGGATTATAGGGAGCTCAACAAGCTCACTATTAAAGATAAGTTTCCCATTCCTCTCATTGATGAATTACTGGATGAATTGCATGGATCAATTTACTTCACCAAGTTGGATCTTCGTTTACGATATCATAAAATCAAAATGAAGACTGAAGACATTCTGAAAACAACATTTAGAACTCATGAGGGTCATTATGAATTTTTGGTCATGCCTTTTGGCCTTACCAATGCACCTTCTACATTTCAATGTTTGACGAATTCCATTTTCAAACCCTTCTTTAGAAAATTTGTGTTAGTATTATTTGATGATATACTAATTTACAACAAGTCTTGGAAGGATCATGTTGAACATGTTGACAAGGTGCTACAACTATTGGAGGAGAAACAATTATATGCAAAAAAATCCAAATGTTTCTTTGGAGTACAAGAGGTGGAATATCTAGGTCATATTCTATCTCATGAAGGAGTTAAGGTATACCCTAACAAAATTAAAGCCATTAAGGAATGGAAAATCCCCACGTCCATAAAGCATCTGCGAGGATTTATGGGGTTGACAGGGTATTATCACAAGTTTGTTAAGAATTATGGGAGAATAGTAGCACCTATAACAACATTATTGAAGAAAGATGCATTTTCATGGACTCCAGAAGCAACAAAGGCCTTCGAACATCTTAAAGAGGCAATGTACCAAGCACCGGTCTTAGCTACATCGGACTTCAAGAAAACCTTTATTGTGAAATGTGATGCTTCAGGAAATGGAATTTGTGCTGTTTTAATTCAAGATGAAAGACCCATTGCTTTTGAAAGTCGTCCAATCAAGGGAAAGTTTTTGCACAAAGCTATTTATGAGAAGGAAATGTTGGCAATACTACATGAACTTAAGAAATGGTGACCCTACCTAATGGGAAGACACTTCAAGGTAAAAACAGATCATGATAGCCTTAAATACTTTTTAGAACAAAGATTATCCTCTAAAGAGCAAAAAAATTGGGTCACAAAGTTGTTGGGTTATGACTTTGAAATCATCTATAAAAAAGGGAAGCAAAATGTGGTGGCATATGCACTCGCAAGAAAGGATGAGGATGTGGAATCATTGTTGTGTGCCATTTCTATTATCCAACCAAATTGAATAAACGAAGCAAGGGAGGAATGGAAGAATGATGAAGAAGTGTGGGCACTTATTCAAAAGTTACAAAAAGATTCCAGTACATCTGATACATTTAGTTGGAAAAATGATTCATTATTGTACAAAGATCGCCTTTACCTTTGTAAAAATTCCCAAGTCAAACAAAAGACTCTTATGGAATTTCACACTTCTCCCTTAGGAGGGCACTCAGGATTTTTAAAAACTTACCACAGGGTTAAGAAGGAATTTTTTGGGGATGGCCTTAAATCGGATATTCAAAAGTTTGTGACGGAATGTTCGGTTTGCCAAAAAAATAAAGTTGAAACAATTAAGACCCCGGGTCTATTACAACCTTTATCCATTCCAAGCCAACATTGGGAGGAGGTTTCAATGGATTTTATCACAGGTTTACCCAAATTTGAGGGAAGGAATGTCGTCATGGTGGTAGTTGATAGAATTACCAAGTATGCACACATTTGTGCATTATCACATCCATTTAAAGCCAATGCAGTTTCTACTGCATTTATGGAAACAATTCAAAAGCTACATGGAAACCCAAAGATTATTGTAAGTGATAGAGATCCCATTTTCACTGGAAATTTTTGGATAGAATTATTTTCTTGTCTCGGTACTCAGTTAGCTCATAGCTCATCTTATCATCCTTAATCTGATGGGAAAACTGAGATAGTAAACAAATGTTTGGAAGGATATCTTCGTTGCTTTGTATCTGATAAACAGACACATTGGGTCAAATGGTTGCCTCTGGCTGAATCATGGTATAACACTTTCTTCCATAAAACAACAAAAATGACCCCATTTATGGCACTTTATGGATATCAGCCACCATCCATCACATCATGTTTAAGAGAAAATTCTAAGGTTCAAGTAGTGGAACATCACATCGAGCATCAACAACAAGTCCTCCAACTCTTAAAGGATATCCTCATGTTGGCACAGAATAGAATGAAACAATAGGCAGATCAACATCACAGCGAAAGAAGTTTTGATGTAGGTGATTGGATATTCCTACAGCTACAACCATATAAACAAATGTCCCTTAAGCAAGCTAAGAAGGATAATAAATTATCACCAAAGTATTATGGTTTGTACAAGGTGTTGCAAAAGATTGGTACTATGGCATACAAATTGGAGCTTCCTGTAGCTTCTCGAGTGCACCCAGTTTTCCTTGTTTCATGTTTAAAGAAGGTTATAGGCGACAAGGTCCCAGTTCAAACAATATTGCCAGAACTTGATGAGGAAGGAAAAATTATATTGGAACCAAAAGCAATCACAGAAACAAGAACTTGATAGCTACGAAATCGATCAATTTCAGAGTATCTCATCAAGTGGAAGAACTTATCCGCTGAAGATTCCACATGGGAGGATGAGAATTTTATACAGAAGCATTCAGAACTACTCAAGCGTTGAGGACAAGAATTTTTTGAAGGAGAGGGGCATGTTAGGTCCCTATAATACTAGTGATTACCCCATTACTATTGTAGTTGTATCCCTTATTAATATTGTTGTGCCCCTGTTGTCCCCATATTGTTATTACTGTGCGCCATAGAATCCCTCTATTATTATTTTTGTGCCTTTATATTATTATCGTTAGGTTGGCTAGGTTATATTGTGACTCCTTAGACTCCTATATAGGAAGGAGGTTTTGTCATTTGAATCACCAAAGAATCATTCATTTGTGTAATGTAAAGGAGGTTGCCCCCTCGAAGAGGCTGAATTCTAAGGCATTGATCTATCTTTTCTATCTTTTTGTGAGATGGTTTCATAACATAGTTGGAGCCTCATAACTGCATGCACGATGTATCAAGGGTGTGTTTGGGGAGTAAACCTAATGAAAAAGAGTTCCATCTTAGGGATTAACGACTTAGAGTGCCTATTAGGATTCTGAGTGGTATGTAGTCTCTGAGGGATGTCAATATTGTTCCGATTTGTAGGTCCCACTTCCATAACTAAAAGTTGGAGGTTGGGTCATATCATAGTGAAAATAAACTCATGTTTATCATGAAGAGCCTTTCAAAGTACGTAAATGTGGGAGGGCTAGTTTCAGATTAGTATTAGAGGTTCTAGGTTTAAACCCTTGGATTAGATGTGCTAAATGTGATTGTTATGCATGTATATTAATTGTATATGTGTCTACTATGGATGCATTATGATGGTTATGGTTATTATGCATGTGGTCATTATTGCAATTTGGTATGATCATGCATGATGTTGATATATTGATGTCATTATGTATCTATATCATGTTAATCTAGATTGATTATGTAGAAAAGATAGCCTCCCTTGAAACACACTGAGGTATGATTTTGAGTATGCCTTTATTTGCTTGATCTAACATGAGATGTTTGGAGGAGATATAAGATCAAATATGAAGAGCATAATGGTGGATAAAGTTCACATGACTCCCCTTACAAGCATAATGTGAATTCTATGGAATGGGAAAGGTTAGTCGAGAAGCAAGGAGAAGAGTACTCTCCTAATTTAGCAGATACACTTAGAAGTTTGGAAGAAGATATTATAAGTTGAAAGGAATATAATAACATGTTGATTGAGGCACATGAAAGACTTTCCAGAGCTCATGAAAAGCAATTAGAAGTTAATCCATTCATTCTTTAGAGCTTTTCATATTTTCGAACGTAGGGACAACTAAGGATCAACCATGGACATGAAGAAAAGAAAAATGGGACATATGGCAGTAGGTCTCATAGATGAAACATGTTGGAAAGGGATGATATAGTCAAAGGTGGAAGATCTTTGGATACACCTAACAGACGAGATACAACTCATGGATTTTATTCTTGTTATGGTTTTGAGAGACATCATCATCATTACTTCCATCATCCTTAGAGGAGGAGTGAGAAGTAGTATTTTCCATATGAGTTCAAGAAAGTCAAGCCTCCTATTTTTCATGGGCATGTGAAGAAATAAGAAGATCTAGAAGAAAGGTTGATTAGGATGAATAAGATCCTTGGATTGCATGATAATTTTGAGAATATGAAAGCCAGGATAACTATCTTCAGTCTCAAGGGAAAATAAAATCTCTGTGGGGAAGATGTAAAGCATGTCAGAGGCATCAGTGTAGTGGAGTTGTGTTAGCATGAGTTTAAAAGACTCTTTAGGAAGAAGTACTTGTATGAGAGATATTATGATGGAAAGGCCAAGGAATTTTATGAGTTGAAAATGGGTTCCATGACATATGAAGAGTGCATGACCAAGTTTCTAGAGGTATGTACCCCAACTCAAGGATGAGAAGAAAAAGGCCCAAAGGTTAATCAATGGATAGGATTTAACATGTAAATTGAGTATGATATGCCTCGATCATTGACCTATAAACTGTCATGGATATTGCACTAGACAATTCGTCACAATAGATCTGATAATATTATATTAAAAATTTGAGATTCTACACTATTAGAGTATTATTAAACTTTAAGATCTATAGATTTAACTATAATTAGTGCATGCATGCAAATGGAAATTATGCAGAAAAGTAGAGAACAACAAAATAATCACACACACACATAAGACAAAAGATATGCTCTATGGGAAACCCTTTCGGGAGAAACCACAATTGGAAGGTGAGGCCACTTCACTCTCTTTCTCTGTCTGGAAATATGGATGCAGGTACAAAGAATTAATGCCTATGGCCCATGGGTTGCTACAATGCACATATCCTCTCTGTGTGCTCTACCTCCTATCTCTCCTAGCTATATTTTCTCAGCTATGGAACAAAATGCTCTTGAAATAAGGGAATGCCTCTTCCTCCTATTGGCTTGGTTATAATACAACCCAATAACCTACTAGTGGTTAATTTTGACTACATCAACTCTTAAATATAGTTACAATATATAATCTTCTAGAGTATTATTAATCATGTGGCTAGCCCATTTTCCATGAATAATGGGGGCTGATGCGGCATCCTCTCAGACTATAGGTGTGAAAATAGGAAGGTCAAGTTTTGAGTGGCATAAATTTTGCATACAAACTCTGATTGACACACTTTTTACATAGTTAGAAAGATTTGTGTGTGTAGAATAATATGAAATGGTGTGGGGCTAAACTGGAAAAGTTTTACCCCTAAAAAACGCTGTTTGATGCCTCTAAATTCTCCTAGAAGGTTTTCAACCTCATTTTTCCAAACTGGGTCCCGCCGAAGAAAATGGTCCAGTGAGCTTATTCCTCCACTTTTTCTACTCCAAATGCATCAAGATGGATAAAAAACAATATAATGATCCAATCTAGATCACATCTCCCCATTTTGGGAGGCTTTTGGTCCCCAAAATATTTTACTGAATGAGGTGAGGAAATTTTTCCTCCACCTTTTCTCTCGTGTACCATTTAGCTTTTCTTGGAAGTTGTCCCTTCAACCCAATCTATCAAAGCTTATACTGCCCATATCTTGTATTTTAGGACCTCTTCTACAAAACTCTATATTTTGTTAACTCTGCCTGAGAATCTGGTGCCAAATCCTCCATAAAAGGTAGGATTTGTTCCTCTCCCTCATCTAGCCTGGAAGACTCATAGAGTTTCAAATTATCTACATTCACAATTGAGTAAATGCACATATATGGTGGTAAACTGAGTCAATAGGAATTATCATGCACCTTTTCTAGTATATCAAAGGGACAATACCTCAAAGCCTTGATTTTCTTACCGGGCCCATGCAACCTCTCCTTTTTCAAGTGTAACAAATAGTGATCTGTGTGGATTACTATCTCCTTTCACATAAGATAGTTCTTCTACTTCTTCACAACTTGCACCATGGAATAAAGCTCCTTGTTATAGTTAGGCTAGTTAAGGACTACCCTATGAAATACGTCAAATTGGTAGCATACAAGACTTCCTCCCTGCATTAAGACAACTCCCATAGCATACCCACTCGCATCTATCTCCACTTCAAACGTTCAATACAAGTTTAGTAATGCCATAATTGGTGCTTGGTTTATCTTCTCCTTTAGCTCTTCGAAATCCCTTTGTTGACCTTTTCCCCATTGGAAATGCTTGCCACTCGTTGTTATGGCTTGGATAGGTGTTGCTACCACTGAAAATTAGGCTATGAATTCCCTCAGGTTCTATGCTACCCCAACGAAACTCCTGACCTCATAAACATTAGTAGGCACCAACCATTTCATGATGGTCTCTAGCTTGGAAGGATATATGTTCAATTCTCATCCACCAATCACATACCCCATATTAACCAATGACTGTTGTGCAAACTCAAACTTCTTGAGATTTTCTTGCAACTGGTGCTTCTTCAATGTTTCCAACACCTGTGTCAAATGTGAAATATGCTCCTCTTAGGTAGCACTATATACTAGTAGAATCCAAACAAACAATAAAAAATTAATCTATAAAAGGATGCAATACATCACTCATTAATATCATAAATGTTGTTGGTGCATTACATAGACCAAATGGAATGATTGATCACTCATATAAACCTTGTCTGGTTTTGAAGGAGATATTCCATGTATCTTCTTCTTTGACTCAAACTTGGTAATATCTAAACTTCAAGTCCAATTGGGTGAAGTAATTTTCTTGTTTTAACTGATCTATAAAATCATCTATCCCGGGTAGGGGGTATTTGTTCTTGAGTGTGATTTTGTTCAAGTCCATGTAATCTATATGCACCTGCCAAGTCTCATCCTTCTTCGACACAATGATGATGGGTGACCCACATGGTGATGTAATCGGTCGAATGACACCCTGTTCCAACACTTTTTGCAACTATTTCTTCACCCCACTTGCTTCTATAACAAATTTCCTATAGAGCCCAATATTTGGGATTGGGGAGTTTGGCAATAGTTGGATCTCATGCTCCACTTCTCTCTTAGGTGGTAACCCTTTAGGCTCTTGGAACACATCCTTGTATGCCTATAACAACTGCTCCAATTGTTGTTTCTATTTATTAGTATACCACTATAGGGATGAATTTCCTCTTATTGACTCCTCTTCAGACTGAATTTCTCTTAAAAATAATAAAAAATACTTCTTGCTGGAACTGATCAATTTATTGGCTTGCTTGGCATTTACCAAGGAAATTTTTGACTTGCCTTTGTGCACATTGATGATGAACAATTTTCCATCCTTGATGAGTTGGTACTATTTGGATCTCCTCATGAATATTGTATCTCACATGTACATGTATGGACTCCCAAAAACCACTCCACATACATTAAGGGGAACCACATCTAGGTCTACTTCATCAATAAAATCAAGACTGATAGAAAATATAACTTTACATTGTTTTGTTACCTTCAAATATGCATCCTTATTTGTCCATGCTAATGGATATGGGGTTGGATGATCACAAACTCCCATCCCCAACTTCTTGACCAACTCTGCTAGTCAAACAAAGCACCAATATTTGTCTTCTTAACCTGTATCTTTATATGAAAGGGTTTGGTCATTTCTCTCTCTTCCTATTGCTAAAGGCCACATAGATTTACCTCCTTTTTCACTGATGTACATACTTCTCATCCACATCTGAGCTACTTTCAACATGGTTGCTTGAATCAGTGGCCATGAGATTCTTCTTGTTATTATCTTTCTTTTTCTTCTTCGGGTTTAGCTCTAGATGCAACTTCTAATACTTCTCCTCTATATGGCCATCAATGTTGCAGTGGTTGCCATGGTTTCTAGGATCTTTTCACTAGTGTGCTATGGCTTCCATACTTTTATCTTTTCCCCCTTTTTCTTCTTCTTTCCCTCAGAAGCTTCTTGTTTCTCTTTTTTCTTCGATCCACTTAATTGCACTCTCTTCAAACCTATGTTCTCCAGGTATTTTGCCTGTACACAAGCCTCATCCACTAGTTTGGGCTTAAATAACATCACTTTCTCATGTAGATGGTGGTGCAGAGCCCCCAAATACTTGACAAGTACATCTCATTTCTTTGGAGAGATACCTAACATTATAGACATCTTTATGAATTCCATGATGTACCCTTGCACGCTTTGGCTTGACTTTTTCCTGAAGTAATGGCATCAGATCCACTGGTCCTCCATGTACCCAATGGGATAAAACTATGACTTAATGAGGGTTTTGAAATATTCCCACTTAGTCACTAGAGGTTCTCCCTCCAAACATAGGGTTTCTGTGTGGCTCTCCCACTAAGTCAGTGCATGACCCTCTAATTTCAGCCACGCGAATGAGATATTTTTCCCTTCCTCAACTTGAATGACACTAAAATAAACTTCCAGTTGCTGCAACCAGTGGTTCAACTTTAGAGCATCCATCTCACCGTGATATGGATTTTTGGTCCTTTCTGCTACTAGTTCTCCATTTCTTCCCAATCTTCTTATCCCTGTTCTAATTTTTCCTCTGCATTCAAAACCCCATCTTCTCCAAATATCCCCATATTGTTATTCAAGGATTCCATGAGCATGCTTACATTGTGATTGATATATGTGACTTGTTCTTCCAAATGTGTAAACCTCACCTTTGCAAAATCATAAGGTTCATTTACAGATTTGTCGATTATGATAACTGTTTTACGATTTTCGGCCTCACTGATCTAGATCCCTATAATATGAACAAAATACGTAAAGAAACCTAGCTATGATGCCAAATGATCCATAAACTATCGTGGATAATCCATTGGATAGTTCGTCAAAACAAATCTGGTAATATTATATTAAAAATCTGATATTCTACACTATTACAATTTTATTAAACTTTAATATCTATAGATTTAACTGTAATTAGTGCATGCATGTGGATGGAATTATGTAGAAAAGTATATAATGAAAAAATAAGGTCACACACACACATAAGACACAAGATATGATCTGTGGGAAACCTTTTTGCGAGAAAACCCAGCTGAAAGGTAAGGCCACTTCACTCTCTTTTTCTATCTGGAAATGTGGCTACAAGTACAAAGAAGTAATGCCTATGGCCTGTGGGCTGCTACATTGCACAGATCCTCTCTACGTTCTCTACCTAGTATCTCTCCTAGTTATATTTTCTCACCTATGGAACAAAATTCTCTCAAAAGAATCAAATGCCTCTTCCTCCTAGTGGCCCAGTTATAAAACAACTCGATAGCCTACTAGTGGTTAATTTTGAGTACATCAACTCTTAAATAGAGTTATAATATAAAATATTCTAGAGTATATAACATCATAATCACATGGCTAGCCCCTTTCCCATGAATAATGGGGGCTGGCGTGACATTCTCCCAAACTATAGGTGTGAAAATAAGAAGGATAGATTTTGAGTGGCTTAACTTTTACATACGGACTCCAATTTACATGCTTCTTGCACTATTGGAAAGATCTCCATGTGTAGAATAACAAGAAATGGTGCTATGATAAAGAAACAAAGTTTTACCCCCAAAACATGTCATTTGATGCCTCAAAATGCTCCTAGAAGGTTTCAGACCCTGTTTTTCCAAACTAGGTCTCGCCAGTAAAAACAATACCATGAGCTCATTCCTCCACCTTTTACACCCCAAATGCATCAAGATGGATGAAAAAATACAATGATCCAATCTAGATCAATCATTGGAGTAAGTCATCAGGAAGCTATAGCATTGGTATGAGCAGTCTAAGTACAATTTTGAGCCTAAGCGGGATTGGAGAGGTAATGAGAAAACTAAAGGAAAGTGGGCTAAGAAGCAAGGAAGGCTTCAGGATGCAGGTGACAAGGAGAATATGACACCTTATAAGAAGTTAAATGTAGTTGAAAGAGGAAATGGATTTCAGACTAAGGAGAAAAACAAGGTCAATGACAAGAAGCCTTTTAGTTGTTAGACTTGTGGTGGAGAGTATTGTAGGATTTAGTGCCCATTACACCAGGGTGGTAGGCCTAAGATTTATAGTAAGAGGCACACATAGTTGGATATGTTGGTTAGAGTATTCCTCATATTTATGCTGTATTGGATAAATGATAGGCTGATCATCAAACATTCATTATTGAAATGAAAGGGAAGCTCCATGATCAAATTGTTTCCATTTTGATTGATCTTGGATCACCCTATATCAATTCTGACTTGGTGGATAAGTGTTTCTTGAATAAATAAGTGCATGCAGAATATTAGTTGGTGCAATTTGCTACAGGGGCCATGGTAAGAGTTCATCATTCACTGAGATCTTGTGCATTTGAGCTAAATGGTATGCTCACATCAACAAATCTAAATTTGCTTCCTTTGGGTTCATATAGTATGATTTTTGTAATGGGTTGGTTGTTCATTCATAGGACTAAAGTGGATTGCTATGATAAGGCTATTAAGTTCTTGGATGATGACAGAGAAAGGGTAGTCTTGTAGGGAAAGGAGAAGTCTATATCAGTGAGAATGCTTACAACTATGAAGGAAAAGCATAGTTTCTAAAAGAGATGTGTATTGTTTTCATTTCATATTTCTAATGATAAAGTCAAGGATGTTGAGGATGATGAAATCCTGAGGAAGTATCCTATTTTATAGCAGCCTCACGATATGTTTCCTGAAAATATTTCAGATTTAATTCCTCATAGGGAAGTGGATTTCTCTATTGAGTTGGTACCCAGAGCAGTACCAACATATAAAGTACCTTACAGGATGAGCACTCCAGAGTTGATGGAAGTGAATTTGCAGCTTAAGGAAATGCTTGATAAAGGATATATAAGGCCAAGTACGTCACCTTGGGATGCACCATTATTGTTTGTAAGGAAAAAGGACAGTACTTTTAGATTGTGAATTGATTACAGGAAGTTGAATAAAGTGACTATCAAGAACAAGTATCCACTGTTACATATTGGTGATTTGCTTGATTAGTTGAAGGGAGTTGCAATGTTATTAAAGATTGATCTATGATCAGGATGTGATCAGGTATGAATCAAAGAAGAAGACATCTACAAGAATACATTTCGTACAAGGTATGGACATTATGAGTTTGTGGGTGCTCCTTTGGTCTTACCAATGCTCCAACCACTTTCTTGTGTTTGATGAACAATGTGTTGTGTCCTTATTTGGACAAGTTTGTGATAATGCTTATTGATGATATATTGATATACTCCAAGGATGAAGAAAAGCATGCAAAGCACCTAGTAGCAATCTTGAGTTTGTTGAGATAACATTAGTTGTATGCCAAGCTCAGCAAGTGTAGTTCATTTCAGTCTAAGATTCACTACTTGGGACATGTTCTTTCCAAGGAGGGGATAGCAATGGACCCAGAAAAGATTAAAGTTGCCATGGAGTGGCCAACTCCTAAGAATGTGGATGAGGTTAGATCATTCATGTGAATAGGAAGTTATTATAGGTGGTTCATCAAGAAATTCTCATAGATTGGCTATCCTATTACATCTTTGTAGAGGAAAGGGAAGATGTTTGAATGGTCTTAGGAGTGTGCAACTAGTTTTGAGCAGTTGAATAATTTACTTCCAAATGCTTCGGTCTTGAAGACTGTGGATCCTAATAAGGATTTTGTGGTTTGTATATATGTTTGTAAGGAAGGATTTTTTGGGGTCTTGATGCAAGAAGGACATGCGGTTTTCTATGAGTTGAGGAAGTTGAATGAACATGAGTGGAACTATGTGACTCATGATCTTGAGTTGGAAACTATCATTCATGCATTGTAACTGTGGAGACATTATCTTCTTAGCAAGAGGTTCATCTTGATGATTGATCATAGTGGGATGAGGTACTTGTTTGACTAACCTAATATGAATACTAGGAAATTTAGATGGTTGGCTACCCTCAATGAGTTCGAATTTGAGATCATGTACATCAAGGGCAAGGAGAACAAGGTTGCATATGATCTTACTAGGAGAGTGTAGGTGAATTATATTTTAGTTTTGAGCTCTTATATAATATATTTACATGGGAGGATATAGCATGTAGGGAAACATGATGAGAGGTATTAGTAACTGAAGTAGAGATTGCAGTAGAGGGGTGAAGGTTATAGGGATGAGGAGTACCACCTCATGAAAAATGGCTTGGTCATATTTAGGAACATCATTTATATGCCAGATAACACTGAGTTGAAGAAGCTTATCTTAAGATAATTTCATGTCAAGTCGTATTTAGGTCACCCAGGATATCAAAAGACTTTGACAACTCTTAAGAAGTCCTATCATTGGCCAAACTTGAAGAAATAAGAGGTTGAGTTTGTTGCAAGATGCTCAGACTATCAGCAGGTTAAAGTTGAGTGTAAACACCCAGTTGGTTTGCTGATCATATTCCGATTCTAGAATGGAAATTGGAGGTAATTTCCATGGACTTCATCAGAGTTTTTCCAAGGACAGCAAGGAAGACATGATTCTATTATGGTTATGGTTGATGGGTTGAGCAAGGTATCTCACTTCATTGTAGTGAAGTCTACCAATTCAGCTAGTGAGAAAGCTCAGATCTCCATCAGGGAGATAGTGAGATTGCATGGTGTTCCCAAGAAGATCATATCAGATAAATATGCTGACTTCACTTCCAAGCTTTGGAAAGAGTTGTTTGCAGGCTTGGGGACAAAGTTAGCCTTCAATGCAACTTGTTATATGTAGACATATGGATAGATAGATATGTTTAAAAAGATTCTTGAGGATATGCTGAGGATGTATGTCATACATCAATAGAGGAATTGGGAGGAGTATCTTCCACAAGTTGAGTTTGAATATAATAATGGGTATCAAGATTCCTTGAAGATGAGTCCCTTTGAGGCTCTCTATGGGCAGAGTTGTAATACTCCTATTAGCTGGAGTGATCTAGTGAGAATGGTGTTGATTAGACCATATATGGTGGTTGAGATGGAGTAGGAGATGCAAATTACTAAAAAGAATCTAAAGGTAGTGCAGGATAGGTAGAAGTGTTATGCGGATCAAGATAGATAATTTAAGGAGTTTTTGCCTGTGGAGCATGTGTACTTACACATCAAGCCCAAGAGAAGCTCCTTGAGAATTAGGTCATGTACCAAGTTGGAACCTTGGTATTGTGGGCCTTTTGAGATCATTGAGAGGATTGGACCAGTGGTCTACCTACCTTCTCTATCAACAATAGTGAAAGTCCATGATTTTTTCCATGTTTCATTGCTTAAGATATCTGTCCAGGATGCTGATCAGGCAATTGATTGGTTTGTATTGTAGGTAAAACTAGAGGGAGAGTTCTAGTCAGAACCTTAGTTCATTTTGCAGTGGAAACAACTCATGATATGGAACCAAGAAATAGAGTAGGTCAAAGTGTAGTGGAATCACCTTAGGCCCAATGAAGCTACATTCGAGATGGTTGATCAAATGTAGGCTTTGTATCCTTCCTTATTTGTTGATTGAGCAGTTATATTGGTATATGTATTTTTTGTTAAATATTTATATATGCTTATGTGTATTGTAAATATTGCATTGAGTTGTGTTATAAAGCTCCAATAAGCAGTATGTTGTAAATATTGCAACGAGATGTGTTATAAAATTCGAATAAGTTGTATGGCATCCATGATTTTAGCAGTTTGGTATGATATAAATGCTGCATTGAGCTATGTTATAAAGCTCCACGGGAAGCATGTTTTGTTGGTTATAAGTGTCATTGAACAATGAGTATGGTGTTCACTTAAGGGGTATGGGTTTGTAACAACCTATGGTTGAATTTCCATGTAAAAAAAATAAGACCAAGGTCATGGGACACGTATTCCAAGTTCAATGGAGGGTAAAAGTTATAGTGGCATAATTTGTGGTTTAATAATGGCTATGGAAATTTTAAAGGTATTGGAAAAGGAAAAGAGGCAATAATTGGCATTTAATATGAGAAATAAAGGAAAATAGGAGAAAAGGGAGATGAAGAGACACAGATTTTCATGGAAGGGAAATTGAGGGAAAATGAAGAAAAAGGAAACATCAATGATTAAAAGGCATCAAAGAAATAGTTCATAGATTTTAAAAACTTAGGTCATTAAAACTTCTGTGAGTTTTTCCTTTGGCTCTCTTACACTCTTGAACACTTAGAGTATTCTTGGACTACTCTAGAATTCTCTTGGATTTGGAAGAAGAAAAAGAAAAGGGAAAGCAAAGGAAAGAAAGGAAGCACAAGGAGATAGTTGGATCAACAACTACAATAGGCTTACTTTGTGAGTAATAGGTTGCATGTGTGATATCCTTACTTGTTTTGGATACATGGTATATACATGTGGCTCCTTGGTTATGTGCTTTCATTGGCATGGAGAATTTCCTAGATTGACAGTTGTTTCAGCCTTGCCTTGCAATTTCCTAGATAGCCATGATGCAGTGGGTTCCCCATTTGGTTTTTGAATTAGTTCTTAGGTTTCCTATGGTTGTGGGTTGGGAAAAATTCTATGGAGCCCTAAAACAACTTGGGTTCCATAGAAGCTATGGGCTAAGATGGGAGATTTCTAGATCCTTGTAACAACTTTAATTCCCTTGAGGCTGCGGGTTGAGTTGTTGATTCTTGCAGCCCTCGAAAAATTAGGTAGAGACCAATATAGGTGATGTTAATAAATTTTGGACCATATAGGTGAGATTATTGTGTTTGAGGGTTGAGGTGGTTTGGCCTATGGAAGCCCTCGTTGATTTTATTTTGGTTTAACCCTTATGATCCCACATTCATGCTTGGAATATGGTGTGAGGGTTATTGGTTGAAAGAGAAGACAGGTTTAGCCCAATATATGGTCGGTTGGTATGTGGAAGTCACTGATTTGGTTGGTATTTTCATATGTTAATATGAGCTATTTTCCTATTCTGATCTAGGATTACTTGTACCAGTTACTATAGTGACCTTACGACTAATTTATCATAGTTTATATTATAGCTATATGCTGGTTATACGCTTTATTATATGATGTGCTCTAGCTATGGGTGTTGTTCATGATTTTATAAGTTACTAGATGGTTGATGAATGTATGGGCTAGAAAGTGTTATTGTAGCTAGCTTGAGAGGAAATTGAGCCTTCTTAGTGATTCTCAGATGAAGTTCAAAAGTTTACAATCAAATAAGCATTCATGACCTGTAGCTTATATGTTTAATATTTGTTTAAACAAATGTCTATCTTGCATTAGGCATGTATAGGTCAAGATATTTTTCAATTTTTGATTGATTAGCATTTTTATCATTATTGTCATGATTCTACAAAGTTATAGGAAATTCTAGTAAGTGGTCTGGAGAATAGCCTGAAAAAGTGGCATAGCTCTTGCAATCACATGCATAAAACAAAGGAAGTTGGGTCACAACTGCATACAAGAAAGATTATGGGTGTCATTGGAGCCTCATAATTGCATGAACAATGTGTGAAGGGTGTCGTTGGGGAGCAAACCCAGTTAAAAATAATTCCATCTTAGGCATTAACCACTTGGGGTGGCTGTCAGGCTCCTGAGTGGTATATAGTCTCTGAGTGATGTTAATATGTTTTCTAGATTGTAGGCCTCAGCTCCATAACTAGAACTTGTAGGTTAGGTCATATCATAGTGAAAATCAGCTCATGTTTACCCTCAGGAGGCTGTCAAAGTGGGTAAATGTGGGAGGGGTGGTTACACTTTTGTTAACATTTAATCATAATCAACACTGTGCTCTTGTACCATTTGATGCATGGACACTAAATCAAGTCCCAAACAATTAAAGCCCTAACTTGTAACTCATGTTTTGATCATAATATTATGTGTAGCATAGACAAGACCTCATGGAAGCTATGAGATCCATCTCTATTTGAAAATCGTGAATTCCAACCCAATAGGAAAATGGCACACTTCAAGTTTACTACTACAGACTATGAACCACAATGCTCACTCTACGTAGAGTGGTCAAGCTATAAACAACTACATAGTGTTGGAGAAATCCAACCTTCTACACGATATCACTATCCACCAAGGTTTAATCCCACTTATTTAGTGTAAAAATAGGAGTTTTCAGAACTCCAATTTCTTGGGAAGATAAATCGACTAATGGGTCTAGAGAGGGATTTAACACCTAACATACTATGTTGATAGTTTAATGTCCAATGTAATCATAATGGTAGTTATCAACTCATTCTCGTGAACAAGTTTATCCAAGGATCCAATGCCCCAACCTCTCTATCCCTTTGGTGGATACTTCACTTTAGTGGAACCTTGTACTAAAAATTCACACAGTTACACTCTTGTCCCTATTTCAAGGAATGCATTAGTTGTGCATTGATGTAGTGATTTAAATATGTAATATATGAGTGCCCAAGGATTAATCTCGACGTCTTCACTTAAGACACAAAGCTGGAAATATTGGCACTCTTCTCTCTTTAGTATCAAACTTTCAAACCTTCCCCTATTTAAGATGATGATTAAAATAAAAAATCTTGCTATCATAGGAACATAACTCAAGTTCTCATGCTCACAATGCATTCATATGGGTACAAAGGAGACCAAACCATCTACACAGTGTATAGAAAAACATAATTCAACTCATTTCTGTTACTTAGGTAGGATGTATTTACAAAGAATTTACATGGGCTTTCTCTTACTCAGGGTGTCTTACTCTCTGTTGAGTTTCTTCTCCTCCAAGCCCCTTCAACTCCTAATCCTCCTTCTACTATTTCACTCCCCTATTGCTACTACATGCCCTGAAATATTTTAACAAAACAAAAACTGTTTGGAAATTTTTCCCAACACTACTAACACCTCAACCTAACACTTGGCATTTTTACGAAGGCCCAAATTTTGATAATACCAACTCTTTAAAAACAAACTAGGGACCTAATTCTTGCTAGGCACTTTAATTACATCAAAAATTTCCTATTATAGATTTTCCACACAAATTAAGATAGAGAGAATTTCTTTCCCATGAGAAAATTTCCTAACTCCATGGATATAGTAATAAATGAGTTTCCTAAGATTGATGCTCTTGCATCATCCCACATTCTAATTAATGATTCTACATTGTTGTAACCATCTACCAAATGAGAAATCAATTGATAAAAGTATTCAACTAATTTGATATGCAGTGATACAATAAGTTTCATATCCAACATTGCAACATGCAGCGAAATAATATGGTGGTATCGAATTTGATATGAAGCGAATTTCAAATGTAAACATTTCCATGTACATTGAAATGGCTAAGTTTCATAATGGAATAAATGCGAATGCAAACTCTGTTATCTATTAAGAAAACATTGCCAGAGGAAAGGGAGAAACAATTTTAGAAATACAAGAAAAGACAAACATGATATCTAGCTAAATCTTCCACTCAAGTCTAATTCTTAAACTTCATTTCCACTCAAGTCTAATCCTTAAATTTCATTAATTAAATAGAAATAATATTAATAAAATTATGCAATTAGAAGTGATGATATAATTTTTCTTCCATTAAATGTAAAAATTTACCTACACACATCATCTCTTTATCTTTTTATTAGTCCCGACAACACAATGGCTATAGCAATGAATTGCCCTTGAATTTATATTAGTTATCTTTTTATTAGTCCCTGTTGAATTTTATTTCCACTCCAGTCTAATCCTTAAATTTCATTAATTAAATAGATTTAATATTAATAACATTATGCAGTTAGAAGTGATGATATAAATGTTTTTCCATTAAATGTAAAAATGTACCTACACACATCATCTCTTTATCCTTTTATTAGTCCCAACAACGCACTAGCTATAACAATCAATTGCCCTTGAATTTATATTATTTATCTTTTTATTAGTCCCTACCTACAACAACACATTAGCTATAGTAATCAATTTCCATCAATTTCCCTTGAATTTATATTAGTTTGCGTTCGCTGATTGTCTTTAGAAAAAATTAACCAAACTTTCTAGTTGGCAATTTAGGTTTAGCAAAATTTATTGAATTTTTTGAAACAAACCTCTTATTGGAAACCTTGCATGCCTTGAGGCAAAGTTTGCATAGTGAAAGTGTACATAAGCAATGTTTTGTAATAACCAAATTCGACAAAGAACCAAAATATTTTGGGATAAGCTAAGTCTACGAATAACATAACCAAAGTCTGTAAATAACCAAGGTTTTATAATAACCAATATATTTCCTAAAACTTGTTGTCAAATTTATAAATAACATAACCTAAGTCTGTAAATAATCAAGGTTTTATCATAACCAAGTGTTGCAATATATTTCCTAAAACTTGCATTAAAAAAAGTTAATGCCTATATTTAATGTATATTCACATAATGCTCTTTATTGTTTTTAATCCAAAGTCCACTTCTTTTGTGTGTGTTCAGACCTGCCACCACTTTTTCCAGCATGTAATAGTTGGTTTTTCCACCTCCAATGGTTGTTCATATCCATTTCCACCTTGTCAACCACTACATTTTGGTGAGTAGTCTATCATACTAAGAAGCAACTGTAATAGCTATTTTTCCACCTTCAACAATTGGTTTTTCCACCTCCAATGGTTGTTCATGTCCATTTCCACCTTTTTGACCACAACATTTTGGTGATCATGTCCATTTCCACCCTGTGGACCACAACATTTTGGTGAGCAATATATCATACTAAGAAGCAACTGTAATAGTTGTTTTTTCCACCTTCAACAATTGTTCATGTACATTTCCACTTTGTTGACCACAACATATTGGTGAGTAGTATATCATACTATATGTTGGTTAGTTGAGTACTACAAACCTTTGTCACAATTTTTTTGCATTGAAGCAATGCTTGTTAGGCTCAAGTATTGCAAACTTGCATCACAATTTTGCATTGGGCTGCACTACAAACAACCTGCATCACAATTTTGTAGATTTGGATTGTATTGCAACTGCTGTGTTTTTCCTCACAATTTTTTTCATCAGATTTGGACTCACAATATTTTCCATCAGATTTGGACTATATTGCTACTGTTTGTGTTTTTTCTCCCATTACAAAAAGAAAGAACTATATTGCAGCTACTGTGTTGTTTCTCCTATAAATTGGTTGTTAAAGAATGGACTGTATATCTGAACAATTATTTTTTATAACAAGGTGTTGAATAGTTCTCATTCTATTCATAGAAGTGGAGCATTTTCATGGACATTAGTAAGTTGAGGTATGTTTATGGTTTATCTTTTTCTAACTATGGTTTTTATTTTTGTAACTTATGCTTAGGTGTATATAGAACTGACCTATTGAAAGTGGTGTGTCTAGAAATAGCTTACCTAGTTACTTATTTACAAGCTGGATACCGAAAATTTAAAATTTTCTTCTTAATCAACAACGATAAAAGTATAGAACATAGACCTATGCAGTAATTTTCAAGAGAAAAAATATAAAACCTCCGCAGTCCTCTTCAAGAAAAGAGAAATAAAATATTATACTGATCTGATCAATGGATACCTGCGTAGTCCTTTTGTCTCCTTGGCTTTCTTTCTTGCAATAAAATCCTTAGCTGATAAAGGAAGGAACCACCATAAAGAAACAATATCACTAAATAAGGGTTAACGGGCTTCCCTCTTTATATAGCAAATGTGAAAAGTTCAACATGAACAAAGTTTAGGGTGCCGAATATATTGTGTGACCAAATATGAGAACTATAGGGCTTCAAAGTAGAAGAAAGGCTATCAAGAAAATAAGGTAGTTTAAATGACTTACCTACAAGCTGAATAAAGGCAAAGGCTACTAAGGAAAAAGGGGCTACTCTAACAAGGCAGAAGCCAAAGGAAAGGAAGATGGGAAGGGAATTGAGGCTTTATGAACTAACCCATTAGACTAGGTGATGAAGAGCTCAGAGTTATGCAACTACCAACATGAAACTACCATGAAGTTAAGATTACGCCTAGCAAAAGAGATAATTAATTGAACACTGTATGATATTGAGAAAAGACACAGGAAGCCCATGAAAAGCACACAATTCCTTACATTTAAAAAAATAATAGCTAAGAGAACTCAAATGTGGCTATGGAAAAAGAGAATTTAGTGAGTGTCTCGTTGGAACAATTAGTTCCTCTTCTAAAGCATTGAAACTAGTAAGACACAAAATGAGATATTGAGTTTATCGTATGCCATGATAGGAGAATATTGATGGAGCTGAAGTTCCCACCAGAGAGAGATTTTCTTGATTTAGAGACTCTAATTTTGGTTTATGGCCTCAAGCTAGGTGCCCACACCCTATGAAGAAGGGAATCTTCTTTCTTTATGGCTAGTGCCAGCACTATAACTACCTTATCACTGTAACAAAACGCTTGATGGGAGTGATCATCCTAGCTTCATCTAGGTAGTCAACTAATAAATGTTCCTATGCTACTGAATATTTAATTGGTATAACTTCACCTAGTGATCCTACTACTATTAGAACTCAAAATGGAATTGGAACCACTAAGAGTGAGCTATAGGATATGAAACTGCTAGTTTGGGATTGAGAGGGTCCTGATGCATTTAACTTGATTCCTGAATGATATTGCACCTAGTAGATTGGACACTCACCACTATCATGTAAATCAAGTGGATAATTACTGGTCCTCCTTCCATTTGTAAGAAAATAAGGAAGGCACACTATCATTACTGCAACAATTATAATGTTGCATCCTTCTAGCACTAGTAGGAGGCCAATCTCAAGTTTGAAAATCCTATTCATCTAGATTTAAACTAAAAGACTCACATAATGGTTATGAAGACTCTACTCATTACGAGCCTTACATTCGGAAACTCATATGTTGTTGTAACTCTTATGAAGCCTCTCCTCATTACTGTTAGAAATTGTAATTACTCCCGCATGAGGAGTTGGCTAAAATTAGAGAGTCAGTTAACTGAGTGATTGAGTGTTGATTCAAGTCGAGTTAAGCGATAGATGAATTTTAGTGTGTGGTTGCATGTGATTGCATGTCAAGATATTTTAGGCGAGTCGCTAGTTGGAAAAACATAAACACTCTTCACCCAGTTCATTGTAAGAATCATGTCTTGTGTGATCAATAGAAGAGCAGTAACTCATGTTTTATGTGTGAATTCATGCTTTGTCTCCTCTACCTTTCAAACAAATTGGTATAGAGCCAGAAAGGAACATCTAAAAATTTTGTAGCCGTAGCTTGCAAATTTCTTAGTGAAGGGTCAAAAGTTTCACCATAGTAGTTGAGCTATAATCCATAGCTTGTCTGCGGTTGAGAAATAAGCCGTAGCTTGTTGATTTTATTTTTTTTCTCCAGCCGAAGAGGAGAGTATCCAGAAGAGAAGAGTAGCAAGTTTTTTCTGTGTCCTTGATGCATGAATAGTGACGCAACCATGATACAGAGAAAGCGTGTTAGCAATGTGGCCCACAAGCACGTTAGGATTGCACTCAGACGGTAAAACGTTTTTAAAATTTTTGAAATTTTTTGTTTAAAGACTTTACAAAAGGTTTTTTAAAAAGGCTGCCTAATGTCACGTGGGCAAGTTATTGAAAATTTAAATGGATATTTTTTAAAGGCTTTTTTGGAAAGCACTTAAAGTGAAGTTTGGTTTTTTTTTCTTTATAAAAAAAAAAAAAAAAAAGTTTATTTTATTTTGAAAAGGAGATTAGTGATATTTGTTTGGAAATATATATTTTTTTGGATTCTAAGAATTAGAATCAAAAGGTTTTTCTTGAACAAGAGGCTTTAGGGTTTTGCAAGACACTGTTTGTTTTGTCAAGCATGATAATTTTTTTGGGTGAAGATTGTGCCTAACGGGGGTGCATATTGAAAATTATATTTTTTTTGGGGTGATATGGAAGAAAACCTCATGAAATGAACAAATCAACTATAAGAAAAGGGATGGCAATAGTCATGGGTTGCAAAGCACGATTAAAAAAGACTAAGAAAAGGAATTGAAAAGAAGAGGCAGAGATTGTTGCCATGTTTAGAGAGGTTCAGGCCATAGCTGAGGGATTGAGAAGTCTAGCAGAGGATAAAGAATAAATCGAGAATGATTGGTGTAGATTTGATTTTCTACCACCTCCTATGTTTACATGCGAATATTTTGATCATTGGGTTATCAAGATGTTAACTTTTCTTATAGCTAAAGAGTTAATTGAGTATGAATCTAATAACCCATATGATGCAGTATGTGATGTTTTAGCATTGAATTTTATAAAATATGCATTGGATGAGAAGTGTTTGTGCAAAGTAGAAAAAGCTACAACTTCCAAGGAAGTGTGGAAATTCCTGGAAGCAGAGTTTGGTGCGAGGGAGAGTGACATGCAACATCAAGTTATGCCACAGAATTCAGTTGTAGATCTAAGAGTATATGAGCAAGACTTTGAGAGGAAAACAAAGCTTGGAGAACCGAACTCAAAAGTGGATGATGGTTGTCAAGACCATAAAATTGAAAACCATTATAGAAGCATGCATATGGATGAAGAAGATGCAGCAAAGATCACAAAGAGAGAAGTTGAAGCCTCTCTGTGTGAAATAGAGTAAGAGAAAATAAATTCTTAAGGACTCCATTGTAATTTGGATGATACAAATGATTGTGAATCCCACTGTGATGAGACACATTTGGATGATGATTGAAAAGTGAGATGTGAATTGGTGCAACCAACCAAAGCTGATGGATTTGTTGAAGTTGAAATTGAAAATGAGCATATGCATGCTCAGATATCCCACCATAGTGTGGATGAACATTATGTTGATGTTATGTTTGGTTTCTTTTTTGAAACAGAGATTGATTGTAGCAATATGGTAAGCACAATTTTTGATGAAACATTGAAGGTTGAAGTTGTAACTATATCAGCAAGATATGAAGTAGTTGGAACTGCTCATGAAACAATATGTCATCTAACAACAATTGATGATCAAGAACATGATAAAATGATTGAAGGTTTTTCGATGAGGATATCCACTAACAACATAACAGTGGAAGACAACCTCCATGCAATTGAAAAGAAGGCAGATGTAGAGTACGAGTCTCTCAATGAAGAGAGTCATATTAAAGGTGTTTTTAACATTGTTTTTGAATATGCAGGTGTTCAAAATAGCATGGGCACAGAAGTTGAAAGAAAGGTTCTTAATAAGTTTGATGTAGATTTGAATCTCATTGAAGAATGGATTCAGAAGCAAATTCAACAAATTGATGAGAGTCTTAAAGCAATAGTTGAAATAAAAGAATTGAATGAAATGGTTAATAATGATCTTGAGTGTGCATATTATAGGAAAAAGTGTGCATATTACAAGAAAAAGGTAGTAGTACGTGATGATGAAAGTGAAAATAATGATATGGATGTTTATGAAGATAAAGATGAATGCATTGAAACCATTTTTCAGCAATGGAGTCAAGGAGAGATAAGATTATGCTTTCAAGAAATATGGTAGAATGAAACTCAGGGATATAGAGCACAAGAAGGAAAGCAAATAAGACAGTTTGAAGATGCAATGTTATGGCAATAGCCCATAGTTGAACGAATATTTGAAGAGGAAGTTGTAGAAGACATGATCTGATTTTTTTTAGAACAAGTTCAACAACAAGTGAATAAAGCCTACAATAAGAAATTTCAACAACGAATGAAGAAATTTTGAGGATTTAAAATTTGGAAGAAGAGAAAAAGAAAACGCAAAATTGTGAAAGTTTTGAGACTTTGTAAGCCTAGCTGAGACATAGACCAGCAGACATGTTTAAGTGATAATCGAGTCAAGTTAAGTTACATTGAGTCATACAGCCGTAATTAACGGGGAGTGTTAGAAATTGTAATTAATCCCGCATGAGGAGTTGGCTAAAATTAGAGAGTCAGTTAACTGAGTGATTGAGTGATTGAGTGTTTGAGCGTTGATTCAAGTTGAGTTAAGTGATAGACAACTTTTAGTGTGTGGTTGGATGTAATTGCATGTGAAGATATTTTAGTTGAGTCGCTAGTTGGAAAAACATAATACCCTTCATGGGGTTCATTGTAAGAATCATGTCTTGTGTGATCAATAGAAGAGAAACAGTTCGTATTTTATGTGTGAATTCATGCTTTGTCTCCTCTGCCTTTCCAACAATTACCAGCCTTATGCTCAAAAACAGGCATGTCATTGTAACTCTTAAACTTGGCTCTCGAACTTGCATGTTGTGTAACTCTTGCAATGCTGTTGCTTAAATTTGTTGTGTATTATTTTTGTCGAAATTATCCTATTAAAAAAAAACGCGAGCAAAACGATAACAAAATTCTCCCAAAAAAATGTGAGCAAAATGATATTGATATCTAATACAGGGATGCAGAAACGAAACCAGGCTAGATGTTTCATATAGCGAACTGCTTATCCATGCACAATGCACACTTATTGCTCATGAGCCCTCTCGTGTCTTCCAAGAATATATTTGAAGTTGTTCAATGGCAGAGCTGTGGTGGGGCGAGTGGTTAGAAACAATAACGCAATTCATTTCAATATAAAATTCAAATGTTGCTAGGCTGAATACCTTCTCTAAGCACTCAAATGTTGCTGAGGATGAATAAGTGTTCTTGCACTTAGAATAAGGATAGTGATATCGCTTGCATGCATTAAACACTTATAAGAATGAAATAAGTCGTCACAGCACAACTTTCGAGTCAAACCAGGTTCATTACTATGCATGGTCCTTAACCAACCGCCCCACCAAATCCCTTGAGTTGAGCTCTTGCACTTAGAATAAGGATAGTGATATCGCCTGCATGCATTAAACACTTACAAGAATGAAATCAGTCATCACTCCATGACTTCTGAGTCAAACTAGGTTCATTACTATGCATGATCCTTAACCAACTGCCCCACCAAATCCCTTGAGTTCGACTCACTTATATGTTTTGAAAACTTATGTAATAACCAACTTTGCAAATATAGTAATATTTTTTAACCTGGATATGGTAAGATTTTCAAACCCCATAGAGACTACCACTACCTGCGGCTCTTGTTAATATAACTTATAATAGTAAACCCATTCTCAATCGATGTAAGAAACTTCAATACCAAATTCCTTTGTGGGTGAACATTTTTCATCGATAAAGCTCTTATATTTTATGTATTGCAATAAAATTTCATGACTTTCTTTAGCATTTCTTTTCTAAGATAAATTGAGTCATGTAAAATAAAAATGAATTTCAAAATCAACTTTCATTTCATATATTTATATTTAATTTTATAAATAAATTACATTTTTCAATCAAATTTTAGTGCTCCAATTTGAATTTTATTTTCTTGATATTTAAAATTATATATAAAATATTGTTTCATAGAAATATTTTATAACATTTTTTTCAAAGAAATAGCTTTTGCTATTGCTAATTTTAAAGGGAAAGAAATGGCTCTCTATCCTAAAACACAAACTAGGTTCCTGCTCTCATATTATATAGTCAAAGAACATTTTATAGATTACCTTTTAGAAAAAGACTAATATGTTATCTTCATTGATTTCTTCTTAGAAAAAGTTAATATGTCATTTTCATAGATTATGTTTAGAAAAAGTTAATATGTGATCCAAAGATTTGAACTTCATATCTATTCATTTGTATTATATATTATTTATTTAGAAAAATATAAATAATTTAATATTAATATTTGTATTATTAATTTATTTATTATTTTCATTTATAAATTAAAAATATAATATAAAATATAATAAATTTTAAAAAAAATATTGAAAAAAATAAACCCATGACTTCTCTAATAAATATTAATTCATGACTAAAATATAAAAATTGATCTCATTTAAAACATATTAATATCACAAATTAGGTTGGAACTTGCACCTTGCAGTGCATTCCTACTCCGTTCTCCATTTCTCCTCCATCGTTTTAACATAATTACATAGCATTATGAAAAGTGCCTCTTTTATATATGGTTTCAAATCACATTCTGTCTCCTGATATTCGTAGCATGAGATAAATCACTTTTATTATTTTCAAATTCTGGAGACTTATGTGCATGTTAAAAAAGTGAAAGCGATTTGAAAATGCTTGTAGTTATGTGATGGAGAGCAGTGATAGCATTAGTGATGTATCATTTGAGTAAAGCAGACCTGGTCACTGACCATAATAATTTATTAATTCACCATACACTTTGTTGGTTCTCAAGCATCGTTATCGAACACTCAATCCTAGCATAACTTGTTAATCTGTGAATAACTCTAAAAGAGAGCTACTGTATCACACAAGTAAAAATTACTCGAAATATAACCAAAAGTTAGCGAAATTTGCAATGATTTGGCAACTAATATTGATAATAAGTTAAATAGATGAAGTACTTTGCTCAGTTACATATGAAAAAGGATTTCAACTCACATTTAAATGGGGATATAAACAAATTAAGGACAAATTTGTCCGACTGTCTAAATATATGAAAGAATATTATATTGTCATGTTAAAAAGGAAAATGATAAGTTATTTTTATCCATTGCAATAAATTAAATTCGAATCTAATTAAGGAAGACGAAAAAAGTTGTATTAATCCCATCATGGTTAAAAGCAAAAAAGTTGATAAATTGATAAAATATATTATATACATTTTTATGAAGTACGTCTCCCTTTGCCTCACGTATAAAGGTTGGTGTGGCCTACAGAGCTTCCACGACAGAGAATACACAATTAGGAATTATAATTTTTATTTAATCACTAGCAGAAATATATGTGGTTATAACTTTTAAAGGTTTATTTTCCATCATTTATATGTTAATCTCTCTCTTTTTTTTTTTAACACCAACTACTTCCACTCAAGCACCTGTCACACTTACACTGTAATAAAATACCACACAATTACTATAAACATAAAGATGACATAAAAAATAAAACATAAAGATTATATCAATCAATTTTTGTAAATGAGACCAACTACTCCCACCCAAACACCTGTTACACTAATAAAATAGTGCACAATTACTATAATCATAAAGATGGCATAAAAAATAAAACAATGCCAAACGGTCTTATTCCAAATATAAAGAAGTAAGAATGAAGGATAAAATTGACGAGTGTAAATAATTTAATAATTTGATGAATACAGTTGGAAGTGCAGAGCCTTTTGTGGTACTGGGCGTCCGTGAGATTCACAGAAAAGTGGTCTCTCGCAGATATATTCGAACTTCTGTAATAGCTCAAAAATCAAAACTGAGAGAAGAACACTAATGTGGATTTGTTTTCTAGAGTTAGGGAAAAGCTTCTAAACCGTGGCACTAAAAATAATTAGTTTTTTAAGAAATTGTAACATCAATTATTTTTTAATAAATTAAAGTAAAAACTGTGCAATGAAACTAAAAAACTATTCACGTTTTTTCTATATTATCAATTAGATGAACTAAAAATATTACCATATAAAATTTTGGTTATTTATAATTTAAAATTTTGAAATTCCTTAACCTCAATTCCAATATAAATCTGGCCTTGAACTTAATTAATATGGACTACTTGCCTGGGAATATGGTTTGCTGACATAGTTTAGTGTTCATCATTGAATTTTAGTTATTAGATTACTAATTTCTCATGTATGTATAATATATAGTGTTCATCATTGAATTTTAGTTATTAGATTACTAATTTCTAATGTATCTATAATATTTAGATATAAACAAGTTTATTTTTTAAGTGTTTTTATTATAAATATTACGTGTTCAATTTTTAATAAACAAAAATACTTTTGCTATTAAATTTTTTAAAAATGTAGCTTGTAATTATTAGTGTTATTGTTATTTTTTTTATTATTAGAAATTTAAAATTTAATTTCTTTTTTTATTTTTATATTATTGGATTGGTTATTAAAATGTTTCAATGATGATATAATTATCCTTTGTTCATACTTGTAACAAATATGTAATATGAAATTTTATGTTGATGGTGTTGGAATCATCAATATTCAGGGGTCTCCACAATATAAAGTCCTAATTAAACCTCATATTGTTTGGAGTAGGAGCCCCATCTAGAATATGGCTCGGTTGTCGAAAGAGTGGGTTTTAGTGGTATGCGTTGGCTATGATGACATGTAGAATGATGGGCTCGTGACCTTGGTGAAACAAACGTGTAACTCTATGAAGAGTAAGTGCAATGTATGAGAGGTTCTATCACAACAAGGAGGAAGTAAGTGAGCCCCTTAAAAGCCTATAATAGTATGCAGCTTGAAAGGAACAAATGAGCATAAAAGGGATTATAAGTTAGCCAAAAAAATAGTTCACAAGATAACCATGATTGAAGTACATAACAACACACATTCAACAAGATTCATACTAATGAAAATGAATTAGTTCATAAGCTTTAGCATAAATGAAACAACATATATTGCAGACATAACAAGAATAGTCCTAGTATATTTACAACATATGCATGAAAATGTGTCGACTCCTAGCTTTTATTAAGGTGAAAGTCTCAAACATACATATACAATTTATAGACTGCTAGTCCTAATAGTGGAACATGAATCCAACACCTGCTCCAAAGAAATATACTCCCTCTATGCTAAAGGAGAAGCCAATGGTCTTGACAAAACTCCCTAGATTTCTATCATATCCAAGAACTGGCCAAAAGGCCTTTTCATGAGTTATGAAGGTATAATTATAAAAAATGAGATGACTAATCATCTTTCTTTCGTGACTCTTGGACTTCCCTCATGAATCTTTGAATTCTTTCAACCATGACCTTTGGAATTCTTTACAAAATTAGTTTTCACATCCCACAATTGACACTTGGAATTTCACTTACAAATTAATTACAAATAGAATATTACAATATTTCTCATACCCATATAAGAAAAAATTGGGTAGAGTCAATTAAATAAGTCTAATAAGACAAAAACATATCAAGCTTGGGTTTGTGAAAACTCCAGCTCAACCACTTCAACTTGTAGCTTCTCGGTCACATGGTGATGCCAAGATTTATACTATGCGATAAATTCCCCAAACTTTGTGATAGGATTAGGTTGGAAGCAGACTCTTGCCTCCATTGTATCTGGGTACACAATCTTCGAGCCAATTTTCATTTCCTTCTTTACTAGGAATAACATGGTGTTTATCTTCATAGAGCTACCAATCTACTTTTGCATATCATGTTTATTCACCGCTAAATATTGCTTGGTAGTGATCTTCTTGAAATAGTCAAAGTATTCCTCCACTTCCTGTTTGAGCTTGTTTATGCCTTTAGCTTCAATGAGTGCACAAAATGAAGGGAAATTTTGTGACTTCATAATGAAATGCACACTATTGTACAATCATGCATAAGAGGACTGAATGTTGGTGATGAAAGTGCCGAGTTACCTATTTCTCTGAATAAGGATCCAAATTTTTGGCTTCTCCAACTCAACTTGTTGCCTTGTCTTCTTAAATAACCTAGGAGGTCCACCTCGATACTACATTCCCCACTCATGCATATCAGTGATGGCTGCGTGGAAAACCTTGAGAGCTTTAAAATTATCTCTATATTTCTTTTGCATGCCATGGAGGTGGATCACTGCTTTATGCATGATGACTAGCTCCTCATACAGGTTCCTCATACTATCTCCTAATGTTGACACTTCACCAAGTATGGCTTCCTTGAGTTCTTCTAATTACGTATGTGCTCGAGACACTTTATGAACCTATGCATATAGACGTTCAATCTGTTTCTTTGCAACCTCTAAGTTCTTTTTAATTTGTCTATTCTCGGCCATCAAATACTCTGTGTTTGACTTGGAGGCTCCTGCAAAGGCCAAGTTGGCTATGGAAATAACTTCTGCATTCTTCCTGGTATCCATCAAAATCGCCTTTTCTTTGATAAATGCAGGATGTGTAAGGTCGTCTAGGAAGTTCTTCTTCCTTGCCTATACGATCTTCTTCTACAACTCATCACAAGTTAAATTGTAGATATCCATCATCGGGCCTTCATCAAGAGGAGAAATTTCTTCTTCCTCACCTAGATCTTGTCCTTTTGGAAGAGGAGATGGAGGCTTGGTGGTGATTTGATGCATGGAAGTCATGAGATCAACATCTTGATTTTATTGGTCTAACTCTACCTGGATGTCTTGGATCACTATCAAATATTTGATTTCCTAGGCAAGTTCTTTGTCCTACAGCTACTTACTTTCTTCTTGAAGTAGATGGCTTTGTTCCTCTTCTTTGGCTTGATTCAATGTTTTTTCTTCCTCTCTGTTTCACCTTTCTTCTTCTTATCTTTTCTTCTCTTCTTGCCTTTCTTTTCATTCTCTTCCTTCTTCCTTAATTCTTAATCTTGCTTCTTTCGCATCCTCTTTCTTTCTGCTACTATGGCCATTTTCAAGATGATTGGGTATGCTTTCCATTTGTGGCTTTTTTCTTCTCTTGGATTGTGCACAACCTTCCTTCTGCTCCCCCTTCTCTCCCACTGGGTTGCGCCTCACTGATGGCTCTACTTATGGAGCTGCTTCTTGCTGAGGAGTAACTTGCCATGTACCTACAAAACTAATTGGTGTGTTGGGCTTGGATGCATTGTAACCATTCTTAACATCCTCCTCAGGTCTAAAATAAGTCTCGCTCAACCAACTGAGATGTGTCTTGGCACATTGTTACTAGAAAACACACTTGCGATCATATGGATGGTATTCCATGTGATCAAATGCAAATTTCTCTATCTCTTTACCATAGGTCTAATTAGAGTTAAGATTCTCGATCTCATACAATACAATTTGGAAAGGAAGAGTGGGCCAAGCTGCTTTTTTCTTCCTCTGCAAGAGTCTTGAAAAAATTATGGAAAGATGTTAAGCTACTTTTTGCATGACCAATTTTTTGATGGAATACCTCAACAACAAATGTGAAGACTTCTAACCACCAAACACCCTGAGGTAAGTGCCATCCAATGAGGCAAACCACTCACAAAGTTCCCCTACTACTTACATTTCCTCTTGAGACATGCAAGGTGGGTGTTCCTCAAATATCATCTTATACAATGGTATGATGAAGTGACTAGTCAAATTCTCCATGATTCCTTTGTAGTTGCATTCCAAAAGCAAGTTGCAGTAAATGTGTACATCAGGCTCCTTTGATGACCAAGTCCAACTCATTCTAGGAAAATCATTCTAAGCACATATCACATCTAGCAAGTAAGCATGCATGTAAAACCTAGCTCGCTTACCCTTGGGAGGGTTCTTGGCATTTGTTACATGGATCTTTAACTTTTGAGCTAGCGAGTCCAACCAATTGAATGCTTTCCCATCATTCACCACCTAATGCAGTAAAAATGTATAGCCTTTGAGAAATGTCACAATACTCTTTTGACCATAGATTTGTCAGCATATAACAATCAAGTATTGGAATTATTTTCTTAGATATTCAGTCTTGTAAGTGTTGATGGGTGTCTATCGGAATTGGGATGGCTCTTTCACCGAACCTTTGATGACACTTTTAGTGCTCATGTAACTAGTGACTGCGTAGAAGTGAGAATCCATGTAGGTTTCTCGAAAAAGGTAAGTAATATGTAAGCTAAAAATCATGTGCCATGAATGAGGAAATCCTTTGTCTATTGGCATTGCTGAGGATCATTATCTTTGAATCAATATATGATAGGATCCATTTCATAACATCGGCGCAAGGGAAAACTTGATACTTGGATGGAATCTTATGTAGCCGTGACTTATGGACATTAATATAAACCTATATTTCTTCATGATCTACTTTGTAATTAGTTTTCATGAATGCATCCTTCAATGTCTACCATGTTATGTCTAAATATCTCTTAATGAACAATTGGGTGTTTGAGAAAACTAGCATGGTGAACGAAGTGCTTTCAAATGATTCACTAGTACTAATCTTTGTCATGTCCTTGGAGGAATATCTCTTTGGTGCCATGATCACAGTAAATGATAGAGAGGGATAACCTCAAAATCTGCAGTACCTATTTCAAAAGATGCACTCATGGAAAACACAATTAGCTCAAGAAAACAATCGATTCTAAAAGAAAAAGACAACAACATAGAGACTAAAGGGAAGGATTGCACAATCTACGGACTAAGGATGAGACATTGAGCTCATGAAATGCACATTACATAGTATCGGCAAACAAGGTGATAACTAGAGGCTTGAGACTGCGCAATGTGCAGTCCCCTCCAAGCAAACTAAAGGAAGAGACTATGCATTGTGGAGTATCAGTGGATAGGGCTGAGAGATAAGGTTTGACATTACACAATGTACAAATAGGAAATATAGTGATTGTGCATTGTGTAGTCCCAGAGGCCAAGAATGAGGCTTGAGCCCAGCAAATGCAAATTGCGTAGTTGGAGAGGGAAGTTGCTGGCCATGATTACACAGATCTGTCCGAGAAGGAGAGAGAAAATATCAGATCTGAGTGTCAGGGTAGGAAGGAACACATATTCAGTTAAGGGGAAGATAGATCAGTGAAAACTAAGTTCCAGAAACAAACATAAAAAAGGAAAAGAAATGCACTAAGTTACCCAACAATGCAAAACACCGATGGGAAGATGGAAATAAGTTAATGCAACACCTAGAAAATGTGAACGACAAACTAAATCAACACTTGTACAAACTAATACTAGTTAAAATCCCAGCTACTATGAAAATAAATAGGAAAAAAAACACTCATAAAAGGAAAAGTGACAAAAGAGACAAGAAAAGCGATAGAAAGTGACTCATGCAAAACTTACTCAAAAAAGCACCACAAAATTAACCAAAAGTTCCTTTATCTGGTTGGGAAGGTTAGAGATCGAAGATCAAATGTGAAAATTATCTCTACAGGAGTATATCATATAGATCTAATCGGGTTAGGGTTTCTGACACAGATGCCTAAAATCAAGGAAAAAATTCCACTTCTCTGAAAGTCATAATCAGCAGCTTAGTGGACTTAACTAGACATTATTTGGATGACTCCTTTTTTTAGGAAGGCCAACTCTTCTTTTCAGGAAGTTGCCTATTCACACTAGTAGAAGGTGTTGGTGCATTAAGATGTCTTTTTACATGCAATCTTAATTCCTATATTAATAATCAACCTAGGGCAAGTCTTTTTATTTCAAGAGTGTCAACACTATATACGCAGTGAATTCAGAGGTTAATTGATGATGAAAGAAATTGGAATTATTGCAATTGCTAATGACTATCTCTTTTAAATTCAATCCAAACCACTCTGAAAGAAACAATTCATAGCACACTTTGCAATTCTACTTAATCTATTATGAAAGCAAATGTATCTGAATGCAACTAGAAAGAATCACACTTGGCAATCTTAATTGGAATTGAAACTAACTTGTTTAACATGAAAGAGAACTATAACAATTGAACATAAAATAGTAATTGAACAACAAATGATAATTGAACAACAATTGATAAGTGAACAACAAATAACCATGTAAGCATCTCACGAAAACAAATCAATTCTATCTTTGAAATCTATGATAACATTACTTAGAATGAACATCAATCTAATGTTGGAACTACATAGCCAATTCAATCAAGAATGTCACACATATCTAATGCACAGCTAAATCTGAATCTTGAATAAACAAAAAATGTGAATCAGAATAGTCAATCCTCTCGGTAATCAAAATGATATTAACTTAGCAATAAAAAACAATAAAGAATAAACAAAAAGGATTATAACACAAGTGAAGCAATTGATCTTTTCTTGACTGGGCTCAAAGTCTCAGGAAGTCACTGCTATTATATACTCAGATGCTTATTATAAATTAAACACATTCTTCTTCATTGAAACAAGTAACAAAGTTACAACATCACCAAGATGAAAGTATTATATGTCAAAAAAAATAGTTACAAACTATGAATTTATGAACTAGCCATTCAGTTTGCCTTTCGACCTTATATATAACATTTAGAAAAGTAAATAGATAAAATTGAATCCTTAGGATCAGGGGATCTTGAGGATTTTGCAATACTCGATCTGATTCCATCATAAAATAGCATCGGTCTGCCAGATCTTTCACTGTCTTGCTTTGCCTCAGACGCTGTCTTTTTCCTTTACTGGCTATTGTTTTTCTATTGATTGAACAACCATCATATAGTCTACATCTTCTACACATAAATATAGTAAAAGTCAGTTTCCATGCCTGGATCCATCTAATTTTTTACTAATTTCTTTTACCCAACTTTAGTTGTTGTTTCCTTTAATTTTATCCATAAACTGAAGATAAACATGTCAAGACGAATGCTAAATAAAGCTATTTAGAAGGAAAAAACGTACCCTTGACAAGGTCCAACATACTCCCCATCTTACCTTATTTCATGTCCTCATGCAATCAGATGGTTTAGGTGCAGCTGAGTTAGGGAATAGGTAGGATATACCACCTCCTTATAAACTCTGAAACATTTTTCTTTTTAAGCACAATGAAAGCCTGGTTTACTTCTTGATCTGTCATGTTATAATCACAATGGTACCTGTATGGGGGATACCATATGATTGGGCTTCTATACCGATACCCTATTCAGTCAGGCCCCTTGGTTAAGACCATGTTACTATATGTATGGAAGCGAGAGGAGGTAGCTTTAAAATTCCCGTATTCAAATGGTTCCCTATTCCTAACAGTATTGCTGGAGACTTCCCACCTTTGTCTGGCTGCAGACAAAGTTTCTTCTTTGATCTCCTGGAAGTACTCCTTCCTAGTTTGTATAATGTCTATTTAGAATGGCCCTAATTAACCAACAACACCAGCTCACTTCATAAATTTCTTGTGCCTAATAGAGAGATGTAGGGGTTTTGTAGGCTCTCCCCTAACCCATAGGTTGATGCTATATTCTCGTTTTCTAAAAGTATTATGGGCCTTGGCCCATTTGGTCTGGTTAGTAGAAAAGGAAAGAAAGGTTTGGAATTGGATATCCCCTATAAAGGGGCTAGGGTTGCTATCTGTGTCATCTTATAAAAAGAAATTATGCATGTAAAGTTCACACAAGAGGCATTGTACCTCCTCATTCTATTCTTTGAAACAATTGAGGAAGTCTAGGGTGGTCATGATTTCCACAAACTTTCCAGCTTTAACAACTTTGATCTTTAGCAGGAGGTACCATTCTAGGAGGAACAATGCATAGTTGCTAGCATGAGCTCAGCATGATAGGGTATCTGAATAAAGAGAGAAAACAATCTCCAATTGGTTTTTAGCCTTTTGTGATTTGACCTGTGCTTTTTTAACCTTTTTCTACTTAGCCTTGTACTGACCGAAGGTCTCATCCTCAGTGGTTGTGAGTGCCTAAAACTTCTTCCTTAAATCTTGATGTACACATAGGGGCACTAATTCCTCTTTGTGTTGAGTTAATTCCTGTTGAACTTTAATTAGTTTATTATGCAATTTCCTAATGAATGCTTCCCTTACTAGGGGAATGTAAGAAGGTGTGTCGCCTATTTAGGAATCATCATCCTATGTTTTCATAGGCTCAGTCTGAATAATAGCCTTGGTGGCTTCTTGAATCATGTAATAATCAACTAGGATGTTTTCTTTAGCACCAGTTTGAACGACAAAGTTCACAGTAGGGAAGTCCATTTGGGTCTCCTGTGGGAAAAAACAGGGGTCTTTAGTTTGCATTTCACTGTCTTCTAAAAGACATGGCTATGTCTGAGTTTCTTTTGAATAAACCGAAAGAGTCTCAGTCTAGGTTTCAGCATCTTTTCCAGAACAATGTTTTGTCTGTGTCCCTTTGGTCTCCATTTCTAGTTTCAATTTTTTGACCTTGACCACTTCTTTCAACCACTATCTTAGCTACCAAATTGTTCTCTTTTGATTTATATACTTTTTAAGCATCTTTATGAACTTGTCCTTGTAGGTTTTCTTTGTTGTGAGACTTTTGACAAGCGGTGGTGTAGCTGCATTTACCTATGGTTCATGCTCACGTGGAATTGTGTTAGCATCAGGAAGGGGTTCAATTGGAACTGTATTTCTTGATGGATCTTCACCTTCTAGTTCTCTTTTATCATGAGTTTCTCTCCCAGGAAACCCCAATGGAATGGTGTCTCCTGAGAAATTATCGTTTTGCGAGCTTTCTTCTAGGTGGGCCTCGTCCTTAGGGGAATTCATAAAAATAGAATTTCCTAGTTGATTTTCACCTCCCTGGGTTTCATCTTTAGGATTTTATTCAGCTGGAGGGTCCAATGGACTGGTAGCCATAGATTGATTTTCCTCTCTAATGGTTTCTTCTTCATGCACTTCTACTTCCAGGGGTTTTTCCACAGAAGGGACTGGTTCCCTCTGTTCTTCCAAAGTATCAGTAAACAACGGGGTTTGATCATAACCAAGGCTGCCAGCAGAGGCAGACTGGTTGGGGGCACAATTTTATCATTCAACATTCTCAAATTATTCCCTTCCCTCACCAAATATTCCCATGTTTTCCAGTACCTTGGCCACCTCTTCCTCATAGTCTTGCAAGGAGTCATTTTGTGGACTTGGAGGTGGTGTGTGAGATGGCCTAACCTCATTTCTTTGAATTGGGGTCTATCGCTATGACTGCACCTGCACAGAGCACATTTGTTTTGCTGGGTTCCAGGACACAGAGGAATTCTTCCTTTTTAGTCTCATTTTTGGACCTGGGGTTCTTGGCCCTTGTTGTTCTATTGCTGGGTTTTCTATAGGTGGGGCCAGAGTAGGATTTACAATATTGTCCTAGGTTAGCTACTGTTGGGCCAGTCTATGCATGATAATCAACTTGATTAGCCCATGATGACTGATGACTATATGTGGGTCTTTTTCTTTAATAACTCGATAAGAAACATCATGCAATAGGGAATTTAAATAAAAAAACAAGTTAACTAAATTTTTTTGTTTTAAAATGGCTAATAGTTTGAGTTGGCGGGGCTTTACCACATCCTGTCGACTGTCACATGTGATGTACCTCTGCATAATGACTACCAATTCCTTCCATGGCTATCTTAATTCTGAAGGGTGAATCCGTTTCCCTGTTCACATCAATTGCTCACATGGGTCCTAAAATACTACGAACACATTGTACAGAAGGACGTGTTTGTCTGTCCATTTTGTTCCCTTTGATGGAAGTCCAGTGACTTCGGCTATGATTACTTCAGAGACCATTACGTTCCTTCCTTTTACCATGGTGTTGCCATTCTGCAAATTTTACAGAAATTCCAGTGTCATCTCTTCGTGAAATCCCTGCAATTTATTCAAATATTGCATCCAGCCAGCACGCTCGAGAATTGAAAGAGCTTATTCCAATACCATGAACACTGTGGGTTCATTTTGGATGGATCCTTCCCCCATGGCTGCAGTTTTCTTGTGATTGGTTCACTTGCATGCACTTCTTTTGCACTTTCGTAGTTTAGAACAACAGCTGAGAACATTAAAGCAATTAACATGGAAATGACATTGTTTTGGGAATTATTGTCATATACAGTGAAGTCATTTGTATTGTCAGCAATATTTGACATAGTGTCATAATCAGTCCGCATGTGATCCATAATGGTTGTCGTTCTTCCTCCAATAAAAAATATCAGCCAAGAACATTGCACCACAATTTTAGTTACTTGGTTAAAATTCAAAAATAACATTCGCACATCTGCCTATGAAATTTTGAAAGAATCCTTTCTTTTCATAATTCCTAACACAGATTTTCCCAAAGCTACACCGTTTTATCTATTTTTAAGCATCCCTTGTTATGAACATGAAATTTTTAACGCACATTTCTACAAAAAATGTCCTTAATTACAACATTTACATTAACATGCATTTACATTAACATGATTTCATAGATGGGAGTGTACTACCTGTGAGGATAAATGCCAGCCCCAGGGCCCGGAAAGAGATCACTACCCGTAAACTGTCAGACATGTTGTTCATACACAGACCATCCCCATTCCAATGAGAAAATGGCATCCATGTCCACCAAGCATGGGAAAAACAGGAGAAAGCATCGGTAATACATAAATGCAGGAAACAATCAATAAAACGAGGCACAATATACGCCAAGAAAATTAAAGCAATACATGTCATTGGATTTGAAATGGCCATAAATTAAAACAGAGATTTACATCATTATGTAAAAATATTTTTACCTTAAGTGGTGTTAGTAACAAACGCATGATCGACGGTAAGTATTAATGACTGTTATTAAAGTGATTGGATAGATATGATATAATGAATATAAAATATAAGTTACCATGTATGTTGGCTTTTTAAGGAATGTTGTTCAAATGGGAAATTTCCTTTAGCAACGAATCCATAGGTGGTAAATAGAATAGAGAGCATTTTGTAGTGTCACATAGTATTCCAATACCACAAGCAGAGCCACTCCTACCAACAGGCATTCATAGCCTCGACATGGTTGCTTTTTAACCCCACAAATGAGCAAGAGTCCTCCTTTTAGTATGTAGATGATTCTTTTTTTTCTTGCCATAAAGAGACCACTATATTGGCATGGTTACCAGATAAGCATAGTGCCATTCAACAGGATATAACAAGGTGATCAGGCTAGCTCATGATGAGATCCCTTGTCCTACTGACAATTTTAATTATCAGGAAGGTCATTACCTTGGTTTGGTGGCCAAAATGGAATGTCACCTATTACATCCTTATGATCATGGTAGGCTGGCTTGTGATGAGACCCCCTATCCTCTTTAAGACAATGTTTGCTGCATTTTCATATTTCTTTATTTTCATATTTTCATATTTTGATGCTTTTATTGTAAAAATAGGGAGGCTCATTTACTCCTTAAGGGTCGGGGATGGTGTAAGAAGTAAAAAAAAATGTCAATGAAAGTTTATACTCTTACCCCCATATCATCATATCAAATGGATCTATCCATTTGAAAGTGTGAAAGATAAACCAACACGGTTTTAAAGTAATAAATCATTTTATGATGTGTACACAGAAAAGATATTCAGCCATTCATTATAAAGACACACCATGTCAGCTTTTGAATAAATATGATCATCAAAAGGTTTTATAGGTCATAATGATATTTAACCTTATTGTTTTCTTTATCTTAGGCACAAATTGAACCAGATGGTTTTTATTCGAAACATAAAAGAGAAAGAAAAATCGCAAAAAGAGTGACCGACAATAAAACAACAAAGAGAAATCACAGTTGTTCATTCTACCAATTACACACAAAAGGCCAAAATTAGGGCTATTCAATTGATTGAACAACATTCACTAAAAAAAAATGTTGTTCAATTAATTGAAGAACAACACAAACAAGCAAAACGTGTTGTTCAATTGATTGAAAAGCAATCGTTCAATCGATTGAACATCAAAATCATAGAAGCACTAATTGATTGAACAACAATCATTCAATTGTTTAAAGAGGGAAATCAAAAAGAAAAGGACACAAAAGTGTTGTTCAATTGATTGAACAACAATTGTTCACTCGACTGAATAGCAAAATCGAAAGGAGAAAAATGCAAAAGGACTATTAAATTGATTGAACAACAAAATTGAAAAGAAAAAATGCAAAAGCATTGTTCAATTGATTGAATAGCAATCGTTCAATCAATTGAACAGTAAAATAAAAAAATAAAAAATGCAAAACCATTGTTCAATTGATTGAACAATAATCGTTCAATCGATTGAACAACAAAATCAAAAAATCACAAAATGTGTTGTTCAATTGATTGAATAGAAATCATTCAATCGATTGAACATGAAAAATTGTAAAATGCAAAAAGTGTTGTTCAATTGATTCAATAGCAAAAAGTGTAAAATAACAAAAAGTGTTGTTCAATTGATTGAACAAAAATCATTCAATCGATTGAACAACAAAAACAAAAAATGAAAAAAAATGTTTTGCAATTGATTGAACAACAAAAATCGTAAAATGAAAAAAGTGTTCTTCAATTGATTGAACAATAATCGTTCAACCAATTAAACAACAAAATCAAAAAATGAAAAAAGTGATGTTCGATTGATTAAAAAACAATCATTCAGCCAATTGAAGAACAAAATAAAAAAATGAAAAAGTGTTGTTCAATTGATTGAACAACAAAACACACAGAGTGTTGTTCAATTGATTGGAAAACAATAGTTCAATGTATTGAACAAAAACCCACGCACAAAAATAAGTGTTTTTCAATTGATTGAACAAAAATCGTTGAATCAATTGAACGAAAACACTCATGAAAAAATAAGTGTAGTTCAATAGATTGAACAACAACACAAACACAAAAATAAGTGTTCAATTTATTGAACAAAAATCATTCAGCTGATTAAACAACAACACAAACAAAAAAATAATTTTTGTTCAGTTGATTGAACAACAATCATTCAATTGATTGAACAACAACACAAAAACACAAAAATAAGTGTTGTTCAATTGATTGAACAATAGCACAAAAACCTCAAGACAAGAAAAAAACCTCACATTTACATGGTCGTGTCTAACTGAATTGCAATCAATCGGAAAAAAAGTATATACATTATTTACAGTTAAAGAAAGACACAATTTTACGAGAGAAAAGTTGTTGGGTCATCACTTCATGCAGCTAAAATTTCCATGGTGGGGTCCTCACATACCTGTTGGCAGAAAGACTCCTTGGTGAGTAGTTTGTGAGAAAGACGCACCCGATGCCCATTCACCTTAAAAGAATGATTAGACCCATCAATGGTAGTCAATGTAAGAGTACCATTTTTATGTACTTCTTGGATTTCATAAGGGCCGAGCCACCTTGTTTGTAACTTGCCAAAAAGTCTTGAAATCTGGAGTCGTAGAGGAGTGCCCAATCTCCTTTTTGAAACATCTTCTTTTTTATGAGGCTGTTGTGCCACTTTACCCTTTGCTACTAAATAATTGTATTCTGTTGTAGAGAAAGTAGTCGAGCCTCGTCCAGTTCATTTATTCGTTGAAGTTGCTTGGTTTGGGCTTCTGTTAAATCTAGTCTTACTTCTTGAGCCATTCTTAGTGACTTTATCTCAAATTCGATAGGAGAAATTAGTTCTTTGCCAAACACAAGTTGGTACAAAGAATATTGAGTAGTATTCCTCAAAGTTTTATGATAGGCCCATAAGGCCTCTGGTAGTCTAGAAACCCAGTCTCGCCAGTGTGTTGAGACTATCTTGGTCATAATTGCTTTGATGACCTTATTGGTTCTTTTAACTTGCCCGTTCACCTACAGGTGATATGGGGAAGTGATCTTGCGTGTAATGTGATGGTTTCTGAGAGTGGTTGTAATCTTTTGTCTTACAAATTTCCATCCCCAATCTGTTATCACTTCCTGTGGTAAACCATACCACAAAAATAGCCCAAAAATAAAGTTAATCACAACTTCCTTTGTAGCTCTTGGAAAATCTACTCTTTCTACCCATTTCATCACATAATATGTGGCAACTAGTATGTAGGCATTTTGATTTGATGGTGGATGGAATGGGCCAACAAAGTCCAATGCCCATCGTTCAAAGGGTTCTATGACCAGTTGGGGTTGCAGCGACATTTCAACATATTGGCCAGGTCAGCCCATTCTTTGGTAGCCATCACAAGCATCTCTAATAATAGTGGGCCAATAATAGCCCATCTGTAGCACCTTATGCCCTGTCCTTCGATCTGCAAAGTGTCCCCTACAGGGCTTGTCATGGCAAGCCTTCAGGATGTCATAAATATCATCCTCGTGATTGCATCTGCGTATACACATATCAAACCCTGTGTGAAAAAGATATCTTCCAATCCAAGAGAATCGGGCGCTATGCTGGACAATATGTTTCCTTTCCCTTGCTATCAAATGCCTGGGCAGCTTCCCCACTGCTAGATAGTTTGCTACATATGCATACCATGGCATCTTGACTGCTACGACAAACAAATTCTCATCTAGAAATTGGTCGTCCACTGCCAGTGGATCATTTATCTTTGGGACTTGAGACAGAAAATTAGCGATTGGGTTTTCCTTCCCCGAATGATCTTTGATAGTAATGTCAAACTCCTACAAAAGCAATAGCCAACGAGTCACTCAACCATTTGTGATAGGTTTGTTAGCTAAATACCTAATGGTGGAGTGATCAATGTATAGAAAAACTTGATAGGCAATTATATAATGTCTAAATTTATTTATGGCATAAATGACAGCTAAGAATTCTTTTTTTGTTACTGTATAATTAAGCTCAACAACAGTAAGATTTTTGCTGATATAATATATAGCATAAGGTTTTCTATCCTCCTCCTGGCCAAGGACAACGCCTATTGCTGCATCTGATGCGTCCGTGGATATGTGAAAGGACATCTCCCAGTTTGGTCCACGTAATACTGGTGCCATATAGAATAGTTTCTTTAAACCTATAAAAGTTGTGTCACATTTGTGAGACCATTTAAAATCAACATTTCCAGTTAAAGCATATAAAGGTGCAACAATTTGTGAAATTTTTTTGATAAACCTGTGATAATATCTTGCATATCCCAGGAAGCTATGTACCTCCATTTGAGTACAAGGTGTAGGAAGTAAAATAATTACCTGTATTTTTGCTGGATCTACCTGTATCCCTGCTGCAGAAATATAATGTCCCAAGATTACACCTTCAGTCATCATCATGTGACACTTGACATTGCTTAAGCACAACCTGGTAGCAGTGCATCGTTCTAGAACCTTTTCTAATGTTTGTAGTTCTTGATCAAAATCATCCCCATACGGAGTAAAGTAATCCATGTAAAATTCAAGTCCTTCATTTATCAGTTCAGTAAAAATGTTGAGTATAGCTCTTTTAAATGTGGCTAGGGCATTGCATAAGCGAAATGGTAATAATCTGTAAGTTAATGTACTCGAGGGGTAGGTGAAGTTTGTTTTATCTTGGTCTTCAGGGGCTATTTGAATTTGATTTAGCTGTTGAATCTGTCTAGAAAGGAAAATAATTTCTTCTCTTCCAAAGTATCAAGGACTTGATCAATAAATGGAAGAGGGAAGTGATCTTTTTGCATTGCCTTGTTCAATTCCCAAAAATCCACACAGATACATCACTTCCCATTTTTCTTGGGGACAACCACTAATGGAGAGACCCATTCTCCATCTGAAATAGGATGAATGAAATTCATGCCCATCAACTTCTGTAACTCTTCTTTTGCAATTTCCTTGAGATGCGGATTCAATCTCCACTAAGGCTGCTGGATAGGACAAGCATCCTTTTCGGTGTAGATGTGATGTGTACACAATTGTGGGTCTATACCCTTCATGTTAGGATAATCCTAGGAAAAACCCCCTTTATATTTTTGCAGGAACTGAATAAGATTTTGCTATTGATCACTATCCATGCTATCATTAATGTTTCAAACTTTGCCTGGTTCAATTTTCACAGGCTTGATGTTCTGAATAACAATCGTCTGGATATGCTGATCATCAGTCTCCTTCAAAGGATCTTCCAAGGCTTCATTATCAAGAATTTCTTTTAATATTTGACATTTGACATTGCTCACATTAGCTGGCTCATTGATAAAGTTGTTGATAACATCATCTTCAATATGGTCCTTGAATTCAAGTGCCTCTGCTACTGTGAGTGGTGAACGGATGCTTTCTTCCAGGTATGCGGGTGGTGGTTTACATATTTTCACAATGGGCAGACTTGGTTTGGTAGGAGGATATAAATCAAGATTTTTTATAGCATCCCCCTTTGAAATGGCCATGCTGCCTTCTCGACAGCCTATATAAGCATCAACTGTTGCCATCCAAGTTCAGCCCAAAATTAGAGGGTGCCCATCCAATCGACTCTTTGGATTTATAACAAGAAAATCTATTGGATACTCCCAAGAATCAACAAAAACCATAATATCCTGTAAATTCCCCTCTAGCCTTACCACCGAATGATCAACAAGTTCTAGTATGGTGGTGGTTGTTTCCAGAGCTGTAATACCAAGTGTTTGACAAGTTTCTTCTGTTAAGATGTTAATGTTCGCACCCAGATCAACTAGTGTATTGGGAAAGGAGTGACCATATATTTGAACTGTAACTATGGGATTCCCAGGATCTTCATACATTACCACAGTTTCTCCTCCCAATATTAAATCAGATAATGCCCCTACAACATGAATGGTGGGTGAAGTTTTTGCTTTCCTCACAGGCTTCTTTACACATAGCTCTTTAATTGTTTTAGTGTAAATGGGAATATCTTGGATGGCCTGGAGGAAAGAATTTTTAATACAAAGATTTTTTCATTCCCCTGCAAGATAAAAATATGGATAAAAAATTGATTTAGTTATTGTTAACCTTTCGGGGAACGGGGGAGAAGTGACTATGAGTTTCTCAGGAACTTTCTGGTGACCTGTATCTTCTCCTTATTTTATTTCTATACCAATTATAGTTGGTGGTTTATGTACAGGTGGGATTTCAATCTCAATTGATGGTTGGTCCCTATTTTCCTCAGGGGTGATGATACATCCTGACCTCAATCTAAGTTCATTACATTCTTTTTGTTCAATCTCATAGTCTGAGCTTTTGATAATTTTCACAAGATGAACCGGTTCGTTATTTGGATTCAGATTCAGTTGAGTCGATAATGAGGGCACATAATAGGCTGAGGATTTTGCTGTAATGGATATGAAGATGATAATGCAGGTTGAGGTTGAGGACCTATCCCCATAGGAGTATTTGATATTCCCAAGTGTTGCTTCCAATTCATAGACCAGTTCAGATATTGAGAATTGGAGGCAGGCCACTAGGATGGATAGGGATTATCTTGCCAAATAAGAGTAAAAGGAGAATTTGGCCAACCATTACTCGAAAAGGATTGATCTAGCCAAGGTGTCATAGGGAATGGCTGGGACTACCAATTCGAGTAAGGTGATTGGCCTTGCCATGCTGCCCCAGGGTTCTTTTGCTGATTAAATGGTGAAGAAGGGAAGAAATGGGGCGTGTCTTGTGACAAACCTGTAGGTTTGGCCTACCACTGTCGACGCTGGTTCATTAAATATACCAGCTCTATCTCTTCTTCTGCTTCCTTGAAAACTACTTTCAACCCTAGAAGTGATGGATATTGTTCACTGGTGTGATGCTTAGTGAAGATAGTGCATGTTTGAACCATGTCCTATGGACATTCCAATTGGCTGTGCTTCTTTCGACAGCATGGGAAAAAAATGACCAAGTTCTGTTATGTTAAGGTTTGTTTCTGTTTAGCCTATAGAATGTCTAACTGCATTGTGAGGCTACCCAGGATGTCCTTCTTGAAATCTTCCAGGAGGATACCGATTTCCATTCGTGTTACACCTACACTATGTGGTTTGCTTCCCCTGGTCATAGGATCTCGACTTCATACTCCTGTGCATGTGCTTCCTTGCGAACACCTGATACACAAGCGAATGATTTTATCATAATCTTCTTGAGAAAGATCTCCTTTCTCCATTAAATTTATAGTTTCTATCCATTATTTTTTAATTCCTTTAATTAAGATAGATCTTAGGAATTCTTTTGGTAAGGTGGTGTGTGGAGATCTCTACAAATTATAATGAAACCATTCGACATATTCTTCTAGAGTTTCATTATCCTTTGCAGCCATCTTAAAGATTTCATATTTTAGTTCCCTAGTCTTGCAAAATTCCCGGTATCTTGTGAGGAAGGAAGTTTTCATGTCATCCCAAGAATTAATAGTACATCCACCCAGACCCATGAACCATCTCAAGGCTCCTCCCTTCAAAGTAGAAGGGAACAATTTTAGCTTTTGAGGGTCAGTGGTATAGTCATACCCTTTGCTGAGGACATCAAACTCGAACATGAAGGCATCAGGATCCTCCGTGATTATCCCATGGAAAGTTGGGATGCTCTACAAATGAATAGCCTTCAAAGGGGCGTTAGCCACTTGGTTGACTATGGGGTATTCCGATGTCGAGGTTTGAACTTGAGGTGGTTGATTTTCCATTTGGTAAAAAATGTGCCAATATAATTCAAGAATTTTAGGGGGTGCTATTTGAGTAAGTGGAGGATTAGCAATCTGAGTTGGTTTTGTAGCACTGCCTAGATCTGGGATCACAGGAAATCCTTGTTCAGACAGCTGAGGTCTTGCCTTAGTAGTTCCACTGGTTTCTCCTTCTCCTTCCCTTAAGTTACACAATTTTCCCTCTTGTAGAGGATGAGAATGTAAATTTGTTGTAACCTGAAGACTCTATTCAGATCCTCCAATTTGGCTTTGAATCTCAATGTATGCTACAAATGGTGAGCCTATTGTCTGAGGGATTACACTAGGTCCTTTCCTAGATATAGTCTGGAATCCTACTGATGCTTGAGACTCTTCTTTTCTTACGATTTTGTTAATAAAAGTTCTCCCAAGGTTCACCGATCCCTTGGGTTTTGTGGATTTAGGTGGTGGGTTCTGATTTTTTTCTACCTTTTTATTCCTAGTCATTCATAAAAAATCCTATTTCTATTTAACCTCTATGCTTTTGCCGAAAAACGGGCTGGAGAGCAAGCACTTTACTTGCTAGTTACATAGGTTCTTACCTCCCATTTTTAAAACCCAATTCTTTCACAACATGATAAAAGGAAATCACTTTGAAACACTCTCCCTGGCAACAATGCCAAAATGTTGGGGCACTAAGATGTCTTTTTACAGGCAGTCTTAATTCCTACATTAATAATCAACCCATGGTAAGTATTTTTATTCCAAGAGTGTCAACACTATATATGTAGTGAATTTAGAGGTTAACTGATGATGAAAGAAATTGGAATCATTACAATTGCTAATGACTATCTCTTTTAAATTCAATCCAAACCACTCTCAAAGAAACAATTCATAGAACACTTTGCAATTCTACTTAATCTATTCTGAAATCAAATGAATCTGAATGCAACTAGAAAGAATCACACTTGGACATCTTAACTAGAATTGAAACTAACTCGTTTAACATGAAAGAGAACTATAACAATTGAACAACAAATAGTAATTTAACAGCGAATGATAATTGAACAACAATTGATAAGAGAACAACAAATAACCATCTAAGCATCTCACGGAAAGAAATCAATTCTATCTTTGAAATCTATGATAACGTTACTTAGGATTAACAACGATCTAATGCTGGAACTATAAAATCAATTCAATTAAGAGCATCACACAGACCTAACGCACAACTAAATCTGAATCTTGAATAAACAACAAATCTAAATCGAAATAGTCAAATCCTCTCGGTAATCAAAATGATATTAACTTACAATAACAAATAGTAAAGAATAGATAAAAAGGATTATAACATAGGTGTAGTAGTAGATCTTCTTTTGACTGGTACCAAAGTCTCCAGAAGTCCCCGCTATTAGATACTCAGAAGATGATTATAAATTAAACGCAATCTTCTTCATTAAAACAAGTAACAGAGTTAGAACATCACCAAGATGAAAGTATTATATGTAAAAAAGAATAGTTACAAACTGTGAATTTCTGAACTAGCCATTTAGTTAACCTTTCAGCCTTATATATAACATTGAGAAAAGTAAATAGATAAAAATGAATCCTCATGATCAGGGGATCCTGAGTATTTTGCAATACTTGATCTGATTCCATCTTAAAATAGCATCGATTTTCCCGGTCTTCCTTTGTCCTGCTTTTCCTCAAACACTATCTTTTTCCTTTACGGGTTGTTGCTGTTCTGCCAATTGAACAACCATTGTCCAATCCACGTCTTTTGCACATCAAGATAGTAAAAGTCAATTTCCATGCCCAGATTTGTCTAATTTGTTACTAATTTCTTTTACCCAACTTTAGCTATTGTTTTCTTTACTTTTATCCATAAAGAAAAGATAAAAATATGAAGACAAATGCTAAATAAGGCTATTTACAAGGAGAAAATGTACCTTTCTCAAGGCCCAACAAAAAGGAGTTCACAATTCCTAGGCTTAAGGGATTATGCAATTCCTTAACTTAGTGAATTGCATAGTTTCTGAGAGGAAGGGAAACTCTTGCGTAATTTATCACCTCAATACTGGCCTACCTTCCATGATTACACACTTGTGATCCTCAAGGCCCAACGTAAATTCTAGAGACAGTGGATTGCGTAGTTCCAAGAGGGAAGACTGACAATGCTGGAAGGTTAAGGAAGGAGATGGCTTGTGCTAGAAAACGTTCAGATTAGGGTCAAAACAAAACATCACTTGCACTGCATACAAATATAAGTGTCCAACATTGACATGAATAATTGATGACATTGAAAGATCAAGCCCTATAGATAGAAGGTCGGATCTAAAATAAATGCATGAATTTTTTTTTAGAGGGGTGGTTGTAGCAGCTACAACACTTGTCGAAACACTAGTAGAACTCTAGCTTTCTATATGGGCCTTATCTCTTGTAAACCATGTCCAAATATTTATGAAATATTGTTCACTTCATCGATCACAATAGCTTATTTACTTAGCTTGAGTTATAGAGAGAGCCCTTAACATTCTCTTCATTGGTGGCACACTTAATATAAACAAGTTAGCTTTAGTTGTTTCGATTGGGCACAAGGAGTGTGTGTGTGTGTGTGTGTGTGTGTGTGTGTATATATATATATATATATATATATATATATATAGATATATATATATATATCTAAGTGAAAATGACTATCAGAGTCTAGGTTTTCATCTCTGGTGTTGCTCCACTTCTATTAGGCTCAGACAGTACCCCGGCAGAGTCACTTTAGGAACAGAAACATTGCTCTTCTACCAACAAGCTTGTACAATACCTCAAGGGAGTTTCTTGCTTCACCTCCCTATCTAGGAAGCATTTCTCTTCTTTGACCCCTTATCTTAATTATATATTTTATTCATAGAAATGTGCATCGACACTTATTATTTCACAAGGCGGAAGAGGGATCCCAACTTATTGAGAGAAAAGGAGGTTCTCCCTTTAGAGAAGAATATTTACACCTCTGGAATATAGTCGACTTGTCTAATTTTCCTCCCCTCCTTACTTTGATCGTTTTAGTTGACAAGACAAAAATGGCCAATCATAAAATTGATTACAAAAGATAGTACTAGTTATAGATTCAAGCATCAAAACTCCTCTAAGGCTCTGTCTGAGAAAGAACGTATTTTCCATTAGGGTATCATTGAATAAAAGGTGCAAGGGCCATACAAAGAGAATGAGTAACCATAAATCCAAGTATTGACAATGGTACAATGTCCTCTTGAACTTCACCATGGTTACTTCGTAAGACAAACATAGGTCTCATGCAAAACTTTATTTACAATGGAAGGAAAGAAGGGGAAATACACAAAATAAGGAAAAAAGAAATAAACAAAATAAAACTAATCCTATTCATAAGATAACCCAAAAATAGGCCAGGCTCCTGTAAAATGAAACTCCCAATGTAGCCACTTAAGCATGAATGAGCTATATGGGAAATGGCATCGATGGCAAGAAAGATCATCAAGAGTAACAACCAATGAGAAAGATAAAACGTGAAACTCTTCAACATCCGAAGGCTGAAAGTAAAAGATGATAAATATAATAAGAAAGAATATGCTGCATATTTTATTGATGAATTATGGGGTTTGTGCACATTGATACAAGTTTTCATGCCAAAGCATTCTTCCAAACTTTTAAACTTGGAAAACATAAGGAAAATGAAAACTATATGTTTCGTAAATGGGTTTTCTAGGTATGCTTCCTCCAATGATTAAGAAATAGGATCATGAAAAACAAGTGAAGGATGTGAAGATTGCAAGATAGATTGATTTTCAACTTTTGTGATTGGCTAATGAGGATCCTTGGAAGAAAGGCTACAATTCTAATCATGCTCGGGACTAGCATCAAAACTACGAGAACTTGAAATTACCATTAAAGTAGGCTAGAGTGCCTAGAAAACTTATGGTAGTTAGAAGACATCGTAAGGTAGATCATCAAAGACTGGTGGCTTAGAAAAATAAACAAAAGGGGATACATAGTGATCACTATATGATTCAATGAATAGATCAAAACAACCGTGATCAGATTTTTCTTCATGTGGAAACAAGGAAACCTCCTAATATAATGAATTGTAGAGAGGGAGTGACTAAAAACAAGAGATCCCACTCTCTATTCCTAAAAACTGATAATATGAGGGATGAGGGGGATCACAAAGAGAAGGTTTTTCATCACCTTGCTCAAATGTGAAACTCACACTTTCTGAGTCCTAAGAATTAGGATTATCATAAACAAATTCTTCGAAATATACAACATATATGATAGAATCATGGAAGATGTTAGGATAATGAGGGAGAGGTGAGAAAGGAGAAACATGAAATTTCATATAAGATTATGTTTCAGAAATAGAATCCCACACATATTCATTATGAATGATATCGCAAGTCTCTTTGTTGACACTGACTCCATCCTGAACTTGATCATCACAAACATAAGAAGAAATGATTGAAACAAGTGGATGTGACAACTCAAACTTAGGAGGATCAAAGGAAACCACAAGTGGAGGATGGAAAGAAAAAATATCACTCGTAAAATTGACTTCGAAACTCATGCTAAGATCTTGGACATGTGATGTAGGAGAGGGTGATGGTAAATCGACATGTAATCTTTCAAGTTCTCCAACCTAAACCTACATACATGGAGCCATTTGATGAGAGGAAGACGAATAGTCACATGGGGAAACAAATTATTTTATCACATATTTAAGAGATCCATAACCAGTGTATGTTGGGATACTTTAAAATTATTGATATTATGCTAGATTGGTCAAAATATGAACAAGAAATTTGAACTTCTCTTTCAAATGATCCTAGTCAATATCGTCTTCACAAAATTCAAAATAGAAATGAATGAAACGATCATGAAAGTCTTCGAGGGATTCATCATATGCTTTTCTAAGGCACGTGATTTTCTTGTAAACATATTTTAGTCATACCTATCAAAGGCATTATAAAGATCCTTGACAAGATGTTCAAATGAGTGAATTGAAGTGATTAGCAATGTGTAGCACCATTTCTTAACACATTCCTCGAATGTGAGGACAAACATCCTACAAGTAGTGTCTTCATAATAAATTTTATGATGAGTGTAGAATTCAAGGAAATAAGTTGTGTGCTTGAGAACGGTTGTTTAAACCCTACCCAAACTTTAAATTAGAAGAGTCAGGAATTATTCCAGTAGGCACTTTTAGATTTGCAGTTTTGGAAAAACATGTCAGGGTTAAGATTTGGGAAGAAGCCATTAAATGATAAGGAAAGTTCAAATAAACTTCATGGGCTTATCTTGTCATCTGGGCCTCCTTCTAGCACCATAATTGTTGAAGGTAAAAAAACTTTGAACATTCAAGAGGTCTCCCCAATATAAAGCCAAATTAGACCTCACACCATTTGGAGTAGGAGCCCCATCCATAATCTGGCTTGGTTGCCAAAACAGTTGGTTTTAGTGGTATGCCTTGGCTTCGATGATGCATAAAATGATGTGTTCGTGACTTTGGTGAAACAAGTGTATAACTCTATGAAGGGTCAAGTGCAATGTATGAGAGGTTCTATCACAACAAGGGGGAAGTAAGTGAGACCCTTTAAAGCCTCTAATAGTATGCATTTTGAAAGGAACAAATGAGCATAAAAGGGACTATAGGTTAGCCAACAAAATAGTTCAAAAGTTAACCATGATTTAAGTACATAATAACACACATTCAACAAGATTCATACTAATGAAAATGAATTAGTTTATAAGCTTTAGCGTAAATGAAATAACATATATTGCAAACATAACAAGAATAGTCCTGCAATATTCACAACATATACATGAAAACGTGTTGACTTTGAGCTTTATTAAAATGAAAATACCAAACATACATATGGAATTTATAAACCACTATCCCAAATAGTGGGCCATGAAGCCAACACCTACTCCTACAAAGAAGGATACTCCCTCTATGCTAAAGGAGACACCAAGGATCTCAACAAAACTCCCTAGATTTCGATCCCAGCCAAAGACTCACCAAAATCCCTTTTCATGAGTTATGAGGTATATTTATAAAAAATGAGATTACTAATCATATTTCCTTTGTGACTCATGGACTTCCCTCATGTATCTTTGAATTTTTTCAACTACGACTTTTAGACTTCCTTACAAAATGGCTTTTCACATCCCATAATTGACACTTGGAGTTTCAATTACAAATTAATTACAAATAGAATATTACAATATTGCTCATACCCATATAAGACAAAATTAGGTAGAGTCAACTAAAAAATATTAATTGGACAACAACATGTCAAGCTTGGGATTGGGGAAACTATAGCTCAACCACTTCAACTTGTAGCTCCTTGGTGAAGTAGTGATGCCTAGCTCTATATTTTGAAATGACTTCCCCAATATTTGTGATAGGATCAGGATGTAAGAACACTCTTTCCCACATAACATCTAGGTACATGGTCTTGAATCCAGTTTGCATTTCCTTCTTTAACAAGAAGAACGTGGTGTTTATCTTGGCAAGGCCACCAATATACTTCTGTGTATCATGTTTGTTCACCTCTAAATTTTTCCTGGTAGCGATCTTCTTGAACTGGTTGAAGTATCCACCCACTTCCTATCTAGCCTTGTTTCTACATTTAGCTTCGGTGAGTGTGCTGACAGAAGGGATATTTTTTGACTTCGCCATGAAATCCACACTGTTGTACAACCGTGCTGCAAGAGGACTAAATGTTGGTGATGAGAGTGCTAAGCTACTTATTTCTCTGAGTAAGCATCCGAATTTCTGCCTTCTCCAACTCATGTTGCTACCTTATCTTCTTCACCATCTTAGGATGTGCACCTCTATACTGCATTCCCCACTCATTTATAATTGTGATGGTTGCATGGACAACCTTGATAGATTTAGCATTATCTTTACATTTATGTTGCATGTCATGCAGGGAGACAACTGCTTTGTGCACTGTGACTAACCCCTCATAGAGGTTCCTCACAGTGTCCCCCAATGCTGGTAATTCACCAAGTATGGCTACCTTGAGTTATTGTAAGTATGTCTTTGTGGGAGCTTGTTTCTAAACCTCTACCTAGATGTGTTCAATATGTCCCTTCACATATTCTAAGTTCTCTTCCACGTGTTTGATCTTGATCATCAAATACTTTAGGATTGACTTGAAGGATCTTGTGAATGCCGAGTTGGTTGTGGAAATAACTTCTGGATTCTTCTTGGTATCCATCATGAACAACTTTTCTTCGATAAAAATATGATGCGTTAGGTTGTCCAGGAGGTGCTTATTCCTTGACTGTATGATCCTCTTCTGCAACTCATCATAAGTTAAGCTATAGATATCCATCACTGGACCTTCATGAACAGGAGAACTTTCTTCTTCCTCACCTACAACTTTCCCTTCTGCAAGAGGAGATGGAGGCTAAGTGATGATCTGTTGCATGGAAGGCATGATATCAACATCTTGATTTTGATGCTTTGGATTTACCTCCATGTCGTGGATCACAATCAAATCTTTGATTTCCTAGGAATGTTCTTTGTACTCCTGGAGCTTCTTGTTTTCTTCTTCAAGTAGTAGGCTTTGTTCCGCTTCTTTGACTTCCTTCAGTGTTGTTTCTTCCTCCTCTCTCTTCCTCCTTTCTTATTCTTGTCTTTTCCTCTCTTCTTGTTCTTTTCCTTCTTTCTCTTCCTTCTTCCTTAATTCTTCCTCCTTCTTTTTCTTCCTCTTTATTTCTACTACTATGGCCACTTTCAAGATTATTGGGTTTACTTTCCATTTGCAACTTTGTTCTTTTGCTCGATTGTGCAAAACCTTTCACTTCCCCATTTCGTGCAATGGGTTGTGACTCAATAATGGTTCTGATTCTAGAGCTTCTTCTTGTTGATGAGTAACCTGTGATGTACCTTCAAAGTTTACTGGTGTGCGGATATTGGACGCATATAAAAATTCTTAACCTTTTCATCCTCAAGTTTAGAATAAGTCCAGCTCGACCAACTAAAATGTATCTTTTCATAGTCTTTCTTTCAAACACTCTTGGGACCTTACATATGGTATTCCATGCAACCAAATGTGAAAATCTCTCTCTCTTTTTCCTTGGGATGAAAAACCTTCAGATTCTTGATCTCGTACAATCCAATTTGTAAAGAAAGAGTGGGCCAAGGTGTTTTCTTCATCCTCTACAACACTCCTGAAAGACATATGGAAAGAAGGTAAGATACCTCTTGCATGACTAATTTTTCAATGGCATATCTCGAAAACAAACGTGAAAACTTTTGACCATCAAACACCTTGAGGTAAGTGCCATCTGGTGAGGGAAATCAGTTGGATAGTTTTGTTACAACTTTCATTGCTTCTTGAGACATGCAAGGTGCATCTTTCTCAAAGATTATCTTATACAGTGGTATGAGGATTGATTAGTAAGTTTCTCCATGATTCCCTTATAGCTTCATTATGAAATCAGCTTGTAGTACATGTGTACAATGGGCTTCTTTGATGACCAAGTCTAACTCATGTAGGAAAAGTGTTCTAAGCACATATCACATCTAGCAAGTAAGAAAACATGCAAAACCTAGCTTGCTTACCCTTGGGAGGGTTCTTAACATTGGTTACATGGAACTTTTACTATTGAGCCAAAAAGTAGAACCAATTGAATGCTTTCCCATCATTCACCACTTGATGCAGTAAGAAAGCCCATCCTTCGAGAAAGGTCCCGATATTCTTTTCACCATAGATTTGACAACATAGAACTATCAAGTATTGTAATGATTTTTTGAGATATTTGGACTTGTAAGTGTTGTTGGGTGTCTGTCAAAATTTTCATCACTACTACATTTGGGAAAAAATTATGACAGTGTAATTCGACATAATGGCTAAAATCGGAAAAAGTGTCAGACATTAAATGATTTTTTTTTGTTTTTTTTTCTAAAATCCTGAATACCATCGAATATATGACGGAAGTTATTTACTAGTCAAATATTCAATGGAATTCCCTATCCCCTCCACTAGTACAAAGGCTAATTAGCTACTAAAAAAATGAATGAAATTTGCATATAAACAACCATTTTTTAGTTAGTGACCAATAGTAGCTATTTTACAATATCTTATAATGAGACCAACTTTTAGTGATATTTAGCTTAGTCATTAATTGGTTATCTCATTTTTATCATCTAGTAGTCTATTTAGTCATAAATTTGGTCATTAATTTAGTCATTAATTTCCATAATTAATAACCAAATATACAACAAAATATACTACTATATGATCACTTGAGAAAACTAATTAATGACCAAAGAAATATGACCAAAATGTTAGCTGTATCATAAGATATTGTAAATTAGCTACTAATAGTCATATATATGCAAATTTTAGTCATCGTTTGAAACCAATTAATGACCAAAGAAATATGACTAAATTTTGGTCTTGTTATAAGATACTATAAATTAGCTACTAATAGTCATATATATGTAAAATTTAGTCGTCATTTGTAATCACAAATTTATCATTTGCAATAGTCATTTATCTTTTTTTGGTAGTTTCATATTCATTATATAAACAACTAGTTTATTTGTATATTCATTTTATTTTTGTTCATGATTAATCAATATAAATTACTAATTTAATAGTTTTGGATTGATTTTATGTATTCATTATTAATCAACACAAATGAATTAATATGATTTTGCGACTATATTAAAAAAATGTCATTCAATGTGCATGTTCATCTAATATGAAAATGCAAAGTTACATATGTTAATTACAATTCTAAACAATATCAAGTGCAACTATAAATAATTTGAACCACATAAATTATATTATATGAAATGTTAAGTATCACAATATGTGTTTCCAACTTAATATTGGTTGGAACAAAATTTACACATGAAATATTGTTTCAACACTTCAAAACATTATTGATGTGTTGCCAAGGCATTACAGGTGAATTTACCAACTCTGAAGACTTGATCATGACTCTCTATGTATGCATCTTATGCCGCATATTGGCTGTAAGGGTATCGCAAGACCAGTTCTCTTCTCTATCTCTCTCTTTGCATTTGTCAGTCTAGATTCATTGTTCTCCTCTTTCTTCAATTCTTGCTTCTTACCGTCAATACTAAGTTCCTTTTTTAAAAACAAAAGAAGATACAATGCAAAGTGTAAGACATGAAATACGATGAACATTATAGTATAAACTAAAGTAGACTATAAAGCATTTATAAGATATATACCTCAACATTAGTAATGTAAAATCCATTTTCCTAATGGATATGGATTTTGATGATCACAAACTTCTAGCCCCAAATTATTGACCAACTCTACTACAATGAGATTCGCTTGCAATCCTGAGTCAAACAAAGCATCAATCTTTGTCTTCTTGACCTATATCTTTATATGGAAGAGTTTGGTCATTTATTTCTCCTCCTACTACTCAAGGTTACTCAGATTCACTACCTTTTGCACTAATGTATAGACTTCTCATCCACGTCTGATCTAGTTTCTAATTGGTTTCTTGAATCAGTGGCCATGAGATTTTTCTTCTTATTATCTTTCTTTTTCCTCTTCAGGTTTAGCTCTAGATGAAACTTTTATCACTTCTCCTCTGTATGGCCATCAATCTTGCAGTCGTTGCTAAGATATTTTCACTAGTGTTCTATGGATGTCGTATTTTTATCTTTCCCCCATTTTTCTTTTTCTTTCCCTCCTTAGAAGCTTTTTGTTTCTCCTTTTGCTTCGATCCACTTAATTTCACTCTCTTCAGACCTATGTTATCCAGGTATTGTGCCTGTACACAAGTGTTGTCCACGTTTTGGCTTGAATAACACCACTTGCTCATGTAGATGGCAATATAGACCCCTTAGACACTTGAAGAGTACATCTTTGGTATTTGGAGAGATACCTAACATTATAGCCATCTTTTTTAATTTCGTGCTATACTCTTGCATGCTTTTGCCTGACTTTTTCTTGAAGTAATGGAACCAAATCCACTAGTCCTCCATGTACCTATTGGGATAAAATTTTGACTTAATGAGGGTTCTGAAATCTTCCCACTTAGTCACTTGAGTTTCTCCCTCTAACCTCAAGGTTTTTGCGTGGCTCACCCACCAAGTCAGTACATGGCCCTCTAATTCCAACAGTACAAATGAGATATTTTTCTGTTCCTCAATCTGATGGACACTAAAATAAACTTCCAGTTGCTGCAATGAGGGGTTCAACTTCAGAGCTTCCATCTCTCTGTGATATGGGTTGATATCAAATTTCATTTCAATTTTAAACAGGGATTGTGATTGGTTCACAATACTCAATCTGAGTTGGTTTTGTTCTGGTCCTTTTTGCGACTGGTTCTCTATTTCTCCCCACTCTTCTGATCCCACGTTAGGATTTTTCCTCTGCATTCAAACCACCATCTTCTCCAAATATCCCCATCCTTTTATTCAAGGCTACCATGATCAGGATTACATTGCGATTGATATATGTGACTTGTTGTTCCAATTGCATAAACCTCACCTCTGCAGGATCATGAGGTTTGTTTACAGATCTGTCGACCATGATTATGGTTTTATGATTTTCGGCCCCACTGATCTAGATCTCTGTAATCTCCACAAAATACCTAAAGAAACATGGCTCAGAGGACAAATGATCCCTAAACTACCATGGATATTCCACTAGATAGTTCATCACAATAGATCTAATAATATTATATTAAAAATATGAGATTTTACACTATTATAGTTTTATTAAACTTTAAGATCTATATATTTAATTGTAATTAGTGCATTCATGTGAATGGAAATTATGCAGAAAAGTAGAGAATGACAAAATAAGCTCACACACACACATAAGACATAAGATATTCTCTTTGGGAAACCTTTTTGGGAGAAAACACAGTTGGAAGGTGAGGCCACATCACTCTCTTTGTCTCTCTAGAAATATGGCTGCAAGTATGATGCCAAACATAGTTTCAAAAATGAGAGTAGGTTAAATGGTGGGGCTTCACACTAATCCAACGAAATTATGACAACGAATTCAAATGTAAGCAAATATATAGTGAATCTCTCCAACACACAGATTGATCAAGTCACTCTAGGACTCCTTGAAAGAGGCCTGAATTTCTCCATTTCCCCTCATACCATACCCAAAGAGGACATTTTATGTAGCATTGAATATGGGATTAAGGATTTACCTGATAACATTAAAGAAACTGTTAGATAGGATTGCTCTATCACCCTTAGAAAAGCCCAACCACCCAGAAGCAACATCTCCAAACAAGAATATTTGGCTCTCAAGGCCCTAAACCAAAACCCTAATATTGTGGTCTTGAAAGCTGACAAAGGTGGAGCCACTGTCATAATGAACACTAATGATTATAATGAGAAAATGTTAGATCACCTGACCAATAGTGGTTGTTACATTAAATTAAAAAAGAACCCCATAAGAGAGATCTCTAGGATTGTAAATAACTTAATAAAATATAGCAAAGAACACAACATTAAAAACCTCATGGAAACCAATCCCTACACAACCAGGATTTATGGAGCCCCTAAAACACTAGTATAAAACAAGAAATTAGTGACTATGTGACTAAAAAAGTTAGACACCACAACTTTTCCAAGTGAAATACTACCAAAAATGAGAAATCTTAAGTGACTGAACTAAAAATGACTAACATAAATCACTAATTTATTCACGGGTTAAAATATGTGAGTAGCTAATAAGTAATACAACTAAAAATGACTAACATGAATGACTAGTCTAGTCTAAGAACAAAAATACAACTACCTAACAAGTACTACAATAATATGAATCAATTTTTTATGTTATTCATCTTAATTGTGTCAAGCAATCTAAACTTACAAGTGATAGGGGACTGAAAGGATGTTAAAGATTGGTTGAAAGGTAATCCTTCCTTAAAAACTTCTTCATCCTCACATGGTGTATAGGTTAGGAACCTTTTCATTATTTATCTCTAATAATTTGTAATTTAAAAAACATATTTTTTAATAAAAAAATATATTTTATGTATTTTTGAAAAATATATTCATTGAATCTAATTAGATCTAGTTCCAATTTGAAATTAATTTCAATAGCAATTTTATTTTTTAAGACTATAATATCAAATAAAAACTATAATTTCATATTAACCGACCTAGATCCATCTTAACCCCAGATCTATCAAGTGTCAAGAGGGATCCAATATCTCGAGGTGCAATCTTTTTTTCTAGTGAAAAACTTGAGGAAATGTTTGCACCTCGAGAGATTGGATCGCTCTTGACACTTGATAGTTATAGGGTTAATATGGATCTAGGTTGGTTATATAATACTATATAACATCTATATTTGTATTTGTGTCTCTTTGTTATTCCCTCTCTATCTCACCCCCCAAACATACACACAATATCTCTCCCTCTCTTCCCCTTCTATGCCTATCTCTCTCTTCCCCTTCTCTCCCTCTCTATCTATATCATTCTCTCTATTCCCTCCCATTATCCTCTCTCCCTCACTCTCTCTGTGACTCCCTTGTCACCCCCTCTCTCTCTCCACCTTTATCTCTCTATGTTTTTCTTGTTCCCTCCCTCTCCTGCCCCCTCCAATTCCATCTCTCTCTCTCCTCATCTCTATCTCCCTTCCTCTCTATCCCTTATCTCCCACCTTCCTCTATCTCTCCCCCCCAAACCACTCTCCCTCTCTTTCTCTCTCTTCCGTCCAACAATATCACTATGTCCCCCCCTCCCTGTCCTTCTCCATCTCTATGTCTCTATCTCTCCCTTCCCCTTCTCTTCCTATTTCTGTCCTCTCCTCTTCTTTATCTTCCCTCCTCTCCTCTCTCCATCACTCTCTCTCCATCTCTCCCATCTCACTCCTCTCTCTCTCTCCACCTCTATCTCTCTATGTCTTTGTTCTTTCCTCCCTCTCTCTCCCACTCCAACTCCATCTCTCTCTCTCTCTCTCTCTCTCTCTCTCTCTCTCTCTCTCTCTCTCTCTCCGACCTCACTCTCTCTTTCTCTCTCTCTATCCTCCAAATTTTTCACTATCTACCTCCCTCTCTACGCCCCGTCCCTAACTCTCTCTTAAATTTTATCACATTGTATTGTGTTCAAAAAATTATTTAAATTACAAAAACTTAATTGGTTGTAAAATATTAAACATATATTATGGATCAATCATGTCAAAGAAAATAAAATAATGAAAAACTTTAAAAACTCATGCACTATATTTAATCTATTATAATTAATCAATTTGTTTGCTCTCATCCCATGGATCCTTAGCTAAGCGGTTCTTTATATATATATAAAGAACCGGCATATATCCATCCTAGCTTAATTTTATTAAAACCTTAATTTAATTTCTATGCAAATATTTTTAGTAGCGGAGAGGATAGAGGGTTTAGATATATCTCAAATTGTAACATTTTCCCTTTTAGATTCAATTAAAAAAATGTTGTAAAATTAAATTAAAATAAAATATTTTTACTATGAAATAAGTTATGGTTTTTTGGCATGTCATATTGATAAGCCATGGTATTTGCCCATGGTATTGTATCAAAACCAATTTACAAGTTAATATCCATGGTAAAGTGAGAGTGAATATCCATGGTTAACAATATTGTCATATTGTTATAGATTATTTTGATTGTGAAATAATTTATGTTTTTTGGGCATGTGGTATTGATAATCCATGGTATTGACCCATGGTATTGTAACAAAGCCTATTCACAAGTTAATAACAAAATCAAAATATAACAAATTGAATTTTATTATTTTTATTGATTTAACATTTTGATATTTATTGAGGCCATATTTAAATGTTTACACTTATCCCAATATCATTTTTAACTTCTTCTTCTTCTTTTTAATTTAGTGTCTTACCCAAAAATAACAAACTCTTATTAAAAATAAATTATTTAAACCAATTGCAATTTATATATTTTATTTTATATTATAAATATTTCTTTTATTTTTTCCATTATAAATATTTATTTTCTTTATCATTTCCAATTTAGTGCTTGGTTCAAATAAAATATTCACAGATTACATTGCATTATAGGACTGCATTTTTCTTTTCCTTGTTAATATCTGCATGGAAATGCCAGAAGAAGGAAGACCATCAACGTGATCTATGGATTTCATGGGATTCAAACCCTAGATGGAGTTTGCATGGGAAACACCTTAGGAGAGCATCAACGATTAGATGGAGGAAGGGCAAGGTCATTGGGCATGGAGATTTTGGCCATTTGTACATGGGTATGAATTTGGACTCTGGAGAGTTCTTCCTTTTTACTAAAGATGATTTTTGTTCTTATGGGTAAACAATTTCGAGGGTTTATATGATCAAATCATATATTTCATCTAGAGTTGAGAGTTTAATGATTATGATAATGTAGATCTTGATTGTGGCCAACAATTCATCAAAAGACAATGCACAAGTAAGCATTTTGCATGTCCTTATTGTATAAAGGGTTTAATGATTATGATAATCCAGATCTTGATTACGGCCAACAATTCATCAAAATACAATGGACAAATAAGCATTTTGTTTGTCCTTATTGTACAGATCATTTTGATCATCCCTATCTTTTCTAGGGTCAGAATGCACGAAATTTTATTTTTCTTTTCACCTTTTTTTAAGTGGCTGATTATTTGTGTAGTGGACTCTACCATGCCGAAACTCAAAGGGCTTAAGTGATGCAAGAAATTTTTTTGGTAGGATGAAAATACTAGACCTTCCTCAAACTTTGTTACATGAAATTAAAATTTCTTGTAATCATGAACATAAAATATTTTCTGTTTCATCCTTAGATTCTAATCTCAATTCTTGCAGTTTTAAACCATGTTACTATATTTTAAGTATAATATACTTAGATCCATTAAACCTTACAACTCTCCAAAAATCTTAGGTTAATTTCACCTAAAAAGAAGGAACCTAAATGGATTTTCCAATTTAGACTCAATTCTTACAAACAATGATTAAAAATGGAAGAACCCAAAGTGTCTTATAAATTTTACCCACCCATCAATTTACAAGACCTTTGTTATTATTCTAAACCTAAAAAAAGAGAGTGGAAGAAGAAGAGGAGCCTGGATGAGGTGGACCCTGACCTGCTTGATACTTTTCAAAAGCTATCCATTCCCTTGACTAGAAGAAGAGATTGACCAATGTTGTTGTAGATGTTGTTTTTGACAATTTTTTCATTGCTACCATGCATAAGTAGACTCTATAGGTAGTTGAGGTTATCTTTTGTTCATTATAAGAGGTAATTCGGGAGTGTATTGATCTAGTTAGGAAGTAGCTTGGCAGGTTTGTTCCTCATGCTGATAACTATTATGCTGCATTGTATTTTTTTTTTTTTTAGTGATAGCTCCTTCTATTAAATCCGCAAAGACACCTTTTCACCCATGGAAATATCCACTTATTTCAGGATGAATGAGATAGAGACCAAGCATTTTGATAGGATTCGTATTGTTATAGATGAGAGGAGTTTTGTGAGGTGAGAGGAGTTTTGTGACATATATTGAAGGATGCACTGCACCATTTTATGACACCAATCATCTCCATGCCATAGTAGTGGAGGTCTATTTAACCGAGGGAGAAATGATAAAGTATTCCACTATAAATAATTTCTATGTCGGGGAAGAGGAATGTAGACGTGAGATTTATAATTTTATTACAAAAAGAGGTTTGTATGATGGAGACAAATCAAGGATTTTGTGGACTTGAGTAGAGACTGGTTCGACAATCATCTGGAAATACTCAAGCATTGTTTTGAAAGGGGATGATGAAATTGGATATTTATATTTTGTTTCCTTGAAAAATAACTCTCAATAGGGGGGACAAAGATGGTCCATATGGGGAATAATTTCAGGAGTAAGATTGTTTCTAAAATTATATCTATAGGAAATTGGATATTTCTATTTTGTTGCCTTGAAAAATAAATCTCAATAGGGGGGACAAAGATGGTCCATATGGGGAATAATTTTAGGAGTAAGATTGCTTTTAAAATTATATCTATAGGAAATTCAAGGAACTACTATAGAGGATTAGTGCAAGTGCAACCAAATTCTCATAATGGAATGCATTTTTCATAGTGTGATTCGATGCTCATCAGTGATTAGGCAATTGCAAATACTTATCATTACATTTAGGTACAATTTGAGTTGCATTCTAAAGTCTCTAATTTCATTTAATGATAGTCCTTCTTGCGTGCTTGTCTCTCGTAATTCGATTGTGGTAGGATTGGAATGGGTTGAAAAATCAAGCATATCATTGAGTAAAATAGACACCTACATGTCACTACATGTCATTGTGCATACTTTATTTTTTATACAATTAGAATTGAGAAATATGATGTGTGCACAACTAAAAATCCTAGTAGGCTTGATGAATACAGTCTTAGCATGGAAATCGAAACCAAGAATAATAAAATGTCAATAAATTTATGACACGGAGTAAAATGCCAAGATTATCTATTTCGTGCAAGATACTACTAATATTTCAGAATTTTCAGAGATGGTGGATGTCATGAAGATGCCCTAAAGCATGGTTACTGACTTCAAGATAAGATTGTTAATTAAAACAAGTTTGAAAATCACTAGAAACACCACCCCTCTTTATTTTAAATAGGGTAAATTTAGGTAATTAAAACAAGTTTGAAAATCACTAGAAACAACACCCCCACATCATTTTATTTCCATTTGTACAAGATAATATTAAATAAAATTATGAGAACTTCCATTTAAATTGACCGTACATGAAATATAAAACAAGGTTTATGCTTTTAAAATCTATATCCATCATTAAATATACGATATGACAAGGATGCTTAAGAAATTTTAAAGGCTATATCCATCACCAAATATAAGATAAGAGTTAATGAGATGAGAACATTTTTTTCTTGATATAACATGTAAATGTCATATTACTTATAACTCATGCATATTGTATCTTATTGTGCATATTTTAATTGTATAACTTCAATCTGTGTAAATTTTTACATTTAAATTGTCAAATATGTAGAAGTTACAATACACTAGCTTAAACCCGCATATAAATAAAATATCATAAATATGGCATGGAAATACTAAGAATTTTCACATTGGTTTAAAATTTCCCCTTGGTTGGTGAAGAACCAATTCAATTCTATTTTTGGTGGAGTGTTAAGTTATTAACCAAAGATAAAAAAAATGTTAGTCTCTTAAATGACTAAAAAAGGATATTTAAAATGTTATATAGAAGTTACATTTCATGTAGCTATATCTACCCCGACGTAACTATAATATTCCAACTCCATTTTTTTATATAGAAGTTACATTTATGTGTTTCTACTGTGACATAACTATAATATTCCAACTCCATTTTTTTATATAGAATTTACATTTACATGTTTTACATAGAAGTTACATTTTACATAGTTATATCTACCGTGACATAACTATAATATTCCAACTCCATTTTTTTCACACTTTTCAACATTTTAAATATTTGTCTATTTTAGTGTGATTATGCAATTAAATAGTTGATATTGTTTAAGACATCTCCTATTTGCAACATTTTGAATTCTTAAGTGGGATCTTGGGTAGGTTTTTGTTACTACCATATATCATGTTTTAAGTAGATGGTGTTTTATAATTCACCCAAGAAACTTTAGGAGCAACCTTGAATTGCATGCTTGTTTCCGTTATACATCTAATGTTTGGAATTTTTTCCACATGTAAAATCCAATAGCCCATGTTGAACCTGAAGCAAGTACCTCAAAAATTCAGGAATATCAGTTATTCTATTTCCAGAGGGGAATAGATCTTGAGAAGGCAATGAAAGCTATCATAAATGGCTTTTGTCAGGTTGTATTCAATGAAATCCCACTAGAATTTGCTACTAAACTAAGTCAATTGATGAATTTGAAGCGTAAAGGTAGTCTTGAATAGGTGTTGCAAGGTATCTCTATAACATTATCTATCTACATGATTCTAATGCCATGAGATGGTGTCTCAATAACACTATTGTCCAGTGGCAGGTGCTAGATGTAGATAGCTTTCTTGTGTCCTATAGGTAAATCGTATCATTATATTTCTATGAAATATAGTAATGTGTTCAAAGTTTCTCTCAGATAAGGAAATATATATGTACTGTTGAATTTATCTATGTTTGTTATAGACATATTTTGGCACTGCAACCCAATCACATATGTCCATAAACTAGGGGCTTCTAAACTCCTAAAAGTGTTGTTTCATACCCTAAAGGAACAAGGTCAGCTGATTACATCATTTCCCAGAAATTCTCCCTGAAAAACAACTCAGAACTAGTCAAAACTGGACCATTAACCAGTCCCAATGCTTAGTGTTTACCTTTACCAATGAAGAATGCAGTGTCCCACCCACCCCAATCCCCGGGGCCCGGAGGGGCTCATGACATCAACCCGGATATGAGGTCTTTACCTGGAATGCGGGGGTGGGGGGGGCTATGGTCGAGCCTGCTTACGCATCCTTAACAGGACTTTATGTCCATAATGATGTTATGCTTGCTTTCGGTACTCCAGAAAAACAACTTTCCAGCTACCTTTTTCATAGCTTTTATCTGAGCCGCAGATCCTACTCTAGAGACGGAAATACCCACATTAATAGCAGGTCGGATCCCGGCATACAGACTGCTCCATGCTGAGGGTGTGATGCATCTCACCTATTACACATGGGGGGTGCAATGCATAATGAAAATTCCTTCTGTAGGGTGCGATGAGAAAGAGCAGACAAATGGTAGAAGCAATTTGCTAGGTGGAAACTCAAAGAATCTTCTAGAAACTGCTCATATGACACTTCCCTCTCTGAATTTGCCAAGGGATGAGTAAGAGATAATGAAATCTCCAAGTGGAACCAAGAACTATCAGTGAAATGACACTAATCAAAATCCCAAAACCTGACTCACTCTCCTACAAACATCTATATATGGATCCCTCATCCTAGAGATCCAAGAGCTGGAATTTTGTAATCTGTAAGGAAGTGTTGTTGGTTTCTCTCTGAGACATTGTATTGTTGGGTGATCTTGCTTTGTATGATGTGAAGAGGGCTTTCATGCTGGGAGGATGATGCTGCATTAGACAGCTTGGTTGTAATCCTCTCTTCCACTACTTCTATCAATAAAGCTATTTGAGTTTTCCTCCATATGCTTGTATATCTGTGAATCTTGTATTGTGTATGCATTTATATGGTTAATGTACATCTGAACCTACATTGTTTATGGTTATAGATCTCTATGCTTTGATGGTATTTTTCTACTTTGACTCTATAGGTGTTCTTTGAAGTGGGACAAGTGAGAAAGGAGTGGTGGAAGCTCTATCAAAGGAGAGAGGAAACAAGCAAGGAGACTAGCGAAAGACTGAGGTTGGTACTCTTTGCTTATCTCTCATCTATCTCTCATAAAGGAAAACACAAGTAACTTTAGTTTGTTTGTTTCTAAGATAGCTACCCATCTTAATGGGACTATCATCTTTGAATGGACACTAGTTTTCCTAATAACAAAATGGCAACTCCGCTGGGGAGTGAATAGTTTGTTTGTTTTGTTATTGTTGTTTGCTTTATAAACCACATATGGAGCCTAAAGTTAATCCAGATTGCCTTCGAACTATTTTTGCTATGCAAATACAAAGTAGATCAACGCTGCTTCAGCCAATCTCTAGGTTGGTTTATGAACTGAACATCTAACCTGCAAACATGCTAAGTGCCCTAGTGGTAGCTCAAATAACCTCATTAGATCAACCCCTATACTTTGTGTTTACTGGTTATCATTAGCTTAGCCTAAATCCCTAAACTTAGCTACAAACCATGAGTGAAAACCAAGCTCAGTCTCATCCCTGGACCGTCGCACTGTCTCTCATTAGAAATCTAGATGCATCGCACCTCCCGTGTGTTGCAAGTGAGATGCATCCCTGTTTCCCTATGTTACAGGTGCAATGATTGAGTAAGACTGTTTTTGCCTCCAGATTTTGGTTTTTTCTTCATTATCTTCAGCTTTATTCAGTAGTTTTGCTATCTATGATTAGTATATCACTGTCGAGACCATCTTCCTTTACATTATTCAGCCTCCACTGATACGGAATTGTTAATGTTTTTTTTACGTATTTTCATCATCTATAGTTCTCCTTTGCAAATAGTAGCTTAATCGAACTGTCATATTTCGATTTGAAAGTGTTGCAAGTGTCGCTTTCAGTCAAGAAAAAGAGTGTCGTAAAGCATTACTCTTTTAGACGGTCGATTATACTTTTGCCATCGTATTTGATTTGAATTAATAGGATTTCAAGTGTCGAAAGAAATTTTAAATTCGAAAGCGCAAAGTGTTGTCTTAGCCTTCCTTTTTTTTTGAAGAGAAAATTGTTAGTACTGTCGCTTTGAAAGAAGATAGGTCAGATGTATACTTAGTTTTCTTTTATCATTCTCACATTAAGGAAACTAAAAAAGCAATACATGCATGTGCATTTGCATTTAGACTACATGTTGAAATCGATTTAGGAAAAGTGCATCTAGTGTGTGCTCTCTGCTCTATGTTGAAAGAATTTCATTTCTCTTTCCTTAGTAGCTAGGATTTTCATTGCAAAAAGAAAGTAAACGATTATTTATCATCTTATATTGCATATTTAGGAATTGTATATCTACATCACGCGGTGAACCTTAAAGGAAAACTTCTTAAGAAAGATCAACTGTAAAATAAACCTCAATGAACATAAAATTGATTTGGAACCTAATGCACAACATCTAGAAGTCTAGGCTAGAGACGTATTCCAGCATCGTAAAGCCTTGTAACTACTGCTTTCATCGTAGGTTCGGTGATTCCTCCTATTTGACATGAAAAGTGCCAGTACGGACTTGTGCTCCCACATACTGTTGAGTATATATTGGGAGACCACAATAGGCTACATCCTTTATCCTTAGGAAGCCGTGTTTGTCACCCTATCGATCGCAATGCACTGAAGACAGCATTCGGGAAGATTGATTGCCGTACCATAAAAAGTATTCTGTAGTTTTGCGATTGGTTTGGTAATCCCTCTATCTAGATTTCTAGAGTAGTCAATTTTGTTCCTTTTCAGACTCCTTAAAAGAAAAGAGCACTTGTCACTTCAGGATCATTAAAAATCGAAGGCGACTAGAGTCATCTTTAGCTTTTTCTCGACTCTTAAAAATTGAAAAAGAAAGCTGTGCCAAAGCGTCATAAAATTTATTTTAATCGGAATAACATCACTATTCCCTCGTTGGTCTTAGGTTGAGAAACTGGAGTCCACCAATCAAGGATTTCCCCTTGGGGGAAATCCTAATCCTTTCTCTTCTTGGGGAGATGTTGGTGCTCCACATATGGCTACATTATCCCTTCCAGGACTCACGATTGGCCTGCTGGTATAGCTTTTCTCAACCTCTGTCATTCAAAACACCGTAATTCCTGAGCAATCAAAACAACAACCAGATGATACTAGAGTTACCCCACAACCTTCTACTTCATTTGTTTCTCCCTCTCCTTCTTCCTCTTCGCTTGGTGAAACTAGTAACACTAAGAACCAAGTAACTGAGAAGAGGAAGAAAGGGAAGGAGAAGAAGAAGAAGAAGCCAATAATGAGAGGGGGCAACCATGCATCGTCTAGCGAAAATCCACACACTACACTTTCCAAACTAAATCTTTATGTGTCATTTGCAAGGGAGACCACTATCACCGAGACTGTCCCTACATCCCATGGATCTTGAGGGACTGGTCTCCCTGCTTGCACAAATCCAGTGTCTTCAACCTCTAACGATCATGTTGAGAGCACACCATCAACTAGTGAAAATGAAGTCAATGGATAGAAAGGAAATATAAATTTCCTTGTAAACTGTGTGAAGGTGATCATGCCCTCCACCATTGTCCTTTCCTAGATGAAGCTAAAAGAGACTTGGGTAACCATCCTGCTTCACTGCAGCGACTTCCTCCTGGATACAAGAAACTCTTGCCAAGTCCATCACTAGTTGAAAATCTGATTGACACACCTCTGTTGTCGGTTGAAACACCTATCATTGAAGATAAACCCTCTGAGTCTACACTAGACCAAAGTCAACAGGTTGAGACAGCATTCGACCCAGCCTTTTCTTCAGAAGGTCCACCTTCAGATGATACAGGCACCAAAGAGGATGAGAACGACACCATACAAATTCCTTTCGTCAACACAGAATCTGATGAATATGGGCGCAATCTACCCATTCCTTTACCGCATGAAGGAAGTTCGTCAGAGACTTATCTGGTCATTTATTCGGTCCCTCCTCCAAGCAATCTAGTCATTTCCTTCGATTGGAATCTTCTAGGGAGACCCCACCGACCATCTAATGTACCATTCCAAATCATAGTACAAGCTTACAAAATGATCATGGTTGGTACTATCATAGATGAAGAGGCTTCTGTGAGTATCCTTTCCTCAACTACTTGGAAAGCACTTGGTTCACCATCGCTTCTGCCTGAGATTCGAAATCTGACAGGCTTCAACAAAGGAACCAGTCGACTGTTAGGGATCCTTCCAAATTTTCCTATAACTTTGATAAGGAAAACCATTCATCTAAATGTTATGGTAGTCCAAGGACCTCTAGATTACAATATACTCCTTGGGAATGACTACATTTATAGCATGCGAGCTATCGTTTCCTCACTCTTTCGAGTGATGTGTTTTCTGCATGAAGGCAGAGTGGTCCACTTAGTTGACTAGCTTTCGTTCCCTAGTTCAAACACAACTACTAGTCAAATTCCATCCCTAACTGGTCTTTTCACATAAGGAATGTCTCATCAATATCTAGTCCATCCACCTGATGAGCGCAAGTGATTCGATGATTGTGACTGAAACCTAGGAGGCATACGCCCTGGTCTGCATTGGTAGGAAAACCCCAGATATAAGGTAGGTTTCCGTGTAGGATATATGACTAGTCTGACTTCCCTATCCGTTTAGGAAAATGGAAGTTTACTGGAAAATGATTCCTTCGTCAAAAGTTATGTCTTTTCCCGACAGAGCCAAGGAAGTGTTTTGTCTACAAGTGAAAATGAAACAATATTGCTAATGCAAGAACTTCCGTATGGTAACCTGGAAGCTCTATTTCGTTATACCTGGGGGCATGCAAACATTTTTGCATGCAAGTGAAAAGTGATCATTTATTTTCTTAGTTTTTAGGCTCTTAACCCTTTAAACTCGTAGGTTGGTTGTTCCTAGCTTGCATAACGAAAGGCTTTGGAGCAAAGTTTCGAATGGGGCAAGCTCCCTAAAAAATGAACCTATCGCTGAGACATCCTTATTATATGACTGGAATGAGAAGGTTTACATGAAGTTCAAGCTCATTAAAAAATAAACTTATAAATGAGAACATGTTCCCTGAGAGTTCAAGGTCATTAAAAAATGAACCCACCTTCGGTAAATAACCATTGTGATCGCATAATTATCAGCTTTTGAGCATTGATTGTCTTCTTACCATCACCTCCACTCTTTTCTAGCCGATCACATGCCTTCATTTGATTGTTTACCCTTTGAGGAACAACTGTGATACGAGATTCTATTAGCCACCTTCTTTACACTACCATGGTTGAAAAGTTCCAAACCTTACCTGGAACCACTTGCTATCCAAAAACATCACTCGTTCCTCAAAAAATGAGTCTCCTTTAAGCTCTTTTCATCTGACTCGTAAAATATGAACATATTTCCTTGTAATTGGCCTCTCCATCTCGTTATGATTGGAAGTGCCATCCCTCCTCTAGATTTTAATCTTTTTGGACATGAGGGATAATAACACAAAAAGATCGAGCGCTTGTCTTGTTCAGCTCATTAAAACTATTGAAAAGTCATCCCTTTCATATTATTTTATACTTTTTCGGACATAAGGGATTATATTACGAAAAAGGACTACTGGAGTTACCTTTACATCTCTTTTTAGACTCTCTAAAATTGAGAAGGACCGAGTTATCTTTGTCGTTAAACTCGTTAAAACAATAGTGACAAACTTATCCATGCATACAAGAGCGAGTTTCACTGTCGCTAGGCTCGTTAAAACATAGCAACAGGTTTTCCCGAAGGGAAAATTATAGAACAAGCATATGTTGTCCTCAAGCTTGACAAAAATAAAGAGGTACTCGCCAGTAACGTCTGGGGAAAAGGGAACAAAAATTGAATAACTTCATTGGTAGTAGGTCGCTCTTGAACATGACACTTTCACTCCGTCACCATGATTGAGTCGGGTTGGGTTATTCTGTTCACCAGTCATATCACCATTGGTCTGCCGTACCATCCATTTTGGGGTTAACGATACCAATCCATTTCAGTGTCACCGATATGTTCAAAAGAAGTCGTTCAGAGATTCACCAACCTAGCTAACGCCTCATCCGCTGCAATACCTTCACTCTCCATTTGTCATGACTGCCACCCTGAACGTTGTATGATCAGATCGTTTTCACCTCCACAAAATCATTTGCTCCGTTCCATGTCATAGATGTGGGATTCATTATGGCCCTCCTACGATGGGTCACTTCTTGTCGACATCAGCTCATTATCCAAGAAGTTGACTTAGGAACAACCCTTTTAGTACTTTGAAGCTTGCATGCCTCAATGGCAAGTTTCTCACTTTCGGCGACAGGTTTACATCAATAGCCTTTGACCGAAAGATTTTGCGCGGTGTTCGTCATTAAATCATGTATTCACACCACATGAATTGTATTTCAGTACCATGAGGGTCATTATCATAATTAGTGATTCCTCTCATGCCTATTAACAACTTACATCATTGGCTGGTAATCAGGCGATGTCTTCCATGTTCAACATCATAACATCTTTTCACATGGATCGACTTGTACATCGGGAGAAGATTGAACGAGTTTGAAGACCCCGGATCTAGTTTCATCCATTTGGGCTACGATATATTCAAGAAAATAAATACATCAAATGTACATCACATCTACATAGATAATCACCCAAACTAAGGGATGATGGCTCTACTAGAATCATCAGTCTGCCACACAGACGATTGTCTGTCTTATGTACATGAAAATGAATTTATAAAGCTGAGCATGGGAATGCCCGCCTCTGCTAGATCATGAAAATATTATGAAGATAATGTATTGTATTCTATATTATTATAGGTCACCTTCCAGTTCGAAAAACCTCAGATCCTCATTATAAAGCATTTCACCCGACATCAGAATATTTACGACCTCATGCTTTAGGGGGCAACTATTATAGACATATTTGGGCACTGCAACTCCAATCACATATGTCCATAAACCAGGGGCCTCTAAACTCCTAAAAGTGTTTTTTCATACCCTAAAGGAACAAGATCAGCTAATTACATCATTTCCCAGAAGTTCTCCCTGAAAAAACTATTCAGAACTGATCAAAACTGGACCATACAGACTGCTCCATGCTGAGGGTGCGATGCATCTCACCTATTACACATGGGGGGTGCGATGCATACTGAAAAGCCCTTCTGCAGGGTGTGATGAGCGAGAGCAGACAAATGACAGAAGCAGTTTGCTAGGTGGAAACTTAAAGAATCTTCTAGAAACTGCTCATATGACACTTGCCTCTCTGAATTCGCCCAGGGATGAGTAAGAGATCATGGAATATCCAAGTGGAACCAAGAAATATCAGTGAAATGACACTAATAAAAATCCCAAAAGCTGACTCACTCTCCTACAAACATCTATATATGGGTCCCTCATCCTAGAGATCCAAGGGCTAGAATTTTGTAATATGTAAGGAAGTGTTGTTGGTTTCTCTTTGAGACATTGTATTGCTGCGTGATATTGCTTTGTATGAGGTGAAGAGGGCTTTCATGCTGGGAAGATGATGTTGGATCAGACAACTTGGTTGTATTCCTCCCTTCTACTACTTATATCAGTAAAGCTATTTGAGTTTTCCTCCATATGCTTGTATATCTCTGAATCTTGTATTTGTGTATGCATTTATATGGTTAATTTACCTCTGATCCTACACTGTTTATGGTTATAGATCTCTATGCTTTGATGGTATTTTGCTGCTTTGACTCTACAGGTGTTCTTTGAAGCGGGAAAAGTGAGAAAGGAGTGGCGAAAGCTCTATCAAAGGAGAGAGGAAACAAGTAAGGAGACTAGCGAAAGACTGAGGTTGGTACTTTTTGCTTCTCTCTCGTCTATCTCTCATAAAGGAAAACACAAGTAACTTTATTTTTTTTGTTTCTAAGATAGCTACCCATCTTAGTGGGACTAGCAACTCTGAATGGACACTAGTTTTCCTGATAATAATGTTTTAATAAGATCAATAATAAAGTTGTCATTTCGAATAATTGGGATCTACCATGTCCGTTTACTTTACTACATGAAATTCTTGATTTGTTAGATCCAAAGTAGTTATGGTTGAATTTATTTTTATTGTAATGAGATTAAGAATAAAGTTGTCATTTTAATCACTGCAATCTACCATGTAAGATTTATTCACTAAATGAAATTTTTTATTTGTTAGAGCCCAACTTATTAGGATTAGAAGAGTCCTCTTTCATGACAGTATATTGAATGCTCCATTCTTTCTCAAAGAATTACATATTACAGAAAGGTGGAAAATAAATGAGATGCAGCTAAATGGTTTATGTTTTAAAATATCTCGAGGGAGTATAAAATCATTTTCAGTTGCGTTCAAATATTTTGGAGCACCCACTAAAGTGCTTCATTTTCCTCCTAGTTAATTCCATTTCTACTATCCCAATGCTTCTAGAAGTCCTTCTCCAAAGTGATCTCTTAACTATCTTGGAGGGAAATTGATTACTTGATTGGAACCCATAGATTATAATTTGATTAGGAGCAAGGGATGAGAAAGCTTCATATTCTTCAATATATTCTGCAAGTTAAAATCATATTGAACAATTCCTTTTCTGTTTAATTGATACGATAATCACTCGAGCATTTGTTAGGATTTTGAGACCTTTTTCAATGATTTCTTTTCTTCTGAAAGTTATGTTCTCAATTAAAGAAATTAAAGAAAATGTGAAAATGATGCAATGGAAGGAATTTTTGTTTTAGTGCCTAAGAATTCCTTGCTAATGTGAAGGGCTTGGTATTTTCTTGACTCGAGATTAGTCGCATTTAACTTCCTAGCATTTCTTTTAATTTCATTTTTGTTGTGTTTATATTGCTATCCTTGAAGTTGGTGATCTACTGTATGTGTAATAGGAAGTATTATTTACTAAGCACTCTCAAAGATGATATTGATGGATGACTAACTTTAAATGTCCCTACTTGACACTTTAGTATTACATGATCATGCAGATAAATTATTAATCAATACTAAACAAAAGATGATTAACGTGCAATGTTTCTTGGCTTGTCATATAATTACTACATTTTGGCCCCAAGTAATATATTTGAGGCTACTCTTTGGTTGTTACTTGTGGAGGTTCCCTTTGGCTCAGAAAAACATCAAGGATAAATGTCCATTGCATTGGCATTGGGCATCATCAAAGAGGAATTCACCAAAATAATAGAGGACATGGGAGCAATTGGTACAATGAGGAGATAACGCTAGAGAAACACTGAGGCACCATAATTCCTTATGTATTTAGATTCACTTGAAATTAACTAGTCACAAAAGGTACCTTTTTTTTTTGAATTTTTTCATATATATAGAAATACTAAAACCCCAATTTCAGATTAATTATTCAAACTAATTATTATCTGATAGTCATAATTTATAATTAAATAGTATAATATGATTAATATATTGGACACAACTATAGGGTATGACTGTGAGGGGCATTGTGACAATATATGTACACTTGTCATTATATTAGAAAATCATATCTCAGAGTGTGATATCCATCCAAAGAAATGTACTCCCAGAGGTCATTGTGGGATTCAAATGTTTTCTTTCAGTGGACAAGTGGTGATATTTTTTCTTAGCCTTAGTGTTTTGCTTCCCTAAGGTTTTTACACTACTCACAACTAGCACCTTCATTCAACCAAGTGAGGTACTCATCTTGGAAAGTTGAATCATTTTGTCTCCACAATCCAATATGATGTTGGGTCAATCCCATGATCCTAAAAACATAGGTCATAATAGCAAGGAACTTTTATTGTGGGAAAAAAATATCCAAATTTACGGAACATGACTATTTTAGAACAAGTAATAAGGATATTTTTTACACTGATCCTTTTTTTTCCCATTTGTTTTCACAAGTTATCTATTGCCTAATATTTTTAACATGTAACTTAGTTTGTATGATTGTGCCTAAGGTTTTACTGAAGGTTGAATACTAAGTTCCTAAGGTGTTATTTTCTATGGTGATGTTTTATTTTCTTTGTTTATACAGGCCATCTAGCCGCATAGTCTACTTTATTTTATATTCAAATATTCATTGTCTTTCATGTCTTATGCTCTGCATTGTATCTTCTTTCATTTTCATGAGAGGAACTCAATATTGATGGTAAGAAGCAACAATTAAAGAAAGAGGAGAACAATAACACTGGAGCAACAAATGAAAAATGAGAGAGAGAAGAGAATCTGTCTAGTGATACCCTTAGAGCCAATATCTTGCATAAGACACACTCATAGAGACTGATCGTAAAGCCTTCAGAGTTGGTGAATTCACTTGCAATGCTTTGGAAACACAGTGATAATGTTTGAAATGATGAAACAATATTTCATGTGTAAATTGTAGTGCAATCGATATTAAGTTGGAAACTTATATTGTAATACTTGATATTTTATATAATAAAATTTATATGGTTGAAACTATTTTTATTTTCACTTGATATTGTTTAGTCTTGTAATTAACATATGTAACTTTGCTTTATCATATTAGATAAAATGCACATTTTATGGCATTTTTTTAAAATTTAGTTACAAAATCATACTATTTAATTTATGTTGATTAATAATGAACACATAAAATCAATCTAAAACTACTAAATTAGTAATTTATATTCATTAATGATGAACACGAATAAAATGAATATATGACTAAATTAGTCGTTTATAATGATTATGAATGAAATTAAATGAAATTAATAAAAACTACTAAATTAGTTGTTTATATAATGAATATGAAAATACCAAAAAATGATAAATGACTATTGCAAATGATATTTTCTATTATTAAAATGATGACTAAATTTTGCATATATATGACTATTAGTAGCTAATTTACAATATCTTATAACACGACCAACATTTTGGTCATATTTTCTCCACGATTCATACATTAATACATTTTGTTGTATATTTGGTCATTAATTGTGACAATTAATGACTAAGCTAAAAATGACTAAAAGTTGGTCGCGTTATAAGATACTGTAAATTAGCTACTATTGGTCACTAACGAAAAAATGGTTGTTTATATGCAAATTTTAGTTGTTTTTTTAGTAATTAATTAGTCATTTTGTACTAGTGAAATTCACAAAGAAGGCATCCCCATAAGAACACCGTTGGGGGTCCTACTTACCATCTCGTGAAATATCTACCTAAAAAACTCAAACCCATGGTAGGGAACACCGGTTCCTTTGTCAAAGATTCCAATCACTTCATCAATGAGATCAAACAAATAAAGCTAGACCAACATGACATCTTAGTTAGCTTTGATGTAAAATCTCTCTATACTAACATTCCCATAGATGAATCCATGGAAGTCGTCCATAAAATCACTGATCCTAACACGACTAAATTGGTAGAAATCTATCTGAAATCTACCTTTTTCAATTTTAAAGATGACATATATGAACAAACTTGTGGTGTAGCTATGGGATCACCTCTATCTCCCATCATTGCCAATATTTTCATGGAAGACTTTGAAGCCAAAGCCATTGAATCCTCCCCATTAAAACATAAAATTTGGGAAAGATTTTTCGATGACACTTAGATTATTTGGCCTCATGGAAAAGAAAATTTAGATATTTTCCTAAATCATCTCAACTGTCAATCATATTCTATCAAGTTTACAATGGAAGTGGAAGAGAATAGAAGGCTGCCCTTTGTTGACATCCCTATCAAGAGAAACCAAGATGTCTCCATATCTCACCAGGTCTATCGTAAGAAGACCCACACAAAACATTACCTGAATGCCATCTCTCACCATCATCCTACTCAAAAACTTGGGGTTCTCAACATGCTAGCAACCAGGGTTTTTCGCATTTCAGATGATGATCATTTTGAACAAGAGAAGGAACATCTCATGAGTATTTTTGAGAAGAATGGATATAGACGACACCAAGGGATCAAAGCTTTCAAAAAGGTGGAGAATCCTAAAAACAAACAACCAAGGGATGATTATGTGGGTAAGGTCCACCTCCCCTACATATTGGGTACCACTGATAAAATTGCAAACATTCTAAAGAAAAACAATATAAAAACCACCTTCAAGCCTATGAACACCATTAGCCGCTGCCTCAAATCTGTAAAAGATCCTATTGATCCTAAATGCCATAAAGGGGTTTATTTAGTTCCTTTCTCTTGTGGCAAAACATACATTGGTGAGACAGGTCGATCTATCTTAACTAGGATTCAAGAGCATGCCACTGACATTAAACATAACTGGTCCAAGACCTCAGCTTTGGCTAAGCACTCCAACAAAACCAATCATCATATTTGGATTGAGAACACTGTGTGGTGGCCAAGATTGCTCATTATCACCATAGAAAATTTAGATAAGCCATTGAAATAGGAAAACATCCAACAACCCTAATCGTGTTGAAGGTTGGAAAATCAATGATAATTGGATTCCGACTCTAACTCGTGATTCCACCTAGTCCTAGCTACTACCTATTGTCTTATCGATGAATTTGACCTTTCTAGGTTTTCCTCATAATTCACCATCCCTAAAAATTTATTAAAATACTTTTAATAAACATATCGTTAATATTACTAAAATTTATTAAAATACTTTTAATAAACATATCATTAATATTACTATAATATTTTAAGCGATAATAAAAAATTTCAAATTAAAATTAATTGAATTTAATTTTAAATTGGAGCCAAAACTTTAATTCAATTTAAATCTCAATTCTAAAATTAATTTAATTCAATTTTAAATTGGAGCTAAAAAAACTTTAATTCTATTTAATCTCAATTCCAAAATAATTAATATTTAAATAATAATATTTAATAATGAATTAAAATAAAGTCTATATAACATTAATAATTTGAGAAGGAGATAAAATCAAACATTAAATTTAGTTTTAATTTCCATCCCATAAATTAAATTATTTAATTTAGAAATAGATTAGTTCAATTTTATAATGATTAATAAATATTAGGCATTATCCTACTAAATATAAGTTACATTAAATAAAAATACAGTAACAATTAATTTATGAATTAATATCAATAATTTTTAATTATTAACAATCCTAAAAAGAAGAAAACACTAGATACATATTAAAACTATAACTATAATCATTAAAAATTAAGATTAAAACTAAATCTGAATTAATCACCACCTGTCAATTCATTCTCCTTCAAAAATTGGTCGGCTTCCATTCATTTCCATCTAAACCCTCACCTTTATTTATTTACACTATTGAGTCTTGACTTCTTCACTCATGGATCTATCCTAATGATGAACCATGGAGGATGGTTCGAAAAGTTGATTCCAAAAATCTGTATGTGATGACTTCGGAAGACAACACCACAAGTACAAAGAAGTAATGCTTGTGGCCTGTGCACTGCTATAGTGTAGATATCCTCTATGTGTGCTCTACCTCCTATCTCCCTTGGTTATGTTTTCTCACCTATCAAACAAAATTCTCTTGAAAGAATGTAATGCCTCTTCCTCCTAGTGGCCTGGTTATAACACATCACGATAGCCTACTAGTGGTTAATTTTGACTACCTCCACTCTTAAATAGAGTTATAATATAGACTCTTATAGAGTATTTTATGTCATAATAATGTGTCTATCCCCTTTCCCATGAATAATGGGGGCTGAAGAGAAATCCTCTCAAACTATAGTTGTGAAAATAGGAAGGCCAACTTTTGAGTGGAATACATTTTGCATACAAACTCCAATTGATATGTGTCTTGTGCGATTGGAAAGATCTTTGTGTGCAAAATAGCATGAAATGGTGCCACACTAAAGAGACAAAGTTTTACCCCCAAATTTTTTTATTTGATGTCTGAAAACACTCCCAAAAGGTTTCAGACCTTGTTTTGCCAAACTGGGTCTAGCTAGTAAAAACGGTACGTGAGTTGATTCCTTCACCTTTTCCACCCCAAATGCATCGAGATGGATGAAAAACAATATAACGATCCAATCTGGATCAATCATTGGAGGAAGTCATCAGGAAGCTATAGAATTGGTATGAGAAGTCTAATTACAATTTTGAGCCTAATCAGGATTGGATAGGTAATGAGAAAACTAAAGGAATGTGGGTTAAGAAGAGAGGAAGACTTTAGATGTAGGTGAAAAGGAGTATATGGAACCTTATAATAATTTATGTGCAGTTGAAATAGGACATCGATTTCATCCTAAGGAGAAATATAAGGGTAATGGCAAGAAACATTTGAGGTGTTGGAATTGCAGTGGAGAGCATCGTAGGATTGAGTGCCTATTGCACTAGGTTGGTAGGACTAAGATTTATAGTGATAAAGAGGCACACAGAGTTGGAGATGTTGGTCATAGTATTCCTCAAATTTAAGCTATAGTGGATAACCAGTAGGTTGATCATCGAACATCCATTTTTGAAATCGAAGGCAAGCTCCATGATCAAGTTGCTTCCATTTTGATTGATCCTGGATCAAGTTATATCAATTATGACCTTGTGGATAAGTGTTTCTTAAATAAAGAAGTGCATGTAGAATATTAGTTGGTGGAATTGACTACAGGGGCCAAGTGAATAGTTCATCATTGGGTGAGATCTTGTGCATTTGAGCTGAATGGTATGCCTACATCAACACATAAATGTGGTTCCTTTAGATTTATATAGTATGTTTCCTGCAGAGATTTCAGAGTTACTTCCTCAGAGGGAAGTGGATTTCTCTATTGAGTTGGTACCCAGAGCAATGCCAACATCTAAAGTACCTTACAGGATGATCACTCTAGAGTTGATGGACCTGAATTTGTAGCTTAAGGAAATGCTTGATAAAGGATATATAAGGCCAAGTGTGTCACCTTGGGGTGCACCAATATTTTTTGTAAGGAAAAATGTCAGTACTATCAGATTGTGAATTTATTACAGGAAGTTGAATAAAATGACTATCAAGAAAGGTATCCATTTTCATGGATTAATGACTTGTTTGATCAACTTAAGGGAGATGCAATGTTCTTAAAGATTTATCTAGGATCAGGATATCATCAGGTCTGAATCAAAGAAAACAATGTAAACTTTGAAATGTGAACTGATATTGTTACCTGTTTCGGAGAGATAACAAAAAAGTGACCCGATTTTGAAAAGGGGCAATGCAGAACACATATTTTTTTAGAGCATAGTTTTTGGCATTTTAATGTTTTTTATGTACATTACGTTTTAGAATGTTAGTGATTTGCATGCTAATTTAAAAAAGTGGTGATTCTACATCACACCCTTTTCTTGAAAGACTTATTTTTGGACTTTAAATTTTCTAATGTATGAAATGTAAACAATTATTTTCTAAATTTAACAATTTTTGACACTTTAATTTTTTAATGTATTAAATGTGGATTTTTTTTTTAAATGTTACATTTTTTTACACTTTAAAATTTTTTTATGTCATTTTTTTTGGCATAAAAAAAAACTATAAAAAGACAAAAAAATAATAAAAAAAAATTATCTCGTAAACCATAAAAAAAATTGGAAAAAAAAAAAAAACTATAAAATTGAGTAACTAAAAATAGGATAATTTTAAAAAGCATTAACAAAAAACTAATATATCTATATATATATATATATATATATATATATATATATATATATATATAAATATTAAGAACAAACTAGATTAAAAAAAAATAGAAAAAAAGACCAATAAAATTTTAAAAAATTATTAAAATCAAGATTAAAAACATAAAAAAAAAAACCAAAAAAACCAAACCAAGAAACAATTAAAATTTATATATATATATTAAAATTAAAAAAAAAAAACTTTAAACATTTTTAATTTTAAAAAATATATATATTTTGGATTTAAAAAATATATATTTAAAAATTTTAAGAAAACATATATTTTCGATTTAAAAAGAAATAAAAAACATTTAAAACCTTAAAAAACATATATTTACAATTTTTTAAAAAGCATTTAAAAATTTAAAATGTGCATTTCTAATAAATAAAATACATTTAAAATTATATATATATATATATATATATATATATATATATATATATATATATATATATATATATATAGTTTAAAAAAAGACCATTTAAAATTAACATAAACAAAATATAATTTTGGTTAATGTCCCCGTGTCTTTTAGGCCCCTTAACACCATTCGTAAGTCCCTCATATCAGTGAAGGATCCTATTGATCTAAAGATATGAAAGGGGTTTATATTATCCCTTTTTCCTGTGGGACCCCGTATATTGGTGAGACTGGTTGCTCCATTAATAAAAGGATTAGTGAGCACGCAACTGACCTTAAACATAGGAGAACCAAGTCTTCCGCTTTAGCAGAGCATGCGGAGAAAACCAAGCATCATGTATGTATTGAGGAGGCTAGTGTTATTGCTAGAGTTTCGCAGTTCCATCATCGGATATTTAGGGAAGTCATTGAGATTGAAAAGAGGCCACACAATCTCAATAGAGAGGATGGCTGGAAGATTAGTAGTTGTTGGATCCCAATACTCTCTTCCTATTCGTTTTCTTGCCTTTCCCCTTCTCCCCCTCCCTCCCTCCCTCGTTTTTTGGCTTATGCTAATAATTTTAACTAATAGAAAATATATTTGCTTATATAATAATAAGTTAATTTAACAATTAGATACACAATTAATTATATCTCAATGTTTAAATTATTTTTATTCTTTCCAACCCTTGACATATTCTAATATTATTATTCTTAAACTATTAATACTTTTTATAACTAACTTTTATCTTAATACAATTAATTATATATATATATATATATATATATATATATATATATATATATATATATATATATATATATATAGATATATATATAATTTTATGAAGTAGTTAAACTTTTAGATATATTCATATAAACAATTAATTTCAATATGAATATTGAAAATAATAATAATAACAATAACAATAATAATAATAATTATTATTATTATTATTATTTTTAGGTCATACCTCTTATAACTAACTATTAACTTAATAACCATTAAAATCCACTTCATTTTATTATATTTATTTATTTATTTTTAAATATATATATAATACCATTAGTTTCTTGTTATTATAAATATATATAATACCAATAATAATAACTTAATAACCATTTGGAATCTACTTTATATATATAAGGTGATGTCATGTGTCCCTCTCACTTATTATAACAAACTTCAAAATTAATATATTAAATTTTATGCCCTCGGTCATGCTAATTAATCCCGAGTCAAATTTAGCCATTCGTCAATATAGCCATTGCCTGGTCAAGAATTATAATCGTTGGAGGTTCTACTCTCACTATTTAACATGGAAAACTTGATCTGATTCTTCAACTTTTCTTGACGATGAACCACACTCGTTGGTTCGAAACGCATCGACAAATGAAATATCATGTGATTTACGCTGAAATTTCTCTAGTTAACTTAAGAAAAAACATTTCAAATATTTTAAAATCTAAAAGATTAAAAAGAAAATACATTTAAAATTTAGAAAAAAAATATATTTTACAAATATATATAAAATTTAAAAAAAAAAAAAAAAAAATTTACTTTAAAAAAAATGCAATTATCATATTTAACGAAATTTATTTTTTACTTAAAAATAAAAGCAATTTTATCGGCTACCACGCAGCTGCCCATGAGGGTGCGACCGTGGGAGGCTAGGCGTGGTCAATAAAATTGTCTTTTTAAAGTAAAAAATAAATTTTGTTAAATATGTTAATTGTATTTTTTTTAATGCTTTGTTATTTTATTTTATATGTATTTGTAAAATATGTTTTTTAAAATATTATTTAAAAAAGAATAAAAAATATATCTAGTTTTTTTTTTTTTTTTTAAATTTTAAATGTTTCTAATTTTTATTTATTTTTTAAATCCAAATTTTAAATCAATGTAAATGCAAATTTTAAATTTTATAATTTTTAATATAAATTTTAAATGTTTTCTTTTTTTTAATAAAAAATACATTGTTTTTTTTGGTTTTTAAAAATGTTTTTAATCTTAATTTTATTTATTTATTTATTTTTTATTTTTTTTCATTTTTATTATCTTTTAATCTCGTTTGTTTTTACTTTTTACTTTTTACTTTTTACTTTTTCTTAATGCTTTTTAAAATTTTTCTATTTTTACTTAATTTTATAACTTTTTCTTTTTAATTTCGATTTTTTTTTTAATTTTTTTTATGGTTTACCAGATTAAAAGAAAATGTTATTTTTTTGAAAATATTTTTTTTTTATTATTTATTTCTTTATTTTTTTAATTTTTTTAATTCTTATCTTTTATAGGTTTTTTTTTTTTTTTTTTTTTTTTTTTATTTAACATTTTTATGATTGGTTTTTTCTTTTTGTTAATTTTATTATTATTATTATTATTATTATTATTATTATTTTGTTTGATTTTTTCTGTCTTTTTGTATATTTGATTTTAATTTTTTTATTTTATGTTTTGTTTTTAATTTATATTTTTATTTACGTTTCGTTAATTTTTTTTTTGTTTTTTTCATTGTTTTAATTCTTGTTTTTATTTTTAATTTATGTTTTCATTATTCTTTTGAAATTTTAATGTTTTTGGGAGTCATGATAAAATCTTTTACACCATTATTTCAAAGTGTTGAAAATTTACCCTAGAAAAAAAAAGTGTTATTCCAGCATTTACACTTTTTGTTTTGAGGGTTTTTTTTGCATAATTTTTGCACAAAAAATTGGTTTTCACTGCCATTTTTAAAACATGTTGAAAATTTACCCTAGAAAAAAAAGTGTTATTGCAACATCAACACTTTTCATTTTGAGGGTGTTTTTTGCGCAATTTTTGCACAAAAAATTTGTTTTCACTGCTATTTTTAAAACATGTTGAAAATTTACCCTAGGTATGAAAATGTTCTTCCAACATCAACACTTTTCCTTTTAAGGGTGTTTTTTGCACAATTTTTGCACAAAAAATTTGTTTTAACTGCCATTTTTAAAACATGTTGAAAATTTACCCTAGAAAAAAAGTGTTGTTCCAACATCAACACTTTTCATTTTTAGCACACTTTTTCATGTTTTTTTGTGGTTTTTTTGCTAGAGTTCCCATTTCAAGTTTATAGTTCCTGTTTCAAAGTTTACATTGTTAGAAGAAGACATTTACAAGACTACATTCCATAAAAGATATGGACATTATGAGTTTGTGGGTGTTCCTTTGGTCTTACCAATTCTCCAACCACTTTCTTGTGTTTGATGAACATTATGTTGTGTCCTTAGACAAATTTGTGATAGTGTTTATTTATGATATATTGATATACTCCAAGAATCAGGAAGAGCATGCAAAGCACCTGGAAGCAGTGTTGATTTTGTTGAGAGAACATCATTTTTATGCCAAGCTCATCAAGTGTAGCTTCTTTCAATCTTAGATTCAGTACTTGGGACATGTTGTTTCCAAAGAGGGGATAGTAGTGGACCCAGAAAAAAATTAAAGTTATCATGGAGTGGTCAACTCCTACATATGTGGATGAGGTCAGAACATTCATGTGAATAGGAAGTTATTACAGGCGGTTCATTAAGAACTTCTTATAGATTGGCTATCCTATTACATCTTTGTAGAGGAAATGGAAGAAGTTTGAATTGTCTAAGGAGTGTGCAACTAGTTTTAAGTAGTTAAAGCATTTTCTTACAAATGCTTTGTCTTGAAGATTGTACATCCTGATATGGAGTTTGTGGTTTATATAGATAATTGTAAGGAAGGATTTGTTGGGGTCCTGATGCAGGAAGGACATGTGGTTTTCTATGAATCAAGGAAATTGAATGAGCACGAGTGGAACTATGTGACTCGTGATTGTTATAGACATTTTTGTGCCTTACAGCATGAAGCATGAAATGTCAATAATCTAAGGGATCCAAAGTCCCTAAACATGTTGTTCTTACCCCTAGAGGGACAAGGTCAGCAAACCACAGCACTTCAGATCAGTTCTCCACCTGAAAACACTCAAAAACAAGCAATTTCAGGATCATGTCAACTGCTCCACTGAGCATCTGCGCTGAATGTCAACTGCTCCACTCTGTACCTGTGCTGAATGTCAAATCTCATGAAGGCTACCTACGCTGGGCGAGATTGGCCAAGTGGCACAGTCATTCTGCAAGGTGTCAGGTGCCCAGGAAGCTTCTAAAATGACACTTAGATCAGCAAATTCGCCCTATGATGAGTAAGAGGTCCTTAAACTCCAAGTGGAAGCTAGGATCTCCAAGTGGACTCAAGAACTGGAGTATAACTGAAGAGGGAGAGGACACAAGTCAACTTCATGTCAGTCTCAAGCTGACTCATCCTTTCTCCAAATATCCTATATATAGAGCTCTCTCATGAGGTCTAAAGGGGCTGGAATTTTGTGAATGTAAGGAAGTGCTGTTGGTTTTTGTATAGAACTATTGGGTGATTGCTTTGAAGGAGGTGAAGAGGAGATTTCTTTCTGCTGAGAAGTGTTGCTGGATTGGGCCTCTTATGGTTGTAACACTCTCAGAACTTTACTTCTTCCATTAATAAAGCATTTGAGTTTCTTCTATATGCATGTATCTTAATGGTGTATTGATGCTTGTATATTTGATTTATTCTAATCCTTGAATCAATTATGGATGTATGCTTCTTGTAGTTTCCCTTTCTTGTGCTTTTGCAGGATCTTTGTGTAGCTGGGCCAGTGAAAGAGCAAGGAGCTGGGAGCAAGCGGCAAGGAGAGAAGACTGGATCAACACTAGCGAAAGACATCGGTTGGTGGATCTCTTTCTCCCCTATTTACTTTCATAAAGAAGAAATCTTAGATAGCTTTACTTTCAGTTGTTGCTGAGGTACTATCACCCTTAGAGTGGGATAGGGTCATTCCGTGTCGGATACTTTTCCCTACAACAAATTGGCGACTCCACTGGGGAGCGTATCTTGTTGGTTGTTTGTGTTTTTTGCTATTCATTTCATAAACAAAGGGAGTACCGAATCGAACTGTGTTTGAATCATTCAAATACAAAGTAGAGGGCAGCTACTCTAGCTCAGTTTCTGGGCAAGTTTATGATTTGAAGAGCTGATCCACAAGGACTCTAATAAGCTCTTAGTGATAGCTTTTCATCCTCCTTGTCATCCCTTAGTGTGTCCTTGACTGATAGCTTCTGATTTGAGCAAAAATTGTGAATTTTTGAGCAATCTGTGACCCGGAAACTGTGAAAAACGCAAGTCTCGTTCTTCAGTGCAGGCTGTACAAAGGCAGTCTGCATTTCAGCGCAGGTAGCCCCTTCGGGAACTGCGCTGAATGTCAATCTGATAGTCCTTTACCTGCGCTGAACCAGTGGTACACTGTGCTACTGGGCTTTCCTGCTGGTTCTTGCCTTGTTTTCACTCTTGTTTTTTTGTTGTTTGTTACCAGTCAGTGGGCCTATCTGAAACCAACTTTCCTTGTCACTATTCCACCTCAGTTGTATAAAGAAACTGTGTTTGTTCTTTCTGTATTTCTTATGCATTTACAATTTCCCATAACGAAAGTGAATTAGTCTTGCTGTGACCTCTTAGATCTAGACCTGTGATAAAGTGTCGTTTTGATCTTAAGAGTTAGTTTATTTGCTGTTCATAGCTGATTGAGCTTTTGCTTTCGTCATTTGGTTTGAGTTTATATATTTCTAGTGTCGAAACAAGTAAATCTTAAGGTGTCTTTTGATTTTGGACAAGCTTGTTTGCTTTCACTTGAAATTGAATTCAAAATTATACAACAACTTTCTTTTTTGCATTTCTCCAACATTAAGAAAGAGAAAAGAAATACTTGCATTGTGCATGTGCATTATGACAGCTTGCATGTTGATTTAGGAAAATGCATTAGTGTGTGCTCTATGATCTGTGTGAAAAGGTGTTATCTTTCTTTTCCCTCAGTAGTTAAGGTTTTCAAAGTTGAAAGATTGAAAAGCTTGCTTATCATCTTAGACTGCATTTTGGAGTGTTACTATACATCTCGTGGTGATCCATAAAGGCAAACTGCTAAACAAGATCAACCTTAAAATAAATTGAATTTACATAACAACGCATTGAAACATAACGCAAACATCTAGAGGTCTAAGCTAGAGACGTGTTCCGGCGTCGTTAAACGTGATATCTTAGCGTTGAGTGGTTGGGTGATTCCTCCACAGTGAAGCGATAAGTATCAATACGGACTTGTGCTCCCACATACCGTCGCGTATATATTGGGAGACCCCTATAGGAATAAAGCCTTTATCCAATAGGAAACCGTGTCAGCCACCCTACTGATCGCAATGCAGTGAACACAGCATTCACGAAGATCGACCACCCGTACCGTAAAATGTATTCTGTGGTTTTGCGAAAAGTTTGGCACACCCTCTGCCTAGAACTCCAGAGCAGTTTCTTTTGGCCTTTTTCAAACTCTATAACTGAAAAAGTCCATTCGAGCATTTGTCACTTCGGGCTCGTTAAAACATCGAAGGAGACTAGAGTCATCTTTACCTTTTTCTCGACTCTTAAAAAGTGAAAAAGCAAGTTGTGTCTAAGCGTCGTTATAAAATTTATTTTAAACGGAACATAATCACCTCCTATTCCCGCGTTGATCTTAAGTTGAGAACATGGAATGCCCCAACCAAGGAACTCCACATGATGGAAATCCTAGTCCATTCTCCTCTTGGGGAGAAGTCGGTGCGCCCCACATGGCCACATTGTCGCTTCCAGGATTGACAATTGGCCTGCCTGTTTGGCTTTTCTCAACTAGTGTAGTTCAGACCACCATGGTTCCTGAACAGTCGAGTCAACAGTTAGATCAGTCTAGAGCTGCCCACCAGCCTTCTACTTCTTATAACTCTTCCTCTAATCCTCCATCTTCGCAAAGTGGGGCTGGCAAAAGCCAAGCTCCCATGGAGAAGAAAGAAAAGAAGAAGAAAGAGAAGAAGAAGAAGGAGCCTAAGGCGACTGGGGGCAAGCAAAAGACATCTGACAAAAACCCACACACAGCACAAACCGGGCCTAAATCGCCATGTGTCATATGTAAAGGAGACCACTTCCATAGAGATTGTCCCTGTATTCCCCGGATACTAAGGGATTGGTCACCTCGTTTGCACAATTCGGGAGCATCAACCTCTGATAACCATGTTGATTGCATACCGTCAACCAGCGAAAGTGAAGGTTCGAGACAAAGAGGGGGAGTAAGATCCCCCTGCAGACTGTGTGAAGGCGGTCACGCCATCCACCGTTGTCCCTTCTTAGACGAAGCGAAAAGAGTTTTGGAAGATCATTCGGTTTCACCAGCAATACTTCCTCCTGGATACAAAAAACTCGTGCCGAGTCCTTCGTTGGTTGAAAATACAGCTGGCCTGCTCAAGTGGTCAGCTGAAGCATCAGTCATTGAAAATGAACCTACTGAATCCAGACCAGACGAAAGTCTAAAGGTCAATACGGCAGTTGACCCGGTTCTTCCTTCAGAGGTTTCATCCTCAAATGACACCGTCACTGAAGATTCATCTTCAAATGACACCCTCACTGAAGAGAATAAGGATGACACCATCCAGATTCTTTTCATCAACACAGATTCTGATGAGCATCAGGGCAATGCGCCCATTCCTTTATCGCAGGAAGGAACATCGTCAGGGTCGTATCCGGCCGTGTATTCGGTCCCACCACCAAGCAACCTGGTTGTGTCCTTTGATTGGAACCAACTAGGCAGACCCCGGTTACCAGCCAGTATACCATTCAGAATCATAGTCCAAATCTACAGAATGGTAATGGCTGGAACTATCATTGATGAAGGGGCATCTGTGAGTATCCTTTCCTCTATTGCTTGGAAAGCACTGGGTTCCCCGGAGCTTTTGCCTGAGATAAGAAATCTCTCGGGTTTTGATAAAGGAACCAGTCGACCGTTAGGGATCCTCCCCAATGTGCCTGTTACATTGAAAGGGAAGACCGTTCAAATGAATGTGATGGTCGTTCAAGGACCCTTGGATTATAACCTACTCCTTGGACGAGACTATATATATTGCATGGGAGCTATAGTCTCCTCACTCTTTAGAGTAATGTGTTTTCCACACGAAGGAAGAATGGTCAAGCTCGTAGACCAACTTTCATTTCCAGGATCACGCATCGCAAATAGTCAAATACCAACCCTCAATGGTCTTTTCACCCGAGAAATGTCTCCACCCCCAGTCCTCCTTCCCGATGAATGTGAGTGATTCGGAAAGATGGGACTGGAACCCAGGGGGCATGCATCCTGGTCTGCTTCGGGCAGAGGAAACCTTGGGTATAAAGTAGAATTTCCGCGGAAGAATATGACTAGTCCGTACCCCGTCCGAAAGAAGGAAGAGGGGTTGTTCTGGAAAATGATTCTTTTGTCAAAGTTATGTATTTGATGATTTTAGTCATTCACCTTTGTCTAAACAGGTAGGCTACCAAAGAAAGAGATTCTTTTGCGGCAGCAAATTGTAACCATCTTTGGGTAAAAGGCAAGCCTCACCCATTAAAACTTATGTTTTAGAGGATAAGTAGGGGCAGCCTCCAAAGAAAGAGATTCCTTTGCTGCAACAAATAGTAACCATCGTTGAGTAACCTAATGATAGACATCGCCAGAAAAAGAGTTTCATTTGCGGCAGCAAATAAAACCATTTTTTGGATAACCTGAAAGAGGCAAGCCTCACCCATCAAAACAAATGTTTTGAAGGATAAGTAGGGGCAACCTTGAAATTGTACCTTATACCTGGGGGCATGCAAACCTTTTGGAGTGTAAGCAAAGAGTGGTCATTGATCGTTTCCTAACTTACATAAAGAAAGGATGAGAGGGAGCAAAGCTTAGTGAAGATGAAGCTCTATAAAAAATAGAGATCTCACAGGAGACATTTCTTATCTTATGACTGGTACATCGAGCAGTTTTAGCATAAAGTTCATGCTCGTTAAAAAATAAACGCAAGATCCGAGCAGTTTTAGCACATAGTTCATGCTCGTTAAAAAATAAACATAAGATTGAGCATTCAAGCTCATTAAAAAAGGAACATACCCCGGTAAATAACCATTGTGATCGTAAATTTATTAGCCATAAAAGCCTTGGTCGTGTTTTGCACCTGCCACCTCCATTTCATTTGGCCAATCGTTCACCTCCATATGATTGTTTACCCTTTTTGAGGAACAGCTGCGAAGAGTGATTCCACTTAGCCATCCTTGTGACACTGCCGTGATTGGAAAATTCCAACCTGTACCTGGAATCAGTTGTTATCCCTGTTTATCACTCGTTCCTCAAAAGACGAGTCTTCTTTGAGCTCTTTTCATCTGACTCGTAAAATATGAAAAGTTTGCCGAGTTTTGGCCTTCTAGCTCATTAAAAGGACCGGAAGAGCTATCCTTCCTCTAGATTTTAATCTTTTTGGACCTGAGGGATTATTGCACAAAAAGGTCGAGCGCTTGTTTTATTCGGCTCGTTAAAGTAATCGAAAACTCATCCCTTCTGTATTGTTTTATACTTTTTCGGACTTAAGGGATTAGATGACGAAAAAGGAATTTTGGAGTTAACTTTCTGTACCTTTTCAGACTCTCTAAAAATGAAAAGGACCGAGTTTTCCTTGTCGTTAGACTCGTTAAAATGATTAAATAGCGACAAACTTGTCTTTAGACGAGAACGAGTTTCCCTATCGCTAAGCTCGTTAAAATATAGCGATGGGCTTGCCCGAAGGGCAGGTTATAGAACAAGCATATGTTATCCTCCTCAAGCTTGACAAAAATAAAGAGGTATTGGTCAGAAATGACTGGGAAAAAATTGGGAGAACCTCAAAGCTTTAATGGTAGCAAGTCGCTCTTGAACATGACACTTTATCCTCCGTATCACATCGGGTTGGGTTGTTTCATTCACCGGTCTCATCACCATGGTCCTCGCCAAACCATCCACATTTGGGGTAATGCTACCGATCCATCACATCAGTGTCATTATATGTTCAAGAGATGTTGTTCAGAAAGAGTCAACCGTGTCCCATCCACTGCCATACATTATCCTTCATCCACCCATGATCGCCACCCTGAATCATATTTCACAGATTGTTTTCACCTCCACTAAAATCATTAGCTCCGTTCCGTGTAATTGATGTGGGATTCATTAAGGCCCTCCTTTGACGGATCGCTTCTTGTCGACTTCAGCTCATTATCCAGGAAGTTGATCTAGGAACAACCCCCCCAGTACTTTGAAGCTTGCATGCCTCAATGGCAAGTTTCTCACTTCCAGCGACAGGTATACATCAATGACCTTCGACCAGAAGATTTTGCATGGTGTTCGACGCCAAGTCCTTTATTCACACCACGTGAATTGTACTGCAGTACCTTGAGGGTCATTGTCATTATTGGTGATTCCTCTCGCGCTTGTTAACGGTTTACATTATTGACCGATAATCAAGCGATGTCTTTCCATGTTCGACTTCAGCGCAATTCTCACATGGATCGACTTGTACTTAGAGTGAAGATCGAACGAGATTGAAGACCCCGGATCAAGTTTCATCCATCCGGGCTACGATATATATATTCAGGATATAAAGACATTTGTTATGTACATCATTGCAGCAGATGATCATCCTACTCAAAGGATGATAATTTCAGCAGAGAATTATCAGTCTACCATCAGACGATCGTCTGTTCTATGTACCAAAATGTATTTATAAAGCTGAGCATGGGAATGCCCGCCTCAGCTAGATCATGAAAGCAGAATGAAAAATAATGTATTGTATTGTATTTTATTACAGGACACCTCTCAGTTATTGAATGAACTTCGGATCCTCTGGATAAAGCATTTCACCCGATAAACGACCTCATACTTTAGGGGGCAACTGTTATAGACATTTTTGTGCCTTATAGCATGAAGCATGAAATGTCAATAATCTAAGGGATCCAAAGTCCCTAAACATGTTGTTCTTACCCCTAGAGGGACAAGGTCAGCAAACCACAGCACTTCAGATCAGTTCTCCACCTGAAAACACTCAAAAACAAGCAATTTCAGGATCATGTCAACTGCTCCACTGAGCATCTGCGCTGAATGTCAACTGCTCCACTCTGTACCTGCACTGAATGTCAAATCTAATGAAGGCTACCTACGCTGGGCGAGATTGGCCAAGTGGCACAGTCATTCTGCAAGGTGTCAGGTGCCCAGGAAGCTTCTAAAATGACACTTGGATCAGCAAATTCGCCCTATGATGAGTAAGAGGTCCTTAAACTCCAAGTGGAAGCTAGGATCTCCAAGTGGACTCAAGAACTGGAGTATAACTGAAGAGGGAGAGGACACAAGTCAACTTCATGTCAGTCTCAAGCTGACTCATCCTTTCTCCAAATATCCTATATATAGAGCTCTCTCATGAGGTCTAAAGGGGTTGGAATTTGTAAGGAAGTGCTGTTGGTTTGTGTATAGAACTATTGGGTGATTTCTTTGAAGGAGGTGAAGAGGAGATTTCTTTCTGCTGAGAAGTGTTGCTGGATTGGGCCTCTTATGGTTGTAACACTCTCAGAACTTTACTTCTTCCATTAATAAAGCATTTGAGGTTCTTCTATATGCATGTATCTTAATGGTGTATTGATGCTTGTATATTTGATTTATTCTAATCCTTGAATCAATTATGGATGTATGCTTCTTGTAGTTTCCCTTTCTTGTGCTTTTGCAGGATCTTTGTGTAGCTGGGCCAGTGAAAGAGCAAGGAGCTAGGAGCAAGTGGCAAGGAGAGAAGACTGGATCAACACTAGCGAAAGACATCGGTTGGTGGATCTCTTTCTCCCCTATTTACTTTCATAAAGAAGAAATCTTAGATAGCTTTACTTTCAGTTGTTGCTGAGGTACTATCACCCTTAGAGTGGGATAGGGTCATTCCGTGTCGGATACTTTTCCCTACAATAGTGATCTTGAGTTGGAAGCTGTTATTCATGCATTGCATATGTGGAGAAATTATCTTCTTAGCAAGAGGTTCATCTTGATGACTAATCATAGTGGGCTACGATACTTGTTTGACCAACCGAATCTGAATACTAGGCAAGCTAGATGGTTGGTTATCCTCAGTGAGTTTATGTTTGAGATCATGTACATCGAGGGCAAGAAGAAAAGGGTTGTAGATGGTCTTAGTAGGATAGTGTAGGTGAATCATATTTTAGTTGTGAGCTCTAATGTTATAGATTTAAATGGTAGGATCTTGCATGCAAGGCAACATGATGAGTGGTATCTATAGCTGAAGTAGAGATTGTAGTATCAGGGTGAAAGTGATAGGGATGAGGAGTATCACCTCAGGACAAATGTATTAGTTAGATATGGAACATGATTTATGTGCGAGACAACAGTGAGTTGAAGAAGCTTATATTAGGAAAATTTCATGTCAATTCATATTCAAATCACCCACGATATCAAAAGACTTTGAAAATTGTTAAGGAGTTCTATCATTGGACGAACTTGAAGAAATAGGTGGTTGAGTTTGTTGCAAGATGCTTAGACTATAAGTAGGTGAAAGATGAGTGTAAAATCCCAACTTGTTTGTTGTGGCCTATTCCAATTTCATAATGAAAATACGAGGTCATTTCCATGGACTTCATTAGAATTTTTCCAAGGAAATCGAGGCAACATGATGTCATTATGTTTTTGGTTGATAGGTTGAGAAAGGCAGTGCACTTCATTGCAGTGAAGTCTATAAATTTAGCTAGTGAGGTATCTCAAATCTTCATAAGGGAGATAGTGAGATTGCATGGTGTTCCTAAGGATATCATATTAGATAAACATGCCAAGTTCACTTCCAAGTTTTGAAAGGAGTTTTTTGCAGACCTGGGGACAAATTTAGCCTTCAGTGCAGCTTATCATCTGCAGAAAGATGGAAAAATAGAGAGGTTTAACAAGATTCTTGAGGATATGTTGAGGATGTACGGCATGCATCAATAGGGGAATTAGGAGGAGTATCTTCCACAAGTTGAGTTTGAATATAATAATGGGTATCAGGAGTTCTTGAAGATGAGTCCATTTAAGGCTCTTTATGGGTGGAGTTGTAATACTCATATTAGCTAAAGTGATCTAGTGAGAAGGGTCCTAATTAGACCAGATATGTTGGCTGAGATGGAGTAGGAGATGTAGGTTATTAAAAGGAATCCAAAGGTAGTGCATGATAGGAAGAAGTTTTATGCAGATCAAGATAGATAATTCAAGGAGCTTTAGGTCGAGGATTATGTGTACTTGCGTATCAAGCCCAAGAGATGCTCCTTGATAATTGGGTAATATGTCAAGTTGGAATCTTGCTTTTGTGGGCCTTTTTAGATCCTTGAGAGGATTGGATGAGTGGTCTAACTTCTTGCACTGTTGCCAATAGTCAAAGTCCATGATGTTTTCCATGTTTCATTGCTTAAGATATATGTCTAGGATGTTGATCATGTAATTGATTAGTCTGTATTATAGGTGGAACTAGAGGGAGAATTCTAGTCAGAACCTTAGTTTATTTTGCAGTGGAAATAACTCATGCTCTCGAACCAAGCAATAGAGTAGGTTAAAGTGAAGTGGAAGCACCTTCGGCCCAATGAAGCTACATTGGAGATGGATGATCAAATGTAGGCTTTGTATCCTTCCTTATTTGCTGATTGAGAAAATGTATTGATATATGCATTTTTTGTTAAATATTTACATATGCATATGTGTATTGTAAATAATGCATTGAGTTGTGTTATAAATGTCCAATAAGCAGTATGTTGTAAATATTTCAACGAGTTGTGTTATAAAGATCCAATAATTTGTATGGTGTCCATGATTCTAGCAGTTTGGTATGATATAAATGTTGCATTGAGCTATGCTATAAAGCTCCATACGAAGCATTATTTTCTAGTTATAAGTGTCATTTAACATTGAGGATGGTGTTCACCCAAGGGGATGGGATTTGTAACAGCCTTTGGTTGAATTTCCATGTAAATAAAATAAGACCAAGGTCATGGGACATGTATTCTAAGCTGAATGTTGGGTAAATGTTATATGGGCATAACTTGTGGTTTAATAATGGATATGGAAATTGGAAAAGACATTATCAAAGGAAAAGAGGAAATAATAGGCATTTAATATGAGAAATAAAGGAAAATAGGAGAAAAGGGAGACGAAGAGACACAAATTTGCATGCAAGGGAAATTAGAGGGAAATTGAAGGAAAATGAAGAAAAAGGAAACATCGATGATAAAAAGGCATCAAATAAACAATTCATAGCTTTTGACAACTTTAGGTCATTACAACTTTTATCAGTTTAGGCTTTCGCTCTCTTACACTCTTGAACACTTAGGGTATTCTTGGAGCACTATAACATTCACTTGGATTTGGAAGAAGAAAAGGAAAGCAGGGAAGCACAAGGAGATAGTTGGATCAACAAGTAAAATAGGATTAATTTGTGAGTAATAGGTTGTATGTGTGATCTCCTTGATGTTTTTGGATGCATGATGTATACATGTGGCTCGTTGGTTATGTGTTTTCATTGCCATGGAGAATTTTTTGGATTGACAATGTTTTCAGCCTTGCCTTTCCATTTCTAGGATAACCATGATGCAATGGGTTCCCCATGCGATTTTCTTATTGGTTCTTAGGTTTCCTATGGTTGTTGGTTTGGGTAAATTCTGTGGAGCCCTAAAACAACTTGGGTTCCCTTGAGACTATTGGCTAAGATGGTATATCTCTAGATCCATATAGAATCTTTGGTTCTCTTGAGGCTGTGGGTTGAGTTATTGATTCCTAGAGCCCTAGACAACTTAGGTAGATACCAATTTAGTTGATGTTATGATTTCTAGACAATATAGGTAAGATCACTACGCTTGAGTGTTGAGGTGGTTTGGCATATGTAAGCCCTAGTTGATTTTATTTTGGTTTAACCCTTACGATCCCACATTCATGCTTGGAATATGGCATGAGGATGATTGGTTGAAAGAGAAAATTGGTTTAGCCTAATATATGGTCGGGTGGTATGTGGAAATCCCTGACTTGGTTGGCATTTTCATATGTTAATATGAGCTATTTTCCTATTGTGATCTATGAGCACTTGTACTAGTTGTTATGGTGACCTTACGACTGATTTACAATAGTTTATATTCTAGCTATATGCTCATTATATGCCTAGTTTTATTATGTGCTCCAACTATATTGGTTCTTGCTCATGATTTCATAAGTTACTAGATGGTCGATGAATTCATGGGCTAGAAAGTGTTATTGCAACTAGCTTGAGAGGAAATTGATCCTTCTTAGTGATTCTCAGATGAAGTTCAAAAGTTTACAATCATATATGCATTCATGACTTGTAGCTTATATGTTTACTATTTGTTTGACAAAATGTCTATCTTGCATTAGGCATGTTTAGGTCAAGATATTGCTCAAGTTTTGATTAATAGCATTGTTATCATCATTTTCATGATTCTATGAAGTTATAGGTAGCTTTGGGCAGTGGTTTGGAGAATAGCCTGAAAAAGTGGCACAGATCTCACGATCACATGCATAAAATAAAGGAAATTGGGTCACAAACGCATGCAAGTAGGCTTATGGGTGTCGTTGAAGCCTCATAACTACATGAAAAATGTGTTAAGGGTATGTTTGGGGAGTAAACCTAGTTAAAAAGAGGTCTATCTCAGGGATTAACCACTTAGTGTGGCTGTCAGGGTCCTTAGTGGTATGTAGTCTTTGAGTGATGTCAGTATGTGTTCAGGTTTGTAGGCCCCTGTTCCATAACTAGAACTTGGAGGTCGAGTCTGTTAGCTACCTATACCAATAGGTTTCATTTTTCATGATTGGCAGGGGAAGTGCAAATATGATCTACTTTGGTGATGCAAAGATCTCATATTTTTGCGGAAAACACATATCTACAGTTGGTTGATGCTGTCCTACTTCTGAATGGGTGATCCAACAATCTAAGCTGGGTCATGCCATGTTTCAATTTTTGTTGTAGATTAGAGGAAGAAATTTGTCCAAACTGTTCAATCTTGGCAGATGAGTAGTTAGGTAGAGAATGAAGGTTCCCAACTGTTTAATCCGGGGCCTTGGAAGTAATAAGGCTAGCCTTAGATAGAAAATCAAAAGAAAATGGAAAAAGAAAAGAAAAAGAGCAATTGAGGATTTGCTAGTCTAAGTGCACCCTCCTTGAAGTAATAAAAAATGCTAGGCTATAGAATGGGTAGGTAGATGGGGTTGCAGAAGCATGATTTCTTTCATATCACTGGCCTGAGCAAAAGAAACACATGGTGGCCAGTGCAGATCTTCCTATTCAGCAGTTTTGTAGCAACAAAATGAAGCATGTCTAACTTCCCAATCATTCCCCATCAAACTCCTTGCTAACATCCCACTATTACCTTGGTTCATGAGAGAAATCAAACTCATTTGTTGATCCTTGTTGTATAGAAGAGCCACATTTCTTGTGTAAAAATCTTTTCATTTTGATCTACTCTCCTAACTAAGTTTGTTTCCTAAAAAACTTAGTCTTTTCTTCCTTTTTTCTATATCTCCCATCCAATACTAACTACTAACTCTATTTATACTTAACTCCCTATGTCCCCCTTTCCCTATTACTATATCACTATTGTGTATAAAAACCCAAAATATGTATATATCCCTCCCCTTTAGCATTATAGCCATATGTTCAAATATTGGAAAACCATGCAGAATCAAAGTCTTGTTGTATATGGTTTGTTTAAAGTCGGGAATTAAACTAACTCCTGGTTGGTTTAATAACCTAAACCCTACCCATATCCCCTTACAATCCCTTCACAATGCTTTACCCGCACTATTTGCAAAAACATTGTTAAAACCCACTTTTGCCGCCTATCCAAAGTTTTTTGTTGCAATGCACATTTCATAAAAAACAAAAGAAATTATTAAAATAATGCCGCCGGGTGCCACCGTATTGTCCTATCACCTTTGCGCCCCGTCAACCGTCGGATCTGGGCCCTCCCATCCGACGGCTCACATCAATATCGGACAGCCCCCGATGCCTGTACGTTAGCACCCGAAATTTGTCAGAGGGTGATGTCAGGGCTCGGCCACGCGTCGCTCCCAAATTGTATGGGGAGGCCGCCTGCCACAAACCACTCCCGTACTATAAGCGGTTCGATGGAACCACTTACTATTCTGGTAATACCGCCTACCCACGTCATGCCCACGTCATGCCAAGTCGACCCCGCATCAATGCCTAGCCCGCCATTGCTCCACTCCGTCCGCCACCTCATCAGTTCCCGTGGACCACCCACAGGCCGCCACGTCACCTTGCCGTACCTGACCCCACCCAATGACATCATGCTGACGTCATCCAAAAAACGCGCCAAACCCCAAAATGTCCATATTTGGCCAAAAATCATGGTTTTTTCGCACTTTTCTACAAAAACCACTGTGCTCCCTGCATGCAATTTCACGACATTCTCAACACCGACCTGCAGAAATTGATTTAAAGACCGTGGGCGCCCTCAACTTGCCTGCATTTCCACCATTGCCCGAGTTTACCAGGTATTTATCAAAGTTTCCCCTCCGCGCCTGGTTTTTCCCATAGTTCTCTGAGGAAATTAAGAAAAGAAAAAACATTGTAAGTTCAACAAATCTTCAGGAATCATTGGTCATTCTCCACACTCTAAACCCAATTTTACTTGCAGAAGTCCCCATTGTGTCCAATCTCCACAAATTTACAGTCTGTTTGCACATTCACAAACTAAAACCTCTACTACGCAAGTCCACCAGGAAAACAACTCTTCAGTCCCAGTATTTGCTCATTAAACCTTTTTTAGGAGCATTTCAACTTGTTTTCACCCTAATTCACCCTGTTTCCTCTGTAAATTGCCCTGCTAAAATTCATTGCTCTGTATCGCAGTGCCCAGAAAAACAACTTCAAGTACAATTCAAAGTACCAATTGACTATGGAGACACCAGTGGCATTGAACATTCCACCTTTAAATGCCCCACACAAAGAGCTAGAATGGCAGGCCCTGGCTGACAGAGATTACGAGATGGCAGAAGTACTCTCACTGGACACCAAATATAATATTCATGTACTCAATGACCTTAAAGCCAAACATCTCAATGGGAACGATATCCTAAGGATTTGGGACTCCAACTTGCCTATTTTCAATCTCCCTCAAGTCAATATCCTCCCAGACTTGATACATAGATGCAGTGAGAACTATGACCCATGTCAGAGAGCTGTCCTCAATTCCTCAGGCTCAGTTTTGTTCCATGTCACCCCTGAGGCCATAAATGAAATGCTACACTTTCACACTACAAGGCCATTGACTCCTCTCTCCATGATGAATTTGATAAAGAAAGGAGGCAAGATGTCCAGTGCCCAAATTGTAAAGATCAATCAATTATTCATTCAATCAGGTTCTGAAACTGTGAAGACTCCTCCCATTGGAAATGTATATCTAAATGAGCTGGGAAAAATGCTTGTGGATATGATCAGTTATGTCCTGGGATACAGAACATCTGAGGATGTTGATGAAACCATTCTGGCCATGATGTCCATCTTCTCCCCTGGAAAGCCTCCTGCTGTTCACTATGATTATGCTGCCTACATTGCCAATAAGATTCATGAGAAATTGATGAATCTAGAGAGGGAAAGGACATTTAGATACACTTCTTACATTTATCACTTGTTTCTATTCTATCAGCATGATAGCTTCCCTATTACTCTCAAGAAGCTTGATGCCCAAGGGAACCAAAGGTCTGTAGTATTTTAGTCTTCAGTTTTCCATCACATCTCTTTTTCGCCATATAATTACTGTGAATTCATAGACATGTTTATCCATCCAGCCATGTCCTTGCTATTGAGTGCCCCTCCTCCAAGATTAACATATGAGATGCAAAGGATCCTCCAGCTCTCAAAGGCCTACAGCGTTGGGGATTGGTACTTTTACCAACACCATACAGTGATCAGAATATATGGTTGTGAGTTAGCCCCATATAGGCTACCAAGATATGTCCCTATGAGACTCTTTGCCTTAGAGTATTTCAGACAGTTTGGAAATGCAGACATGGTCCATTTCCACAGCAAAAATAAGAAGGTACAACTAAAAGTCAGAAATCAGCTAGGCCCATTCATCTATAATAAAAGAGAAGAGGCATGGCAAGAAGCAGATAAGATCCTGCAACGCCTCGGGTTGCAAATCAATTTCCTCTGGATACCCTATGATCCCAATCATTTCATTAGTCTTAGAAGGGTCAAGTATAAGTTGGCTAGCTATGATCATGTCAGGTTGCCTCATATTGAAAAATATGCAAATCTGTTAAGATGGAAAGAGGGCACATTAGAAGAGGCAAGTACTAAAGAGGAAATACTACAAAAAGAAGCAAAGAATCTTGAGAAGGAAGCTGACTTGGAAAATTGTGGGCAGGTTTCCTCTTCTTATCAAGTTCAACTTGGAGCAGCTGCCTCATCCTCTACAGCCCCCCAACAGGCAGCTCAAACTACTCCTCAGGCAGCCAGCACAGGTAAAGGAAAAGAGATGGAACAGGAGCAGCCACCCCCAACAACAGAACAGCAGAAAGAGCAGCCTAAATAGCAAGAAGAAATGGCTGAGGCCCCAATATCTACAGAGCAACAGGCTCAGGAAAGTGTGCCTCCAAGGCAGGAAACAGTAGTGGATGCCTCGGTGCTCCAAACTCCATTAAATGAAGAGAGAACCAGGAAGAGGGATAGAGAGCAGGAAACTCCCCTCACTACATCAACAAGTCAACAAGGGGAGAAAAGGCAAAGATTAAATCCTCTTTCTGAAGAAGAGATGCCTATTGGGCCATCCATGGGTATGGGCCCCCCTAGCATGGAAGCATCTGCCAGTTCCTTCCAACAGGAACAAGAAAGAACACTTGGAGGAGAGGTCAGCTCCTCAAGCCAGCAAAGAAGGGCAGAATCCAGCATAAAGCAGCAATTCATTGACATTAAGAAGAGGAATGAGCCAGTTAGACTCCAGCTATACAATCACTTACTCAAAATGGCTCCCACAAACCAGCAGAGGCTTATGTCAGCATATGACATAACAGAGGGGAAGATGACTATGAGTCATTTCATGCCTACTATGCTTCAGCCACAGTCAGCTGCAGATTACATAAGAACCAACCTCGAGGTATTTGCAAAAGACATCCACCCAACGGACCAGATAGAGCTTCATAAGCAAACGGGTGAGATGGTCTATTCCACTCTTGCAGACAAAACCTTTCTTGCACACAAATTGCAAAATAGTCTCCATAATACCACTACCCAATTAGAATTGGAGAAAGCGTCCTCTCAAGCCAAAGACAATAGGATTAGGTCTTTGGAAGATATCATTATAGAGCTTGGGCATGACCCAAGTGATCCCAAAGCTATGCAGGCATTACTAAAGGAAAAAGAGGTAGATATAGCAGCTTTGAGGAAGATGGTCAAGATTCAAGCAACCCTTCACCCTCAAACAGAAGATGTTGCTCAACAGAGGAAGGACCAAGATGTAGCAGTTATGCTGCTAACACTACACAAATAGTTGGTAGAGACAGAAGGGAGATTGGTAGCAACAGAGGGTGCATTACAGGCAGCCCTGAAACAGAAAGAAGGAGGCCAGACATCTCAGCCCCCTCAGACAGTGATTAACCTTGAGGAATCTCCTCAAATTATCAGTCCTCCCATAGAACAAATAGTTGGGACAGGCCCTTCAACATCAGCACCAAATACAGCACCAGCACCAGCAACAACATCAGGACAGGCACCCAGCCTTGATATGTAGAATATGATGAAGGAGATTGAAGCTTTAGAAGCACAGATGGCAGAGCTGAATCAGACTAAAGAAAAATTGGCCACAGTTAATGAAAAATATGATAAATCCAAGAAAAGTGTAGCTGAAAGAACAAGGGAAGTAAGGGCTCTTGAGAAGAAGATAAAAGAACTGGAGAAAGAGCTCTCTCTTGACAAAGTGGTGGCTGAAATCAAGAAAGTCCTATGGGCCAATATTGGTCAATCCATAACAGATCAATGGCAATATATAGAAACCATTCATGAGCACATAGATCTCATAGGCAGGGCCCACAAGGAAAGTCAAAGAGTAAGGGCATCTCTAGGCACTATGCCTGAGATAGCCAATAGGATGATCAATGTCTTGAATAACCGCACAGGCCCTCAGCTGGCAGCAATAGGAATCCCCAACAGAACTGACACCATCTTACTAGTGAAGAGGGTCCTCACTTTGAGAAATCTGGTGCAAAAATTGGATAGAAGGTGCCAAGAAATGCAGACAGAGGTGAATAAATTCACAGAGAAATTTACAGCATTGCATAACAGAGGCCTTCCCAGCCTACTAAACAGTGCAGGTAGGTTTCTATCCCATGAAAACTATGCCAAAAGGGTAAATACATTTGCTACAAATCAGATCACTGCAGGATCAAGTACCTCAGAGGAAACAGGGCCGACATCTGGGCAGAGTCTCTATGACAGAATAGAGAATTTGTTTTTTATCATGAATGAGATTAGACATCTGTTTGAAGTGCCTCCAAATTACTACAAATATACTGAGGCAGATGAAACATTAGGCACAATTTTGAGACATCAGTCTCCTAATCAAGAATGGTGGACAAGCATGATACAGACATTGCTGTGAGCAGACAGATTTTTCACCAAATTTTTGTACATCAAATTATAACTCATCATATTCAGAAAATTGATACATTCAGTATGACTGGAGAGGAGTGGACAGAGCCAACTCAGCAGAGAAATTTGGCCACTAAAGCAACATCGACAGATGCAGATGACAGGGCTGAGATAGTCGCACCTCGACCAAGCCATAGAGAGCATATCATTCAGAATTAATACAAAGTGCTCAACCGACTCAGTGGCCTCCAAAAGTCAAAAAGGTTTCTGACAGAACTGAAGGGTATTCATTGTATATTTAGAATAGCAATAACTTTCTTATCCGCTTTTCTGAAAGTTGATAAACGAAGTTATTGAGCAAATGACTCAGCGTTCAAATATTTTGTAAAAAACGATTGTATATATATTCCCTCGCATAAGCTTGCTGAGGTTGTTGATTTTCTCTTCTGGAGAACTTATGCTGTAAATTTCAGACTTTTAATACAGGGAGCTGATGGAATTTCTGAAGTTCTGAGTTGTTCTGATGTGTTGTAGTGTGATTGCTTACTGTTACAGGATTCCTGCATATTTCATGCCACAATACGTTTCTTGAACCTTCTTGTTATGTATGTCATTCTAATATAATCCGCTTATGCTCTATATTTCACAGTTTAATAGCATAGAAAAAGAATAGTTCAGGATTTGTTCATTAAATACCCTGAACTCAATCTATGCTGTTATGAATGTTTTCTCCAGTATTAGTTATGAAAGTGTAATTCTTAGTTGCTTCATCTTCAGACTAAAACTTCACAGTGAGTATTATTCAGGAATTCAAATCTTCTCCTGAGTGATATATCCCTTTCTCACATCACCAGCTTAGCGAAAGACTCTTAGTTGCCTCTCACTGGCTAGACATATTTCATTTTCACAATTTTAAGATTGTTTCATGATATATCTATATGGCCCTGCAGTTTAAGCAATCTTACTCAATATCTCAAACAACCCACAATCACAGACTCCATTGCCCAATGGACTAAACCTTCTGAAGATCTCATCTCAGCTACTGGAAGACATCATTCAACCAAAACTTTAAACAAAACTCCCACCTCATAACTAGCCTAAAATCCTCAAGAACAAAGTTAAAACTAAAAGAGAGAGCCCTCTCTGATTACAGGTGGGCTAGAACCTGTAATCCAAAGCTTGGTTAGTGGTTACCCCGGCCGTATTCCCTCAGGAGTCAAAGGGAACAACCTGGGTGTTAACATAAATGGCGACTCCGCTGGGGACCTGAATGAACTTCATAACCCCCTGTCTGATTCTTAATACTGTAGATAAAGCCTGAGTGACAGCCAGACAGCCTTAGAAACTGCCTCTGCTTTGCATTTGCAGGAGTATATAAAAGTTGCCTCAGTCAATCTTTATTCAGTCTTAAGTTCCATGCAGTTGTGCTATACTTGTTCAGTCCTTGTCAAAATCTTCTTAGAAAATTCTCCTAAAGAAAATCACAGAAACTGGCTCCTAAGAAGAAAACTCGCTATACAAGATCTAACCCAGATCGTGACCCATCACCTGAGTTCCAAAATCCAAACTTGATTTCAATAATCCTTAAGAGACACAAATCAGAAGGGACTTTATCAGATTCAAGTTCTGAAACAGGATTTCAAACTAATATTCCAACCCCTGCTAAGGTTTCTCTACATCATCATACCACCATTCCACAATCTCCTAGTTCTTCATCCACTTCACAAGGTCTCCTTTCAAACCCTCCATCAACTACACATACCCTTCTCATCCCCTTTCCTCCACTTGTCCAATTCGTTCCTGTTATCCCTATTGTCCCACCAAACATGGCTAATAGATATGCTCCACTGCAGTTACCTGCCAATCCAGGGACTATGCCTCAAGATTACCAAAGCAAGATTTCATATTTTGATGGTACTGGCTCTTATCTAGCCCTTCAACATACTAAGAAAATGCAGGACTACTTTGAAAATTATGAGATAGATGATGATGGGGTTAGAATGAAAATTTTTGTGCAAAGCCTAACAGGAGATGTAAGATCATGGTTTAGGTCACTCCTAGTAAACTCCATAGCTGACCCTGAAGCCCTGTATCAAACCTTTATCAATAGATGGGAGAAGAAGAAGGATCCACTTCATATTCTATCCGAATACAATACTATCAAAAGAGGTCCCCAAGAAATTGTCTTGGACTATTGTGCTCGGTTCAACAATGTCTACAATGCTATTCCCCAAAATCTCAGACCCCCACCTGATCTAGCTCTATACACCTTTCCTGATGGGTTTGATTCAGATATGGCATACCAATTAAGAGAAAGGGCTCCCCGAACTTTAGCTGAGATGCAAGAGATAGCAGTTAGTGTAGAAGCCAACTTGATAGCTAGGAGAAATAGGACCAGAACTGAAAGGAAGACCACCTTCAAAGAAGAGCCTTCAGGCTGGGATCAGAAACTGGATGCAATAATCACTGGTATGCATAGGTTAGGTGATAGAGTAGAATCAGTTGAGAGGAAGTCATCATGGGAAGCACCACAGAATAATCCTATCAGGAATCCCAATTTTAGAAGAAATCAAAATCATAATGTTGGCAAGGCCAGCCCTGAACCAGAAATTAGACCTCCATTCCAAGAAAACTATGCTGAAGCATCTACTTCTAACGAGAAGATAGATGATACCCATGTCAATTTGATGGGCCTCAACAATGATCAGCAAGTCTTTCTGAGTCAAGAAGATCATGAAGATGAAGACATCAAGCAGTTTCAAACCAAGTCAGGTGAATCATTTGATTTCAAACAAGGCTATGACACAACTGTTTTTGAAGTTCATAAGCAATACAAATTAAGAAGCAGAACTATAAATGTGACACAGCCTGAGAAAACAAAGGATAGCCTGCAGCCTAAGAAAGCTATTATCACAGAGCCTACTAAAAAAACTGATTCAATTACAAATGAAGTAACAGTTGAGGAGGTAACCGAATCATTTCCCTCAAAGCAACAACCAATGGTTGCACCACCTTTACAGCACAATCCAAGCAGCACTTTCCAAAAGATGAGTAAATAGGACAAACCTCAAGACCAAATTGAGAGTCAAGAAGAAACCGCTAAGAACTCAAATGAGAGAGAAAAGGTTGTTAACCAGAACACCAAGATCCAATCTGAAAAACCTTTTGATTTAGAAGCTGAAATTGGTAAATTGAAGATAGCCATTCCTCTTTCAGAGCTAGCCAAGCATAACATTTATAAACAACAAATCAAGAAATCCCTTCAACTGACTCATAATAAAGACGATGTCAATGTATTGGATGACACCCCATAACTACTTTTCGGTCCAGAGGTTGATGGAAAGACAGCAGCTACTGGAATCCTACCTTTTTATGTCAGCTTGCATGTTCATGATAAGATATTACACAATGCAATGTTTGATTCAGGCGCTTCTCATAACCTGATGCCTAAGTCAGTAATGGAGAGATTGAATCTAGACATCACAAGACCATATAAGGACCTATTTTCATTTGACTCCAGCCAAGTTAAGTGTTTAGGCCTGATAAAAGATCTATGTGTGTCCCTTGTCCAGTACCCAAATAAGACAATTTTAATGGATGTTGTAGTTGCTGATATCCCACCCAAATATGGAATGTTGTTATCAAGATCATGGGGAGCCAAACTCCAAGGTTCCCTGCAATTGGACATGTCATATGCCACTATCTCTGTCTTTGGGCAACCCAAGAGGCTATACAGAGAATCACTCATGAAATACATGGTGAGCAGTGAAGAAAAACCTCAAAATTTCCCTATTTATGCAGTCCATTCTGATATGGATTCCTTCATTCTGTTCAATGATGATATAAGTCCAATGAGTGATAACAAATCTGTCATACTTGAACAAGATCTGCATATGAGTGAGCAACTAAGTTCCCAAGAAATCAAGATTGAGAAATCAATTGATTAGGTAATTCTAGAAGACAAACCAGATGAAAGACAAGAACTCCAACTTATAATCCCAAGTCATAGAGAAGATGTTGAAAATCCCCTAAATCAAGAGATCCTATGGTTTCTTGAGTTTGATGGATCAGTCAATAAATTAGGGGCAGGAGCTGGAGTGTGGATTCATAACAAACAAAGCAATCATGCAGAAGGTCGAGCCTATAGGCTTAATTTCAGGTGTACTAATAATATGGCAGAGTATGAGGCTCTTCTACTAGGCCTCAAACTGGTAAAATCCTTACAGGCCACAAAAGTTTCAATCATGGGAGACTCAGACCTTATTATTCAACAAGTGAAAGGCAATTTTGTCACCAATGACAAAAGGCTAAGATCATACAGGTCTGCTGCTATTGAAATACTTAAGGCTTTCACTGAATTTCAGATGACCAAAATATCTAGGACCCACAACCTTCATGCACATAGTTTAGCTACATTTGCCAGTACATGCAAATTGCCTTTTGAACCCAACCACTGCTTTACAACTGAGATTAAACACAGACCTTCTATCCCAAACAATATTAAAGACTGGCAGGTATTTGAGGATGACACACAGATAAATAGTTTCTTAACCTTGCAGTATGAATTTTCAGGTTTGAACATTGATGTTGATTCTGTAAAGGACACACAGCCACTGAGTGAACCGGACCAAACAACTATATCATTCAAAAAATCGAATCAAATACTCTGTCCAACAACCTTTGACAAGGAAAATATACAAGAACTTAAACAATTGCATTTTGATGAAATAACTGGTGCAGAGGCTGAAGTCATACAGCTAAAAGAAAATTTTCTACCAACAGGCCTAACTCCATTGGAGGACATTTTTGACTCAAATGATGTTCCTAGAAAACCAAAAATGCAACCCCTTAATGCTGCCATTGAAGAATGCAACATTGGAACTACTGAAAAACCCAAGATAATAAAATTGTCTGCCTCTTTACCTCCTGACCAGAAGCCTAAATACATTGACCTCTTTAAAGAGTTCCAAGATGTGTTTGCATGGAGTTATGAGGATTTGAAATCTTATGACACCTCTGTTATTCAACACACTATCCCTCTCAAGCCTAATCAAAAGCCATTCAAGCAAAAATTGAGAAGAATCAATCCTATGCTTCTCCCTTCAATTGAGAAAGAGGTGCAAAAAATGTTTAAAGCTGGTATCATAGCACCAATCAGGTTTTCAGACTGGATCTCAAACTTGGTCCCCACAAGAAAGAAAACTGGGGAGATTAGGCTTTGTGTTGATCTGAGGAATTTGAATCAAGTATCCCTTAAAGACAATTATCCCTTACCAAAAATGGATCACATTCTTCAATGAGTAGTGGGGGCCTCAAGAATCTCATTACTTGATGGAATTTCAGGTTTCAATCAGATCCTAGTCCACCCTGATGATCAAGATAAAACAGCTTTCACAACCCCATGGGGAACTTTCAAGTATGTTAAAATGCCTTTTGGGTTGAAAAATGTAGTAGCTATGTTTCAGAGAGCAATGGATATTGCTTTTACTAAAGAGATTCGTGACTTCCTTGTTATTTACCTAGATGATCTCACGCCTTTCTCAAAATCTGACCAAGAACATCTAAAACACTTGAGACAAATATTCATAACATGTAGGAAATATGGAATTTCCTTAAATCCCAAGAAGTCTCTATTTGGTTTGGAGGAAGGCAAGCTATTGGGTCATATCATTTCAAAGGATGGCATTAGAATTGACCCAGACAGAATACATGCCATCTTGCAAATGCCTCACCCAAGAAATATTAAATAATTACAAGCCTTCTTGGGAAAGATCAACTTTCTAAGGAGATTTATCCCAAATTTAGCAGAATTGATCAGATTACTAAACAACATGTTAAAAAAAGATTCAAAAGTAAAGTGGACAGTAGAAGCAAACCAAGCTTTTGAAGGTATTAAATTGGCCCTCACCCTTACCCCAGTCTTAACAAATCCTCAATTTGACAAAGAATTTATCATTTTCTCTTTTGCTTCCCAGCATACCATTGCTTCTGTCTTATTGCAGAAGGATGATCAAGGGAATGAAAAACCCATTGCTTTCTTTAGTAGAGCCCTTAGAGATGCACCTCTGAAATATTAGATCATGGAAAAGCAAGCTTATGCTTTGGTCAAGGCCATCAAAGACTTTAGGATTTACATCCTATACTCCCATGTCATTGCCTATGTACCAAATCCCATTGTAAAAGACATACTAACTTAAGAAAACTTAGAGGGAAGAAGAGGAAAATGGATTGCTAACATTTTAGAATTTGACATTGAAATAAGACCTACAAAATTGATAAAAGGGCAAGGTTTGGCTAAATTGATGTCTGAAGCAAACTTCCAAGCCTTGGACATTAACCAACTGGACAATGAACCGGAGCTGGCGACTCCAAAGATCAATGTAGCCTTTGAACAATCCCTGTGGTATTTTGATATCAGTTACATATTGCAAAACCTGTGTGCTCCCCCAGGGTTGTCCAGAACCAAATCTAGATTTTTAAAAATGAAAGCTTCAAGATTTTGTGTTATAGATGGTAATTTACTATGGAAAAATCATGAAGGTATACTGCTGAATTGTTTGAATATGGATGAGACTAACAATGTTATAAAAGAATTCCATGCAGGTGATTGTGGTGGACATTTGTACTGGAAGTCCATTGTAGATAAGATATTAAGGGCAAGTTACTATTGGTCCACTCTCTTCTCTGATGTTAAAAATTTTACCACTTCATGTCACAAGTGTCAAGTGTTTGAAGGAAAAAGAAAGTTGCTACCACTTCCCTTAAAGCCTATTGCAACAGAAAGGCCTTTTCAGCAATGGGGCTTGGACTTCATTGGGGAGATTCATCCTTCATCTTCATACTAGCATAAATGGATCCTGACAGCCACAGATTACTTTACTAAATGGATTGAGGCTGTTCTATGCAGACAAGCAAATGATTCTACTATCATTCAGTTCCTTGAAACTAATATTCTCTCCAGATTTGGTTGTCCTAACAAGATTATAACAGACAATGCTGCTGCTTTCAGATCCAAGAAGATGGTGAACTTTTGCCACAAATTCCACATTACTTTGGGCCATTCTACTGCATATTACCCTCAAGGCAATGATTTAGCCGAATCATCTAACAAAAGTCTTATCAACATCATTAAGAAGATACTGGAAGAGAATAAGAAAAATTGGCATAAGAAGCTTGTAAATGCTTTGTGGCCAGATAGGCTAACAACCAAGAGATCTATTGGGGTCAGCCCATATGAGTTGTTTTATGGAATGGAAGCCAAATTCGCTTCATCATTAGGGGTCCCTGTCATGAAGCTACTTCAAGAAAGTCAAGCTGAACCAAATGACATGCAAAGAACAATCAATCAGACTATCTGTTTACAGCAAACCAGAGATCAAGTGTACAGCAGAGTTCACGTCCGACAAGAGAAACTGAAGAAAGCCTTTGATAGAAGAACCAAGGCTGAAGATTTCTTTATTGGTGATAAAGTGCTTAAATGGGATTCAAGAAGAGAAGACAAGGGAAAGCATGGCAAATTTGACTCCCTTTGGAGGGGGCCTTTTGTTATTCAAGCAGTGAAAGGAAATAACACTTATTTCTTGAAGAATTTGGATGGCACTGAAGCTAAAGAGGGCCCTGTAAATGGCCGGATGTTAAAGCACTATTTTGATTACTTTCCATGTATATAGCATGGCTCGGCCCTGTACATTACCAGTTGTATATAGTATTTTCTTTCAGCATATAGATAGTTCAGTTTCAGAAGTATTGTAAATAAGCAGGAAAAGGCTTTTATTTCAGATGTTCCACAATGGTGACAGATTCCAGTTTTGAAATCCAAAGAGAAAACTTTCAGATTTGAGAAGAAGTCAAAAGCCAAGGCAGTCTGACCTGCTGTTCTTGGTCTTTCAAGTAGAAAAACCATCCCCAAGTGGAGCCACTATTAGCTACCTATACCAATAGGTTTCATTTTTCATGATTGGTAGGGGAAGTGCCAATATGATCTACTTTGGTGATGCAAAGATCTCATACTTTTGGGGAAAACACATATCTACAGTTGGTTGATGCTGTCCTACTTCTAAATGTGTGATCCAACAATCTAAACTGGGTCATGCCATGTTTCAATTTTTGTTGTAGATTAGAGGAAGAAATCTGTCCAAACTGTTCAATCTTGGCAGATGAGTAGTTAGGTAGAGAATGAAGGTTCCCAACTGTTTAATCTGGGGCCTTGGAAGCGATAAGGCTAGCCTTAGATAGGAAATCAAAAGAAAATGGAAAAAGAAAAGAAAAAGAGCAATTGAGGGTTTGCTAGTCTAAGTGCACCCTCCTTGAAGTAATAAAAAATGCTAGGCTATAGAATGGGTAGGTAGATGGGGTTACAGAAGCATGATTTCTTTCATATCACTGACCTGAGCAAAAGAAACACATGGTGGCCAGTGCAGATCTTCCTATTCAGCAGTTTTGTAGCAACAAAATAAAGCATGTCTAACTTCCCAATCATTCCCCATCAAACTCCTTGCTAACATCCCACTATTACCTTGGTTCATGAGAGAAATCAAACTCATTTGTTGATCCTTGTTGTATAGAAGAGCCACATTTCTTGTGTAAAAATCTTTTCATTTTGATCTACTCTCCTAACTAAGTTTGTTTCCTAAAAAACTTAGTCTTTGCTTCCTTTTTTCTATATCTCCCATCCAATACTAACTACTAACTCTATCTATACTTAACTCCCTATGTCCCCCTTTCCCTATTACTATATCACTATTGTGTATAAAAACCCAAAATATGTATATATCCCTCCCCTTTGGCATTATAGCCATATGTTCAAATATTGGAAAACCATGCAGAATCAAAGTCTTGTTGTATATGGTTTGTTTAAAGTCGGGAATTAAACTAACTCCTGGTTGGTTTAATAACCTAAACCCTACCCATATCCCCTTACAATCCCTTCACAATGCTTTACCCGCGCTATTTGCAAAAACATTGTTAAAACCCACTTTTTCCGCCTATCCAAAGTTTTTTGTTGCAATGCGCATTTCACAAAAAACAAAAGAAATTATTAAAATAATGCTGTCGGGTCCCGCCGTATTGTCCTATCACCTTTGCACCCCGTCAACTATCGGATCTAGGCCCTCCCATCCGATGGCCCACATCAATATCGGACCGCCCCCGATGCCTGTACGTTAGCACCCGAAATTTGTCAGAGGGTGACGTCAGGGCTCGGCCACGCGTCGCTCCCAAATTGTATCGGGAGGTCGCCTGCCAAAACCGCTCCCGTACTGTAAGCGGTCCGATGGAACCACTTACCGCTCTGGTAATACCGCCTGCCCACGTCATGCCCACGTCATGCCCATGTCATGCCAAGTCGACCCCGCATCAACGCCTAGCCCGCCATTGCTCCACTCTGTCTGCCACCTCATCAGTTCCCATGGACCACTCACAGGCCGCCACGTCACCTTGCCGTACCCGACCCCACCCAATGACGTCATGCTGACGTCATCCAAAAAATGCGCCAAAGCCCAAAATGTCCATATTTGGCCAAAAATCACGGTTTTTTCGCACTTTTCGACAAAAACCACTGTGCTCCCTGCATGCAATTTCACGACGTTCTCGTCGCCATCCTGCAGAAATTGATTTAGAGACCGTGGGCACCCTCAACTTGCCTACATTGCCACCATTTCCCGAGTTTACCAGGTATTTATCAAAGTTTCCCCTCCGCGCCTGGTTTTTCCCATAGTTCTCTGAGGAAATTAAGAAAAGAAAAAACACTGTAAGTTTAGCAAATCTTCAGGAATCATTGGTCATTCTCCACACTGTAAGCCCAATTTTACTTGCAGAAGTCCCCATTGTGTCCAATCTCCACAAATTTACAGTCAGTTTGCGCATTCGCAAACTAAAACCTCTGCTACGCAAGTCCACCAGGAAATCAACTCTTCAATCCCTGTATTTTCTCATTAAACCTTTTTTAGGAGCATTGCAACTTGTTTTCACCCTAATTCACCCTGTTTCCTCTGTAAATTGCCCTGCTACTGCAAAATTCATTGCTCTGTATCGCAGTGCCCAGAAAAACAAGTTCAAGTACAATTCAAAGTACCAATTGACTATGGAGACACCAGTGGCATTGAACATTCCACCTTTAAATGCCACACAAAGAGCTAGAATGGCAGGCCCTGGCTAATAGAGATTACCAGATGGCAGAAGTACTCTCACTGGACACCAAATATAATATTCATGTACTCAATGACCTTAAAGCCAAACATCTCAGTGGGAATGATATCCTAGGGATTTGGGACTCCAACTTGCCTATTTTCAATCTCCCTCAAGTCAATATCCTCCCAGACTTGATACATAGATGCAGTGCCAACTATGACCCATGTCAGAGAGCTGTCCTCAATTCCTCAGGCTCAGTTTTGTTCCATGTCACCCCTGAGGCCATAAATGAAATGCTACACTTTCATACTACAAGGCCATTGACTCCTCTCTCCATGATGAATTTGATAAAGAGAGGAGGCAAGTTGTCCAGTGCCCAAATTGTAAAGATCAATCAATTATTCATTCAATCAGGTTCTGAAACTGTGAAGACTCCTCCCATTGGAAATGTATATCTAAATGAGCTGGGAAAAATGCTTGTGGATATGATCAGTTATGTCCTGGGATACAGAACATCTGAGGATGTTGATGAAACCATTCTGGCCATGATGTCCATCTTCTCCCTTGGAAAGCCTCCTATTGTTCACTATGATTATGCTGCCTACATTGCCAATAAGATTCATGAGCAATTGATGAATCTAGAGAGGGAAAGGATATTTAGATACACTTCTTACATCTATCACTTGTTTCTATTCTATCAGCCTGATAGCTTCCCTATTACTCTCAAGAAGCTTGATGCCCAAGGGAACCAAAGGTCTGTAGTATTTTGGTCTTCAGTTTTCCATCACATCTCTTTTTCACCATATAATTACTGTGAATTCATAGACCTGTTTATCCATCCAGCCATGTCCTTGCTATTGAGTGCCCCTCCTCCAAGATTAACAGATGAGATGCAAAGGATCCTCCAGCTCTCAAAGGCCTACAGCATTGGGGATTGGTACTTTTACCAACACCATACAGTGATCAGAATATATGGTTGTGAGTTAGCCCCATATAGGCTACCAAGATATGTCCCTATGAGACTCTTTGCCTTAGAGTATTTCAGACAGTTTGGAAATGCAGACATGGTCCATTTCCACAACAAAAATAAGAAGGTACAACTAAAAGTCAGAAATCAGCTAGGCCCATTCATCTATAATAAAAGAGAAGAGGCATGGCAAGAAGCAGATAAGATCCTGCAACACCTCGGGTTGCAAACCAGTTTCCTCTAGATACCCTATGATCCCAATCATTTCATTAGTCTTAGAAGGGTCAAGTATAAGTTGGCTAGCTATGATCATGTCAGGCTGCCTCATATTGAAAAATATGCAAATCTGTTAAGATGGAAAGAGGGCACATTAGAAGAGGCAAGTACTAAAGAGGAAATACTACAAAAAGAAGCAAAGAATCTTGAAAAGGAAGCTGACTTGGAAAATTGTGGGCAGGTTTCCTCTTCTTATCAAGTTCAACTTGGAGCAGCTGCCTCATCCTCCACAGCCCCCCAGCAGGTAGCTCAAACTACTCCTCAGGCAGCCAGCACAGGTAAAGGAAAAGAGATGGAACAGGAGCAGCCACCCCCAACAGCAGAATAGCAGAAAGAGCAGCCCAAACAGCAAGAAAAAATGGCTGAGGCCCCAATATCTATAGAGCAACAGGCTCAGGAAAGTGTGCCTCCAAGGCAGGAAACAGTAGTGGATGCCTCGGTGCTCCAAACTCCATTAAATGAAGAGAGAACCAGAAGAGGGATAGAGAGCAGGAAACTCCCCTCACTACATCAACAAGTCAACAAGGGGAGAAAAGGCAAAGATTAAATCCTCTTTCTGAAGAAGAGATGCCTATTGGGCCATCCATGGGTATGGGCCCCCCTAGCATGGAAGCATCTACCAGTTCCTTCCAACAGGAACAAGAAAGAACACTTGGAGGAGAGGTCAGCTCCTCAAGCCAGCAAAGAAGGGCAGAATCCAACATAAAGCAGCAATTCATTGACATTAAGAAGAGGAATGAGCCAGTTAGACTCCAGCTATACAATCACTTACTCAAAATGGCTCCCACAAACCAGCAGAGGCTTATGTCAGCATATGACATAACAGAGGGGAAGATGACTATGAGTCATTTCATGCCTACTATGCTGCAGCCACAGTCAGCTGCAGATTACATAAGAACCAACCTCGAGGTATTTGCAAAAGACATCCACCCAATGGACCAGATAGAGCTTCATAAACAAACGGGTGAGATGGTCTATTCCACTCTTGCAGACAAAACCTTTCTTGCACACAAATTGCAAAATAGTCTCCATAATACCACTGCCCAATTAGAATTGGAGAAAGCGTCCTCTCAAGCCAAAGACAACAGGATTAGGTCTTTGGAAGATATCATTATAGAGCTTGGGCATGACCCAAGTGATCCCAAAGTTGTGCAGGCATTACTAAAGGAAAAAGAGGAAGATATAGCAGCTTTGAGGAAGATGGTCAAGATTCCAGCAACCCTTCAACCTCAAACAGAAGATGTTGCTCAGCAGAGGAAGGACCAAGATGTAGCAGCCATGCTGCTAACACTACACAAATAGTTGGTAGAGACAGAAGGGAGATTGGTAGCAACAGAGGGTGCATTACAGGCAGCCCTGAAACAGAAAGAAGGAGGCCAGACATCTCAGCCCCCTCAGCCAGTGATTAACCTTGAGGAATCTCCTCAAATTATCAGTCCTCCCACAGAACAAACAGCTGGGACAGGCCCTTCAACATCAGCACCAAATACAGTAGCAGCACCAGCAACAACATTAGGACAGGCACCCAGCCTTGATATGCAAAAGATGATGAAGGAGATTGAAGCTTTAGAAGCACAGATGGCAGAGCTGAATCAGACTAAAGAAAAATTGGCCACAGTTAATGAAAAATATGATAAATCCAAGCAAAGTGTAGCTGAAAGAACAAGGGAAGTAAGGGCTCTTGAGAAGAAGATAAAAGAACTGGAGAAAGAGCTCTCTCTTGACAAAGTGGTGGCTGAAATCAAGAAAGTCCTGTGGGCCAATATTGGTCAATCCATAACAGATCAATGGCAATATATAGAAACCATTCATGAGCACATAGATCTCATAGGCAGGGCCCACAAGGAAAGTCAAAGAGCAAGGGCATCTCTAGGCACTATGCCTGAGATAGCCAATAGGATGATCAATGTCCTGAATAACCGCACAGGCCCTCAGCTGGCAGCAATAGGAATCCCCAACAGAACTGACACCATCTTACTGGTGAAGAGGGTCCTCACTTTGAGAAATCTGGTGCAAACATTGGATAGAAGGTGCCAGGAAATGCAGACAGAGGTGAACAAATTCACAGAGAAATTTACAGCATTGCATAACAGAGGCCTTCCCAGCCTACTAAACAGTGCAGGTAGGTTGCTATCCCATGAAAACTATGCCAAAAGGGTAAATACATTTGCTACAAATCAGATCACTGCAGGATCAAGTACCCCAGAGGAAACAGGGCCTGCATCTGGGCAGAGTCTCTATGACAGAATAGAGAATTTGTTTTTTATCATGAATGAGATTAGACATCTGTTTGAAGTGCCTCCAAATTACTACAAATATACTGAGGCAGATGAAACATTAGGCACAATTTTGAGACATCAGTTGCCTACTCAGGAATGGTGGACAAGCATGATACAGACATTGCTGTGAGCAAACAGATTTTTCACCAAATTTTTGTACATCAAATTATAACTCATCATGTTCAGAAAATTGATACATTCAGTATGACTGGAGAGGAGTGGACAGAGCCAACTCAGCAGACAAATTTGGCCACTAAAGCAACACCGACAGATGCAGATGACAGGGCTGAGATAGTCGCACCTCGACCAAGCCATAAAGAGCATATCATTCAGAATTAATACAAAGTGCTCAACCGACTCAGTGGCCTCCAAAAGTCAAAAAGGTTTCTGACAGAACTGAAGGGTATTCATTGTATATTTAGAATAGCAATAACTTTCTTATCTGCTATTCTGAAAGTTGGTAAACGCAGTTATTGAGCAAATGACTCAGCGTTCAGATATTTTGTAAAAACCGATTGTATATATATCCCCTCGCATAAGCTTGCTGGGGTTGTTGATTTTCTCTTCTGGAGAACTTATGTTGTAAATTTCAGACTTTTAATACAGGGAGCTGATGGAATTTCTGAAGTTCTGAGTTGTTCTGATGTGTTGTGGTGTGATTGCTTACTGTTACAGGATTCCTGCATATTTCATGGCACAATAAGTTTCCTGAACCTTCTTGTTATGTATTTCATTCTATCATAATCCGCTTATGCTCTATATTTCACAGTTTAATAGCACAGAAAAAGAATAGTTCAGGATTTGTTCATTAAATACCCTGAACTCAATCTATGCTGTTATGAATGTTTCCTCCAGTATTAGTTATGAAAGTGTAATTCTTAGTTGCTTCACCTTCAGACTAAAACTTCACAGTGAGTATTATTCAGGAATTCAAATCTGCTCCTGAGTGATATATCCCTTTCTCACATCACCAGCTTAGTGAAAGACTCTTAGTTGCCTCTCACTGGCTAGACATATTTCATTTTCACAATTTTAAGTTTGTTTCATGATATATCTATATGGCCCTGCAGTTTTAGCAATCTTACTCAATATCTCAAACAACCCATAATCACAGACTCCATTGCCCAATGGACTGAACCTTCTGAAGATCTCATCTCAGCTACTGGAAGACATCATTCAACCAAAACTTTAAACAAAACTCCCACCTCATAACTAGCCTAAAATCCTCAAGAACAAAGTTAAAACTAAAAGAGAGAGCCCTCTCTGATTACAGGTGGGCTAGAACCTGTAATCCAAAGCTTGGTTAGTGGTTACCCCGGCCGTATTCCCTCAGGAGTCAAAGGGAACAACCTGGGTGTTAACATAAATGGCGACTCAGCTGGGGACCTGAATGAACTTCATAACCCCCTGTCTGATTCTTAATACTATAGATAAAACCTGAGTGACAGCTAGACAGCCTTATAAACTACCTCTGCTTTGCATTTGCAGGAGTATATAAAAGTTGCCTCAGTCAATCTTTATTCAGTCTTAAGTTCCATGCAGTTGTGCTATACTTGTTCAGTCCTTGTCAAAATCTTCTTAGAAAATTCTCCTAAAGAAAATCACAGAAACTGGCTCCTAAGAAGAAATATCACTATACAAGATCTAACCCAGATCCTGATCCATCACCTGAGTTCCAAAATCCAAACTTGATTTCAAGAATCCTTAAGAGACACAAATCAGAAGGGACTTTATCAGATTCAAGTTCTGAAGCAGGATTTCAAACTAATATTCCAACCCCTGCTAAGGTTTCTCTACATCCTCATACCACCGTTCCACAATCTCCTAGTTCTTCATCCACTTCACAAGGTCTCCTTTCAAACCCTCCATCAACTACACATACCCTTCTCATCCCCTTTCCTCCACTTGTCCCATTCGTTCCTGTTATCCCTATTGTCCCACCAAACATGGCTAATAGATATGCTCCACTGCAGTTACCTGCCAATCCAGGGCCTATGCCTCAAGATTACCAAAGCAAGATTTCATATTTTGATGGTACTGGCTCTTATCCAGCCCTTCAACATACTAAGAAAATGCAGGACTACTTTGAAAATTATGAGATAGATGATGATGGGGTTAGAATGAAAATTTTTGTGCAAAGCCTAACAGGAGATGTAAGATCATGGTTTAGGTCACTCCCAGCAAACTCCATAGCTGACCCTGAAGCCCTGTATCAAACCTTTATCAACAGATGGGAGAAGAAGAAGGATCCACTTCATATTTTATCTGAATACAATACTATCAAAAGAGGTCCCCAAGAAACTGTCTTGGACTATTGTGCTCGGTTCAACAATGTCTACAATGCTATTCCCCAAAATCTCAGACCCCCACCTGATCTAGCTCTATACACCTTTCCTGATGGGTTTGATTCAGATATGGCATACCAATTAAGAGAAAGGGCTCCCCGAACTTTAGCTGAGATGCAAGAACTAGCAGTTAGTGTAGAAGCCAACCTGATAGCTAGCAGAAATAGGACCAGAACTGAAAGGAAGACCACCTTCAAAGAAGAGCCTTCAGGCTGGGATCAGAAACTGGATGCAATAATCACTGGTATGCATAGGTTAGGTGACAGAGTAGAATCAGTTGAGAGGAAGTCATCATGGGAAGCACCACAGAATAATCCTATCAGGAATCCCAATTTTAGAAGAAATCAAAATCCTAATGTTGGCAAGGCCAGCCCTGAACCAGAAATTAGACCTCCATTCCAAGAAAACTATGCTGAAGCATCTACTTCTAACGAGCAGATAGATGATACCCACATCAATTTGATGGGCCTCAACAATGATCAGCAAGTCTTTCTGAGTCAAGAAGATCATGAAGATGAAGACATCAAGCAGTTCCAAACCAAGTCAGGTGAATCATTTGATTTCAAACAAGGCTATGACACAGCTGTTTTTGAAGTTCATAAGCAATACAAATTAAGAAGCAGAACTATAAATGTGACACAGCCTGAGAAAACAAAGGATAGCCTGCAGCCTAAGAAAGCTATTGTCACAGAGCCTACTAACAAAACTGATTCAATTACAAATGAAGTAACAGTTGAGGAGGTAACAGAATCATTTCCCTCAAAGCAACAACCAATGGTTGCACCACCTTTACAGTACAATCCAAGCAGCACTTTCCAAAAGATGAGTAAAAAGGACAAACCTCAAGACCAAATTGAGAGTCAAGAAGAAACTGCTAAGAACTCAAATGAGAGAGAAAAGGTTGTTAACCAGAACACCAAGATCCAATCTGAAAAACCTTTTGATTTAGAAGCTGAAATTGGTAAATTGAAGATAGCCATTCCTCTTTCAGAGCTAGCCAAGCATAACATTTACAAACAACAAATCAAGAAATCCCTTCAACTGACTCATAATAAAGATGATGTCAATGTATTGGATGACACCCCATAACTACTTTTCGGTCCAGAGGTTGATGGAAAGAAAGCAACTACTGGAATCCTACCTTTTTATGTCAGCTTGCATGTTCATGATAAGATATTACACAATGCAATGTTTGATTCAGGTGCTTCTCATAACCTAATGCCTAAGTCAGTAATGGAGAGATTGAATCTAGACATCACAAGACCATATAAGGACCTATTTTCATTTGACTCCAGCCAAGTTAAGTGTTTAGGCCTGATAAAAGATCTATGTGTGTCCCTTGTCCAGTACTTGAATAAGACAATTTTAATGGATGTTGTAGTTGCTGATATCCCACCCAAATATGGAATGCTGTTATCAAGATCATGGGGAGCCAAACTCCAAGGTTCCCTGCAATTGGACATGTCATATGCCACTATCTCTGTCTTTGGGCAACCCAAGAGGCTATACAGAGAATCACTCATGAAATACATGGTGAGCAGTGAAGAAAAACCTCAAAATTTCCCTATTTATGCAGTCCATTCTGATATGGATTCCTTCATTCTGTTCAATGATGATATAAGTCCAATGAGTGATAACAAATCTATCATACTTGAACAAGATCTGCATATGAGTGAGCAATCAAGTTCCCAAGAAATCAAGATTGAGAAATCAATTGATGAGGTAATTCTAGAAGACAAACCAGATGAAAGACAAGAACTCCAACTTATAATCCCAAGTCATAGAGAAGATGTTGAAAATCCCCTAAATCAAGAGATCCTATGGTTTCTTGAGTTTGATGGTTCAGTCAATAAATTAGGGGCAGGAGCTGGAGTGTGGATTCATAACAAGCAAAGCAATCATGCAGAAGGTCGAGCCTATAGGCTTAATTTTAGGTGTACTAATAATATGGCAGAGTATGAGGCTCTTCTGCTAGGCCTCAAACTGGTAAAATCCTTACAGGCCACAAAAGTTTCAATCATGGGAGACTCAGACCTTATTATTCAACAAGTGAAAGGCAATTTTGTCACCAATGACAAAAGGCTAAGATCATACAGGTCTGCTGCTATTGAAATACTTAAGGCTTTCACTGAATTTCAGATGACCAAAATATCTAGGACCCACAACCTTCATGCACACAGTTTAGCTACATTTTCCAGTACATGCAAATTGCCTTTTGAACCCAACCACTGCTTTACAACTGAGATTAAACACAGACCTTCTATCCCAAACAATATTAAAGATTGGCAGGTATTTGAGGATGACACACAGATAAATAGTTTCTTAACCTTGCAGCATGAATTTTCAGGTTTGAACATTGATGTTGATTCTGTAAAGGACACACAGCCACTGAGTGAACCGGACCAAACAGCTATATCATTCAAAACAGCGAATCAAATACTCTGTCCAACAACCTTTGACAAGGAAAATATACAAGAACTTAAACAACTGCATTTTGATGAAATAACTGGTGGAGAGGCTGAAGTCATACAGCTAAAAGAAAATTTTCTACCAACAGGCCTAACTCCATTGGAGGACATTTTTGACTCAAATGATGTTCCTAGAAAACCAAAAATGCAACCCCTTAATGCTGCCATTGAAGAATGCAACATTGGAACTACTGAAGAACCCAAGATAATAAAATTGTCCGCCTCTTTACCTCCTGAGCAGAAGCCTAAATACATTGACCTCTTTAAAGAGTTCCAAGATGTGTTTGCATGGAGTTATGAGGATTTGAAATCCTATGACACCTCTGTTATTCAACACACTATCCCTCTCAAGCCTAATCAAAAGCCATTCAAGCAAAAATTGAGAAGAATCAATCCTATGCTTCTCCCTTTAATTGAGAAAGAGGTGCAAAAAATGTTTAAAGCTGGTATCATAGCACCAATCAGGTTTTCAGACTGGATCTCAAACTTGGTCCCCACAAGAAAGAAAACTGGGGAGATTAGGCTTTGTGTTGATCTAAGGAATTTGAATCAAGTATCCCTTAAAGACAATTATCCCTTACCAAAAATGGATCACATTCTCCAATGAGTGGTGGGGGCCTCAAGAATCTCATTACTTGATGGAATTTCAGGTTTAAATCGGATCCTAGTCCACCCTGATGATCAAGATAAAACAGCTTTCACAACCCCATGGGGAACTTTCAAGTATGTTAAAATGCCTTTTGGGTTGAAAAATGCAGGAGCTACATTTCAGAGAGCAATGGATATTGCTTTTGCTAAAGAGATTCGTGACTTCCTTGTTATTTACCTAGATGATCTCACACCTTTCTCAAAATCTGACCAAGAACATCTAAAACACTTGAGACAAATATTCATAACATGTAGGAAATATGGAATTTCCTTAAATCCCAAGAAGTCTCTATTTGGTTTGGAGGAAGGCAAGCTATTGGGTCATATCATTTCAAAGGATGGCATTAGAATTGACCCAGACAGAATACAGGCCATCTTGCAAATGCCTCACCCAAGAAATATTAAATAATTACAAGCCTTCTTGGGAAAGATCAACTTTCTAAGGAGATTTATCCCAAATTTAGCAGAATTGATCAGATTACTAAACAACATGTTAAAAAAGGATTCAAAAGTAAAGTGGATAGTAGAAGCAAACAAAGCTTTTGAAGGTATTAAATTGGGCCTCACCCAAACCCCAGTCTTAACAAATCCTCAATTTGACAGAGAATTTATCATTTTCTCCTTTGCTTCCCAGCATACCATTGCTGCTGTCTCGTTGCAGAAGGATGATCAAGGGAACGAAAAACCCATTGCTTTCTTTAGTAGAGCCCTTAGAGATGCACCTCTGAAATATCAGATCATGGAAAAGCAAGCTTATGCTTTGGTCAAGGCCATCAAAGACTTTAGGATTTACATCCTATACTCCCATGTCATTGCCTATGTACCAAATCCCATTGTAAAAGACATACTGACTCAAGAAAACTTAGAGGCAAGAAGAGGAAAATGGATTGCTAACATTTTAGAATTTGACATTGAAATAAGACCTACAAAACTGATAAAAGGGCAAGGTTTGGCTAAATTGATGTCTGAAGCAAACTTCCAAGCCTTGGACATTAACCAACTGGACAATGAACCGGAGCTGGCGACTCCAAAGATCAATGTAGCCTTTGAACAATCCCTGTGGTATTCTGATATCTGTTATATATTGCAAAACCTGTGTGCTCCCCCAGGGTTGTCCAGAACCAAATCTAGATTTTTAAAAATGAAAGCTTCAAGATTTTGTGTTATAGATGGTAATTTACTATGGAAAAATCATGAAGGTATACTGCTGAATTGTTTGAATATGGATGAGACTAACAATGTTATAAAAGAATTCCATGCAGGTGATTGTGGTGGACATTTGTACTGGAAGTCCACTGTAGATAAGATATTAAGGGCAAGTTACTATTGGCCCACTCTCTTCTCTGATGTTAAAAATTTTACCACTTCATGTCACAAGTGTCAAGTGTTTGAAGGAAAAAGAAAGTTGCTACCACTTCCCTTAAAGCCTGTTGCAACAGAAAGGCCTTTTCAGCAATGGGGCTTGGACTTCATTGGGGAGATTCATCCTTCATCTTCAGGCCAGCCTAAATGGATCCTGACAGCCACAGATTACTTTACTAAATGGATTGAGGTTGTTCCATGCAGACAAGAAAATGATTCTACTATCATTCAGTTCCTTGAAACTAATATTCTCTCCAGATTTGGTTGTCCTGACAAGATTATAACAGACAATGCTGCTGCTTTCAAATCCAAGAAGATGGTGAACTTTTGCCACAAATTCCACATTACTTTGGGCCATTCTACTGCATATTACCCTCAAGGCAACAGTTTAGATGAATCATCTAACAAAAGTCTTATCAACATCATTAAGAAGATACTGGAAGAGAATAAGAAAAATTGGCATAAGAAGCTTGTAAATGCTTTGTGGCCAGACAGGCTAACAACCAAGAGATCTATTGGGGCCAGCCCATATGAGTTCGTTTATGGAATGGAAGCCAAATTCCCTTTATCATTAGGGGTCCCTGTCATGAAGCTACTTCAAGAAAGTCAAGTTGAAGCAAATGACACGCAAAGAAGAATCAATCAGATTATCCGTTTACAGCAAACCAGAGATCAAGTGTACAACAGAGTTCAGGTCCTACAAGAGAAACTGAAGAAAGCCTTTGATAGAAGAACCAAGGCTGAAGATTTCTTTATTGGTGATAAAGTGCTTAAATGGGATTCAAGAAGAGAAGACAAGGGAAAGCATGGCAAATTTGACTCCCTTTGGAGGGGGCCTTTTGTTATTCAAGCAGTGCAAGGAAATAACACTTATTTCTTGAAGAATTTGGATGGCACTGAAGCTGAAGAGGGCCTTGTAAATGGCTGGATGTTAAAGCACTATTTTGATTACTTTCCATGTATATAGCATGGCTCGGCCCTGTACATTACCAGTTGTATATAGTATTTTCTTTCAGCATATAGATAGTTTAGTTTCAGAAGTATTGTAAATAAGCAGGAAAAGGCTTTTATTTCAGATGTTCCACAATGGTGACAGATTCCAGTTTTGAAATCCAAAGAGAAAACTTTCAGATTTGAGAAGAAGTCAAAAGCCAAGGCAGTCTGACCTGCTGTTCTTGGTCTTTCAAGTAGAAAAACCATCCCCAAGTGGAGCCATTGTTAGCTACCTATACCAATAGGTTTCATTTTTCATGATTGGCAGGGGAAGTGCCAATATGAGCTACTTTGGTGATGCAAAGATCTCATATTTTTGGGGAAAACACATATCTACAGTTGGTTGATGCTGTCGTACTTCTGAATGGGTGATCTAACAATCTAAGCTGGGTCATGCCATGTTTCAATTTTTGTTGTAGATTAGAGGAATAAATCTGTCCAAACTGTTCAATCTTGGCAGATGAGTAGTTAGGTAGAGAATGAAGGTTCCCAACTGTTTAATCTGGGGCCTTGGAAGTAATAAGGCTAGCCTTAGATAGAAAATCAAAAGAAAATGGAAAAAGAAAAGAAAAAGAGCAATTGAGGGTTTGCTAGTCTAAGTGCACCCTCCTTGAAGTAATAAAAAATGCTAGGCTATAGAATGGGTAGGTAGATGGGGTTGCAGAAGCATGATTTCTTTCATATCACTGGCCTGAGCAAAAGAAACACATGGTGGCCAGTGCAGATCTTCCTATTCAGCAGTTTTGTAGCAACAAAATGAAGCATGTCTAACTTCCCAATCATTCCCCGTCAAACTCCTTGCTAACATCCCACTATTACCTTGGTTCATGAGAGAAATCAAACTCATTTGTTGATCCTTGTTGTATAGAAGAGCCACATTTCTTGTGTAAAAATCTTTTCATTTTGATCTACTCTCCTAACTAAGTTTGTTTCCTAAAAAACTTAGTCTTTGCTTCCTTTTTTCTATATCTCCCATCCAATACTAACTACTAACTCTATCTATACTTAACTCCCTATGTCCCCCTTTCCCTATTACTATATCACTATTGTGTATAAAAACCCAAAATATGTATATATCCCTCCCCTTTGGCATTATAGCCATATGTTCAAATATTGGAAAACCATGCAGAATCAAAGTCTTGTTGTATATGGTTTGTTTAAAGTCGGGAATTAAACTAACTCTTGGTTGGTTTAATAACCTAAACCCTACGCATATCCCCTTACAATCCCTTCACAATGCTTTACCCGCGCTATTTGCAAAAACATTGTTAAAACCCACTTTTGCCGCCTATCCAAAGTTTTTTGTTGCAATGCGCATTTCACAAAAAACAAAAGAAATTATTAAAATAATGCCGCCGGGTCCCGCCGTATTGTCCTATCACCTTTGCGCCCCGTCAACCGTCGGATCTGGGCCCTCCCATCCGACGGCTCACATCGATATCGGACCGCCCCCGACGCCTGTACGTTAGCACCTGAAATTTGTCAGAGGGTGACGTCAGGGCTCGGCCACGCGTCGCTCCCAAATTGTATCGGGAGGCCGCCTGCCAAAAACTGCTCCCGTACTATAAGTGGTCTGATGGAACCACTTACCGCTCTGGTAATACCGCCTGCCCACGTCATGCCAAGTCGACCCCGCATCAATGCCTAGCCCGCCATTGCTCCACTCTGTTCGCCACCTCATTAGTTCCCGTGGGCCACTCACAGGCTGCCACATCACCTTGTCGTACCTGACCCCACCCAATGACGTCATGATGACGTCATCCAAAAAACACGCCAAAGCCCAAAACATCCATATTTGGCCAAAAATCACGGTTTTTTTGCACATTTCGACAAAAACCACTGTGCTCCCTGCATGCAATTTCACGACGATCTCGCCGCCAACCTGCAGAAATTGATTTAAAGATCGTGGGTGCCCTTAACTCGCCTGCATTGCCACCATTGCCCGAGTTTACCAGGTATTTATCAAAGTTTCCCCTCCGCGCCTGGTTTTTCCCATAGTTCTCTGAGGAAATTAAGAAAAGAAAAAACACTGTAAGTTCAGCAAATCTTCAGGAATCATTGGTCATTCTCCACACTGTAAGCCCAATTTTACTTGCAGAAGTCCCCATTGTGTCCAATCTCCACAAATTTACAGTCTGTTTGCGCATTCGCAAACTAAAACCTCTGCTACGCAAGTCCACCAGGAAAACAACTCTTCAGTCCCAGTATTTGCTCATTAAACCTTTTTCAGGAGCATTTCAACTTGTTTTCACCCTAATTCACCCTGTTTCCTCTGTAAATTGCCCTGCTACTGCAAAATTCATTGCTCTGTATCGCAGTGCCGAGAAAAACAAGTTCAAGTACAATTCAAAGTACCAATTGACTATGGAGACACCAGTGGCATTGAACATTCCACCTTTAAATGCCCCACATAGAGAGCTAGAATGGCAGGCCCTGGATGACAGAGATTACCAGATAGCAGAAGTACTCTCACTGGACACCAAATATAATATTCATGTACTCAATAACCTTAAAGCCAAACATCTCAGTGGGAACGATATCCTAGGGATTTGGGACTCCAACTTGCCTATTTTCAATCTCCCTCAAGTCAATATCCTCCCAGACTTGATACATAGATGCAGTGCCAACTATGACCCATGTCAGAGAGCTGTCCTCAATTCCTCAGGCTCAGTTTTGTTCCATGTCACCCCTGAGGCCATAAATGAAATGCTACACTTTCATACTACAAGGCCATTGACTCCTCTCTCCATGATGGATTTGATAAAGAAAGGAGGCAAGCTGTCCAGTGCCCAAATTGTAAAGATCAATCAATTATTCATTCAATCAGGCTCTGAAACTGTGAGGACTCCTCCCATTGGAAATGTATATCTAAATGAGCTGGGCAAAATGCTTGTGGATATGATCAGTTATGTCCTGGGATACAGAACATCTGAGGATGTTGATGAAACCATTCTGGCCATGATGTCCATCTTCTCCCCTGGAAAGCCTCCTGCTGTTCACTATGATTATGCTGCCTACATTGCCAATAAGATTCATGAGAAATTGATGAATCTAGAGAGGGAAAGGATATTTAGATACACTTCTTACATCTATCACTTGTTTCTATTCTATCAGCCTGATAGCTTCCCTATTACTCTCAAGAAGCTTGATGCCCAAGGGAACCAAAGGTCTGTAGTATTTTGGTCTTCAGTTTTCCATCACATCTCTTTTTCACCATATAATTACTGTGAATTCATAGACCTGTTTATCCATGAAACCATGTCCTTGCTATTGAGTGCCCCTCCTCCAAGATTAAAAGATGAGATGCAAAGGATCCTCCAGCTCTCAAAGGCCTACAGCATTGGGGATTGGTACTTTTACCAACACCATACAGTGATCAGAATATATGGTTGTGAGTTAGCCCCATATAGGCTACCAAGATATGTCCCTATGAGACTCTTTGCCTCAGAGTATTTCAGACAGTTTGGAAATGCAGACATGGTCCATTTCCACAGCAAAAATAAGAAGGTACAACTAAAAGTCAGAAATCAGCTAGGCCCATTCATCTATAATAAAAGAGAAGAGGCATGGCAAGAAGCAGATAAGATCCTGCAACGCCTCGGGTTGCAAACCAGTTTCCTCTGGATACCCTATGATCCCAATCATTTCACTAGTCTTAGAAGGGTCAACTATAAGTTGGCTAGCTATGATCATGTCAGGCTGCCTCATATTGAAAAATATGCAAATCTGTTAAGATGGAAAGAGGGCACATTAGAAGAGGCAAGTACTAAAGAGGAAATACTACAAAAAGAAGCAAAGAATCTTGCGAAGGAAGCTGACTTGGAAAATTGTGGGCAAGTTTCCTCTTCTTATCAAGTTCAACTTGGAGCAGCTGCCTCATTCTCTACAGCCCCCCAGCAGGCAGCTCAAACTACTCCTCAGGTAGCCAGCACAGGTAAAGGAAAAGAGATGGAATAGGAGCAGCCACCCCCAACAGCAGAACAACAGAAAGAGCAGCCCAAACAGTAAGAGGAAATGGCTGAGGCCCCAATATCTATAGAGCAATAGGCTCAGGAAAGTGTGCCTCCAAGGCAGGAAACGGTAGTGGATGCCTCGGTGCTCCAAACTCCATTAAATGAAGAGAGAACCAGGAAGAGGGATAGAGAGTAGGAAACTCCCCTCACTACATCAACAAGTCAACAAGGGGAGAAAAGGCAAAGATTAAATCCTCTTTCTGAAGAAGAGATGCCTATTGGGCCATCCATGGGTATGGGCCCCCCTAGCATGGAAGCATCTACCAGTTCCTTCCAACAGGAACACGAAAGAACACTTGGAGGAGAGGTCAGCTCCTCAAGCCAGCAAAGAAGGGCAGAATCCGGCATAAAGCAGCAATTCATTGACATTAAGAAGAGGAATGAGCCAGTTTGACTCCAGCTATACAATCACTTACTCAAAATGGCTCCCACAAACCAGCAGAGGCTTATGTCAGCATATGACATAACAGAGGGGAAGATGACTATGAGTCATTTCATGCCTACTATGCTGCAGCCACAGTCAGCTGCAGATTACATAAGAACCAACCTCAAGGTATTTGCAAAAGACATCCACCCAATGGACCAGATAGAGATTCATAAGCAAACGGGTGAGATGGTCTATTCCACTCTTGCAGACAAAACCTTTCTTGCACACAAATTGCAAAATAGTCCCCATAATACCACTGCCCAATTAGAATGGGAGAAAGCGTCCTCTCAAGCGAAAGACAGCATGATTAGGTCTTTCGAAGATATCATTATAGAGCTTGGGCATGACCCAAGTGATCTCAAAGCTGTGCAGGCATTACTAAAGGAAAAAGAGGCAGATATAGCAGCTTTGAGGAAGATAGTCAAGATTCCAGCAACCCTTCACCCTCAAACAGAAGATGTTGCTCAACAGAGGAAGGACCAAGATGTAGCAGCTATGCTGCTAACACTACACAAACAGTTGGTAGAGACAGAAGGGAGATTGGTAGCAAGAGAGGGTGCATTACAGGCAGCCCTGAAACAGAAAGAAGGAGGCCAGACATCTCAGCCCCCTCAGAAAGTGATTAACCTTGAGGAATCTCCTCAAATTATCAGTCCTCCCACAAAACAAACAGCTGGGACAAGCCCTTCAACATCAGCACCAAATACAGCAGCAGCACCAGCAACAACATCAGGATAGGCACCCAGCCTTGATATGCAGAAGATGATGAAGGAGATTGAAGCTTTAGAAGCACAGATGGCAGAGTTGAATCAGACTAAAGAAAAATTGGCCACAGTTAATGAAAAATATGATAAATCCAAGCAAAGTGTAGCTGAAAGAACAAGGGAAGTAAGGGCTCTTGAGAAGAAGATAAAAGAACTGGAGAAAGATCTCTCTCTTGACAAAGTAGTGGCTGAAATCAAGAAAGTCCTATGGGCCAATATTGGTCAATCCATAACAGATCAATGGCAATATATAGAAACCATTCATGAGCACATAGATCTCATAGGCAGGGCCCACAAGGAAAGTCAAAGAGCAAGGGAATCTCTAGGAACTATGCCTAAGATAGCCAATAGGATGATCAATGTCCTGAATAACCGCACAGGCCCTCAGCTGGCAGCAATAGGAATCCCCAACAGAACTAACACCATCTTACTGGTGAAGAGGGTCCTCACTTTGAGAAATCTGGTGCAAACATTGGATAGAAGGTGCCAGGAAACGCGTACAGAGGTGAATAAATTCACAGAGAAATTTACAGCATTACATAACAGAGGCCTTCCCAGCCTACTAAACAGTGCAGGTAGGTTGCTATCCCATGAGAACTATGCCAAAAGGGTAAATACATTTGCTACAAATCAGATCACTGCAGGATCAAGTACCTCAGAGGAAACAGGGCCGACATCTGGGCAGAGTCTCTATGACAGAATAGAGAGTTTGTTTTTTATCATGAATGAGATTAGACATCTGTTTGAAGTGCCTCCAAATTACTACAAATATACTGAGGCAGATGAAACATTAGGCACAATTTTGAGACATCAGTTGCCTACTCAGGAATGGTGGACAAGCATGATACAGACATTGCTATGAGCAGACAGATTTTTCACCAAATTTTTGTACATCAAATTATAACTCATCATATTCAGAAAATTGATACATTCAGTATGACTGGAGAGGAGTGGACAGAGCCAACTCAGCAGACAAATTTGGCCACTAAAGCAACACCGACAGATGCAGATGACAGGGCTGAGATAGTCGCACCTCGACCAAGCCATAAAGAGCATATCATTCAGAATTAATACAAAGTGCTCAACCGACTCAGTGGCCTCCAAAAGTCAAAAAGGTTTCTGACAGAACTGAAGGGTATTCATTGTATATTTAGAATAGCAATAACTTTCTTATCCGCTATTCTGAAAGTTGGTAAACGAAGTTATTGAGCAAATGACTCAGCGTTCAGATATTTTGTAAAAACTGATTGTATTTATATCCCCTCGCATAAGCTTGCTAAGTTTGTTGATTTTCTCTTATTGAGAACTTATGCTGTAAATTTCAGACTTTTAATACAGGGAGCTGATGGAATTTCTGAAGTTCTGAGTTGTTCTGATGTGTTGTGGTGTGATTGCTTACTGTTACAGGATTCCTGCATATTTCATGGCACAATAAGTTTCCTGAACCTTCTTGTTATGTATTTCATTCTATTATAATCCGCTTATGCTCTATATTTCACAGTTTAATAGCACAGAAAAAGAATAGTTCAGGATTTGTTTATTAAATACCCTGAACTCAATCTATGATGTTATGAATGTTTCCTCCAGTATTAGTTATGAAAGTGTAATTCTTAGTTGCTTCATCTTCAGACTAAAACTTCACAGTCAGTATTATTCAGGAATTCAAATTTTCTCCTGAGTGATATATCCCTTTCTCACATCACCAGCTTAGTGAAAGACTCTTAGTTGCCTCTCACTGGCTAGACATATTTCATTTTCACAATTTTAAGTTTGTTTCATGATATATCTATATGGCCCTGCAGTTTTAGCAATCTTACTCAATATCTCAAACAACCCACAATCACAGACTCCATTGCCCAATGGACTGAACCTTCTGAAGATCTCATCTCAGCTACTGGAAGACATCATTCAACCAAAACTTTAAACAAAACTCCCACCTCATAACTAGCCTAAAATCCTCAAGAACAAAGTTAAAACTAAAAGAGAGAGCCCTCTCTGATTATAGGTGGGCTAGAACCTGTAATCCAAAGCTTGGTTAGTGGTTACCCCGGCCGTATTCCCTCAGGAGTCAAAGGGAACAACCTGGGTGTTAACAGAGTCATATCATAGTGACACTCAGCTCATGTTCACCCTAGAGAGTTTGTCAAAGTGGGTAAATGTGGGAGGGGTAGTTACACTTTTGTTAACATTTAATCATAATCAAGATTGTGTTTTGGTACAATTTAGCCCTAACTTGTAACTTGTGTTGTGATCCTAAGCTCATGTGTAGCATGTACGAGACCTCATGGAAGCTATGAGCACCAACTGTGTTCAAAAATCACGAGTTCCAACCCAATAGGAAAATTACACGCTTCAAGTTTACTACTGTGAACTATAAACCACAATGCTCACTCTACGTAGTGTAGTCAAAATCTAAAAAACTACAACCTGTTGGATATCTCTAACCTACTGTGCGATATCACTATCCATCAAGGTTTAATCCCACCTCGTTAGTGCAAAAACAAGAGTTTTTATAACTCCAATTTATTGGGACGACTAATGGGTCCCAAGAGGGATTTAACACCTAACATACTATGTTGATATTTTAATGGCCAATGGAATCACTTGTGTACAAGTTTCACCAAGGATCCAAAGATCTAATGCCCCAACCTCTCTAGCCCTCTGGTGGAGACTTCACTTTAGTGGAACCTTGTACTAAAATGCCACACAATTATGTCCTCCTCCCCTTTTCAAGGAATGCATTAGTTGTGCCTTGATGCAATGATTTAAATATGAAATATATGAGTGCCCAAGAATCGATCTCGATGTCTTCTCGACGTCTTCACCTAAGACACAAAGCTAAAAATCTTGGCACTTCTCTCTTTAGTATCAAAATTTCAAACCTTCCCCTATCTAGGATGATTTTTGAAATTAGAACTCGTGCTATGATAGGTACATGAGTCAAGTGCTCATGCTCACAAAGCATTCATATGGGTATAAAGGAGACCAAACCATCTACACAGTGTATAAGAAAACATAATTTAACTCATTTCTATTACTCAGGTAGGATGCATTTACATAGAATTTACATGGGATTTCTCTTTCTCAAGGTATCATGCTCTCTGTTGAGTTGTTTCTCCTCCGAGCCCATTCAACTCCTAATCCAATTTCTACTAATTCACTCTAGTATTGGTGCTACATTCCATGAAATATTTTAGCAGAACCAAAACTGTTTGAAAATTGGTCCAAACACTACTAACTCCTCAACCTAACACTTTCCATCTTTATGAAGGCCCAAATGTCGATAATAACTCCTCAACCTAACACTTTTCATTTTTATGAAGGCCCAAATGTCGATAATACCAACTCAATAAAAACAAACTGGGGACGTACATTCTTACTTGGAACTTCAATTACGTCAAAAGCTTCCTATTATAGATTTTCCACAAACTAGGGATGTACATTCTTACTGGGAACTTCAATTACGTCAAAAGCTTCCTATTATAGATTTTCCACACAAATTACATTTGACAGATTTTCTTTCCCATTAGAAAATTTCCTGACTCCCTGGATATAGTAATAAATGAGTTGCCTAAGATTGATTCTCTTACATCATCCCACTTTCTAATTAATGATTCTACATTGATGCAACCATCTACTAAATGAGAAATCAATCGATCCAACTATCCAATGATGCAACTATTCAATTGATTTAATATGTAGTGATACAATAAGTTTCATATCCAACATTGCAACATGCAACACAATAATATGGTGCTATCGAATTTGATATGAAGTGAACTTCAAATGTAAACATTTCCATGTAAATTGAAATGGCTAAGATTGATAATGGAATAAATAGGAATGCAAACTCTGTTATCTATTAAGAAAACATGGCCACGAGAAAGGGAGCGATGATTTTAGAAATATAGAAAAAGACAAACATGATATCTGGCTAAATCTTCCACTCAAGTCTAATCCTTAATGTTCATTGATTAAATAGAAATAATAATAATAACATTATGTGGTCATAAGTGAGGATGTAAAATTTCATCCATTAAATGTGAAAATTTACATACACACATCATCTCTTTATATTTTTATTAGTCCCTGCCTAGGACAGAGAATACACAAGTTGGAATTATAATTTTTATGGGTGATAACCACACAAGTTGGAATTATAATTTTTATGGGTGATAACTTTTAAAACTTTATTTTCCATCATTTATATGTAAATAATTTTTTATTTTTTTATTTTTTTTTAAAAACACCAACTACTTCCACTCAAACAAACACCTGTTAAACTAAAAACTATAATCATAAAGATGGCATTAAAAATAAAACAATGCCAAATGGTCTTATTCCAAATATAAAGAAGTAAGAATGAAGCACAAAATTGATAAGTGTAAATAATTTAATAATAAAAAGAACAGATGTTTATAGTTGTTCTGCAAAATGTTTAAAATTTCAGCATTCCTTTTGGCACAAAGGCTAAAGATGAGCGTATGTAACAACGGAAGGAAGATGAGTGTGTAACAATGGGAGCTGATCAACATTTTAATTGACAGTTGGACCAGAAGAAGGCAACAACACATACATTTCCCATACAAACACCCCATCCATGCTAAAATCCTAACTAGATTCATATATCGTGATATCCCCGGCATTCAAATTTAAAAATTTAATTAAAAAAAAAACGATTTACACACCATCCCTACAGAAAGCATGCCCGTCTCTGCTGCGTCGGCACCTAGTGTGGTTGCGATTGTGAAAACAAATTCTGCAGGCTGTGATAAATGTAATATGCCTCTTACGACAAACTACAAAATATATTTTGGACTGCCTAGTTTTTTAGCGTTTATTTATTGATTCACGCAAATGTCTCTTATCAGTTGGAAGCGCAGAGCTTTTCGTGGTCTCTCGCAGATTTATTCGAACTTCTGTAATAACTTAAAAATCAAGACTAAGAGAAGAGAATACTAACGGACGGGTGGATTTATTTAGAGAGAAATTAGACTCGAAGAATTATTGGAAAAGTTTCCAAAAAGTGGCGGCGAAAACAATTAGTTTTTTAATAAATTGTAATAATAATATCTTTTTATTAATTTTTTCTAATAAATTAAAATAAGAGTTGAGCAACGAAATTGTAAAGCTATTCACATTTTTTTCTAATATTAGTTATATCAACCAAAAATATTACTAAATTATGAAATTTTGGCCATTCATAATTTAAAATTTTGAAATTCCTTCACCTCAATTCCAATATAGACCCGCCCATGAACTTAATTAATATGGACTACTTGCTTGATAATGGGAATATGGTTTGCTGACATAGTTTAGTGTTGATCATTGAATTTTAGTTGTTAAATTACTAATTTCTAATGTATCTATAATATTTAGATATACACTAGTTTATAGTTTTAGTGTTTTTATTATAAATATTATATGCTAAGTTTAATTTTTAATAAATGAAATTACTTTTGTTGTTAAATTTTTAAAAATTGTAGATTGTAATTATTAGTGTTATTATTATTTTTTTTATTACTGGAAACTTAATTTTTTTTTTAACTTTAGTGCCATTGTTGATCATTTATTTTCATATTATTGGATTAGTTATTAAAATGTTTTAATGATGATATTACTGTTCTTTATTCATACTTGTAACAAATATGTAATATGTAACTTGGTGTTAGACTCGTTAATATTTAGGGGTCTCTCTAATATGAAATCTCAATTAAACCTCACACCATTTGGAGTAGGAGCCCCATCAAGAATACGGTCCAATTTATGAAAGAGTGGGTTTTAGTGGTATGCCTTGACTATGATGACACATAGAAATATGGGCTCATGACCTTGGTGAAACAAATGTGTAACTCTTTGAAGAGTCAAGTGTAATGTATGAGAGGTTCTATCACAACAAGGGGGAAGTAAGCGAGCCCCTTAAAAGCCTGTAATAGTACGCAACTTGAAAGGAACAAATGAGCATAAAAGGGATCATAAGTTAGCCAACAAAATAGTTCACAAGATAACCATGATTGAAGTACATAACAACACACATTCAACAAGATTCATACTAATGAAAACGAATTAGTTCATAATATTTAGCATAAATGAAACAACATATATTGCAAACATAACAAGAATAGTCCTACTATATTCAGAATATATGCATGAAAATGTGTCATCTCCGAGCTTTTATTAAAGTGAAAGTCTCAAACATACATATACAATTGATAGCACAATACTCCTAATAGTGCAACATGAATCCAACACCTACTTCTCCAAAGAAATATACTCCCTCTATGCTAAAGGAGAAGCTAGGGCTCTTGACAAAACTCCCTAGATTTCAATCATAGCCAAAGACTGGCCAAAAGCCCTTTTCATGAGTTATGAAGGTATAATTATAACAAATGAGATGACTAATAATCTTCCCTTTTGGACGCTTGGACTTCCCTCATGCATCTCTGAATTCTTTCAACCATGACCTTTAGAATTCCTTACAAAATGACTTTTCACATCCCACAATTGACACTTGGAATTTCACTTACAAATTAATTACAAATAGAATATTACAATATTTATCATACCCATATAAGACAAAATTGGGTAGAGTCAATTAAACAAGCCTAATAAGACAACAACATGTCAAGCTTGAGTTTGGGGAAACTCCAGCTCAACCACTTCAACTTGTAGCTTCTCGGTCACATGGTGATGCCAAGATTTATACTATGTGATAAATTCCCCAAACTTTGTGATAGGATTAGGTTGGAAGCAGACTCTTGCCTCCATTACATCTGGGTACATGATCTTCAAGTCAATTTGCATTTCCTTCTTTAATAGCAATAACATGGTTTTTATCTTGGCAGGGCCACCAATATACTTCTGCATATCATGTTTATTCACCTCTAAATATCCCTTGGTAGTGATATTCTTGAAGTAGTCCAAGTATTCCTCCATTTCCTGTTTGAGCTTTTTTATGCCTTTAGCTTCAATGAGTGTGTGGAATGAAGGGAACTTTTGTGACTTCACGATGAAATCCACACTATTGTACAATCATGCATAAGAGTACTAAATGCTGGTGATGAAAGTGACAAACTACATATTTCTCTGAATAATCATTTGAAATTCTGCCTTCTCCAACTCAACTTGCTACCTTGTTTTCTTCACAAACCCAGGAGGTCCACCTCCAAACTACATTCCCCACTAATGCATAGCAATGATGACTACATGGACGACCTTGAGAGCTTTAGCATTCTCTATATATTTTGTCTACATGTTGTATAGGTGGATAATTTCTTTATGCATGATGACTAGCTCCTCATAGAGGTTCTTCATACTGTCTCCCAATGTCGAAACTTCACCAAGTATGGATGCCTTGAGTTCTTCTAAGTACATATGTGCTAGAGATACTTTATGAACCTCTGCATAGAGATTTTCAATATATTTCTTTGCAACCTCTAAGTTCTTTTCCATTTGTCTATTCTCGATCATCAAATACTTTGTGTTTGACATGGAAGCTCTTGTGAAGGCCAAGTTGGCTACATAAATAACTTCTAGATTCTTCCTGGTATCCATCATGATCACCTTTTCTTTGATAAATGTAGGATGTGTAAGGTCATCTAGGAAGTGCTTCTTCCTTTCCTGTACGATCTTCTTCTAAAACTCATCATAAGTTAAATTGTAGATATCCATCATCGGACCTTCATCAAGAGGAGAAATTTCTTCTTCCTCACCTAGAGCTTGTCCTTTTGCAAGAGGAGATGGAGGCTTGGTGATGATTTGAGGCATGGAAGTCATGAGATCAACATCTTGATTTTATTGCTCTAACTCTATCTCAATGTCTTGGATCACTATCAAATCTTTGATTTCCCAGGCAAGTTCTTTGTCTTGCAGCTGCTTACTTTCTTCTTGAAGTAACTTCCTTTGTTCATCTTCCTCAGCTTGCTTCAATGTTTTTTCTTCCTCCTCTCTCTTTCTCCTTTCTTCTTCTTATCTTTGCCTCTCTTCTTGCCTCTCTTCTTTCCTTTCTATTCTTTCTCTTCCTTAATCCTTAATTCTTCGTCTTTCTTCTTTCCCATCCTCTTTCTTTTTGCTACTATGGCCATTTCTAAGATGATTGGTATGCTTTCCCTTTGTGGCTTTTTTATTCTACTAGATTGTGCACAACCTTCTTTCTGCTTCCCCTTTTCACCCACTGGGTTGTGCCTCACTGATGGTTCAACTTCTGGAGTTGCTTCTTGCTGAGGAGTAACTTGCCATATACCTGCAAAACTGACTGGTATGTGGGGCTTGGATGCATTATAACCATTCATAATCTTTTCCTCCTCAGGCCTAGAATAAGTCTCGCTCGACCAACTTGGATGCATTATAACCATTTTTAATCTTTTCCTCCTCAGGCCTAGAATAAGTCTTGCTCGACCAACTGAAATGTACCTTTGCATAGTGTTACTGGAAAAAACACTTTTGATCGTACGGATGGTATTCCATGCAATCAAATGCAAATTTATCTTTCTCTTTATCATCGGTCTCAATAGCCTTAATATCCTTAATCTCATACGATCCAATTTGCAAAGGAAGAGTGGGCCAAGGTGCTTTCTTCTTCCTTTGCAACAGTCTTGAAAAAATTATGGAAAGATGGTAAACTACTTCTTGCATGACCAATTTGTTTATGGCATACCTCAACAACAAATGTGAATATTTCTAACCACTGAACACCCTGAGGTAAGTGTCATCCAGTGAGGCAAACCAATCGACAAGTTCCTCTACTTCTTACATTTCCACTCGAGACATGCAATGTGGATCTTCCTCAAATATCATCTTATACAATGGTATGAGGAAGTGACTAGACAACTTCTCCATGACTCCTTTGTAGCTGCATTCTGAAAGAAACCTACAGTAAATGTGTACATCAGGCTCCTTTGGTGACCAAGTCCAACTCATTCCAGGAAAATAATTCTGAGCACATATGACATCTAGCAAGTAAGAATGCATGTAAAACCTGACTTGCTTACCCTTGGGAGGGTTCTTGGCATCGTTTACATGGATCTTTAACTTTTGAGCAAACAAGTCCAACCAATTGGATGCTTTCCCATCATTCACCACCTGATGCTGTAAAAATTCCTAGCCTTTGGGAAATGTAATAATACTCTTTTGACCATAGATTTGTCAGCATAGAACTATCAAGTAATGGAATTATTTTCTTATAGATTTGGTCTTGTAAGTGTTGACGGGATTCTATCGGAATTTGGATGGCTCTTTCACCCAACCTTTGGTGACATATTTAGTGCTCAGGTAACTGGTGACTGCATAGAAGTGAGAATCCATGTAGGTTTTTCGAAAAGGTAAGTGATACATAAGATGAAAATCATGTGTCATGAATGAGGAAATCCTTTGTCTGCTCACACTACTGAGGATCATGCTCTTTGAATCAATATATGACAGGATCCATTTCATAAATTTTGTGCAAGGGAAAACTTGATACTTGCATGGAATATTACACAACCCTAACTTATGGACATTAATATAAACCTATTTGTCTTCAAGATCTGCTTTATAATCCGTTTTCGTGAATGCATCCTTAAATGTATGCCATGTTATGTGTAAATATCTCTTAATGAACAGTTGGGTGTCTGAGAGAACTAGCATGATGACTGGGCTGCTTTCAAATGATTCACTAGTACTACTCCTTGTGGTGTCCTTGGAGGAATATCTCTTTGGTGCCATGATGACAATAACTAATAGAGAGAGATAACCTCAAAATCTGTAGTACTTGTTTCAAAAGATGCACTCATGGAAAACAAAATTAGCTGAAGAAATCAATCTATTCTAAAAGAACAAGACAAAAACATAAAGACTGAAGGGAAGTATTACGCAATTTATGGACTGGGGGTTAGAGACTTAGGTCATGAACTGCACATTGTGTAGTATCAACAAACAAGGTGACAACAAGAGGCTTGAGATTGTGCAATGCGTAGTCCCATCCAAGCAAACTAAAGGAAGAGGTTATGCATTGTGGAGTCTTAGTGGATAGGGTTGAGAGATAAGGTTTGACATTACGCAATGCACAATTAGGAAACATAGTGATTATATATTGTGTAGTCCCAGAGGCCAAGCATGAGGATTGAGCCCAGCAAATGAAAATTGCGCAATTGGAGAGGGAAAGTGCTGGACATGATTGCACAGAGCTGTCTAGGAAGGAGAGAGAAAATATCAGATCTGAGTGTTGGGGTAGGAAGGAACGCATATCGGGTTAAGGGTAAGATAGATTAGTGAAAACTAAGTTCTAGAAACAAACATGCAAAAGGAGAAAAATGAACTAAGTTACCCAACAATGATAAATATTGGTGGGAAAAAGGAAAGAAGTTAATGCGACATCTAGAAAATGTGACCGACATACTAGATCATCACTTGTACAAGCTAATGCTAGTTAAAATTCTAGCTACTATGAAAATAAATATGAAAAATAACACTCATAGAAGGAAAAAGCGACAAAAGAGACTAACAAAGCGACACAAAGTGACTCATGTAAAACTTACCCAAAAAAACACCGCAAAATTAACCAAAAGTTCCTTGATCTGGTTTGGAAGGTTAGAGATCCAAGAACAAATGTGAAAATGAGCTCTAGAGGAGTCTATTATATAGACCTAATCGGGCTAGGGTTTCTGACACAGATGCCTAAAATCAAGGAAAAAGTGCCACTTGTCTAAAAGTCAGAATTAGCAGCTTAGTGGACTTAACCAGACATTATTTGGGTGACTCCTTTTTTTAGGTAAGCCAACTCTGATTTTTGGGAAACTGCCTATTCACACTAGTAGAAGCGACTACACAATTCCTAGGCTTAAGGGATTATGTAGTTCCTTGCCTTATTGAATTGCGCAGTTTTTTAGAGGAATGGAAGCTCTTGCGTAATTTTTGAGCTCAATACTCATTTGCCTTATATGCTTATGCACTTTTGATCCTCAACACCCAACGTAATTTCCAAAGGAAGTGGATTGTGTAGTTCCAAGAGGGAAGACCGACAATGCTAGAAGGTTAAGGAAGGAGATGGCTTGTGCTAGAAAAATTTTAGATTAGGGTAAAAACAAAACATCACAAGCATTGCATGCAAATATAAGTCTCCAAAATTGACATGAATAATTGACGACAGTGAAAGATCAATCCTATAGATAGAAGGTAGGATTTGAAATAAATGCATGCAATTTTTTTTGGAGCGGTGGTTATAGCAACTAAAACACTTGTCGAAACACTGGTAGAACTCCAACTTTCTATATGGGCCTTATATATTGTAAACCATGTCCAAATATTCAGGAAGTATTGTTCACTTCATCGATCACCATAGCTTATTTACTTAGCTTGAGTTATAGAGAGAGCCCTAGGTAACATTCTCTTCATCGGTGGAACACTTAAGATAAGCAAGTCAACTTTACTTGTTTCAATTGGGCACAAGGAGTATACATATATACAAGTGGAAAAAGACTATTATATTCTAGGTTTTCATATCTGGTGTTGCTCTGCTACTAGCAGGCTCGGATGGTAACCCGACAGAGTCACTTTAGGAACAAAAACATTTCTCTGCTACTACCAAGCCTAGATAGTACCCCGACAAAGTTGCCTGCTTCACCTTCCTATGTAGGAATCCTTTCTCTTCTTTGACCCCTTATTTTAATTATATATATTTTATTCATAGAAATATCCATCGACACTTATTATTTCATGGGGAGGAAGAGGGATCCCCACTTATTGAGAGTAAGGGAGGTTTTCCATTTAGAGAAGAATATTTACACCTTTGGAATATAGTCCACTTGTCTAATTTTCCTCCCCTCACTCTTCTCCTCTTAGTTGACAAGACAAAAATGACCAATCATAAAATTTATTAGGAAATATATTACTAGTTATAGATTTAAGCATCACAACTCCACTGAGGCTCTATCCAAGAAAGAACGTATTTTCCATCAGGGTATCATCGACTAAAAGGTGCAAGGGCCATGCAAAGAGAAGGAATAAACATAAATAGAAGCAGTAATAGTGTTACAAAGTCATCTTGAACTTCAAAATGGTTACATCGTAAGACAAACATAGGTCTCATGCAAAACTTTATTTACAATGGGAGGAAAGACAAGGCAGGACACAAAATCAAGCAAAAAAAAATAAACAAAAGAAAACTAATCCTATTGCTAAGATAACCCAAAAATAGGCTAGGGTCACAAAAAATGAAACTTCCAGCATAGCCACCAAAGCATAGAATGAGCTATGTGGGAAATGGTACCAATGGCAGAAAGATCATCGAGAATAACAACCAACGAGAAAGATAAAATGTGAAACTCTTCAACATCCGAAGACTGAAAGTAAATGCAGATAAATATAATAATAAATCATATGCCACATATTTTGTTGATGAATTATGGTGTTTGTGCAAATTCCTACAAGTTTTCATACTAAAGAACTCTTCCAAACTTTCAAACTCGGAAAACATAAGGAAAATGAAAACATTGTATTTCATAAACAGGCTTTCCCGACATGCTTCCTCTAATGATTGAAAAATAGGATCATGAAAAACAAGTGAAGGATGTGAATATTGCAAGATATATTTATTTTCAACTTTTGTGATTGACTAATGAGTCTCCTTAGAAGAAAGAGTACTATTCTAATCATGCTTGGGACTAGCATCAAAACTACGAGAAACTGACATAGCCATCAATCTAGGTTGGAGTGCCTAGAAGACTTACGGTAGTTCCAAGACATCATAAGATAGATCATCGAAGACCGATGGCTTTGAAAAATCAACAATAGGGGATACAAAGTGATCAATATAAGATTCAATCAATAGATGGAGACAACCGTGATCAAATTTTTCTTGTGTGGAAACAAGGAAACCTCCTAATCTTATGAATTGTAGATAGGGAGTGATTGAAAACAAGAGAACCCATTCTTTATTCCTAAAAACTGATAAGATGAGGGATGAGGGAGATCATAAAGAGAAGGTTTTTCATCAGCTTGTTCAAATGTGAAACTGACACTTTTTGAGTCATAAGAATTAACATTATCAAAAACAGATTCTTCAAAAGATACAACATATATGATAGAATTGTGGAAGATGTTAGGATAACGAGGAAGAGGTGAGAAAGGAGAAACATGAACTTTCATAGAATAATATGTTTCAGAAATAGAATCCCACACATATTCATTATGAATTATATCACAAGTCTCTTGGTTGACACTGACTCCATCCTGAACTTGATCCTCACAAACATAAGAAGAAACGATTGGAACAAGTGGATGTTACAACTCAAACTTAAGAGGATCAAAGGAAACCACAGGTGGAGGATGGGAAGAGAAAATATCATTGGTCAAAATGACTTTGAAACTCACAGTAAGATCTTGGACATGTGAGGTAGGAGAGGAAGATGGTAAATCAATAGATAAACTTTCAAGTTCTCCAACCTAAACCTGCATACATGGAGTCGTTTGATGAGAGGAAGACAAAGATTCACTTGGGACAACAACTTCTTTGATCGCATATTTAAGAGATCCATAACCAGTTTATGTTGGGGGGATTTCAAACAATTGATATTCTATTGGATTGATTGAAATATGAACAAGAAATTTGATTTTCTCTTTCCTAAGATCCTAGTCAACATTGTCTTCAGAAAATTCAAAATAGAAATGAATGAAATGATCGTGAAAGTCTTCGAGAGATTCATGAGGTCATTTTCAAAGACACGTGATTTTCTTGTAAACATATTTGTAGTCATACATGTCAAAGGCGTGATAAAGATCCTTGACAAGATGTTCAAAAGAGTGAATTGAAGTGATTGACAATGCGTAGCATCATTCCTTAACACGCTCCTCAAATGTGATGGAAAACATACTACAAGTAGTGTCTTCACAATGAATTTTATGATGAGTGTAGAAATCAAGGAACCAATTTGTGTGCTCGAGAATGGTTGTTTCAACCCTACCAAAACTTTAAATTAGAAAAGTCAAGAATTATTCGAGTAGGAACTTTTAGATTTGTATTTTGGGAAAAACATGACAGGGTTAAGATTTGGGAAGTAACCATTAAATCATAAGGAATGTTCAAATAGAATTCATGGGCTTATCTTGCCATTTGTCCCTCCTTCTAGCACCATAAATGTTGATGGTACTAGACTTGCCAACATTAAAGAGATCTCCTCGATATGAAGCCCCAGTTAGACCTCACACCATTTGGAGTGGGAACCCCATCCAGAATATGGCTTTCTTGCCAAAAGAGTGGGTTTTAGTGGTATGCCTTGGATTTGATCATGCATAAAATGATGTGTTTGTGACTTTGGTGAAACAAGTGTATAACTCTGTGAAGATTCAAGTGCAATGTATGAGAGGTTCTATCACAACAAGGGGGAATTAATTGAGCCCCTTTAAAGCCTATAATAGTAAGTAGCTTGAAAATAACAAACGGTCATAAAATCGATCACAAGTTAGCCAAGAAAATAGTTCACAAGATAACCATTATTGAAGTACATAACAAGACACATTCAACAAGATTCATACTAATGAAAATGAACTAGTTCATAAGCTTTAGCATAAACAAAATAACATATTGAAAACATAACAAGAATAGTCATACAATATTCAAAAAATATGCTTGAAAACGTGTCGAATCCAAGATTTTATAAAAGTGAAAATCCTAAACATACATATACAATTTACAAACCACTATCTCACCAATAGTGGAACATGAATCCAACACTTACTCCTCCAAAGAAGGATACTCCCTCTATTCTAAAGGAGACACCAAGGATCTCAACAAAACTCCTTAGCTTTCAATCCTAGCCAAAGACTGGCCAAAATCCCTTTTCATGAGTTATGAGCATATATTTATAGCAAATGAGATGACTAATCATCTTTCCTTTGTGACTTGTGGACTTCCCTCATGTATCTTTGACTTTTTTCAACTATGACTTTTAAACATCCTTACAAAATGACTTTTCACATCCCACAATTGACACTTGGAGTTTCACTTATAAATTAATTACAAATAGAATATTAAAATATTTCTCATACCCATATTAGACAAAATTAGTTAGAGTCAACTAAGCAAGCCTAATTGGACAACAACATCTCAAGCTTAAGTTTGGGGAAACTCTAGCTTAGCCACTTCAACTTGTAGCTTCTTGGTGAAGTAGTGATGCCAAGATTTATATTATGCAATGACTTCCCCAAACTTTGTGATAGGATCAAGATGTAAGAAAACTATTGCCTCCATTGCATCTAAGTACATGGTCTTGGATCCAGTTTGTGTTTCCTTCGTTAACAAGAATAACATGGTGTTTATCTTGGCAAGGCCACCAACATACTTTTACATATCATGTCTTTTCACCTCTAAATATCCCCTGGTAGCGATATTCTTGAATTGGTCCAAGTATTCCTCCACTTCCTATCTAGCCTTGTTTCTACCTTTAGCTTCGGTGAGTATGCTGAATGGAGGGATATTTTGTGACTTTACCACAAAATCCACACTATTGTACAATCGTGCTAAAAGTACTGAATGTTGGTGATGAAAGTGCTGAGCTACTTATTGCTCTGAATAAGCATTTGAATTTCTGCCTTCTCCAACTCATCTTGCTACCTTATCTTCTTCACCAACTCAGGAGGATCTGCACCTCTATACTACATTCCCCACTCATGCATAACAGTGATGGTTGCGTGGAAAACTTTGAGAGATTTAGCATTATCTTTACATTTATGTTGCATGTCGTGCATGCAGACAACTACTTTGTGCACGGTGACTAACTCATAGAGGTTCCTCATAGTGTCTCCCAATGCTGATACTTCACCAAGTATGGCTACCTTGAGTTATTCTAAGTACATCTATGTGGGAGCTTCTTTCTGAACCTCTGCCTAGAGTTGTTCAATATGTTTCTTCACATCCTCTAAGTTCTTTTCCACATGTTTGCTCTCAACCATAAAATAATTTGTGATTGACTTAAAGGATCTTACGAATGCCAAGTTGGCTGTGGAAATAACTTCTGGATTTTTCCTAGTATCCATCATGAAATTCATTTCTTTGATAAACATAGGATGTGTGAGGCTGTCCAAGAAGTGCTTCTTCTTTTCCTTTATCATCTTCTTTTGCATCTCATCATAATTTAAACTATAGATATCCATCACTAGACCTTCATCAAGAGGAGAAATTTCTTCTTCCTCACTTAGAGCTTTCCCTTCCGCAAGATGAGATGGAGGCTAAGTGATGATATGCTGTGTGGAAGGTATGAGATCAACATCTTGATTTTGTTGCTCTACATTTACCTCCATGTCATGGATCACAATCAAATCTTTGATTTCCTAGAGAAGTTGTTTATACTCCTACAACTTCTTACTTTCTTCTTCAAGTAGTCGGCTGTGTTCCTCTTCTTCGACTTCCTTCAATGTTGTTTCTTACTCCTCTCTCTTCCCCCTTTCTTATTCTTGTCTTTTCCTCCCTTCTTGTTAGTTTTTTTCTTTCTCTTCCTTCTACCTTAATTGTTCCTCATGCTTCTTCTTCATCCTCTTTATTTCTACTGCTATGGCCACTTTCAAGATCATTGGGTCTTCTTTCCATTTGCAACTTTGTTCTTTTGCTCGATTATGAACAACCTTTCACTTCCCCTTTTCGTGTAATGGGTTGTTACTCAATAATGGTACTGCTTATATAGATTTTTCTTGTTTAGTAACGTGTGATGTACCTGCAACGCTAACTGGTGTGAAGGGATTGGACACATTATGCAAAGTCTTAATATTTTCATCCTCAAGTTTAGAATAAGTCCCACTCGACCAACTAAAATGTATCTTTGCATAGCGTTTATTTCAAACACTCTTGGGATTGTACATATGGTATTCCATGCAACTGAATTTGAATATCTCTATCTCTATTCCCTTGGGCTCAACAACCTTAAGATTATTTATCTCATACAATCCAATTTGTAAAGGAAGAGTGGGCTAAGGTGGTTTCTTCATCCTCTGCAACACTCCTGAAAAACTTGTGGAAAGAAGGTAAGATACTTCTTACATGAATATATTTTCAATGGCACCCCTCAACAAAAAATGTGAAAACTTTTGACAATCAAACACCTTGAGGTAAGTTCCATCTGGTGAGGCAAACTAGTTGGAATGTTTCGCTACAACTTCCATAGCTTCTTGAGACATGCAAGGTGGATATTCCTCAAAGATCATCTTATACAGTGGTATGAGGAATTGATCAGTCAGCTTCTCCATGACTCCCTTATAGCTTCATTTTGAAAGAAACTTGTGGTAAATGTGTACAATAGGCTCCTTTGATGACCAAGTCTAACTCATGCAGGAAAGGATGTTTGAGAAAATATCACATCTAGCAAGTAAGAAAACATGTAGAACTTGGATTTCTTACCCTTTGGAGGGTTGTTAACATTGGTTACATGGATCTTTAACTGTTGAGCCAAAAAGTACAACCAATTGAATGCTTTCCCATCATTCACCACCTGATGCAGTAAGAAATGCCATCCTTTGAGAAAGGTCCTAGTATTCTTTTTATCATAGATTCGACAACATAGAACTATCAAGTACTGGAATGATTTTCTGAGAGATTTGGTCTTGTAAGTTTTTTTGGGTGTCTATTGGAATTTGCATCACTACTACATTTGGGTAGAAATTCCGACTGTGGAATTCGACATAGTTCCTAAAATTGAAAAAGTGTCAGAAGTTAAATGATTTTTTTGTTTTTGTTTTCTAAAATCTTGAATACCATTGAATATATGACGGAATTTATTTATTGTCAAATATTCAATGGAATTCCCTATCCCATCCACTAGTACAAAATGACTAATTAGCTACTAAAAAGTGACTAAAATTTTCATATAAACGACCATTTTTCAGTCAGTGACCAATAGTAGCTAATTTACAATATCTTATAATGCGAGCAACTTTTAGTCATATTTTTCTTGTCCATTAATTGGTTGTCTCAATTTTATCATCTAGTAGTATATTTAGTCATAAACTTGGTCATAAATTTAGTCATTGATTTAGTCATTAATTGCCATAATTAATGACCAAAGATATAAAAAATATAGTACTATATGATCACCTCAGAAAAGCAATTAATGAACAAAGAAATATGACTAAAATGTTAGTTGTGTTATAAGATATTGTGAATTCGCTACTAATGGTCATATATATGAAAATTTTAGTCATCGTTTGAAACCAATTAATGACCAAAGAAATATGAATAAATTTTGGTCTTGTCATAAGATATTGTAAATTAGCTATTAATAGTCGTATATATGCCAAATTTAGTTGTCATTTGTAAGCACAAATTTATCATTTGTAGTATTCATTTGTATTTTGTTGGTAGTTTCATGTTCATTAGATAAATGACCAATTTAGTCATATATTCATTTTATTTATGTTCATCATTAATTAATGTAAATTACTAATTTAGTAGTTTTGGATTGATTTTATGTGTTCATTATTAATCAACATAAATTAATTAATATTATTTTGCGACTAAATAAAAAAAATGCCATACAATGTGCATGTTCATCTAATATGAAAATGTAAAGTTACCTATGTTAATTACAATACTAAGCAATATCAAGTGCAACTATAAATAATTTCAACCACATAAATTATATTATATGAATTGTTAAGTATTACAATATGAGTTTCTAGTTTAATATTGGTTGGACTACAATTTACAAATAAAATATTGTTTCATCACTTCAAAACATTATCAATGTGTTGTCAAGGCATTACAGGTGAATTTACCAACTTTAAAGACTTGATCGCGAGTCTCTATGTATGCATCTTATGCAAGATATTGGCTCTAAGGGTATCACAAGACCAATTCTCTTCTCTGTTTCTCTCTTTTCATTTGTCGCTCTAGGGTCATTGTTCTCCTGTTTCTTCAATTCTTGCTTTTTACCATCAATAGTGAGTTCCTTTTCTGAAAACAAAAGAAGATACAATGCAAATTGTAAGACATGAAATACGATGAACATTATAATATAAAGTAAAGTAGAATATAAAGTATTTATAAGATATATACCTCAACATTAGCAATGTGAAAGCCATTTTCTCCCTTAAAAGAAAGAAAATCGAACACGTTTTCTTCAGTTGGGCGATAGTGGCCATTATGTGGCCAGATGACCTATATAAAAAAAGCAAATAAAACATCACCATAGAAAAGAACACCCTAGTAACTTAGTATTCAACTTTTAGGGAAAGCTTAAGCACAATCATGCCAACTAAGTTATATGCTAAAAAACTAAAGCTATAGATAATTTGTGAAAACAAATAATTTGAGGTGTGATGTCTAATCCTTGTCATTTTATTCACAACAAAATTTTATTCTCTAACACATGAACTCGATCATGTATATGAACAACATGCGCTCAAATAACAACATCAAAGTAAACTTTTCTAATAGTCATGATTTTTTTTAACAAAAAAAAAATAAAAGTATTTCAATCAATATCATGTAATAATAATTTTATCTTCAAGGTTTTGATGTTGTTTAAATGGACATGATACCAAGTATTTTCAATTTCATAGTTAAAATAAAAAATAAAATCAAGAGAAACGCTGGAAATACAATCAAACAATAAAGAGATGATAGAATGGAATGGACATTGCAATTATAAAAAAAAAAAATTACCTATCCACCAATGTCTTGTCTGGCATTCCTAAAAAATTTTCTTGCCCAAAATAACCGTAAGGTGAAATAATCAAAACATTACAAACCATATAAATCCCTACTAGAATCATTTCCAAAGTCGATGGCCCAGGTCCGTGAAGGATCTAGAACAACAAATGAACCATATCCAAGACATGCTTTGCATTGTCTCCCCATCCTTTTTCAAATCACATTTCTTATACCTTGCCCACACCAGATTCAAGTAACAATCAAACAAACGAATTTCCATTTGTTTTTATCTTTTATATCTATAAACTCTGAATATGATTTGTTTCATGAACATATTAATTCATATTTAAAGCCTTACTCTCATGAGAAGGTATCAATCAAGTAGGACATCAGAAAAATCAATCTCAATGAGGTCCTCAAACAATTTCTACAACATAAATATTTTTCTTGCTGTGATATCTTGGGTAGAAAAAAGAGCATATCTATAAAATAAAAACCCATATATTACTCATGTTCAAACTTTGTATATGGTGTATTCTGAGGCAACTTTTAAAGATGTTCCTCTACCTTTACCAAAGCAGAATATAGCCTGGTTAAACTCTGCATCCTTTCGTTCAACATCAATTTCAACAAGAAAAATGTCACACATTATTCTTTTCGATTTCTCAACATGATACATATGATAAATTTAAATTCACATAAAACCAAGGGTAAACCCTTTTCTAACCAAATCAAACAAACAAACAAACAAGGCCTATAATAAAACTTCACACCTTAGTAATTACTCTTCCATGTGATTAAGCTAAAGGTGAGATTCTTTGAATCCTCTATAGGTCATATTTAATGGTATATTCATATGTTTACCGTGATGTCAATTTGGTGCTAAAAGTAATATATAAATCTAGGAACTTATTATCAGTGAAATTCAAGTATAACTCAGAAATACAGTGCCATCGCAAAGTAGTGGAGAGAGAAACATCTTCATAATTAGGCTTCTCTATTTTAGTTTGATTTCAGTTGAATTTAAATTTGAATATATAGTTTTCTTGAAAGAATTGAAATAGAAAGATAAGAATCAAAATGTCCGTATGAAATTTTAATAAATTCATATTATATATCTCTAAAATAGTGAGGCCATTCTTCTCTACTATTTGATAGACATTTATTGTGCGTAGAAGAATATTCAATTAGCTATCAAACACAATGATGAAATTTATTAACTAGGGAAATAAAAATAACATGGTTGCGGTATTTGTGTGCTTGAAGGAAATCTAACAATGGTTGCATGCTTTATTTATCATCAAATAGTCTTGAAGACAAATGTTGGCTCAAAAATTGAACTCCATCACCAATGGAAGATGGTCATGTTTGGAAAGGAATGGATGCATTGAAGGGCTCAAGGTCTAGCTCCAATACTTAGCTATCCTTGTCATTGCAAAATACAAATTTGTCATCATTTTCTTATCCATGTAAAAAGAAGAGAAAGTTTGTATTTGTGCACCTATGATGGTATATGGAAAAGAGAGCACTAGTGTATCCTAGAGAACCATATCTCTCTCCTCCAAAAATACTAGTGTACCCTCAACACTATCATACAAGCCACTAAAGGATGACATTGTTCATTATAATTAACACTATTGTATAATTTTCTAACTCCAACCCTCCTAAAGGAAGAGAATTGTGGTTGGAACACTATCCAAACTACATGGATAAACTAATTCAAAAGACATGGAAAAGAAAAAACCTTGAAAAGCCATGAAATTTACCTAAGGGATAGGAATAACACTATCTTGAGAAGCAATTTAGCAAAGAAAACATTGCCCATAACCTTCTTCTTATTCCCATAATTATCCTCTTTCTGAAAATGCACTAAATCCTACTTAGAATGCTCCCAAACACAATTAAAATGGTTTTCATGGTTGTGGTAGCTCTTGTTGTGAAGAAAATGAGTGATAGGAAGAGGTTTCATACAGGCAAAAAAAACAACCAAGACAACAAATGTTGATTTCAGTGCTAGACTCAATTCAACTCATTTCTATCTGAATGATTGAACATCGTAAAGACATCTTAACCTTAAATTTATTAAACTTGGAGAGAGGAAAAAAAGAAAAATACAAATCATTTAATATATGTGTGTGTGTGTGTTGAAAATGGAAATAGGAAAATCCTGATTTAATTTTCCCTTGAATTAAATTAGGAGAAAATTGTAATTATGCATCATAAGACAACAAGAATGAGTTAACTAATTTAATTTCACTTAGTTGGCCCAATTAATTCGAATTGAGGGCCTAACTTGAGTCATGTCAAGTCTTTCCTAAATTTTAGGATCCTAAGTTAAGTTTAATTTGAGTTGTAATAGTTTAATTTAGTTAAACTGAGTTAATGTCAGTTAAACTAGTTCCAACTGTTGGAGGAAGTAGTAATAGGTCTAACATTGGGGTGAAACTTCATCAGTTCAACCATTTAACTGATAAATCAACCATAATTAACTCACGAATGCATGAAATTTGAGTTACCTAGTTCAGATTAGAGTTCAAGTGTAGTGTACTATCACTTGTATAATTTTCCGAGTTGTACAGGTGGTGCATATAGTCAGAGAAGGGTCTATAGGGATTGGGTAATTCAGGATGGGGATTTCCAAAATTAATAGGAGGCTAATTTCTTGAGAAACAACACAAGGAAATAGGATCTTGGAAGGCAACAAAATGGGCTAACTATTGGCCAGAGTCAGCTTGTGAGGCAGTGAGATAGATTCTACTTGTGTAGAGATTGTTTAGGATGAACAAGCATTGCATTTTATTCTCTATTTTTATGATCTAATGCAATATACAAATAGGAAGGGGCATTGAGAACAAAATATTTCCACTTAGATAAATATTTAAGCACATGTGATTAAATCTTGTCTCATATTTATGTTGTGATTTATTGATTGATTAAATGTTTTCATTGATGAGTAGAGTAGATTCAAGTATTTTGGTTTAGAAAATTACATAATAATTTTGAATCTACAAGGAATTTCTACATGGTATCAAAGTTATAATCACAATAGACAAGATAATTTAAATTTTGTGTAGGAGGTTCTTATTACAAGATCAATGTTGTAGGTTTTCTCCAGGACTGAGAAGATAAATTCCACCAAACTTGGGCTCAAGTTTTGTTTGGAAAGAAGCAAATTTTTTTTGGCATGGAAGATCCATATGGAGGTGGCATTATTACAAATTTGTCATCATTTTCTTATCCAAGTAAAAAATAAGAGTGAGTCTGTATTTGTGCAACTATGATAGTATATGGAAAAGAGAGCACTGGTGTACCCTAGAGAACCATAACTCTCTCCTCCACAAATACTAGTGTACCCTCAACACCATCATAAAAAACTCTAAAGGATGACATTGTTCATTATAATTAACATTATTGGACAATTTTCTAACTACAAACCTCCTAAAGGAAGAGCATTGTGGTTGGAACACTATCCAAACTACATGGATAAACTAACTCAAAAGACATGGAAAAGACAAAACCTTGAAAAGCCATGAAATTTACCTAAGGGATAGGAATAACACTATTTTGAGAAGCAATTTACCAAAGAAAACGCTGCTCATAACCTTCTTCTTACTTCCCATAATTATCGTCTTTCTAAAAATGCACTAAATCCTACTCTGAATGCTCCAAAACGTAATTAAAATGGTTTTCATGGTTGTGGTAGCTCTTCTTGTGAAGGAGATGAGTGATAGGAAGAGGTTTATTACAGGAAAAAAAAGAAACCAAGACAAAAAACGTTGATGTTAGTGCTAGACACAATTCAATTCATTTCTATATGAATGATTGAACATCATAAAGACATCTTAACCTTAGATTTATTAAACTTGGAGAGAGACAAAAAACCAAAATACAAAACATTTAATACATACATACATACATACATATACACATATACATATACATATACATATACATATACATATACATATACATATACATATACATATACATATACATATACATATATATATATATATATATATATATATATATATATATATATATATATTGAAAATGGAAACAAGAAAATCCTGATTTAATTTTCCCTTCAATTAAATTAGGAGAAAATTGTAATTACGCATCATAAGACAACAAGAATGAGTTAACTAAGTTAATTTCACTTAGTTGGCCCAGTTAATTCGAATTGAGGGCCTAACTTGAGTCATTTAAAGTGGTTCCTAAATTTTATGATCCTAAGTTATGTTTAATTTGAGTTGTAATAGTTTAATTTAGTTAAACTGAGTTAATGTCAGTTAAGTTAGTTCCAACTGTTGGAGGATGTAGTAATAGGTCAAACAATGGGGTGAAAATTCATGTGTTCAACCATTTAACTGATAAATCAACCATAATTAATTCATGAATGCATGAAATTTGTGTTACCTAGTTGAGATTGGAGTTCAAGGGTAGTGTACTATTAGTTGTATAATTTTCTGAGTTGTACAGGTGGTGCATACAATCAGAGAAGGGTCTATAGGGATTGGGTAATTCAAGATGGCGATTTCCCAAATTAATAGGAGGCTAATTTCTTGAGAAAAAACACAAGGAAATAGGATCTTGGAAGGCAACAAAATTGGCTAATTATTGGGTAGAGTCATCTTGTGAGGTAGTGAGATAGTTTTTACGTGTAGAGATTGTTCAAGATGAACAAACATTGCATTTCATTCTCTATTTTTATGATATAATGCAATATAAAAATAGGAAGGGGTATTGAGAACAAAATATTTCCCCTTAGATAAATATTTAAGCACATGTGATTAAATCTTGTCTCATATCTATGTTGTGATTTATTGATCGATTAATTGTTTCCATTGATGAGTAGAGCAGATTCAAGTATTTTGTTTTAGAAAGTTACATAATAATTTTGAATCTACAAGGAATTTATACATGGTATCAAAGATATAATCACAATAGACAAGATAATTTAAATTTTGTGGAAGAGGTTCTAATTACAAGATCAATGTTGTAGGTTTTCTCTAGGATTGAGAAGATAAATTCCACCAAACTCGGCCTCAATTATTCTTTGGAAGGAAGGACAATTTTTTTGGCATGGAAGATCTGTATGGAGGTGGCATTATATGACAATGGGCTACTATATTAGATCAAGATAGATGTAGTAAAATCCCCAATAGTTGATGCCCAATATCTTGCTAAGTAGAAGAAGGATGTAGCTAAGGTGAGGAGGATCATATTGGAGGGAGTTTGAGATCATATTGTCTCGAATCTCCATGGGAAAGAAAATACATTTGGAATGTGGAAAAAATTGACAACTATTTTTGAGAATAATAGTGACCAAAGGAAGCTGAAACTCAAGGAAAAGCCTCAAAGTATCAACATGCAAAATAATGATGCAATTCTGCAATACTTGAGCAAGTTTATGCAATGTCATGATGAAATTGGTGGGGTCAGTGTGACTGTCCCTGAAGAAGATTTGGTAAATTTAACTTCATTGGGTCTTCCCAAGAGCTGGTGTAGATACCAAGATTTAATTAATGGTAGAGATAAAGTAATGAGTTGGGACTGGTTATGGTATGATCTAGTGCAGCAAGAAATAAGGCAGAACAATCGAAGTGGGACCTCATCCAAAGAAGAGGAAGAGAACTTTGCATTAGTCAGCAAAGGAAAGAAAGCCAAGTGAAAGAAGCAGTAAGGTGAGGAGGGAATGAAAAAAGAATTTTCCAACATGAAGTGCTTTCACTGTAATGAATTTGGGCATTATGCCACGAAATTTCCATAGAAGAAGGAAAGCAAGAAGGAGCCTGCAGTAACAACAGTAGGTGAAGCTATAGCTTCACAATTCGAGCTTGATTTTACTCTCATTGCACACATGGAAATAAAAATAATGGGAAGCATGTTGTATCTCGACAATAGTGCCTTGTTCCATTTAATGGGGAATAAAGATCTCTTCAGTGACTTGGAGGAGAAATACCTCAAGAAGAACATTGAGTTTGGAGATGATGGGAGTTGTGGAACTACTAGTATCAATACACTTACGTTTCAAAGGGAGTATGGCTCCCCTCTAAGATGTAAGCATGTCATTTTTGTTTTGGGTATAAAGAAGAATCTCATTTCTATTGTAGTATTGGAAGACCATGGATACGATGTGACATTTAACAAAGGGAAAGTTTTCCTTAGACACAACACTAAGGGACAGTTGAAGCAGATCGGTGTGTCAGTCAAGAACTTGTATGAACTTGAGGTCGAAGATACATGAAAATCCTCGAGGAGTAAGGAAAGGGCCAGATACTTGGTGGTTGAGAGGGAGCATGATTTATGATGAGCCTCATCATTGGGTAATTATATGGTCCTTAATTCACCTCCTAGCTTAGTCAAACCAACTATTCTCATAACTTATTGCATACTTTTGATTATATTTTCTTTATTAGATGAATTAGAGTTGGATATTTTGCTTTGTGGTCTAATGTACATTTAATGTAGGATTAAAGGATAAAAGGAAGGAATTTTGGCAAATACCATGGTCAAAACTCAAATGGGACAAGGGAGAGGGATTATAGGAGGTAAATCCTCCTCATTTACTACCCCTCCATTCAAATATTCCTCCATCAGCTCAGAGTGCAAACAACCAAATCATGAGGACTAGAAGGCAGCCGAGCAAGTGAAAGACAAAGCACCAGTTTATCTCGAGTTTTGGAGCCAAGCATCCCTAATTTTAAGGAAGTTGTTGGAGGCTTCAAATGTATAAGTAGAGAGGCCTAGGACCTCACTAGGATTCAGAACTTTTTTGTAAAACTCTAATCTATTTTCGAGCTGCAAGACTTGTGACAGTTTTTGATGTAATCCATTGTTTTGGTAATAAGAATGAGTTTTTCTTTGAGCCAGCACTGAGTTAACTCAGAGGGCTGAAGCTCTTGGGTTAGCGCTCAACCTTGGCAGCCAAGGCTCCTCTTTATTGTACATGTATGCTAGTATAGATTCATAGTTTAATTGTTCATTTGCTAAGTAGATGCATTTCCATTATAAGAGTGTAGATTAGATTGGTTGTGTGATAGTTTGCTTCCATTTGTGCCTTCTTTCAAGTAGTAGGTTAGCAAGGAGAAAAAGGATCACCGTAAGGTTTTCATCAGGTGTCTCAACCTCACTTCCTCCCTCTGGGACTTGAGGAAGGGACCCTTTAGCAGCCCGAGAAACATAGATTTCTAGTTCTTGCATGAGCTTTGGAGTTTGTTGTCTTTGATTCAGTATTTGGTTCATGTTGCAAGGAATATTTCATTGTCATATTTTTCCATCTCCATTTCTGTAATGAGATCTCACACGTGCTTTCATTCCCTTCAACAAATTTCTTCATGCATAACATAGGCAATTGATTCATGCTTTTCTAGTTTATGAAAACTTATCTTGTTGCATAGTTCTTGGAAGACACACATGTTTTAAGCAAAGCCGATACTTTAGGAGGAGACCGAGACTTCATCACCAAAATCCACCTTCCACTTCATCAACCTTAGCCATCTCTTGTTCCACCATCACCCCCACTAGTTTTTTTCATCATTTTTCATTGAAATTCCCCTAGATACATTGAGTGAATCTAGCTATCTCTTATCTTGGATATTGACTCCTAATTTCTCCTAGACCTTCTAACATCCCATTTCACTCATCAACCACCCTTTCCAAGCTTCCCAACACCTCCAATACCTTAGAATTAGCTCTCATATGTGTCCTATAAGTTTCCTATAATTCCTACATGATCATCCTATAGGTTTCTAGTACATCCTCTAGGTTTTCCTGAAACGACTTGTTTTGAGGTTGAATTGATGGGAAACTTCTAGGAAGTCGCAAAAAGCCTCCTAGGACCCTTCCACACAATCCAACCACTCTCATAAACCTTATATCCATCCTCCATCACCTTCCATTCACCTGTCACATCCACAAGAACAATTAATTTTCATACTTTATTTTGCCTAAAAAACAAAAAAAGGGAAGACATGTTTAGTTTAGTTTTTTTTCTTATACACAGTATGGTTTGATGCTCTTTACTTCTACAGCTTAGATAGTGGCATTTGTTTAGTGCTGATTTATCAATTCTGTTTAGCATAGATGTTTAAATGGTTAATTAAGATATGGTGTGATTTAGCATTACATGTTGCTTTCTTCATTACTGCAGTAGAGTAGCTCTCTTAGAGTAGATTTTCTCTTCTTCCATCAAAGAATCAAGCTTCTATTCACTCTATAGAAGTTTGGCTTGGAACCCCTGGGGTCTCTCGCCAAATGAACAATGACAACATGCAGGACCTTCACTTTTACTTGTGCATACAACATTGTCATCTCCAAGTTTTTATGAACTTCAGGTTGGTAACTAAAGCTCGTAACCGAGGAGTTGCAGCATCCTTGCTACAATACTGGCACTCATCACTTTTTGGCATCGTTACTGGGGAGGTGTCTGAGTAGAATGTGATTACTTCTTTCTTTTCTTCTATTTCTTATCTTCAATATTTTGTCATTAGTTTATTTCTGCAAAAGTAATCTAGTTGCTTTCTTTCTTTCATTTTCCATTATCTACTTTCCTTTCTATTTCGCAAGTAGGATTTCAATTCAGCAAGTAGCTTTTTCATTATGTAAGTGATTTTCATTCAATCAACAATTTCATTTCTACAAGTACTTTCCAGTTAAAAAAAAATACAAAACCAACCCAAAAACATTTCCTTTCATGCCTTGTAGGAATAGGGACAAATTAGGGAATTTTTTTCCAAATACCCCCACTACATCCAATAGCCAACCTTCTCTCTTCTTCAGTGGTTGTGAACTAGAGGAACCTTTAGGTTAGCAACCTGTCATATTTGAAGAACCTACAAGGGAAGAAAAAGAAGTGGAACCCATTCCTATTGAATCAATGGTTGAAAACCAAAATGACAGAGGGAATAGAGAGAGAGTTAAGGGTGCCTTCCCCATCAAGGAAACCAATGGGGACACTAAGATGAAAAATGTAAGCCCCTCTACCCTACCTCATTTCCATGGCCTGACCACAGAGGACCCCAAAATTTTCCTATTTGAGTTTTCTGTTATATGTTGAACCTATGACTATACAAATGATGATGAAGAGTTAAAACTATTTCAATCTACCCTCAAGGATGCAACATTGCATTGGCTCATGGGCTTACCTAGAGATAGCATGACAACTTGGGCTCAAATGTAGCAGGCCTTTAATAAAAAATATCAGGACTGTTGTAGGTCAAAGGATACTAAATAATAAATTTTCAGGATGAGAATATGTTAGGATGAATCCTTAGAATGCCACGAAGAAAGATTCCAGCTCAGTTACAAAAGGGCTAGGTGCACACTTGACCCTGAGTCTCTAAGGTTGGTCCTGCTCAAGGGAGTAAGAGAAGATCTTCTGGATACCTTACATTTGTTAGCAGGAGGATATATCTACCAATTACTATATGAGGATATGAGGATTGTCTTTAGAAACCATTCTAGGGCAGCTAGGAAAAAGGGTAGGGGTAGTCAACCTATGGTCAGTATATCATCTTCCAACTCATCCATCAAGGGAAAAATTGGAAATATGCTGGAAGATTTCCAAAGTGAGATGCTGAAAACCCTTGCCTTGCAAATGGACACCATGAACATTAAAATCAAGCAAGAGAAAGCATAGAGAGCCTTGGCCATCTTTTTTCCTACATGCACCAGGAGGCATCCTAGGAACGAATGTCCATTGAACTGTATTGAAATTTGCTCAGTCTGTGAAGAAAACCACTCCATAGATAAGTGCCCTTCTTTACCTAGACTCAAAGCTATATATCAAGGAGATGAAGGGGTCACTGAGTAGCTTTTCTACATTAACTGAGGGAGACCTCCTAGGCCTAGACCATACCAGCAGGGCATGCAAGGGTCATCCCATGCATATTACAACCCCAACCAAACCACAACTACACCTTCTTAGGGACCACCTGCACATCCTTCCTAGTATACATCCCTTCCTTGGTCCTATGCATCTCAGTATCATTCCCGGTCAGCCAACCAGTCATTTCAACCTTACGTTCTCACACAACCTCAGTGGAATACACCACTCCAGGGTTGGAGGCCCAATTACAACAGTGCCCCAACTCTATTGCCTCCACCACCTTCCCAACCACAACTCCTACATTGTGATCCACCCAAGCAACCCCAAATGCCTACCCAGCCAAATCCAAACCCGAACAATAGGTAGGCTCAACAAGTATACAGTGGAGAGACATCATATCCAACTTATGTTGTGGAAATCTAGGAGATTAACTTGAGATCTGGGAGAGTTGTCCCGGATAACCAACCTCCCCCTCTACCTAGGGAGGTTGAGGAAGAAAGAGAGGAAAGCAACCTTAAAGTAAATCCACCCTCTCCTGAGAGATTAGGCTAACCACTCGAGCCTACCCCAGAAGAAACTGAACTTCTAGGAGAATTGAAAAATCTATGTGTAAATATCTCCCTTCTCTGGGAAATAAAAGATGTTCCCATTTACAATAAGTTGATTAAGGAGAAATGATTCAAGCATTTAGGGAGACGAAAAATGGATGCCCCTACCATGACTATCATTGGGCAGTTGTCTGACTTAATGCTAGGGTAGGTAATATGTCCAAAATATTTGGACCCTGGAAGCTCTGTAGTAGATGTGCACATCAATGTCACCATTGTCCCACACACTCTAATCGATCTTGGGGCTGCCATTAATGTGATGGAAAAGGACACCATGTTTAAGCTCAACCTCCAAGGGTCATTGAGGAAGACCACAATAGTTCTGCAACTTGTAGACCGTTCCACAGTAACCCCTGAGGGAATTGTGGAGGATGAGATGGTCTCCATTGACTCCTGGGAGTACCCTGCAGATTTTTTAGTTCTCCAGCCTAAGGCTAAGCTTACTGGTTATCCTCTCATGCTAGGAGGCCATTGTTGGCCATAGCCGATGCTTACATTAGCTGTAGAGCTGGGAATATGACCGTCAAGAATGGGCATATGTCCAAGTAGTTAGCACTATACACTCATACTGAACCATCTCTAGAGAATGATTTACCTTTATGGTTGGAGGAGCAGGAAGAAGATGAGATTTATTCCACCAAATTTTATGCTTTGGAAGAAACCATGGGAGGAGGACAGCAAGATGAGGATGACTTTATTGAACACCTACTCGAAAGTCCAACTCCTGGTTCATTACCATTAGAGGAAGAAGTAAGGGAAACCCATAATGATCATCAAATTGACTTATGCTTTGATACTTCTAACCCACTCCATGTAAAAACCATAAAATTTGACCTAGAGAAAACATCAAAAATTAATCCATATCTTTCTGCTCTCGAAGAGGAGAAGCTATGAAACATGTTAAAGGAAAACCTAGCCTTCGCTTGGAGTTACAAGGAAATGAAGGGAGTACACCCCTCAGTGTGTACTCACCACATATACATCAAAGAAGGCTGCAAGATGGTCTGAAAACCACAAAGGAGGATGAATCCAACTCTTAAATATATAGTCAAAGAAGAACTACAAAAACTGCTAGACAAAGGATTCATTTACCCTATCTCTTATAGTGAGTGGGTCTCCCCTTTAGTGTTAGTTCCAAAGAAAAATGATAAGTGGAGGATTTGTGTCGATTACAGGAAGTTGAACAAAGCCATAAAGAAGGATCATTTTCCTCTACCCTTCATTAGCCAAGTGCTAGACGGCTTAGTAGGGAAAACGTTGTTTTCTTTCTTAGATGGATTTAGTGGGTACAACCAAATCCAAATCTGCCCAGAAGACTAGGATAAGACCACATTCACCTATCCTTGGGGTACTTTTGCCTATAGGGTCCTTCATTTTGGCCTCCGCAATGCTCCTGCCACTTTCCAGAGAGTATTCTTTAGTATTTTCACCGAATTAGTCGATGATGCGGTGGAAATTTATATGGATGATTTTACACCTTATGGCTGTGATTTTCGAGAAGCCTTTACTAACCTAGGCAAAGTACTGCATAAAGGAATTGAAATGAACGTGTTTCTCAATCCTAAAAAATGTGAATTCTTAATGATTGAAGAGACCATGCTAGGTCATTCAATATCTCAACAAGGACTGCAGGTGGACCCAAACAAAATAGCCATCATCCAAAGGGTCCCACCTCCTCAAAAGCAGATAGATGGCAAAAGTTTCTTAGGGTTAGCTGGATACTACTGAAGTTTCATAAAGGACTTTAGTAAGTTGGCCTCTCATTTATTTGGATTGTTGGCCAAAGGTTCTAAGTTTATATGGTCAAAAGCTGTCAAGAGGCCTTAGACATTCTAAAGGATAAGTTAACCACTGCACCAATTCTCCAAGGCCCAAACTGGGCCCTCCCCTTTCATATTCATGCTGATGCCTCACACAAATCCATAGGAGTAGCCCTAGGTCAGGTAGAGGAAAGACTACCTTATGCCATCTATTTTATCAGTAAGAACTTGTCAAAGGTTGAGCTAAATTATACAGTGACTAAAAAGGAACTCCTTGCTATTGTGCATTCATTAAACAAATTCGGGCATTACATTATAGGCTATCAAACATTTGTGCATATTGACCATGCTGCAGTCAAATATTTAATGAACAAACTAGATGTGAATGCTCAAATTATAAGATGGTTGCTTTTATTACAAAAGTTTGATATAACCATTACTGATAAGCTTGGTAAGGAAAATGTTGTTGCAGACTTTTTATCTAGGGAAAATGTGCTTGTAGGTGAAGAAGGAATGGTGGATGACCAAATATCAGACAAGCACTTGTTTGCTATTTCAGTATAAACAAATTGCATTGACATGTGCCCGTTCTTGATGGTCATATTCCCAGCTCTGCAGCTAATGTAACCATCGGTTATGGCCAACCATGGCCTCCCAAGGATGAGAGGATAACCCATAAGCTTATCCTTAGTCTGGAGAACTAGAAAATCTGCAAGGTACTCCCAGGAGTCCATGGACGCCATCACATCCTCCACAATTCCCTCAGGGGTTACTGTGTAACGGTCTGCAAGTTGCAGAACTGTTGTGGTCTTCCTCAATGACCCTTGGAGGTTGAGATTGAGCATGGTGTCCTTGGTCATCACATTAATGGCAGCCCCAAGATCGATCAGAGTGTGTGGGACAATAGTGCCATTGATGTACACATCTACTACAGGGCTTCCAAGGTCCAAATATTTTAGACATATTACCTACCCCAACATTAAGTCAGATAGCCGCCCAATGACGTTAATGGTAGGGGCATCCCTTTTTCACCTCCCTGGATTCTTGAAGCATTTATCCTTAATCAACTTATTGTAAAAGGGAACATCTTTTATTGCATGGAGAAGTGGGATCTTTACACATAGATTTTTCAATTCTCCTAGAAGTTCAGTTTCTTCTGGGGTAGGTTGGAGTGGAGCAGAGTGTAGGAGTTGTGGCTGGGCAGGTGGTGGAGGAAATAGAGATGGTGCATTATTTTATTGGGGCCTCCACCCCTAGAGTATTGTATTCCACTGAGGTTGTGGCGGAGCATTAGGTTGAAATGAATGGATGAGGGGGCAACTGCAGGAAAGAGAGAACCAACTAGCATGTAAGGCCAACCTCTCCTTGGAGACAATCCAGTGTAGGATGCTATCTAAATCATATGCTCTTTACCTCAAAGAACAATGGCTACATTTTTAGATTAAGACATTAGCATAGAGGGGAACCATGCCATTTCAGGACTACAGGCAGTTTATTGATCTTTGTGATCAAAGTACACTAGAAGATTGGGCCAAGATGGCTGAGTTTTATTTTCACAACATGGCCCTCATAGACATGAATGTTTGGGACCCTAATACCAAGATAGAAGATCTACAATTAATGGCTTTGACTTCATGGATGAACCATGAGGAGTCAAGAGTTGCAGGGATGAAAAAAATATTGGCCAGAGAGCAGACTGAACCTCTTTTGATCAGAGATGAACAATTAAATCCCATGGCCCTCATCAGTACCCATAATTTGATTGCAATTGGTCATTAGATAGCACCTAGATATCTTGTTGCCCAAGAGCAAGAAATTTCACATTTTGAGGACATGTTTAGGTTGCTAGGAGATGATAGTATACATGCTTTCCTAAGGAGTTGGAACACATTGCCACATAGCTTGAAGATAAGAGAATATCACTCCCCTCAAAGGTTGATAGAGGCACTCAACATGACACCTATGTATAAGAAATCTACGCAAAGATTGAAGGTCAATTGGATAGGCTTAAAACTTAGTCCAACACTGCTCCTAGGAATGCTAGAAGGGAGAAAAGAAGAAGAAGAAAAGATGCAGTGGGAAGATGTAGAAAAGAAAGAAGGCTTCTATGAACAACAAGAAGAAAAGAGGCAGTGGGAAGAAGTAGAAAAGAAGGAAGGCTTCTATGAACAAGAAGAAGAGACCACAATAGAGGCATGGGATGTCAAAGAGGCTACCAAAGCCATGAAGGACATGGATATTGACAAATTTTTCAAAGGATGAGAAACCATTTTAGTAGAGGGGTGATGATGAGCCTCATCATTAGGTAATTATATGGGCCTTAATTCACCTCCTAGCTTAGTAAAAACAACTATTCTCGTAACTTATTACATACTTTTGATTATATTTTGTTTATGAGATGAGTTAGAGTTGGATATTTTACTTTGTGGTATAATGTTCATTTAATGCAGGATTAAAGGATAAATGCAAGGAATTTTTGCAAACACCATGGTCGAAATTCGAATGGTAGAAAGGAGAGGGATTATAGGAGGTAAATCCTCCTCATTTGCTACCCCTCCATTTGAGATTCCTCCATCAGCTTGGAGTGCAAACAACCAAATCATGAGGACTAGAAGGAAGTCGGGCAAGTGAAAGGAAAAGCACTAGTTTATCTCTAGTTTGGCAGCCGACCCTCCCTAATTTTAAGGAATTCGTTGGAGACTTCATATGTATAAGTAGAGAGGCCTAGGACCTTAGTAGGATTTAGATTTTTTTTGTAAAACTCTACTCTATTTTTGAGTTGCAATACTTGTGACAGTTTTTGATGTAATCCATTGTTTTGGTAATAAGAAAGAGTTTTGTTTTGAGCCAACATTGAGTTAACTCAAAGGGTTGAAGCTCTTGGGTTAGGGCCCAACCCTAGTAGCCAAGGCTCCTCTTTATTGTACATGTATGCTAGTATAGATTCATAGTTTAATTGTTCATATGCTTAGTAGATGCATTTCCATTACAACAGTGTAGATTAGATTGGTTATGTGATAGTTTGCTTCTGTTTGTGCCTTCTTTCAAGTAGCAGGTTAGCAAGGAGAAAAAGGATCACCATAGGGTTGTAAGAAGGTGTCTCGGCCTCACTTCCTCCCTCTAGGACCATGACTTGATAAAGGGACCCTTCAACAGCCCCAAAAACACATATTTCTAGTTCTTGCATGAGATTTGGAGTTTGTTGTCTTTGAATTAGTATTTGTTTCATGTTGCAAGGTAGATTTCATTGTCATCTTTTTCCATCTCCATTTCTGCAATAAGATCTCACTCGTGCTTTCATTCCCTTCATCAACTTTCTTCATGCATAATATAGACAATTGATTCACGCTTATCTGGTTAATGAAAATGTATCTTGTTGCATAATTCTTGGAAGACACACATGTTTTAAGTAAAGCAGGTACTTCAAGAGGAGACCCAAACTTCATCACCAGTAGCCACCTTCCACTTCATCCACCTTAGCCATCTCTTGTTTCACCATCACCCCCACTAGTTTTTTTAATCATTTTTCATTGAAATACCCCTAGGTACATTGAGTGAATCTAGCCATCCCTTATCTTGGATATTGACTCTTGAGTGCTCCTAGACCTTCTAACACCCCATTCCACTCATCACCCACCTTTTCCAAGCTTCCCAACACCTCAAAATTAGTTCTCGTCTGTATCCTGTAGGTTTCTTGTAATTCCTACATGATCATCCTCTAGGTTTCTAGTACATCCTATAGATTTTCCTAAAATAATTTGTTTTGAGGTTGAATTTATGGGAAACCTCTAGGAATTCACACAAAGCCTCCTAGTAACCTTCCACACCATGCAACCACTTCATAAACCTTCTAGCCATCCTCCATCACCTTTCATTCACCTGCACATCCACAAGAACAATTAATTTGCATACTTGATTTTGCCTAAAAAACCAAAAAATGTGAAAACAGATTTAGTTTATTTTTTTTTTCTGACACACTAGTATGATTTGATGCTCTTTACTTCTGTAGCTTAGATAGTATCATTTGTTTAGTGTTGATTTGGGAACTCTGCTTAGCATGGATGTTTAAATGGCTAATTAAGATATCGTGTGATTTAGCATTACATATTGTTTTCTTCATTATTGCAGTAGAGTAGCTCTATTAGAGTAGATTTTCTCTTCTTCCATCAAAAGATCAAGCTTCTTCTAACTCTATAGAAGTCTGGCTTGGAACCCTTGGGGTCTTTCGTCGGATGAACAGTGACAACAGGCAGGACCTTCAATTTTACTTGTGCATACAACACTGTCACCTCCAAGGTTGTATGAACCCTAGGTTAATAAGTAAAGCTAGTAGCCTAGGAGTTGCTACATCCTTGCTGCAATAGTGGCGCTCATCACTTTTTGGTGCCATTGCCATGGAAATGAGGTAGGGTAGAGGGGCTTATATTTTTCATCTTAGTGTCCCCGTTTGTTTCCCTAATGGGGAAGGCACCCACAACTCTCTCTCTATTCCCTCTATCATTTCGGTTTTTGGCCATTGGTTAAGTAGGAATGCATTCCTCTTCTTCTTCTTCCCCTATAGGTTCTTCAAATATGTCAGGTTTCTCACCTAAAGGTTCCTCCAGTTCACAGCCACCAAAGAAGAGAGAAGGTTGGTTGTTGGATGCAGTGGGGGTATTTGGCAAAAATTTCTCTAAGTTGTCCCGATTCCTACAAGGAATGAAAGGAAATGTTTTTTGGTTGGCTTTTTTTTTTTTTTAACTGGAAATTACTTGCGAAAATGATATTTCTAATTGAATAAAAATCACTTACATAATGAAAAAGCTACTTGCTGAATTTAAACCCTACTTGTAGAATAGAAAGGAAAGAAAATACTGGATAATGAAAGAGAGGAAGAAACTAGATTACTTTTGTAGAAATAAACTAATGGAAGAACATTGAAGACAAGAAATAGAAGAAAAGAAAGTAGTAATCAAATTCTACTTAGAAACCTCTCCGTAAATGACGCCAAAAAGTGATGAGCGCTAGTATTGCAGCAAGGATGCTGCAACTCTTGGGCTACCAGCTTTACTTATCAACCTGAGGTTTGCACAAACTTGGAGGTGATAGTGTTGTATGCATAAGTAAAAGTGAAGGTCCTGCCTGTTGTCACTATTTATCTGATGAGAGACCCCAGGGGTTCCAAGCCAGACTTCTATAGAGTCAGAAGACGTTTGATTCTTTGATGGAAGAAGAGAAAATCTACTCTAAGAGAGCTATTGTACTACAGTAATGAAGAAAACAACATGTAAAGCTAAATCACACCATATCTTAATTAACCATTTAAATGGCTATGCTAAGAGGAATTGCTAAATCAACACTAAACAAATGCTACTATCTAAGCTACAGAAGTAGAGATCATCAAACCATACTAGTGTGTAAGCAAAAGAACTAAACTAAATCTTTTTTCACTTTTTTTGTTTTTTTAGGCAAAATCAAGTATTCAATTCAATTGTTCTTGTGGATGTGACAGGTGAATGGAAGGTGATGGAGGATGGCTAGAATGTTTATGAAGTGGTTGGATGGTGTGGAAGGGTCCTAGGAGGCTTTGTGTGACTCTTAGAGGTTTCCCATCAATTCAGCCTCAAAACAGGCCTTTTCAGGGAAACCTACAGGATGTACTAGAAACCTACACGATGATCCTCTATGAATTACAAGAAACCTACAGGATACAACTGAGAGCTAATTGTGAGGTACTGGAGGTTTTGGGAAGCTTGGAAATGTTGGGTGATGAGTGGAATGGGGTGTTAGAAGGTCTAGGAGCACTCAAGAGTCAATATCCAAGATAAGAGATGGCTAGATTCACTAAATGTATGTATGGGAATTTCAATGAAAAATGATTAAAAAACTAGTGGGGGTGATGGTGGAACAAGAGATGGCTAAGGTGGATGAAGTGGAAGGTGGATGCTAATGATGAAGTTTGGGTCTCCTTCTGAATTACTTGCTTTGCTTAAAACATGTGTTTCTTTCAAGAACTATGCAACAAGATACATTTTCATCAACTAGAAAAGCATGAATCAATTGCCTATATTATGCATGAAGAAAGTTTGCTGAATGGAATGAAAGAATAAGTGAGATGAAAATGAAATATGCCTTGCAGCATGAACCAAATACTAAATCAAAGACAACAAACTCCAAAGCTCATGCAAGAACTAGAAATCTGTGTTTTTGAGGCTGCTGAAGGGTCCCTTTCTCAAGTCATGGTCCAAGAGGGAGGAAGTGAGTTCAAGACACCTGGTGAAAACCTTATGGTGATCCTTTTTCTCCTTGCTAACCTGCTACTTGAAAGAAGGCACAAATGGAAGCAAACTATCACACAACCAATCCAATCTACATTGTTGTAATGGAAATGCATCTACTAAGCAAATGAACAATTAAACTAGGAATTTATACTAGTATACATGTACAATAAAGAGGAGCCTTGGCTGCTGGGTTGGGCCCTAGCCCAAGATCTTCAACCCTCTTAGTTATCTTAGTGCTAGCTGAAAACAAAACTCATTCTTATTACCAAAACAATGGATTATATCAAAAACTGTCACAAGTCTTGCAGCTCGAAAATAGTGTAGAGTTTTACAAAAAAATATGAATCCTACTGAGGTCCTAGGCCTCTCTAATTATACATCTAAATTCTCCAATGACATCCTTAAAATTAGGGAGGATAGGCTCCCAAACTCGAGATAAACTGGTGCTTTGTCTTTCACTTGCTCAGTTGCCTTCTAGTCCTCATGATTTGGCTCTTTGCACTCCGAGCTGATAGAGAAATATTGGAATGGAGGGGTAGTAAATGAGGAGGATTTACCTCCTATAAACCCTCTCCCTTGTCCCATTCGATTTTTTACCATGTTCTTTGCCAAAATTCCTTACTTTTATCCTTTAATCCTACATTAAATGCACATTAGACCACAAAGAAAAACATCCAACTCTAACTCATCTCATAAACAAAATATAATTGAAATTATGCAATAAGTTATGAGAATAGTTGGTTTAACTAAGCTAGGAGGTAAATTAAGGCCCATATAATTACCCAATAATGAGGCTAATCATCACCCCCTACTGAAATTATTGCCCATCATCTGAGAAACTTAGTTAATATCCATTTCCTTCGTGGCTCTGGTAGCCTCTTTAACATCCCATACCTCTGTTGTGGTCTCTTCTTCTTGTTTATAGAAGCCTGCTTTATTTTCTACCTCTTCCCACTACCTCTTTTCTTCTTCTTCTTTTCTCCCTTCTACCATCCCTAGGAGTAGTGGTGGGTTGAGTTTTAGGCCTATCCAATTGAGCTTCAATATTTGCATAGATTGCTTATACATAGGTGTCCTGTTGAATGCGTATCTAAACCTTTGAGGGGAGTGATATTCTCTTATCTTCAAACTATGTGGTAGTATGTTCCATCTCCTTAGGCAAGCATGTATATTATCATCTCCTAGTAGCCTAAACATGTCCCAAAAGTGTGAAATTGCTTTCTCTTGGGCAACAAGATATGTAGGTGCTAGCTGAGGATCATTTGCAATAAAATTATGGGTACTGATGAGGGCCATGGGATTTGATTGTTCAACTCTGATCAAAAGAGGTTCAGTCTGCTCTTTGGCCAATACTCTTTTCATCTCTGCATATTTTGACTCCTCATGGTTCATCCATGAAGCTAAAGGAAATAATTGTAGATCTCCTAGCTTGGCATTAGGGTCCCAAACATTCATGTATGTGAGGGCCATGTTGTGAAAATAAAGCTAAGCCATTTTGGCCCTATCCTCTAGTGTACTTTGATCAAAAAGATTAATAAACTACCTGTGGTCCTAAAATGCCATGGTTCCCTCTATGCTAGTGTCTTAATATGAAACTTCAACCATTGTTATTTGAGGTCCTTAGCAGGTGTCTTGGCCTCACTTCCTCCCTCTAGGAGCATGACTTGAGGAAGGGACCCTTCAGTAGCCCAAAAACATATATTTCTAGCTCTTGAATGAGCTTTGGAATTTCTTGTCTTTGATTCAGTATTTGGTTCATGTTGCAAGGCATATTTCATTGTCATCCTTTTCCATCTCCATTTCTGCAATAAGATCACACTTGTGATTTCATTCCTTTCAACAACTTTCTTCACGCATAATATAGGCAATTGATTAATGCTTTTCTAGTTTATGAAAATGTATCTTGTTGCATAGTTCTTCGAAGACACACATGTTTTAAGAAAAGTAGGTACTTTAGGAGGAGACCCAGAATTCATCACCAACAATCACCTTCCACTTCATTCAACTTAGCCATCTCTTGTTCCACCATCACCCCCACTAGTTTTTTTTATCATTTTTCGATGAAATTCCCCTAGATACATTGAGTGAATCTAGCCATCCCTTATCTTGGATATTGACTCCTGAGTGCTCCTAGACCTTCTAACACCCCATTCCACCCATCACCCACCTTTTCCAAGCTTCCCAACACCTCCAACTCCTCAAAATTAGCTCTCCATTGTATCCTGTAGGTTTTCTTGAAATGGCCTGTTTTGAGGTCGAATTGATGGGAAACCTCTAGGAAGTCAAAAATTTACTAAGTAGGCACAATTGGAGAAGAAAAGAGAGAGAGTGGAAACAAATACTAAAACAGGGACCTCTAGTATGGGGAAATTTCAATCTAAGTGGGAAGAGGGGGCATATACATCCATACCTCTATTTGTGGGGTGGGGCAATGTGAAGCAATAGTCCCAAGAGTTCCAAAAATTTGGGGACGGTCCATTGAGGTGTTTTTTGTCTCATGGATAATTACCTTGCTATGGGGGCTTACAATATTTAGTAGTAGGAGGATCAATGTTAGTTAGATACTAAGGAGTGTAGAGCATAGTTGATAGTAGAGAAGGAGGCTCTATAGCAAAGTCAACAACAACATAGTTTTCCCAGTAGACAGTTACATATTGATTCAATGATTATTTTTATTTATTTTTTATTTTGGGTTGCAAATGATGTAGTAGAGACAACAACAATGATAGGTGTTGCATGCAATACACTCCAAAGGTGTTGGATTGGAGTATTTGTGAATCCATTTCTTGTTGAGAAGGAGTGTTGAAAATGGAAACAAGAAGATCCTGATTTAATTTTCCCTTGAATTGAATTAGGAGGAAATTGTAATTCCACATCACAAGACAATAAGAATGAGTTAACTAAGTTAATTTCACATTGTTGGTTCAGTTATTTTGAGGTGAGGGCCTAGCTTGAGTCATGTAGAGTGGTTCCTAAATTTTAGGATCCTAGGTTAAGTTTAATTTGAGTTGTAATAGTTTAGTTAAGTTAGAATGAGTTAATTTTATCTAAACTAGTTCCAACTATTGGAGGAACTAATAGGAGGCCTAGAAGCGGGGTGCAGCTTCATGTTTCAACCAGTTAACTGATAAATTCTCCATAATTAACTCATGCATGCATGAAATTCAAGTTTCCCAGTTGATATTGGAGTTCAAAGGAAGTATATTATCAATTGTATAATTTTCCAAGTTGTACTAGTGGTGCATGTAGTTAGAGAAGGGCCTAGAGGGATTGCATAATTCATGATGGTGATTTACCTAATTAATATGGGGCTAATTCCTTGAGAAAAAACACAAGGAAATATGATATTGGAAGGCAGAAAAGTTGGTTAAGTATTGGCTAGAGTTAACTTGTTAGGCAGTGAGATAGATTGTACTTGTGCAGCGATTGTTCAGGTTGAACAAGAATTGCATTTTATTCTCTATTTTTATGATCTAATGCAATATATAGATTTGAAGGGATTTTTAGAAACAATCTTTCCCCTTATATAAATCTCAGGGTATATGTGCTTGAATCTTGTCTCATGTTTATGTTTTGGTTTCTCAATCGATTAATTGTTTCTGTTGATGAGCAGAGTAGATTCAAGTATTTTCTTTTGAGCAAATGACATAAGTAGTTTGAATATACAAGGAATTTATACAAGATCTATATATATATATATATATATATATATATATATATATATATATATATATATATATATATATATATATATATATATATATATATATATATATATATATATATATATATATATATATATATATAGATAGATATATAGATATATATATATATATTGTGGGAGTATTGGCTTCAACAATTTTTTTTATTTATTTATTTATAAGATTTACCCAGTGACATATCTCAGCTATATTGGCCATAGCATGTACCTAGCCTCTCTAAATTTAGTTATAGAACCCTCACCTAGTTACATCTTTCAACCATATTGAGCTATAAAGAGGACCTTCCTACTCTTGGTGAAATTATAGATCCTTCATTAGACATAACTAGAATTTGACAAGGGCAAAGGCTAACCTATATAAAGGCACCTCCTATGTCAAAAATGTAGTAGTAAAACTCACCATTTTGTACTCTATTCTTTTATGCACATATCCATCAAGCCTGACCATTCAAGATATTATACTCTTTTATAATTCTATGCATTTTTTCAATTTTGGCAACTTCTTCTCTATCTGGACTTTGATGGGTCAATATGACCAGCAACCACAACAAGTTTAACTAGCTCCAGCTCTAGATAAAAGCACACGTGGGGGAATTTCAAGCTCGAATGGGGCTTGGAGAAGATAAGATGAACAAGGCTAAGCCAATGGTTACGAACTAAGGAATCATAGGGTGGCCACTTCTTGTAATGAACAATAAATCTCTACTTTGACCTACCTTGTAGTTATCACCCCTATCAAAATCAGTTCCATCTGGTCTACTATGGGCATAAAACCAACAAATATATTTGTATATCATGATATGTTTTCTACATTGATAACATTTTATGTCAGAAGGTTTTTTATTATTTTTTTTATTTTTTCAAATGAGTTACAACACTATACACGCTGAATTGCATTACTGCTAAAAATGATATGTGGATACAAACTCAAGGCAGACAAAAAAAGTCATGCATTTTAATTTTGATAATTCATCAACTTTTACATCTGAAAATATTTCCAGGTAAGTACACACATCAAATAAAGAAACCCAATCGCAAAAAACTCCTTTTTTTGTTGTGAAGGGCACCCAAAGTATCCAAGAATGTTGTCTTCCATTATTTTTTTTCAATTTGTTGATTGCATGTTGTACCGTGGGCCTCAAGAATCAATTGAGTCACCTTGTAACAAAAAACACCAAACAAAAAATATAAAATATAAGGACTTAGAAAACCAAAATAAAAGACAACATTGAACCTAAACGCACAACAAAGAAGGAAACATAATTTGCTCAAATAAGGTCACTGCTAATTTAAATATAGTAGAAATAATGTGGGTAATAGAGAAAAACTTTACCACAATTATCTAAGGTGTGATGTTTGATCCTTGTCCTTTAATTATCAACATCATTTAATTCTCTATGCATGAACTTGGTCAAGTATATACACAACCTATGCTCAAACAAGAACATGCAAGTATTCTTTTCAAATAGTCATGAAAATATCTTAACACAAAACAACTATAATACTAAGATTATCTTCAAGTTTTGGATGTTGTTTAAATGGATATGATACCAATAATTTTCGATTTTTGTAGTTAAAATACAAAAAAAGATCAAATTAACAGTTCAAAATACAATCAAACAATAAAGAGAGGATATCGTGGAATGGGCATTGCAATTATAAAAAGTTCATTTACTTTTCCACTTGTGTCTAGCATTCCTAAAATTGCTTGACCAAAATAACTAGAAGCTGAAAGAATCACAAAATTAAAAAACATAGGAACATTTCCAAAGTATGGATCAAGTGCCTAAAGGATCTATAACAACAAATTAATCATATCCAAGACATTCTCTGTATTGTCTCCCCATCCTTTTTCCAATCCCATTTCTTGTACTCTACCCACACCAGAGTCCTGTAACGTTCAGACGAGACATTTTATATTTTTATAGAAAAAATTCTAGATTTGGCAAGCATGTGAATTGCATGGTACAAATACGCATAAATATTTGCAGGAAATAATATTAAAATATTTCATATTTTTGCAAAAGAATTGGAGATTTTTCAAGCATGGTAACTGCATGGTACACAAATTATTTCAACAAATGTATCCATAACTACAGTGGTTCCTACTCACAAATATTGTAGAAGTTTTTTCAAGCATGAAATAGGTTCAGTTTTGGAGTCCTAGTCATGTGAACGTTTGACATATTTGTTGAAAATTCCATTTTGTTCTTCTTTATTTGAGCTTTGAAGGCCCTTTATTTGGTAATCCTATAATAAGAGCACCTTTACCACCATAACCTCTAGACAAAGTTGGTGTCTGATTGCTTCCAGTCTTGCAAGTTGTTGGGGATGAAAAACAATGGAGGTCACACCCAAAGACATGGAAAATAGAATCACCACCTAATAACCCTATACTTTTATTATCTGTGGAGATCTCTTGAATAGGGACTTTGTTGTATTCTCCCTACATAATACAAGACCCAACAATAAATTGTTTAATGGTGATCCTATATGATCCCACACACACACACACACACACACACACGCACATATATATATATATATATATATATATATATATAGATATATATATATATAGATATATATATAGATATATATATATATATAGATATATATATATATATATATATATAGATATATATGTATATGTATATATATATATATATATCTATATGTATATGTATATATGTATGTATGCATGTATATATATATATATATATATATCTAGACGAATTTGGTGTCTGATTGCTTCCAGTCTTGCAAGTTGTTGGGGATGAAAAACAATGGAGGTCACACCCAAAGACATGGAAAATAGAATCGTCACCTAACAACCCTATACTTTTATTATCTCTGGAGATCTCTTCAATATGGACTTTGTCATATTTTGCCTACATAATACAAGACCCAACAATAAATTGTTTAATGGTGATCCTATATGATCTCACACACACACACACACACACACACACACAGATATATATATATATATATATATATATATATATATATATATATATATATATATATATATATATATATATATATATATATATATATATATCTATATATATATATATATATATATATATATATCTATATATATATCTATATGTATATGTATATATGTATGTATGCATATATCTATAGATATATATATATATATATATATATATATATATATATACAATTCTTGAAACAACATTGTAATGCTATCACAAAAGAAACACTAGTCATCCAAAAAGGCTATCCCTATAATCTTTGCCTAGTCTCAACTATGAATAATTTCAAGATTAATACTCAATAACCTGTCATAGTGTTTCTTTTATTGAGAATGTGTATATGTTTGGATATTGTTACTATAATTAGTCCATTCTAAAGCATCACATTTTGTATTAAAAGCAACCAAACATTATAATAGTTCATTTTGGCAAGCCATTCGTTATACATTGTTTCTACAATTCCCATTAGTATTTATGTTCATCATTAGTAGTGTCATATAAATCTCTCTCTACTATAAGAAGAAAATGTTGTACATCATTCCAATGTTGATCAAGGACAAGGGAGTTCCCTTCCGAGGGAGTGGAGCATATCACATATTTAAGAACATATTGTTAACCTAGGAAGTGAAATATTGCTAGAATCCATTTCCACTAATTATTTGCATCTAGAAATAGGAGAGACTCAATCAGCTGAAGTAACCAAATATTAGTGTCCATTTCATACATAAACAATGTCAATTTATTCAAGTAATTTTGTCAACATTGTAACATGGAGATTTAGTGCAATTTTTTACTATACCAGCAAGAATACCATGCACCACATCCTCAAGACAGCTGGTAACCTAGGAACACCACATTATTATGCTCTTAATCAACAACTAGTGAGCTAACAATTGAAGGAAAGTTTATCCATATAAGGAAAACATGCTTAAATTTTAATAAATAGTATATTAGAATTTGAAACCATAACCAGAAATTGAAGGAACTTGCTAAATTGATTGAATACTCACCTTGAAATATAGTTTGGTCAACTTAGTCTGGGACTACGATTCTCCACCCAACTATAGACAAGCTACACTTAGGTCTCCCTCTCATTTGTAACCCCTAATATAGATTCCAACGCATAAGTGAGGGATTTGATCAAAGGATGTAAAACCAATTTTTTCAATTGAAAACAAGGTTCCAAACATCCAACCACCTCCACCCTTTTGTCACACAATACCTTGAATACAGGTTGGTCCAGGGAATCAAAATGTTTGTTACCTACTTTTAAGAACCAAAAGAACAAGCCCCACCATTGCTATCATGTGAGTAAACATAAGATCGTTTCCATCCTCTAACAGCCCTAAGGAATCTTGATATTTTTATCCTCACCTAGAGGAAAAATTCCCCCCTCCTTAGTTCCTACTTCCCACTCCAATATTTATTATTTGAAAACTATGGAAGTTCTTGAATCCTTCTTTCCTAGTGTGCACACAACCCCCAATAGTATGGGATATAATAATTGAGTAATACTAGAGAACGTTGGTTGATCATACACCTATCCCAACATTTGACGTCATACTCTAGGCCATTTTTCCTACTTGGTTGGGATTTCTCCAGCTCATGAAAATGTGTCGGTTGCACCCCCTGTCTGCTGGATTTTTATGTGAGTTATCACAGATGTCCAACACTTTACATTTAACCAATCACAAGCTAACCCCCTGTTGCATGGCTGACATTCCATTGATCTTGTTGTCCTGTGTTTGATTACCTATAGGCATGCTCTTGTCTCATTCCAGATGATATTTTAACTCTATCCTTGTAAAAAAAAATTAATGTCCATGGATACCACCAAACAATTAGTATCCCAATCAATCACTCCCCAACTCTAGAATCCATATCCCTTGACTCAACCCATTAATTAAGTTACAATTTATTTGTAATGAATGAATATTAACCATGGGATTCCACAATCCCCTTCCCCTTTGTGGGGAACACCTTCCTTAGTGTTCAGTGACCATATACAAAAAAAAGAAATTTGATCCGGATTTAAACAGGAACGCAACAAATTACAGAGATAACCATATACACAAAGATGCAGTGGAAATAATACTTCATTTCATTAATGGAAAATACTGAAATATTCTTACAAACAGAAATGGAAATAAACTAGCTAGGGCGATGGTAGCTTATCTCTGAGAAGAGATGTGATGGCTACATGCCTCTGAACTGTGTTACAATGAGGCTCGAAGGCCTATTTATTGTTGAGAAACAATGAAAAAAAACCCTTATCATTCCAAAACCTAACCCTAGGAGATGAAACACCAAACTGTGGGCCCCGTTTGGGGGTAAGTTGGTACATCAACTTCCCAGGGTCGTAACTTTGGCATATGATCTCCGTTTGACGCGTACAATAGCTCATTAGAAAGATCTATCCGAGCACTATCATTGTTGGAACGGGCAACACCAGTCCATTCCATGGACTGGTGTTGCCCCCGGATTCCCCAAAAAATGTCGTTTAGGGCCTCAAAACGGCTCCGGAAGTTCAGGACCCGAAAAACTGCTAAAAATAGTAAGTTGTGCTACAATTAAGGAAACTAAAAATGCTGAGAAAGACAATGGTGGGGGTCGAGGTGGACTTGGCAGGTGGCCACCAATATCCACCTGGATCATTCCTCCCCCCTTAGGAAGCAATGGTCCCCATTGCGTTGAGCTCCTCCATGAGATGAGGAAACTTCTGCTGAACTTGTTCCCTGGTGAGCCACTTGCCCTGCTGAAGGAGTTGGCCCGCTTTGACAACTCGATACAGTTGGATATTCTGTTGGCGAGTGTTCTTGATCTGTGTGTCCATGATCCGATCAGTTGCAGCTTGTTCCATGCAATCTGGATTTAATTCTGTGGGTTTGAGCTGTTTTGCAATGTCGGATGTGTGTAGCAATGGTGGAAAGTATGGCTGAAGGCGGTCCACATTGAATACTGGGTGCAGGCCGAGGAATGGGGGAATGCTGAGCTTAAATGCATTGTCTCCCATAGCCTTAGTAATGGTGTAAGGACCATATCGGAGTGGTCTCAATTTCTGATAGGCTCCAGTAAGGCGTTCCTTTTGCAAATGCAACCAGACTTTGTCGCCCACCTGAAACTTGTGTGGCACCCGATGTTGATCATGTCGCTGCTTGTACTTGGCATTTGATTTCTCAAGAATGTCATGGACCTGCTGGCGAATATGTTGGATGCGCTCAATGAAGCTAGTGGCCTTATCTGTTTCGGACTGGACATGAGCTGAATTCATGTGAGTAGCTGCAAGTGGCATGGCCACATCAATGGGGCATAGTGGCTGGGATCCCAAACCCACCTGAAAAGGGCTATGGCCAGTGGAGCTATGAAGAGCTCAGTTGTAGCTGTGCTGAACGTAGGGGAGGCTCTCGTCCCATGTGCGTGGATGCTTTGAGTTATACATGCGCAGAATGTGCACAATCATCCTATTGACAACCTCTGTCTGGCCATCAGTTTGAGGATGGAAGGCTGTGGACTTCGTGAGTTTGGTGTCCAGCATTGACCAGAGATTGGACCAAAAGGTGCTGAGAAACCGACTGTCCCGATCTGAGATGATAGACTGTGGGATCCCAAAGTCCACCCACACTTGTTCAAAGAAGAGTTTAGCAGTGGCTTCTACTGTGATATTCTTCTTGCAGGCCATCATAATGGCCATCTTTGAGAACCTGTCGACGACCACAAAAACACAGTCATTTCCATGCTTAGTGGAAGGAAGGCCTGACATGTAATCCATGGAGATGGATTCCCAAGGCCGACTAGGGGTAGGAAACGGGGTATAGAGGCCTTGCTTCTTAATGGTTGGTTTGGCAATGGCACAGGCAGTACATGATCGGATGTACTTCCCAACATCCTGTCGAAGATTCGGCCAATAGAAATAGTTTTGCAGTACTACCACTGTTTTCTCGACCCCGAAATGCCCAGCAACCCCACTGTAGTGTGCTTCCCAAATCATCTTGGCACGCTCGCTTGAAGGAACACAAAGGTGACCGAGGTGGCATAACAGGGCATCCTGGAGGTGAAAATCTGCAACCTGCCGACCCTCCAAGAGTGTCTGGTATGTGTGGCCGAATTCTGGGTCGCTTTTGTAGAGAAGTGGCCAATCAGAAGTCTCGTGCCCGCAAGAGTTGAGCACGGTGGTTAGCGCCATGATCGGTGGTCGACTGAGGCAATCTGCAACATTATTGGTGCTGCCCTTTTTATACTTGATATTCAAGTGAAACTGTTGCAGGTATGTAGACCACTTCTGATGGCGATCATTCTGCAATTTCCCTTGGGTCTGTATGAACTGCAGAGGTCGGTGGTCTGTGTGGATGACCGTTTCCTTCCCCACAATGTAATGCTTCCATTGTCGGCAGGCCTGTACAATGGAATACATCTCTTTATCATAAGTGGGGTACTTCCGGACTGTGTCTGAAAGTGTTTCACTGTGATATGCCACTGGATGTCCATGTTGAGTAAGGACTACCCCAATAGCATAGTCAGAGGCATCTGTCTCGACCTCAAATGGTTGTTGTAAATCTGGTAACGCGAGCACTGGTGCCGTGCAGAGGCAATCCTTCAACTCCCTGAATGCCTTCTGTTGAGATTCAGACCAAAAGAATTTTGCTTTCGCCCCGCCCTTGGTGACTTGACTCAAGGGCCAAGAAATATGAGAAAATCCCAACACAAACCTGCGGTAGAAGTTGGCAAGACCTAGAAAGCTGCGGAGCTCTGTTAGAGTGGTTGGAGAGGGCCAATCCCGAATGACTTGGACCTTGGCTGGATCAACATGCACCCCCTGTTCATCAATGATGTATCCCAGATACTGAACCTCGGTCATGCCAAAAGTGCATTTCTCCAAATTGGCACATAGCTTGTGTTGCCGCAGTGTTTGGAGAACCTGTCGGATGTGGTGGAGGTGCTCTTCCCAACTCTGGCTGAAAATCAGAATGTCATCCAAGTATACTACTACAAAGGAGTTGGTGAATGGCCGCAAGATGTCATCCATTAGCCTCATAAAGGTTGCAGGAGCATTCGTCAATCCAAAAGGCATGACCAACCATTCGAAGAGGCCCTCCTTGGATTTGAAGGCAGTCTTCCACACATCTGAGGGTTCAATTGGTACCTGGTGATATCCTGACTTCAGATCGATCTTGCTGAAATATTTCGCCCCCTTTAGTTGGTCTAGGAGGTCATCAATCCGCGAGATCGAGTACCTATTACGGACAGTGATCTTGTTCAGTGCCCGATAGTCAATATAGAGTCTCCACGTCCCATCCTTCTTCTGTACCAACACTATCGGGCTCCCACAGGGCGAAGAACTTGGACGGATGTGACCTTTCTGCAGGAGCTCCTGAATCTGCCTCTTGATTTCATTGTTCTCCAGAACGGAGCACCGATAAATTGGTCCATTGGGTAGCGGCGCACCTGGGGTCAGATCGATGGAGTGCTTGACTTGACAGTGCAGAGGAACCCCTGCCGGGGAGGTGAAGATGTCTTCGTACTCCTCCACAATCTTGTCCATCTGTAGCTACTGTGCAGAGGGACCCCGTTTGGAGGCCGCGGCCACTGTCTTCTTCTTCCCTTGACGGCGTATCATCAGGAAAACAAATTTCCTGGTTTTGGAAATGATCTTACTGCATTGTTTTGCAATAATCAAAGAGATGGCGGCAGGTGGTGCTACCTCTGGTATCCTGAACAACTTATTTCCCAATGTAATAATAACAGCACGGGGCCTTGATTCATACAGAGCATGTCGCTTCCACAAGTATGGTTGTCCTTGTAATACATCACAAACTTCAAGGGGAGCAATGTCACACAATACCTCATCCGTGAAGGGCTTGATGTTGTATGGAAGGCGACACTGCTGGCTCACGCAAAGATCTCGCCCTTGGTGAAGCCACCCAATGGTGTATGGTTGTGGATGTGTTGTGGTCGGTAAGCCCAACCGCTTCACGACCTCTGCCGAAATGATGTTCTTTTGACTCCCGCTATCAACAATGAACTGTATCGGGGAGCCCTTTACCCACATCTGGGAGTGGAAGAGACGCTCCTCCTCCTCTGGATCTTCGGGTTCATTTTTCTGGATCTTTGCGGTAGCAACAGTGGCACTGGGATCCGCATCAATGATCTGCTTCCCTTTTTCATACCCCTTATCGGGTTCTGACTCAGAGTCAAAACATGCATCTGATTCTGAAACCTTTAGCTCAGCCACCAATGACTGCTTGGCCCGACACTCACTTGTGTTGTGAGTGGAGCTCTTATGGAACTCGCACCATTTTCCAGTGTCCTTTCTCGGCTTCGCGGCGTTGCTCTTTGCTTGCAGCTTCTGCTGGTTGTCTTGGGCTATCCCACCTTGGCTTTGTCCTTTGTTCTGTGGTTTAGGGGCACCTATCCCCTGCTTTGGATTCGCAGATCCAAAGTCTCGCTTCTTTTGTTTAAACTTCTGCTCGACCTTGACGGCATACCGGTATGCTGCGCCGAGCGAGGGGATGTTTAGGAACTGTATTTCTTCCTGGATGTACTTGTGCAGGCAGCCACGATATTTGAGTATCAAATGTTGCTTCGAATCCTTGATACCCAACTTTGTGCGAAGGGTATGGAAAAGATTGGTGAACTCCGGCACGTCTTGGTCCCTTCCCTGCTGCACCGTGGTCCACTTTATGTATTCATCCTCATAGCTTCTGACAGGGTAGTACTGCTCCTTGATGGCATCCCGGAACGAATCCCAGGTGGGTGCGGCTGAAAATAGTGAGCCAGTACTTTCATCCTTCTGCTCGCAGTAGGTTTCCCACCAATCCTTGACGTGGGGGGCTGCTTTGAGAAGAGCAAAAACAATCTTTTCCCGACTCGAAAATTCATGAACAGAAAAGTAACCCTCTAGCAGATTTAACCATTTATCTACGGCATCGGCGTCTATCTGACCCTCGAATATGGGGATTTCAAAATTAACTTGTACCTTAAAGGGTGTGGCGTTTCCAGAGGAGCTGCTAGAAGCTGATGCGCCGCTTCTGGGTAGCCGCTGAAGGATCTGCGCAAAGCTGTCCATCATCGCGTTCCGTTGTCGCTCGAGTGCTTCTTCGAGCAAGATTTTGATGGGATCTCCTGCCCCCTCGTCTTTCTTCTCGTCCGCCATGGGAGGTCGTCGGGATTTGCGAGGCTGGTCTTGCAAAGGTTCAACCAGTTCAAGCCCTAACTCCTTATATCCCGACCTTGTTGGGGACATGCAAAGAAAAACAGAGAAAAAGCAGACCGCTCTGATACCACTGATCCGGATTTAAATAGGAATGCAACAAATTATAGAGATAACCATATACACAAAGATGCAGCGGAAATAATACTTCATTTCATTAATGGAAAATACTGAAATATGCTTACAAACAGAAATGGAAATAAACTAGCTAGGGCGATGGTAGCTTATCTCTGAGAAGAGATGTGATGGCTACATGCCTCTGAACTGTGTTACAATGAGGCTCGAAGGCCTATTTATTGTTGAGAAACAATGAAAAAAAACCCTTATCATTCCAAAACCTAACCCTAGGAGATGAAACGCCAAACTGTGGGCCCCGTTTGGGGGTAAGTTGGTACATCAACTTCCCGGGGTCGTAACTTTGGCATATGATATCCGTTTGATGCGTACAATAGCTCATTAGAAAGATCTATCCGAGCACTATCATTGTTGGAATGGGCAACACCAGTCCATTCATGGACTCGTGTTGCCCCCGGATTCCCCAAAAAACGTCGTTTAGGGCCTCAAAACGGCTCCGGAAGTTCAGGACCCGAAAAACTGCTAAAAATAGTAAGTTGTGCTACAATTAAGGAAACTGAAAATGCTGAGAAAGACAATGGTGGGGGTCCAGGTGGACTTGGCAGGTGGCCACCAATATCCACCTGGATCAAAATTTTAGACCAAGAATTGATGATTATGGAGATTTATATCCACAAATTGTTTTAGATTTCTCAACACCTTTTATGTAAATTTATTTCCCAACTACCTGGTAAACATTAATTAATAAATTCATCCATATTCGAATGGCCCTTTTTGCATTTTTTTGATGCTTTCTATCTGTTCAATCCAACTTGGATTTGTTTCATTTCCTTTCAGTGTTTCGTTCCTCCAATGTTCAACATTTCGATATTGTGCTCCTTGTTCCTTGAGTGATAGTTCCCAACTCATTGTTTTTCAAGCACAACCCCAATTTGCTTCTAATTTCCATCTAGCTATGCTAATGACCAATTCTTTTTATTTTCTAACATTCGTTGCTTTTCTTCCCAGTTCCTTAGGCAATCTAGTTGCCCCCTTCCATGCATTCACTCACCTTACAAGTTTAGGCATTCCCTTTTCTGCTTATTTGTTCCTTAGGTTATCCATCCCTTGGAAAGGATTCCACACATTAGAAAGGTTTGATAATCAAGGCATATCCTTGCCTCAACACTTTCATATCAGTCATAACATACTTCATGGTAATCAATGAACACAATTGGTTACTAGTGTTCCACAATGGCCTTCTTCCTGAAATCCTTTATTAGCATATGTTTAAATTATTTTGTTATTGTTACAATCGATCTTGTAGCCAACTTGAACCACCCAAACTAGGTAATTCCATGCTTTCCTACATCATACTCATTATAAGGAGTTGTAATAAATTCATATCATACCTCATTTGTAGCTTATCCATGAGGTTAACCTAGAATTTTACTTTGATTTCGACCATAGAAAAATCAGGTTATATCATAAAGTAACTATCATAGATTAGAGCATTAATTATGTTCATAATTCATAAATTCAAAAACTGAATGTAACACTGATACTCATCTTTATTTTCCCTTTCTTCTTGGTTTATACACACTTGAATAATTGACCAACTGGACAAGCAACTAGTGGGCTTTTTCGCACTCTAGATCAATTGCCAGACCAGAAAAGCACCAAATTCCTTCTCTTCTCTTCTCTTTGATTTCTACACATTGTATTGATTTCGAAAGAAGCAAGGGAATCCATAGGCTCACCTCCACCTTGTGATGATCATACATAAGCCCATTCACAACTATGGGCACTACTAAACTGGGTAGTTACTACCAAACGAGGTAGTCTTTTGTTGAAAGAATAATATCATCGAGAGTCTAGAGGCTAAAGCACCTCCATGTGACACATTACATAACACAAGGGACTAGATAGTCCCATACATGTCTGACCCAACATGTTACACAACATAACATGCACATAACACAATTCCATGCACACAGAAAATACATGAACACATGGCACATTATGACATATACATATACACGTGTACAATACATGCACATATACACATGACTCAACACATTACACGTAACATAGAATTGAAGCACCACATCATCTCTATTTATGTGAACTACGCCATATTAGCTATTTCAGTTTTCCATGTTCATGACCTTGGCTTGGGAAATATGTGAGAGTCATGTTCCCATAAATCAGTAGGAATTCCCTTTTTCACAATATATGTTGTCCATGAGTGGTCATTTTTACATTCGAATGGCACCTGACAATCGTGTCAGATAAAAGTGGTAATTTCATATTTATATGCAACAACACAATCATGTCTTCAATACATAAGCACATTTGCAATAAGTTAAGGTTCAGATAACTCCCTTTTATTGTACATCTCTTCCATGGTCTCAACAAACCTACTTGGCTGTCACATTGCTATCATGGAATGATTTTCCAAAGCACTTATGTTTTCATTATACCTGTTATCATGTTCATACTCAATATTCAATTCATGTGATTTCCATACCTCGAGAATCAATGGCTTCCCTCCCACCTCAACCAACTTTCTTCAAGACCCCCAAGTATCTAATTAATGGTTAGTTATAAAAATCAATAGGCAATGCAAGAAGAAAAAATAAAAGAAACATCACAAAAGGAAAATAAAGTCTATAATCACAATCATAAAATAACTGCAATAAAAACAAAATGGCCATACATATTCAACAATCATTAAAAAAATGGTCACAAGCTTAAAGTTTAAAGGTATCACAGAACAATATCAACCATAGAACCAAAACATTACTCCAAGTCTTGAGTCCAACACTCATGGTACCGTCGATCATCAACCATGAATATACATGTATAATAAAATTAGTATCCCTTCCTTTTCTTCCTATTTGTACAATCTCAATTTAGGTTCTCTTCCCCACAAGATAAACAACAGATAGGTTTTCTTTCCTTCTCACTATCACACAATATTTTTATTCCATCATCACTTCCCCTCTCTAAGGGTTTAACTTGGCATGTCAAATTCTTGAAGTGTTCCTGTAGTTCTTGGTTCGAATATGCCAATTCTTATTGTTGCATGTTAAGTTTCTTTACCTTTGCCTCCCAGATCTTGAGCTTGCTTTCAAATTCCTTGAGCTGAGCCTTCAAAACTTCTATTTCCGTCATATTCTACCAAACACTATCAAATATTATTTCACTAATGAAATGAAAATAGATATACCAGTGGTCATCATACAGAATAACGTCAATGCATTACCTTGTATCTTTTCACACATCCATAGGATTGTTATCAACTATATATGACAACCAACTTAAGATATGCATAATATTTCTCGCGATATATGAACACCATTGATAACTATCATCACGTTCTTAGAAAGGTTAGAGTTACATGTATGATCCATACTAACAAAGCAATTATAGTAAACCTTTTTACTAATACCACAATTTTCATTTTACATTAGTTGTTAAAACACTTCAAAAATATTTGGCCTCTTTGTTAAGGCTAATAGTCATAACACCTATAACATCATGGAGTCATTTAGGACAAAACATGTCACATTAGTAAATTATATTCTTAATTTTTTCACATTCATAAAGATATTGCATCACATGGCGTGCACTTGCTAACAAGAATTTATCGTTTGCTTAACTTTCTATAATATACCTTTAGTCAAAAGATCCATGGGATTTCCCTAGCCAAAGTATGTAAACACACATATACATAAAACATATCTATGCGATCAATAGAAAAATGTGCAGTAAAATCCACAAGTACCTTCAAGGAATTTGCAAAATCCCTCATGCCATGTAATGATTCACATGCATATATATTCCAAGTGTATAAAATTACACAATTTGTCCAATAGTGTTGGTACACCACTATAGTTGTGCACATCCATAAAAATGAATCATAGAAATTTTTAGTACCATGATACATAATTATATTACAAGGTAATTATATCAACCATACATGAAATCAATCAATCACGAAATGAATTTTAACACCTCAACATTCTTTTATCCTTTTTCAAAAATTTAATATGAAACCCATTTTCTCTGCTAACTCCGTAATAGAGTACCAACTTGTTCCCAAGGGCTTGGAAAGAGCCTAGCCATTATTTTTCCCATGATAAATACCATCCAATTCAAGTGTTGAACTCGGATGCTTTGATACTATCTATAAATACACCCCCTTAACCTCACTGATGTGTCCATTATGCTAACCCAACTCTTGGTACAATTAGAGAAATGGGGTAAATTTTTTTACTTTCTTCTCATCTTCCAAAATCCAATTTGGATGCCCTCATCATATTTGTCTCAATGAGACTACTCCAGCGTTGTAAATTATGGCCATCTAGAGTCTCATTAAATCCAATGGTGCTACCTCTCTTTATATTCCACATGGAACCCATGTGGTCCCCACATGGTGCCCATGTGGCATATCTTAGTAAATTATCTTTATTTTTCTCCCCACCCTTACATATGGGTCTATCATTCACACACACACACACACATCTATGGCCCTCTTCCACTTAACTACCCACATTAATCCATGTAATCAACAACTCGTATTCTATATCATAACCCTCTTCCCTTTATTACATCCAAAGCGGGGGGTATACTATTTTAGTTATACATCACAGTTCCAAGGAAATGCTCTAACTATTCCCAATTGATTGAATTATCCAACAAATCACATTCAATAGTGTACCCCCCTCCTCCCTCGCTGGCGTTCAACGGGGAGCACCTATTTTTGTTTCCCATCATGGTTTTAACAAATAGACCGTACAACTCTGATTAATAATCATCGAATAAATGGGATGAAAGTGCCTACTCCTTTATAGTATGAAGAAAGGGGGGGTCGTATGTGATGGATCCCCACTATCCATTTACATTATATCTCGATTGTTGGATTTACAAAATATTGATGGCACTTGGGGGCTCACCTCATTTGAGTATGGAGCAGAGGATATATTTCAACAAAATATCATCTAATTAGTCCAAATAGTGAGAAGACTCCATATGATCCATGATATGCCAAACTTGTCACAATAAAACACTTCAAAGTATTTGGCAGTAAATGCTACATAAAAAAGATGATGATATTTTGTGTAAGCTTGATGCAAGGGATGATGAAGGAATATTTTGAGGTTAATTTAGCAAGAGAAAGGGCTACATGAGCTAAAATAAAAGGCTTTGTAAAATCGTTGATTGAATTGATGTTCAGGTGGATCAAGAGCTACCTTTCAAAAACCAACAACCAAAATTTATCAGTCCACCAAATTATACTAGTAGCAAAGATGATATAGATAAACCTAAAGAATTAGGAGAAGAGGAAGAGAAATATAATACTCTCACCCAAAAACTCCCTCAAGCTACATACAAAAGCATCATCCTACAAATCGGAATATTGAAAATGAGGAAGCTAGAGTTCATGCTTGAAGAATATTAATGAATTCCACTACTTAGGCATATATTGTTATGCTATCAATGATTAAACCAAGACAATTTTCTTAGGAAAGCCAAAATGGGTGTTGGGTAAAATCCATGAATAAGGAACTGGATAAAATTGAGAAAATTCATACATGGGAGTTGGTTCTTAGACCATTAGATAGAAATGTGATTGATACAAAATGCTTCTTCAAGAAAGCGTTTGTTGAGAATGGACAAGTTGCAATAAATAAGGCCATACTGGTATGAAAAGAGTATGCTTAGGTTGAGGGAATATATTTTGAACAATATTTTTTCCCTTGTATCATAATTAGTGGCACTAAGGATGTTCCTAGCATTTGCATTCACAAAATGTTCAAATTTTATCATATCGATGTAAAATTTTCCTTCTTGAATGGAAATCTTGAAGAAGAAGTTTACATAGAACAACCTAAAGGTTTCTAGCTCTCAGGAAGTATGTAGGTTGAAAAATACATTGTATGGACTTAAATAAGCACCCAATTCATGGTATTCTAGACTAGACAAATACTTTTAGTAGCAACAATTCAAACAAGGATAAAGTTATAATAATTTGTATGTCAAATATAAGAATGATAATATTTTATTTATTGTTGTTTATGTTGATGACATCAATTTTAGTAGTGATGTATGTTTCCATAGCTAAATATTTTTTTGCACACATACAAACTGAATTTGAGATGTCCATTCTTGGAGAACTCTCATTTTTTCTTCAGCTATAGATCACTTAATTAGGAAAAGGTATATTTATCTTTTCCCCTTGGAAAAAATTGTAATTTTCATTATATTAAGGAAAATTACATGTTGTAAATGTTGTTCGCATATGCAAAAATATGAGGTTGTATGCTTGTCAAGTAAAGAAAATAACATAAATATATAAGTTCTCCATGCAGGGAGACTTTGTCTTCAGATGTGTTCATGTATTGTTTTCAAAAAATAAAAATACTCTGCGTAGAGAGTATGTGTCTGTAGTTGCAACTAGAAAATATATAAACCTGATAATACTAATCCCGTAGTATAAAAATAAAAACATATAAAAAACAGGCTCCAGTTGAGCCTATACTGCATGGTCCATAAAAGGGCGATGATAAAATTGATAATGGTCTCCATTCCTCTGCTCTTGTATCATCCATGAGTCACGTGGCCTAACTGCTGCCTCCTTGGAAAGCTTGTCAGCAAGTGTGTTGCGTTCCCTATATATATGACGACAAACAAAGTTGTCAAAATAAGAAATATGTCTATGGACCTCATCCAAGATAGGCCTCAGAGTGTATGCATGACAGATTGATGTTTTATTGATCCAATTGCAAACAATTTTTGAGTCCCCAAACATTTGTAGGTTCCTGCAATGTTTTTCTATAGCAAATTGTATGAGGTGTTTTGCTGTAATGAGCTCTGCATAATTATTTGTGCCCACTCCTAACCCCATTTGTATTTGAAAGTGATGGGAAGTAGTTAGATATAGTACGACACCACCCCCACACCCTGCTTCTTGCGCTGATCCGTCAAAATAAGCCCATGGTTGGGTGTGATCAATGGTCTCCGGAGTGATATGTTTGGAGGGTGGATTTTCGTCTTCTTCTGGTATCTTGCTGTAATTTTCCAGGAGTTGGGAAGAGATGGTGGGCCAGTGAGGAGTGGTATCCTGAAATATGAGGTGGTTGTGGGCAATCCAGATTTCCCAGCAGATGAGGAGGGGAAGGTTCCTGGCTTTTGACGGGGATGCAGATGTCCACCAAGTGGTCCAAACATCCCTGATAGACTGTCCCCTCCATGTGGATTGAGAAGGGGTGATTGGGAGGGAAGTTCTCCAAAAATCAGCAGTGATGGGGCAGGTGAGGAAAAGGTGGTCCACCGATTCTGAACTGTCTTTGCATAGGCAGCACTAGAAGGGCCCATGTTGTCCTCTCTTGATCAGATTGTCTCCAGTGGGAATCTTGTTTTTCAAAATTGACCACATGAGTAGTTTGGTTCTAGGTGGTGCTTTGAGTTTCCACATTCCTTTCCACCATAAATATATAGGTTGCGGTTTGTGTATGTTTGCAAGACATAGATATCCCTCTTTGGGTGAGTACTGGCCATTTTTTGCATGTGCCCAAATAATCTCATCCTCCCCTTCAATTATTCTGATATGTGATTCGGTTAAGGTAGCAGTGTAGTCTTCCCAGTGATGATGCCATTGTTGAGGAATGAGCAAATTGTAGGAAGATTTCCATGCTTGATGGAGAAAGGTGGATCTCTCCATGTCAGCAATGTTATTGATGTGTGTAATGCGAGATTTGACAAGCTAGAAAAGGCATATTTATCTTACAAAGTAGATACCTAAAAAATATGTTGAAGAAATTTTGAATGGAAGAATGTTCTCTTGCTAATACGCCTATGATCACCTGACAAACATTAAAAAAAGATGACAAGTCACCTTAAGTAAATCACATAATGTATAGATCAACAATTTGTATCTTTTTGTATCTAACAACCTGACGACAAGACATTATGCAAGTTGTTGATGTAGTTGAAAGATATGAGTTAACCCCCAAATAAAGTCATCTCTTAGCAGCCAAAATAATTTTTAGATATTGAAGAGCCATAATAGAATATGACCTATGGTATCCAAAGTGTTAAAAGTTCTCATTAATTGCATACATAAATGATAGTTGGGTTGGAAATGTATATGATATGAGAAGCATAAGCGGATGTGATTTATTTCATGGAAATAGGTTAGAGGCTTCATTCAACAAAAAATAAAACATATATATTGCTTTATACGACTGAAGATGAGTGCATAGTAGGTACAACAAGTTGTACTTAGATTTTCTAGATGAAACAAACACTAGAGGACATTAAAGGTAGTGTATCATAAGCTCGTTCTGATTACCTATGACCAAGAATTTTATTCTTCATTCCAAGTCCAAGCATATTCCCATCAAGTACCTTTTCCTTCTATTGGGTCCCTATAATACTAGTGATTACCCCATTACTATTGTAGTTATACCCCTTATTTATATTGTTGTGCCCCTATTACCCCCATATTGTTATTTCTGTGCCCCATAGAATCCCTCGATTGTTATTTTTGTGGCTTTATATTATTATTGTTAGGTCGGCTGGATTATATTGTGACTCCTTAAACTCCTATATATAGAAAGGAGGTTTTGTCATTTGTATCATCCAATAATTGTTCATTTATGTAATGTAATAAAGGAGGTTGCCCCCTCGAAGAGGCTGAATTCTAAGGCGTTGATCTATCTTTTCTATCTTTTCTTGAGCTGGTTTCATAACATTTGGTATCAGAGCTTTGGATTCCAGGGTTTCGCTGCTCCAAACAGGTCATCGTGGCATTTTCGCTATAACATGTTTTCTGTGACGTTTTAGAAGTTGCAAAAAAAACCATTTGAGAAAAATTGCGTTGAACCTCGGGTCCGAATTTCAGAGCTTTTCGCGCAATATTTACGGAGATATGATCTGAGGATGTTGGTCTTTTTGCAGACTCGTGAATTACATTCAAAACAGGTGACCTGGGGAAAATCGTCATAACTTTCTCTCTAGGAATCAGATTGAAATTTCGTAAGAAGGTAAAGAAAGAGGACGGACTGTAGTTTCTTGTATATCTTTTTCAGAACCAAATATTGAAAATTGTACACGTGGCACTTCATACAAGTTCTCTCTTCTGGAAAGGTCTATAATCAGGTCATCTTGGGAGATTGTGCATAAATCTTTCTTGGAGAATCCAATTTCGATCAGACTGTTGGCATTGGAAAGAGGACACAGAGAGCTACTACAGTACACAAATTCAAAACTAGATGATTGGAAAGTACAGAGATACATCAGAGGCAATATAAAGCTCCTACAAAGTGAAAAAAGGTGTGTAGATTTTTTAAATTTTTGCTTAAGCTTGGTTTGAAAATTTATTTTGAAGGAATTCAAAGGGCATAGTAGAGCATTATTATCGGTATTTGATGCCCCGAGGAAAGAAAATGCAAACACCTAGTAAGGAACCTGAAAGCTCTAGCATGACTCATGAAGAAGAGGAAGAAATGCTACATGATATATCAAAATTACAAGAACAAGTGCAACAAATGTCATGCTCACAAAAGTTAACAGAAGCTAAGATAAATGGTGTGGAAGCTAAGATGAATGGCATGGAAGCTAAGATGGACAATTTGAAGATAGATTTGAACTCAAATTTGAAGACAGGCATGGCAGATTTGAAGACAGATTTGACAAATTTTCTACAAGAAATACTTACTAATGGTGAAAAGGTAGTAGAGGAAACTCATGATGAGAACAAAAGAAATGTTAATCATGATTCCATAGACGCTAATGTTGGATTGAAGAATCACCATATTCCAAAAATCGATATGAGGAATTTTGATGGCAACGATCCCGCTACATGGATATTACAGATGGAGCAATTATTCGATCTCAATAATGTGCAAAACGCACAAAAGGTACGTATGGCAACTATATATTTGGAACCAAATCAGTTTGTATGGTATCAATGTTTTTGTTCTCGTAAACAATTTATCACTTGGGCAATTTTTACGGAAGAATTGATAGCACATTATGAGGATACAAAAAGCAACACTTTTTTTTAGCCAATTGATAAGTCTCAAACAAAAGGGTTCAATAATGGAGCACATTGAGGAGTTCCAAAAATTGAACATAAGGGTAAAAGATATTCCAGAAGAGCATAGGATTGATGTGTTCATAGGGTCTTTAAAGGATAATATCCAACATGATGTTCGCCTTTGGGAACCTGATTCATTAGAGAAGGCATTCAGGTTAGCAAGAAAAATGGAAAGCAAAATTATGGCAACTAGGAAGCATACCATTCATAACTATAAAGACGGAAGTGTTTTTGCCCCTAGTCTTCCACAACCTATAGGGTTGACACCACAACAATTGGAAGAAAAAGGAGCAAAAGGGCTTTGTTACAATTGTGATAGCAAATACACAAAAGGTCATAAGTGTGCTGAGAAGAAATTATTCTACATAGATTGTGAAGAGGAAGAAGAAAAGGAGCAAGAAAGGTCAAAAGAAGAGGATATAATCCAGGAACAAAGCCTAGATGAAGAACAAATAAATCCGACCATATCTTGTAATGCATTGGTGGGAATTACCACTCCTCAAACCATCAAGATAGAAGGACAAATCAAGAAGAAAAAGGTAATAGTGTTGATTGATTCAGGAAGCACCCACAATTTTATTCATTGTAGGGTAGAAAAAGAATTGAATTGCTTCCTATATCCAGCACCAGAGTGTCAAGTGATGATTGCAAATGGAGGAACAATAAATTGCTTTGGAAAGTGCCATAATATCAAGCTATCCATGGGAGAATATGTATTGACTAGCCCAATGCTTTCCATTCCAATGGGAGGTGCTGATGTTGTACTAGGAGTCCAATGGCTACAATCCTTGGGTACAATAGCTTTTAATTTTCAAGAACTTTTCATCAAATTTTCTGCGGAAGGAAAGGAAGTTGAATTAAGGGGTATTGCAGGGAAACCAGGAAAGATAATCAGCTCTAATGGCATGACAAAGAGGTGTAATTGCACAATTATGTTCGCTAGATGTTTCCACATTGGAATCATCTATTTCTCCAGATCTCCAAAAAGTTCTGGACAATCATTCCAAGGTATTTGAGACTCCCAAAGGTCTCCCACCTATGCGTGATCATGATCATGCTATTCATCTGATTCCAGGAAGTGTTCCTCCAAACATCAGGCCGTACAGATATCCCTATGTCCAAAAAAGTGAAATTGAACGTATGGTTGCAGAAATGCTAGAGGCTGGTATAATTCAACCGAGTCAAAGTTCTTTCTCAGCTCCAGTAGTATTGGTGCACAAGAAGGATGGATCATGGCGCATGTGTCCGGATTATAGGGAGCTCAACAAGCTCACTATTAAAGATAAGTTCCCCATTCCTGTCATTGATGAATTACTGGATGAATTGCATGGATCAATTTACTTCACCAAGTTGGATCTTCGTTCGGGATATCATCAAATCAGAATGAAGATTGAAGACATTCCGAAAACAACATTTAGAACTCATGAGGGTCATTATGAATTTTTGGTCATGCCTTTTGGCCTTACCAATGCACCTTCAACATTTCAAGGTTTGATGAATTCAATTTTCAAACCATTCCTTAGAAAATTTGTGTTAGTATTTTTTGATGATATACTAATCTACAGCAAGTCTTGGAAGGATCATGTTGAACATGTTGACAGGGTGCTACAACTATTGGAGGAGAAACAATTATATGCAAAAAGATCCAAATGTTTCTTTGGAGTCCAGGAGGTGGAATATTTGGGTCATATTGTATCTCATGAAGGAGTTAAGGTAGACCCTAGCAAAATTAAAGCCATTAAGGAATGGAAAATCCCCACATCCATAAAGCATCTGCGAGGATTTCTTGGGTTGACAGGGTATTATCGCAAGTTTGTTAAGAATTATGGGAGAATAGCAGCACCTCTAACAACATTATTGAAGAAAGATTCATTTTCATGGACTCCGGAAGCAACAAAGGCCTTTGAACATCTTAAAGAGGCAATGTGCCAAGCACCGGTCTTAGCTACACCGGACTTCACAAAAACCTTTATTGTGGAATGTGATGCTTCAGGAAATGGAATTGGTGTTGTTCTAATGCAAGATGAAAGACCCATTGCTTTTGAAAGTCGTCCAATCAAGGGAAAGTTTTTAAGCAAAGCTATTTATGAGAAGGAAATGTTGGCAATACTCCATGCACTTAAGAAATGGCGACCCTACCTAATGGGAAGACACTTCAAGGTAAAAATGGATCATGATAGCCTTAAATACTTTTTAGAACAAAGATTATCCTCTGAAGAGCAACAAAAGTGGGTCACAAAGATGTTGGGTTATGACTTTGAAATCATCTACAAAAAAGGGAAGCAAAATGTGGTGGCAGATGCACTCTCAAGAAAGGATGAGGATGTGGAAGCATTGTTTGTGCCATTTCTATTATCCAACCAGATTGGATAAACGAAGCAAGGGAGGAATGGAAGAATGACGAAGAAGTGTGGGCACTTATTCGAAAGCTACAACAAGATTCCAGTACTTCTGATACATTTAGCTGGCAAAATGATTCGTTATGGTACAAAGATCGCTTATACCTCTGTAAGAATTCCCAGCTAAAACAAAATATTCTTATGGAATTGCACACTTCTCCCTTAGGAGGGCACTCAGGATTTTTAAAAACTTACCACAGGGTTAAGAAGGAATTTTTTTGGGATGGCCTTAAATCAGATATTCAAAAGTTTGTGGCGGAATGTTTGGTTTGCCAACAAAATAAAGTTGAAACAATTAAGACACTGGGTCTATTACAACCTTTATCCATTCCAAGCCAACGTTGGGAGGAGGTTTCAATGGATTTTATCACAGGTTTACCCAAGTCTGAGGGAAAGAGTGTCATCATGGTGGTAGTTGACAGACTTACCAAGTATGCACACTTTTGTGCATTATCACATCCATTTAAAGCCAGTACAGTTTCTACTGCATTTATGGAAACAGTTCAAAAGCTACATGGAAACCCAAAGATTATTGTAAGTGACAGAGATCCCATTTTCACTGGAAATTTTTGGACAAAATTATTTTCTTGTCTTGGTACTCAGTTAGCTCATAGCTCATCTTATCATCCTCAATCTGATGGGCAAACTGAGATAGTAAACAAATGTTTGGAAGGATATCTTCGTTGCTTTGTATCTGATAAACAGACACAATGGGTCAAATGGTTGCCTCTGGCTGAATGGTGGTATAACACTTCCTTCCATACAGCAACAAAAATGACCCCATTTATGGCACTTTATGGGTATCAACCACCATCCATCACATCATATTTAAGAGAAAATTCTAAGGTTCAGGCAGTGGAACATCACATCGAACATCAACAACAAGTCCTCCAACTCTTAAAGGATAACCTCGTGTTGGCACAAAATAGAATGAAACAACAGGCAGATCAACATCGCAGTGAAAGAAGTTTTGATGTAGGTGATTGGGTATTCCTACGGCTACAACCATATAAGAAAATGTCCCTAAAGCAAGCTAAGAAGGATAATAAATTATCACCAAAGTATTATGGTCCGTACAAGGTGTTGCAAAAGATTGGTACTATGGCATACAAATTGGAGCTTCCTGTAGCTTCTCGATTGCACCCAGTTTTCCATGTTTCATGTTTAAAGAAGGTTATAGGCGACAAGCTCCCAATTCAAAGAATATTGCCAGAACTTGATGAGGAAGGAAAAATTATATTGGAACCAGAAGCAGTCACAGAAACAAGAACTCGAAAGCTACGAAATCGATCAATTTCAAAGTATCTTATCAAGTGGAAGAACTTATCCGCTGAAGATTCCACATGGGAGGATGAGAATTTTATGCAGAAGTATCCAGAACTACTCAAGCATTGAGGACAACACTTTTTTGAAGGAGAGGGGCATGTTGGGTCCCTATAATACTAGTGATTACCCCATTACTATTGTAGTTATACCCCTTATTTATATTGTTGTGCCCCTATTACCCCCATATTGTTATTTCTGTGCCCCATAGAATCCCTCTATTGTTATTTTTGTGGCTTTATATTATTATTGTTAGGTCGGCTGGATTATATTGTGACTCCTTAGACTCCTATATATAGAAAGGAGGTTTTTCATTTGTATCATCCAATAATTGTTCATTTATGTAATGTAAAAGAGGTTGCACCCTCGAAGAGGCTGAATTCTAAGGCGTTGATCTATCTTTTCTATCTTTTCCTAAGCTAGTTTCATAACACCTTCCAATATAGGTTGTTGATGAAATAGTGAAGCTGGAATATTTCTCAACCAGGAAACAAGTTACTGGTATATTTACCAATCCTCTTTCTCGAGAACCTTTTGAATATTTGGGGTAGATGTTGGGAGTTGTGTCTCACTCATCTTTTCACTAACTTTTCTCCATAAGAAAAAGACAATAGTTATCCAATATGTATATCCATGGTTGTAATAATTTGAGTCATGAACAAAGACCAATGTTAGTGGAAGGTTTTCAAATTGATAGGAAAAGTACATGCTTAGGGGGAGAAATTCTAAAAGTATAATAGAGGAAATGGTGATGGAACATGCACAAACAACACTGTCCATTGTTTCTATCCATTGAAATATTATTGCACTTGCAATAGAGAGCACTTAGAATGGAGGCATTAATAAAAACAAATACCATAATCAGAGTAAGGTAAGTGAAATCACCTCATTCACTTCCAATATCATAATCAAAGTATGGTAAGTGAAATCATCTTATTCGTTGTAGAATATGGCACATGAGCAGGCAAGAGCTGTGATAAAATATTAGTGTTTTGTTGGTTACCTCAGCTGACATGAGCTCAATCACACTATAATAGGTAAACAAGATACAAAAAATACAAAAAAATCACTCATTTGAGTCAGAAGAGCTGTTTAAAATTAATATGGAAGGTGTTAATGTTGGCTAACAAATCCCATGGATAGCACACTCAAAAACATAACATTATACTTGTTTTGTCCCTAGAAATTTTTAATTTAAACTACATGAGTGCAGAACCAGTGATTCGACTGTAAAGCAATTCAAAAATTAGATGATCCAACGAATCTCATATACAATGTTGCAGAATGCAGCAAAATAATATGGAGGGATTGAATTTAATATGAAGCGAATTTTGAAATGCTAGCATTGCCAAGTAAATTGAAAGGTCTAGGATGGATAGTGGAATAAATGGAATGGTTAGACAATCCACTCAACTCCAATCCGTAATGTTATTTTCCTTAAATGGAAATTAATTTTTTAAATACAAATTAAAATTTAGAAATTTTTAGGATTTTAATTTAATTATTAATTATAGTGTTTTAGTGGTAGAGGTTTTTTTGGACACCTAATCCTCTATGGGTTGGTGTGGAATGTGAAAAACCACCACAGTTTAAGATACCACATGAAATATGAATCCAAGGGTCACACCATATAATATAAATGTAGATTATGTCAATAATATATATAATCTAATGCTTATCATTTACATTAGCTGTTTGCATTCCATGTGAGTTTAACATGGTATCAGAGTGGGTGTTCTCCTACCCTGCTCCAATTTGAGTCACTAACTTCTCTCTTTGCATGTCAGTTCTACCTCCCTACTTGTGAGAACTGTCATTATTGTGTACATGCCTATTTTTACTACGTGTTGTTCCATTGACCTCTAAGCAAGATTTATTTCCTCGAAGGTTTCTCTGGTAATTCTGTGCATAGTAATGCCCATGGTCAGAGTTGTTTCAGGTTTTCCATTACTATGTAATCATTCAAATTATTCCTCTATGAAAATACATTAATTTTTGGTGCATGTTCCAAGGTGCGTTACTCTGCCCAAACCTATCTTCAGCATATCGACTTTGAGCATGCTATAATTATGTGTTGGATAGGAATGTAGGCAGTGATGAATGAATCTTTGTTCTAGCTGATAATGGTGATCTTTCGATCTTTAAATCTATTTGTGTTTTGTGTAGCTCTGAGCGAGGAGTTATGGTGCGTTTGAACTATGCTGGTGTAAATATGTTTTATATCATGTGTTAATCCTATGTATCTTGCATAGCTATTTCATTTCATTGGGTCATGTTTGCTTCTCCATATAAGCTGATAATCCGCCCAGTGAGGAATATGGAACAATGTTGGTGAAAAATGCTCATTGCGTAACCCAAAATTTGAAGCAGGTGGAGAAGAAGAATGGAATCATTTGTCTCCATTAAAATTGAAGACTACTGGACATTTTCTTGTTTATCATTCTTTGTGTTGAAGAATGCATTGAAGAATAATTAAACACTCTTGAAACCCTATGTTCATTCCATGTAGACTGAAACAATGCTCATTCTCTGCATTGACATGATTTATATCAAAAATTAGAGGAGGGGAAGCAAAGCAAGGAAACCAAATACCATGAACTCAAGGGCTTGGTTGTGGTTCCTCTTTCCCTTGCATTTTCAAATGATCTAGGTGCCTCCATAACCTTACAAATTAGTTTGTGCACTTACTATAGATTTTCAAAGCTCGAGAAATTTGTATAGTGCAAATTTGAACCTTGTCCATGGAAATCCACAGAGCTACCATGGAAAAATAGAGAAGGAAACCTTGAAACACTTCTTAACAGGCTTGAATTTCTCCCCTAGCTGTGGTCCTAGTTAGCGTTCTGAGTGTTTCTACCGATTGGCAAGTCTGTGGCTAATACTTTCATGAGGAAATGAACTTCCTTTTAGCTGTTCATATATGTGTGATGATTCACTGTGAGTGAAGTCTTGAACTTCTAGAGTGTTGTTATACATATGTATCAGTGAGTTTATATACACAGTGTTGGTATAGCATTGAAGTCATGCTAGAATGATAGCTTGAGTGTGCCCTCGTTGTTCCTACTCCAGTGATGCACTACACATTGAAGAGCAAGGAATTGGTTTGAACATCTTTCATTTTCTTGACCTAGAGAAAAATGGCTAGCCTTAATGGAGTATTAGATTTTTTTAAAACTCTGATATAATCTACTACTGATAACACAATCAAAATCAGTATGGAAACTATTTTGGATATTGGAACGTGTTTGCGAAATGCACATGAAAAGATAGAGTTTTTGCAACTTGAATCATAGTTATAGAGAGATGAGTTACAACAACATAAGAATCATGACACCCATCAATAGCTAGCAAGTGGTAAAATTAGTAACATTGAGGATGACTCCCATTGTGTGCCCATTTTAGGAGCAAATTTGCATGCAAAAGCAGAAATTTAGTCTGCACTTCTGAACCCAATCATTAGAACTTGGGAAGAGCTTCTCCATAACAAGCACAAAAAATGTCTGGGAAATGACAAGAATGTTTCTTTTCATATTCCATATTACTTGAAGCCCATCCAGTTTCATAGTGCTAGATTTCTTCATGACAATTCATCTTCAGTGGTTTCAGATTCTGGTTCTCTTCCACAACCACAACAAATTGTTAAATGCCAACATTGTGACAGAGTTTTCCAGGTGAAAGATCACTATTTTGATCTTCTTCCATGTAAGAATTGTCATACAACTAGTCATTCTTCCAACAGATGCTTCAAAAACAAGCCTCCTACAAGAGCAATGATTCATCTTGGATGGATCCCTTCTTGGCAATGGGATTCAAAAACCAAGAAGATATCTCAGTCATATGTCAGAACTTGTTCTAGAGTATTGAACAATCTTGCAGTTGAGTTTTCTCCATCATCTCGCCTTCTATCTGACAGGGGGGGAAGTGATGGCCATCTACAAGTTTCAAAGCCAAATCAAGCGAGCATGAGCCACAACCTTCCATAACAGATTTAGAGTTTTAGCAAGAGACAAGGATTCCCATGAGCATGCCTTCGGTTGATGATCAACCTTAAACCATCACAGGTTGAGACCTCCCTTTTTAGGTTGGGGTTCTCCCTTTTTATGTGGGGTGAGGCCTTCCTTTCAATGTTGATGGTTTCCCTCTTCAAACTAGGAGGAGCACTTCCTCCAGGAGAATACCTCAGCTTCATGCCAGATTTGGAAGAGTTCTGGGAACTGCACTAAGCATTCTAGTGTGGGTGGTCATCCTTAAACCACCTCCATTATACCAACATTTTAGGGAGCACATTCAGCCTAGTGTTGCCACGCATGTTTTTGCACATTTTGTATTATAGCTCTCTTCTTGGACTCATACATAACCCTTCAGATTAAGGGGGGAATGTTGGACACCTAATCCTCTATGGGTTGCTGTGGGATGTGAGAAACCACCAGAGTCCAATACAACATTTGGAATATGAATCTAAGGGTCACACAATGTACAATAAATGTAGACCATTTCAATAATATATGTAATCTAATGCTTGTCATTTAGATTAGCTATTTGCATTCCATGTGAATTTAACAAGTTTAAACTTGATATAATTTTTAAATTTTTTATATAATTTTCATAGTATTTATACAAATCAGAGAATGAGACTTATTTTCAAAGTAGTTATGCAACTTTTATCCTTTTTTCATAAAATTTATTAATTAAAAAAGATGTAGGCTTTTGAGCATGTGGTATTGATAAAAAAAGGTATTGGCTCATATTATTGTAACCAAGTCTATTTATTGACTAGGAATCTTCATATACAATGGACTTGAATCACTATGATTAAAAATCTTATTAAATGTTTTTTTTTTTAACCTGTAAATTTAAGTTACGTATTAATTTTCTTTTGTTATTAATAATAATAGTTATTTTTAATAAAGTTATAATTTAGTTAACTTTTATCTATCATATATATATATATATATATATATATCTATATGTATGTATGTATATATTAAAAATGTATAATAAAGCAAGTGCTATGGGGAGTGTAATCAGTGCCATTCAAGTGAAAAAATTGGAAATCAACATATGAAGTGGAAAACTTGTAAGGAATAAGGATTGTTTAAATTTTGGTGTGTAGAAACAACTATTACTTATGCATATTTACATTTTATTGATACTTATTAAAGTATTTCACATAAATAATAAACACATAAGATATATAAAAATTAAACCTAAGACTTATTCAAAATTTCAAATTATAAGATATATATTCAAATCGACATTATAGTGTTTTTTTCTTCTTCTTTTTTTAAAGAGTAGTATTTAGGTGTGACTTTTGTTAGTCTTTTATGGTTGGTAGCATCAGACAAATTTTCTAATTTCAACTTGGTAAGAGGGGCTTAGAAACAAAAAATTCAGTTAAGGAGAAAATACCTAGAGATGACTCAATTAAGTTAATTAGTCTATAATTAAATATTTTCAAAATCTAATTTAGAAAAAGTGATCAATTAACAAGAATTAATTGAGAATGGTGAGATTTCTCTAGAAACTCACATTGATAGACTTAGAGATGATGATTTAATCATCTTCATTTGTGAGTGAATGCGATATTATAAGAGTAGGTCAATGGGATTGGAGTGTGACACACAAGAAGAGTGAGTTTCCTTAGTAGATTGATTTTCCAAAGAGATCGTGTTAGCCGTTGACGATGATTTAATCATGGTCGTTGGCGAGCCAATGCGATATTATAAAATTAGATCAATGGGGTTGGAGTGTGACACACACGAAGACTGAGTTTCCTTAGCATATTGATTTTCAGAGAACAACATTCAACCAAAAGAATTTAAGCTAGAAGGAAATAAGAGAAGGAGGGAGAGCAGTAGCAGATTTTTGGAGGAAGAGTCGTCTGAGAGATGGACTATTTTTCCTCACAAAGCTATGAAAGAATTAAGCAGAGGGTCTTTAGAGGAGAGTTTGATTTAGCTAGAGAAATTGATTCAGTAGCTCGAGGTAGAGATAATTTCCAGAAGGCCAAGCGAGTCACTTCTAGGGGCATAGATAAGAAAACCTGCAAGATTGAGTGTGTTCCAAAGGGAGTGTGAATTAGTCTATGTAGTGGATCACACAGGGGCATTTCATGTTGCCCAGATTGACCAATGTTCACAATATAATCAGTTGTGGTGATGAGGTATTGGCCTCAGATATTTTGCGAGTATTTTTTCTCTCATATTGGATTTCTAGATTAAGCATCCAAATTGTACTTAAAATTTATACTACTGCATAATAATAAAACTCTCATTTGCTGCACTTGTTTTCATGCATTAGGTTTTTCTAGGGACAATTATCGAAAAATAACGGTGTCATAATTTTGTGTGTGTCAGTTTCCTGCATTTTATTTTACACATTGTTTTTATCGTGAAGAAATTGCAATGTGATTCATTTGTTATTTTAAAGTAACAAGATAAACTGCATAATTTAATCATTTAGAAGAATTAATTCCATTTTTTGCATTTCAAGGAAAATTTCGCAACTTTTTGGAGTTTCTAGTGGATTTTCAGCGAGAATCCACAGAAAATATTTGTGGCCAAGTCTTTATTTGTGTTTCTTAAATCTTTTTTTTACTACAGATATAGATTCAACACCATGAGAAATCCCTAATGCAATTCGATTGGGAAGAGTTCACCTATGAGAATTGTGATTTCAATGAATCCAGGTTAGATAGTAGACAAAAATAAACAAAAAAACTTTCTAAAAAATAGCAATTAAAAACTAATAATTTAGTTTCATTATTTTTTATATCTCCATGTATGTTACTAGCTTTGGAAAAACTTGCTACACAAATATGATGATTACTTTAAAAATATTTCTTCAAATCACTATCCATGGTTTTCTCTTAAAATGGAAATCAACCAACCTTGACATGAAAATTGTATTTTTCAAAACCATATCCATGGTTTTCTCTCAAAATGGAAATCAACCAACCTTGACATGAAAATTGTATTTTTCGAAACCATAACATATGAAGGATAAAACATTAACAAATTGCTATTATTATTGTATTTAATGGATTGAAACTTTTCCACTAAACAAATCAATCCGTTAAAAGACGAAATCATATGCATACTCACTTTATTGCTTGCCTATAAAGATAAAGAAAAAATTCAGTATCAATCCGTTAAAAGACGAAATCATATGCATACTCACTTTATTCCTTACATATAAAGATAAACAAAAAATTTCAGTGTATTGACCCGTTGCTTTCAGATAATCACCACTTATACAAATGTCTCATCATATGCTAAAAAGTAAAGCAATTACACCAGACTGTAATGCTCCAAACATTTAGATCATTGTAGATAATTGAGTTGGATTCTTCTTTGCAACTGGAGCCAACAATATTGAATACAACACATACATATCAAGATTCAATTTGAATTATTAATAATTTGAGTGATATTACTGCAAAGAAGCAGATAAGATCACAATGATCACCTTAAATATAATCTTGGATGACCAAGCAAAAAAGATAGCAAAAAGAATAATCGAGCCCACTATGTTGTTGCTTATGGTCAAATTGTATGCATTTAGCATTAATTATTGATAGGGTCCTTGTACAAGGTCAGCACCACTACATCATTTACAAGAGTAATAGCGTGCAAAGGTCCCTTTAGGCTCTCAGTATGTGCATAGTAATTATCTTTCGACCAATCACATAATCTGAAAAAGGTATTGGATAATTTGTTAGAACACTCTACCCCTGCCACAAAGGACACATATAAACAATAACTTGAAATCCAAAAATATAGTTCCTATACAATTTGCCCTCATACTAACTATCATACCATGGAAATCATCTAAGGGCTATTTGAATTCTCAAGGAATTTTTAGTTACCTATAATTCAAGCCTATGTTTCAATACAAATATTCATGGATATTATTTTTGCAAGCTGTATGCTATCAAACCCATTGTAAATGGAATTATAGGTTAAGTAATGATGTTGTCGATGCTCCCAAGACTCCGAGTTTGAAGAAAAACTTTGTTCATATTTTTTATTTAGTGTAGAAGTAACTACGTTCACTGCTTTGAGAGGATTGTGCAAATGATTTACCTCCTAGCTAGTAACTATGAAAATCTCGCAGTGCCCGAGGGTGTTACACACCTACCATTTGCGCTGACAACTTCTCAATTCAGAGAGATGGAGACGGATAATGTATACATGATTATTTCCGTGTGCCATTAAGATTGCCATAATAAGTTCAATTTATTTGAACAATCAGTAATAAAAAAATAAAAATTTAAGTGTTTTAGACTTATATATATTTATAATATATTTATTTGTAATGTCTAATGTTAAATTTTAGATAAGGTGAAATTTAAAAATAAATTATTTTTATCCGTAAATTTATTACTAAAATCTTTTGGAAAGAACTAATAAATATTTTAATATTTATTATTCATCTCCATTCACTAACTATTTAGTTTACAAACAAATATAAGAAAAAGATTTTCTTTATAATAAAATAGTATTGTACTATATTTTCTTTTGATTCAGTATTAGAAAAACATTTTCTTTCTAATAAAATAGTATTATAATATATTTTTCTCCCATTCAACATTAATCAATCACGAAGGGAATATATTTTAAATAGACTCTAAAATGAATTTTTTCTAACATTTTGTTTGTAACAAAAACGGGGTTATTTTTTTTTAGAATTTTTTCTAACATTTTGTTTGTAACAAAAACGGGGTTATTTTAAAATGCAGCTTCATTATACAAGTATAAAATGAAGTTGGGTTACTTTAAAATGCAATTTCATTTTATATTTTATATTTTTATATTTGTGTTTAATTGTATAAATAATTATCACTTTTAATAACTTTGTTGTTAGTTTTAATTATTTAATTTAAGTTTTATTCAAATATTATGTATAGTTATACATTAAGATGATTTTACAACATTTAGATTTTTTTTTCCAAAAAATAATTTTGGAAATTGAAAAATTAAGACTCTATACTTTAAAATAAAATTTAAATTATAAATACACAGTCATAGATATCATTTTGAAAAATTTAAACCTCGTGATAAAAAATAACTACTATTTTTGACAACTTCGTATAAACCAAATTACACCCATAAAAAAGGGCTACTAATCTTTATTATATAATATTTACCTTTCTTCGTATAAACCAAATTACACCCATAAAAAAGGGCTACTAATCTTTATTATATAATGTTTACCTAAAGAAAGGTAAATGATCCAATATCTAACCTATCACAACACATAGCTATTTCTTAAATTTTTCAATAGTGATATTGTCAAATAAATGTTAATTCATGAGTACGAATACGAATATCCGTTTAATATAAGGAATACGAATAGCACAAATTACATTAATATATTGTTAACATCAGCATTATTGAAAGTCTCCCATTAATATATTGTTAACATCAGCATTATTAAAAGTCTCTCTTTTATACATTGTTTCAAATCACATTCTGTCTCCTTACATTCATAGACAATGAACAGTTATAAAACATAATAAACACACATCAACACAGTCAAAATAATGGAGTTCACGAGGCCCCGTGGCTATGTCTCCTGGCCCAAGCTTTTAGTGTCAATTCTATATTATGTCTTTAAGAGAAGAATATTACATGTGTGAGCTCAAATAGAGTCTCAACACAATAGTGACAAAAACAACAGGGATTTACTCGAAATCCTCAAGTCTACAAGAGTACACAACCACTTCCTCTTGGTCTCTGTCTTCTACTTTCTCTTACTCTCTCTCTGTACCCCTCTGTTCTGCCATTGAGTGGGTTTTGAGCCTTTCCATCCTGTCCATTCACCTTTCTTTTCGAGCTCTTTACCTCCTGGCCTTTTTCCTTTCATCTCCCTTTTCGGCATTGGACACGTTATGTTAAAACAAAACGCTTAAGGCACAAAGAACTCCTTTTAGAAACGGAATGATTGACGAGTGCGGTGAAACCGACCGTTCGGTATTCCTCCACACAAATCCCCGATATAATTCATATTTGGTCTATATACAATATTATCGGAATACAAAGAAATACATAGAAATCCCAACAACAAAACTAATTATCAGAACTCAAAATTTATGAAACTATGTACATAATCCTTTCGGGTCCACTTTATCACATGTCACATGTCACATAGTGTCACTCATTTATATTGCCACGATGCATTGCTACAATGTGATATTGCAATGCGATATCATGATTGGCGATCGCATATCATAAGTCCTTGAGCCCTGAGTAAATCCTCCCTTCGGCGATATTGTGATGCAATCTCTGCCATTGGTCTACGATCTCCAATCCGATAGATAATAGTCATTTCAGATGGGCCACTTGCACAAAGATTTCCTACTTGAAAAGAGTGGTTTTCTCTCTCCTGTGCCATGCTACACGTCGGCCAGTGTATGGAATCGGGTGAAACCTTTCCAATGCCACTTACCGACTGTAGCTTGTCTAAATTACCATTTACCATGGAACTCAAATCCTTCACTCTTTAATTCATAACTCCTTCGGGTCCGCTGAAAGCCTTCCACCTGTATTATGTTCTCCCTTTAGTTTATTGTGATGCAATATTGATCATATATCCCCATTGTTGATCTACGCGCTCGATCCATGGTCCATGTTATATCACTAACCATAATCACAATTCCCTTATGGCTAAGGTCTGAACACAATGCTTGCTTTCTCCCGATTCGATGTCATTTGATTGACTTATTCTATTTTCACAGTTTTAAAAAATATTTTTTAAGACTTTTAGACTTAGGCTTTTATTCAAGATGCATTTTGGATCATGCCTTCCCACTGAAAAGCTTTTGGACCACCAAAAGTTGGTTTTTAGCATTCAAGCAAGTGAGGATACTGCTCCTTCACCTGTCTAACTTCTATCCATCATTCTTTTCTTGGATTTGAACCTTTGAGTCCCACTCTCAGGCACTCAACATCCCCTTGATGCGTAGTTCTTACCTTCCTATCCATAATTGTGTCCTCCTGTAACTCATTGAGATACTCAGCCAACAAATCCCCAATAGAAGGCAACTAAAGTTGCTCTTTAGGATCCTCAATTAATGAAGGTTCATACAATCTCAAGTTTTGTGCGTTAACGACTGAGAAGGTCTACATATAAGCTGGAAAATCAAGACAAAGAGCATTTTCACCAATTTTATCAAGTATCTTGAAAGGTCCATACCTTATTGGTTTTAGCTTCTTACCTTCACCCTGCATTTTGTCTTTGCTGATGTACAGCCAGACTTGATCACCAACATGAAAACTGTGCTCAACTCGATGTTTCTCATTTCTTGCCTTGTACTTGGCTTGACTTCCTTCTAGTTGTTCCTGTACCGCCTGGTGAATTTCGTAGATTTGTTCAATGAACTTGGTTGCTTTATCCACATCATTGTGTCCATCAACTACTATGTTTTTACCAAAGAAAAAATCCAAGGGAGTATTTGTCATAAACTAAAACAAGTCTGAAAAAGAGATCTCTGAGTAGAAGAGTGTTTGGCATGGTTGTAAGCATGCTGCACATAACACAAATGCTCATCCCAAAGCTTGGTATGCTTGCTGCAATAACCTCTAAGCAACTAGATCATTGTCATGTTGACCAGTTCTGTCTGACCATCTATTTATGGATGAAATGTTGTGTTTTTCTTCAATTTGGTGTCTATTAACTCCCATAGATTTGTCCAGAACTTCCCAACAAATCGAGAATCTTGATCAGATACAATAGAAGTGGGTAACCCAAAATGAACCCATACATTCTGAAAGAAAAATTTGGCTATTTTTTGAATTGTAACTTGCTTGTTACATGGTATTAAGATACACATTTTACTGAACCTATCCACAACAACATGCAAACAATCATGACCTTTCCTAGACTTTGGCAATCCCCCAACAAAATCCATGGAAACACTTTCCCAAGGATGAGAAGGAATTGGAATTGGAGTGTACAAGCCTAATTTCCTATTACTTGGTTTGCTTGTAGCACACATTGTACATCCTTTGACATATCTAGAAATTGTCTCATGCATTGTTGGCCAATAACAAAACCTTTGCAATTGTTCAATTGTCTTACTTACACCAAAATGACCTGATATGAGAGAAGTATGTGCTTCTTGAATTATGTTAACTCTTTCAATTTGTGGAATGCATAACTTTCCCAAATGATATAAGAGTTGGTCCTTTACATAATAATCCAATTCTTCTACTTGCTTGCCATGACTTAAAGTTGCATATACATCTTTAAAATCTACATCTTGAGCATATTGTTCAATATAAATTTCATGCATTATTGAGTTATGCTTAAGTATAGTATATGCATTTATGATTGGTCTTGATAACATCTATATAACCTTATTGTGTATGCCCTTCTTATATCTGATGACAAGATGAAATTGCTATAGAAAACCTGTGCACCAATAATGTCTTGATTGCTGCAATTTAGTTTGTGAGTGCAAATATTGAAGTGGTTTATGATCTATATGCATGATTCTTTCTTTACCCATTATGTAATGTTTCCACCTTTTCACACTTTGTACTAATGCATACAATTCTTTATTGTATGCGGGATAATTAACTACTATAGAAGTAAATATCTTAGAATGATAGCATATGGGTTTTCTGTGTTGCATCAACACTGCCCCCATGGCATAGTCACTGGCATCTGTCTCAATCTCAAATGGATGTTGAAGATCTGGCAGTGCTAGTACTCGTGCTTTACTGATTTTTTCTTTTAAGGTGTCGAAGGCTTTTTGTTGTTTGCCTTCCCAGTTAAACACCTGTTTCAATCCTTTTAAAGCATGTAATGGAGCTGCAATAAAAGAAAAGTTAGCAATAAACTTTCTCCAGTATTGTGCTACCCCTAGGAAACTCCTAACCTTTGTAGCAGATTTGGGTTTAGATCAATTCACAATGACTTCAACCGTAGATGGATCTATCTTCAATTCACCACCCCCTACAATATAACCCAAATAATTTAAAGATGTTCTGCCAAATTCACATTTCGATAGTTTTACATAGAGATTTTCTCTTTTTAAAACATCTAAAGTCTGGTTTACATGCTTTACATGGTATTTCCATGTCTTACTAAAAATAAGAATGTTATCTAAATAAACAATTACAAAATCATCAATAAATGGTCTGAGTACATCATTCATAATTCACATAAATGTAGCAGGAGCATTAGTTAAGCCAAAAGGCATAACCAACCATTCATAAAGTCCTTGCTTCGTCTTGAAAGTAGTCTTCCATGCACATGTTCTGCAACTCTAACCTAAAGATAGCTAGTTTGTAAATATAACTTAGAAAAGTAAACTGCTTCTTTTAATTGATCTAATAAATCATCAATACGAAGAAGAGGATAACGATTCTTGATCGTTATTTTATTTAGTGCTCTATAATCAATGCACATTCTCCACGAAACATCTTCTTTCTCACCAGCATGACTGGAGATCCACATAGTGATGTGCTTGGTCGTATAAACCCTTTATCAAGCAACTCAAGTACCTACTTCTTTATCTCTGCATTCTCTAAAGCTGACAACATGTACATTCCAATGTTAGGTAATGGAGCATATTGCTGCAAATAAATATCATGTACTATTTATCGCTTGGGTGGCAGACCTTTAGGTTCTTGAAATAGAACATCATATTCTGAAACAACTTTAACTAAATCAGCTTTTTGTGTAGAATCACAGCCTTAAAATGCATTGGATTTATCATGATCCTTTGCCTTTACAACCATTAGTAAAAACTGCTTACTTGAATTCATAATTCTTTTCATCTATCTTGAGTTTATGAGAGAATAGTTCCCTTTGAGTTTATGAGCTCTTACAATGTATTCTATTCCATTTTTAGTGAGTTGATACTTATTCTCAGCTCTATAGAAAATAGCTTTCTTATCATACAAGTATGGACTTCCCAAAACAATACCACTATATCCAATGGAACTACATCTAATTCAACCTCAACTACAAATGTTGATCCAATAGCAAACCTAAGTTTACATTTTCTCGTTAATTGTAGCTTTGTTTTATCACACACCCAACCTAATGGATATGGCTTCCCATGAGGTTTTGTTTGGAATCCCAACTTCTTTACAATTGTTTGAGAAATCAAATTTACTTGTGATCCACTATTAAATAAAGTATCAATCTTATTGTGCTTAGAAATCACTCTAATACGTAAAAGCTCATTTCTTTCCCTCATTATTTTCATTATCAATAGATTGTTCAGAATTACTTGTGGATGCATCAGAATCTTTACCTGTAATACCTGTGGCTGTAACTGTTGTTTCATCGCCTGAATCTGATCCCAAGTCCTGCTGAATAGCAACAACATTCTTTCTCTCCTTACCACCGAACTTCTTAGGTTTCCATTCTGGATGCAAAGACCAGCAGTGTGCCTCATCGTGTCCTTCTTTCTTGGAATGAGTGCACAAAGGTTTATCCTTCTTTACATTGTTTGCTTTCCTCTCCTTCCATTTTAGTTTCTTCTTTTCCTTATTCTTGTTTACAAAAGATTTAGATGACTTCCCGACCTCTGGGTTTACATTTTTACCTCTACCTTCTAGATGTGTGGCTTGAACTGATACATCATCTAGGCTAGTGGGATTAAACATGAGAATAGAATGCTCTAAATAGCTATGAAGGCCACCTATATACTTCAATAAAGTCTCAGGTGAGTCCAAGGATATACCTACAGTTAAAGCTCTCTTTCTGAATTCCTGAGTATAACTCTGTACACTTTGATGCTTCAATGAACGAAGAGTTTCCCAACTCGTCATTGCCTGTTGCATGTAAGCTAAAGGATAGAATTGCTTCTTGATAGCAAAAACAAATTTGTTCCAGGTAGAAATGATTTTACCATGATTTTGTAGATCAGCTTGTGTATTGCCTTCCCACCATACTAGTGCAGTTCCTCCAAGTCAAAGGCTAGCCAATTGAATCTTCTTCCTTTCTGAATCAACGTTTTGTACCCTACAATATACATCAATTTTTCTTATCCAATTTTCTAGATATTATGCATTGAGTTCCCCATCATAAATTTGCAAATCAAACTTCACATCTAATTTGATTAAGGAAGCTTTCTTCTTCTTCTTAGAAGAGCTATTGTTATGAGAAGAAGATGATGAGGATGATGAAGGTGATGATGGAGGAGATGGTGGAGTAATGCACGAGCATCGGCATTAGCCAGCAATGTGGAGGATTGTACACATGTTGTGGCTAATCACAGTAAAATTCATTGACTGTTAGTCAAATTTGAAGATTACCGAGAAGGATAAACTTCTCAAATAATTTGTTATTGTAATAAGTGTGTAATTTCCTTATTTAGATCAGTCATAAGATTTGTTAAAATAGATGTGCACAAGAGAAAATAGATAGGCGATTGTTGTTAAACTTCCAGATTTAGAAGATTTCGTTGAATTAGCTCATGAAAAAAAGGTCGATAAGGCAAGAGGTGAATGATATACTGTGTGTGTGTAGTCTTTGAGAGAAGAGCGAAAAGCTCAGAAGAATAGGTAGACTATGTATTATGTAATTGGGTAATAGTAGAGACTTTGTTTATGAATAACTTTCACATTATGTGAGTCTATGGATGAGAATAATGGAAGGATTATGCGTTGGCTTTTCTTTGAAATTGTTGAATTGGTTGTGTTTGCATTTTTTTAATTGCAAAGAGCATTGTGTTGAACAAGAAATAGAAGTAGTGAGCCTGTACGCCAGACAGTTATTGAACAAGAAATAGAAGTAGTGAGCATGTACGCCGGACAATTATTGAACAAGAAATAAAGTGTGAAATAAACTCATATTAGAGCTTTGAGTGGAGTTGAATTAAATTGAATTTCATCGGGTTCAAAAGTCTGATCGTAATTGTGTTAAACGACTCCACAGAAATTTTGAACAGAATTCGTGTGTCTCTTTGTTTGATGCGCCTAGAGTGGAGTTATAATTTTTGTGAAGTTGATTGAATGAGTGAATGACCTGTGTATGTTTGAAATTGTGAGGATTTTTGGGATTGAGGCAAATCAGCGTGTGAATTTAGTGAAATGGAAAGGTTTTTTTTTATAGTGAAACTGTTTAAAAAGGCATTATAAATCTGGGTGATTGTAATGAAATTACATTATATTTAAGTTTCGGAGTGAATCAGATCTGAATCTGTATCGGCGGTTACTAAAACTATGGTGATGATCCGATCTCCGATCAATTGGATCGGAGCTATGAATTATTGACTGTCGGCATTCATTGGTCGTAACCACCAATTGGCATCATGTCAAGTTACAGCGAATGGTGACTTCCGATTTGGATCGGATCGGAAGTTTGGGCGCTGAAAGTGAAAACACCTTGCAAAAGATCCAATTGGTGATCCCCGATTAATTGGATTGGAGTTATGGGAACTAAATCCGCAAGTTCAGACTTCCGATTATTACCAATGTCGATTCCCGATTCTGATTGAATCGGATCGGAACTGTGGTGATTGATCGTATCGGTGCTATGAAAGCTGCCGATGATTGGAGAATGCATTGGAATTGCGATTTGCAAATTGGATTGAGCTGAATAGGGTGACTGAAGTTGGAATGGAATTATACTGTATGTCATGTTCAGGCGCAGAGGCAGATGCATAATAAAGGCGATGTGCTGGTAAGTCATGTTTAATGTTATTCGACTTATAATTAAATCTGAGTTATATAATGGAAGATCACACGCAGGATATTGGGTGAGACAGAATGAAGGCGTCGTGACAGTAGTCAATTGAAGGATCTCTATATAAGTATTTTGCATATAAGAAGGTTGGGCGAAATTTAGTGTTGATTGAAATCGGAAGGAACTTCTTCTAGACTGCGTGAGGTCCAAGGCATGGTGATATGAATTCACAAGGTGTAGTGACGGAATGGTAAGTGCATGGATCAATTATTGTGAACATTCGATTTTGACAAAGTGAAAATCGATGTGTGACAGAATCTAAATAAGGTGGGAAGTGAATTATAAATTTTCAGAGAAAACAAGGTATGTTAAATTCTGGGTATTGATTAATAGAAATTTTCATATTATTATGATTTGCCCAGATGGGAATCTTACTGGAATTAGAAAGTGTGGAGCAGGATTTAATTACGAGTTGAAACTACCAGTAAGTGGATTACTTGGCATGCGGTTGGAGTATAAATGAGAAGTAAATTTTTATATGCACTGCAAATTGATTCTGGGTTTGGCGGGTTTACGCCTGCGTCAATTTTGGTATCAGAGCTTGGCTCTGTTGAAATTGAATAAGTTTGTTTTTCTTAATGAAGTTTAGTAACAGATTACAACAGTGAGAAAATACATTCAGAACACAGGTGACAGCATAAGAAAGAGTGAAGACTGCAGCAATATAAATCAAGGAAAGCTATGAGAGAAGAATCAGATGCGTTCTTAAAGCCAGAATAAGGAAAGTTCTTAGAAGTGGCAGTGAACCTGAAGAATCCAATAAGAGATTGGACAGAGAGGACAGTTGAAGTGTCTTCGAAAGTGAGAGTGAGAGATTGCAGAAGCCTAGAGGGAGCAAAGGTGTTGCTCAGGAGAAGATTCCAGATAGGGGATCGTGCTTACCAAAAGATTGAGTGAGGAGAGATTAGTGAGGTAATATTGCAATAAGGAGGACTTACTGTTGCAGAGGCTTGTTGCAGAGGTGCGAGGGGCTCATGGAAAGAGAGGAGCATAAAATGACTACAGATAGTCATAGCAAAAGTTCACAAAGAAGCCACAGCAGAAGGGAAGATGCCAAGGCAAAAGGCGTGAGGATGAGTCAAGAAGAGTTTGACCGAGAGAAAGCTGAGATAGATTTCCAAATTGGAATATTGATGAAGATGCTACAGAAAAGTGTTTGGACCATGAGGAAAAGAGTAAAGTGGCCAAGGCTACGAGAAAGGAGAAATCAGCAAGTGGAGTCAGAGATAGTGAAAGAATTGAGAAAGATTGAGCAGATATTGAGTGCTCAAGAGGAATCAGAGAAACTCAGAGAAACGGAGGTAGAATTGGAAGTTTCCATTTGCAGACCAGAACAAGGTGAAATGTTAGGGGAAGAGGATAATGAGAGGTCAGCTGAAGATCTCATGGACTATTGGCCGAGTTCAGAACAATTCAAGGATATGTTGACAAAGGAAGCAGATGAGGCAATGAAGCCTTGTGGTTTTGATTCTTACAGTTTGTGTATGTTTGCAGGATATGCAGAGGATGATGGACAGTCGATTGAAATTGTCACAACCAAGAATGAAGCTCTTGAGGTAAAGTATGATGAAGAATCCTTTTTAGAGAAAGAAGGTGTTGATCATTTGCAATAGAAGGGGTTCATAGATGAAATCCTGTTTGGTATGAAATAGTTAGATGAGGTTGATATAGACCAGCAGTCTAAAGACAATTCCATAGTGGGACTACAAAAAGGTAAACCGATGAATTTGTTTAATGGAATTAATGAAAAATGCTTGCAATATGATGATGTAGAAAACATGTCAACTCAGGAGGATTGCCAAGAAAAGAATGAAGCTGAGAAGGAAAATTGTGATGATCTGTTGGAGAGATTTCACAAGGAGATAAAATTCTTGGAAAGATTACTTGAGGAACCCAAAAGAGAAACAAAGCTTACAGAACCTGATGGAGGAAAAGATGCGGAAGACAACATTAATAAGTATGATGCTGAAATCAGAAAAATTGAGCGGCGATTATATGAAGGTGAGATGAAAGATCAGAAGCAGCAAGGAGGTTATGTCATCAAAGGCATAAAAGAGATAGAAATATTAACTCAACAAGATGAAGGTGGAAGTAACCAGAAATTTGGAAGGAATGATCAGCTACATGAGAATGAATTTGAGGAAAGCATTAAATTGTAGGAGTATAGAAGTTGGCAGCAAAATGAAGAACCAAAAATTGGTCTAGCAGTACAAAGAAAGACAAGTAAAAACCAAAGATACAGATGGAGACTGAAGAAAAGGGTGAAATGGAAGCTATTGCAACAGAGGTTGAAGGGCAAGCTGATGAACGAGTTCAGGAAACTAGAACAAATTCATATTGATTTGAAGTCACCGCAAGAAGGATCCGCTGGAATCCAAAAGATCTATGATGGAGGATTGGTGCTTGAAGCATGAAAGGAAAATGGAAGGTATTGTATTTTGAAAAATGAAGGGTGTTTTTTGTTTGCAGGTCATATTGACTTGAGGAAAGACAAACAGTTATTAAAGATTGTTGAAGAAATGTCTACTCATAGTCATATGCAGAATAAGGAGGATGGCAAAAGAATTTTTGAATTCAAAGGATACACTGAGTTATTTAAGATCATTGATCTTGAAGCAAGCCAGAGTGAAGGAGGATTAAAGACAAATATTGCGAACAATGCAGTTAGTAAAGATGGTACAAAACTTTTGAGAGAACTTCCAGATGAGATGGCAAATTTGTATAAGTCGAATCTTTTGATGAGGAAGGCGGGTAAAGCATTTGTGTTTATTGAGTTGATTAATTTTGATGAAGATTTATATGGAGGAAAAGGGCAGTGTGAAGTCGATCTGAACCAAGAAGGACAGATCGGATTAATGGAAGGTATGCTAGAATTTGAAGCAAGAAATGATGAAGTCATGAATGAGAAACTAGAAGAAGAACCTGGGAAAAAGAATTTGTACATTTCAGAAATGTATATGGAAGGAAGATTGGCTGGAAGAAATGGTATAGGTGAAGGGAATGGAAAATTGCAAATTAGAGTGAGCAAACCAGCAACGAAATATGTGAAACGGATAGTAGCAGATAGTGAGGAATTACAACACAAAGGCAGAAGACTTAAGGGAAAAACAACAGCAATAACTAATGAAAAACTATCAAACCGAATATGTGATCCAGGAGGACACATAACAGAATTGCATGATCAGGAGATCATGGTTAATTTAAACTTCGGGAATCTGATGCAGGAGCATCAGCATTAACCAGCAATGTGGAGGATTGTCCACATGTTGTGGCTAATCACAGTAAAATTCATTGACTGTTAGTCAAATTTGAAGATTACCGAGAAGGATAAACTTCTCAAATAATTTTTTATTGTAATAAGTGTGTAATTGCCTTATTTAGATTAGTGATAAGATTTGTTAAAATAGATGTGCACAAGAGAAAATAGATAGACGATTGTTGTTAAACTTCCAGATTTAGAAGATTTCGTTGAATTAGCTCATGAAAAAAGGTCGACAAGGCAAGAGGTGAATGATATACTGTGTGTGTGTAGTCTTTGAGAGAAGAGAGAAAAGCTCAGAAGAATAGGTAGACTGTGTATTATGTAATTGGGTAATAGCAAAGACTTTGTTTATGAATAACTTTCACATTATGTGAGTCTATGGATGAGAATAATGGAAGGATTATGTGTTGGATTTTCTTTGAAATTGTTGAATTGGTTGTGTTTGCATTTTTTTAATTGCAAAGAGCGTTGTGTTGAACAAGAAAGAGAAGTAGTGAGCCTGTACGCGAGATAGTTATTGAACAAGAAATAGAAGTAGTGAGCCTGTACGCCGGACAGTTATTGAACAAGAAATAAAGTGTGAAATAAACTCGTATTAGAGCTTTGAGCGGAGTTGAATTTAATTGAATTGCGTCGAGTTCAAAAGTCAGATCGTAATTGTGTTAAACAACTCCACAGAAATTCTGAACAGAATTCGTGTGTCTCTTTGTTTGATGCGCCTAGAGTGGAGTTATAATTTTTGTGAAGTTGTTTGAATGAGTGAATGACCTGTGTATGTTTGAAATTGTGAGGATTCTTGGGATTGAGGCAAATCGGCGTGTGAATTTAGTGAAATGGAAAGGTTTGTTTTTACAGTGAAACTGTTTAAAAAGGCATTATAAATCTGGGTGATCGTAATGAACTTACATTATATTTAAGTTTCGGAGTGAATCGGGTCCGAATCTGTATCGGCGGTTATTAAAACTATCGTGATGATCCGATCTCCGATCAATCGGATCAGAGCTATGAATTATTGACTGTCGGCATTCATTGGTCATAACCGCCGATTGGCATCATGTCAAGTTACATCGAACGGTGACTTCCGATTTGGATCGGATCAGAATTTTGGGCGCTGAAAGTGAAAACACCTTGCAAAAGATCCGATTGGTGATCCCTGATTAATCGGATCAGAGTTATGGGAACTGAATCCGCAAGTTTAGACTTCTGATTATTACCAATGTCGATTCCCGATTCCGATTGAATCAGATCGGAACTGTGGTGATTGATCGTATCGGTGCTATGAAAGCTGCCGATGATTGGAGAATGCATTGGAATTGCAATTTGCAAATTGGATTGAGATGAATCGGGTGACAGAAGTTGGAACGAAATTATAATGTATTTCATGTTCAGGCGCAGAGGCAGATGCATAATAAAGTCGATGTGCTGGTAAGTCATGTTTAATGTTATTCGACTTATAATTAAATCTGAGTTATACAATGGAAGATCACACGTAGGCTATTGGGTGAGACCGAATGAAGGCGCTGTGACAGAAGTCAATTGAAGGATCTCTATATAAGTATTCTGCGTATAAGAAGGTTGGGCGAAATTTAGTGTTGATTGAAATTGGAAGGAACTTCTTCTAGACTGCGTGAGGTCCAAGGCATGGTGATATGGATTCACAAAGTGTAGTGACGGAATGGTAAGTGCATGGATCAATTATTGTGAACATTCGATTTTGGCAAAGTGAAAATCGATGTGTGACGGAATCTGAATAAGGTGGGAAGTGAATTATAAATTTTCAGAGATAACGAGGTATGTTAAATTCTGGGTATTGATTAATAGAAATTTTCATATTATTATGATCTGCCCAGATGGGAATCTTATTGGAATTAGAAAGTGTGGAGCAGGATTTAATTATGAGTTGAAACTGCCAGTAAGTGGATGACTTGGCATGCGGTTGGAGTATAAATGAGAAGTAAATTTTTATATGCACTGCAAATTGATTCTGGGTTTGGCGGGTTTATGCATGCGTCATGGAGGAGACATTTTTCCTTTCCCTTTGCCTTTTGGAGGGGCAACTAGAAAAAGTTCCTTTGCTCCTTTTTCGGGTTTAGGTGTTGAAGTTCTTTCACCTCAACCCTTCTTAAATTCTAGATACATCTCTTCCACCATGGCTAGAATTGACATAACAATTTCTATAAATTGATATTCTGATCCCAATGGAGCTTCTTCTACCATTCTCCTCTGAGAATAGACTCTGCTAATCTCTAGATTAGCCTCAACAAGTTCTCCTTCTCCTAGTCTAAGCTTTAATCTAGTTAGCATTCAAAATCCAACACAAGCTTATCTAACCTTAATAAAACCAAAAACAAATGCACTGATAGCACTTGATCTATAATAAGATTTTAAATCAAGAAAAAGGTCTTACAGACTCATGTGCAGGAAAATGCCTATATTATTTAGTGCAATGGATTGAAAAGATTGCGAATAATATAGACAATGAATGTCAATTATAAAACATAATAAACACACATCAACACAGTCAAAATAATGAAGGAGTTCACCAGACCCACTCGCTACGTCTCCTAGTCCAGGCTTTTAGTGTCGACCTCTATATTATGTCTTTAAGAGGAGAATATTACAAGTGTGAGCTCAAACAGAGTCTCAACACAACAACGACAAAAACAACAGGGATTTACTCGAAATCCTCAAGTCTACAAGAGTACAAAACCACTTCCTCTTGCTCTTTGTCTTTTGCTTTCTCTTGCTCTGTCTATGGCCCCCTCTATTCTGCCATTGAGTGGTTTTTAAGCTTATCGACCCTGTTCGTTCACCCTCCTTCTTGGACTCTCTGCCTCATGGCCTTTGTCCCTTCATCTCCCTTTTTGGCGTTGGACACGTTATGATAAAACAAAATGCTTAAGGCACAAAGAACTCCTTTTAGAAATGGAAGGATCAATGGGCGTAGTGAAATCAACCGTTCTGTCTTCCTCTGCACAAATCCCTGATATAATGCATATTTGGTCTATATAAAATATTGTCAGAATACAAATAACTACATAGAAATCCTGACAACAAAACTGATTATCGGAACTCAAAATTTATGAAACTATGTATATAATCCTTTTGGGTTCGCTTTATTGCATGTCACATGTCGCATAGTGCTGCTCCTTTGTATTTCCACTATGCAATTCTACGATGCGATATTGCGATGCAATATCGTGATCGACGATTGCATATCGCAAGTGCTTGAGCCCTCAATAAGTCCTCCCTTCGGTGATATTGTGATGCAATCTCCGCCATTTATCTACGATTTCCAATCCAATGGATGACAGTCATTTTGGATGGCCCACTTGCGTGGAGATTACCCACCTGAAAAGAGTGGTTTTTTTCTCTACTGTGCCATGCTACGTGTCATCCAGTGTATGGAATCGAGTGAAGCCCTTCCAATACCACTTACCGCCTGTAGCCTGCTCGAATTACCATTTACCATGGAACTCAAATCCTTAGCTGTTTAATTCATAACTCCTTTGGGTCCGCTAAAAGCCTTCCACCTATGTTAAGTCCTCCCTTTATTTTATTGTGGTGTGATATTGATCATTTATCCCCACCATTTATCTGCGCACTCGATCCATGGTCCATTTTATATAACTAACCGCAATCGCAATTCCCTTATGGCTAAGGTCTGAACACAATGCTTGCTTTCTCCCAATGCGATATCATTTGATGGACTTACTCTATTTTCACAATTTATAACATATTTTTTTAGACTTTTAGACTTAGAGGTTTTTATTCAAGATCCATTTTCGATCAATGGTCCAACATCGCATTATGAAAATATTGTCTCAATATGAAAATCAACCATGGTCAACAATGCTTAACCATGTTTATTTTACCATTTCAACCATGGTCAACCATGTTTATTTTATGTCACACCATGACAAATATTGTCTCTGTATGAAAATCAATCATGGTCAACCATGGTCCAAATTCACATTGTGACAAAAATTATCTCAATACCAAAGTCAACGATAGTCAACCACTGTCTATTGTTTCATTGTGACAATGATTGTGTCAATATGAAAATCAACCATGGTAAACCATGGTCAATGATGTTTATTTTAGGGTTTATAGTTTTTATCTTAAGGTTTATATAGTGATGATTTATAATATTAATCCCTTGGGTTAAATATTATTCCCTTGGGTTAAATATTATTCACTAGGGTTTTAGTACTAATCCCTTGGGTTTATAATATCAATTCATTGGGTTTACTAATCTAAGGGTTCATATTCCTAGGGCGCATTATTATTCATAAGGTTTATAATATAAATCCTTGGATTTAATATACCATGGTAAAAAATGGTCCAACATCGCATTATGACAAAGATTGTCTTTATTTGAAAACCAAACATGATGAACCATGGTCCAATGTCACATTGTGACAAAGATTACCTCGATATGAAAATGAATCATGGTCAAGCATGGTCAGCCAAGGTCCTAGGTCGCTTTCTAACAAGGATTTTCTCCATATCAAAATCAACCATGGTCTAGCATTGAAAACCATGTTTATTTTAGGGTTTATAATATTTATCTTAGGGTTTATATAATTTGGGTTTAATTTCATTCCCTTGGGGTTTTAGTATTAATCCCCTTGGTTTATTACTCCTTTCGGATTATAATATCAATCCCTTGGGTTTAATATTATTCCCTTGTGTTTTAGTATTAATCCCTTAGGTTTATTATTCCTTTGGGTTTATAATATTAGTCATGGTAAACCATGGTCAATCATGTTCAACCATGGCCAATTATTCATTAATCATGGTTGAACATGGTCATACATGGTCAACGATGTTTAATAAAATCAATCATGGTCAACCATGGTCCAACATCACATTGTGACAAGGATTGTCTTGATATGAAAATCAAGCATCATCAACCATTATTCAACATGTAAAAAATCCTATAGATTCACTAGCTCATGCAATTTACTAAAGCACATGATAAGAATCTACTTATACTTTCAACCAATGGAAGCCAATAAATCGATGAAAACAATAGTAGCAAGAGGAAGAAAAATCAATGGCACATAACACAATAAGTATCTAGGGAAATCCACAACTCAAACCCCCACTATCTATATTTCAATAATCCAGAAATCCATGATGACAATACAATGCTTGTTCTCTCAAGAACAATCCTAACACTCAATAAAATTAATCTCCAACTCACAAGCAAGGTCTTGGCCAACACTTAGCCAATTATCCAGCTCTCCAAGTGCCTATTTCCTTGCGCAATGCCTATGGATGATTAGCCCATATTAAAGGGAAACCAGTGCATCCAAAATTTCACAATCCCTTTTAGGTTTAGTTCCTAATTACATGCACCATCTGTACAACTTAGAAAACTATACAACAAATAGTACAATGTCCTTGCACTCTAGTCTCAACTGGGTCTTTCTCAGAATCGACATGCATGATTTTTTGATGAGGGAATCTTCAGTTAACTGGAGTTGCACTAGTTAATGCATTGGTGCACCAACTCACTCTTAACTCACTATTAGTTCCTCAAAATAGTTTGGAACTAATTTAACTAGACTTAACTCAGTAAATTGAGTTAACTAATTACAACTCATACTTAACTCATCTTGGGCCCCTATAATATAGTGAAAACATATACATGAATTCAGAAAGACTTTCGACTCGAAATTCTTAAGTTAAATAATTCAACTCACTCTAGTTAACTATTACAAGTCACTATGAGAATAAAATTCGATTTTAATTCACAGTTTAATTCAAGGACAAATTAAAATGGAATTTATGGATTATATTTTTATAAGCTCTTGTTGCTATTTTCAACACAACATGGAATTGTGACAAATATTCTCTTTATATGAAATTAAATCATGGTCAAGTAAGGTCTAACATGGTCCAACGCCACTTTCTGAGAAGGATTGTCTCAATATTAAAATCATCCACAATTAACCATGGTTGACAATGTTTTCTTAAGGCATTTAAATATTTATGTTAGGGTTTATATACCTTAGGTTTCTGATATTAGTTCCTTGGGTTTAATATTATTCTTTTGTGTTCATAATCTCTTAGTTTAGTATTAACCGCTTGGGTTTATTATTCCCTTTGGTTTATAATATAAATCCCTTGGGTATATTAATTTAAAGGTGGATCCATTGTTGAGCATGGTATTTATCTTATGTTTATAAGATTAATACCTTGGCTTAAATATTATATCCTTAGGTTTATAATCCCTTGGCCATTTAGAATTAATCCCTTGGGTTTATAATATCAATATGTTGGGTTTATTAATCTAAGTTTTTATATTCCTAGGGAGTATCGCTGTCAACCATGGTCCAACATCACATAGTGACAAATATTTTCTAAATATGAAAATTAAATATGGTCCAATGTCGCGTTGTGACAAATATTATCTCAATATGAAAATTAACCATGCTCAACCATGTTTATTTTATGTTGCATTATGACAAAGATTGTCTCCATATGAAAATAACTCATGCCAACCATGGTTCAATATCACTTTGTGATAAAGATTGTATCAATATCAAAATTAACCAATATCAGCCATGGTCAACGATGTTCCTTCATCGCAGTGTGACAAAGATTGTCTCAATCTGAAAATAAACCATGGTAAACCATGATAAACGATGTTTATTTTAGGGTTTATAGTATTTATCTTACGATTTATATAACTAGTGTTTATAATATTATTCCCTTGGGTTTTAGGGATTATGGTTTTATTATTCCCTTATAATATCAATAAGTTGGGTTTATTAATCTAAAGGCTCATATTCCTAGGGTGTATTATTATTCATAGGATTTATAATTTAAATCGTTGGGTTTAATATAAATCGCTTAGGTTTATAATCATTTTCAACCATGGTCCAACATCGCATTGTGACAAAGATTTTCTCAATATGAAAGTCAACCATGGTCTAATATCGCATTATGACAAATATTGTATTGATATGAAAATCAATCATGCCCATCCATGGTCAACCATGCTCCAACGTCATATTGTGACAAAGATGACCTCAATATGAAAATGAACCATGGTCAACCATGTTTATTTTAGAGTTTATAATATTTATCATGTGGCTTATATACCTTGAGTTTATAATATTAATCCCTTGGGTTTAATATTTTTCCTTTCGCTTTATAATACCTTGTGGTTTTAGAATGAAACCCTTGGGTCTATTATTCATCTTAGTTTATAATAACAATTTCTTGGGTTTATTAATCTAAGCGTTCATATTACTACAGTATCATATTATTCATAAGGTTTATAATATTAATCTTATGGTTTAATATAAATCCTTGGGTCTATAATCATAGTCAACGATGGTAAACCGTCATCCAAAGTCACATTGTGACAAATACTATCTCAATATAAAAATCAACCATGGTCAACCACGGTCCAACGTCGCATTGTCACAAAGATTGTCTCAATATGAAAATAAACCATGGTTAAACATGGTCAACCATGCTCAACCATGGTCCAACATTGCATTGTGATAAATATTGTTTCAATATAAAAATCAATCACTCAACCATTGTGAACCATGGTCCAATGTCAAATTCTGACAAAAATTGTCTTATTATGAAAATCAACCATGATCATCCATGGTCCAATGTCACATTATGACAAAGATTATCTCAATACAAAAATGACCTAGAGTAAACCATGTTCAACTATGTTTATTTTAGGGTTTATAATATTAATCCATTGGGTGTTTAGTATTAATCCCTTGGGTTTATTACTTCTTTGGGTTAAAAATATGAATATGTTAGGTTTGTTAATCAAAGGGTTCATATTCCTATGGTGTAATATTATTCATATGGTTTATAATATTAATCCTTAGGTTTAATATAAACCCCTTCGACTTATAATCATGTTGAACCATGGTAAGCCATGGCCCAACATCACATTGTGATAAAGATTTTCTCAATATGAAAATAAACCATGGTCCAACATCGCATTGTGACAAATACTCTTGATATGAAAATTAATTATGCTCAACCATGGTCCAACGTCACATAGTGACAAATACTGTCTAAATATGGAAATGAACCATGTTTATTTAATGATTTATAATATTTTTCTTAGTCTTTATACACTTTCATTTATAATATTAATCCCTTGGGTTTATAATTATGGTCAATCATGGTCTAACATCACATTGTGGCAAATATTGTGTCAATATGAAAATAAACCATGGTAAACCATGTTTATTTTAGTGTTTATATACTTAGTGTTTATAATATTAATTCCTTGGTTTTAATATTCCCTTGCGTTTATAATCATGGTCAACCATGGTCAAAAGTCACATTGTGACAAATATTTTCTCAATATGAAAATCAACCATGGGTTAATATCGCATTGTGACAAACAATGTTTCAATGTGAAAATCAATCATGCTCAACCATGGTCAACCATGCTCCAACGCCGTATTGTGACAAAGATTGTCTCGATATGAAAAAGAACCATGGTCAACCACGATCAACCATGTTTATTTTAGGGTTTATAATCATGGCCAACGATGGTTAAAAAAGGTCCAACAAAACCTTGTGACGGATTTTCTCAATATGAAAATTGATCATGGTACAACATCACATTGAGACAAAGATTGTCTCCATATGAAAACCAATCATAGTCAATCATGGTCAAACATCACATTATGACAAAGATTGTCTCTAATGAAAATCAACCATGGTAAACCATGGACAAGCATGATTGTTTTAGGGTTTATAAACTTTGGGTTTATAATATTAATCTTTTTGTTTACTATTATCCCCTTGGGTTTTTAGTATTAATCCCTCTAATTTATTATTCCCTTGGGTTTACAATTTTAATCCCTTGGGTTTATCAATCTAAGGGTTCATATTCCCAAGGTATAATATTATTCAAATGATTTATAATATTAATGCTACAATTTAATATAAATACCTTGGGTTTATAATCATGCTTAGTCATTGTGAGCCATGGCCCAATGCCACATCGTGACAAAGATTGTCTCAATTTGAAAATCAACCATTGTCAACAATGGACAACCATGGTCATCCGTGGTCGAACATTGCATTGTGACAAATATTGTCTCAAAATGAATTTTGGCCATGGTAAGCCAGAGTGAACCATGTTTATTTTAGGGTTTATATACTAAGGGTTTATAATATTAATACCATTATTATTAATTACTATTATTAATTAATTATTATAATAGTTTTTTATTAACAATATTATTAGTGACATTATTACTATAAATTATAAAAGAACAATATTTATATTTTTAATAAATAACGAAAATATTTAATTTATTACTTAATTAGTTTTAAATAAAAAAAATAAAATTAATTAATTATTGAGAATCTTACATATTCGGATGGTTAACCACAATGGCCATTTTTGTGTCAAGATTTTGGTTTTATAACAAGATTCATTGTTAGGACAAATCCACAGAGAAGAGAAAGGTTGAAGGTTAATAAATATGGAATGGATGATGAGAAATGAAAAAGAGTTGATCAGATAACCCACTAATTAATTAGAGGAGAGATTATTATGAAAAGAAATATTTGAAAAAATAATTATTATAGGGGATTTCATATTAATAATTAGGATTAATATCAATAATAATTTGTATTAAGGAAAATTGCAGTTAATAATCTTATAATATCATAAGTACTAATTATTATCATTAATCATAATAATAATAAAATATTAATATTATTAATATTATTATTTCTAATATTATTATTATATTACAAATGTTTATAAATATTGATAATAATGTTCTTATTGATTAGGGTTTAGAAAGTTAGGTTTTCATTATTAATAATGTGTGATGTTTTATGTTAACATTGTTATTAAAATTTATTATTAAGCTAAGAATAGAGTTAATAGTCACTGTTGATGAACTATAACCTTTAATCTTATAATAGGATATTAGAATTATGTTATTGTTTTGATTATTAGTTAGGACGTTAGGTAGGGAAGACGAAAGGGATATGGAGTCAAAATATTTTTGATGGGAAGAATGTGAGGGAAGGAGGAAGAGGATTAATAGGGGAAAAAGGGAGAGTGGAGAAGGGAACTAGTTTAGTCATGGTTGTGAGCTATAAGGCCTTGAGAGTGTAAGGAGATCCAAATCCTGCTTATCTCCAAACCACCATGCCTATTAAGATTGTGAGGATGTTTAATAATTTCAAGGGTTTCAGATGTCTTCCATTTGTACTAATGCTTTTCATTAGAAATTATCCTGGTGTCTTCAAGGCAAATATGGTGACATGTCTTTCATGAGTGCTCTACAAGTGTTGAAGACTGAGTTCTACCATTTTTAATGTCAATACCATGTTCTTTGAGTCTTATCTTGAAGGATCGTCATGTTTTTGCGATGTAACATTCCCCACATGAACACATGACTTTATAAAACCCTTTTGTTATAGGATATCTAGACTTTCTTTAACCAATCTCATCTTTTTTCTTATCATTGACAAGGGTTTAAAAGAAGTTTCAATATTTTTCTTTCTGAGAACCTTGGTTATTTTAGCAGTGACTCCTTAAATGTATGTTATATAAGTCTTATTGTAAGAAGCTTGGGAGCTTTCTGTTGGAGTTCTTACTCCCTTTCTAGCTCTTTTTATGGTCTTAATGATATTTTTATCCCTATACCCAATGTTCACAAAGACCTTTATTAAATGCTCAATTTCTTCAGCAACATGATTAGTGTTTGATATTCTTAAAGCTCTTGTAAAGAGGGTTTTGAGCACACCCATATTTTGCGTTGAGTGATGGTGTGACTCAGAATGAAGGTAGTTATGAGTGTGTGCTTTATTTCTGAACACCTTATGCCCAAGTGATCCATCATCATTCTTAAGAAGGAGAATGTCCAAGAATGGGATGCTGCTGTTTTTTTCAACTTCCATCGTGAATTGAATGTCTTTAGATAAATTTTTAAGGTGGTCTAGGAATTTAATTAAATCCTTGTCCCCATGAGGCCAATTTACTCTGGTGTCATCAATGAACCTAATCCAAAATTTCGGTTTCAACAAAAAGGAATCAAAGGCATTCTTCTCAAATTTCTCTATAGAGACATTGACTATTATAGATGGCACTAAGGACCTCATTATTATTTAAATATTATTTTTTATATAATATAATAGATAGAAATGAAACCTTCTACCTATATCAAACACATTAATATTTTTAATGTAATTGTCCTAATATTATATAAATATCCACATATCATTAAAAAAAATGTGAGAGAATAAATATAATGCAAGAAAACAAAAAAAATTGTTTGTTTAAATCCCATCACCGTTAAAAGAAAAAAGGTTCATAATTTTATCAAAAGTTCATAATTTGATCAAAGATACTATATACATACTTATGAAATACGTCTCCTTTTCCCTCACGTATAAAGGCTGCTGTGGAGGTGCTAAGGTACCAACATCTCAGCCCTCATACAAAGCTTCCAATTTCAAGAATACACTATTAGAAATTATAACAGCCTTCAGTCATTAATATGGAACAATTTCCTAAAATTCCGAATGTGGACATGGTCGGAATATGGTTCATTTATTGGTGATTCAATTTTAGTTACTGGATTATTAATTTCTAATATTTTTGCAATGTTAAGATATACGAGGGTCTATATTTTAAAGAGTTTATTATAAATATTATAGGTATTTTTAATATTTAAAGAAAAAATAATATTGTTTTAATGATGAATTATATGGATGGTTAAAAAGGTATGAGTAAAAATTTCTTTTATATAATTTTTATCGGAAAAATTGTTTTTAAAACGTTATAAGTACTGAAATTTTTTTCCTAGGAACATTATAAATAATCAGGGGGACCAAGCGGAGTATGTCAGGTAGGAATGATACTTACACTAGTAGCCTGTAGGTCTTCATATTAGTGGCATCAACTCATTATTATGAGAAAAAGTGGGTTCAGTGTGTAGGAATGTTCATAATGCTGTACATAAGTAGGAAGGCTAGGTGTATTGTCAATGCTTCTAATCGGTGGTGGGAGACCCCTTAAGATTGCATGTAAGGTGTATGGCTTGCAATCTAACGTGAATACTCTGCTTAGTGGCTGTATAGGGTATAAGGTGTAATGGTGGGGATGTAAGCTTAAGATAATTTGTCATCTCCCCTCGTTTTGACAATAGTACTAGTGATGTCCCCAACTTGTTAGTAGTCATGGCAACTATGAAGGCTATTATTGTGGTAGTAGTTTGTATATGGTAAAATCCCCCTGCATATCTGTTGGCGGACACCCTTTTTGCGTACCAACCCGATGGCCCTCAAAGGTAGGCCTTCTTTATATGAGTTAATTACGTGACACCCTAATATGAAATTAGTTTATTCAGAAAGAATGAGCTCCTATATATACACACCTTCCTTCATTCACAGGGGATGGGCCGGGAATATTCTCTTTCTTGTTGATGTCTTATTCCTACCTTACTTATTCCGACAGCTAACCCTCCCTCCCATAGATGTAATTACAGCAAGAATGACACTTACCCACCTTTTTTCATACAGATAGGCATCCTAAGCAAACAACATATACAGATCCAGCACACTGTCATCCCATCCCACCCAGGGCATGAAATAACATCCCACATTCACACTTTATACCATCCCATCTCCTAAGCATAGCGTAAAAGAAAAAGCACTCATCTCTTAACGGAACAAATACTAGGGAATTGGCAATTAATAAAGGATGAAACGGAGATGCTTACTGGAGGAAGAATCGAAACTCTAAAAGGTAGGTTGGGGGCAGGGGAGGCTCAGACTTTGTTATCCAGGAGGGCAACCCAGTCCTCACCTCCCTATCCATCTCTGAACTCTTTAGGTGTAAGGCGACCCTTCCTTTCCTTTGAGTTTCAGCTTGACCCGATTCTGGGCAAAAACTCCTTAAATAGTGAATTAGGGCCGGGCTACATAAGTAATGACTCACTGGTTTATGATAGAATGCTTCCAGTGACTCCCAGATCGAGGAGGTAAGCCTGATAATGACCATAATTCTTTGCTGTTTTATCTAAGATGTCAGTTTTGATGAAAGCCGAAATGAGATTGATGAAACGGGAATCATTAATGAAAGAACTCAAGATAGTTAATAATAGGTCATGATGAATATTATCGAAGCATCCTACCACATCAGCGGTTATGAAGTGGTCGATGTTGGGCCAGCTCAATATAGTAAAAAAACATGTTCGGGTTTCAATTTACTTATTGGGTGGGGGGGCTTTTCGAAAACCGTGTGAACACTCTAGAAATATAGGGTGAAACAGGCGAGTTAAGACGTTTGATATCGCGTCCATGATTATGAGATCCCGAGGGTGGGGTATTGTAATAGGTCTCAGTTCACCAGGCTTGAATGGTTTAGGCACGAATAGTCTATACATCGGCAAGAAATGGAAGGACGAGGTGCTGAGAGCCTCTAGTATTTGGGTAAGCTGACTGTTGTCAAGTTGATACTCATCCAATCTCTTCTGTTCGTTGTGAATACGATATAAGTCCTTCACTTCGGTGATAACACGGGGAGATACATTGACGAATTTGTTGGAAGACCTGGTGAAATAAGAAAGATCACGACTACTAAGACCAATGAAACCAAAGACACTGAGGGTGGAAGACTTATTTGTGAATTTGGGAGCGAAACTCCTCTCCTTAGATTGAGAGCCCCTCTCCTTAACAGTCGAGCGTTCGTACCTCACCCTGCCGGTTCAATTTACTTATTTGGTGGCCCCTCTCAAATAAGTAACTAAAGAGCAACTAAAGTTTCAATTTACTTATTTTTTTTTGACTTAATTTGGGGGGGCAAATAAGTCAAAAAAAGGGCCCCTCACCATCGGAATAGTGAGTGACCCCTCACCATATGAATAGTGAGTGACTCCGTCCCTATGAAGAAGTAAGGGCCCTCCGGTCCTCTCCCGGTGGTCGAGCAACTAAAGTTTCAATTTACTTATTTTTTTTTGACTTAATTTGGGGGGGCAAATAAGTCAAAAAAAGGGCCCCTCACCATCGGAATAGTGAGTGACCCCTCACCATATGAATAGTGAGTGACTCCGTCCCTATGAAGAAGTAAGGGCCCTCCGGTCCTCTCCCGGTGGTCGAGCAACTAAAGTTTCAATTTACTTATTGGGCTCTCAAATAAGTAACTAAAAGGGCCCTCACCCATCGGAATGAGTGAGTGACCGATGGCGGCCTTGACAGTCGAGCCCCTCCGGTCCTCACCATATGAATAGTGAGTGGCTCCGCCCCTAAGTAATATGGGGCCCTCTTCTTTTGGCTTATCACCTCTCCTTAGATTGAGAGCCTGCTTACGCATCCTCTCGATGGCGGCCCTTATGGTCGAGTACCTAAAGGTCCTATGGTCGAGCACCTAAAGGTCCTCTCCTTAACAGTCGAGCCTGCTTACGCATCCTTGGCGGAGGTTTTTGAACTTTTAGCTCCTATTTTGCCACTATTTACCCACCCACCCCAATCCCCGGAGGTTTTCACATATTTCGATGGCGGCCTTAACAGTCGAGAGTTTCGCCTTGTTTCCTCTTGGACAAAGTTGTCCAAAAGATTTGAAAAAGTTCTAGTGTTATTACACATATAAAGAATGACTGGAAGAACAAATTGTTTCATATGGGGAGATACTTGTATTCAGAAACTGATTATGGATATTGGTGGGTGGGTAAAAATCATATCCATAATAAGGTTATCAAGAAGAGTCCCGTCTAATAGAATCCTCAAGGTGAGGTGGGGTGCTCGCTAAAGAATAATAAACAAAAGGCGGGTTCTAAAGAAGATCCCCATATCAAACTCCGGTTTGGGCTGTGTAAAATATATTCGTGAGTGCTGAATCAAAAACTCAACAACATAAGTACTACAGGTAGTAGTCCCGAAGCCCATAATAATAACAATATACGTTGGCTTTCTTTGGCGATTCAATCTCTCCATTGGCATAATCGATATACGTACGTGTGGCTTTCTTTGGCCCTCGAGCCATAGGCGATCGTAGTGAAAGAGAATAAAGTGCCTCAGTCTCATGACCGAAATGAACTATTTACCTCTGCAAAGCATAGTACACCCTGGCATAGGGAGACATAGCTTGATTGCCGATACGGCATCCACATAGATTGCCCCTCTAATTGGATTGGACTCTTTTTTTATTATCCTACTTCATTTTATTTAGGTAGGAAAGCGGCCCTCCCCTTAATGGTAATGAACCAAAATGAAAGATGGCAGAGATATGTGGAGCGATTGGGTCATTGATCGGCTGGAGCAGTTGGCGATTGGGTACGGCGAGATACAGTTACAGTTCCCATCCCACTTACTTACCGATACAGTAGGCATTGACCCGGCCGGCCACATGCCACATAAGTAGCACAACACCAATATAGCATAGCAAGCACTTCGAAACTGAGATGCACAAGATAGAAACAACTGAGTAGCACATACATACCTTCCTTATTGATTGACTTTCCTATGAAACAAGCAAGGCACTTAAGCGTGAATAAGCTCGACGCCGAGTAGGGTGAAACTAGGAAGGAAGGCGAGACCAGAGGTGAGGCGAAACCAGGTCGGGACAGACAGAAATCTTTCCTTGCCCCTCCTATTTCTTCTCTGGCGGCTTCGCACCTTATTGATTGGCCTAATAAACTATGTATCGAGGGTAAGCACTTCATGGGAGGATGGTTTCCATAACTCTTTGATTTCTTTATTGCTTTATTGAAAGCCAAAAATCTGAATAAAGAATATTTTTGTTTTATTAAATTTTTTTTTTACGAATATAGATTTCTATTTAATTGTATTTTTTAAATATTTGTTTTTATCTTTTTACAACATTCCAATCTTAAATTTCGAATATTTAGAATTTTATCGTCACAAGTGTTGAATCTTCATTCGTCAACCATTCAACTTTATTTTGTCAAAACATGTTAACAAAGATGTTATTACTATTTGTTCAACTTTATATTGCTGCACTAGTGATTAAAATAGGTTAACAAAGACGTTATTACTATTTGTTTTTGTTGTTGTTGCTGCTTTCGTGTTTGTTTGTCGTTATTACTATTTGTTTTTGTTGTTGTTGCTGCTTTCGTGTTTGTTTGTTTCTTCGTACGGAAAAAGCATGATTTTATATTAATATCACATGAGTTACAAAATTTACATATTGTCTGACAAAACCATATCAGAACCAAAAACATAGACATAAAAGGTCTATAAAAAGTCACCATAAAACTTATTACCTCCTATAAACAGTGCGAAGAGGGGAACAAAAATATGTGACAAACATAGGAATATGTATGATATTGGTATACAATCCAAAAAATTAGGCAAAAGTGAGATAAATCCCTCATCAATCTTTTGTAATATGTCATAATAAGTTATACAACGCTCTTATAAAAAATTTATTAAAATTAATTTTAATTTATTATATTTAACATTACTCTTTTTTCCTTTCTAAAAATATAGTGATTGTGAGGTGCCAAGTGGAAAGGTGTATGGAAATTGTCTAACATAATATTCAAGGTGGTGGACATCCCAACAAAACCCCCATATTAATAAGCATCACATCTGTGCACGAAGGCATATATGTTATTATATTACATTATTATAGAGTAAATGGTGCAAATCACAAGAATTTGTACGACAAATATGATGGAGGTGATTGTATTTATGAAGTAGCTCCTTTCTCCTTCCTTCTTCTTATGAAGAAAATTGAAGATGCACGAGGCACAAAGTTGTGCAGAGCTATGAATTCTGACCATTCATGGTTCTTATCTTTCAAATTACAATTTCATTTCAATATTTGGCTTTTATGGATTTTAATGTTTTTCGGTTCTATTGAGAGTTTGTCTTGATGAGCTATTCCCTAAGTTTTTGGGTGTGGGGAGGTTTTTTCGTAATTGAATTATTCTTGATTTTAGTCTTTTCTATTTGTCTCTCTTTGTCCATGGAAATCAAGTTTCTCACTTGTTTTGGAACGTTTGGCTTTTTATGTCTCCTTTATCATGACTTTTCCTCAAGTCATACTTCTCCTTTGCGTGTATAAACCCTTTTCTTACTCCCTTCCTCAACAAGGCTACCGTTTTCCATAGCTCCCACTTCTTTGATGGTCATTACCTAACCCTAGCCAAATTCTTAGTTAGTATTTTGGTATGTATTATTAATGCCTAATTAGAACTATTATAATTGAAAAGGGTTAGTGTATTACAGGGAACATGGTAGGTCTTTGGATCAATAATAAAAGGAGTCCTACATGAGGCTCTATTTTTGTCATACTCATTTCATTCAAGATGAGATGGCTAAACTCGAAAATGAAATAGTAGAAGAGCAACGATGCTTCACATATCCAAAGTTGTCCAAGGACGTAATTGATTGGGTCGTAGTCATAGGGAAAACCAGAGGTCACTATAATCAGTATATGTACTTGTTGGTATCTATTTTAATTTGAAATTTTTAATGGGTCAAACACTACTAGACCAATTTGAAACGACTGAGGAATCGACCTACTAATGGATGATAATCATCTCTCCATGAAAGGATTAGATATGTACCTGAATTGATTCATTGAAAATGTTCAAATTTTTTCCATACAAACTAATAATTCTAAGGAAAATAGAGCCCAGGTGAAGCGAGATTAAACATGATAACTACCACCTGAAATATAGCTCTCTCTCTCTCTCTCTCTCTCTCTATATATATATATATATATATATATATATATATATAGATATATATATCTGAAAATTGAACAACTATCCATTAGTTAGGTCATTATTTGCAAAAAGGCTAGTTATTATAATAGAAATGTTGTAATATTGTGGAAAATTTTGAATTGATTAAACATGTTGGATATTAACGAAGTAGGAACTATTCAAATCTCTGAAAATCAGAGTGACACATCCAGATTTAATTGGAAATGAATTGAAAACTATGTATTCCTTTCTCTAAATCTAGGATTACTCGTCATGATTTCCAACATGTTCAATTTTTTCAATACATACAAGGAAAATAGAACAAAAAGGAAGGGGATTAAACATCCTAACTACCACTTGAGCTATAGTCCTTTAACTATATATATATATATATATATTAAAGAAAACTTTTCAATTATAATGAATATAAATAAAATTAACAGATGACTTAACTCGTTTATTAATAATTGTTTACTTTAATGATAAGCCTATCATAATTAAAAGTGTATGTTTTATATGTGTATCTATATATGAAAATTGGACTAATATATATTAGCTATCTCATTATATGCACACTGGTTGGTTATTATTATAGAAATGTTGTAAGATTGTGGAATTTGTTTTGAAGTAATTAAATATGTTGGACATTCATGAAGCAAATACTATTCCCAACTACATAAATGAGAGTCAAACATCAAGATTTGATCTAAGTAGAGAGCGGAGGAGGAGGAAAGCTCACATTGAAATTAAGTTTCTAGTAAGAGAAACTTAATAGTTATGGGTGAGTCATAAACATATGGTTGGTAATCGTGGTATGACAAAAAATGAAATATTTAATTTGTTTTTTAAAATTGGTTTATATCTCATGATTTACTAGCACAACCACGTTAGTAAATGTCGTTGATATATGTGGAAGGTGTATACAAATCACATGCACAACTACATTAGTAAATGTCATTGATATAGACCAAAGAATTAGAAATATGATTATTATTATGATATAATATTACTACTATTATTAATTAATATTATTATTTTTATTATTAAACAAATTTAATAGAATTATTAATTCATTCATTTATTATTAATAAAAAATTCATTCATAGTTAATTTATAAATAATAATAATAATAACTAAGTAATTATTATTATTATTAATTATTAATAATGTTTTATAAATATAAATATGGTTAATTAAATAAATATTTATGTTTTATTAATATAAATATTGTTAGTTACATAAATATTTATTAATATAAGAATTGTAATTTAAATATTGTTAATTAGTTAAATAGATATTAATATAAATATTGTTAATTAAATAAATAATTCATTTTTATTTTATTTATTATTAATTAATTCATTATATAAACCCTAATGTAAATATTATAAACGCTAAAATAAATATGGTTGACCATGGTTGATTTCGATATTAAGACAATCCTTGTTTCAATGTGATGTTGGACCATGGTTGACCATGCTTGATCATGATTGATTTTCATATTGAGACAATCTTTGTCAGAATGCGACGTTGGACCATGGCTCACCATGGTCGATTTTCATATTGACACAATCATTGTCCCAATGTGACATTCGACCATGGTTGACCATGGTTCGCTATGATTTCCCATGGTTCAACTTGTCCTGACGATGAACCACACTGGTTGGTTCGAAACGCGTCGACAAAAGATTGATTATGTGATTTTGCCGAAGATATCCAGACAATGATTGATATTGTAAACCCAAGGGAATAATAAACACAAGGTTTTGATATTACAAACCCAAGGGAATAATAAACCCAAGGGATTGATATTATAAACTCAAGGGAATAATAAACTCAAGGGATTAATACTAAAATCCCAAGGGAAAAATATTAAACCAAAGGGACTAATATTATAAACCCAAGGTATATAAACCTTAAGATAAATATTGTAAACACTAAAATAAACATGGTTGACCATGGCTGACCATGATTGATTCATATTGAGACAATCCTTATCACAATGAAATGTTGGACCATGGTTGACCATGTTTAACTATGGTTGATTTTCATATCAACACAAGCTTTATGTTCGACCATCATTAACCATGATTGACCATGGATGACCATGGTTGAGCATGGTTGACGATGATTATCATATTGAGACAATCTTTGTTACAATGCGCTATTGGACCATGGTTGATCATGATTAACCATGGTTGACCACGTTTGATTTTATAAAACATGGTTAACCATGGTTCAATAATATTAAACCCAAGGGAGTAATATTATAAACCAAGGTATATAGGCCCTAAGATAAGTATTATAAAAACTAAAATAAACATTATTTACCATGGTTGATTTTGACATTGAGACAATCCTTTTCACAATGTGACATTGGACCATGGTTGACCATGACTTATTTTCAAATCGAGAGAATCTTTGTCACAATGCAACATTGGACCAAGGTTGACCATGGCTGATTCTCTTATTAAGATAACATTTGTCAAAGTGAGATGTTGGATTATGGTAGATCATGATTGAATTTAAAAAAAATTGACCATGATCGATATTATAAACCCAAGGGAATAATAAACCCCAGGGATTAATAATAAAACTGAAGGAATTATAAACCTAAGGGAATAATATTAAACCTTAGGAATATGAACCCTTATATTAGAAAACCCAAGGAGTTGATATTATAAAACCAAGGCAATAATAAACCCAGGGGATAAAAATTATATACCCAAGGTATAGAAAACCTAAGATAAATATTATAAACGTTGAGATAAACATGGTTGACTGTGGTTAATTTCCATATTGAGACAATACTTGTCACAATGCAACGTTGGACCATGGTTGACCATGATGGATTTTCATATAGACACAATCTTTGTCACAATGTGATGTTTGACCATGGCTGACGATGGTTTATTTTCATATTGAGGCAATGATTGTCACGTCATTCGACCATGGTTGACCATGGTTGGCTATGATTGACAATGGTTGACCATGATCGATATTATAAAATCGAGGGAATAGTAAACATAAGGGATTGATATTATAATCCCAAGGGAATAATATTAAACCAACTAATATTATAAACCCAAAGTATGTAAACCCTCAGATAAATATAATAAACACTATAACAAATATAGTTGACCATGGTTGATTTTCATATTGAGACAATCCATGTCACAATGCCACATTGGACCACAGTTGACCATGCTCAACCATGGTTGATTTTCATATCAAGACAATATTTGTCACAATACAATTTTCAACCATGGTTGACCATGATTGACCATGGATGACCATGTTTGATTTTATAAAACATGGTTGAACACGGTTGACCAAGGATGACTGTCATTGACCATGGTTGACCATGATTAATCATGACTATCATATTGAGACAATATTTGTCACAATGCGACATTTGATCATGGTTGACACGACTGATATTATAAACCAAAGGAATAAAAATTATAAACCCAAGGTATACACAAAGTGATAAATATTATAAACCCTAAAATAAACATGGTTGACCATGGTTGGTTTCCATATTGAAACAATCCTTGTCACAGTGTGACTTTGGACCATTTTTGACAATGCTTAACCATGATTGGTTTTCATATCAAGACAATATTTCCCATAATGTGATGTTTGATGATGGTTGACCATGATTGACCATGACTAATCATGATTTTCCATGGTTGACCATCATAGCTGATCATGATGAAAGACATTTTAATCAAGGTTGATCATGGTTGATGAAATTTAACCATGGTTGACCATCGTTGACCATGGTTGATCATGGTTGACCATGGTTGATTTTCATATCGGGACAATCCTTATCAGAACGTGACATTCGACCATGGTCGACCATGTTTGATTTTATAAAACATGGTTGACCATGATTGTCCATGGTTGACCATCATAGTTGATCATGATGAAAGAGATTTTAATGAAAGTTGAGCATGGTTTATGAATTTCAACCATGGTTAATAATGGTTGGTCATTGTTGACCATGGTTGATTGTGGTTGACCTTAAAAGAATTGACACTGGTCGACCATATTCAAGCATGATTAACCATCGTTGATCATGGATCGACCATGGTTGATGATATTAGAGCATGCTTGACCCTGGAAGTTCATTGTTGAACATGGTTAATCGAGGTAGATGATGGTTGACATTGATTGACCATGATTGAACATGGTTGAGCATGTTTGACTAGATTTGAACATGATTAACTATATTGGATTTTATTAATTTATTAATTAATAATTGAATTAAGGTTATTTATTTATAATAATCAATAAAAATATTAATGACAATGTTAATATATAAATTAATATTAATATAATAATCTAAGTATAGGTAAATTAATTTCAATGTTATCCAATATTTTTTATTACAAATTATTTATAAAAAAATTATAAAAAAATAACTAATAGTAATTTTTTTAAAATTATTAATATTATAATTAATAAAATATTTTTATTTATTTGTAATATTATTAATTATTTATGACAACATTTTTTAGTAAACATCACATAAGAGACAATATTGCATTTGGAACCTACTACTATGCTTCATCTTCATGTCAAGATGTGGAACTAGATCTAGGCGAAGAAATAAATAAATGAAGAGAGAAGCTAACTAGGTGTTAGAATATAACAACTAAGCAATGAGTGTGGTTTATCTTCAGGACAAGATGGAGAACTAGATCTAGGCAATGAAATAAATAGATGAATAGAGAAGGTAACTAGCCATTAGAATATAACAACTAGCATAAGATAAAAATTTATTATAATAATATTTTAACAATATTATCTATAATATTAATATTTAACATAATACTTATTTTGAGTAATAATATTACCTTTGATAGTTTCTTTTTTGGTTGCATAATTTTATTAACAAAATCAATTTGATTAATAATATTAAAAATTAGATTTTATTTTAATAATATTATTTATAATATTAAAATTTCAATTTTAATAGTAATTGTACTTATAATAAATTTAGTTTTGTTCCCTTCCCTTTTTTTTTGGTAAAATCATAATATTAAAAATTATTAATAATGGGTATTAAGTCAAACTAACAATTATATTCTAATGACTAGTTGTTTCTCTCTTCATTTATTTATTTCGTTGCCTAGATATGGTTCTTCATCTTGTCCAGAAATTGAACCACACTGATTGATTTGAAACGCAACGAAATTGTCTCCTATATAATTTTACTAAATTATGTTGTCATAAATATTATGAATCACGGAAATCTAAATTCAAAAATTATTAATTATTGTTTTTTAATTTTTATAATATTAATGTTCATTATTATTTAATGATTTTTATTGTTTATTAATTTTTAATGATATTATTGTTTAATAATATTTAATAATATTTCAATTTATTAATTTTAACTACATTATCGTTATTATTATAATTATATAGTAATTTTTATGTTATTGTGAAATTTTAATGGTAAATATATCAAAATTATTAAAAAATATATGTGCTTTTTTATTTTAAGATAGATATATATATATATATATATATATATATATATATATATATATATATATATATATATATATATATATATATATATATGATGATGACGGTGGTCAACGTCTGTTGAAATGAAACATTGGTCTACTAGACCTAAAGAATTTATTTTGATTTAAGATTTTATTCCTATGCTCAGAAGGCTTCGAGAGAAGCCTCCCGAGCTCACTATAATTTTGACATTGTAAAAGGCTAGGAAGGTCGGTATTGTAACAAAGATTGTACAACTGAGATCTAATGTGGTTGTACACGGGGCACTCTAAAAGGAAGTGGTTTTCATCCTTGATGTTCCTATTCTCACATATATGGCAGATCCTTTCCATCCATGGTGTTTTAGGAACTGCCCAACAATGTGTTTCACTATGAAGCTCATGAGAATTCATTCTAATATTTGCTATATTAATTTTCTTCTTTGAATTAGTTAAAATAGAGAGATACTTTTGATCTTCTATGGTGAGGTTGATGACCTTCTTATAATAACTTAATTTTCTTTTAGCTGCTAAATCTTTCTCACATCACATTTTTTCTTTGAACTTAGAAGTAACAATATCTTTAATGTCATTTATGTTTTGCAATGCATCATGATCTCCCAATAGTTTAAGTAGGCCCTTCTGTCTTTATACCACCCCTCATTGAGCCTTAGGTCGTTTTGGTTGGAATTTAAAGCTAACTTAGGAAGTCTATGATCGTCTATGATATTGAGTTTGTGCTTGTACAACAGAAACCTAATCATAGATAGGCTCTCAATAGGGGAAAGATCTGCTTCTATAAGGAGAAGAGGATAGGGTGTATTACTTTTAATTTTGAGGTTATAAGTTATAAAACGCTTCTAGATTTGCTCAATCTTTCCCCATGATTATCTGGAGATACTGCAACCCCAAGTGACTAAAGTTTCAAAGAGGAACTTCTTTTTATCCCACATTACGAGGTTTGTTGTTTTACAATTATTTTCAAGACCAAAATAAGCTTTCGACCCCACATTAAAATAATAAAAAAATACATATATCTTTTAATAATTTTCACATCGTCACCAGCATTTTAAATTACATTTTCCTATATCAAAGATTGATTTTAAAGAAAATATCTTTGTTATTTTATGAATTTTTATAATTTTAATTATTAATAATAATTATATATAATTCTGATTTCTTCCACGAAGATAAATTAGATTTATGTTCTATTATTTTAATCATAAAAATAAAATCTACTAAAATTTAGTAAATCACAATATTTGTATTTATTAACCACCTATTAATCGTGGACATATTAACTTCACAATATTTATGCATATACAATGAATGGCTCCGATTTTTATTGTCAGTATTTTTTAATGCAACCCTTCTATATTCACAGATAGGCGTTAAAATACTTTTTGCTTAGCGCCATCTAAATACAAATCATCGGTGATAGATAGGTGGGCTATGTTACAACGAGAAGGCAAAGGCAGGGATTTGGAAACGAAGGGACAAAAAATGCGTTTTTCTTTTTTCCTGGTCGTAGATAACGTTTCAGACGAAACATATTCGCAGCATATCAAATCTCCACCATTCATTAAAAAATCAACGTGGATTCTCCTGCTGAAATTGAAATAAGATGCCTTTTCCCCATCCAAATGAACTTCTAAGATTTCCATTGAATATCACCTTACAAGTTGTATATTACCTACTAATTCCCGTGATATGGCATAATAAAATCATGGGTGACAGATCCATTGTCTTTGGTTGAGGCTCGGCCTAACCCCTAAACCAATTCCAAGTCGGTCTTTTAGGTCTTCAATGAATCGAATCTCGACTCCGCGCGTCAGAACTGACTTATTAAGCAAGTAGAACTGACATGCAATTCTAGATTGAGGCACTCTGTCGTAATACCCATCCTTATTTACTTCAGAAAGCACTTTATTTTTTCTTATACACTTTTCTAAACAAGTATATAATGATTATAGTAATGTAATATCTAACCATGTTTTAACAAAATAATTATACCAATTTTAATATATATCACTATACCATTCTTAAAATTCACATTATAATTGTAGCTATAATTAATTATATAGATACAATTATAATTATAATTAATTATATAGATATAATATTTAAATGAAATACTTAATGTAAAGACAGTATAATATTTCCAAAACATGATATAAAAGTGAATATGTCAAATAGTAATGTTAAAGTTACCATAATTTTTTTATATAATCTTAATGTTATGATTAAATTAATTTATTTTCTTGAGTAATTAGTATAAGTATCCATTTAATAGTATTGATTAGTTTAACTATGTTTTATTAAATTTAGTTTTTAGTTTTGATGATCATTATAATATTCTTGTTGGTATTTAATAACTAATTTAGTTAGGGTATTAGAAGTAAAGTGTTGTAGTGGTTAAAAAGTAAATAGTGAAAGTGTGTATAATATAGACAAGATTTGAAGTAGGCATTCCACGCCTTCTTAATTTTCAATATTGATAGAGAAAAATTGTGTATGGTAGATATTGTAGGTAAATACACAAAAATCTAATAAGACTCATTAATTTAAGAGTCTTAAGCCAAACATTTATAATACAACTATACTAATCTTATTATACTTTATTTACATATTACATCTATGTAGAGCTATTAAAACCAATGATATCTTTAATTCTTGATCAATTTTCAGTAAGAGGTTTGGTGATTTTAATTACATAAAAAAGTGTCTTATAAAAAAAATGAACTCCAATGTTTAAGGAATATTTCATAGTTCTAATTGATCAATTTTCTTTTATTAATCAATTTAGTTACATTTCAACATCATATTTAATAATCATATGAAGATTTTCTAATTCTAATTAATCATTTTTCTTTTATTACTCAATTCAATTATAATTCAACATCACATATAATAATTATTTTCTTTATTTTTGATAGAGTAATTAGCATATTTAAAAAATTAGTAAAATATGATTTATCCAAAACCACATGATAAATTACACCATTAAACCATAAAAATGACATCACACTATAACTTCTTTTATACATTAAGTTGTTTATATATTCCCAAAGTGTTATAATAAATAATAGTCATAAAAGTAAGTGCTATGGTATAAGATAAAATTGTGTCGACTGTATTAATAATTCATTTACATTAACTTAACTAATTTCTTGAAATATACATTGTATATGGAAATTTCCTTAAAACAATGGAAATAAATTGTTTTTTCTATTTAAACAAAAATCATTATTCATTAAATTATATAAATATATATGGAGAGTTGTAATCTTAGAATAAAAGTTTCATATTTCTCATTTTTCACCGTATACAATTTTATATTTCTCATTTTCTACAATATACAATTTTATATTTCTCATTTTTTACTATATACAAAAAAATTCTAAATGGTTTACATCTAACAATTTGAAAATATTCCTAGTCATATATATGATCGGTCGAATGGTTGAAATCATAGTATTATTAATTACTTTTGAATTTCAAACTTCCCCTGTGGATTAGATTTACAATTTTTCACGATTAGTGAGAAATGAATTCAAAACAAAACTTATAAAACATACACTGTGTCATATCCCTCACGTAACTCATGGTAAAATAAATAAAAGAGAATTACAAATCAGTTATGAAGAGTTAATAGGTAGTTTCGGAACGGGTTCTTAGTATCCAGAACTGATTCTTGGTAGGAAAAAAAACCGATTCTCGGATGGTATAACGGAGGGAGATGGAGGACAGACGGAGGAAGACCTTCTGCAAGAAGAGGAAAGAGAAAGTGAACAGAGGAAAACTGGTTAAAGAAAAAGTGAACAGAGGAGAACAGTGGTTAAGTCTGGTTAGGACCAGATAACCAGGCACTGAGTGCACCAATCTTGTTGAGGACTTGAGGTCTGCAAGATGGCTCGGGGGGAGAACTCCGTCTGAAGGATGGGTCTCATGGCTGGGTGGAAGAGCATAAACAAGCACAGGTGACTTGCTTGAGAAACCATTATTGACACTGGCGAACCAGGTACGGTTTCAAAACTGCAAAGTCTCTGTTGAATATGAAAAATATAGTGAATATACAGTAGTTAACAGGAAGCAAGTTTCTTTTCCTAACTACTGTCGTAATGTTAAGAAACTGTATAAATGTGGTTAGGGTTTAAGGACAGATTGTCATAAACCTAGACTGACTGTGAATAAAGCTACATAGAAATGTGTAGATGGAAACTGGTTATAGGAACCAGTAGAGATAATCAAGAACTGGTTATCGAATGACTGTTAGAATACAACCTCTGTAGAAGACTGAGTCACTATATAGCAGTGAGTAAACTAACATTGACAGAATAACATTAGAAATCTTGATAAATGATCAAGTGTAAATCTGAGTGTGTCGACAAAATGAAATTAGAAGTTCCGAGTATGAACATGTGAGCACTGTCGGTAGCCAGATGCCACCATATCGGCGGAGAGATAATTAAATCTATCAGTCGTTCAATACAAATGACTCACGGAAACGAAAATGCATAGAAAGATTGCTTAGACATACAATGTTGATTTGTTAACTGTGCAAACAAGAATGAGCTTATCATAGCATTTATCAACCCGTGTTCCAAAAAAATACAGTGTTAGCGGACACGGTAATACGAAAACCGCTCCGTGGACCAATGAACTGGAAGAGAATATATCCATGTTTATGAAACCCTGTGCATGCAAATAAAGAGAGAAATACATTTACGCATCCAAAACCCTGTACATGGAAATAGAAAGGGAAACTGTATCCGGTATTCAAACCCTATGCATGTAGACCGAAAAGAGACACATAGGTACATACAGAATCCTGTGCATGCGAATCGAAAGAAATTATACAGGTACATATATACAAGAATCCGGTTCACGTAGCTACGAGCATGGCATATATGCAGAGATATGAGATATCTGTGTATCCATTTACAATCAAACTCAGGCATGTATATATATACAGTGCGACATTACCTTAACAAAGGGAAACTATTATATTAACTCGGAAAGCTGTTCAAATGTCTATGTAATACTAAGCAGACTTAATAAACGATAGTAACAAGGAAATGCAGAACAAGCAGAAACTATAACCGAGATAATTCATAAGTCCACCATTGTAAATACGAAGAAAGAACAGTAATATGATATGAACCCCTGTTCTATCCTAGCATGGGTAACATGCGGACTAAACCCATTCATGATGAGAACTGGAAAACGACCCTACGAGCTTAAGACTGTAGTATAATCCATGTATAAACTACAAAATACATATAGTGTTCAAATGACAAATGCCGAATGGCTAAACTGTGGATAGCCTTCTCTTAAAACAGGTCATGAATATAACCAGAAACACGAAAGGAAAACTTGACACAGATAGCATGGTGCCTCATAAAGAATACCTCGGCAAGCAAAACGCCGAGACCTTCCTCGAGCAGCAGACTGCACAAACGTATTGCAAACCCTCAATCAATGGCTGCGAGCTTGTGTGAGCAGGGTTAATATAAGTAAAACCAAACACATACCTGTGGCCGCCGAGGAGGTGGGTTCTCCCTGTGTGAACGCCTTGGCACCAACCGATGGATACCGATAGCTCGGTGGCATGCCCTGCAGACCAGAGGAAACATCCATTAGAAGTTATTACACCTTATCAATCTCATAAATGTCTGCGATGAACTGAAGGGTCGAAGGTCTGCGATGAACTGAAGGGTCGAAGGTTAAATACCTGAGACGGAACTATTTCAGTCACGTTATAGTTTGCAGAGCAACCACTGGTGAAGAGATTAACACTGTTAGAGCTGAGCCAGAGGAGGAGCGCCGAGAAAGAGCCAGAAGGGCCGAACAAATGAACAGCCTCCGCAAGCGTCGGAATGAAGTTAAGTAAAGTCATCAAACCTCGTGTTAACCTCAACCGTTTGATTCTTTGGCTCGATCCTGACCGTCTGTGCAAGGCGGGAACCCCAGGCGTAGAGATCAAGGCTCCGGTGACCGAAGCGTCACATGGCCTAAGGAGCCAGTACTCGCCACCTGCCATGGAAAGGACTGCGGTCTTAAAACCAGGCATGAGCTGGCACCTGCAAGAGCTGCTGCAGGACCGCCGAAGCCCGAGCCGCATTAACTTTCCCTGAGAATAAATTGGTGAATGAGAGCTAGCTACATTAAAGACAGTAAGTACATGAACCCGCGTGGCCTGGTGTGGAAGCCACGTAGTTCATAAACATTCCAAGTTGCAATAGTAACCAGAGCATTGCTATTAGCTTTTCATACGTGGCATAAGTATGAATGTATTTACCATATATACAGACATAAAGTTTGGGAGGCGTATGGTTTACATATAACAAATGTTAGAATTTAGCATACAGTAAAAATTTTTATGTATGTGCGCGATGGTGTGACAATTGGTATCAGAGCCAAAGGTTGCAGTACTGGCGCCTTTGGGAATTGGTAAGCGGGTACGCCATCAGTAGGCATTAACTTAGGTATGAGTTTAATCAGTCGCATATTCATTTATGTCGTACACTACTTTTGGCATGATAGGTGTGGTTCATGTTTATAACTTCTTTGAGAAGTAAGTAATAAGTTGTTGCATAACTACGTTCATAACGTTGGATTCCTGATGAGAATATAAGACAATGAAACTTTTGTACACTTAAGAACAATATTGAACACTCATTGAGGAAGTGACAATCAACTACCAACTTTTGATTAGCCTTGTCATGGATGCATGAAGGTGATTGGTAGTTGAGATTTAGCCTTGTCATGGATGCATGAAGGTGATTGGTAGTTGAGATTGGTTAGTGTTGTATGACTAACCCATAGAACTTATATGCATTACTTGAATTGGACTAAGATTGCTACAATTCGTAAACAAGTGAAGTTGATTGATGTCACATGCAGGGAATGTGTGTGTGAAGATTCTTACTCTCTCTGTGCTATAGTTCCAGTTGTTTATGAGAAGAGTTCTTAATTCTATTCACCATGAGAATGCATGATGAATAGTATACACTTATGTCCTAATAGTTTAATGATGATTACCTTCTAATTAACTGAAATCCATTAGCATGGTATGTGCTTATGTTAATCATTACTTGTTGGGAGATAAAAACCATTGGAGCCTCGATTTAATGATGGTTGAATTTATCTCTACTATGGGAATGATGGATTTCTTATGCATGTTGCATTCCAGTGTGAAGTTAAGGGTAGAGGCATGTTCAGTGGGTAACATTTCTAGGACCCATTCATGGTATAATTACATGTGATAATTATTCATAAATAGACTACCTGTGTTAATACAGTTGTCAGTAAACTCTAATTACCTTCCAAAGGAAAAGGAAGCAAGGAGAAGGAAGAAGACCGTGCTGTAGGGACAGACGGAGATGGGAAAAGGAAATCGCTAAATCTGGTGATGACCAGATAAAGCAAGCTTTGAGTGTTAGAATCTTGCAGAAGACTCTAAGTCTTGGGATGTCTAGTTAGCGCTCGATGTGCATGTGAGTATTCCCTTGACCATGCTTAAGAAGTTGAAGAAAGATAACCATAGTGTGTTGATGTTAATGATTTTCGTAATGTCTCTTTGAACTCTTTATTCTGAAGTGGTCACATAGTAGAGTTGTGATAGTTGTTGCATCTAGCATCAAGTAGTAACTTTGGTGCGTGTGTGACACTTAGGAGATTATGCTTCTAAATGCATGAGTAGAGTCATTGCTCCTGGTAAGGGTGGGTTAATTTGTTAATTATGCATATTGATCCAAGGATAAGGTAAGTATCTTGCTCACTTTCTTGAGGAACACATATGAGTGTTTTATATGATTTCTTAGTAGAGAAAGTATTTGAATGCATGCAATAAAAGAATAGTTCTTTTATAGATTTTCTTGGTAAAGGAAATGTGTTAAGGCATGCAGTTAAAGATTGATTATTTTATATACTTTCTTAATAAAGCAAATAGGTAGTTCCTATTAGGAAGACTCCACGTGAGTCTTGTGTGTGAATGCTTGTCTCTCGTCTATAAAATCCTTGCTAAATATAGCCAAAGTATCTTCTTGAGAAAAGAGGATGAGGCATATAAATGTCCTGAGGACAAAGCATGGAAGGTGGCCAAGTTTCTTGAATTAAAATATGTATCTTTATTTGATAAAGGCTTCTTGGAAAATATATATATATATATATGCTAATTGCATTATGATTCTAGTTAGTTTCTAAGTTCTAGTGAAATGATTATGCATTACATGCATGATAAAAGATAACTAGGATGTGCTTCTAGGCACATAGATATTCATCCCTAATTTCTTAAGGAAAGAGTATATTACATATATACATAAATATAGTCTCATCCTAAGAGTATGCATACTTCATGTATGAGGATGCAGGATTTTATGAGAATTTTCTTGAAAATGAAAATAGAGGTTCTTTCCTTAAAGACACATTAGAATAGTGTTCATACAAGAACCAAAATCCTTACGTGTTTCATGAAAAGAACTATGTGCATTGAAGTAAGGTAGTTGTGTTAGGAGAACACATGTTGCATATTGGTAGCTACTGTGACTTTAGAATTATGACTCTGTGTGTACATAGAGGAAGTGATCATGTTAACTTTCTTGAAGACAACAATCTTTTGAAGAGATTGTCTTGCTAGGTAAGTTGTGTTGATTGCTTGATTTTGATACATAAAGGATAAGTAAACCTTGTTTCTTGTATCTTGATTTTTATGCCTAAAGATAGATATCTTTAATAATTTCTTGAAAGGGAATCTTGAGAAACCCTCACATCGGAAGATAGAAGAATGAGGTTAAAATGACTTCCTTAAGAAAGAGGTATGTAGTTTGTTGTATGAGATGATGGTAGTATGCTAGCGAAAGGCTTATATGATAAGCAATGGTATGCAGAAAGATTAGTCATTATGATATAGAGTTATGATCTTTGTATGTTAGAGAGATTATGTTTAATTACATTAACAATGCATGACCCAAGCTAGCCATAGTAAACGTAAGATAATACTCCATTAATGATGATTTGAATTGGAACAACATACTATGGCAAAATTGGGAATGCTGAGAGTATTAACTCAACTGTTGTTGACATTTATACATTAAAGAGTAATTGCATATGCTTTTATACATGACAATATTGTATGCATGAACATTCTTGGAAATGGAATACGTGTTAACTGATGCATATTTATAACTAACGTTGCTGATGGGATTAAGTAGTGGTAGCTTAATGGCAACAAGAAAACTCATCACATAAATTGCTGCAATGTGAAATGCAATTATAAATGAGAAAGAATGATGTTATATGATATGCATGAATTATGTTATTTGGAAAATTTGCATGCATACAACATGTATGATGGATATGTTTCCCATCAAACTTGACCATCAAACTTGATGTTGTCGACCCATGTTGGGGGTTAAGTGTAAATGCATGGTATACATGCATGATTGTTATGCTAATGATAATGTTCATATGCTTCATGGTGTAAATTACTTTGAGGAAGAGTAATAAAAGAGAAATTTAACATGCCAGACAGTTGTGGATAGATGGGTTGATGACAGTTACCTGCCCGGAGGGGTTGATGGTACTTGTCTGCCCGGATTGTGATAGGCTTGAATGCCTTGGGTTGATGACAGTTACCTGCCCGGAGGGGTTGATGGTACTTGTCTACCCGGATTGTGAAAGGCTTGAATGCCTTGGGTTGATGACAGTTACCTGCCGGAGGGGTTGATGGTACTTGTCTGCCTGGATTGTGAAAGGCTTGAATGCCTTGGGTTGATGATAGTTACCTGCCCGGAGGGGTTGAGGGTACTTGTCTGCCCGGATTATGAAAGGCTGGAATGCCTTGGGTTGGTGGCGATTACCTGCCCGGAGGGGTTGATGGTACTTGCCTGCCCAGATTTCCTCTCCCTAGAATTCTTGAGCTGGTTGGCCAGTGGAATTCTATGTTAGACCAGGTAAGGTCTCTATCAAAGAAACTGTCTAGATGTGAAAATTACTTGATCTGGTTGTGGAAACTAGTTCCCGTGGGTTGGGAATTCTTTAGTCCATTGTGGTCTCATGGCTAAAGGAATTAATTAATCAGCTATATGTTATGTTAACAATGAATTTTACATATAGTTGTGCAAAATATGTTATGCACATTTAATAAGAAATGAGCTTAGCGCTCAATAAGGAGTAATTGGAAACTTTAATTCCTTTATGGTATTATTAATTTTGTGAACATCTTAGTGGGAGCTAAGACAGTTTTGCTTGATGCAGTGATTGACTGTTTTGATGATTAGAGAGCTAGGTGCTCTTTGGTACTTTTAGAAGTACTTTGCGGATGTCTTTCGTAAGAATTCATTCAGTATGCATGTGAGCAGTGATTTATCATTTGTGGATTAGTGTTAGTGCTCTTTAAGTACTTGTAAAAGTACTGTGATTTAGAAATCATTTAGCATTGCCCAATTGATTGATAGTCAAAAGTATTCCATTGACTCACAAAATAGTGACTAATGTGATTGAATTTGTAGTCATATATTACAGGAATTACTTACCATGAAGGATTGAAGAATTGTCCAACCACTATTAAAGGCTTACATGAAAGTATTTATGATTTCCAAGAATAGATGGTAAGCAATGGTAAGTTGACATAGAGAATTGCTTATTATGGATGAATAAGGCCAAGTGGTGGCGATTTAAAGTTGCATATTTTTGCAATTACGAATGCTTACGACTATGGATGCTTATAATTAATGATATTTCTTATGACTATATCATTAATATTTTGTTTGTCGTCTTTCCTTGGAATGAAATCGTTGATTTCAAAGAGAAAGGATTACATTTTGTGTGGTTTAGATGGTAATACCATGAGTAAAGTTTAAAGTTCCGATGAAAGATGAACACCGAGGACGGTGTTCCTGTTAAGGGGGGGAGTATGTCATATCCCTCACGTAACTCATGGTAAAATAAATAAAAGAGAATTACAAATCAGTTATGAAGAGTTAATAGGTAGTTTTGGAACGGGTTCTTAGTATCCGGAACTGATTCTTGGTAGGAAAAAAACCGATTCTCGGATGGTATAACGGAGGGAGATGGAGGACAGACGGAGGAAGACCTTCTGCAAGAAGAGGAAAGAGAAAGTGAACAGAGGAAAACTGGTTAAAGAAAAAGTGAACAGAGGAGAACAGTGGTTAAGTCTCGTTAGGACCAGATAACCAGGCACTGAGTGCACCAATCTTGTTGAGGACTTGAGGTCTGCAAGATGGCTCGGGGGGAGAACTCCGTCTGAAGGATGGGTCTCATGGCTAGGTGGAAGAGCATAAACAAGCACAGGTGACTTTCTTGAGAAACCATTATTGACACTGGCGAACCAGGTACGGTTTCAAAACTGCAAAGTCTCTGTTGAATATGAAAAATATAGTGAATATACAGTAGTTAACAGGAAGCAAGTTTCTTTTCCTAACTACTGTCGTAATGTTAAGAAACTGTATAAATGTGGTTAGGGTTTAAGGACAGATTGTCATAAACCTAGACTGACTCTGAATAAAGCTACATAGAAATGTGTAGATGGAAACTGGTTATAGGAACCAGTAGAGATAATCAAGAACTGGTTATCGAATGACTGTTAGAATACAACCTCTGTAGAAGACTGAGTCACTATATAGCAGTGAGTAAACTAACATTGACAGAATAACATTAGAAATCTTGATAAATGATCAAGTGTAAATCTGAGTGTGTCGACAGAATGAAATTAGAAGTTCCGAGTATGAACAGGTGAGCACTGTCGGTAGCCAGATGCCACCATATCGGCGGAGAGATAATTAAATCTATCAGTCGTTCAATACAAATGACTCACGGAAACGAAAATGCATAGAAAGATTGCTTAGACATACAATGTTGATTTGTTAACTGTGCAAACAAGAATGAGCTTATCATAGCATCTATCAACCCGTGTTCCAAAAAAATACAGTGTTAGCGGACACGGTAATACGAAAACCGCTCCGTGGAGCAATGAACTGGAAGAGAATATATCCATGTTTATGAAACCCTGTGCATGCAAATAAAGAGAGAAATACATTTACGCATCCAAAACCCTGTACATGGAAATAGAAAGGGAAACTGTATCCGGTATTCAAACCCTATGCATGTAGACCGAAAAGAGACACATAGGTACATACAGAATCCTGTGCATGCGAATCGAAAGAAATTATACAGGTACATATATACAAGAATCCGGTTCACGTAGCTACGAGCATGGCATATATGCAGAGATATGAGATATCTGTGTATCCATTTACAATCAAACTCAGGCATGTATATATATACAGTGCGACATTACCTTAATAAAGGGAAACTATTATATTAACTCGGAAAGCTGTTCAAATGTCTATGTAATACTAAGCAGACTTAATAAACGATAGTAACAAGGAAATGCAGAACAAGCAGAAACTATAACCGAGATAATTCATAAGTCCGCCATTGTAAATACGAAGAAAGAACAGTAATATGATATGAACCCTTGTTCTATCCTAGCATGGGTAACATGCGGAGTAAACCCATTCATGATGAGAACTGGAAAATGGCCCTACGGGCTTAAGACTGTAGTATAATCCATGTATAAACTACAAAATACATATAGTCTTCAAATGACAAATGCCGAATGGCTAAACTGTGGATAGCCTTCTCTTAAAACAGGTCATGAATATAACCAGAAACACGAAAGGAAAACTTGACACAGATAGCGTGGTGCCTCATAAAGAATACCTCGGCAAGCAAAACGTCAAGACCTTCCTCGAGCAGCAGGCTGCACAAACGTATTGCAAACCCTCAATCGATGGCTGCGAGCTTGTGTGAGCAGGGTTAATATAAGTAAAACCAAACACATACCTGTGCCCGCCGAGGAGGTGGGTTCTCCCTGTGTGAACGCCTTGGCACCAACCGATGGATACCGATAGCTCGGTGGCATGCCCTGCAGACCAGAGGAAACATCCATTATAAGTTATTACACCTTATCAATCTCATAAATGTCTGCGATGAACTGAAGGGTCGAAGGTTAAATACCTGAGACGGAACTATTTCAGTAACGTTATAGTTTGCAGAGCAACCACTGGTGAAGAGATTAACACTGTTAGAACTGAGCCAGAGGAGGAGCGCCGAGAAAGAGCCAGAAGGGCCGAACAAATGAACAGCCTCCGCAAGCGTCGAAATGAAGTTAAGTAAAGTCATCAAACCTCGTGTTAACCTCAACCGTTTGATTCTTTGGCTCGATCCTGACCGTCTGTGCAAGGTGGGAACCCCACGCATAGAGATCAAGGCTCCGGTGACCGAAGCGTCACATGGCCTAACGAGCCAGTACTCACCACCTGCCATGGAAAGGACTGCGGTCTTAAAACCAGGCATGAGCTGGCACCTGCAAGAGCTGCGGCAGGACCGCCGAAGCCCAAGCCGCATTAACTTTCCCTGAGAATAAATTGGTGAACGAGAGCTAGCTACATTAAAGACAATAAGTACATGAACCCGTGTGGCCTGGTGTGGAAGCCACGTAGTTCATAAACATTCCAAGTTGCAATAGTAACCAGAGCATTGCTATTAGCTTTTCATACGTGGCATAAGTATGAATGTATTTACCATATATACAGACATAAAGTTTGGGAGGGGTATGGTTTACATATAACAAATGTTAGAATTTAGCATACAGTAAAAAATTTTATGTATGTGCGCGATGGTGTGACACACTGAAACGTGGATTGAATTCTGAAACATAGGAACATGGCTTCATCAGGCTCTCGGTAAAAAATTTCTTTGTTTCCCCATGTTTGTTGGCTCACTAGAAACACGTGATCTTTTCATTGCCTTGCGGTAAAGGATTAAAATGTTCATACTTGGATGCAATAGAGTTCACCATTGAGTTCACTTGAATCTGTTGTTAAATTTGGCTACGCTATTCATGTTAACAACAAAAGCCAGAAAAAAAGACCAGTTAGAGAAAGCCTAGAGCCATTTGTATAGGAAGAAGAGTATATTATTATCGAGCTAATTGAGATTCCATGGATATCAAATTTGTTGCATAATCTAGATTGGTGGAACTGCGTAATCCAGATTGGTAGAATGGTTGCTAAATCCTTTTTGCTTAGATTTCTATTTACTTCGATTTCCTTTCAAATTTGCTTTCTTAAAGTTTCATTAGATTTGTGTTTTGAGGATTTAAATTTCCCCAGTTCTAATTATCCCATCATCACTTAGAATATTATATGCCCATATATCGACCCCCAGTAATGTTCAGCATAAACAACATCAACAAATGTCATGAACAAATATAAGACAAAACAAATCCAACCAGCTTGATTGACAGAAGCATTACAAAATAATAATGGGAGTGGCTCGTGGGCTGCTATATCTTCGTTAGGATTTTGAATTGTGCATTATTAATCTTGATGTTAAAGCAAGAAATGTCTCATTAGAGGAGGAGTTAAACCCTAAGACAAAAAAACTAACCTAAGACGTTTTCCTCAAGGCCAAACGTACATCAAGACAAGATTTCTTGGAATGTAGTAAGATTTTAATACAATAATTACTCTCACCTGCTGTCAACACACATGTTTTACATGACGTTTTTTTGATTTCAATAGGATTCACATTGTTGTAATAGTTATTTATGCCATTTTTTTAAGATGGAAAGGGGTTTTACATTCTCGGTTAATATTTTTTATACTCTAGAGATTTCCGATCTTGGTTACAACTATTCTTCCTTTGCAAATAACTTCTCATCTCCCATTTCTAAATATTTTGCTGAATTTATGATATTTGACATTGAACTTTGTATATGTAGCAGTTATACGTCACCAGAGTGTATTATGTTGGGGGTATCTGTAAAAACCGATGCCTATAGTTTTGGCATTCTTCTTGTGGAAATTGTCCCAGAAAGAAAGAACACACTACAATTCATCTCCTGAAATTCAAATATAATTTCCATTCTATTCCTAGTTGAGAACATCTACCATTAAGTTAAGACAATGTTATTTTGTTCATCAATAAAACATTTAGCTAAGTGCACTATCACTGTTTCCACTGATGATGTTGTGGTTGTCTTCACCGTGTATACTTTTTATCAGAAGATGAACTCGATGTGGTTATGAAGGTATGAATGTTATATAAAGCGAATATCATGGGGATAATTTATCGAGCCACTATTGAAATCTGTGATGAAATTATTAACAATATTATAAGATCTATAAAACCATTAAACTTGGAAACCCTGTAATGAGTAGGTCTTTCTGGCCCTTGTTAGGTCAGGCTAATATTGGCATAAAATAAATCACAGAATATCATGCCTGTGGATAGCTGTAAATGTACATTATTAGTTTCCAATAAAGAGCACACAATGTTTAACATAAGTATTGTAAAAGTTGAATAATGCATGAATTATTATGTATGAATTATTATGTATGTTGGACTTGAACAATGTTATCAATTTAATGAGAACTTTATCTAGTTTTTTCTTTTTTGAGGTTGCATCAAATCACAATTTTTGTTTTGATTTTGGAAATTGGTAATCCAACGTTACAACTTTTTCATTTCAAGGTTAAAATTTCAACATTTTTTAACTATCACATTAAACACTAAATATCATGATTACAAAAGACATGGAAAATGAGATTGAAATGCAAAATTGATGATGCAAGATCACTTTTTCTTATTATTCTTCTTCTTAAGAGTTAAAATTCAAACATTTTTCAATCATGACATCAAAGACCAAATACCATCACTATAAAAGATCTAAGAAAAATGTCGAAATGAAAAAGTGATGATGTAGTATTACCCCTTTTTTAATGGTTAAAATTCAAACATTTTTTCAAATATCATGACAATAAAAAACCTTAAAACTTTAAAGCTTGACTACCTCCTCCTTCTTTTTTCCTTTTCTTTTTTACTTTTCAACTACTTTTCAAATTTGTCTAACTAATCATTTATTTTATTTTTATTAGTTTGACATCATATATATATATGTTTAATTATTAATTATTTATTTTTTTATAATTTATATTAAGATATTTGAAAAAAAATTGTATATAAATATTGTTTTAAAGAAAAATAAATAATAAAAAAATGATTTAAAAATAAAAAATAAAAATACTATAATATCTATATATATATATATATATGACAGAAAAATATTAGAATAGAAAATAAAAAAAATAAAAATAAAAATAAAAACATATTACTTTTACACTTAAAAATTCAAAAACAATCCTTTAAAACAGAAAATCATATAATATATATATATATATATATATATATATATATATATATAACCTTTCCATTAGAATGAATATAAATAAACTTAACAAATGACTTAATTCATCTATCTACAACCATTAACTTTAATGATAACTCTATCATAATTAAAAGTGCATATTTTTATATGTATATGTATACATGAAAATTGGACTAATATCTTTTGGCAATGTCATTATATGCACACAGGATGGTTATTAGTCCTTGCTTTTGGCATTGTAGGGACTCTAGTGATCGCTAGAGCGTTGACGATCAATTAATTGTTCTTTTGACCAAATATTTCTTTGCTTTGCCAAAATTTATCCAAATTTTTGTATGGCAATTTAGCTTCATGAAAAATTTACCCAAAGTTTTGTGTTCGACCTCTTATCAGAAACTTCACATGTATCATGGGAACAATACATATGCAAGGTTTTTCTTATGCAAAGTTCGAAAGGAACTAAAATATTTCGAAAATAATATCCTAACTTTCTGTATCGAACACTTCAAGTAATGCAAATTTTGAAGACCGTTAAATATCAAACATTAAATGTTTGAATGTTTACGATCTATTTTATTAGATTAGTATGGTAACAATGCTACTTTTTATAGCTTACCATTTATTCATAGCTTGCCATTGGTTCTGGTGATAGCTCTAGCCAAGCCACCTGGCAATATCTCCAGCCACCTGTGACCTCTAGTTTCCACCGATAAGATGTTTTTTCGTACTCTATAGGTTAGAAGATAGAAAAGTCACCTCTGTAGGTGCTTGATGAGTAGTTTGACAATTAACCCTGCCATAGTGTAACTATGACCCTGCTTGGGGAGAAGGCTTTATACCCATCAAATAGAGACAACTATGATAGGGAGAAGAACACTGCAGATGGAGAAGGTTTTCAACCCTCCATATAGAGAAGGTTTTATCACATGGAAGAAGCCAGAAATGGTTCTATTAGGTGGAAGAAGCCAACAAGAACCATGCCACTTCAATGCCAATAACATAGAGACCTGTCAATTCTATAAGCATTTGAGGACTGTAAGTTCTGCAAGCATTCGAGGAGAGGAGTAGTTATAAAGAAGCTCTTTTAGGTAGAATAAGTCAAAAATGAACTTGCAGATGGGAAAAAAATAATTTATTCTTTTAAATTGGGTCACGAAAATTTACCAGGATAGGAAGAATAGGCAGATTTAACCTCCAGGATAGTGTTCTTCTGCTTACCTGCTAGTATATGATGCAAGCATGGTCACAAAAAATAAATGGGCCCACTAACTTGATGTTAATTCCATAGATTTGGTACTATGTTCATTAAACTACTAAGAAAATATCATCCTACATAGGTTTGAAGCAATTCAGCTTCCGAGGCGAATTTTGGTAAATTTTGGTACTCCTTTCTATAAAATACGCTTGACAACAATTTATATTCTGCTATTTTTTCAATATTCTCTTGGCCTCTACCAAGCTTAATAATAATGCTGCCAATTTAAAATCCTTTTCCATTGTATTTATGTAAATGCACCCCCATCAAAGGTCACCTTGGTCAATATGTTGGTGCCCACAATGAATTTAATGTAAATTGGCAATGGTGCCCAGAGTTCCCTTGTGTTAATTTCCATGGCCTCAACTATGTAGATCAGGTAGAATGTCATCATGATCTCAAATTCCAGAGCATTTCCCAACCCCACCCTAGAAGACAATGAAAGAAACCCCACCCTAGAAGATAACGAAAACAAATTGATGCTTTGCATCTAGTCAACAAGATTTGCTTATAATATTTCCATTCATACGAAGTAAAAATGAACCGAACAAGTGGAGAAATGGCTTACCGCACTGTCCACGTTGGCGGTGGTATACTTGAGAATCCCATAGGAAACTACAATTCCAAGAATCGAAGAAATCCAGTAAAAATAAATTTTGAAAACAGTCCTTAAAGGTGTGATGTGCCCTCTAGCCAGGGGACCTAGTCACGTGAAGGTCTCCCTCAGGTCTGATTTTTAACTAGAAATTTGAAGGTCTCCCTCATGTCCCATTTTAACTTGACAACCTCTAAGTCTCAACTATCTCCTCTATATTAACACTACCTGTGTTGTTTCTAATCTTATATTTTGCAAAAACATGTAGTGGCTTAGCCTAGCCACCTTGATACCTTGTTGATACATTGCATCCATTAATATCATCTATTGATACACTGTAGCCATTAATATCACCTCTAAGGGCATGTATTAGTTAAAACACTTCTTAAAAATGTGATGTGACCTCCAGCTAGTCCCCCTCAGGTCTCCCTCAACTCTGCTTCTTAAATGGATAGTCGAAGGTCTCCCTCAAGTCCGATTTTAACTTGAAAACCTTAGAGTCTCAGTTGCCTCCTCTATATTGACATTGTTTTTGTTGTTGCTAACCTTTTATTTTAGGGAAAATCTGAAGTGGCTTAGTCTAGCATTCTTGATACCTTATTGATATGTAGCAACCATTAATATCACCTCTAAGGGCCTGTATTTGTTACAACTTTTAGTCTAGCATCCATGATTGTCACGAAAATTTTAGAGATTATCGTTCTTCATGTGGACCTTTGTGTGGGAGAGATTATCATTCTTCATGTGGACCTTCGTGTGGGAAGGAAAGGAAAGCAGAAAATACACACAATAGTAGAAGTCATCCATATTCTTGTCCTGGGCCAAGTCATCCATCATCTTCTCCTGGGCCAATTCAAAGGCAGATGCCAAGACGGGGATAGATGGAATGTGCATGCCCTCCCTGATGTAACCTCCAGCCAGTAGCCCTCAGGTCTCCCTTAGCTCTAATTTTCAAATGGACAGTCAAAGGTCTCCCTCAAGTCCGATTTTAAGTTGGCAACCTCAGAGTCTCAGTTGCCTCCTCTATATTGACATTGTTTTTGTTGTTGCTAACCCTTTATTTTAGGGAAAATCGGAAGTGGCTTAATCTAGCCTCTTGATACCTTATGGATATGTAGCAATCATTAATATCACCTCTAAGGACCTGTATTTGTTACAACTTTCAGTCCAACAACCATGATTGTCACGAAAATTTTAGAGATTATCATTCTTCATGTGGACCTTCATGTGGGAGAGATTATCGTTCTTCATGTGGACCTTCGTGTGGGAAGGAAAGTAGAGAATGCATGCAATAGCAAAGTTCATCCATATTCTTGACATGGGCCAAGTCATCCACATTCTTGTCCTGAGCCAAGTCATTCATCATCTTGTCTTGGGCCAACTCAAATGCAGATGCCAAGATGGGGATAGATGGAATGTGCATTCCCTCCCTATTGAGAGGGTATCTAGGTAGTGGAGAACACATGTTTTACATGCAAGAGGGGGCCCACATGGTAAGATTCATGTTGAGTGGTCACTACTAAAAAGATGAAAGTGTTTATTTAATTTAGTTCTCAAAGTTGGTTCAAGAAACATGATGATGTGTATTGCTAGTAATACCTTGTGGGATATTACTTCTTTGAATGCTACATCGGTTACATTGACTATTGAGAATGCCTTGGGGATCACATCATATTCCTTTTAGATAAGCAACTAGGAAATCGGGTGGTTTTTCTCAAGGACACATCTTATCATTATCTATTTATAGGGCTTAGTAAGGTATTCATTTTGATCCTTCTTCGAATATCCATTCCTCTGGTAGCAGGGTAGTCTTTTTTATCCTTCTCTAAATATTGGTTCATCTTCACAGTCAGATGTCCTTATTGTGTAAGATATGGAAAGGTCCACAAAATCTTAGGGTGCAGGGGTACGCATTTATCATAGCAGAGATGAGGAATGTTGTCTAACAAAAGGATGATTTGGGTGCAGGTACTTTCTGAAATTCTCTTACATTTTAGATTTGCCAACATTTGATTCTTTTCAAATATTCCCTTCCATTTTCAGATAGAATAGACCCTTTAACCATGCTAACCTCTAAGATATTGATACTCACCTCGTTCTCGGAGGTCATCTGACGGTGTGTAGAGCATCTAAGCCCAGCCCTACCCTGACATCGAGCATACAATCATCTATGATTTGTTCTCCAATATGATCTTCCATGCTTTCCATTGGTAAAAAAATAACCAACCACTTTCAACCCTCTATTGAGCCACCTTGACTAATAACATGCGAGTCTTGGTATAGCCCTAATAGATGAAAGGGAAAAAAGAAAATAGAATAACCCATTATACTCCACTCGTCTACTCTGTCCATTTATTCCAAACAATTTTTCCACTCATAGACTTTGTCCATTTATTCCAAACAATTCTTCTGGTTCTGCTTGACCTTCCTAACAAGATAAGATAGGTAGGCCGAAGATAAGATATGGAGGTATCTATTCGGGATGGCCCACTTCCTCTTACCGGGATGACCTTAGACCATTGCTTTCTTACCTTAGTAGAAGTAGAACAGCTCTAGCAGATAGAAAGGAGTATAAGGGCATAAGACTGATGGAAGTACAACTAGTTCAGATAAGATAATAAGTACCTGGATTTAAGATAAGTCAAAAGATAATAAGTACCTAGTGAAGTTGCTCACTCACTATCCAAGACCAAGGAAGGTTACTTTTGCTAGGGGTACGCATTTATCATAGCAGAGATGAGGAATGTTGTCTAACAAAAGGATGATTTGGGTGCAAGTACTTTCTGAAATTCTCTTACATTTTAGATTTTCCAACATTTGATTCTTTTCAAATATTCCCTTCCATTTTCAGATAGAATAGACCCTTTAACCATGCTAACCTCTAAGATATTGATACTCACCTCATTCTCGGAGGTCATCTGACGGTGTGTAGAGCATCTAAGCCCAGCCCTACCCTGACATCGAGCATACAATCATCTATGATTTGTTCTCCAATATGATCTTCCATGCTTTCCATTGGTAAAAAAATAACCAACCACTTTCAACCCTCTATTGAGCCACCTTGACTAATAACATGAGAGTCTTGGTATAGCCCTAATAGATGAAAGGGAAAAAAGAAAATAGAATAACCCATTATACTCCACTCGTCAACTCTGTCCATTTATTCCAAACAATTTTTCCACTCATAGACTTTGTCCATTTATTCCAAACAATTCTTCTGGTTATGCTTGACCTTCCTAACAAGATAAGATAGGTAGGCCGAAGATAAGATATGGAGGTATCCATTCGGGATGGCCCACTTCCTCTTACCGGGATGACCTTAGACCATTGCTTTCTTAGCTTAGTAGAAGTAGAACAGCTCTAGCAGATAGAAAGGAGTATAAGGGCATAAGACTGATGGAAGTACAACTAGTTCAGATAAGATAATAAGTACTTGGATTTAAGATAAGTCAAAAGATAATAAGTAGCTAGTGAAGTTGCTCACTCACTATCCAAGACCAAGGAAGGTTACTTTTGCTAGGGGTGAATATGCTTCTAGAACTAAGTAAACCACTTCTAGTTATGAAGCAACCGGGTATGGAACTAATGGGGTTATGGATATCCAATAATGTACACTGTATCTCAATCTTGAAAAGGCTTTCTAATAAAATAGACACCATGTTTACCAAGTATCTTTCCCACCTCTTACACCAAGTTGACATAACAATATTTCCCATTTATATAGATATATATTTTCCACATATCATACACAATGTTAATAGATACGGATTTACCAGCCACTTACCTCAAGAACCAATAGAAATTCTAGTGGTCAGTCCTACGTAGTCCATCAAGTGTAGCGTGAACCTTTCGTTATCTCGGTGCTCTCCTCCTAGTCATGCCTCCAACGATATGATTGCTCTTATTATAGGTTATCTATCTATTGTCTTGATTGTTTAACTGTTGCAATTTGCTTCATTTGGTTTTGATGCATGTTGTTATTGCCTTGTTTTCTTTTTATTATTTTTGTCAAAGATTTTAGGGCATCCTCGTAGAAGCTGCATAGTTGTGCTTGCTGCATCCATATCCAATAATTTCTTTTACATGGGAAAATAGCCATAGTGGTGCACCTCTAATTTAGAAAATTTTCACTCTTGCTTTGGCATTAAAATTGGATATTTGGGTACAGGTGAAAAGGAGATATTCATTTTCATATGTCCTTTTTGAATGCAGAATTTCAAATAATATGTGGTCCACCAATCAATTGCAGTTGACAGTAAGGGACATAATATACATAGAGGAAAACAATGGTGCAATTAAAATGGTAGAAATAAGTGATGAATTTACCATGGGATTTGATATTGAAGCAGAAGAATATGTTCCATTAACAAAAAATGAAGTCCACATGAAGAAAGAGATATTTCAATTGCATTTTTATCTTGTATATGCATTTTTAAATTAGCTACTTTTTATTTAGGATACAAATATCGGTAGCACTTCTCACAGTGTGACTTTAAAAGTTCATTGAATGAATGAATCTTGTGCAATTTCTAGTTGCTACTCATTGACAAAATATAATTCGGTTGAATTTCTCTAAAGATAGGAGGGATTTTCTTCAAGTCATGTAGCATATTATCAATGGAAATTGCATAGATGCTAATAGTCTAGATAGTTGGTGAATATAGTAGAGATTCATTTTAACATATATGGAGTTGATTTTTATTACTTTGTTTATTATTTTGAACATATGTAGTAGAAAGTAGTGAAGAAAGTATATGGGCACTCGAAAGGTAGATGACATATTACTAGAAGAAGGATTGTAGCAAATAAAGTTTTTAAAGAAAGTCCATACTTCGCTATATGATGTTAGAATTTATTAAACTCCTGAAAGATATGTTATCTCAAGAACATTCATTATATTAGGAATTATTGTTGATGTCTCATAGGTCAGAGTCGATACCAAAATTATTTCACATCCATTAACAAGGTGAGACATGTTGCACTAAATGACTAGGTGTGGAAATATAAGGCACCATTGTCGTAATGTCAGCTTCCAAGTGACTCTTCTTGGGTTGTGCCACCTTCTTCTTAGTGCTTTCCAATCTTTTCAGGGTATGTTGAGGTTATTCTTTTCGTATTTATCTTACTCTTATCATGAAAATGCCATGCACAAAGTCCTCAAGCCCTTGTCCTGTTCTGTGCTCAGACACTAATCTAGGAACTCCCATGAATAAACTTCAGCTTCCCTTTTTGTAATTTTACCCTAGCCATATATCTTTTCCCGATACTTGTGTAGTGGACCCATATTGATTTTCATCCATATTGATTTTCACAACACTTGTGAAGTGGACTAGATCATACCTCATATAGATACCTCTTTATATAGGTCTGAAATGATCTCGATTTTTCTTATCAGCTACTTTCCCTTTGTTACTAGATATGAAAATTTTTAGTTTCTAACAATCACAACACTTATAACACAATATTAATATCTGTGTGATGTAGAATTCCTAGAATAATTCTGATAACCTAATGAGCTTTTTTGTTTTAACTTGAAAAAAATTGGCTTTGTTGTCCATTTTGTTTCAGAAATGCATTGCTTTCTTGTTTCAGGAGGGATAGCGTGATAGTTAAGGAACCCTTGAATAAGTTGACGCAAAATGGAAAATGAGACAAGAAGGTGAAATCACATGTGAGAGGAGCCATTTCTTATGCTCTTTCCGATCAAGTACCCAACTATGTTCAATGTAGATAAGTCACTTGAAAATTCTTTTATACATGTCCTTGAATAGATGCTTTATTTCTGGCAGATTTTAATTATTATCATCAAATCCTATGCACGAGACCTCAAATGAAGATGTCAATTTTACATTCAGATGTAGATGTCAGGTTTAGATTTTGATATTTTATATGCTTATAACTTTTATGTGTGTATTATTAAACATCTTTACTATAACTTTTATAGTAATCATTCTAGCAAAATCATGGCATGCATCCATGTATATAGGTCCCATCGTTCGTGATGGAGTGAGTGAAATTTCTTTAGCTATATTTCTCATTCTTATGTAGATGAAAGATAACACTCAGTTCCATTCGTGCTAAGTTGAGAGCATCAATGCTCTAACAATTTCCTTGTATCTACGTGTAGGGTATATTTAGTTAAATAATTTAGTAAACAAAACTCCAATTATTGACAAAACTCAAATCAAATTATTGACAAAACTCAACTCCAATGGTTACCAAAACTCTCTATACAATTTTAATATGCAAATTGCTTCACGGCACTGAGATTACATGTCAGCAGTAGTAGGGACTACTGCTACGCCAATTGCCCTTGTTATTATAGAAATGTTGTAAGATTGTGGAAATTTATTTGGAAGCAATTAAATATATTGGAGATTCACGAAGCGAATACTATTTGCAACACTGTAAATTATAGTCACATGTCGAGATTTGATCTGACTACAAGTGGATAGGAAGAAAACTGACAATGACAATAAGTTTTTCGTAAGAAGAACTTAACAGTAATGGGTGAGTTATAGACATATGGAAATATAGTTGGTAATGGAGGTATGATGAAAAATATTTTTTTTTTATCTTTTTATTTTTTTCCATTTCGTTTATATTTCATTATTTATTAGCACGATCAAATTAGTAAATGTGGTTGATATAAGTGGAAAGCGTATACAAATCACATATACAACTAGGTAAATGTGATTAATATACACCAAACAAATGTATTTATGATTACTATTATTATTAATTAATATTATTATTTTTATTGTTAAATAAATTTAATAGCATTATTAATTAATCCATTTTTACTTTATTCATTATTAATTAATACATTAAATAATTTATTGAATAATTAATTCACTCATTAATAATAAAATATCATTCATAAATAATAATAATAATTGACTAATTATTATTAATTATTAATAATGTTTTATTAATATAGATATTGTTAATTAAATAAATATGTATTAATATAAAAATTCTTAATTATATATATATATATATATATATATATATATATATATATATATATATATATATATATATATATATATATATATATATAGATAGATATATATTGAATTAGTTAAATAATTCATTTTTATTTCATTCATTAAATAAATCTTAGAGTAAATATTAATGGAGTATTAGAGTTTTTGAATAATCTGATACAATCCACTACTGATAACAGAGTCAAAATCAGTATGGAAACTATTTTGGATATTGGAACGTGTTTGCAAAATGCACATGAAAAGATAGAGTTTTTGCAACTTGAATCATAGTTACAGAGATATGAGTTACAACAACATAAGAATCATGACACCCATCAATAGCGAACAAGTGGTCAAATCAGTAACATTGAGGATGACTCCCATTGTGTGCCCATTTTAGGAGCAAATTTGCATTGCAAAAGCAGAAATTCAGTCTACACTTCGAACCCAATCATTAGAACTTGGGAAGATCTTGTCCATAACAAGCATAGAACATGTCTGGGATATGACAAGAATGTTTCTTTTCATATTCCAAATTACTTGAAGCCCATCCAGTTTCAGAGTGCTAGATTTCCTCATGACAATTCATCTTCAATGGTTTCATATTCCGGTCCTCTTCCACAACCACAACAAATTGTTAAATGCCAACATTGTGAAAGAGTTGTTAAGGTGAAAGATCACTATTTTGATCTTCTTCCATGTAAGAATTGTCATAAAACCAGTCATTCTTCAAACAGATGCTTAAAAAAAAGCCTCCTGCAAGAGCAAAGATTCATATTGGATGGATCGCTTCTTGGCAATGGGATTCAACAACCAAGAAGATATTTCAGTCATACGTCAGAACTTGTTCTAGAGTATTGAACAATCTTGCAGTTGAGTTTTCTCCATCGTCTCGTCTTCTATCTGAGAGGGGGGAAGTGATCGTCATCTACAAGTTTCAAAGCCACATCAAGCAAGCATGAGCCACAACCCACCATACCAGATTCAGAGTTGTAGCCAGAGACAAAGATTCCCCTGAGCATTCCTTCGGTTGATGATCAACCTTAAACCATCATATGTTGAGACCTCCCCTTTTAGGTTGGGGTTCTTCCTTTTTATGTGGGGTGAGACCTTCATTTCAAGGTTGAAGGTTTCCCTCTTCAAAATAGGAGGAGCACTTCCTCCAGGAGAATACCACAACTTCATGTCAGATTTGGAAGAGTTATGGGAACTGCACTAAGCATTCTAGTGTGGGTCATCATCCTTAAACTACCCCCCTTATACCAACATTTTAGGGAGCACATTCAGCCTATTGCTGCCACGCATGGTTTTGCACATTTTGTATTATAGCTCTCTTCTTGGACTCATACATAACCCTTCATATTAAGGGGGAAATGTTGGACACCTAATATGGGTTGGTGTGGGATGTGAACAACCATCGAAGTACAATACACCACTTGGAATATGAATCTAAGGGTCACACCATGTACAATAAATGTAGACCATTTCAATAATATATGTAATCTAATGCTTATCATTTAGATTAGCTATTTGCATTCCTTGTGAGTTCAAGAGGTTTAAACTCGATATAATTTTTATATAATTTTCATAGTATTTATACAAATCAAAGAATGAGATTTATTTTCAAAGTAGTTATGCAAATTTTATCTTTTTTCATAAAATTTATTAATTAAAAAAGATGTAGGCTTTTGAGCATATGGTATTGATAAAAAAGGGTATTGGCTCATATTATTGTAACCAAGTCTATTTATTGATTAACAATGTTCATATACAATGGACTTGAATCACTATGATTAAAAATATTATTAAATGTTTTTTTAACCTATAGGTTTAAGTTACATATTAATTTCTTTTTGTTATTAATAATAATAATTATTTTTAATAAAGTTATAATTTAGTTAACTTTTATCTATTATATATATATATATGTGTGTGTGTGTGTGTGTGTGTGTGTGTGTGTGTGTGTGTGTGTGTGTGTGTGTGTGTGTGTGTGTATTAAAAATGTATAATAAACCAAGTGCTATGGGGAAGTGTAATCGGTGCCATTCAAGTGAAAAAATTGGAAATCAACATATGAAGTGGAAAAATTGTAAGGAATAAGGATTGTTTAAATTTTGGTGTGTAGAGACAACTAGTACTTATGCATATTTACATTTTATTGATACTTATTAAAGCATTTCACATAAATAATAAACACATAAGATATATAAAAATTAAACCTAAGACTTATTCAAAATTTCAAATTATAAGATATATATTCAAATCTACATTATAATGTTTTTTTCTTTTTTTCTTTTTTTAAGGAGTAGTATTTAGGTCTGACTTTTGTTAGTTTTTTATGGTTGGTAGCATCATAAAAAATTTCTAATCTCAACTTGGTTAGAGAGGCTTAGAAACAAAAACTTCAGTTAAGGAGAAAATACCTAGAGATGACTCAATTAAGTTAATTAGTCTATAATTAAATATTTTCAAAATCTAATTTAGAAAAAGTGATTAATTAACGAGAATTAATTGAGAATGGTGAGATTTCTCGAGAGACTCACATGGATAGACTTAGAGATGATGATTTAATCATGGTCATTTTTTAGCGAATGCAAAATTATAAGAGTAGGTCAATGGGATTGGAGTGTGACACACAAGAAGAGTGAGTTTCCTTAGTAGATTGATTTTCCAAAGAGATCGTCTTATCCATTGATGTTGATTTAATCATGGTATTTGGTGAGCCAATGACATATTATAAAATTAGGTCAATGGGTTGGAGTGTGACACACAAGAAGACTAAGTTTCCTTAGCAGATTGATTTTCAGAGAACAACATTCAACCAAAAGAATTCAAGCTAGAAGGAAATAAGAGAAGGAGGGAGACAAGTAGCAGATTTTTGGAGGAAGAGTCATCTGAGAGAGGGACGATTTTTCCTCACAAAGATGTGAAAGAATTAAGTAGAGGGTCTTTAGAGGAAAGTTTGATTTAGCTAGAGAAATTGATTCAATAGCTCACGGTAGAGATAATTTCCAGAAGGCCAAGTGTGTCACTTCTAGGGGCATAGATAAGAAAACCTACAAGATTGAGTGTGTTCTGAAGGGAGTGTGAATTAGTATATGTAGTGGATCACACAATGGCATTTCATGGTGCCTACATTGACCAACGTTCACAGTATAATCAGTTTTGGTGATGAGGTATTGGCCTGAGATATTTTGCGAGTATTTTTTCTCTCACATTGGATTTCTAGATTAAGCATCCAAATTATACTTAAAATTTATACTACTGCATAATAATAAAACTCTCATTTGCTGCACTTGTTTTCGTGCATTGGGTTTTTCTAGGGATAATTATCGAAAAATAACGATGTCATATTTTTGTGTGTGTCATTTTCCTGCATTTTATTTTCCACACTATTTTTATCATGAAGAAATTGCAATGTGATTCATTTGTTATTTTAAAGTAACAAGATAAATTGCATAATTTAATTAGTTAGAAGAATTAATTCCATTTTCTGAATTTCAAGGAAAATTTGGCAACTTTTTGGAGTTTCTAGTGGATTTTCGGTGAGAATCCAAGGAAAATATTTGTGGCCAAATCTTGATTTGCGTTTCTTAAATTGTCTTTTTACTGTAGATATAGATTCATCACCGTCAGAAATCCCCAATGCAATTCCATTGGGAAGAGTTCAACTATCAAAATTGTGGTTTCAATGAATCCGGCTTATATAGTAGATAAAAGTAAAGAAAACAACTTTCTAAAAAATAACACTTAAAAACTAATAATTTAATTTCATTATTTTTTACATCTCCATCTATGTTATTAGTTTTGGAAAAACTTGCTACACAAATATGAGAATTACTTTAAAAATATTTCTTAAATCACTATCCATGGCCTTCTCCCAAAATGGAAATCAAACAACCTTGACATGAAAATTGTATTTTTGAAAACCATAACATATGAAGGATAAAACATTAAAAAATTGCTATTATTATTGTATTTAATGGATTGAAACTTTTCCACTAATCATATGCATAATCACTTTATTGCTTACCTATCAAGATAAACAAAAAAAATTCAGTATCAACCCGTTAAAAGACGAAATCATATGCATACTCACTTTATTGCTTACATATGAAGATAAACAAAAAATTCAGTGTTCTGACTCATTTCTTTCAGATAATCACCATTTATACAAATGTCTTATCATATGCTAAAAAGTAAATCAATTACACTAGACTGTAATGCTCCAAACATATAGATCATTCTAGATAATTGAGTTGGATTCTTCTTCGCAACTGGATCCAACAAAATTTAATACAACACACGTATCAAGATTCAATGTGAATTATTAATAATTTGAGTGATATTACTTGCAAGGAAGCAGATAAGATCACAATGATCACCTTAAATACAATCCAGGATGCACTATGTTGTTGCTTACAGTGGAATTGTATGCATTTAGCATTTTATTGATAGGGTCCTTGTACAAGGTCATCACCACTGCATCATTTGCAAAAATAATAGCGTGTAAAGGTCCTTTCAGGCTCTTAGTATGTGCATAGTAATTATATTTCGACCAATGAAATAATATGAAAAAAGTGTTGAATAATTTGTTAGAACACTATCGCCTGCTGTAAAAGTCTTAAATTACAGCCCAAAGATCGTCAATACCGAATATTTCACAAACAGAACTTTATATGAGATGACATACCTTGATCAACAGCGGATGATGTAATGGCTGCCATCTACTGTGATCTGACTCCTGACTGTTCCTCTTCTTCAGAATTCGGTTTCTCTCCTCTTGCCCTCACTTCCTTTATGTGCTTCTTGATGGAGAAGAATGCAACTCTTGTGTGTGGGAGAGAGAGGACCCAATCCTTTATATATTATTTGACTCTAATCTGGTACGTCCATCATATACCAATTCAACGCTTAAGATCTAATGCTTTAGATTAGAAACTGCTTTAGGATAAAATCTAAATGCCTTAAGATTAGATCGGGTCACATTAAGATTAGAAACTGCTTTAACGTTAAAAAGCAATGAGCCTTTTGCTGTTTCTAATAGCAGTTTCTAACATTCTCCCACTTGACCCGACTATTCACAATATTAAGTGTTGAACATCATACTATGATAAATTGCTGAGAGTTATGGCGGTTGTGCACTATTAATTCAATGCATTCCCTTCCATATACTACAATACCAGCAATCCATCAATTCATACTCATAATTTATATAAAACAGCATAATGGTCCACATAATGTCTTATATCATAATGATTAAACATAATATCTTTATAAGACTCTTTCTTATTTAAAATTACATAAAATACGTATTACTACATTAAAACAAGAAACACATGATTGTATATCAGAAACACATAAAAGAGCTCAGAATGTCACACATCAATTATCATTAATACAACCAAGACCCATTCTTTGAACATGTTCCTTAAATTGTCTTGGTTGTAACCCTTTCGTCAAAGGGTCTGTAATCATAAGTTCTGTCCTGATGTGCATGATTGACATTCTTTGTTTCTGAACCTCATCTTTCACAACAAGATACTTCAGTTCCATATGTTTGGCACCTTTAGAGTACTTGTCGTTCTTTGAGAAAAATATTGCTGCAGAGTTATCACAATAAATTTTTAGCGGCTTGCTAATGGTGTCGACAACCGCAAGTCCTGAAATAAAGTTCCGCAACCATAATGCATGAATTGTGGCTTCAAAATATGCCACAAATTCTGCCTCCATAGTGGATGAAGCAACGATAGTCTGTTTCGCACTTTTCCATGATATGGCACCTTGAGCAAACATAAACAGGTAACCAAAAGTCGATTTTCTAATATCGATGCATCCAGCAAAATCTGAATCGCTATATCCAATCACTTCCGATTCATTGGATGAGCATGTAATCTTTCGTTGAGAGAAATTCCTTAGTCTCATGCAATATACTTAAATTATTTGCAGCAAGCAAGACGTCATCAACATAAAGGACCAGATAAATAAACTTGCTCCCACTGATCTTTCGGTATATACAATGATCAACCGTATTTTCCTTAAAACCAAAAGATGTAATAATGGTATTGAACTTAATATACCACTGCCGGGATGCTTGTTTAAGCCCATACCTTGACTTCTTAAGTTTACGCACCAATTGTTCTTTACTTTCTACAGAAAAACCCTCAGGTTGATCCATATAAACATCCTCATCAAGATCTCCATTCAGAAAAGCTGTTTTCACATCCATTTGATGCAACTCCAAATCATAATGAGCTACTAATTTTTGGCATTTTGGCACAGGTATGGCGCTTTGATACAGGTGTTGTCCTTGATGGCAACTCTCTTTGATGACAGACCTCCGTTCAGACTACAGAATAAAGAGAAATCTAATATACGCCGGTTAATCAAGTCCAAGTTGCGTATACACGCTGGTTATATGCATACTAAGTCGCGTATACGCAGGAGAGCTATATCGAAGGCGCGTATACACGCATATGCATGAACAGAAAAGGGTGTATATTTCGGGAAGTTTCCTTTTGGTCCATGGTAGTTAGTCCTCGGTACTTGTGCCCATGTCTTTGGACCAAAGTACCTCGACAGTCGTGTAGATCTCCAGTTTTGAAGTTGATGGTTTTGGATTTCTATGGTTTTGGCTCTTGGTATTGAGCAAGGCCTAAGGCTATATAAGGAGAAGAAGATCATTAGGCAGAATCATCTTTTGAAAAGGCTTGAATATCTGAAAAAGAAAGAGATCTGATATGCAGGTTCTGGGTTGCTTGATCTAAGCCAAGGAGAGATCACATCGGTTGATGGAAGACTAGATCTAAGTATAGATCGGGATCTAATGGTTTGAAATGCACTATCATGATATGGTTGATTATGCGTATTTCTAGATCTGCATACTGTCGCAATGTTATGTTCTGGGTCTAACTGATGTCTGGTACAGCTGCAAATTGAGAGAGTTTATTTTTAGATCTGTACGCAGGTTGGCTTCAGTAAAAGAGCGTGTATACGCGGGTTTTTCTCATTGAAGTAGCGTATATCTTTTGAAGCTTGTTTTTGGGTTTACAGTTGGGTCTGACTGTTATTGCAGAGTTCTGTAGTCTGCTCTGTGTTCTGGTAACTCGTGATTGACAGGGTTCAGTGGTTCAGTGATTCAAAGTTTGGTTGTTTTATGCTTCAATGATCTGTTATGAAAGGTGAATGAATTGTGGTCTTCAGAATGTAATGTTGTGCTTCAGGAATATCCAGTCTGAAAATGTATGAAAAGTGGTACCTGAAAGAAAGAAGATTGTAGGTCAGCACCTACGTACTAGTATCTTGGCTAGTACAAGAGAAAAGGGGGTTGGAGCTCCCTTCCAAGGAAGTTTGGAGAACAAGAGAAGGTTGTAGCCTTCTGCAGGTTGTAGCCTGCGTACTGGTATAAGGCTGCACCAGTACAAAAAGATTGTAAACTGAAGTTTCATATTAAAGAAAGATAGAGACAACTTGCAGCAGGTGGTTTTCACCCACATTGGGTTTCCACCTTATATCTTGGTGTTCATGTGTGTGGCTTTTGATCTGTTCTGTTATACTGCACCTGTTTACTGTTAATGTGGTGAATAATGTCCTGATGCACTTAACTGAAGAATAAGCTAACTAAATTATGAGTTTTCTTCTTATACGCTGTTTTATTTAGTCACAGTAGCGTGTACACGCTGGTTCACTTAACTGAAGTAGCGTATATGTTTCTGAGCATTGAAAAGTTTGATTGATCTGATAATACTGATTCACCCCCCCTCTCAGTATTATTTCCAACAATTGGTATCAGAGCAGGTCCTTCAGAGAAGCTTGATCGCTTGAAGGTAGGTCATTCATCATGAGCAACTACGAGAAAGAAGCATCAATCAGGCCACCGATTTTTGATGGGACAAATTTCAATTATTGGAAGGTAAGAGTTACTGCATATCTTCAATCTCTTGGTATAGAAGTTTGGAACATTGTAGAAACAGGCTATGCTTTTCCTTCAGCTACTCCTACAGATCCAGCTGAGAAAAAGCAGTATGAAACAAATGCAAAAGCAGTCAGTACTCTATTAGGAAGTATATCCCAAACAGAATTCATGAAGGTCATGCACTTCAAATCAGCAAAAGAGATATGGGACAAAATGATCACTAGCTATGAAGGAGATGAACAGGTAAAACAAGCTAAACTTCAAACTCTCAGGATTCAATATGAGACTCTCAAGATGTATAATGATGAGAGTGTGGCTAATTATTTTCTTCGGGTAGATGAGATTGTTAATTGTATGAAAAATTTTGGTGAAGAAATAAAAGAGACTATAGTAGTTCAAAAGATTCTAAGATCATTATCCCCCAAGTTTGAATCTAAAGTATCTGCAATAGAAGAAAAGGAAAATCTCTGTGTTCTCACTATGTCTCAGCTACATGGAATTCTAACTGCTTATGAAATGAGAAAGGGAGGTCCATCAGACAGAAGGGAAGTTGCTTTTAAGGCATCAGGAAAAGAAGATTACTATGAAGCAAGCCATGTTCTAGAAGAAGAGGAAGAAGAATCAAATTTTGTCAGAAATCTTCAAAGGGGTTCTGGAAGGTTCAGAGGTAAGCTACCTTTCAAATGCTTTGCTTGTGGAAGAGTAGGTCATTATGCTGCAAAATGTCCTTATAAGGATAAAGGAAAAGAACCTGCTAGATGGAACAAGAAACAAAGTGCAAATAAGAAAAGCTACTACACCCATGAAGATAGTGATGGCTTATCAAACAGTGATGAAGATGAACAAGGTAATAAATATAAGCTATTAATGGCATTTGAAGATGATGATTATGAGGATGTTGTAGATGTGAATAATCTCTATGATGAAATTACTAGACTCAAGAGATGCATAGAAGAAAAGAATGTGATCATTGATACTTTGCAATTTCAAATTGATGAAAAGGAAAAACATCTTGAAAAACTAGAAGGTGAAATTGTTGGTCTCAGAAAAGAAATTGAGAAAACAAAAGCTATTAATCTTAAGTTTGTCAAAGGATCTAAAACTTTGGATGAGATTATCAATGTGCAGCGGTCTCCTCTAAATAAGACAGGTTTGGGCTATAATGGAGAAACCTCTCAAGCATCCACCTCAAAAAGTTATCTTGATGCAGCAAGAAGAAATGAGCAGAAGAACAATGAAGATAATCAGGTAAAGCAGGGACGAATTGCAAACAGAAACTATCAGGGACAATCCATCTTAAGGGTGAACAAAAGCTACAACCAGCCACAGGTAAAATCTTCTCAGTTTGGTTCAAGAATAAATGAAAATAGAAATTACAATCAGTTGGCTGGTAGATTCAATAACCGCAGAAGCTTCTTCAATGGACAATGCTTTTCTTGCCATAACTTTGGTCACAAAGCAGCTCAATGTGTTGCATATAAAACAATCATGACTAGGGAAGCTCAAAAACAAAGAAGTATGACAGGGATTACAAAAAGGACCTATAACAACTTTTCGGTTCTTGAAAATGAAGTTGAATGTTCTATTTGCAATAATTTTGGTCATGAGGACTCTGAACGCAGGAGCAGGTTTCAGGAGAAAAAGGAACAAGCCACAAGCACCAAAACATGGAGAATAAAGGAACCTCAAACAGAAAGATGTGGGATAGCATTTTATGCAGAAGGACAGGAAATTCTATGGTACATTGACAGTGGATGTTCGAAACATATGACAGGTGATAAAGAAAAACTTGAATCTTATTCTACTTTAGAAAAGGGAAAGAAAGTTTCTTTTGGAAATGATACTCCTGCAACTATAAAAGGAAAAGGTATTGCTCCTTTGAAAGAAAAGGTCAAGGCTGGAAATGTTTTGTATGTTGATGGATTGAAGCATAATCTACTAAGTGTCAGCCAGATGTGTGATCAAAAAACCGAGGTTATTTTCAGATCGAATGGATGTCTTGTTCGTGATCTTGATACAGGTAAAACAGTTCTCAAAGGCAAAAGAACTCCAAATAATCTGTACATATTTGAAGAAGGACAACAACAATGCTATCTTAGCAAGGATGAAGAGCACTGGTTATGGCATCGAAGGTTGGGACATCTAAGCTTCTCACAAATAAGGAAATCATGCAAATATCACGCAGTTCGCGATCTTCCAGATATCAAAATTCCAGACAACACCATATGCAAATCTTGTCAGTTTGGAAAGCAAACCAGAACTAACTTTCCAGAGAAGGAAGGATCAGCTAGCTTGCCTCTTGAGCTAGTCCATACAGATGTATGTGGTCCATTTAGGAAAAGGACACCTCGAGGAGAAGAATATCTGATATTATTCATTGACGATTTCTCAAGGTTTGTTTGGTTAGGGCTTATGAAGCACAAAGATGAAGCATTCGAAAAATTCAAATCCTTCAAAGCATTGGTTGAAAATGAATCAGGACACAAAATTAAGTGCCTCAGATCTGACAGAGGTGGGGAGTTCACCTCAAATGAATTTTTCGATTTCTGCGATGAACATGGGATAAGAAGAGAATTCTCTACAGCTAGAACTCCTCAGCAAAATGGGGTTGTGGAAAGAATGAACAGAACTATCCAACAAATGGCTCGTGCTATGCTCGATGAATCAGGTACTCCTGCAACCTTCTGGGGTGAAGCTGCACATGCTGCTGTTATTATTCTTAACAAAACAAATGTCCGAGTAAACAGCACTCAAACACCTCATGAGCTTTGGAGTGGTAAAACTCCTTCCGTGAAGCACTTCAAAATCTTTGGGAGAAAATGTTATATTAAGAATACTGATGAGCAACTTGGCAAACTTGAACCAAGAGCAGATGAGGGCATTCTTCTTGGTTATTCTCCACATAGCAAAGCATACAAGTGCTACAATAAAAGACTTGGCAGAATTGTTGACAGTATTGATGTAGTGGTTGATGAGAAGGGATATATTCCTAGGCAAGTTCATCATGAAGACATTGAAGAAGATGAAGGCTACTCTCAAAGGCGGAATGATGAAGAAGAAGAACCTCAAGAAGAAGAAGAATCTCAAGAAGAACCAGAGGAGCAGACAAGAATAGAAGAGAAGACTCCATCCAGATATGTTCAAAAGAATCATCCAGAAACTCAGATTGTGGGGCAGAAAGAAGCAGGTGTACAAACAAGAAGGACACTTGCAGAAGCTTCAAGCTACTTGGCATTACTCTCCTCCACTGAACCATAAAATGTGAAAGAGGCATGCAAAGATGAATGTTGGGTCAAAGCAATGGATGAAGAACTTGAGCAAATCGAAAAGAACAACACTTGGGAATTAGTTCCTAGACAAAAATATAAGAATGTGATAGGAACAAAATGGGTATTCAAGAATAAATTAAATGAAAATGGAGAAGTAATTAGAAACAAGGCCAGACTTGTTTGTAAAGGGTATGCATAGCAAGAAGGAATAGATTTTGAAGAGACCTTTGCTCCTGTGGCAAGACTTGAGGCCATCCGAATGTTCCTTGCTCTCTCAAGCTTTCAAAACTTCAAGGTTTTTCAAATGGACGTGAAATCAGCCTTTCTAAATGGAGACTTAGAAGAAGAAGTATATATTGAGCAGCCAGATGGTTTCATTCTTGGGAATGATCCAAACCTTGTATGCAGATTGAAAAAGGCTCTCTATGGACTCAAACAAGCTCCAAGGGCTTGGTACTATCGGTTGGACAAATATCTTCACCAACAAGGCTTTTCAAAAGGATCAGCAGATAGCAATCTCTATATAAAAGTTGAAAATAACAAATTGCTAATTCTTGTTGTTTATGTAGATGATATTATCTTTGGCAGCAATGAAGAGACTATGAGTCAAAACTTTGCCTCGGTTATGCAGAAAGAATTCGAAATGTCACTACTTGGAGAATTGACATATTTTCTTGGATTGCAAATTCAACAAAATGAAGGAGGTATCTTCTTGTCTCAAACCAAATACCTCAAGCAGATCTTGAAGAATTATGGCATGGAAGAGTCAAAGCCAGTATGTACACCCATGGTTACAGGATGCAGCCTCAGTGCAAATGATGAATCAGCAGCAGTTCACCAACCCACTTATAGATCCATGATTGGGAGTTTACTCTATTTGACAGGTACCCGACCAGATATTACACATGCAGTAGGAATTGTTGGAAGATTTCAAGCCAACCCAAAGGAAACTCATCTTCAGGCAGTCAAAAGAATCTTCAAGTATCTTCAAGGGACCCAAAACTATGGCTTATGGTATCCTAGAAATACAGATCTCACTCTTCATGCTTACACAGATGCAGATTGGGCTGGAAGTGTGGATGATAGGAAAAGCACAAGTGGTGGTGCTTTCTTCATGGGTTCCAGATTAGTATCTTGGTTCAGCAAGAAACAGAGTTCGATTGCCTTATCTACAGCTGAAGCAGAATATGTGGTTGCAGCATCTTGTTGCACACAACTTCTTTGGATGATGCAGACCTTGCAGGACTTTCAAATCACTTGCACTCCACCAGTTTCTATCTTATGTGATAATACTAGTGCAATCAGCATTTCAAAGAATCCAGTCATGCACTCAAAGACCAAGCACATACCTATCAAGTACCATTTTCTCCGGGAACAAGTGCTTGAGCAGAAGGTCAAGTTGGAGTATGTTCCTTCTAAGGAACAAGTTGTTGATATTCTCACAAAACCACTGCCCAGGGAAACTTTTGAATATCTCAGACAAAAGCTGGGAGTAGTTGATGCTTCATCCTGCTGTTGAAGCTTGTCTGTTCTACAGAAAAGTTTGTATACGCAAGTTACGAAAGGTATATATGCGTATACACACGGATTTATGCTGGGAAAGTCGCGTGTCTGGTGTATGCTTGTTGCAGAGAGTATATCCGCATCCATACGCTGTTCTGTGCAGGATAAATCGCGTATATGGAGTTCTGAGCAGCAAGGGCAAACTCTGGTTTGAAAAAGGTCTGAGATGGGTATGTCAGAATCCTTCAGACACAGTTTCAGGAGGTGCAGCAGGCACAGGTTCAGGGGGAGCAGCTTAAAAAGTCTCATAAAGCATTGTTGGCATTTAGATGTCTTGGTTATTGGTTTCAGGAGAAGGAGCTCAGAAAGAAATCCTGGTTGCTGATCTAAAAAATGTTTATCAGATGCTGCTGGTGACTTTCATAAGTCTTGGTCTAGATCTGTTGTCTCTATGTCAGGTATCTCTTTTGTGATATCTCTTTTATGATGTCAAGGTCATGTAACGGCCCAGGTTGGTTTCCCCACTATGCCTGGGATGATTGTTGTAATATAATTGGTTGTTTCTGATGTGTCCCCTCTTGGTAGGGAGTATGGATGTATGTATTGAGTCTTTTGGTGATAGGAAGGTTCCTTATGGTATAGAAGTCTTGGTTCTTGTTGAAGAACATCTTTTACAGATCTGGCCTACAGTCAGGGGGAGCATGATTTAGCACAGCCAAGCAGAGGTATCAGCATGTACTCAGGGGGAGCATACCCCTTTGCCCTTGATGACAAAGGGGGAGAATGATTCTAAGGATCTTGAGGTTGCCATCAAGTCCAAAGGGGGAGATTGTTGGCATTTTGGCACAGGTATGGCGCTTTGATACAGGTGTTGTCCTTGATGGAAACTCTCTTTGATGACAGACCTCCATTCAGACTACAGAATAAAGAGAAATCTAATATACGCCGGTTAATCAAGTCCAAGTTGCGTATACACGCTGGTTATATGCATACTAAGTCGCGTATATGCAGGAGAGCTATATCGAAGGCGCGTATACACGCATATGCATGAACAGAAAAGGGCGTATATTTCGGGAAGTTTCCTTTTGGTCCATGGTAGTTAGTCCTCGGTACTTGTGCCCATGTCTTTGGACCAAACTACCTCGACAGTCGTGTAGATCTCCAGTTTTGAAGTTGATGGTTTTGGATTTCTATGGTTTTGGCTCTTGGTATTGAGCAAGGCCTAAGGCTATATAAGGAGAAGAAGATCATTAAGCAAAATCATCTTTTGAAAAGGCTTGAATATCTGAAAAAGAAAGAGATCTGATATGCAGGTTCTGGGTTGCTTGATCTAAGCCAAGGAGAGATCACATCGGTTGATGGAAGACTAGATCTAAGTATAGATCGAGATCTAATGGTTTGAAATGCACTATCATGATATGGTTGATTATGCGTATTTCTAGATCTGCATACTGTCGCAATGTTATGTTCTGGGTCTAACTGATGTCTGGTACAACTGCAAATTGAGAGAGTTTATTTTTAGATCTGTACGCAGGTTGGCTTCGGTAAAAGAGCGTGTATACGCGGGTTTTTCTCATTGAAGTAGCGTATATCTTTTGAAGCTTGTTTTTGGGTTTACAGTTGGGTCTGACTGTTATTGCAGAGTTCTGTAGTCTGCTCTGTGTTCTGGTAACTCGTGATTGACAGGGTTCAGTGGTTCAGTGATTCAAAGTTTGGTTGTTTTATGCTTCAATGATCTGTTATGAAAGGTGAATGAATTGTGGTCTTCAGATTGTAATGTTGTGCTTCAGGAATATCCAGTCTGAAAATGTATGAAAAGTGGTACCTGAAAGAAAGAAGATTGTAGGTCAGCACCTACGTACTAGTATCTTGGCTAGTACAAGAGCAAAGGGGGTTGGAGCTCCCTTCCAAGGAAGTTTGGAGAACGAGAGAAGGTTGTAGCCTTCTGCAGGTTGTAGCCTGCGTACTGGTATAAGGCTGCACCAGTACAAAAAGATTGTAAACTGAAGTTTCATATTAAAGAAAGATAGAGACAACTTGCAGCAGGTGGTTTTCACCCACATTGGGTTTCCACCTTATATCTTGGTGTTCATGTGTGTGGCTTTTGATCTGTTCTGTTATACTGCACCTGTTTACTGTTAATGTGGTGAATAATGTCCTGATGCACTTAACTGAAGAATAAGCTAACTAAATTATGAGTTTTCTTCTTATACGCTGTTTTATTTAGTCACAGTAGCGTGTACACGCTGGTTCACTTAACTAAAGTAGCGTATATGTTTCTGAGCATTGAAAAGTTTGATTGATCTGATAATACTGATTCACCCCCCCTCTCAGTATTATTTCCAACACTAATGTCATTATTATTCTTAGTGAGTCCTTTTTCGAAACAGGAGAAAATGTCTCCTTGTAATCAACACCATCTTTCTAAGTGTAACCCTTAGCAACAAGTCTAGCTTTATACCGTTTGATATTGCCACTAGAGTCGTGTTTGGTTTTAAAAACCCATTTGCATCCGACTCTTTTACAGCCATGTGGTAACTCAACGAGATCCCAAACTTCATTCTGTTGCATGGATTTCAGTTCTTCTTTCATGGCATTAATCCATTCCTTTGACTCTTTACTTTCTACAGCATGTGAAAACGAAACTGAATCCTTATTGATTCCAATATCATAATCTGATTCTTGCATATAAACCACATAATCATTAGAAATAGCTGACCTACGATTTCTTTGAGGTCTTCTTAATGCTACTTGTTGTGGTTCATGCATATCAGCATTATGTAAGTCATTTCCTTCAGGAAGTACTTCTTCATTTATATGTTGTTCATTATCATCATGCTGTTATACAACAGCTGGAACAACATTTGGAGTAATAGTAGATGGAGGAACTATTCTAGGTAATGTAACATTTACCCTTGTTTCCTTTATTTCTACTATTTCTCTTCTAGTACTCCCACTGACTTCACCATTCTCAATGAATCTTGCATTACCAGTTTCTAATTTCCTCTCAACTTCATTTACAAACGTCTCAAGGACATTCACAAATATCGGTGTGTATTAGTTCAAGAAGCTGGCTGCTTCTAGTGGCTCCTTTCTTATTATGTTATTATGTTTGGTTTGTTTACCTTTAATACAATCCACACATAATTCTAGATCACTAAAGTCCAAATTTGACAAAATTTCATTACTTACTAATCTCATCATTCTTTCTTTGGATATATGACCTAGTCGTTTATGCCACAAGAAAGCAGAATTTTCATTCAACATGCTACGTTTTCATCCAACATTATTTACTACATTCAACAAGGAATTCGCATAAGTGTCATTTAGTTTCAATTTATATAAACCATCAATTAGAATACCAGAACCAACATTATCAGCATTCTTATATAAATCGAAACAACCAGATCCAATCATACATCTAAAACCAGAAATATCCAATTTACTTGCGGAAATAAGGTTTCTAGATAATGAAGGTACATAAAGGGTACTGTATAAGTTTAATACATATCCACTTTCTAGAATTAGATGATAAGTCTCTTTTTACAGATACGACATTGAACACTCTTTAGTTCCTTCTTTTCCTCATCTCGCCCATTCTTAGCAGGTGCCTTTTCCTTCTTGAAATGACTTGATTTTCCTTTCTTTTCTTTACCAGCTTTATTACTCACAAAACTTACTGAGTGATTCACTTGATTTTTCAAACGTCCTTCTTCCTGAACAAGACTACTGGCCAATTCATTAACATTCCACTTATCCTTTATAGTGTTATAGTTAATCTGAAAAGGTCCATATTCAGAAGGTAGTGAGTTCAGAATGAACTGGACAAGAAAAGAATCCTCTACTGTAAGTCCCAGGGAGTTTAACCTTGCTGCAATATTAGTCATCTCTATAATGTGCTCTTGCATAGTTCGCGACCCATCAAACTTCATGGTCGTGAGTTCTGCCATAAGAGTACCAGCGAGTGACTTATCAGCTGAACGAAAACGCTCTTCCACAGACTGCATATATTCCTTAGCACTTTCTGTTTGTGGAATTGTTGACTTGATGTTGTTAGCAACAGTCATCTTAATAAACATAAGGCTCAATCTGTTACTGCGTTCCCATGCTTTATGGTGTGATTTTTCTGCCTCAGTACTATCTCTTGTAAGAGCAGCAGGCTTATCCACAAGGAGTGCCAAGTCAAGATCCTGAATACCTAAATGGAAATTGACTTGTTCTTTCCATTCAGAAAAATTAACACCAGTGAACAATGTAACAGATGAAGCATGTGTATTCATGGTAACTCCTGCAAATTAAAAATGAAATCACTATAAGCTCATAACTAACGCGATTCAGATGTAGACATAATAGTATAATATAGCACTCCTTTGGGTAGATACTATCTTATACTTAACATAATTAAATACCAAAACATAAGCAGGTAATAAATATATTCAATCAAATAGAACTGATATCTTTGGATGATTAATATTTATTTAATCAAAATATCTATTAAACCTCATCATGTCAACTTAGTTATAGAACAAGACTTTCCTTTGGGTAAGTTCTCAGGTTCTATCATTAGTGACGCCAGCTTTAATTGGTATTTTTTATAACTGGCAATTTCTATCAATAATCGTTATGTCAATTATGCACTAAATGATTATTCTGATTTTGACCACTTTGGTGATTAACAAAATCATAAATCTCATGTGCATAAATGATTTATAACACATACTTGATGCGAAACAACATTCTGATTTTGACCACTTTGGTGATCATAAATCTCATGTGCATAAATAATTTATAGCACATACCTTATGCAAAACAATCAGTCATAGAGCAATTACTTTTATGCCCGAATTTCAAATTCAATCGAAACTGTAACTTTCCTACAGGAGTTCTACTCAACTCTGTACAAAAATGATTGCTTTGTTAGTCTTCTTACAGTGCACAAATTTGACTATCTACCAAGATTCAATAACTTATATTCACCGCATATTCATTCCAACATACACAGCGAACACACAATGATGCGGCAATTTTCTAGGTGACCTGGATCCATCATTATATGGCATCTCGAAAATACAAAGAGCATCGAAATCCAAGGATCACCGCGGAGCATAATTCAGAGTTCTAGTCCAAGCAAGAATTTGTGCAATGTATGGAAGCTAAAGGCTCCGACGTTATGGTTATGTGACATGCAATAGGGTTGTGACAACCGAACAATGATACAGTTCCAAGGATGAGTTTTCCTTCGAGGCGATGATTGTCGAATTAAATTGAGCGTGCTCCGGGCTATCAAATGAATTACAATGGAGAAGCTCAAGGCAATGACCACCTTAGTGACATGATAAGAGACAGTAACACGCGCACTGATCTATTCAACAGAGCACGGTGTATGGCGACCTCTGTAGCGAACAAATGACTGGCGCAACGGCTGTTCTCAAGCTAATCGTTATTGAATTCGGATGGGAGCTCATAAACAAATACTGCAAGGACTATCCTCATCCAATGGTCATACACGCACTCGTATGCAGAAGACAACTATAAAAATTCAAGTCATTTCCTTGATGGGTGAATGTCGAAACATACATTAGCGATACGCTGCTATTACTAGGCAAGACTCTTTGGAATCGACTTTAGGCGTTACTATGAATGGGAGAATACTGGTTGGACACAAGAAGGCGTGAATTCTCAAAGCCATTTGGAAAACAGAAATGAGGAAGCAACCAGTTGATGAGAAATCCTTTCCTCAAACATGAAAATTCATAGTGTTAAAATCAAACGAAGGAAACCCATTGTTGGGAACAATCAAAAAGCCGTTTAGGGTTTGGCGTGCTCTGGTACATACATACACAACATTGATACCATTCATGAAACCCCACAATTTCCCGAAGGCTCAATCACATGAGTAAAGCACAAAACAGATCAATTGCAATCATAGGAAATATTCAGTTATTGATTGGCTCTGATACCAAATGTAAAAGTCTTAAATTACAGCCCAAAGATCGTCAATACCGAATATTTCACAAACATAACTTTATATGAGATGACATACCTTGATCAACAGCGGAAGATGTAATGGCTGCCATCTACTGTGATCTGACTCCTGACTGTTCCTCTTCTTCAGAATTCGGTTTCTCTCCTCTTGCCCTCACTTCCTTTATGTGCTTCTTGATGGAGAAGAATGCAACTCTTGTGTGTGGGAGAGAGAGGACCCAATCCTTTATATATTATTTGACTATAATCTGGTACGTCCATCATATACCAATTCAACGCTTAAGATCTAATGCTTTAGATTAGAAACTGCTTTAGGATAAAATCTAAATGAGGATAAAATCTAAATTCTTTAAGATTAGATCGGGTCACATTAAGATTAGAAACTGCTTTAACGTTAAAAAGCAATGAGCCTTTTGCTGTTTCTAATAGCAGTTTCTAACACCTGCCACAAAGGACACATATAAACAATAAATTGAAATCCAAAAATATAGTTCCTATACAATGTGCCCTAATACTAACTATCATACCATGGAAATCATCTAAGGCCTATCTAAATTCTCAAGGAATTTTTAGTTACCTGTAATTCAAGCAAATGTTGCAATACAAATATTCATGGGTATTATTTTTGCAAACTGTATGCTATCAAAAACGTTGTAAATGTAAATGGAATTATAAGGTAAGTAATGATGTTGTCGATGCTCCCAAGACTCCGAGTTTGAAGAAAAACTTTGTTCATATTTTTTTATTTAGTGTAGAAGTAACTACGTTCACTGCTTTGAGAGGATTGTAAACATGATTTACCTCCTATCTAGTAACTATGAAAATCTCGCAGTGCCCGAGGGTGTTACACACCTGCCATTTGCACTGACAACTTCTCAATTCAGAAAGATGAAGACGGGTAATGTATACAGGATTATTTCTGTGTGCCATTAAGCTTGCAATAATAAGTTCAATTTATTTGAACAATCAGTTATTAAAAAAATAAAAATTTAAGTGCTTCAAACATATAGATATTTATAATATATTTATTTGTAATGTGTAATGTTAAATTTTAGACATGGCAAAATTTAAAAATAAATTATTTTTATCGGTAAATTTATTACTAAATTTTTTTCGAAGGAACTAATAAATGTTTTAATATTTATTATTCATTTCCATTCACTAACTATTTAATTTTTTAAAAAGAAATATAAGAAAAACATTTTCTTTATAATAAAATAGTATTAAATTATATTTCTTTTTCTTTCAAGGTTAGAAAAACATTTTCTTTATAATAAAATAGTATTATACTATATTTCTTTTTGATTCAATATTGAAAAACATTTTCTTTATAATAAAATAATATTATAATATATTTTTTTCATTCAACATTAATCAATCACGAAGGGAATATATTTTAAATAGACTATTAAATGAATTTTTTCAACATTTTGTTTGTAACAAAAATTGGGTTACCTTAAAATGCAGCTATAAAACTTTTTTCATAAAAGTTGGGTTACTTTAAAATGCAACTTCATTTTATATTTCATATTTCTAGATTTGTGTTTAATTGTATAAATAATTATTATTTTTAATAACTTTGTTGTTAGTTTTAATCCTTTAATGTAAATTTTATTTAAATATTATTTATAGTTATACATTAGCTTCATTTTACAAGTATAAAACTTTTTCATAAAAGTTGGGTTATTTTAAAATGTAACTTCATTTTATATTTCATATTTTTAGATTTGTGTTTAATTGTATAAATAATTATTATTTTTAATAACTTTGTTGTTAGTTTTAATCATTTAATGTAAATTTTATTTAAATATTATTTATAGTTATACATTAATATGATTTTACAATCTTTAGATTTTTTTTTCCAAAAAAATAATTTTGGAAATTGAAAAAATTAAAACTCTATACTCCAAAATAAAATTGAAATTATAAATTCAAAATCATATAATAATTAAGATATCATTTTGAAAAATTTAAACCTCATGATAAAAATAACTACTATTTTTCACCACTTCGTATAAACCAAATTACCACCCATAAAAAGGGGCTACTCATCGTTATTATATAATGTTTACCTAAAGAAAGGTAAATGATTCAATATCTAACCTATCACAACGCATAGCTATTTATTAAATTTTTCAATAGTGATATTGTCAAATAAATGTTAATTCATGAGTACGAATATGAATATCGGTTTAATATAAGGAATACGAATAACAAAAATTACATTAATATATTGTTAACATCAGCATTATTGAAAGTCTCCCATTAATATATTGTTAACATCAGAATAATTAAAAGTCTCTCTTTTATACATGGTTTCAAATCACATTCTGTCTTCGGGCCATAAATGAATGGCGGGTGTTTATGCCCACCGTTCGATTTCGGGCTTAGCAAAATCGAACCGATAACATCGAATTTATTGATCCCCTACATTCATAGCATGAGATAATCACCTTTTATCATTTTGAAATTCTGAAGACATATGTGCATGTCGAGACAATGAAAGCGAATTGAAAACGCCTGTAATTATGTGGGGGAGACAAGTGATAGAATTAGTAATGTATCATTTGAGTAATGCACACCTTGTCAGCGACCATAAGAATTTTTATTCAAGATAGACTTTGTTGCTTTGCAAACATGGTTATCAAACACGCAACCCTACCATAATGATATTATAAAAATGTTGGTCGACATAACTTGTTACCATAATGATATTATAAAAATGTTGATAGCCATAACCTGTCATGAAACAAAAGGTTAGTCTGTCAATAAATCGAAGGGAAAACTACCGTATCATAAATGTAAACATCACATGAAAGCTAACCATAGCTAGCGAAATCTGGAATGATTTGGCAACGAATATTGATGATAACATAAGAGATGTTCTTTGTTGAGGTACATAAGAAAAAGTATTTCAAATCATATTTAAAAAGGGATATAAATAATTTAAGGTCAATTTTGAAGGACAGTCTAAAGAGACAAAATAATTCCGCCGAACACGTACTTATTTCAACATTGGGGTCGATGAGGGCTCCGGATATTTTTTTTAGTTTTTTAATCAATGGCCAGGATGAATTCTAAAGTGAATATCTTTTGTCCTGGCTGAAATTGCACCACGTTTTTTTGACTGTGTTGAGTTGGGAGATTACACAAACATATTTAATTTAATAATGATAATTAAATTGAAATAAAATGTTTTTGTTTATTTAATTTGAAACCATTGTTATCCAATTTGAATTGGAATCCAATTCTATAGGAAAAAATTTAATATTATAAAATTAAAATCTAGTACTGAAAAACATTTACTAACATTTTCCTTTTCAAATTTAAAAAAAATTGAAATTAAATAAGATTATATTCAAATTTTGAAAGAAATTTTATTAAATTTTTTTCCCAAAACTTTTTCTTACCTATGTTTAATATGTGTAATATTAGTTTTTCTGTGTATTAAAGATGATGTAGAAATAATAAAAGACAAAATGCATCAAATTTGTTTGTATTACAGATTAGGAAACATGTTAGAATCTAATAATATAAGTAAGAAAACTCAAAGTTAAAATCCAATGCAAAAAAATAAGATATTAAATATTAATAATATGTTTCAATTGATGTCTACATACCAGAAAGTTCATTTCTGGATTGTTATTCTTAGCTGGTCCAGATTTATTCAACAATAAATATGTACAGATTAATCATTGTGATAAATGAATTCCTCAAATAAAATTCCTTACCAATAAATTTCATATTGAAGCAGAGTGCAATATGATCCAACATTATAATAATTATCATCCAAAAAACCTATAAACATTTCAATTTAACATTTCTATAATTTTTTAAATATAAAATTCTTTTTTATTTACAATATTATATATCAAATTTACTATTTTTTAATGGTTATCTCTTTTTTTATCAATATTATAATAAAAAACTTACTATTTTAAATATTTTTTTTCAATATAAAATTTTTAAAAATTAAATGATTTTTATTTTTTAATATAAACTTTTATTAATTTAAAATTCGGTACCGTATTAAACTCAACAAATTATTAACCTCAACAAATTATTAACCGAACGGCTCGTATTCACTAGTTTTTTATTTATTTTTTACCGATACGGCCGAACTTGGTAACTATGCTGTGATACGGTTGTTTTCCCTTCGTTTATTGACAGACTAACCTTTTGTTTCATGACAAGTTATTTCAATCAACATTTTTATAATATCATTATGATAAGGTTGTGTGTTTGATAACGATGTTTGCAAAGCAACATAGTGTATCTTGGAATTAAAAATTCTTATGGTCGCTGACAAGGTGTGCTTTACTCAAATGATACATTACTAATTCTATCACTTCTCTCGCCCACATAATTACAAGCGTTTTCAATTCGCTTTCATTGTCTAGACATGCACATAAGTCTTCACAATTTCAAAATGATAAAAGGTGATTATGTCATGCTATGAATGTAAGGAGACAGAATGTGATTTGAAACAATATATAAAAGGGAGACTTTTAATAATCCTGCTGTTAACAATATATTAATATATAAAAGGGAGACTTTTAATAATCCTGCTGTTAACAATATATTAATATAAAAGGGAGACTTGTAATAATGCTGCTGTTAACAATATATTAATGTAAGTTGTGCTATTCCTATTCCTTATATTAAATCGATATTCATATTAGTAGTAATGAATGAACATCTATTTGACAATATCAATAATGAAAAATTTAATAAATACCCATGCGTTGTGATATGTTAGATATTGAATCATTTACGCTTGTTTAGGTAGATATTATATAATAAAGATTATTAGCTCTCTTTTAAGGGCCGTAATTTGGTTGGTACGAAGTGGTGAAAAATAGGTGTTATCTTTATCGTTAGGTTTAAATTTTCAAAATCATATTTTAATTACTCTATAATTTTGTATAAACAACTTCACTCCGGTCTTAAAGTAGAGAGCTTTATTTTTTTTCAATTTCGAAAGCAATTCTTTTTTGAAAAAAAACCAATAAAAAAATATTGTAAAATAATATTAATATATAACTATCAATAATATTTAAATAAAACTGAAAATGAAGGTTTAAAAGTAATAACATAATTATTATAAATTATAATTATTTATAAAATTAAACACATATATAAAAATATAAAATGAAGGTTTCTTACTAAAAAAATGCTCAAGAAAGTTATTTTATAGTTTATTTTAAAATATATTTCCTTTATGGTTGTCTAATGTTAAATGAAAAAGAAATATGGTATAATACCTATTGGAGGAAATCTAATAATAATAACAAAAATCTAAAGATCTTAAAAACGAGTATTTCGTTCTAATTTGTCCAAAATCCTGTAGGGATTCCTTGAAATCACAAGTTTGACAAGTGAACTCTTCACAATCTAAGTGACTTAGGGGTTTCTGAGGGTTCTAAAGTCATATATGCAATAAAAAAACAGTTTAAACAACACAAATCAAAATTTGCCCAAAAATGTCTTCACTGGATTCTAGCCAAAAATCCACCAGAAACTCTAAAAAATTGTGAAATTTTCCTTGAAATGTAGAAAATGGAATTAATTATTGTCCCTAGAAAACTCAATGCAGGAAAACTGGTCCAGTAGATCAAGGTTTTATTATTATGCACGGCAGAAATTCTAAGTACAATTTGGATGCTTAACATAAATATCCAATTTGAGATAAATAGTGGCAAAATATCTGAGGCCAATAACTCATCACCACAATTGATTCTACATTGAAATATGATCGATATGGAGTACATGAAATGCCCATGTGTGAGCCTTTGCGTGACCTCTACATAGGCTAATTTACACTTCCTTCAGAACACACTGAATTCTGCAGCTTTACTTATCTATGCATGTGGAACTAACTTGCTTGGCCTTCTAGAAGTTATTTCGGCCTTGAGTAATTGAATCAACTCCTATAGCTGAATCAAACTCTACTCTGAAGCTCCTCTACGTAGGGCTTGCACAACTTTGTGAGGAAATTTGTCCCTCTCTCAACTGACTCTTCAAGATCTAGAATCCTCCTCCAAAAATCTACTACCGATCTCCTTCCTTCTCTTATTTCCCTCTAGCTCAAATTATTCTAGCTGAATGTTACTCTCTTAAACATCAATGTGCTAAGGAAATTTGCTCTTCGTGTGTATCACATTCCAACCATATTGAAATCCTCTTATAGTATCTCATTGGCTTGCCAACGGCCATGATTAAATCATGATCAATGACTAAGGTCATCTCTGAGTTGTTCCACGTGGTTTTGTACAAAAATATCACAATTCTCAATTAATTCTTGTTAATTAATCACTTTTTCTAAGTTAGACTTAGAAAATATTTAATTATAGACTAATTAACTTAATTGATTATAGACTGACAACATTATTCTATGGTTCACCATGTTTGATTTTCATATCGAGACAATCTTTGTCACAAACTCAACAAATGCTTATTATTCTTTGATGATATGCCCCAAGATAACACGATTTATGGTAGTAGAGGAAAATGTGTAAGAACGAGAGATTTCCAATTCCAAATCATCATGACTATTCAATGAGCATCACAATTGTTAGAATTCTCCACATAGTATATAAATGTCTTGTTAAAAGTTTAACATAAATAGTTGCAAAGAAAGTTGATATATCCTATACCAACACAAGGATTTTATACATATTTTTTGTTGTACAAATAAAAACAATTTAAAATTTTAATAATTTAAACCATACACCAAAATTTTTAATAAAACTCACCATGTTACAATTTTATGTTCTAAAATTGTTATTTAAATTTAAAAAAAAATTAAGGAAAAAAATAAAAAAATTTGATTTAATAATTATCCTTAATTTAACCAATAAAAAAAATTATTTATGAAAACATTATTTCCCTGCTAAATATCTTGATATATTAAATGATATAACCAATAAGTATCCTTAATTTAACCAAAAAATAATTGTCCTTCGGAGCTACATCCCCAGGTCCAAAATAAGCGTTGCACATATATTAAACTAAGATTATATTATTGGGAAGACAAATTATCTTACAACGGTCAGGCTACGCCATTTGAGTTGAATAAAATCATGAAAACAAAAAAAAATTGGCATCGCATCAATTAATTAAAATACTAGTTCCTCGTGGTTTAACATGTTTTTAGCCCGCCAAGGAATTATAATGCTACAAAAAATACAAGAGGGTTTGTTGTTGCGTTCATCAGTTGAATTAGATATCCATAAAAATGCTCTCATTATTAACATGTCGCTTCATTACTTTTAGAAATGCTCATTTTTATTTTTTCTTAACTATATTTTGATGTTTTTATTTTTATTTTTAAATACGTTTTTATTAATTTTATATTTCTTTAGGATTGTAAATTTATGATTAAATCTCCATAATTTGGAGATCCTAATGTTTTTTGAATGCTCTCATTATTAACATGTCGCTTCATTACTTTTAGAAATGCTCATTTTTATTTTTTCTTAACTATATTTTGATGTTTTTATTTTTATTTTTAAATACGTTTTTATTAATTTTATATTTCTTTATGATTGTAAATTTATGATTAAATCTCCATAATTTGGAGATCCTAATGTTTTTTGAAAAGGGAAAAAATCATAATAGATTAATAATATATTTTAAATGTAACCATACAATTTTTTTGAAATTTACTTTAGACAATTCCAAAGAAAAACCAAACTGTGGAATGATTAGCCTACGCTTTACCATTTGGCATCGCATTTCTGATACATGATCCAGCAAACACCACAATGCCTTTGTCTGCCATTGCTACCACACAACCCCTCGGTTCACGGCTGCCTGTGCAAATCAAACCAACTGTAATCAAATTGACCACTATGAATTAAATTAAATTCATAAGGTGGCCACCTTTGGAGGTAGAAAGGGCTATAGGAAGTTCACTATATAAATTTGTTACGGGGAAGTGGTGTTGTAGTTGCAAATTTCATCTAGTTTTCTTAACAATATGCAAAAGAAATTAAAAAAATACAGAGGACTAGTGTAATTTTACAATCGTTATGATGAATGTGATGTATTCATGGATTGATAATTATATCTTTCTTTTTTACTTTGAGAAGTACATACAATACTTTTTTCTTATAATAGTTAAAATTAATATTTTTTTTATAAATAAAATCAATTATTATTAACAAAAAATTTCTTGATATAAAAATCAATCTTGGTTGATCTATAATGTGATCCTAAATCAAGAAAAAAGTCTTACAGAGTCATGTGCAGGAAAATAACTAGATTATTTAGTGCAACGGATCAAAAAGATTGTGAATAATATAGACAATGAAGAGTTATAAGACATAATAAACACAAATCCACACAATGAAAATAATGAAGGAGTTCACAAAGCCCCCTGGCTACGTCTCCTAGTCCAAGCTTTCAGTGTCGACCTCTATATTATGTCTTTAAGGGCAGAATATTACAAGTGTGAGCTCAAACAGTGTCTCAACACAACAATGACAAAAGCAATAGGGATTTACTCGAAATCCTCAAGTCTACAAAAGTACACAACCGCTTCCTCTTGCTCTTTGTCTTCTACTTTCTCTTGCTCCCACTCTGTCCCCCTCTATTCTGCCATTGAGTGGTTTTTAAGCCTCTCGACCTTGTCCATTCACCTTCCTTTTCGGGCTCTCTGCATCCCGGCCTTTGTCCTTTCATCTCCCTTTTCGGAGTTGGACACGTTATGTTAAAAAAAAACACTTTAGGCACAAGGAATTCCTTTTAGAAATAGAATGATCGTGGGTTTGGTGAAAACGACCATTCAGTCTTCCTTCGCACAAATCCCTGATATAATGCATATTTGGTCTATATACAATATTATCGGAATACAAAGAAATACATAGAAATGTCAATAACAAAACTGATTATCGGAACCAGGGAAAATTTTAAGAACCCCCCCTAAATTTATAAATATAATAAATGGGCGAATCTGCATGGTATATAGGAAAAATGGAAGGCGATTTTATCAATAATATAATATGTATATATAATTTTTTGGCGAATCTCATGGCGAATATTTTGCTCAATTATAAAATCTTGTAAGATCTTGGCGAGTCTTTCACTAAATAATAAAACTTTGTAAAGTCCTAGTGAATCTTAGCATAGGCTACATGCTGGTTTAATTCCCCCATTTAAATAGGCTACATTCCAGGTGAATACCATGGGTCAATACCATGTGCCATTTTGGTGAATACCATGGGTCAATACCATGTGCCATTTTTATTTTTATTAATTCTAATATTAGGGCTAATAATGGTTTTTTGCATGGTATTAATAACAATCTAGTCCATGGTATTTGTCCCATAGTATTTTGGCTATAGGTTTCACCTAAATATAACCCATTTTTTTGAGTGTTCGTAAATATAAGGTGACTTATGGAGTAAATATAAAAAAATGTTTTATTTGTTTACCATACCTCTCGTTTATTTATATTTTATTAATTTACCATACCTCTTTTACAAATATGGTATTTGGCCCATAGGATTCACTTAAATAAAACCTCTTTCTTGAGCCTTCATAAATAGAACGAGGATTATGGACTAAATATAAAAAGAGGTTTTATTTATTTACGATACGTCTAGTTTATTTATATTTTTATTTGTTTACCATACTGTTTGAGTAAGTATAAAAAGACGTTTTATTTATTTACCATACCTCCACTTATATTTTTATTTGTTTACACCGTTACATGTATATAAGGTGACTTATGGAGTAAATATAAAAGATGTTTTATTTATTTACCATACCTCTCATTTATTTATATTTTTATTAATTTACCATACCTCTTTTATAAGTATGGTATTTGGCCCATAGGATTCACTTAAATAAAACCTATTCTTGAAAATGGGCGAATGGATTCACTTAAATAAAACCTATTCTTGAAAATGGGCGAATGGAAAGTTGTAAGTCCTAATTTCAAAGGCTAAATTTACCTTTTTTACCCTCTCCCTTAAAATAAGGTGGGCTATTTGACGTGATTTGTAAAAATGTACTATGATACAAAATATTCGCCCACTAAAAATTTAAAACCCCTTAATTTCGCCAAAGGGCGAACATTCGCCCCTAAAATTATCCTTGATCGGAACTCAAAATTTATGAAACTATGTATATAATCCTTTCGTGTTCGCTTTATTGCATGTCACATGTCACATAATGCTACTTCTTTGTATTGCCACGATGCGCTACTACGATGCAATATTGTGATTTGATATCGCAATCGGTGATCGCATATCGCAAGTCCTCGAGCCCTCGGTAAGTCCCCCTTTCAGTAATATTGTGATGCGATATTGCGATGCAATCTCCACCATTGATCTTTGATCTCCAATCTGATGGATGACAGCCATGTCAGATGGCCCACTTGCGCAAAGATTACCTGCCCGAAAAGAGTGGTTTTTTGTCTCTTGTGCCATGCTACGTGTCAGCCAGTGTATGGAATTGGGTGAATCCTTTCCAATATCCCTTACCACCTGTAGCCTGCCCGAATTACCATTTACCATGGAACTCAAATCCTTCACTATTTAATTCATAACTCCTTCGGGTTCGTTGAAAGCCTTCCACCTGTGTTAAGTCCTCCCTTTAGTTTATTGCGATGCGATATTGATCATTTATCCCCACTGTTGATCTACGCGCTAGATCCATGGTCCATGTTATTGCAATCGCAATTCCCTTACGACTAAGGTCTGAACACAATGCTTGCTTTCCCCGGATGCGATATCATTTGATGGACTTACTCTATTTTCACAATTTTAAAACATATTTTTTAAGACTGTTAGACTTAGAGGTTTTTATTCAAGATCTATTTTGGATCAAGCCTTCTCACTGAAAAGCTTTTGGACCACCAAAAGTTGTTTTTTAGCATTCGAGCAAGTGAGGATACTACTCCTTCACCTGTCTAACTCCTATTCATTGTGCTTTGCTTGGATTTGAACCTTTGAGTCCCACTCTCAGGTACTCAACATCACCTTGACACGTAGTTCTTACCTTTTTGTCTAGAATTGTGTCCTCCTGTAACTCATTGAGATACTCAGGCAAAAAATCCCCAATAGAAGGCAAGTGACTCTTCTCTTCAGGATATTCAATCAATGAAGGTTCATACAATCTCAAGTTTTTTGCGTTAACGACTGAATAGGTCTGCATATAAGCTAGCAAATCAAGGCGAGAATCATTTTCACCAATTTTATCAAGTATCTTGAAAGGTCCATACCTTATTGGTTTTAGCTTCTTACCTTCACCCTGCATTCTGTTTTTGCTTATGTACAACCAGACTTGATCACCAACTTGAAAACTATGCTCAACTCGATGCTTATCATGTCTTGCCTTGTACTTGGCTTGACTTCTTTCTAGCTATTCCTATACTGCATGGTGAATTTCTTGGATTTGTTCAATGAACTTGGTTGCTTTGTCCACATCACTGTGTCCATCAACTCCTATGTTTTTACCAAAGACAAAATACAAGGGATACTTTGGTATAAAACAAAAACAAGTTTGAAAAAGAGATCTTTGAGTAGAAGAGTGCTTGGAACAGTTGTAAGCATGCTACACTTAGCACAAATTCGCATCCCAAAGCTTGGTATGCTTGCTACAATAACCTCTGAGCAACTGGATCACTATCCTGTTGACCATTTTTGTCTGACCATCTGTTTTTGGATGAAATGTTGTGCCTTTTTTCAATCTGGTGTCCATTAACTCCCATAGATTTGACCAAAATTTCCCAAAAAATCCAGAATCTTGATCAGATACAATAGAAGTGGGTAACCAAAAATGAACCTATACTTTCTGAAAGAACAACTTGGCTATTTGTTCAGCTGTAACCTACTTGTTACATGGTATTAAGATACACATTTTACTGAACCTATCCACAACAACATACAAATAATCATGACCTTTCCTAGACTTTGGCAATCCTCGAACAAAATCTATGGAAACACTTTCCCAAGGACGAGAAGGAATTGGAAGTGGAGTGTACAAGCCTAATTTCCTATTACCTGGTTTTCTTATAGCACACATTGTAAATCCTTTGATATATCTAGAAACTATCTCATGTATTCTTGGCCAATAACAAAACCTTTGCAATTGTGAAATTGTTTTACTTACACCAAAATAACTTGATATGAGAGAAGTATGTGCTTCTCAAATTATGTTAACTCTTTCAATTTGTGGAATACATAACTTTCCCAAATGATATAAGAGTTGGTCCTTTACATAATAATCCAATTATTCTAGTTTCTTTCCATGACTTAAAGTTACATATACATCTTTAAAATCTACATCTTGAGCATATTGTTCAATGTAACTTTCATGCATTATTGAGTTATGCTTATGTATAGTAGATGCATTTATGATTGGTCTTGATAACATGTCTGCAACCTTATTGTGTATGCCCTTCTTATATCTAATGACAAGATGAAATTGTTGTAGAAAACCCATCCACCTATAATGCCTTGATTGCTGCAACTTAGTTTGTGAGTGCAAATATTGAAGTGGTTGATGATCTATATGTATGATTGTTTCTTTACCCATTATGTAATGTTTCCACTTTTTTCACAATTAATGCATACAATTCTTTATCATATTTGGGATAATTAACTACTGCAAAAGTAAATGTCTTAGAATTATAACATATGGGTTTTCTGTGTTGCATCAACATTGCTGCCATGGCATAGTCACTAGCATCTGTCTCAATCTCAAATGGATGTTGAAGATTTGGCAATGCTAGTACTAGTGTTGTACTGATTTTTTCTTTTAAGGTGTCGAAGAAGGCTTTTTTCTATTTGGCTCCCCACTTAAACACCTGTTTCAATCCCGTTAAAGCATGTAATGGAGCTGCAATCAAAGAAAAGTTAGCATTAAACTTTCTCCAGTATTGTGCTGCCCCTAGGAAACTCCTAACCTCTGTAGCAGATTTGGGTTTAGGCCAATTCACAATGACTTCAACCTTAGAGGGATCTATCTTTAATTCACCACCCCCTACGATATAACCCAAATAATTTAAAGATGTTCTGCCAAATTGACATTTCGACAGTTCTACATAGAGATTTTCTCTTTTTAAAACATCGAAAGTCTGCTTTACATGCTTTACATGGTCTTTACATATCTTACTAAAAACAAGAATGTCATCTAAATAAAAAATTACAAAATCATCAATAAATGGTCTGAGTACATCGTTCATAACTCACATAAATGTAACATGAGCATTAGTTAAGACAAAAGGCATAACCAACCAATCATAAAGTCCTTGCTTCATTTTGAAAGTAGTCTTCCATGCATCTTGTTCTGCAAATCTGACTTGATGATAGCTAGTTCGTAAATCTAACTTAGAAAAGTAAACTGCTTCATTTAATTGATCTAATAAATCATCAACACAAGGAAGAGGATAACGATTCTCGATCATTATTTTATTTAGTTCTCTATAATCAATGCACATTCTCCACAAACCATCTTTCTTTCTCACCAGCATGATTGGAGATCCACATGGTGATGTCCTTGGTCTTATAAACCCTTTATCGAGCAACTCATGTACCTACTTCTTTATCTCTACATTCTCTAAATCTGACAACCTGTACATTCCAATGTTAGGTAATGGAGCATATTGCTGCAAATAAATATCATGTAATATTTGCCGCTTGGGTGGAAGACCTTTAGGTTCTTGAAATAGAACATCATATTCTGAAACAACTTTAACTAAATCAACTTTTTGTTTAGAATCACAGCCTTCAAATACATTGGATTTGTCGGATTATCATAAAAATTTCTATAAATGTAGATTTTAATCCTGATGGATCTTCTTTTGCCATTCTCCTCTCAGAATAGACTCTTACAATCTCTGGATTAGCCTCAACAAGTTCTCCTTCTCCTATTCTGAGCTTTAATCTAGTTAGAATTCAAAATCCAGCACAAGCTTGTCTAACCTTAATAAAACAAAAACCAAATGCTCTAATACCACTTGATCTATAATGAGATCTTAAATAAAGAAAAAGGTCTTACAGAATCATGTGCGGGAAAATGCCTATATTATTTAGTGCAACAGATTGAAAAGATTGAGAATAATATATACAATGAACAATTATAGAACATAATAAACACACAGCAACACAGTCAAAATAATGAAGGAGTTCACCAAACCCCCTGGCTACGTCTCCTGGTCCAAGATTTCAGTGTCAACCTCTATATTATGCCTTTAAGAGTAGAATATTACAAGTGTGAGCTCAAACAGAGTCTCAACACAACAGTGACAAAAACAATATGGATTTACTCGAAATCCTCAAGTTTACAAGAGCACACAACCACTTCCTCTTTCTCTTTGTCTTTTGCCCTCTCTTGCTCTCTCTCTATCCCCCTCTATTCTACCATTGAGTGGTTTTTAAGCCTCTTGGCCTTGTCTGTTCCCTTCCTTTTTGGGCTCTCTGCCTCCCGACCTTTCTCCTTTCATCTCCCTTTTCGACGTTGGACACTTTATGTTAAAACAAAATGCTTAAGGCACAAAGAACTCCTTTTAAAAATGGAAGGATCAGTGGGTACGGTGAAACCGACCATTCGGTCTTCCTTCGCACAAATCCCCGATATAATGCATATTAGGTCTATATACAATATTATCGGAATACAAAGAAATACGTAGAAATCCCAACAAAAAAACTGATTATCAGAACTCAAAATTTATGAACTTAGGTTTATTATTCCTTCGGGTTTATAATATCGGTCATGGTAAAACGTGGTCAATCATGTTCAACCATGGCCAATTATTCGTTAATCATGGTCAAACATGGTCATACATGGTCAAAAATGTTTAATAAAATCAATCATGGTCAACCATGGTCCAATGTCACATTATGACAAGGATTGTCTCGATATGAAAATCAACCATAATCAACCATGATTCAACGTGTAAAAATTCTTATAGATTCACAAGCTCATGCAATTTACTAAAGCACAGGACAAGAATCTACTTATACTTTCAACCAACGGAAGCTAATAGATCGATGAAAACAATAATAGCAAGAGGAGGAAAAATCAATGGCACATGACACAATAAGTATCCAGGGAAAGCCACAACTCAATACCCCACTATCTATATTTCATTAAATTAGAAATCCATGATGACAATACAATGCTTGTTCTCTCAAGAAAAATCCTAACACTTAGTAAAATTAATCTCCAACTCACAAGCAATGTCTTGGCCAAGACTTAGCCAATTATCCAGATCTCCAAGTCCCTATTTCCTTGTGCAATGCCTATGAATGATTAGCCCATATTAAAGGGAAACCAGTGCATCAAAAATTGCATAATCCCTTTTAGGTTCAGTTCCTAATTGCGTGCACCATTTGTACAACTCAGAAAACTATACAACAAATAATACAATGTCCCTGCACTCTAGTCTCAACTAGGTCATTTTCAGAATAGACATGCATGATTTTCTAATGAGGGAATATTCAGTTAACTGGAGTAGCACTAGTTAAAGCATTAGTGCACCAACTGACTCTTAACTCACTATTAGTTTCTCAAACAGTTTGGAACTACTTTAACTAGACTTAACTCAATAAATTGAGTTAACTAATTACAACTCATACTTAACTCATCATGGACCCCTATAATATGACAAGAACATATACATGACTTCAGAAAGACTTCCGACTTGAACTTCTTAAGTCAAATAACTCAACCACTCTAGTTAACTATTACAAGTCACTATGAGAATAAAATTCGATTTTAATTCACAGTTTAATTCAAGGACAAATTAAAATGGAAATTCTGGATTATATTTTTATTAGTTCTTGTTGCTATTTTCAACACAGCATCGCATTGTGACAAATATTCTCTTTATATGAAATTCAATCCTGGTCAAATATGTTCTAACATGGTCCAATGTCACTTTTTGAGAAGGATTGTTGCAATATTAAAATCATCCACAATTAACCCTGGTTGACAATGTTTCTTAAAGGCATTTTAATATTTATGTTAGGGTTTATATACCTTAGGTTTCTAATATTAGTTTCTTTGGTTTAATATTATTCCATTGTGTTCATAATCCCTTTGTTTAGTATTAACCCCTTGGGTTTATTATTCCCTTTGGTTTATAATATAAATCCCTTGGGTATAGTAATTGAAAGGTGGATCCATGGTCAAGCATGGTATTTATCTTAGGGTTTATAAGATTAATACCTTGGCCTAAATATTATGTCCTTAGGTTTATAATCCCCTGGCCATTTACTATTAATCCCTTGGGTTTATAATATCAATATGTTGGATTTATTAATCTAAGTTTTTATATTCCTAGGGAGTATTATATTATTCCTAGGGTTTATTATATAAATCCTTGGGTTTAATATAAATCCCTTAGGTTTATAATCGCTATCAACCATGGTCCAACATCACATAGTGAGAAATATTTTCTAAATATGAAAATTAACTATGGTCCAATGTCGCATTGTGACAAATATTATCTCAATATGAAAATTAACCATGCTCAACCATGCTTATTTTACGTCACATTATGACAAAGATTGTCTCCATATGAAAATAACTCATGCCAACTATGGCTCAATGTCACATTGTGATAAATATTGTATCAATATCAAAATAAACCAATATCAACCATGGTCAACCATGTTCCATCATCGCAGTGTGACAAAGATTATCTTAATTTGAAAATAAACCATGGTAAAACATGATAAACCATTTTTTTTTAGGGTTTATAGTATTTATTTTAGGATTTATATAGCTAGTGTTTATAATATTATTCCCTTGGGTTTTAAGGGATTATGGTTTTATTATTCCCTTGCGTTTATAATATCAATAACTTGGGTTTATTAATCTAAGGGCTCATATTCCTAGGGTGTATTATTATTCATAGGATTTATAATTTAAATCCTTGGGTTTAATATAAATTTCTTAGGTTTATAATCATGGTCAACCATGGTCCAACATCACATTGTGACAAAGATTTTCTCATTATGAAAATCAACCATGATCTAATATTGCATTATGACAAAGATTGTATTGATATGAAAATAAATTATTCCCATCCATGGTCAACCATGCTCCAATGTTGTATTGTGACAAAGATGATCTCAATATGAAAATGAACCATGGTCAACCATGTTTATTTTAGAGTTTATAATATTTATCATAGGGCTTATATACCTTGAGTTTATAATATTAATCCCTTGGGTTTAATATTTTTCCTTTTGCTTTACAATACCTTGGGGTTTTAGAATTAATCCCTTGGGTCTATTATTCATCTTACTTTATAATATCAATTTCTTGGGTTTATTAATCTAACGGTTCATATTCCTAAAGTATTATATTATTCATAGGGTTTATAATATTAATCCTATGGTTTAATATAAACCCCTTCGGTCTATAATCATAGTCAACAATGGTAAACCATGGTCCAAAGTCACATTGTGACAAATATTATCTCAATATAAAAATCAACCATGGTCAACGATGGTCCAATGTTACATTGTGACAAAAATTGTCTCAATATGAAAATCAACCTTGGTAAACCATGGTCAACCATGTTTGTTCTAGGGTTTATAATATTTATCTAATAATTTATATATCTTGAGTTTATAATATTCACCCCTTCAGTTTAATATTATTCCCTTTGGTTTAAAATCCATTGGGTTTTTAATATTCATACCTTTAGTTTACTATTCTGTTTGGTTTATAATATCAATCCCTTGGTTTTATTAATCTAAGTGTTCTTATTCAAATTGTCAACCATGGTCAACCACGGTACAGTGTCACATTGTGATAAAGATGAACTCAATATGAAAATAACCCACTGTCATCCATGGTCAACCATGGTCCAATGCCATATTGTCACAAAGATTGTCTCAATATGAAATTAAAACATGGTTACACATGGTCAACCATGCTCAACCATGGTCCAACATTGCATTGTGATAAAGATTGTCTCAATATAAAAATCAACTGCTCAACCATTGTGAACCATGGTCCAATGTCACATTATGACAAATATTATCTCAAAACAAAAATGATCTACAGTAAACCATGGTCAACTATGTTTATTTTAGGGTTTATAATATTAATCCACTAGGTGTTTAGTATTAATCCCTTGGGTTTATTACTTCATTGGGTTAATAATATGAATATGTTAGGTTTGTTAATCAAAGGGTTCGTATTCCTATGGTGTAATAATATTCATATGGTTAATATTAATCCTTAGGTTTAATATAAACCCCTTAGACTTGTAATCATGTTGAACCATGGTAAGCCATGGCCCAACGTCACATTGTGACAAAGATTTTCTCAATATGAAAATAAACCATGGTCCAATGTCGCATTGTGACAAATATTCTCTTGATATGAAAATCAATTATGCTCAACCATGGTCCAACGTTGCATAGTGAAAAATATTGTCTAAATATGGAAATGAATCATTTTTATTTAATGATTTATAATATTTATCTTAAGGTTTATACACTTGCATTTATAACATTAATCCCTTGGGTTTATAATTATGATTAATCATGGTCTAACTTCGCATTGTGGCAAATATTGTGTCAATATGAAAATAAACCATGGTAAACCATGTTTATTTTAGGGTTTATAATATTTATCTTAGGGTTTATATACCTAGTCTTTATAATATTAATTCCTTGGTTTTAATGTTCCCTTGGGTTTATAATCATGGTCAACCATGGTCAAACATCACATTATGACAAATATTTTCTCAATATGAAAATCAACCATGGGTTAATATCAAAAGCGCACTCAAGATAATCAGACATTAAAAGAGGCTGAAAGGGTCATTGCCGAATTTGAAGAATCATCAAATGGGACTTTCCTCTCCCCTGAAAGCAAGGAGAATTACACCTCTCTTATTACAAAACGCTCCCAAATACTGAAGGAAAGGGAAGAGAGCTGGAGACTTAGGAGCAGAGCTATTTGGCTCACTGAAGGGGATGCTAATACTAAATTCTATCACAAGTTTGCAAATGGCCGCAAAGTAATAAATACTATCTGGGAGTTAAAGAACGATCAAGGGAATACTGTCTCCTCTCAGCGGAACCTGGCCAGACTGGCCACAGAGCACTTTAGAGGCATTTATAAGGCTCCTGTAGAAGCCAATATCTTGGAAATCATGAGAGTGGCCGAGCTTTTCCCTAGATACATTGAACAGGAAGATGCTGAGGAACTACAGAAGGAAGTGACCATGGCAGAATTGGAGGCTACACTGAAATGGTTCAAAAAAGATAAAAGCCCTGGACCTGATGGATGGACCATTGAATTTTACCTCGCGTTCTTTGATCTTTTGGGTAATGACCTTCTGGAGATAGTTGAAGACAGCAGAAGAAGAGGTCGAATATCCTCAGCCATTAAATCCACCTTCATAGCTCTCATCCCCAAATCAAATGCCCCGAGCACTTTCGATGACTTCCGTCCTATATCACTCTGCAACTGCCTCTACAAGATTATAGCCAAGACCATTGCTAATCGCCTCAAGCCTATTCTATCGCATCATATATCCGCTGAACAATTTGCTTTCCTTCACCATAGACAGATCCACGAGGCCATTGCCACTGCCCAAGAACTCATGCACACCTTGCAGATCAAAAAACAAAAAGGAATGATCCTTAAGGTGGATTTGTCCAAGGCATTTGACAGGACTAACTGGTTATACTTAAGGCTGCTGCTCACTCACCTGGGTTTCCCCTATGACTTCATCAAATGGACCATGAGCTGCATCACTGATGTATCCTACAGTGTATTACTTAATGGGGAAGCTACCTCGTTCTTCACTTCAGAGAGAGGTCTCAGACAGGGATGTCCACTCTCTCCTCTGCTGTTTTTACTCATTATGGAAGGTTTGAGTAGAGTTATCTCATCTGCACGTGACAGACATCAATTATCTGGTATTAAACTTGCGGATAATCTTTACCTCACTCATCTATTATTTGTTGATGATATCCTAATATTTTTGAATGGCAGTATTGGAGACTCCACTACCCTCCATAACTCCATTCTTCTCTTTCAGCAAGCTACAGGTATGAAGATTAATGACAATAAATCCACCATCACTACTATTGGCTGCTCTATACATGAAACAGCTTATGCTATTCAGCGATTCCCTTTTATCAACTTGACCTTGTCGGAAGGTATAAAGTATCTTGGTTTCAGACTGAAACCTAATGGATACAGAATTGCTGACTGGTTATGGCTTATAGCCAAGGTGGAAAAGAGACTTCAAGTATGGTATCACCGATACCTCTCCCGAGCTGGCAGACTGATACTCATTAAAGCAGTGATTGAAGCCACGCCAGTTTACTGGATGGCTCTCACATGGATTCCTAAGGGCATACTGAACAGGTTACAACATATTTGCAGCAGATTTCTATGGAAGGGACATCAGCCAGGCAGAATTTTTGCCTGGGTAAAATGGGACACCGTTGCTAAACCCAAACGCTGGGGGGGATGGGGTATCAAAAGGCTCGACCTTTTCTCCAGGGCACTGGCTGCCAAACTTGGATGGCAGCTCCTTACCACTGATGGACTTTGGACTCGGGTAGCATATACAAAGTATATCAAACCCCTGAATGTGTTGGATTGGATTTGCAGTCATCATGGAACAAATCATCACATATCCATCATATGGAAAGCTGTCATCGGTACCTTACCTTTGTTACGAGAGGGATTAACTTGGCGCATTAAGGCAGGTAATGCGGTCCGAATAGGTCTGGACCCATGGGTCGGATGTGGAAACACTCATAGACTATCAGCTGGCCTCATTGGACATCTTAATGACAGAGGTATCATCAACATCATGCATATCGGCGACCAAGCAAACTCCTCCTTTCTCCATCAGGCCTGGACCAGCGCGCAAGCATTAGATATTCCGGCTCAGTGGCATAATGAATGGACAGAGTACACGGACGCGCTCACACAAGCACATATCAGGCTCACTGAAGGACCTGATGAAATCATTTGGGCCTTTGCTAAACATGGAGCATATGTCCCGAAGCTTGGCTATCTAAAACTCATGGAGCCACACAAACCTCAAATTATCCACCCCTCATGGAAAGCATTATGGAAGCTCAAATCAGCCCCTCGCACTCGATTGCTTATGTGGAACATTTTGTTTGATAAAGTACCAACGGGCACTAATCTTATGAAGAGATCCTTCCACGGACCGTTCCGCTGCCATCTCTGTCATGAGGAGGAAGAAAGCACTGTACACCTATTCTTGAACTGCAGCATTACTTTACAATTTTGGCATGCCCTCATTACTCACTTCCCGCAATTGAAAAATTGGCATGGCAATAACTTAATGGATGCATGGGAGAACTGGAATCATGACCACTCGGGGAAATCCATCAATATCCCGCTGCTTGCTTGCTGGGCAGTTTGGATTGCCCGGAATCAGGCTATCTTTAATCTTAGAGCCCCCCATTGGCCCACAATCCTTCACCATACTATTGCAGATTATAACATGATACCAGATGACGAAACCTCAGGCCCTGTTCGCATCATTAGACAAGTGGATATTGACAAGTCCAAACCATGGGCTTTTTTTGATGGCTCGGCACAAGAAGTGGGCTGTGGAGGAGGAGCAATTCTATATCTCAACGAATCACACTGCTATAAAATTCAAATTAACTTAGGCAGAGGCACAAATAACTATGCTGAACTGTGCACTGCCAAGCATATCATATACTTTGCCATACAAAAACAATGCAGACATCTCCAGCTGTTTGGAGACTCTAAAATAGTTTGCAATTGGCTGACTGATGCATCTCATTGTCATGCATTTACGTTGAGACATATATTAGATGAGGCAAAGAGACTGACTACTTCCTTTGAATCATTTGTTTGTCGTCACATCTACAGGGAACAAAACACCATCGCTGATCAACTCTCCAAAGAGGCAGCGCACAGACAAGGAGATAATTGGCTGATACAGGAGGAAATCGAAGGGTCCTACTATCAGCATTATCACCGACCCTTTGATGATCAGATGGATGATGGGCTATAAAAGCCCACTACAGACTTTTTCTTGTTTTTTGTTGTCAATAGCCTGTATATATTTCTCTATGTCTAGTACAATACAACACTTTTACTTTTGATATAACAGCATATATATGGCTCTCTGCGTAGAGCAATGGCCTCATTTTTGAACACTGCTAGTGTATAGTTTTGGACTGCTCCCTGCGTGGAGACAACCTGCTTTATTTTTTATTATCTAGTTTAGCAGACTATGAACTTGACAGGCACTGCTGCCTCTATATGAATGCTTCGGCATATACAAAATGTAATTTCTAAACTTTAATAGAAATTACGACTTTTTCCCAGGGGAAAAAACCATGGGTTAATATCGCATTGTGACAAACAATGTTTCAATGTGAAAAACAATCACACTCAACCATGGTCAACCATGCTCCAACGCCATATTGTGACAAAGATTGTATCGATATGAAAAAGAACCATGGTCAACCACGATCAACCATGTTTATTTTAGGGTTTATAATCATGGCCAACGATGGTTAAACAAGGTCCAACAAAACGTTGTGACAAATTTTCTCAATATGAAAATTGATCATGGTACAACATCACATTGAGACAAAGATTGTCTCCATATGAAAACCAATCATACTCAATCATGGTCAAACGTCACATTATGACAAATATTGTCTTTATATGAAAATCAACCATGGTAAACCATGGACAAGCATGATTATTTTAGGGTTTATAATATTTATCTTAGGGTTTATAATATTAATCCTTTGTGTTTAATATTATCCCCTTGGGTTTTTAGTATTAATCCCATTGGCTTATTATTCTCTTGGGTTTACAATTTCAATCACTTGGGTTTATTAATCTAAGGGTTCATATTCCCGAGGTATAATATTATTCAAACAATTTATAATATTAATGCTAGACTTTCATATAAATACCTTGGGTTTATAATCATGCTCAATGATTGTGAGCCATGGCCCAATGCCACATTTGTGACAAAGATTGTTTCAATTTGAAAATCAACCATTGTCAGCAATGGACAACCATGGTCATCCATGGTCGAACGTCGCATTGTGACAAATATTGTCTCAAAATGACTTTTAACCATGGTAAGCCATGGTCAACCATGTTTATTTTAGGGTTTATATACCAAGGGTTTATAATATTAATACCATTATTATTAATAACTATTATTAATTAATTATTATAATAGCTTTTTATTAACAATATTATTAGTAACATTATTATTTTAAATTATAAAAAAACAATATTTAAATTTTTAATAAATAACAAAAATATTTAATTTATTACTTAATTAGTTTTAAATAAAAATAAAAAAATTAATTAATTATCGAGAATCTTGCATATTTGTATTATTAACCACAATGACCATTTTTGCATCAAGATTTTGAGTTTATAACAAGATTCGTTGTCAGGACAAATCCACAGAGAAGAGAAAGGTTGAACGTTAATAAATATGGAATGGACGATGAGAAATGAAAAAGAGCTGATTAGATAACCCACTAATTAATTAGAGGAGAGATTATTATGAAAAGAAATATTTGAAAAATTAATTATTATAGGGGACTTCATATTAATAATTATGATTAATATTAATAATAATTTGTATTAAGGAAAATTGCAGTTAATAATCTTAAGTTAATAATCTTATATTATTATCATTAATCATAATAATATTAATATTAATATTATTATTATTATTTCTAATATTATTATTATATTAGAAATGTTTATAAATATTGATAATAATGTTTTTATTGATTAGGGTTTAGAAATTTAGGTTTTCATTATTAATAATGTGTGATGTTTTATATTATCATTGTTATTAAAATTTATTATTAATCTAAGAATAGAGTTAATAGTCATTGTTAATTAACTATAACCTTTAATATTATAATAGGATATTAGAATTATGTTATTGTTTTGATTATTAGTTAGGACGTTAGGTAGGGAAGATGAAAGGGGTATGGAGTCAAAATATTTTTGAGGGGAAGAATGTGAGGGAAGGAGGAAGAGGATTAATAGGGAAAAAAGGGAGAGTGGAGAAGGGAACTAGTTTAGTCATGGTTACGAGCTATAAGGCCTTGAGAGAGTAAGGGTATCCATATCTTGCTTACCTCCAAACCACCATGTCTATTAAGATTGTGAGGATGCTTAACAATTTCAAGGGTTTCCGAGATCTTCCGTTTGTACTAATGCTTTTCATTAGAAATTATCTTGGTGTCTTCAAGGCACATATGGTGACATGTCTTTGACGAGTTATCGACAAATGTTGAAGACCGAGTTCTACCATTCTTATTGTCAGTACCATGTTCTTTGAGTCTTATCTTGAAGGATCTTCATGTTTCTACAATGTAACATTCCCCACATGAACACATGACTTTATAAAACCCTTTTGTTGTAGGCAATGTAGACATTCTTTAACCAATCTCATCTTTTGTCTTATCGTTGACAAGGGTTTAAAAGAAGTTTCAATATTTTTCTTTCTGAGAATCTTGGTTATTTTAGCATTGAATCCTTAAATGTATATTATATAAGTCTTATTGTAAGAAGCTTGAGAGATTTCTGTCGGAGTTCTTACTCCCTTTCTGGTTCTGGCTCTTTTGATGGCATTATATCTTTATTCCTATACCCAATGTTTACAAAGACCCTTATTAAATACTCAATTTCTTCATCAACATGATTAGTGTCTGGTATTCTTAAAGCCTTTGTGAAGAGGGTTTTGATCACACCCATCTTTTGCATTGGGTGATGGTGTGACTCAACATGAAGTTAGTTGTCAATGTGTGCTTTCTTTATGATAACCTTATGCCCAAGTGATCCATCATCATTCCTAAGAAGGATAATGTCGAAGAATGGGATGCTTCTGTTTTCTTCAACTTCCATTGTGAATTGAATGTCTTTAGATAATTTTTTTTTTTCTCGTTAAAACTATTCTATTATATACATAAATAGAAAATAGTTACATTATTTCAAGACAGAAAGAACCAGTTGCCTGTAATGGCAGCTTGGAACAGCTGAGACTGCAATGTCCGAGGACTTAACTAGACCAAAAATAAACCAGCCCTCGCAGGGGCACCAGTAGAATAACAGATTAATCCTGCGCAGGGGAAAAAACACTTCCCAACCATAGAAAAATATTCGAAAACCCAAGACCCAAACATAGACAGTTTGCCATCAGAACATAAACATAAAAACCAAAACATAATCCAAACAACAAGAGAGGCCGAAAGTCCTAACAGATGTGCCACAGAGACCTAGAACAAAGGCGCCACTATTCTTCAGGTTCCTCCTCAACCACCCGGCACCACCCGTATTCCTCCACCTCCACTACAGTTGGAGCGGTTTCCATGTTGACATCTTCTCTTTGGTTGATCATCGCCTCTTGAGCCAAAGGGTGTTTTGAGACATTCTCTGGATCTGCAGTGGGTGTCTTCATGAATTTCTCTGAGCCATCAGCTGGCTACTTCCCCCGATTGTCTTGAGTATCGCTGCCATCCAGGGATTCTTCGATGAAGAGAACCGACACATGGGCGTTGATCCGGGGGTAGTTCAAAGAACTGTTGAAATTGAAAATGGCAGAGCCGAAGGCGGGCGAGGAAGCAAAATCAGGAGCGCTTGAATCCAGGAATTGACTGAACTGAACGGGGTTGGCTTCAAGGGTACGACGACAATGGCAATAGCAGCAATGGGGAGAATTATCATCTACAGGAGGGCGCAAAGACCCTCCACGGGAGGTGCCTCGATGGCTGAGCATTTGCTGTTGAGGCCTAACCATGATTGCAGGGTCCAAATGGATAAAGTGCAGAGCGAAATTGAGAATCAAACCAGTCCCGAGGAGACCACAAACAGACGGCGGATTGGCCCAGACAGAAAGATAGCCACTTGGAGTTGCTCGCAGCTCCAGAGGTTGAATAAACATACCCTGAGGTTGAACAATGAACAGACCATAAACAGGCGTAGTGAAGCCCAACCCACCATTGAATTTATCATACATGCCTGCACCTCGAAACCCGTCCACCATTACTGCAACCTCCATGCAAGCCGAGGAGCCGGACTCTGGCTTACGTATAAGGGTGGATGGAGCATTTAAGCTCCTCTAGTAAATATCAAACAGACCACTCCCGCGCGGCTGGAAATAGGCCTGCGCCCATGTGTGTTCCTTGCGACTGCGCATGGCTGGCATGTGGCTGCATTTAAACATGCATCCCATCCGTTCTATCACCCGCATCCAGGGGAGCCGCATTGTTTTGGACCAGACGTGTGTATTCCTGTTCCTGATCATGATTCGATATGATATCCAGATTTCCTGTGAGTAGAGTATTCTCATTTTCCACCCCTATATTGGCCAAGAGGTCAGCGACCTTGTTGCCTTCCCTTTTTATGTGATTGAAGGTGATGGCCATGTTACTGTGGAGCGCTTGTTCTATGGCTTCAGTCCTGCTTTGAGCCTCCAACTGGTGGCTATTTTCCTTGCATGAGATCCATTTAGGAGATGCTTGGCCATATTTATAAGGATCTGGGAGTCTCCTTCCACCTCCAGGGGTTGGAAGTTGTGTTTCCATGAGAGAAGGAGTCCTTGCCATAGTCCCTCTAACTCAGCCGAGTTATTGGTATCCCACCCAATGTTTCCATAGTAGAGCAGCAGGGGTGTGCCTTCGTGATTCCTTAAAATTCCGCCAAAGCCTGCAATTCCAGGATTTCCTTTTGAGGCACCATCAAAGTTGAGCTTGAAGGTATGCTTTGGAGGGGCAGTCCAGGAGACCTTTTTTAGGTTGCTGCCTTTAGAAGTGCCCTTATTGTGAGATTCTTCAGGAATATGCATTTACCAGTTTTCTAAAATGGCTTTCTCATTGTCTAGAGTCGGAAAGTCCTCCTCAGTCCATGAGCGGAGCATCAGCGTCTCTTTGAGATTCCCACAAAGCGTGCTCCATATACTATCTATCGGGGAGCATTGATCTTTGAATATGCATTTGTTCCTTTCCTTCCATATGCTCCATAGGAGGAACCCGGGGATTATGTTCCATAAATGGTTGAGAATTTCACTTTTGTAAGGATTCTGTTGCCGATGACGTAAAGAGTTGGTTATGTCATCCTCAAGTCTCCATCTTCTTTGACATCTAAAGCTTGCCTTTTCCCATAGCTGATTGGCTAAGGGGCAGGAATCCAGGAGGTGTTGAAGAGTTTCCTCATGGGATTTGAAATTAATACAAATGGATGGGCCATGAAAATTTCTGCGCCTAAGTTTATCCCATGTGAGGATTCTTTGATGTCCTACAAACCAAAGGAAGTAGGAGACTTTGGGCCAAGATCCTAACCCCCAGATTTTGCTCCAAATTGGGTCAGGGAGAGCAGGGTTATTGCACATGATTTTGTAGGCCTCAAATGTGGTGAAGGCGCCTTTAGGCTGGTACCCCCATCATAGAATGTCTCTGCCTTCGTCATGTCCGATGCTTCCTTTGCGTAGCTCCCTTTCCAGTTCCTCAACGATTTGGTGATTTTCATTTGTGATTAACTGGTTACCCTATTTCCAATTCCTGAAGCCTTGCTCTGTCTCCTAAGTCCAATATTGCCGAATCTTTTCTTGTTGTTGTTCCTCCCCATTGAAGTTCGGAGGTGGATTAAGAATGCGGCTAAGCTGTGGCATTTGATTCCAGGCATCTGTCTAGAATCGTGCATTTCTGCCATTTCTTACCTCCCAAAAACTATGTTGTTGTATCAACTGGAAGTGTTGTAAATTAGCGAACCTTTGTCATTTGGAGTGAACCTGATGAGCTCCTCCTAGGGTTCTGTGATTGGCGTATTTGGCCGTCCAAATGGTGGCCCAAGGTTTTTCTGGGTTAGAGAGCCACTGCCACCAAATTTGTGCACTCATGATGGCGTTGCTGTGCGCGGGATCTCTCAGGCCAATGCCCCCTTTTTCTTTGGGTGTGCATACAGTGGTCCATTTTACCAGGGCCCATTTGCAGTTTGTAGTTGTGTTTCCCCAGAGGAATCCTCTCTAAAGATCCCTAATTCTTTTTAGAACCCATTTTGGCACCGCTAGGATTGAAAATAAGTAGAGCGTCATTGCCTGAAGAACTGACTTTATGAGCACTACACGACTGGCCAAGATCAGAGCTTTGTGCATCCAGAGGTTGAGGCGAGATTCGAGCTTCTCAATGAGAGTACGCCAGGAGGAATGCTTGATGGCTGAGGCAAAAAGGGGGGCTCCAAGATATTTAGAGGGGAGAGTGGCAATGGAGAATCCCAGGATTCGAGCAACATCAGTCTTAACGACAGGAGGGGTGTGAAAGAAAAAGATCTGCGATTTGGAGCTATTGATGCTGGTTCCGAAGGCTTCAAAGAAGTCATTGAGCAGGGCTTTAAAGAAGGAGGCTTCCTAGATAGAAGGGTAGCCAAAGAGCATGGTGTCATCAACAAACTACTGATGAGATATAGCTGGGGAGTGGTGAATGGAGAGACGTTTGAGCTATTGAGAGAGGAGGGCTTGTTTAATGTGACGACCCAGGCCTTCAGCCATTAAAACAAAGAGGAAGGGGGAGAGGGGATCACCTTGCCTGATTCCTCGGGAGGGTCTGAAGGGGCGAGAAGGGATCCCATTCACGAGAATGGAGAAGAACGAGGAGGAGATAAGACTCATGATCCAACGGATCCACATGGGATAGAATCCAAAGGGAGTTAGCATTTGTTGAATGTAAGTCTAACTGAGCTTATCAAAAGCCTTAGAAAGATCAAGCTTTAGAATCATACCTGCCTGATTGGACTGCTTGAGGGAGTGTATGATCTCATGTGAGAGGATAATGCCATCCATGATCTGTCTCCCTTCCACATATCCAGATTGTTCCGGAGAGATGAGCAGTGGCAAGAGGGGCTTTAACCTGTTGGCGATAACTTTGGAGATAACTTTGTATATGACGTTGCAAAGAGCAATCGGCCTGAATTTGTCCGGGGTGATGGAATCCGCCTCTTTTGGTATAAGGGCAATGAAAGTTGAATTGAGTGAGGGAAGCAGCCAATGAAGAGCTCTCGATTCCTCTACAACTTGCCAGACCTCCAATTTTATCAGCTCCCAGAAAGTGTGAAAGAAAGTTGTGGTGAAGCCGTCCGGGCCAGGGGCTTTTCCTTCCTTGAGCTGGGACATGGCCGTATCCACCTCCTGAGTAAGTATAGGGTGAAGGAGAAGTTCTTTATGTTCCTCTGTGATTAACTTCTGCACATTATGTGTAATTCTATCTATTGCAGGTCGCCTGTCTGCATCGGGCTCTAGATGAACTTGCTTGAAGTGATTTAGTAACTCCTCCTCAATTTCCTCATGCTGTTCTGCTTTTGCCCCTCCTTGTTTTTGAATGAAGGGGATTTTGTTGTGCATTCTTCGTTAAACAGTGGTTTAGTGGAAGAATTTGGTGTTCTTTTCGCCCTCTTTCAGCCATCTGATCCTGGACTTTTGCTTCCAATATATCTCCTCCTGCTTTCTCCTCTCCTCCAGTTGGTTGTGGATGCGCTGCTCCTACTCCAGGGTCCCCTCTGTGTGACCCCCTGTGCTTATTTTTTGCTGGAGTTCCGCCATTTCCTTATTTAAGTCATGTTGCGCCTTAAAGATGTTTCCAAAGGTCTCATTGTTCCAACGCTTTAGATGGTATTTTAAATATTTGAGTTTCTGTTGGAACTGGAACATCTTGGAGCCTTCTGGCGGAGTGAAGGTTGTCCAAGTTGTTTTGACAAAGTCTTTGAAAGTTGGATGGGTGAGCCAGAACTCTTCGAAGCGAAAGGGTCTTCTGGTGGAGTTGCCTGGTCGTTGCCACTGGAGGGCAATTGGCCAGTGATCCGAGCCTGAGTGGGGTAGAATGGCAGCAGTTATGTCTCCTCCTAAGTGAACCGAATTATCTGATATGAGGAAACGATCTAGTTTGGAAGCGATTTGATGCTTTCCTGCTCTTCGATTGCTCCAAGTGTAAGTTCCATTGCAAAAATGCAAGTCTATTAGAGAGGTATTGTGGATGAAGTCTTTGAAGTGGGCATTTCCCTGTTCCAATCTAGTTCTTCCCCCAATCTTTTCCTCCAACTTAGTGATCATGTTAAAATCCCCTCCAATAATCCATAGTGGATGCATTCTATTGTTATTCAGAGCTTCTATGGTGTTGAGAAGAGCTATTTTGTTTCCTGCTTCCTGTGGGAAATAGACATTTGAGAGGTTTCCATGAATATTGGTGCCTAAAATGTGGAAGGCAGCCTGGATGAGGTGATGAGAAGCATGGAAGTCTGAGAGAGTAAGCGCTTGTGTGTTCCATGCAATGGCAAGCCCCCCTGATGCGCCAGATGCATCCACTGCCACCGATTGACAACCTGGCCATGCTTTAGAGAGGATACTGCCTAGTGTAGAGCTGTTACACTTGGTTTCCTGGAGAAAGCATAGTTGCGGCTTTTCCATTTTTATCATATTTTTTAACATTCTGAGTTTTCCTGGGCTGTTGAGCCCCCTTAGGTTCCATGAAATGAGCTTCATGATTCACTATTAATAGAGGGTTTATAGTACTTCGTCAATTTTGCATACCTGCCTGAGTCCACCAGGATTTTCCCTATTGCTATTGTTCACTGGAGATCAGTTCTTCTTCCCCTCTTTTTGGAGTCTTTTGGGGGAAGGCCTCCATCCCAATGACTTGCTGGCTAGATGCCTAGCTGTTGCTGCTGATAAGCCCGATTGATGACCACTTCCAATTTGTTGAGCTGAAGCTCTGGGATACTTTCGTAGGCCTTCTTTTTGCATGCTAATTCTAGTTCTAAAATGTCTAGTCCGTGCAGATCTATACTTTTTGGTTCTTCATCCATCTGTTGCACCTGGCTATTTCCTTCAGTGGAAATATCTAAGCTTTGGGGGGGATCTGGAGTTCCATCCACATCCATTTCATTATCTTTTTCTGCAGGTTCCTTTCGACCGTCCTTGGGGTTCGCCATAGTAGCTTTAGGGGTTTGATGTTCAGAGGGGGAGGCCGAAGGAGGAGGCTGGGAGGAGGAGGATGGGGGTGCAGAGCTGGGCTTGGAGAACAGGATTTGCTCTTCCGAGGTCTGAGCTAGAATTTCAAAGTTGTTCCTTATAGCAGGGCCAGGGGCATTGTCTTGCTGGGGCTTTTTCCCGGTTGAAGGTTTTTTGTGTGCTTATTTGTGGCTAGGTGCTTTGGTGAAGCCATCATGGGTCAAGGAGTTTGAGGGTTCAGGAGCATTAGCTTTGGCATTTAGGGGACAGTCCCTGAATAAATGCCCGAGAGCGTGGAATTTTCGGCAACGAAAAGGGACATGTTCATAATCCAAGGGTTGAATCCATTCATTGTCACGGTGAGAGAGACTTACCGATTCTGGCAGGGCTTTTTCCAGGCGCATAAAGACGCAAATGCGAGCGTAGGATGTGTATCTGCATAGTTTTGTTTCTTCCGCCGCTTTTATGTATTCCCCTAATCCATTTCCTATGTCTTTGAGAATATCTTCATCCCAGTATTCTTCTGGAAGTGAGTACATTCTAATCCAAACTGGTGCCCAGGTGAGGTCTTCCTTGTCCGAATTAAATCTGGCTATCCATTCCCTTAAATACAGACCAGCTGAGTTGAAAAAGTAAGGCCCTTCAACCAGGATTCTGTATTTGTCTTCAAGGCAAAAGAAAATCGCAGTAAAGAACCCTTTCGGCCCTAGCTGTAGAGTTATGTCTCCTTTGGGTTTCCACTTCGCTGCAATCCAACCATATAAGGTTTTTTCTGTCGGCCAGAACCCTATAAATTTTCCGATGAGGGCATGATCCCTCATGTATTGGATTCGTTCTCCAATCTTTTGTCCCAGCAGCTCTATTCTGGGCCGTTTGGTTGCTATTGGTTTGCAGGTATTTGAAGAGATCTTCAAAACTTCCTCTGGTTTGTCCTTTTTCCGGGTGTGACGCATGTCTTGTCCCCCTGACTGCCTATCTCATTGTGCCCGTATCGTTGCGAGATATCCTTGTTAATCACTTCCTCATCAACACAACCAAACACAATCGTCCTTTCAGGTCCTGGCTGTGAAGTGTTTGCTTTGGGGGAGGGCATTGATGCGCCCCCCCCCCCCGGGGTGAATCGATATGCCCTACGATAAAACCTTGAACTGCTTAGTCGAAATAGAGCTAGAGGTCAGGCCCGTGATGGTAGCCTGATCTGTACAGACTGCGCCGTCTGAGTTGTGGTCAGAACCCTAGCAGTCGAACCCTCCGTCGCTTCCCTAAACAATTACTTAGATAAATTGGTAAGGTAGTCTAGCAAGTTAATTAAATCCTTGTCCCCATGAGGCCAATTTACTCTCGTGTCGTCCATGAACCTAATCCAAAATTTCGGTTTCAACGAGAAGTAATCAAGGGCATTCTTCTCAAATTTACCTATAGAGACATTGGCTACTATAGATGACAACAAGGACCTCATTATTATTTAAATATTACTATTGTATAATTATCTATGATAAATACATATGAAACCTTCTACCTATATCAAACACATTAATATTTTTAATGTAGTTGTCTAAATATTATATAAATATCCACCCATCATTTAAAAAATTTAACAAGAAAATGTGAGATAATGAATTTAATGCAGAAGGACAAAAAAAAAGAAATTGTTTGTTTAAATCACATCATCGTTAAAACAAAAAAGTTTCATAATTTTATCAAAAGTTCATAATTTGATCAAAGATACTATATACATGCTTATGAAATACGTCTCCTTTTCCCTCACGTATAAAGGCTGCTGTGGAGCTGCTAAGGTACCAACATCTCAGCCCTCATACAAAGCTTCCAATTTCAAGAATACACCATTAGAAATTATAACAGCCTTAAACCATTAATATGGAACAATTTCCTAAAATTGGGAATGTGGACATGGTCGGAATATCGTTCGTTTATTGGTGATTCAATTTCAATTATTGGATTATCAATTTCTAATATTTTTGCAATGTTAAGATATACGAGAGTTTATATTTTGAAGAGTTTATTATAAGTATTATAGGTATTTTTAATATTTAAAGCAAAAATAATATTGTTTTAATGATGAATTATATGGGATAGTTCAAAAGGTATTAGTAGAAATTTCTTTTATATTTTTTAAAATTGTTCTTAAAACATTATAAATAAATAAAATCTGAATTAGAATATTTTTGTTTTATTAATTTTTCTTGAATATAGATTTGTAATTAATTGTATTATTAAAATATTTGTTTTTATCTTTTTTACAACATTCCAATCTTAAATTTCGAATATTTAGAATTTTATCGTCACAATTGTTGTATCATCATTCGTCAACCATTCAACTTTATTTTGTCAAAACATGTTAACAAAGATGTTATTACTATTTGTTCAACTTTATATTGCTGCACTAGTGATTAAAATATGTTAACAAAGATGATATTACTATCTGTTTACATGGCAAGAAAGACATATCTAATGTATAACTTTATATATTAATTAAGTTTTTGATATTGAAAAAAATTATATAATAACTAATTTTATATTTGATCTCTTTTGGTATTGGATAAATATGATTTTAAAATGAAAATATTAGTCTTTCGTAATATGTCATAATAAGTTATACAGCGCTCCTATAAATTTTTTTATAAAAAAATTATTAAAATTAATTTTAGTTTATTATATTTCACATGAGTCTTTTTTTCTTTCTAAAAATAGAGTGATTGTGAGGCGCCCTGTGGAAAGGTGTATGGAAATTGTCAAACATAATATTCAGGGGGTGGACATCCCAACAAAACCCCCATATTAATAAACATCACATATGTGCACGAAGGCATATATGTTATTATATTACATTATTATGGAGTAAATGGTGCAAATCACAAGAATTTATACAACATATATGATGGAGGTGATTGTATTTATGAAGTAGCTGGTCGGCCCTTTCTCCTTCCTTCCTCTTATGAAGAAAACTGACGATGCACAAAGTCATTTGGTAAGCCTAATCATAGTGGAAATTGTCTTTAGCCAAAAAAATTTCGAGGTACAAAGTTGTGCAGAGTTATGAGTTCTGACCATTTATGGTTCTTAGCTTTCAAATTACAATTTCATTTCAATATTTGGCCTTTATGGATTTTAATGTTTTTTTTTTTTTTTTTTCTATTTAGAGTTTATTTTGATGAGCTATTTCCTAAGTTTCTGGGTGTTTTTTCATGTGCATTTCATTTTAGGGGAGGTTTTTTTGTAATTGAGTTATTCTTGATTTTAGTCTTTTCTCTTTGTTTCTCTTAATCCATGGAAATCAAGTTTCTCACTTGTGTTGGAATTTTTGGCTTTTTTTTTCTCTTTTATCACGACTTTTCCTCAAGTCATACTTCTCCTATCTCTGTATAAACCCTTTTCTTACTCCCTTCCTCAACAAGGCTACCATTTTCCATAGCTCCCACTTCTTTGATGTTAATTACCTAGCCCTAGCCAAATTCTCAGTTAGTATTTTGGTATGTAGTATTAATGCCTCATTAGAACTATTATAATTGAAAATGGGTAGTGTATTACAAGGAACATGGTAGGTATTTCGATCAATAAAAGAAGGAGTCGTATGTGAGGCTCTATATTTGTCATACTCAATTCATTCAAGATGAGATGGCTAAACTGGAAAATGAAATAGTAGAAGAGCGACGATGCTTCACATATCGAAAGTTGTCGAGGGACGTATTTGATTGGGTCCTAGTCATAGGGAAAACTAGAGGTCAATACAATCAGTAGATGTACTGTTGGTATCTATTTTAATTTGAAATTTTTATTGGGTCGAAAAATACTAGACCAATTTGAACCGACTGAGGAATCGACCTAATAATGGATGAGATTCATCTCTACATGAAAGGATTAGATATATACTTAAAATGATTCATTGAACATGTTCAAATTTTTTCCATACAAACTAATAATTCTAAGGAAAATAGAGCCCAGGTGAAGTGAGATTAAACATGCTAATTACCACCTAAAATATAGTCCTTTGACTATATATATACATATATGAAAATTGAACTACTATCCATTAGTTAGGTCATTATTTGCAAAAAGGCTAGTTATTATAATAGAAATCTTGTAATATTGTGGAAAATTTTGAATTGATTAAACATGCTGGATATTAACGAAGTAGGAACTATTTAAATCTCTGAAAATCAGAGTGGCACATCCAGATTTGATTGGAAATGAATTGAAAACCATGTATTCCTTTCTCTAAATCTAGGATTACTCGTCCTGATTTCCAACATGTTCAATTTTTTCAATACATATAAGGAAAATAGAACCAAAAGGAAAGGGATTAAACATCCTAACTACCACTGAGCTATAGTACTTTAACTATATATATATATATATATATATATATATATATATATATATATGAGAAAACTTTTCAATTATAATGAATATAAATAAAATTAACAGATGACTTAACTCGTTTATTAATAATTGTTTACTTAATGATAAGACTATCATAATTAAAAGTGTATGTTTTATATGTGTATCTATATATGAAAATTGGACTAATATCCATTAGCTATCTCATTATATGCACACTGGTTGGTTATTATTATAGAAATGTTGTAAGATTGTGGGATTTTTTTTTGAAGAAATTAAATATATTGGAGATTCATGAAGCAAGTACTATTCCCAACTCCATAAATGAGAGTCAAACATCAAGATTTGATCTAAGTAGAGAGTGGAGGAGGAGGAAAGCTCACATTGAAATTAAGTTTCTAGTATGAGAAACTTAATAGTAATGGGTGAGTCATAAACATATGGTTGGTAATCACGGTATGACAAAAAATGAAATACTTAATTTGTTTTTTAAAATTGGTTTATATCTCATGATTTACTAGCACAACCACGTTAGTAAATGTCGTTGATATACGTGGAAGGCGTATACAAATCACATGCACAACTACATTAGTAAATGTCATTGATATACACCAAAGAATTAGAATTATGATTATTATTATGATATAATATTACTACTATTATTAATTAATATTATTATTTTTATTATTAAATAAATTTAATAGAATTATTAATTCATTCATTCATTATTAATAAAAAAATCATTCATAGTTAACTAATAAATAATAATAATAACTGAGTAATTATTATTATTAATAATTATTAATAATGTTTTATAAATATAAATATTGTTAATTAAATAAATATTTATGTTTTATTAATATAAATATTGTTAATTACATAAATATTTATTAATATAAGAATTGTTATTTAAATAGTGTTAATTAGTTAAATAAATATTAATATAAATATTGTTAATTAATTAAATAATTCATTTTTATTTTATTCATTATTAATTAATTAATTAATTAAATCCTAAAGTAAATATTATAAATGCTAAAATAAATATGGTTGACCATGGTTGATTTCCATATTAAGACAATCCTTGTTTCAATGCGATGTTGGACCATGGTTGACCATGCTTGATCATGATTGATTTTCATATTGAGACAATCTTTGTCACAATGTGACGTTGGACCATGGCTCACCATGGTTGATTCTCATATTGACACAATCATTGTCCCAATGTGACATTCGACCATGGTTGACCATGGTTCGCTATGATTTCCCATGGTTTACCATGAATGATATTGTAAACCCAAGGTAATAATAAACACAAGGTTTTGATATTATAAACCCAAGGGATTGATATTATAAACTTAAGGGAATAATAAACTCAAGGGAATAATAAACTCAAGGGATTAATACTAAAATCCCAAGGGAAAAATATTAAACCAAAGGGACTAATATTATAAACCCAAGGTATATAAACCTTAAGATAAATATTGTAAACACTAAAATAAACATGGTTGACCATGGCTGACCATGATTGGTTCATATTGAGACAATCCTTATCACAATGCAACGTTGGACCATGGTTGACCATGTTTAACTATGGTTGATTTTCATATCAACACAAGCTTTATGTTCGACCATCATTAACCATGATTGACCATGGATGACCATGCTTGATTTTATAAAACATGGATGACCATGGTTAACCATGATTGACCATGGTTGAGCATGGTTGACGATGATTATCATATTGTGACAATCTTTGTCATAATGTGACATTGTACCATGGTTGAGACAATGATTGATTTTCTTATTGAGACAATCTTTGTTACAGTGCGCTATTGGACCATGGTTGATCATGATTAACCATGGTTGACCACGTTTGATTTTATAAAACATGGTTAACCATGGTTCAATAATATTAAACCCAAGGGAGTAATATTATAAACCAAGGTATATAGGCCCTAAGATAAGTATTATAAAAACTAAAATAAACATTGTTTACCATGGTTGATTTTCACATTGAGACAATCCTTGTCACAATGTGACATTGGACCATGGTTGACCATGACTTATTTTCAAATCGAGAGAATCTTTGTCACAATGCAACATTGGACCAAGGTTGACCATGGCCGCTTCTCTTATTAAGATAACATTTATCAAAGTGTGATGTTGGATTATGGTAGATCATGATTGAATTTAAAAAAAATTGACCATGATCGATATTATAGACCCAAGGGAATAATAAACCCCAGATATTAATAATAAAACCGAAGGAATTATAAACCTAAGGGAATAATATTAAACCTAGGAATATGAACCCTTATATTAGAAAACCCAAGGGGTTGATATGATAAAACCAAGGGAATAATAAACCGAAGGGATAAAACTTATAAACTCATGGTATATAAAACCTAAGATAAATATTATAAACGTTGAGATAAACATGGTTGACCGTGGTTAATTTCCATATTGAGACAATACTTGTCACAATGCAACGTTGGACCATGGTTGACCATGATGGATTTTCATATAGACGCAATATTTGTCACAATGTGATGTTGGACCATGGCTGACTATGGTTTATTTTCATCTTGAGGCAATGATTGTCATGTCATTCAACCATGTTTGACCATGGCTAGCTATGATTGACAATGGTTGACCATGATCGATATTATAAAATCGAGGGAATAATAAACATAAGGGATTGATATTATAATCCCAAGGGAATAATAAACCCAAGGGATTGATACTAAAACTCCAAGGGATTATGAACCCAAGGGAATAATATTAAACCAACTAATATTGTAAACCCTAAGTATGTAAACCCTAAGATAAATATAATAAACAATCTAACAAATATAGTTGACCATGGTTGATTTTCATATTGAGACAATCCCTGTCACAATGCCACATTGGACCACAGTTGACCATGCTCAACCATGGTTGATTTTCATATCAAGACAATATTTGTCACAATGCAATGTTCAATCATGGTTGACCATGATTGACCATGTTTGATTTTATAAAACATGGTTGAACATGGTTGACCAAGGATGACCGTCGTTGACCATGGTTGACCATGATTAATCATGATTATCATATTGAGACAATATTTGTCACAATGCGACATTTGAACATGGTTGACCATGACTGATATTATAAACCAAGGGAATAATAAACCAAAGGAATAAAAATTATAAACCCAAGGTATACACAAAGTGATAAATATTATAAACCCTAAAATAAACATGGTTGACCATGGTAGGTTTCCATATTGAAACAATCCTTGTCACAGTGTGACTTTGGACCACTTTTGACAATTCTTAACCATGATTGGTTTTCATATCAAGACAATATTTCCCATAATGTGATGTTTGACGATGGTTGACCATGATTGACCATGACTGATCATGATTTTCCATGGTTGATCATCATAGCTGATCATGATGAAAGACATTTTAATCAAGGTTGACCATGGTTGATGAAATTTAACCATGGTTGACCATGGTTGACCATGGTTGATCATGGTTGACCATGGTTGATTTTCATATCAGGACAATCCTTATCAGAATGTGACGTTCGACCATGGTCGACCATGTTTGATTTTATAAAACATGGTTGACCATGGTTGACCATCATAGTTGATCATGATGAAAGAGATTTTAATGAAATTTGATCATGGTTTATGAATTTCAACCATGGCTAGTAATGGTTGGTCATTGTTGACCATGGTTGATTGTGGTTGACCTTAAAAACATTGACCCTGGTCAGCCATATTCAAGCATGATTAACCATCGTTGATCATGGCTCGACCATGGTTGATGATATTGGAGCATGCCTGACCCTGGAAGATCATTATTGAACATGGTTAATCAAGGTAGACGATGGTTGACATTGATTGACCATGATTGAACATGGTTGAGCATGTTTGACTAGATTCGACCATGATTAACTATATTGGATTTTATTAATTTACTAATTTATTAACTAATAATTGAATTAAGGTTATTTATTTATAATAATTAATAAAAATATTAATGACAATGTTAATATATTAATTAATATTAATATAATAATCTAAATATAGGTAAATTAATTTCAATGTTATCCAATATTTTTTATTACAAATTATTTAGAAACAAATTATTAAAAAGTCACTCATAGTAATTTTTTTTTAAATTATTAATATTATAATTAATAAATATTTTTATTTATTTGTAATATTATTAATTATTTATGACAAAATTTTTCAGTAAACATCACATAAGATACAATCTTGCATTTGGAACCAACTATTGTGGTTCATCTTCATGTTAAGATGCAAAACTAGATCTAGGCGATGAAATAAATAAATGAAGAGAGAAGCTATCTAGGTGTTAGAATATAACAACTAACCAACGAGTGTGGTTTATCTTCAGGACAAGATGAGGAACTAGATCTAGGCAATGAAATAAATAGATGAATAGAGAAGCTAACTAGCTGTTAGAATATAACAACTAGTGGTAAGATAAAAATTTATTATAATAATATTTTAACATTATTATCTATAATATTAATATTTAACATAATACTTATTTTGAGTAATAATATTATTTATAATATTAAAATTTTAATTTTAATAGTAATTGTACTTATAATAAATTTAGTTTGGTTCCCTTTCCTTTTTTTTCGTAAAATCATAATATTAAAAATTATTAATAATGGGTGATAAGTCAAACTAACAATTATATTCTGATGACTAGTTGTTTCTCTCTTCATCTATTTATTTCATTGCCTAGATATGGTTCCTCATCTTGTCCTGAAATTGAACCAAAACGCAACGAAATTGTCTCCTATATAATTTTACTAAAATATGTTGTCATAAATATTATGGATCACGGAAGTCTAAATTCAAAAATGATTAATTGTTGTTTTTTAATTTTTAAAATATTAATCTTCATTATTATTTAATGATTTTTATTGTTTATTAATTTTTAATGATATTATTGTTTAATGATATTTAATAATATTTCAATTTATTAATTTTAACTACATTATCATTATTATTATAATTATATACTAATTTTTATGTTATTGTGAAATTTTAATGGTAAATATATCAAAATTATTAAAAAATATGTGTTTTTTTATTTTAAGAAAGAAATATATATATATAATGATGATGATGACGGCTAACGTCTGTTGGGACGAAACATTGGTCTATCAGACCTAAAGAAACAAATTATTTATTTTGATTTAAGATTTTATTCCTATGCTCAAAAGGTTTCGAGAGAAGCCTCCCGAGCTCACTATAATTTTGACATTGTAAAAGGCTAGGAAGGTCAGTATTGTAACAAAGATTATAAAAGTGAGATGTAATGTGGTTGTACGCGGGGCACTCTAAAAGGAAGTGGTTTTCATCCTCAATGTTCCTATTCTCACATATATGGCAGATCCTTTCCATCCATGGTGTTTTAGGAACTACCCAACGACATGTTTCACTATGGAGCTCATGAGAATTCATTCTAATCTTTGCTATATTAATTTTCTTCTTTGAGCTAGTTAAAATAGAGAGATACTTTTGATCTTCTAGGGTGAGGTTGATGACCTTCTTATAATAACTTAATTTTCTTTTAGCCGCTAAATCTTTCTCACATCACTTTTTTTTTTGAACTTAGAAGTAACAATATCTTTAATGTTATTTATATTTTGCAATGCATCATTCTCGTTGATCTCCCAATAGTTTAACTAGGCCCTTCTGTCTTTATGCCACCCCTGATTGAGCCTTAGGTGGTTTTGGCTGGAATTTAAAGCTAACTTAGGAAATCTATGATCGTCTATGTTATTGAGTTTGTGTTTGTACAACAGAAACCTAATCATAGCTAGGCTCTCAATAGGGGAAAGATATGCTTCTATAAGGAGAATAGGATAGGGTGTATTACTTTTAATTTTTAGGTTATAAGTTATAAAATGCTTCTAGATTTGCTCAATCTTTCTCCATGATTCATTGGAGATACTGCAACCCAGAAATTCACAGCCATATAGGATAACATGAGTGACTAAAGTTTCAAAGAGGAACTTCTTTTTATCCCACATTACGAGGTTTGTTGTTTTACAATTCTTTCAAGACAAAAATAAGCTTTCTACCCCACATTAAAATTAAAAAAAAAATACATATATCTTTCAATAATTTTCACATAGTCACGAGCATTTTAAATTACATTTTCTTATATCAAAGATTGATTTTAAAGAAAATATCTTTGTTATTTTATGAATTTTTATAATTTTAATTATTTATAATAATTATATATAATTCTGATTTCTTCCAGGAAGATAAATTAGATTTATGTTCTATTATTTTAATCATAAAAATAAAATCTACTAAAATTTAGTAAATCACAACATTTATATTTATTAACCACCTATTAATCGTGGACATATTAACTTCAGAATTTATGCATATACAATGAATGGCTCCCATTTTTATTGTCAGTATTTTTTAATGCAACCCTACTATATTCACAGATCGGCGTTAAAATACTTTTTGCTTAGCACCATCTACAAATCATCGGTGATAGATCGGTGGGCTATGTTACAACGACAGGCCGCAATCGACCACATGGGGCAAAGGCGGGGATTTCGAAACGAAGGGACAAAAAATGCGTTTTTCTTTTTCCTAGTCGTAGATAACGTTTCAGACGAAACATATTCGCAGTATATCAAATCTCCACCATTAACTAAAAAATCAACGTGGATTCTCCTCCTGAAATTGAAATAAGATGCCTTTTCCCCATCCAAATGAACTTCTAAGATTTCCATTGAATATCACCTTACAAGTTGTATATTACCTACTAATTCCCGTGATATGGCATAATAAAATCATGGGTGACAGATCCATTGTCATTGGTTGAGGCTCGGCCTAACCTCTAAACCAATTCCGAGTCGGTCTTTCATGTCTCAATGAATCGAATCTCGACTCCGCGCCTCAGAACTGACTTATTAAGCCAGTAGAACTGACATGCAATTCTAGATTGAAGCGCTCTGTCGTAATACCCATCCTTATTTACTTCAGAAAGCACTTTCTTTTTTCTTATACACTTTTCTAAATAAGTATATAATGATTATAGTAATGTAATATCTGACCATGTTTTAACAAAATAATTATACCAATTTTAATATATATCACTATACCATTCTTAAAATTCACATTATAATTGTAGCTATAATTAATTATATAGATATATATATAATTATAATTATAATTAATTATATAGATATAATATTTAAATGAAATACTTAAGGTAAAGACAGTATAATATTTCCAAAACATGATATAAAAGTGAATATGTAAAATAGTAATGTTAAAGTTAACCTAATTTGTTTATATAATCTTAATGTTATGATTAAATTTATTTATTTATTTGAGTAATTAGTATAAGTATCCATTTAATAATATTGATTAGTTTAATTATGTTTGATTAAATTCCGTTTTTAGTTTTGATGATCATTATAATATTCTTGTTGGTATTTAATAACTGATTTAGTTAGGGTATTAGAAGTAAAGTGTTGTAGTGGTTAAAAAGTAAATAGTGAAAGTGTGTATAATATAGACAAGATTTGAAGTAGGCATTCCACGCCTTCTTATTTTTCAATATTGATAGAAAAAATTTGTGTATGGTATATATTATAGGTAAATACACAAAAATCTAATAAGACTCATTAATTTAAGAATCTTAAGCCAAACATTTATAATACAACTATACTAATTTTATTATACTTTATTTACATGTTACATCTATGTAGAGCTATTAAAACCAATGATATCTTTAATTCTTGATTAATTTGTTGAATCACATTAAGAGGTTTGGTGATTTTAATTTCATAAAAAAGTGTCTTATAAAAAAAATGAACTCCAATGCTTAAGAAATATTTCATAGTTCTAATTCATCAATTTTCTTTTATTAATCAATTTAGTTACATTTTAACATCATATTTAATAATCATATAAAGATTTGCTAATTCTAATTAATCATTTTTCTCTTATTACTCAATTCAATTATAATTCAACATCACATATAATAATTATTTTCTTTATTTTAAATAGAATAATTATGCATATTTAAAAAATTAATACAAATATGATTTGTCCAAAACCACATGATAAATTACACCATTAAACCATAAAAATGACATCACACTATAACTTCTTTTATACATTAAGTTGTTTATATATTCTCAAAGTATTGTAATAAATAATAGTCATAAAAATAAGTGCTATGGTATAAGATAAAATTGCTATTATATAAGATAAAATTGTATCCACTATATTAATAATTCATTTACATTAACTTAACTAATTTCTTCAAATATACATAACTAATTTCTTGAAATATACATTGTATATGGAAATTTCCTTAAAACAATGCAAATAAATTGTTTTTTATTTGAAACAAAAGTCATTATTCATTCAATTATATAAATATATATGGAGAGTTGTAATCTATCTTAGAATAAAAGTTTTATATTTCTCATTTTTTACAATAGACAATTTTATATTTCTCATTTTTTACAATATACAATTTTATATTTCTCATTTTTTACTATATACAAAAATTATAAATGGTTTACATCTAACAATTTGAAAATATTCCTAGTCATATATATGATCGATCGAATGGTTGAAATCATAGTATTATTAATTACTTTTGAATTTCAAACTTCCCCTGTGGATTAGATTTACAAATTTTCACGATGAGGGAGAAATGAATTCGAAACAAAACTTATAAAACATACACTGAAACGTGGATTGAATTCTGAAACATAGGCTTAGGCTTGTCGATATTATGGAATGTATGGCTATTTAGATTGTTAGAGACCGGTTGTATGTTAGCTACCTTAGCTGAATCAATGACAGTGTTCCCGCGAGATATGTGTAGGCTTTCGTGAACTAGCATACTCATAAACATGGCTTCATCAGGCTCTCAGTAAAAAATTTCTTTGTTTCCCCATGTTTGTTGGCTCAGTAGAAACACGTGATCTTTTCATTGCCTTGCGGTAAAGGATTAAAATGTTAATGCTGGGATGCAATAGAGTTCACCATTGAGCTCACTTGAATCTGTTGTTAAATTTGGCTACGCTATTCATGTTAACAACAAAAGCCAGAAAAAAAGACCAGTTAGAGAAAGCCTAGAGCCATTTGTATAGGAAGAAGAGTATATTATTATCGAGCTAATTGAGATTCCATGGATATCAAATTTGTTGCATAATCTAGATTGGTGGAACTGCGTAATCCAGATTAGTAGAACGGTTGCTAAATCCGTTTTGCTTAGATTTCTATTTACTTCGATTTCCTTTCAAATTTGCTTTCTTAAAGTTTCATTAGATTTGTGTTTTGCGGAGTTAAATTTCCCCAGTTCTAATTATCCCATCATCACATAGAATATTATATGCCCATAGATCGACCCCAGTAATGTTCAGCATGAACAACATCAACAAATGTCATGAACAAATATAAGACAAAACAAATCCAACCAGCTTGATTAACAGAAGCATTACAAAATAATAATGGGAGTAGCTCGTGGGCTGCTATATCTTCGTTAGGATTTTGGATTGTGCATTATTAATCTTGATGTTAAGGCAAGAAATGTCTCATTAGAGGAGTTAAACCCTAAGACAAAAAAACTAACCTAAGACGTTTTCCTCAAGGCCAAACGTACATCAAGACAAGATTTCTTGGAATGTAGTAAGATTTTAATACAATAATTACTCTCACCTGCTGTCAACACACATGTTTTACATGACGTTGTTTTGATTTCAATAGGATTCACATTGTTGTAATCGTTATTTATGCCAAATTTTTTAGTTGGAAAGGGATTTTACATTCTCGGTTAATATTTTTTATACTCTAGAGATTTCCGATCTTGGTTACAACGATTCTTCCTCTGCAAATAACTTCTCATCTCCCATTTCTAAATATTTTTCTGAATTTATGATATTCGACATTGAACTTTGTAGATGTAGCAGTTATACGTCACCAGAGTGTATTATGTTTGGGTATCTGTAAAAACCGATGTCTATAGTTTTGGCATTCTTCTTGTGGAAATTGTCCCAGAAAGAAAGAACACACAGTACAATTTATCTCCTGAAATTCAAATATGTTTATGACGGATGAGATAAAATTTCCATTCTATTCCTAGTTGAGAACATCTACCATTAAGTTAAGACAATGTTATTTTGTTCATCAATAAAACATTTAGCTAAGTGCACTATCACTGTTTCCACTGATGATGTTGTGGTGGTCTTCACCGTGTATACTTTTTATGAAGGTATGAATGTTATATAAAGCGAATATCACGGGGATAATTTATCGAGCCACTATTGAAATCTGTGATGAAATTATTAACAATATTATCAGATCTATAAAACCATTAAAATTGGAAACCCTGTAATGAGTAGGACTTTCTCGCCCTTGTTAGGTCAGGCTCATATTGGGATAAAATAAATCACAGAATATCATGCCTGTGGATAGCTGTAAATGTACATGATTAGTTTCCAATAAAGAGCACAATGTTTAACATAAGTATTGTAAAAGTTGAATAATGCATGAATTATTATGTATGTTGGACTCAACAATGTTATCAATTTAATGAGAACTTGATCTAGTTTTTTTTTGAGGTTGCATCAAATCACAATTTTTGTTTTGATTTTGGAAATTGGTAATGCAGCATTACAACTTTTTCATTTCAAGGTTAAAATTTCAACATTTTTTAACTATCACATTAAACACTAAATATCATGATTACAAAAGTCATGGAAAACGAGATTGAAATGCAAAATTGATGATGCAAGATCACTTTTTCTTATTATTCTTCTTCTTAAAAGTTAAAATTCGAACATTTTTCAATCATGACATCAAAGACCAAATACCATCACTATAAAAGACCTAAGAGAACATGTTGAAATGAAAAAGTGATGATGTAGTATTACCCATTTTTTATGGTTAAAATTCAAACATTTTTTCAAATATCATGACAATAAAAAACCTTAAAACTTAACACTTAAAGCTTGACTACCTCCTCCTCCTCCTTTTTTCCTTTTATTTTGTACTTTTCAACTATTTTTCAAATTTGTCTAACTAATCATTTATTTTATTTTTAAAGTAAAGTTACTCAATGGTTTGACATTGTATATATATATATATATATATATATATATATATATATATATATATATATATGTATAGATATATCGATATATCATTACATAATTTTTGTTTAATTATTAATTATTTATTTTTTTATAATTTATATTAAGATAATTGAAAAAAAATTGTACATAAAAATTATTTTAAAGAAAAATCAATTTAAAAAAATTATTTAAAAATAAAAATACTATTAAATTTTTATTTTTATTTTAATAAAGGACAACAAAATATTAGAATGGAAAATTAAAAAAAAAAAAAAAAACATATTAATTTTACATTCAAAAATTCAAAAACAATCATTTAAAAAATCATAAAATTAAATATATATATATATATATATATATATATATATATATATATAAAACCTTTCCATTACAATGAATATAAATAAACTTAACAAATGATTTAATTCATCTAAATGATAACTCTATTATAATTAAAAGTATATTTTTTTATATGTATATGTATACATGAAAATTGGCCTAATATCTTTTGGAAATGTCATTATATGCACACAGGATGGTTATTAGTCCCTGCTTTTGGCATTGCAGGGGCTCTAGCAATCGCTAGAGCGTTGATGATCAATTATTTGTTCTTTTGACCAAATATTTCTTTGCTTTGCCAAAATTTATCCAAATTTTTGGATGACAATTTAGCTTCATGAAAAATTTACCCAAGGTTTTGTTTCGACCTCTTATTGGAAACTTCATGTGTATCAAGGGAACAATACATATGCAAGGTTTTTCTTATGCAATGTTTGAAAGGAACTAAAATATTTCAAAAATAGTATCCTAACTTTCTATATCAAACACTTCAAGTAATGCGAATTTTGAAGAGCATTAAATATAAAACATTAAATGTTTGAATGTTTGCAATCTATTTTATTAGATTAGTATGGTAACAATGCTGCTTTTTATAGCTTACCATTTTTTCATAGCTTGCGATTTGTTCTGGTGATAGCTTTAGCCAAGCCACTTGGCAATATCTCCAGCCGCCTGTGACCTTTAGTTTCCACCGCAAAGACGTTGGTTCTTACCATATAAGGAAAAAAATCGCACTCGATAGGTTAGAAGATAGAACAGTCACCTTTGTAGGTGCTTGACGAGTAGTTTGACGATTAACCCTGCCATAGTGCAACTATGACCCTGCTTGGGGAGAAGGCTTTATACCCTTCAGATAGAGACAACTCTAATAAGGAGAAGAACACTGCAGATTGAGAAGGTTTTGAACCCTACAGATAGAGAAGGTTTTATCACATGGAAGAAGCCAACAATGGTTCTATTAGGTGGAAAAAGCCAACAAGAACCCTACCACTTCAATGCCCATAACATAGAGAACTGTCAATTCTATAAGCATTTTACGACTATAAATTCTGCAAGCATTCGAGGAGAGGAGTAGTTATAAAGAAGCTCTTTCCGGTAGAATAAGTCAACAATGAACTTGAAGATGGGAAAAAAATAATTTATTCATTTAAATTGGGTGACGGAAACTTACCAGGATAGGAAGAATAGGCATATTTAACCTCCATGCTAGTGTTCTTCTGCTTACTTGCCAGTATATGATGCAAGCATGGTCACAAAAAATAAATGGGCCCGCTAACTTGATGTTGATTCCATAGATTTGGTACTATGTTCATTAAACTACTAAGCAACTATCATCCTACACAGGTTTGAAGCAAGTCGGTTTCCAAGGGGAATTTTGGTAAATTTTGGTACTCCTTTCTATTAAATACGCTTGACAACAATTTACATTCTGCTATTTTTTCAATATTCTCTTGGCCTCTACCAAGCTTAATAATAATGCTACCAATTCAAAATCCTTTTCCATTGTATTTATGTAAATGCACCCCCATCAAAGGTCACCTTGGTCAATATGTTGGTGCCCACAATGAATTTAATGTAAATTGGCAATGGTGCCCAGAGTTCCCTCGTGTTAATTTCCATGGCATAAACTATGTAGATCAGGTAGAATGTCATCATGATCTCAACTTCTAGAGCATTTCCCACCCCCACCCTAGAAGACAATGAAAGAAACCCCACCCTAGAAGACAACGAAAACAAATTGATGCTTTGCATCTAGTCAACAAGATTTGCTTATAATATTTCCAGTCATACAAAGTAAAAAGGAACCGAACAAGTGGAGAAATGGCTTACCGCACTGTCCATGTTGGTGGTGGTATACTTGAGAATCCCATAGGAAACTACAGTGACGAGAATCGAAGCAATCCAGTAAAAATAAATTTTGAAAACAGTCCTTAAAGGTGTGATGTGCCCTCCAACTAGGGGACCTAGTCCCCTAAAGGTCTCCCTCAGGTCTGATTTTTAACTAGACAGTTGACGATCTCCCTCATGTCCCATTTTAAGTTGACAACCTCTGAGTCTCAACTACCTCCTCTATATTAACACTACTTGTGCTGTTGCTAGTCTTATATTTTGCAAAAATATGTAGTGGCTTAGCCTAGCCACCTTGATACCTTGTTCATACATTGCATCCATTAATATCATCTATTGATACACTGCAGCCATTAATATCACCTCTAAGGGCATGTATTGGTTCAAAGACTTCTTAAAAATTTGATGTGACCTCCAGTCAGTCCCCCTCAGGTCTCCCTCAGCTCTGCTTTTTAAATGGATAGTCGAAGGTCTCCCTCAAGTCCGATTTTAGGTTGAAAACCTTAGAGTCTCAGTTGCCTCCTCTATATTGACATTGTTTTTCTTGTTGCTAACCTTTTATTTTAGGGAAAATCTGAAGTGGCCTAGTCTAGCATTCTTGATACCTTATTGATATATAGCAACCATTAATATCACCTATAAGGGTCTGTATTTGTTACAACTTTCAGTCTATCAGCCATGATTGTCACGAATATTTTAGAGATTATCGTTCTCCATGTGGACCTTTGTGTGAGAGAGATTATCATTCTTCATGTGGACCTTCGTGTGGGAAGGAAAGGAAGGTAGATAATACATGCAATAGTAGAAGTCATCCATATTCTTGTCTTGGGCCAAGTCATCCATCATCTTATCCTGGACCAATTCAAAGGTAGATGCCAAGATGGCGATAGATGGAATGTGCATGCCCTCCCTAATGTAACCTCCAACCCGTCGCCCTCAGGTCTTCGTTAGCTCTAATTTTCAAATGGATAGTCAAAGGTCTCCCTCAAGTCTGATTCTAACTTGAAAACCTAAGAGTCTCGGTTGACTCCTCTATTCTGAAATTTTTTTTGTTGTTGCTAACCCTTTATTTTAAGGAAAATAGGAAGTGGCTTAGTCTAGCCTCTTGATACCTTATTGATACGTAGCAGTCATTAATATCACCTCTAAGGGCCTGTATTTGTTACAACTTTCAATCCAACAACCATGATTGTCACGAAAATTTTAGAGATGGGCCAAGTCATTCATCATCTTGTCTTGGGCCAATTCAAAGGTAGATGCCAAGATGGGGATAGATGGAATGTGCATTCCCTCACTATTGTGAGGGTATCCAGGTAGTGGAGAACACATGTTTTACATGAAAGAGGGGGACCACATGGTAAGATTCATGTTGAGTGGTCACTACTAAAAAAATGAAAGTGTTTATTTAATTTAGTTCAATGAAAGTGTTTATTTAATTTAGTTCTCAAAGTTGGTTCAAGAAACATGATGATGGGTATTTCTAGTAATACCTTGTGGGATATTACTTCTTTGAATGCTACATCGGTTACATCGGCTATCGAGAATGCCTTGGGGATCACATCATATTCCTTTTAGATAAGCAACTAGGAAATCGGGTGGTTTTTCTCAAGGACACATCTTATCATTATCTATTTCTAGGGCTTAGAAAGGTATTCATTTTGATCCTTCTTCGAATATCCATTCCTCTGGTAGCAGGGTAGTCATTTTGATCCTTCTCTAAATATTCATTCATCTTCACAGTCAGATGTGCTTATTTTGTAGATTATGGAAAGGTCCATAGAATCTTAGGGTGCAGGGGTACGCATTTAACATAGCAGAGATGAGGAATGTTGTCTATCAAAAGGATGATTTGGGTGCAGGTACTTTCTGAAATTCTCTTACATTTTAGATTTTCTAACATTTGATTCTTTTCAAATATTCCCTTCCATTTTTAAATAGAATAGACCCTTTGACCATGCTAACCTCTAAGATATTGATACTCACCTCATTCTCTAAGGTCATCTGACGGTGTGTAGAGCATCTAAGCCCAGCCCTGCCCTAACATCGAGCATACAATCATCTATGATTTGTTTTCCAATATGATCTTCCATGCTTTCCATTGGTAAACAAATAACCAACCACTTTCAACCCTTTATTGAGCCACCTTGACTAATAACATGAGAGTCTCGATATAGCCCTAATAGATGAAAGGGAAAAAAGAAAATAGAATAACCCATTATACTCCACTCGTCAACTCTGTCCATTTTTTCCAAACTTTTTTTCCACTCGTAGACTTTGTCTGGATTTATTCCAAACAATTTTTTTGGTTATGCCTGACCCTCCTAACAAGATAAGATAGGTAGGCCGAAGATAACATATGGAGGTATCTATTCGGGATGGCCCACTTCCTCTTATCGGGATGGCCCTAGACCATTGCTTTCTTACCTAAGCAGAAGTAGAACAGCTCTAGCAAATAGAAAGGAGTATAAGGCCATAAGACTGATGGAAGTACAACTAGTTCAGATAAGATAATAAGTAGCTAGTAAAGTTGCTCACTCACTATCCAAGACCAAGGAAGGTTACTTTTGCTAGGGGTGAATTTGCTTCTAGAACCAAGTAAACCACTTCTAGTTATGAAGCAACTGGGTATGGAACTAATGGGGTTATGGCTATCCAATAATGTACACTATATCTCAATCTTGAAAAGGCTTTCTAATAAAGAAGACACCATGTTTACCAAGTAGCTTTCCCACCTCTTACACCAGGTTGACATAACAAGATTTCCCATTTATATAGATATATATTTTCCACATATCATATGCCATGTTAATAGATATGGATTTACCAGTCGCTTACCTCAAGAACCAATAGCAATGCTAGTGGTCAGTCCTACGTAGTCCATCAAGTGCAGCGTGAACCTTTTGTTATCTCAGTGCTCTCCTCCTAGTCATGCTTCCAACGATATGATTGCTCTTATTATAGGTTATCTATCTATTGTATTGATTGTTTAATTGTTGCAATTTGCTTCATTTGGTTTTGATGCCTGTTGTTCTTGCCTTTTTTTCTTTTTATTATTTTTGTCAAAGATTTTAGGGCATCCTCGTAGAAGCTTCATAGTTGTGCTTGCTGCATCCATATCCAATAATTTCTTTTACAAGTGAAAATAGCCACAGTGGTGCACCTCTAGTTTAGAAAAATTTCACTCTTGCTTTGGCATTAAAATTGGATATTTGGGTACAAGTGAAAAGGAGATATTCATTTTCATATGTCCTTTTTGAATGTAGAATTTCAAATAATATGTGGTCTACCAATCAATTGCAGCTGACAGTAAGGGACATAATATACATAGAGGAAAACGATGGTGCAATTAAAATGGTAGAAAGAAGTGATGAATTTACCATGGGATTTGATATTGAAGCAGAAGAATATGTTCCATTAACAAAAAATGAAGTCCACGTGAAGAAAGAGATAGTTCAGTTGCATTTTTATCTTGTATATGCATTTTTAAATTAGCTACTTTTTATTTACGATACAAATATGGGTAGTAGTTCTCACAGTGTGACTTTAAAAGTTCAATGAATGAATGAATCTTGTGCAATTTCCAGTTACTACTCATTGACAAAATATAATTCAGTTGAATTTCTCTAAAGATAGGAGGGATTTTCGTCAAGTCATGTAGCATATTATCAATGGAAATTGCATAGATGCTAATAGTCTAAATAGTTGCTGAATATAGTAGACATTCATTTTAACATATATGGAGTTGATTTTTATTACTTTGTTTATTATTTTGAACATATGTAGTAGAAATAGTGAAGAAAGTATATGGGCACTTGGAAGGTAGATGACATATTACTAGAAGAAGGATTGTAGCAAATAAAGTTTTTAAAGAAAGTCCATACTTCGCTATATGAAGTTAGAATTTATTAAATTCCAGAAAGATATGTTATTTCAAGCACATTCATTATATTAGGCATTATTATTGATGTATCGTAGGTCAGAGTCGATACCAAAATTATTTTGCGTCCATTAACAAGGTGAGACAGGTTGCAGTAAATGACTAGGTATGGAAATATAAGGCACCATAAATGAATAATTGTGGAAATACAAGGCACCATTGTCGTAATGTCAACTTCCAAGTGCCTCTTCTTGGGTTGTGCTTCCTTCTTCTTAGTGCTTTCCAATCTTGTCGAGCTGTGTTGAGGTTATTATTTTCGTATTTCTCTTACTCTTATCATGAAAATTCCATGCACAAAGTCCTCAAGACCTTGTCCTGTTCTGTGCTCAGACACTAATCTAGGAACTCCCATGAATAAATTCCAGCTTCCCTTTCTGTAATTTTACCCTAGCCATATATCTTTTCACGATACTTGTGCAGTGGACCCATATTGATTTTCACCCATATTGATTTTCACGACACTTGTGAAGTGGACTAGATCATACCTCATATAGATACCTCTTTATATAGGTCTGAAATGATCTCGATTTTTCTTATCAGCTACTTTCCCTTTGTTACTAGATATGAAAATTTTTAGTTTCTGAAAATCACACCACTTATAACACAATATTAATATCTGTGTGATGTAGAATTCCTACAATAATTCTAATAACCTAATGAGCTTTTTTGTTTTAACTTGAAAAAAATTGGCTTTGTTGTCCATTTTGTTCCAAAAGTGCATTGCTTTCTTATTTCAGGAGGGATAGTGTGATAGTCAAGGAACCCTTGAATAAGTTCACGCAAAATGGAAAATGAGACAAGAAGGTGAAATCACATGTGAGAGGAGCCATTGCTTATGCTCTTTCCCATCAAGTACCCATCTATGTTCAACGTAGATAAGTCACTTGAAAATTCATTTATACATGTCCTTGAATGGATGCTTTATTTCTGGCAGATTTTAATTATTATCATTGAATCCTCTACACAAGACCTCAGATGTAGATGTCAATTTTACATTTAGATGTAGATGTCAGGTTTACATTTTGAGATTTTATATGCTTATAACTTTTATGTGTGTATTATTAAACATCTTTACTATAACTTTTATAGTAATCATTCTAGCAAAATCATGGCATGCATCCATGTATATAGGTCCCATCGTTCGTGATGGAGTGAGTGAAATTTCTTTAGCTATATTTCTCATTCTTATGTAGATGAAAGGTAATGCTCAGTGCCATTCATGCTAAGTTGAGAGCATCAATGCTCTAACAATTGCCTTGTATCTACGTGTAGGGTATATTTAGTTAAATAAATTAGTAAACAGAACTCCAGTTATTGACAAAACTCAAATCAAATTATTGACAAAACTCAACTCCAATGGTTAACAAAACTCTCTATACAATTTTAATACTACAAATTGCTTCACGGCACTGAGACTACATGTCAGCAGCAGCAGGGACTACCACTACGCCAGTTGCCCTTGTTATTGTAGAAATGTTGTAATATTGTGGAAATTTCTTTGGAAGCAATTAAATATATTGGAGATTCACGAAGCGAATACTATTTGCAACACTGTAAATTATAGTCACATGTTGAGATTTGATCTGACTACAGAGTGGATAGGAAGAAAACCGACAATGACAATAAGTTTTTAGTAAGAAGAACTTAACGGTAATGGGTGAGTTATAGACATATGGAAATATAGTTGGTAATGGAGGTATGATGAACAATAAAATATTTTATTTTATTTTTTTTCATTTGGTTTATATTTCATTATTTATTAGCACGATCAAATCAGTAAATGTGGTTGATATAAGTGGAAGACGTATACAAATCACATATACAACTAGGTAAATGTGATTAATATCACCAAATAAATATATTTATGATTACCATTATTCAATGATATTACTACTATTATTAATTAATATTATTATTTTTTTTCCCCTAAGGAAAATGTCGTAATTTCTATTAATAAAAGGAAATTACATTTTGTAGATGCTGGTCGCATATTCATATTAGGCCAATGGCCTGTCTGTATACAAAAAAGCCTGAAAGAGCTGGATCTCCACGCAGGGAGTCATATAGTTGGTTGTCTATAACACCCACAGTTTTTTACAAAAATACTGCTCTGCTCTAAGAGCACTGATATAGGCCGTTACAGAAACTAGAAATATACAGTATAAGTCCATGTATCAAAATTGTCGAAAATAGCTGTGACTGTTTATAGGCGGGTCAATGACCCGTTCTATTGAGGTCCACAAAAGGCCTGTGATAGTATTGATGGAAGGTTCCATCAATCGTCTCCTGGATCAACCATTGATCTAGATGGCTGTGCGCTGCTTCTTTGGAAAGTTGGTCCGCTTCTGTATTCTGTTCCCTGTATATATGACGATAGACAAAGGATTCAAAAGATGTTGTCAGTCTTTTGGCTTCATCCAGTATGTGTCTCAAAGAATATGCATAACAATGAGATGCAGAATTTAGCCAATTGCAAACAATCTGTGAGTCTCCAAACAATTGCAGGTGTCTGCATTGTTTTTGGTGTGCAAAGTGAATGATGTGTTTTGTTGTGCTTAATTCAGCGAAATTGTTTGTGCCATTTTCAAGTTTGATCTGGATCTTGTAGTAGTGCGATTCATTGATGTATAATACAGCTCCACCACCACAGCCCACGTCTTGTGCGGATCCATCGAAGAAGGCCCAGGGCTTTGACTTATCTATAGCAATGGGATTGATAGTGCGGGGTGGGGGATTGGAGACTGTTTCAGGAAGCAGATTGTAGTCTGCTATAGTATGATTCAGGATTGTAGGCCAATGGGGAGCTTTATTGTTGAAGATGATATGATTTCGAGCTATCCAGGTAGCCCTGCATACCAGGAGCGGCATGTTGATGGTCTTCCCTGAGTGTTCTCGAATCCAAAAGCTCCAAGCCTCCTGGATGTTCGCACCATGCCACGCTATAAGGGAGGTATAATATGATGTTATTCTGTGCCAGAAGTCTCTAGTGACTGAACAGTGTAAGAAGAGGTGATCCGTGCTCTCCTCGTCGTTACAACAGAGGTGACATCTGTATGGCCCGTGGAAAGATCTTTTCAAGAGATTTTTTCTGGTGGGAACCTTATCAAATATGATGTTCCACATTAATAATCGGCAATGGGGGGCAGCTTGAAGCTTCCATAAATTTTTCCAGAGAGGGAGGATATTCGGGGGCATATGTGGTTCCATTAATTTCAGGTACCCCATTTTGGGAGAGTACAATCCATGTTTTGCAATGGCCCAAATGAGCTCGTCTGGTCCATCAGTCAGTCTGATGTGAGCCTGGGTGAGAGCGTCGGTGAAGTAACCCCATTCGTCCCGCCATTGCTCAGGAATACCCAGTGTCTCGGATGAAAGCCAAGCCTGTTGTAGGAAAGTGGAGTTTTCACCGTCTCCAATTTGATTGATATGTGTGATGCCTCTGCTATGTAGATATCTGATGAGGCCTTCCGAAAGTCTGTGTATGTTACCACACCCGACCCATGGGTCCTTCCCTATTCTAACGTTTTGCCCACTCTTGATGCGTCAGGTAATGCCCTCCCTCAAAAGAGGAAGGGAGCGCAACACTACCTTCCAAATGTTGGATATATTATGCCCAGGCTCTTGATGCTGTCAGAACCAGTCCATAAGATGTGCAGGTCTGATGCATTTTGCTTGGGCGACACGGGACCAAAGGCTGTCAGAGGTCAGTAGCTGCCATCCGAGTTTTGCTGCTAGAGCTTTTGCAAAGAGATCAAGCCTTTTGATGCCCCAGCCTCCCCAACATTTTGGCCTAGCAATAGTGTCCCATTTCACCCATGCGAAAATCTTCCCAGGGTGCTTTCCTTTCCATAGAAATCTAGAGCATATACTCTTAATTCTGTTCAGTACGCCACGTGGTATCCAAGAAAGGGTCATCCAGTGGACTGGCGTAGCTTCAATGACTACTTGAATGAGAATCAGCCGACCCGCTCGAGAGAGGTATTTGTGATACCATACCTGAAGTCATTTTTCCACCTTGGCTATCAGCCAAGTCCAGTCAGCAATTTTGTAGCCAAGAGGTTTTAGTCTGTACCCCAAATATTTGATACCGTCAGCAAGGGTAGATGAGGTAAAGGGGAAGCGATGTGTAGCATAAGCAACTTCATGTCTAGTGCAACCAACCGTTGTGATAGTGGATTTACTATCATTAACCATCATCCCCGTTGCTTGCTGAAATAGGAGAAAATTATTGTGCAGGGCAGTGACATCTCCTATGCCTCTATTTAGGAATATGAGGATATCATCCACAAACAGTAGATGCATGAGGAAAAAATTATCGGATATGTTAATTCCAGTAATCTGATTCCTATCCCTGGAGGCAATGATAAGCCTGCTTAGCCCTTCCATGACTAGAAGGAAGAGGAGAGGGGAAAGAGGGCAGCCCTGCCTGAGCCCTCTTTCCGATGTGAAGAAAGGAGTGGCTTCCCCGTTGAGGAGAACACTATAAGGCACATCCGTAATACAGCTCATGACCCATTTAGTGAAGTGGTATGGAAAGCCGAGGTGTGTCAGAAGCAATCTGATGTAGAGCCAATTGACTCTATCAAAAGCTTTGGATAGGTCCACCTTCAAAATCATTCCTTTTTGCTTTTTAGTGTGGAGGGTATGAAGGAGTTCCTGAGCAGTAGCTATGGCTTCATGGATCTGACGGTGGTTTAGGAAAGCAAATTGTTCTGATGAAATGTGGCGAGATAATATAGGCTTCAGACGGTTGGCAATGATTTTAGCAACAATTTTGTATAGACAATTGCAGAGAGATATGGGTCTGAAGTCATTGAATGATGCAGGGTGGTCGGCTTTAGGGATGAGGGCGATGAAGGTAGATTTTAGGGCCGAGGAAACTCTACCGTCCTGCCTGCATATCTCGATGACTTTCAGGAGATCATTTGCCAGGATGTCAAAGAAAGCGATATAGAACTCAATGGACCAACCATCCGGGCCAGGGCTCTTATCTTTCTTAAACCATTTAATGGTCGCTTCTAGTTCCTCCATGGTCACTTCCTGAGTGAGGTCGTCATGATCCTCTTGAGAGACGAATCTGGGGAATTTCTCGGCCACCCTCATGATTTCGAGGATGTTGGCCTCCCTGGGTGCCTTGAAGATGCTTTTGAAATGATCAGTCGCTAGCTTTGCCAGGTGCCTCTGAGATGTAACGATATGTTCCTGATCATCCTTTAATTCCCAGATTGTGTTAATGGCCTTCCTCCCGTTAGCAAAATTGTGGTAGAATTTGGTGTTGTCATCCCCTGCTGTGAGCCATATGGCTCTGCTTCTCAGCCTCCAACTTTCTTCTCTTTCTTTCAGGATCTGTGACCATTTGGCAATGAGAGAAGTGTATAGATCCTTGCTTTCCTGAGAAGGGAAGATGCCTCCTTCATCTTCCTCATGTGTTGCGATGATCCTTTCAGCCTCGCTCAATGTGTGGTCATCACGGAGACGCTTCTGGTGGGCCCAGAGCTTAGAAATTCTTTTGAGCTCCGATAATTTCCTGGTGAAGCCTTCAATAAGGTTTTCACCGTCTCTGATGGGGTTATTCTGCCAATACTCGGTGACCATCTAGGCGTAGGATGGGTCCTGTAACCAGGAGGAGTTAAACTTGAAAGGGCTCTTAATTTTGTTGTGGATGTCGGAGATCTCCAGATAGATTGGACGATGATCCGAGATGCCCCCTGATCCAATCCATTGTCTGATGTGAGCAATTCTATTCTGTAGGAATTCTTTAATCAGGAATCTGTCAAGTCTCCTGGCTAAGCTCTGATCACCGCATCGATTGTTTGTCCAGGTGTGTTGAAGTTTTGCCATAGGAGTGTCTATCTAGTGGTGATCTTCCAGCAGAGTAGATATTGTTTCCGAAAAAGGGTCCACCCTGGCTGCATGTCCCCAGGATTCACAGAAACCCATGGTGAAGTTAAGGTCTCCTCCCAATATGATGTTATCTTCGCGTAATAGGGCTGATCCCAGAAGGGAGCTCCAGAAGGTTTCCCTGTCAGTGCATGGGCCATATACATTGATGAGGCGAAGGTCTAATTCCATGGAGCGAACGTATGCATCTATACCAATATACCCTCGACCACCCCAAGTATTCTTAAGCCTCAGCGCTTTATTATTGATACCTATAGCCAATCCGCCAGATCTCCCGGAGGCATCTAAAGCGAAGAAGGTCCAGTTGGGTAACCAGGTTTTAAAAATAGGCATAAGAGTATCAGCAGGACAAAGAGTCTCTTGCAGAAAAATGATATCCAATTGCGCGAGGGAGAGTAATCTCCTGAGTGCTAGTTTTTTGGGGTTACTAGCAAACCCTCTGCAGTTATAGGATAGAATCTTCATGGCGGATGGGAGGCTGGGCTTTTCTGTGCTCTAAGGGCCCTAAAGATGGTCTGTTGTCGTCCAATGGCAACTTCAGCATCTGCAGTATGTCTAGCTTTCGATATGCGAGATGGCCTGCCCCGAGAGTGTTTGAGAGGGGCAGGCACAGAATCCAGGGCAAGTCCAATAACATCCGGACCTCTGTCTTTAGATCTGGGGCGGAGGGAGTATCTCGGGGGAGCAGGGGAAGATGGGGCCGGGAGCACATCAGAAGTAGTAGGGGGAAGAGTCGGCGAGCATGGGGAGGAGACCAGTGGGGGGGGAGGGATAGTGCAGATAAGTGAGGGAGGGAAAGGAGCGGTGGATGATATAAAGGATGAAGTAAGTGCAGTATGAGGGGGAGGGTGCAAGTAATGCAGTTATACAGATGCAAAAACATGATGATCAATCAGAGGCGATAATATGAAAGATGAAGATGGGACAGACATACCCGGCATATCGTCCCCCATCGGAGCAGTGACTGCGGGAGCTGAGGCAGACGATGTGCGGGTCCGGACCCCAGTCGAGGAACTCGGAGGATCTGGAGGAGATCCATCAACCTGCCACTGAGTGTCCCCGGGCTCCCCTGTTAGTGGATGAGCAGGTGATGGGGGGGGTCTAGCCGGTGTATCTTCATGGTCTTGTACCATTCCTTTACGGAGAAGAGGGCAATCCCGATAAAGATGCCCAACTTTGTGGCATCTGCGGCATCTGTATGGGATCCCTTCGTAATCAATGATCTGCCTCCTGGATGAGTCCCTCCACTGTATCGTGATGTATTCCTGTAGACCTCCCCTAGTGTCCAGGTTGATGAGAAGGCGCACGTAAGCCATCGTGCCCGTGTGAAGATACGACTTGTCATAGTCCATGAAGCCGCCAATGGCGTTTCCAATTCTCCTGAATATGTCTTCTGACCAGTACTGCAGGGGAAGACCGGGAAGCCTGATCCATACAGGTCCTATCCCAATCTGCTCAGTTGTCGGGTCGAATAAAGGGGTCCATCGTTTGAGAAGGACCGGGGCATGTTCGAAGTGCCAAAACGAGGATAGGACCCAATTTGTGTGGTCGGCATGAGCAAATCTAAATGCGAACCATCCTCTCACAAAGGTTTGCATGAAGGGGATGTCAACCAGATGATGGCCCCAAACTTCAGTAGCCCAGGTCTTCAGTCGAGCTGCCGAGTAATTCTTGCCTCTGATGCGACCCACAAGGACTCTGTCTGCAAAATCCATGATCTCACCCCACTGTATGTCCTCTTCAAGCCTGAGAAAAGTATCCTCCGCCCTGGATTTGAAACATCGATACTTCTTTTTGTGACCAGATCTCGATGGGGGGTTTGATACTGGGTCGGGGCCGAAACCCTGGGGTGGAGGAACGCTAGATGCGGGGGGCAGGGGGTTGTTACCGGTGGAGGAGAGAGGTCCAGAGAGTGGCGGGATGCCGGTGAAGCTACCAGATAGAGCACCGGCAGATGAGGAGGCGGTTAAGGGGGGAGCGGAAGGCTGAGTGACATTAGTTGACCAGGGTACCGAGGTATGAAAAGGGGCAGAACTAGGGTTAGGGTTTATATAGCCTGCCACAAAACTGAGGGTGGCCGGAGAGTGAGGAGGTGTAGACAAGGCCGGCCAGGTGGGGGGGGAATCCGGGAGAATCACGGGATAGTGACGCGGCGACAACCCAGCGGAAAATGAAACCAAATTTTCCGGGATATCTATTTGAAGCATACCTTGTGATGTGGAGTAGGGTATACGCCAGATGGAGACGCCCTCCAGCGGGTCCTCAGAGTAGTTGACAGCATCCTGATCCTCCATATTGACAGTGACAAACCTCGGAACAACGGACACCTCGGTTGCAGTTAACCGCAGAGAAGTTAGGGTTAGGGCAGTACCTGCCGTAACGGTTAATGGCGATCCGGTAATGATAGCGGAGGAGGCGGTAGGTAGACAAGGGTACAGGGGGAAGACTGAGCCCAAATGCTACCTAGTAAGTGAACGACGACCGGGGAATGATGAGAGTAACCGGGTGGGTATTCATTCGCAAACCACAGCAGTGTAAACAGAAACCCTTATTATTTAACCGAAACCGCCGCGGTCCATTTCCGCAGAGCTGATTATTAATTAATATTATTATTATTTTTATTGTTAAATAAATTTAATAGCATTATTAGTTAATTCATTTTTACATTATTCATTTTTAATTAATACATTAAATAATTTATTGAATAAATTAATTAATTCATTAATAATAAAATATCATTCATAAATAATAATAATAAGTGACTAATTATTATTAATTATTAATAATGTTTTATTAATATAGATATTGTTAATTAAATAAATATGTATTAATACAAAAATTACATACAAAAATTCTTAATTATATATATATATATATATATATATATACATATATTGAATTAGTTAAATAATTCATTTTTATTTCATTCATTAAGTAAATCTTAGAGTAAACATTAATGGAGTATTAGAGTTTCTGAATACTCTGATATAATCTACTACTGATAACAGAGTCAAAATCAGTATGGAAACTATTTTGGATATTGGAACGTGTTTGCAAAATGCACATGAAAAGATAGAGTTTTTTGCAACTTGAATCATAGTTACAGAGATATGAGTTATAACAGCATAAGAATCATGACACCCATCAATAGCCAACAAGTGGTCAAATTAGTAACATTAAGGATGACTCCCATTGTGTGCCCATTTTAGGAGCAAATTTGCATGCAACAGCAGAAATTCAGTTTGCACTTCCGAACCCAATCATTAGAACTTGGGAAGATCTTGTCCATAACAAGCACAAAACATGTCTGGGATATGACAAGAATGTTTCTTTTCATATTCCAGATTACTTGAAGCCCATCCAGTTTCAGAGTGCTAGATTTCTTCATGACAATTCATCTTCAGTGGTTTCAGATTCTGGTCCTCTTCCACAACCATAACAAATTGTTAAATTCCAACATCGTGACAGAGTTTTCAAGGTGAAAGATCACTATTTTGATCTTCTTCCATGTAAGAATTGTCATAAAACCAGCCATTCTTCAAACAGATGCTTAAAAAAAAAAGCCTCCTGCAAGAGAAAAGATTCATATTGGATGGATCGCTTCTTGGCAATGGGATTCAAGAACCAAGAAGATATTTCAGTCATATGTGAGAACTTGTTCTAGAGTGTTGAACAATCTTGTAGTTGAGTTTTCTCCCTCATCTCGCCGTCTATCTGACAGGGGGAAGTGATGGTCATCTACAAGTTTCAAAGCCACATCAAGCAAGCATGAGCCACAACCTGCCATACCAGATTCAGAGTTGTAGCCAAAGACAAAGATTCCCCTGAGCATGCCTTCGGTTGATGATCAACCTTAAACCATCACAGGTTGAGACCTCCCTTTTCAGGTTGGTGTTCTCCCTTTTTATGTGGGGTGAGACCTTCCCTTCAAGGTTGAAGGTTTCCCTCTTCAAAAGAGGAGGAGCACTTCCTCCAGGAGAATACCTCATCTTCATGCCAGATTTGGAAGAGTTCTGGGAACTGCACTAAGCATTCTAGTTTGGGTCGTCATCCTTAAACCACCCCCCTTATATGAACATTTTAGAGAGCACATTCAGCCTAGTGCTGCCACACATGGTTTTGCACATTTTGTATTATAGCTCTCTTCTTGGACTCATACATAACCCTTCAGATTAAGGGTGAAATGTTGGACACCTAATCCTCTATGGGTTGGTGTGGGATGTGAACAACCATCGAAGTACAATACACCACATGGAATATGAATCTAAGGGTCACACCATGTATAATAAATGTAGACCATTTCAATAATATATGTAATCTAATGCTTATCATTTAGATTAGCTGTTTGCATTCCTTGTGAGTTTAACGGGTTTAAACTCGATATAATTTTTATATAATTTTCATAGTATTTATACAAATCAAAGAATGAGATTTCTTTTCAAAGTAGTTATGCAAATTTTATCTTTTTTTCATAAAATTTATTAATTAAAAAAGATGTAGGCTTTTGAGCATGTGGTATTGATAAAAAAGGGTATTGGCTCATATTATTGTAACCAAGTCTATTTATTGATTAAAAATCTTCATATACAGTGGACTTGAATCACTATGAATAACAATATTATTAAATGTTTTTTTTAACCTATAGGTTTAAGTTACCAATTAATTTCTTTAGTTATTAATAATAATAATTATTTGTAATAAAGTTATAATTTAGTTAAGTTTTATCTATCATATATATATATATATATATATATATATATATATATATATATATATATATATATATATATATATATATATTAAAAATGTATAATAAAACAAGTCCTATGGGGAAGTGTAATCGGTGCCATTCAAGGGAAAAAATTGGAAATCAACATATGAAGTGGAAAAATTATAAGGAATAAGGATTGTTTAAATTTTGGTGTGTAGAAACAACTAGTACTTATGCATATCTACATTTTATTGATACTTTTTAAATTATTTCACATAAATAATAAGCAGATAAGATATATAAAAATTAAACCTAAGACTTATTCAAAATTTCAAATTATACGATATATATTCAAATCTACATTATAATGTTTTTTTTCTTTTTTTGAGTAGTATTTAGGTGTGACTTTTGTTAGTTTTTTATGGTTGGTAGCATCATACAAATTATCTAATCTCAACTTGGTCAGAGAGGCTTAGAAACAAAAACTTCAGTTAAGGAGAAAATACCTAGAGATGACTCAATTAAGTTAATTAGTCTATAATTAAATATTTTCAAACTCTAATTTAGAAAAAGTGATTAATTAACGAGAATTAATTGAGAATGGTGAGATTTCTCTAGAAACTCACATGGATAGACTTAGAGATGATGATTTAATCATGGTCGTTTGTGAGCGAATGAAAAATTATAAGAGTAGGTCAATGGGATTGGATTGTGACACACAAGAAGAGTGAGTTTCCTTAGTAGATTGATTTTCTAAAGAGATTGTATTAGCCATTGATGATGATTTAATCATGGTCTTTGGTGAGCCAATGAGATATTATAAAATTAGGTCAATGGGGTTGGAGTGTGACACACATGAAAATTGAGTTTCCTTAGCAGATTGATTTTTAGAGAACAACATTCAACCAAAAGAATTCAAGCTAGAAGGAAATAAGAGAAGGAGGGAGACGAGTAGCAGATTTTTGGAGGAAGAGTCATATGAGAGAGGGACAATTTTTCCTCACAAAGCTGTGAAAGAATGAAGCAGAGGGTCTTTAGACGAGAGTTTGATTTAGCTAGAGAAATTGATTCAGTAGCTCGGGGTAGAGATAATTTCCAGAAGGCCAAGTGAGTCACTTCTAGGGGCATAGATAAGAAAACCTTCAAGATTGAGTGTGTTCTGAAGGGAGTGTGAATTAGTCTATGTAGTGGATCACACAAGGGCATTTTGTGTTGCGCAGATTGACCAACGGTCACAGTATAATTAGTTGTGGTGATGAGGTATTGGCCTCAGATATTTTGCGAGAATTTTTTCTCTCACATTGGATTTCTAGATTAAGCATCCAAATTGTACTTAAAATTTATACTACTACATAATAATAAAACTCTCATATGCTACACTTGTTTTCGTGCATTGGGTTTTTCTAGGGACAATTAGCGAAAAATAACGATGTCATATTTTTGTGTGTGTCAGTTTCCTGCATTTTATTTTCCACATTGTTTTTACCCTGAAGAAATTGAAATGTGATTCATTTGTTATTTTAAAGTAACAAGTTAAACTACATAATTTAATTAGTTAGAATAATTAATTCCATTTTCTGCATTTCAAGGAAAATTTCGCAACTTTTTGGAGTTTCTAGTGGATTTTCGGCAAGAATCTAAGGAAAATATTTGTGGCCAAATCTTGATTTGTGTTTCTTAAATTGTTTTTTTACTGTAGATATAGATTCATCACCATCAGGAATCCCTAATGCAATTCCTTTGGGTAGAGTTCAACTATCAAATTTGTGGTTTCAATGAATCCGGGTTAGATACTAGATAAAAATAAACCAAAAAACTTTCTAAAAAATAACACTTAGAAACTAATAATTTAGTTTCATTATTTTTTACATCTCTATCTATGTTATTAGTTTTGGAAAGACTTGCTACACAAATATAAGAATTACTTTAAAAATATTCCTTCAAATCACTATCCATGGTTTTCTCTCAAAATGGAAATCAAACAACCTTGACATGAAAATTGTATTTTTCAAAATTATGAAGGATAAAACATTAAAAAAATTGCTATTATTGAAACTTTTCCACTAAACAAAGAAATCCGTTAAAAGACGAAATCATATGCATACTCACTTTATTGCTTACATATAAAGATAAACAAAAAATTCAGTGTTCTGACTCGTTGCTTTCAGATAATCACCATTTATACAAATGTCTCATCATATGCTAAAAAGTAAAGCAATTACACCAGACTATAATGCTCCAAACATATAGATCATTCTAGATAATTGAGTTGGATTCTTCTTCGCAACTGGAGCCAACAATATTGAATACAACACACATATCAAGATTCAATGCCAATTATTAATAATTTGAGTGATATTACTTGCAAGGAAGCAGATAAGATCACAATGATCACCTTAAATATAATCCAGGATGACCAAGCAAAAAGGATAGCAAAAAGAAGAATCGAGCCCACTATGTTGTTGCTTACGGTGGAATTGTATGCATTTAGCATTTTATTGATAGGGTCCTTGTACAAGGTCATCACCACTGCATCATTTACAAAAATAATGGCGTGCAAAGGTCCTTTCTGGCTCTTAGTATGTGCATAGTAATTATCTTTCGACCAATCACATAATATGAAAAAAGTGTTGAATAATTTGTTAGAACACTCTCCGCCTGCCACAAAGGACACATATAAACAATAACTTGAAATCCAAAAATATAGTTCCTATACAATGTGCCCTGATACTAACTATCATACCATGGAAATCATATAAGGCCTATCTAAATTCTCAAGGAATTTTTTGTTACCTATAATTCAAGCCAATGTTGCAATACAGATATTCATGGATATTATTTTTGCAAGTTGTATGCTATAAAAAACGATGTAAATGTAAATGGAATTATAGGGTAAGTAATGATGTTGTCAATGCTCCAAAGACTCCGAGTTTGAAGAAAAACTTTGTTCATTTATTTTTATTTAGTGTAGAAGTAACTACGTTCACTACTTTGAGAGGATTGTAAAAATGATATACCTCCTATCTAGTAACTATGAAAATCTCGCAGTGCCCGAGAGTGTTACACACCTGCCATATGCACTGACAACTTCTCAATTCAGAAAGATGAAGACCGGTAACGTATACAAGATTATTCCGTGTGCCATTAAGCTTGCAATAATAAGTTCAATTTATTTGAACAATCAGTTATTAAAAAAATAAAAATTTAAGTGCTTCAAACATATATATATGTATTTATATTTATAATATATTTATTTGTAATGTGTAATGTTAACTTTTAGACACGGTAAAATTTAAAAATAAATTATTTTTATCCGTAAATTTATTACTAAATTTTTTTGAAAGGAATTAATAAAGGTTTTAATATTTATTATTCATTTCCATTCACTAACTATTTAATTTACAAACAAATATAAGAAAAACATTTTCTTTATAGTAAAATAGTATTAAATTATATTTCTTTTTCTTTCAATGATATAAATTTTTTTTCTTTATAATAAAATAATATTATACTATATTTCTTTTTATTCAATATTAGAAAAATATTTTCTTTATAATAAAATAATATTATAATATATTTTTTTTCCATTCAACCTTAATCAATCACTAAGGGAATATATTTTAAATAGACTATTAAATGAGTTTTTTCAACATTTTGTTTGTAACAAAAACTGGGTTACCTTAAAATGCAGCTTCATTTTACAAGTATAAAACGATTTTCATAAAAGTGGAGTTACTTTAAAATGCAATTTCATTTTATATTTTATATTTTTAGATTTGTGTTTAATTGTATAAATAATTATTATTTTTAATAACTTTGTTGTTAGTTTTAATCATTTAATTTAAATTTTATTTAAATATTATTTATAGTTATACATTAATATGATTTTACAACCTTTAGATTTTTTTTTCCAAAAAATAATTTTGAAAATTGAAAAAATTAAAACTCTATACTTCAAAATAAAATTGAAATTATAAATACAAAATCATATAATATCATTTTGAAAAATTTAAACCTCATGATAAAAATAACTACTGTTTTTCACGACTTCGTATAAACCAAATTACCCCTATAAAAAGGAGCTACTCATCGTTATTATATAATGTTTACCTAAACAAAGGTAAATGATTCAATATCTAACCTATCACAACGCATTGCTATTTATTAAATTTTTCAATAGTGATATTGTCAAATAAATGTTAATTCATGAGTACGAATATGAATATCGGTTTAATATAGGGAATACGAATAAAAAAAATTACATTAATATGTTAATTGATGAGTACGAATATGAATATCGGTTTAATATAAAGAATACGAATAACAGAAATTACATTAATATATTGTTAACATCAGCATTATTGAAAGTCTCCCATTAATATGTAATTGTTAACATCAGCATTATTAGAAGTCTCTCTTTTATACATTGCTTCAAATCACATTCTGTCTCCTTACATTCATAGCACGAGATAATCACCTTTTATCATTTTGAAATTCTGAAGACATATGTGCATGTCTAGACAATGAAAGCGAATTGAAAACGCCTGTAATTATGTGGGGCAGACGAGTGATAGAATTAGTAATGTATCATTTGAGTAATGCACACCTTGTCAGCGACCATAAGAATTTTTATTCAAGATAGACTTTTTTGCTTTGCAAACATGGTCATGAAACACGCAACCCTACCATAATGATATTATAAAAATGTTGGTCGACATAGCTTGTTACCATAATGATATTATAAAAATGTTGGTAGCCATAACCTGTCATCAAACAAAAGGTTAGTCTGTCAATAAATCGAAGGGAAAACTACCGTATCATAAATGTAAACATCACATGAAAGCTAACCATAGCTAGCGAAATCTGGAATGATTTGGCAACGAATATTGATGATAACATAAGAGATGTTCTTTGTTGAGGTACATAAGAAAAAGTATTTCAAATCATATTTAAAAAGGGATATAAATAATTTAAGGTCAATTTTGAAGGACAGTCTAAAGAGACAAAATAATTACGCTGAAGACGTACTTATTTCAACATTGGGGTCGATGAGGGCTCCGGATTTTATTTAGTTTTTTAATCAATGGCCAGGATGAATTCTAAAGTGAATATCTTTTGTCCGGGCTCAAATTGCACCACGTTTTTTTGAGTTTGGAGGTTACACAAACATATTTAATTTGATAGTGATAATTAAATTGAAACAAAATATTTTGTTTATTTAATTTGAAACCATAGTTATCCAATTTGAATTGGAATCCAATTCTATAGAGAAAAAAATTCAATATTAGAAAATTACAATATAATATTTAATTTGAAACCATAGTTATCCAATTTGAATTGGAATCCAATTCTATAGAGAAAAAAAATTCAATATTATAAAATTACAATATAATATTGGAAAAAATTTATTAATATTTTTCTTTTCAAATTATAAGAAGAAGGAAAAAAAAAAAACTGAAATTAAATAAGATTATATTCAAATTTTGAAAGAAATTTTATTAATTTTTGCCTCCCAAAACTTTTTCTTACTTATGTTCAATATGTGTAATATTAGTTTTTTATATCTATTAAAGGTGATGTAGAAATAATAAAAGACAAAATGTATCAAATTTGTTTGTATTGCAGATTAGGAAACATGTTAGAATCTAATAATATAAGTAACAAAAACTCAAAGTTAGAATCCAATGCAAAAAAATGAGATATTAAATATTAATAATATGTTCAATTGAGGTCTACATACCAGAAAGTTTATTTCTGGATTGCTATTCTTAGCCGGTCCAGATTTATTCAACAATAAATATGTATAGATTAATCATTGTGATAAGCCATAAAAAATGAATTCCTCAAATAAAATTTCATATCAATAATTTTCATATTAGAAGAGAGTGCAATATGATCCAACATTATAATCACTATCATCCAAAAAACTATAAACATTTCAATTTAACATTTCTATAATTTTTTAAATAAAAACTATAAACATTTCAATTTAACATTTCTATAATTTTTTAAATATAAAATTCTTTTTTATTTACAATGTTATATATGAAATTTACTATTTTTTTAATTGTTATCTATTTTTTTTACAATATTATATTAAACAACTTACTATTTTTAAATACTATTTTTTCAGTATAAAATTTTTGAAAATTAAATGATTTTTATTTTTTAATATAAATTTTTATTAATTTAAAATTCGGTACCGTATTAAACTTAACGAATTATTAAGCGAACGGATCGTATTCACGAATTTTTTATTTATTTTTTGCCGATACGGCCGAACTTGGTAACTATGCGTTGAATCTTGATACGGTTCCCTTCGTTTATTAACAGACTAACCTTTTGTTTCATGACAAGTTATTTCAATCAACATTTTTATAATATCATTATGATAGGGTTGCGTGTTTGATAACGATGTTTCCAAAGCAGCATAGTGTATCTTGGAATTAAAAATTCTTATTGTCGCTGACAAGGTGTGCTTTACTCAAATGATACATTACTAATTCTATCACTTCTCTCACCCACATAATTACAAGCGTTTTCAATTCGCTTTCATTGTCCAGACATGCACATAAGTCTTCACAATTTCAAAATGATAAAAGGTGATTATCTCACGCTATGAATGTAAAGAGACAGAATGTGATTTGAAACAATATATAAAAGGGAGACTTCTAATAATCCTGCTGTTAACAATATATTAATATAAAAGGGAGACTTTTAGTAATGCTGCTGTTAACAATATATTAATGTAAGTTGTGCTATTCCTATTCCTTATATTAAATCGATATTCATATTAGTAGTAATGAATGAACATCTATTTGAAAATATCACTAATGAAAAATTTAATAAATACCCATGCGTTGTGATATGTTAGATATTGAATCATTTACGCTTGTTTAGGTAGATATTATATAATAAAGTTTAGTAGCTCTCTTTTAAGGGCGGTAATTTGGTTGGTACGAAGTGGTGAAAAATAGGTGCTATCTTTATCGTTAGGTTTAAATTTTCAAAATCATATTTTAATTACTCTTTCATTTTGTATAAACAACTTCACTCTTGTCTTAAAGTAGAGAGCCTTATTTTTTTTTCAATTTCGAAACCCATTTTTTTTTAAAAAACCTATAAAAAAATATCGTATGTCTAAAAGTAATAACATAATTATTATAAATTATAGTTATTTATAAAATTAAACACATATATAAAAATATAAAATGAAGGTTTCTTACTAACAAAATGCTCTAGAAAGTCATTTTATAGTTTATTTAAAATATATTCCTTTATGGTTGCTTAATGTTAAATGAAAAAGAAATATGGTATAATACTTATTGGAGGCAATCCAATAATAATAACAAAAATCTAAAGATTTTAAAAACGATTATTTCATTCTAATTTGTCTAGAATCATGTAGGGATTCCTTGAAATCACAAGTTTGACAAGTGAACTCTTCACAATCCAGTTTCTAAGGGTTTTGAATTCATATATGCAATAAAAAAATAGTTTAACGAACAAAAATCAAGGTTTTTCCACAAATGCCTTCACCAGATTCTAGCCAAAACTCCACCAAAAACTCAAAAAAATTGTGAAATTTTCCTTGAAATGCAGCAAATAGAATTAATTATTCTAATTGATTAAATTGTACAGTTTATATTGTTAAATTAAAATAATGAATTAATTGTACTACAATTTCTTCATGATAAAAGCACTGCGAAAAATAAAATGCAGGAAACTAAAAAATATAGAGCACAGAAACAAAAATATGACACCATTATTTTTGGACAATTGTCCCTAGAAAACCCAATGCACGAAAATCAGTCGAGTAGATAAGGTTTTATTGTTATGCAGGGGCAGAAATACACTGAGTACAATTTGGATGCTTAATATAAATATCTAATTTGAGATAAATAGTGGCAAAATATCTAAGGCCAATACCTCATCACCACAATTGATTCTACTTTGAAAGATGATCGATATGGAGTACACGAAATGCCCATGTATGAGCCTTTGTGCAACATCTGCATAGGCTAATTTACACTTCCTTCAGAACACATTGAATTCTACAACTTTACTTATCTATGCCCGTGGAAATGACTTGCTTGGCCTTCTGGAAGTTATCTCGGCCTTGAGTAATTGAATCGACTCCTATAGCTGAATCGAACTCTACTCTAAAGCTCCTCTACACAGGGCTTGCACAAATTAGTGAGAAAATTCATCCCTCTCTCAATTGACTCTTCAAGATCTAGAATCCTCCTCCAAAAATCTACTACCGATCTCCTTCCTTCTCTTATTTCCCTCTCGCTCAAGTTATTCTAGCTGAATGTTACTCTCTTAAACATCATTGTGCTAAGGAAATTTGCTCTTCATGTGTGTCACACTCCAACCCTATTGACATCCTCTTATAATATATTATTGGCTCGCCAACGACCATGATTAAATCATGAGCAATGACTAAGGTCGTCTCTGAGTTGGTCCATGTGGTTTTGTAGAGAAATCTCAAAATTCTCAATTAATTCTTGTTAATTAATCACTTTTTCTAAGTTAGACTTAAAAAATATTTAATTATAGACTAATTAACTTAATTAATTATAGATTTAAAACATTGGACTATGATTCACCATGTTTGATTTTCATATCCAGACAATCTTTGTCACAAACTCAACAAATGCTTATTATTCTTTGATGATATGGCCCAAGATAGCACGATTTACGGTAGTAGAGGAAAATGTGTAATAACAAGAGATTTCCAATTCCAAATCACCATAACTATTCAATAAGCATCACAATTGTTAGAATTCTCCACATAGTATATGGACGTCTTGTTAAAAGTTTAACATAAATAGTTGTAGAGAAAGTTGATATATCCTATACCAACACGAGGATATTATACATATTTTTTTGTTGTACAAATAGAAACGATTTAAAATTTTAATAATTTAAAGCATAAACCAAAATTTTTAATAAAACTCACAATGTTACAATTTTATGTTATAAAATAGTTATTTAAATTTAAAAAAAATTAAGAAAAAGAAAGGAGGTTGATTTAATAATTATCCTTAAGTTAACCAATAATTTTATTTTATTTTAAACATTATTTCCATGCTAAATATCTTGCTATATTAAATGATATAACCAATAAGTATCCTTAATTTAACCAAAAAATAGTTATCCTTTGGAGCTACATCCCCAGGTCCAAATTAAGCGTTGCACATATATTAAACTAAGATTATATTATTGGGAAGACAAGTTATCCTACAACGGTCAGGCTACGCCATTTGAGTTGAATAAAATCATGAAAACAAAAATAATTTGGCATTGCATCAATTAATTAAAATACTTGTTCCTTGTGGTTTAACATGTTTTTAGCGATCCAAGGAATTTTAATCCCACACAAAATACAAAAGGGTTTGTTGTTGCGTTCATCAGTTGAATTAGATATCCATAAAAATGCTCCCATAATTAACATGTCGCTTCATTAGTTTTAGATATGCTCATTTTTATTTTTTCTTAACTATACGTTGATGTTTTTATTTTTATTTTTAAATATGTTTTTATTAACTTTATATTTCTTTAAAATTGTAAATTTCTATTAAATCTCCATAATTTGGAGATCCTAATGCTTTTTCAAAAGGAAAAAATCATTACAGATTAAAAATATATTTTAAATGTAACAATACAATTTCATTGAAACTTTAGCCAATTCCAACCAAAAAAACAAACTATGGAATGATTAACCTACGCTTTACCATTTGGCATCGCATTTCTGATATGTGATCTAGCGAACACCACAATGCTTCTGCTGCCATTGCTGCCACACAACCCCTCGGTTGATGGCTGCCCGTGCAAATCAAACCAACTGTAATCAAATTGATCACTATGAATTAAATTAAATTCGTAAGGTGGCCACCTTTGGAGGTAGAAAGGACTATAGGAAGATCACTATATAAATTTCTTATGGGGAATGGTGTTGTAGTTGCACATTTCATCTAGTTTTTTTAACAATATGCAAGAAAAATAAAAAATACAGAGGACTAGTGTAATTTTACAATCGTTAAGATGAATGTGATGTATTCATGGATGGATAATTATATCTTTCTTTTTTTACTTTGAGAAGTACATATAATACCTTAGTTAAAATTGATTTTTTTTTTATATAAATAAAATCAATTATTATTAACAAAAATTTCCCTGATATGAAAATTAATTATGGTTGATTTATAATAAAATTTTAAATCAAGAAAAAGGTCTTATAGATTGATGTGCAGGAAAATGCCTATATTATTTAGTGCAATGGATTGAAACGGTTGTGAATAATATAGACAATGAACAGTTATAAAACATAATAAACACATATCAACATAGTCAAAATAATGGAGTTCACGAGGCCCCGTGGCTATGTCTCCTGGCCCAAGCTTTTAGTGTCAATTCTATATTATGTCTTTAAGAGAAGAATATTACAAGTGTGAGCTCAAATAGAGTCTCAACACAATAGTGACAAAAACAACAGGGATTTACTCGAAATCCTCAAGTCTACAAGAGTACACAACCACTTCCTCTTGCTCTCTGTCTTCTACATTCTCTTACTCTCTCTCTGTCCCCCTCTGTTCTGCCATTGAGTGGGTTTTAAGCCTTTCCATCTTGTCCATTCACCTTTCTTTTCGAGCTCTTTACCTCTTGGCCTTTGTCCTTTCATCTCCCTTTTCAGCATTGGACACGTTATGTTAAAACAAAACGTTTAAGGCACAAAGAACTCCTTTTAGAAACGGAATGATCGACGAGTGTAGTGAAACCGACCGTTCGGTATTCCTCCACACAAATCCCCAATATAATTCATATTTGGTCTATATACAATATTATCGGAATACAAAGAAATACATAGAAATCCCAACAACAAAACTAATTATCGGAACTCAAAATTTATGAAACTATGTACATAATCCTTTCGGGTCCACTTTATCACATGTCACATGTCACATAGTGTCGCTCATTTATATTGCCAAGATGCACTGCTACAATGTGATATTGCAATGCGATATCATGATTGGCGATCGCATATCACAAGTCCTCGAGCCCTCAGTAAATCCTCCCTTTGGCGATATTGTGATGCAATCTCCGCCATTGGTCTATGATCTCCAATCCGATAGATGATAGTCATTTCAGATGGGCCACTTGCACAGAGATTACCTACTTGAAAAGAGTGGTTTTCTCTCTCCTGTGCCATGCTACACGTCGGCCAGTGTATGGAATCGGGTGAAACCTTTCCAATGCCACTTACCGACTGTAGCTTGTCTAAATTACCATTTACCATGGAACTCAAATCCTTCACTATTTAATTCATAACTCCTTCGGGTCCACTGAAAGCTTTCCACCTGTATTATGTTCTCCCTTTAGTTTATTGTGATGCAATATTGATCATATATCTCCATTGTTGATCTACGCGCTCGATCCATGGTCCATGTTATATCACTAACCACAATCACAATTCCCTTACGGCTAAGGTCTGAACACAATGCTTGCTTTCTCCCGATTCGATGTCATTTGATTGACTTATTCTATTTTCACAATTTTAAAAAATATTTTTTAAGACTTTTAGACTTAGGTTTTTATTCAAGATCCATTTTGGATCACGCCTTCCCACTGAAAAGCTTTTGGACCACCAAAAGTTGGTTTTTAGCATTCAAGCAAGTGAGGATACTGCTCCTTTTCCTGTCTAACTTCTATCCATCATTCTTTTCTTGGATTTGAACCTTTGAGTCCCACTCTCAGGCAGTCAACATCCCCTTGATGCATAGTTCTTACCTTCCTATCCATAATTGTGTCCTCCTGTAACTCATTGAGATACTCAGCCAACAAATCCCCAATAGAAGGCAACTGAATTTGCTCTTCAGGATCCTCAATTAATGAAGGTTCATACAATCTCAAGTTTTGTGTGTTAACAACTGAGAAGGTCTACATATAAGCTGGAAAATCAAGACAAAGAGCATTTTCACCAATTTTATCAAGCATCTTGAAAGGTCCATACCTTATTGGTTTTAGCTTCTTACCTTCACCCTGCATTTTGTCTTTGCTGATGTATAGCCAGACTTGATCACCAACATGAAAACTGTGCTCAACTCGATGTTTCTCATTTCTTGCCTTGTACTTGGCTTGACTTCCTTCCATTTGTTCCTGTACAGCCTGGTGAATTTCGTAGATTTGTTCAATGAACTTGGTTTCTTTATCCACATCATTGTGTCCATCAACTACTATGTTTTTACCAAAGAAAAAATCCAAGGGAGTATTTGGTATAAACCAAAACAAGTCTGAAAAGGAGATCTCTGAGTAGAAGAGTGTTTGGCATGGTTGTAAGCATGCTGCACATAACACAAATGCTCATCCCAAAGCTTGGTATGCTTGTTGCAATAACCTCTAAGCAACTAGATCATTGTCCTGTTGACCAGTTCTGTCTGACCATCTATTTGTGGATGAAATGTTGTGTTTTTCTTCAATTTGTTGTCTATTAACTCCCATAGATTTGACCAAAACTTCCCAACAAATCGAGAATCTTGATCAGATACAATAGAAGTGGGTAACCCAAAATGAACCCATACATTCTGAAAGAACAATTTGGCTATTTTTTGAATTGTAACCTGCTTGTTACATGGTATTAAGATACACATTTTACTGAACCTATCCACAACAACATGCAAGCAATCATGACCTTTCCTAGACTTTGGCAATCCCCCAACAAAATCCATGGAAACACTTTCCCAACGATGAGAAGGAATTGGAAGTGGAGTGTACAAGCCTAATTTCCTATTACTTAGTTTGCTTGTAGCACAGATTGTACATCCTTTGACATATCTAGAAATTGTCTCATGCATTGTTGGCCAATAACAAAACCTTTGCAATTGTGCAATTGTCTTACACCAAAATGACCTGATATGAGAGAAGTATATGCTTCTTGAATTATGTTAACTCTTTCAATTTGTGGAATGCATAACTTTCCCAAATAATATAAGAGTTGGTCCTTTACATAACAATCCAATTCTTCTACTTGCTTGCCATGACTTAAAGTTGCATATACATCTTTAAAATCTACATCTTGAGCATATTGTTCAATATAAATTTCATGCATTATTGAGTTATGCTTAAGTATAGTATATGCATTTATGATTGGTCTTGATAACATCTATATAACCTTATTGTGTATGCCCTTCTTATATCTGATGACAAGATGAAATTGCTATAGAAAACCTGTGCACCTATAATGTCTTGATTGCTGCAATTTAGTTTGTGAGTGCAAATATTGAAGTGGTTTATGATCTATATGCATGATTGTTTCTTTACCCATTATGTAATGTTTCCACCTTTTCACACTTTGTACTAATGCATACAATTCTTTATCGTATGCGGGATAATTAACTACTATAGAAGTAAATATCTTAGAATGATAGCATATGGGTTTTCTGTGTTGCATCAACACTGCCCCCATGGCATAGTCACTGGCATCTGTCTCAATCTCAAATGGATGTCGAAGATCTGGCAATGCTAGTACTCGTGCTTTACTGATTTTTTCTTTTAAGGTGTCGAAGGCTTTTTGTTGTTTGCCTTCCCAGTTAAACACCTGTTTCAATCCTGTTAAAGCATGTAATGGAGCTGCAATAAAAGAAAAGTTAGCAATAAACTTTCTCCAGTATTGTGCTACCCCTAAGAAACTCCTAACCTCTGTAGCAGATTTGGGTTTAGATCAATTTACAATGACTTCAACCTTATATGGATTTATCTTCAATTCACCACCCCCTACAATATAACCCAAATAATTTAAAGATGTTCTGCCAAATTCACATTTCGATAGTTTTACATAGAGATTTTCTCTTTTTAAAACATCTAAAGTCTGCTTTACATGCTTTACATGGTATTTCCATGTCTTACTAAAAATAAGAATGTTATCTAAATAAACAATTACAAAATCATCAATAAATGGTCTGAGTACATCATTCATAATTCAAATAAATGTAGCAGGAGCATTAGTTAAGCCAAAAGGCATAACCAACCATTCATAAAGTCCTTGCTTCGTCTTGAAAGTAGTCTTCCATGCACATGTTCTGCAACTCTAACCTAAAGATAGCTAGTTTGTAAATCTAACTTAGAAAAGTAAACTGCTTCTTTTAATTGATCTAATAAATCATCAATACGAAGAAGAGGATAACGATTCTTGATCGTTATTTTATTTAGTGCTCTATAATCAATGCACATTCTCCACGAACCATCTTCTCTCTCACCAGCATGACTGGAGATCCACATAGTGATGTGCTTGGTCGTATAAACCCTTTATCAAGCAACTCAAGTACCTACTTCTTTATCTCTGCATTCTCTAAAGCTGACAACCTGTACATTCCAATGTTAGGTAATGGAGCATATTGCTGCAAATAAATATCATGTACTATTTACCGCTTGGGTGGCAGACCTTTAGGTTCTTGAAATAGAACATCATATTCTGAAACAACTTTAACTAAATCAGCTTTTTGTTTAGAATCACAGCCTTAAAATGCATTGGATTTATCACGATCCTTTGCCTTTACAACCATTAGTAAAAACTGCTTACTTGAATTCATAATTCTTTTCATCTATCTTGAGTTTATGAGAGAATAGTTACCTTTGAGTTTATGAGCTCTTACAATGTATTCTATTCCATTTTTAGTGAGTTGATACTTATTCTCAGCTCTATAAAAAATAGCTTTCTTATCATACAAGTATGGACTTCCCAAAACAATACCACTATATCCAATGGAACTACATCTAATTCAACCTCAACTACAAATGTTGATCCAATAGCAAACCTAAGTTTACATTTTCTCGTTAATTGTAGCTTTGTTTTATCACACACCCAACCTAATGGATATGGCTTCCCATGAGGTTTTGTTTGGAACCCCAACTTCTTTACAATTGTTTGAGAAATCAAATTTACTTGTGATCCACTATTAAATAAAGTATCAATCTTATTGTGCTTAGAAGTCACTCTAATACATAAAAGCTCATTTCTTTCTCTCATTATTTTCATTATCAATAGATTGTTCAGAATTACTTGTGGATGCCTCAGAATCTTTACCTGTAATACCTGTGGCTGTAACTGTTGTTTCATTGCCTAAATCTGATCCCAAGTCCTGCTGAATAGCAACAACATTCTTTCTCTCCTTACCATTGGACTTCTTAGGTTTCCATTCTGGATGCAAAGACCAGCAGTGTGCCTCATCGTGTCCTTCTTTCTTGGAATGAGTGCACAAAAGTTTATCCTTCTTTACATTGTTTGCTTTCCTCTCCTTCCATTTCAGTTTCTTCTTTTCCTTATTCTTGTTTACAAAAGATTTAGATGACTTCCCGACCTCTGGGTTTACATTTTTACCTCTACCTTCTAGATGTGTGGCTTGAACTGATACATCATCTAAGCTAGTGGGATTAAACATGAGAATATAATGCTCTAAATAGCTATGAAGGCCACCTATATACTTCAATAAAGTCTCATGTGAGTCCAAGGATATACCTAGAGTTAAAGCACTCTTTCTGAATTCCTGAGTATAACTCTGTACACTTTGATGCTTCAATGAACGAAGAGTTTCCCAACTCATAATTGCCTGTTGCATGTAAGCTAAAGGATAGAATTGCTTCTTGAGAGCAAAAACAAATTTGTTCCAGGTAGAAATGATTTTACCATGTTTTTGCAGATCAGCTTGTGTATTGCCTTCCCACCATACTAGTGCAGTTCCTCCAAGTCAAAGGCTAGCCAATTGAATCTTCTTCCCTTCTGAATCAACGTTTTGTACCCTGCAATATACATCAATTTTTCTTATCCAATTTTCTAGATATTATGCATTGAGTTCCCCATCATAAATTTGCAAATCAAACTTCACATCTAATTTGATTAAGGAAGATTTCTTCTTCTTCTTAGAAGAGCTATTGTTATGAGAAGAAGATGATGAGGATGATGAAGGTGATGATGGAGGAGATGGTGGAGTGATGCAGGAGCATCAGCATTAGCCAGCAATGTGGAGGATTGCCCACATGTTGTGGCTAATCACAGTAAAATTCATTGACTGTTAGTCAAATTTGAAGATTACAGAGAAGGATAAACTTCTCAAATAATTTGTTATTGTAATAAGTGTGTAATTGCCTTATTTAGATTAGTGATAAGATTTGTTAAAATAGATGTGCACAAGAGAAAATAGATAGGCGATTGTTGTTAAACTTCCAGATTTAGAAGATTTCGTTGAATTAGCTCATGAAAAAAAGGTCGATAAGGCAAGAGGTGAATGATATACTGTGTGTGTGTAGTCTTTGAGAGAAGAGCGAAAAGCTCAGAAGAATAGGTAGACTGTGTATTATGTAATTGGGTAATAGCAGAGACTTTGTTTATGAATAACTTTCACATTATGTGAGTCTATGGATGAGAATAATGGAAGGATTATGCGTTGGATTTTCTCTGAAATTGTTGAATTGGTTGTGTTTGTGTTTTTTTAATTGCAAAGAGCGTTGTGTTGAACAAGAAATAGAAGTAGTGAGCCTGTACGCCAGACAGTTATTGAACAAGAAATAGAAGTAGTGAGGCTGTACGCCGGATAGTTATTGAACAAGAAATAAAGTGCGAAATAAACTCATATTAGAGCTTTGAGCGGAGTTGAATTAAATTGAATTACGTCAGGTTCAAAAGTCAGATTGTAATTGTGTTAAACAACTCCACAGAAATTCTGAACAGAGTTCGTGTGTCTCTTTGTTTGATGCACCTAGAGTGGAGTTGTAATTTTTGTGAAGTTGTTTGAATGAGTGAATGACCTGTGTATGTTTGAAATTGTGAGGATTCTTGGGATTGAGGCAAATCGGCGTGTGAATTTAGTGAGATGGAAAGGTTTGTTTTTATAGTGAAACTGTTTAAAAAGGCATTATAAATCTGGGTGATCGTAATGAACTTACATTATATTTAAGTTTCGGAGTGAATCGGGTCTGAATCTGTATCTGCGGTTACTAAAACTATGGTGATGATCCGATCTCCGATCAATCGGATCGGAGCTATGAATTATTAACTGTCGGCATTCATTGGTCGTAACCACCAATTGGCATCATGTCAAGTTACAGCGAATGGTGACTTCCGATTTGGATCGGATCGGAAGTTTGGGCACTGAAAGTGAAAACAGCTTGCAAAAGATCCGATTGGTGATCCCCGATTAATCGAATCGGAGTTATGGGAACTGAATTCGCAAGTTCAGACTTCCGATAATTACCAATGTCGATTCCCGATTCCGATTGAATTAGATCGGAATTGTGGTGATTGATCGTATCGGTGCTATGAAAGCTGCCGATGATTGGAGAATGCATTGGAATTGCGATTTGCAAATTGTATTGAGCTGAATAGGGTGAATGAAGTTGGAACGAAATTATAATGTATGTCATGTTCAAGCACAGAGGCAGATGCATAATAAAGGCGATGTGCTGGTAAGTCATGTTTAATGTTATTCGACTTATAATTAAATCTGAGTTATACAATGGAAGATCACACGCAGGATATTGGGTGAGACCGAATGAAGGCGCCATGACAACAGTCAATTGAAGGATCTCTATATAAGTATTCTGCGTATAAGAAGGTTAGGCGAAATTTAGTGTTGATTGAAATCGGAAGGAACTTCTTCTAGACTATGTGAGGTCCAAGGCATGGTGATATGGATTCACAAAGTGTAGTGACGGAATGGTAAGTGCATGGATCAATTATTGTGAACATTCGATTTTGGCAAAGTGAAAATCGATGTGTGACGGAATCTGAATAAGGTGGGAAGTGAATTATAAATTTTCAGAGATAACGAGGTATGTTAAATTCTGGGTATTGATTAATAGAAATTTTCATATTATTATGATTTGCCCACATGGGAATCTTACTGGAATTAGAAAGCGTGGAGCAGGATTTAATTACGAGTTGAAACTGCCAGTAAGTGGATTACTTGGCATGCGGTTGGAGTATAAATGAGAAGTAAATTTTTATATGCACTGCAAATTGATTCTGGGTTTGGCGGGTTTACGCCTGCGTCAATTTTGGTATCAGAGCTTGGCTCTGTTGAAATTGAATAAGTTTGTTTTTCTGAATGAAGTTTAGTAATAGATTACAGCAATGAGAAAATCCATTCAGAACACAGGTGACAGCATAAGAAAGAGTGAAGACTGCAGCAATATAAATCAAGGAAAGCTGTGAGAGAAGAACAGATGCGTTCTTAAAGGCAGAATAAGGAAAGTTCTTAGAAGTGGCAGTGAACTAGAAGAATCCAATAAGAGATTGGACAGAGAGGACAATTGAAGTGTCTTCGAAAGTGAGAGTGAGAGATTGCAGAAGCCTAGAGGGAGCAAAGGTGTTGCTCAGGAGAAGATTCCAGATAGGGGATCGTGCTTACCAAAAGACTGAGTGAGGAGAGATTAGTGAGGTAAGATTGCAGTAAGGAGGACTTACTGTTGCAGAGGCTTGCTGCAGAGGTGCGAGGGGCTCATCGAAAGAGAGGAGCAGAAAATGACTATAGATAGTCATAGCGGAAGTTCACAAAGAAGCCACAGCAGAAGGGAAGATGCCAAGGCAAAAGGCGTGAGGATGAGTCAAGAAGAGTTTGACCAAGAGAAAGCTGAGATAGATTTCCAGATTGGAATATTGATGAAGATGCTACAGAAAAGTGTTTGGACCATGAGGAAAAGAGTAAAGTGGCCAAGGCTACGAGAAAGGAGAAATTAGCAAGTGAAGTCAGAGATAGTGGAAGAATTGAGAAAGATTGAGTAGATATTGAGTGCTCAAGAGGAATCAGAGAAACTCAGAGAAACAGAGGTAGAATTTGAAGTTTCCATTTGCAGACCAGAACAAGGTGAAATGTTAGGGGAAGAGGATAATGAGAGGTCAGCTAAAGATCTCATGGACTATTGGCCGAGTTCAGAACAATTCGAGGATATGTTGACAAAGGAAGCAGATGAGGCAATGAAGCCTTATGGTTTTGATTCTTACAGTTTGTGTATGTTTGCAGGATATGCAGAGGATGATGGACAATCGATTGAAATTGTCACAACCAAGAATGAAGCTCTTGAGGTAAAGTATGATGAAGAATCCTTTTTAGAGAAAGAAGGTGTTGATCTTTTGCAATTGAAGGGCTTCATAGATGAAATCCTGTTTGGTATGAAATAGTTAGATGAGGTTGATATAGACCAGCAGTCTAAAGACAATTCCATAGTGGGACTACAAAAAGGTAAACCGATGAATTTGTTTAATGGAATTAATGAAAAATGCTTGCAATATGATGATGTAGAAAACATGTGAACTCAGGAGGATTGCCAAGAAAAGAATGAAGCTGAGAAGGAAAATTGTGATGATCTGCTGGAGAGATTTCACAAGGAGATAGAATTCTTGGAAAGATTACTCGAGGAACCCAAAAGAGAAACAAAGCTTACAGAACCTGATGGAGGAAAAGATGCAGAAGACAACATTAATAAATATGATGCTGAAATCAGAAAAATTGAGCAGCGATTATATGAAGGTGAGATGAAAGATCAGAAGCAGCAAGGAGGTTATGTCATCAAAGGCATAAAAGAGATAGAAATATTAACTCAACAAGATGAAGGTGGAAGTAACCAGAAATTTGGAAGGAATGATCAGCTACATGAGAATGAATTTGAGGAAAGCATTAAATTGCAGGAGTATAGAAGCTAGCAGCAGAATGAAGAACTAGAAATTGGTCTAGCAGTACAAAGAAAGACAAGTAAAAACCGAAGATACAGATGGAGACTGAAGAAAAGGGTGAAATGGAAGCTATTGCAATAGAGGTTGAATGGCAAGCTGATGAACGAGTTCAGGAAACTAGAACAAATTCATATTGATTTGAAGTCACCGTAAGAAGGATTCGCTGGAATCCAAAAGATCTATGATGGAGGATTGGTGCTTGAAGCATCAAAGGAAAATGGAAGGTATTGTATTTTGAAAACTGAAGGGTGTTTTGTGTTTGCAGGTCATATTCACTTGAGGAAAGACAAACAGTTATTAAAGACTGTTGAAGAAATGGCTACTCATAGTCATATTCAGAATAAGGAGGATGGCAAAAGAATTTTTGAATTCAAAGGATACACTGAGTTATTTAAGATCATTGATCTTGAAGCAAGCCAGAGTGAAGGAGGATTAAAGATAGATATTGCAGACAATGTAGTTAGTAAAGATGGTACAAAACTTTTTAGAGAACTTCCAGATGAGATGGCAAATTTGTATAAGTCGAATCTTTTGATGAGGAAGGCAGGTAAAGCATTTGTGTTTATTGAGTTGATTAATTTTGATGAAGATTTATATGCAGGAAAAGGGCAGAGTGAAGTCGATCTGAACCAAGAAGAACAGATCGGATTAATGGAAGGTATGCTAGAATTTGAAGCAAGAAATGATGAAGTCATGAATGAGAAACCAGAAGAAGAACCTGGGAAAAAGAATTTGTACATTTCATAAATGTATATGGAAGGAAGATTGGCTGGAAGAAATGGTACAGGTGAAGGGAATGGAAAATTGCAAATTAGAGTGAGCAAACCAGTAGCGAAATATGTGAAAAGTACAGTAGCAGATAGTGAGGAATTACAGCACAAAGGCAGAAGACTTAAGGGACAAACAACAGCAGTAACTAACGACAAACTATCAAACTGAATATGGGATCCAGGAGGACACAGAACAGAATTGCATGATCAGGAGATCATGGTTAATTTAAACTTCGGGAATCTGATGCAGGATAAACTTCTCAAATAATTTGTTATTGTAATAAGTGTGTAATTGCCTTATTTAGATTAGTGATAAGATTTGTTAAAATAGATGTGCACAAGAGCAAATAGATAGGCGATTGTTGTTAAACTTCCAGATTTAGAAGATTTTGTTGAATTAGCTCATGAAAAAAAGGTCGATAAGGCAAGAGGTGAATGATATACTGTGTGTGTAGTCTTTGAGAGAAGAGCGAAAAGCTCAGAAGAATAGGTAGACTGTGTATTATGTAATTGGGTAATAGCAGAGACTTTGTTTATGAATAACTTTCACATTATGTGAGTCTATGGATGAGAATAATGGAAGGATTATGCGTTGGCTTTTCTTTGAAATTGTTGAATTGGTTGTGTTTGCGTTTTTTTAATTGCAAAGAGTGTTGTGTTGAACAAGAAATAGAAGTATTGAGCCTGTACACCAGACAGTTATTGAACAAGAAATAGAAGTAGTGAGCCTGTACGCCGGATAGTTATTGAATAAGAAATAAAGTGTGAAATAAACTCGTATTAGAGCTTTGAGGGGAGTTGAATTAAATTGAATTGCATCGGGTTCAAAAGTCAGATCGTAATTGTGTTAAACAACTCCACAGAAATTCTGAACAAAATTCGTGTGTCTCTTTGTTTCATGCGCCTAGAGTGGAGTTATAATTTTTGTGAAGTTGTTTGAATGAGTGAATGACCTGTGTATGTTTGAAATTGTGAGGATTCTTGGGATTGAGGCAAATCGGCGTGTGAATTTAGTGAAATGGAAAGGTTTGTTTTTACAGTGAAACTGTTTAAAATGGCATTATAAATCTGGGTGATCATAATGAACTTACATTATATTTAATTTTCGGAGTGAATCGGGTCCAAATCTGTATCGGCGGTTATTAAAACTATGGTGATGATCTGATCTCTGATCAATCGGATCGGAGCTATGAATTATTGACTGTCGGCATTCATTGGTCGTGACCACCGATTGGCATCATGTCAAGTTACATCGAATGGTGACTTCCGATTTAGATCGGGTCGGAATTTTGGGCGCTGAAAGTGAAAACACCTTGCAAAATATCCGATTGGTGATCCCCGATTAATCGGATCGGAGTTATGGGAACTGAATCCGCATGTTTAGACTTCTGATTATTACCAATGTCGATTCGCGATTCCGATTGAATCAGATCGGAACTGTGGTGATTGATCGTATCGGTGCTATGAAAGCTGCCAATGATTGGAGAATGCATTGGAATTGCGATTTGCAAATTGGATTGAGCTGAATCGGGTGACAGAAGTTAGAACGAAATTATAATGTATGTCATGTTCAGGTGCAGAGGCAGATGCATAATAAAGGCGATGTGCTGGTAAGTCATGTTTAATGTTATTTGACTTATAATTAAATCTGAGTTATACAATGGAAGATCACACGTAGGATATTGGGTGAGACCGAATGAAGGCGCCATGACAGCAGTCAATTGAAGGATCTCTATATAAGTATTCTGCATATAAGAAGGTTGGGCAAAATTTAATGTTGATTGAAATCAGAAGGAACTTCTTCTATACTGCGTGAGGTCCAAGGCATGGTGATATGGATTCACAAAGTGTAGTGACGGAATGGTAAGCACATGGATCAATTATTGTGAACATTTGATTTTGGCAAAGTGAAAATTGATGTGTGACGGAATCTGAATAAGGTGGGAAGTGAATTATCAATTTTCAGAGATAACGAGGTATGTTAAATTCTAGGTATTGATTAATAGAAATTTTCATATTATTATGATTTGCCCAGATGGGAATCTTACTGGAATTAGAAAGTGTGGAGCAGGATTTAATTATGAGTTGAAACTGCCAGTAAGTGGATTACTTGGCATGCTGTTGGAGTATAAATGAGAAGTAAATTTTTTTATGTGCACTGCAAATTGATTCTGGATTTGGCGGGTTTATGAGTGCGTCATGGAGGAGACATTTTTCCTTTCCCTTTGCCTTTTGGAGTGGCAACTAGAAAAGGTTCCTTTGCTCCTTTGTCTGGTTTAGGTGTTGAAGTGATTTCACCTCAACCCTTCTTAAATTCTAGATACATCTCTTCCACCATGGCTCGAATTGACATAACAATTTCTATAAATTGATATTCTGATCCCAATGGAGCTTCTTCTACCATTCTCCTCTGAGAATAGACTCTGCCAATCTCTAGATTAGCCTCAACAAGTTCTCCTTCTCCTAGTCTAAGCTTTAATCTAGTTAGCATTCAAAATCCAACACAGGCTTATCTAACCTTAATAAAACCAAAAACAAATGCACTGATAGCACTTGATCTATAATAAGATTTTAAATCAAGAAAAAGGTCTTACAGACTCATGTGCAGGAAAATTCCTATATTATTTAGTGCAATGGATTGAAAAGATTGCGAATAATATAGACAATGAATGTCAATTATAAAACATAATAAACACACATCAACACAGTCAAAATAATGAAGGAGTTCACCAGACCCACTGGCTACGTCTCCTAGTCCAGGCTTTTAGTGTCGACCTCTATATTATTTCTTTAAGAGGAGAATATTACAAGTGTGAGCTCAAACAGAGTCTCAACACAACAACGACAAAAACAACAGGGATTTACTCTAAATCCTCAAGTCTACAAGAGTACAAAACCGCTTCCTCTTGCTCTTTGTCTTTTGCTTTCTCTTGCTCTCTCTGTGGCCCCCTCTATTCTACCATTGAGTGGTTTTTAAGCCTCTCGACCCTGTTCGTTCACCCTCCTTCTCGGGCTCTCTGCCTCATGGCCTTTGTCCCTTCATCTCCCTTTTTGGCGTTGGACACGTTATGATAAAACAAAATGCTTAAGGCACAAAGAACTCCTTTTAGAAATGGAAGGATCAATGGGCGTAGTGAAATCAACCGTTCGGTCTTCCTCCGCACAAATCCCTGATATAATGCATATTTGGTCTATATACAATATTGTCGGAATACAAATAACTACATAGAAATCCTGACAACAAAACTGATTATCGGAACTCAAAATTTATGAAACTATGTATATAATCCTTTTGGGTTCGGTTTATTGCATGTCGCATGTCGCATAGTGCCGCTCCTTTGTATTTCCACAATGCACTTCTACGATGCAATATCGCGATCGACGATTGCATATCGCAAGTGCTTGAGCCCTCAATAAGTCCTCCCTTCGGCGATATTGTGATGCAATCTCCGCCATTTATCTACGATCTCCAATCCAATGGATGACAGTCATTTCGGATGGCCCACTTGCGTGGAGATTACCCACCTGAAAAGAGTGGTTTTCTCTCTACTGTGCCATGCTACGTGTCATCCAGTGTATGGAATCGAGTGAAGCCCTTCCAATACCACTTACCGCATGTAGCCTGCTCAAATTACCATTTACCATGGACTCAAATCCTTCGTTGTTTAATTCATAACTCCTTCGGGTCCGCTAAAAGCATTCCACCTATGTTAAGTCCTCCCTTTATTTTATTGTGGTCTAACATTGATCATTTATCCCCACCATTTATCTGCGCACTCGATCCATGGTCCATTTTATATAACTAACTGCAATCGCAATTCCCTTATGGCTAAGGTCTGAACACAATGCTTGCTTTCTCCCGATGCGATATCATTTGATGGACTTACTCTATTTTCACAGTTTTATAACATATTTTTTTAGACTTTTAGACTTAGAGGTTTTTATTCAAGATCCATTTTCGATCAATGGTCCAACATCGCATTATGAAAATATTGTCTCAATATGAAAATCAACCATGGTCAACAATGCTTAATCTTTAATGGTCATGGTGTGAAATTTTTCATATCAAGACAATCTTTATTATTCCTTTGGGTTTATAATATTAGTCATGGTAAACCATGGTCAATCATGTTCAACCATGGCCAATTATTCATTAATCATGGTTGAACATGGTCATACATGGTCAACGATGTTTAATAAAATCAATCATGGTCAACCATGGTCCAACGTCACATTGTGACAAGGATTGTCTTGATATGAAAATCAAGCATCATCAACCACAATTCAACATGTTAAAAATCCTATAGATTCACTAGCTCATGCAATTTACTAAAGCACATGATAAGAATCTACTTATGCTTTCAACCAATGGAAGCCAATAAATCGATGAAAACAATAGTAGCAAGAGGAAGAAAAATCAATGGCACATAACACAATAAGTATCTAGGGAAATCCACAACTCAAACCCCCACTACCTATATTTCAATAAACCAGAAATCCATGATGACAATAGAATGCTTGTTCTCTCAAGAACAATCCTAACACTCAATAAAATTAATCTCCAACTCACAGGCAAGGTCTTGGCCAACACTTAGCCAATTATCCAGCTCTCCAAGTCCCTATTTCCTTGCGCAATTCCTATGGATGATTAGCCCATATTAAAGGGAAACCAGTGCATCCAAAATTTCACAATCCCTTTTAGGTTTAGTTCCTAATTACATTCACCATCTGTACAACTTAGAAAACTATACAACAAATAGTACAATGTCCTTGCACTCTAGTCTCAACTGGGTCTTTCTCAGAATCGACATGCATGATTTTTTGATGAGGGAATCTTCAGTTAATTGGAGTTGCACTAGTTAATGCATTGGTGCACCAACTCACTCTTAACTCACTACTAGTTCCTCAAAATAGTTTGGAACTAATTTAACTAGACTTAACTCAGTAAATCGAGTTAACTAATTACAACTCATACTTAACTCATCTTGGACCCCTATAATATAGTGAGAACATATACATGAATTCAGAAAGACTTTCGACTCGAAATTCTTAAGTTAAATAATTCAAATCACTCTAGTTAACTATTACAAGTCACTATGAGAATAAAATTCGATTTTAATTCACAGTTTAATTCAAGGACAAATTAAAATGGAATTTATGGATTATATGTTTATCAGCTCTTCTTGCTATTTTCAACACAACATGGAATTGTGACAAATATTCCCTTTATATGAAATTAAATCATGGTCAAGTAAGGTCTAACATGGTCCAATGCCACTTTCTGAGAAGGATTGTCTCAATATTAAAATCATCCACAATTAACCATGGTTGACAATGTTTTCTTAAGGCATTTAAATATTTATGTTAGGGTTTATATACCTTAGGTTTCTGATATTAGTTCCTTGGGTTTAATATTTTTCTTTTGTGTTCATAATCTCTTAGTTTAGTATTAACCCCTTGGGTTTATTATTCCCTTTGGTTTATAATATAAATCCCTTGGGTATATTAAATTAAAGGTGGATCCATTGTTGAGCATGGTATTTATCTTATGTTTATAAGATTAATACCTTGGCTTAAATATTATATCCTTAGGTTTATAATCCCTTGGCCATTTAGAATTAATCCCTTGGGTTTATAATATCAATATGTTGGATTTATTAATCTAAGTTTTTATATTCCTAGGGAGTGTCGCTGTCAACCATGGTCCAACATCACATAGTGACAAATATTTTCTAAATATGAAAATTAACTATGGTCCAATGTCGCGTTGTGACAAATATTATCTCAATATGAAAATTAACCATGCTCAACCATGTTTATTTTACGTCGTGTTATGACAAAGATTGTCTCCATATGAAAATAACTCATGCCAACCATGGTTCAATGTCACTTTGTGATAAAGATTGTATCAATATCAAAATTAACCAATATCAGCCATGGTCAACCATGTTCCATCATCGCAGTGTGACAAAGATTGTCTCAATCTGAAAACCATGTTTGTTTTAGGGTTTATAGTATTTATCTTAGGATTTATATAACTAGTGTTTATAATATTATTCCCTTGGGTTTTAGGGATTATGGTTTTATTATTCCCTTGGGTTTATAATATCAATAAGTTGGGTTTATTAATCTAAAGGCTCATATTCCTAGGGTGTATTATTATTCATAGGATTTATAATTTAAATCGTTGGGTTTAATATAAATCGCTTAGGTTTATAATCATTTTCAACCATGGTCCAACATCGCATTGTGACAAATATTTTCTCAATATGAAAGTCAACCATGGTCTAATATCGCATTATGACAAATATTGTATTGATATGAAAATCAATCATGCCCATCCATGGTCAACCATGCTCCAACGTCATATTGTGACAAAGATGACCTCAATATGAAAATGATCCATGGTCAACCATGTTTATTTTAGAGTTTATAATATTTATCATGTGGCTTATATACCTTGAGTTTATAATATTAATCCCTTGGGTTTAATATTTTTCCTTTCGCTTTATAATACCTTGTGGTTTTAGAATGAAACCCTTGGGTCTATTATTCATCTTAGTTTATAATAACAATTTCTTGGGTTTATTAATCTAAGCGTTCATATTACTACAGTATCATATTATTCATAAGGTTTATAATATTAATCCTATGGTTTAATATAAATCCTTGGGTCTATAATCATAGTCAACGATGGTAAACCGTCGTCCAAAGTCACATTGTGACAAATATTATCTCAATATAAAAATCAACCATGGTCAACCACGGTCCAACGTCGCATTGTCACAAAGATTGTCTCAATATGAAAATAAACCATGGTTAAACATGGTCAACCATGTTGAAAATAATACTGAGAGGGGGGGGTGAAACAGTATTATCAGATCAATAAGACTTTTCAAATTTCGTGCTCAGAAACATATACGCTACTTCAGTTAAATGATCCCGCGTGTACACGCTACTGTGTCTAAAGCAACTAGCGTATATCCAGAAATCTTATGACTCAGTTAGCTTATCTTCAGTAAATGCATCAGAACATTATTAACCACATTAACAGTAAACAGGTGCAGTATAACATAACAGATCATCACATAAAAGCCACACACATGAACACCATGATATAAGGTGGAAACCCAATGTGGGTGAAAACCACCTGCTGCAATTCGTCTCTTTCTTCTTTAATAACAAACTTGTTTTACAATGTACTGGTGCAGTCCTGTATCAGCACGCAAGCTACAACCTGTAGAGGGCTACAACCCTCATAGCTCTTGTACTAGCCGATCCATTTACTAGTACGTAGGTGCCAACCCTACAGAATGCTCCAATCTTTACTCGTTTTCCAGCTGCTACTGGAAGGGAGCTACAACCCCCTGGCTCTTGTACTGGCTGATATGTTTACCAGTACGTAGGTGCTGGCCTACGATCTTTCCGGGACCACGTTTCATACATTTTCATACTGGATCCATAAAACAATCACCATTGTAGTACAACCTGCATCATCAATCTCTTAATCACCTAATACTGAATCACTGAAACCCTGTCAACAACAACCAGACAACATAACAACAAACAGATAAAACTCCATCTTCAAATATCATACTTCACATTGTATGCGCTACTTCGACGAACCCAACCTGCGTGTATACATGCCTTTACCAAAACCAATCCGCGTACAGATCTGCAAATTCAGACTTAAAACTCCGCAGCTATATCAGACATCAAAACTTACCCAGATCATAACAATAAACATGCGTCAATAGATCTAGTCTATCCACAGTCAAACCATAAGAAGATAATCATTCCAAGCCTTGAGATCTCGTTCCATCATTCATCATCCTCCACATGAGTGAAACCTTGGTTCAGATCACCAACCCATAACCAGCATTTGGATCTCACACTTCCTCAGATCTTCATCACTCACACACACTCACACCTTCCTTGCCTAATGATCTTCTCCTTATATAGCCTTAGGCCCTTCACAATACCATGGTCCAAAACCATAGTAACACAATACCATCAACTTCAAAACTAGGGATCAACACGTCCGTCGAGACACCATGGTCCAAAACCATAGGCACAACTTCCAAGGAATAACCGCCACGGACCAAAGATAAGTTTTCCACATGTACACGCCGATTTGCCTTAATGAACCTGCGTATATCTCTTTCTGTCCTGTTGTACTAAGATCTGTCCTCTGATTAAGTTGCCATCACCTGTACCTGTCTCTGAGTGAGTTGCCATCAAGGACAACACTTGTATCATAATGCCAACAAACCATGCTCAACCATGGTCCAACATCGCATTGTGATAAATATTGTTTCAATATAAAAATCAATCACTCAACCATTGTGAACCATGGTCCAATGTCAAATTCTGACAAAATTTGTCTTATTATGAAAATCAACCATGATCATCCATGGTCCAATGTCACATTATGACAAATATTATCTCAATACGAAAATGACCTAGAGTAAACCATGGTCAACTATGTTTATTTTAGGGTTTATAATATTAATCCATTGGGTGTTTAGTATTAATCCCTTGGGTTTATTACTTCTTTGGGTTAAAAATATGAATATGTTAGGTTTGTTAATCAAAGGGTTCATATTCCTATGGTGTAATATTATTCATATGGTTTATAATATTAATCCTTAGGTTTAATATAAACCCCTTCGACTTATAATCATGTTGAACCATGGTAAGCCATGGCCCAACATCACATTGTGATAAAGATTTTCTCAATATGAAAATAAACCATGGTCCAACATCGCATTGTGACAAATACTCTTGATATGAAAAATAATTATGCTCAACCATGGTCCAATGTCACATAGTGACAAATACTGTCTAAATATGGAAATGAACAATGTTTATTTAATGATTTATAATATTTTTCTTAGCGTTTATACACTTTCATTTATAATATTAATCCCTTGGGTTTATAATTATGGTCAATCATGGTCTAACATCACATTGTGGCAAATATTGTGTCAATATGAAAATAAACCATGGTAAACCATGTTTATTTTAGTGTTTATATACTTAGTGTTTATAATATTAATTCCTTGGTTTTAATATTCCCTTGCGTTTATAATCATGGTCAACCATGGTCAAAAGTCACATTGTGACAAATATTTTCTCAATATGAAAATCAACCATGGGTTAATATCGCATTGTGACTGTAACAATGTTTCAATGTGAAAATCAATCATGCTCAACCATGGTCAACCATGCTCCAACGTCATATTGTGACAAAGATTGTCTCGATATGAAAAAGAACCATGGTCAACCACGATCAACCATGTTTATTTTAGGGTTTATAATCATGGCCAACGATGGTTAAAAAAGGTCCAACAAAACCTTGTGACAGATTTTCTCAATATGAAAATTGATCATGGTACAACATCACATTGAGACAAAGATTGTCTCCATATGAAAACCAATCATAGTCAATCATGGTCAAACATCACATTATGACAAAGATTGTCTCTATATGAAAATCAACCATGGTAAACGATGGACAAGCATGATTATATTAGGGGTTATAATATTTATCATAGGGTTTATAAACTTTGGGTTTATAATATTAATCATTTCTGTTTGATATTATCCCCTTGGGTTTTTAGTATTAATCCCTCTGATTTATTATTCCCTTGGGTTTACAATTTTAATCCCTTGGGTTTATCAATCTAAGGGTTCATATTCCCAAGGTATAATATTATTCAAACGATTTATAATATTAATGCTACAATTTAATTTAAATACCTTGGGTTTATAATCATGCTTAGTCATTGTGAGCCATGGCCCAATGCCACATTGTGACAAAGATTGTCTCAATTTGAAAATCAACCATTGTCAACAATGGACAACCATGGTCATCCGTGGTCGAACATTGCATTGTGACAAATATTGTCTCAAAATGACTTTTGGCCATGGTAACCACAGTGAACCATGTTTATTTTAGGATTTAAATACCAAGGGTTTATAATATTAATACCATTATTATTAATTACTATTATTAATTAATTATTATAATAGTTTTTTATTAACAATATTATTAGTGACATTATTACTATAAATTATAAAAGAACAATATTTATATTTTTAATAAATAACAAAAATATTTAATTTATTACTTAATTAGTTTTAAATAAAAAAAAAAAAATTAATTAATTATTGAGAATCTTGCATATTCGGATTGTTAACCACAATGGCCATTTTTGTGTCAAGATTTTGATTTTATAACAAGATTCATTGTTAGGACAAATCCATAGAGAAGAGAAAGGTTGAAGGTTAATAAATATGGAATGGATGATGAGAAATGAAAAAGAGTTGATCAGATAACCCGCTAATTAATTAGAGGAGAGATTATTATGAAAAGAAATATTTGAAAAAATAATTATTATAGGGGATTTCATATTAATAATTAGGATTAATATCAATAATAATTTGTATTAAGGAAAATTGCAGTTAATAATCCTATAATATCATAAGTACTAATTATTATCATTAATAATAATAATAATAAAATATTATTATTATTAATATTATTATTTCTAATATTATTATTATATTACAAATGTTTATAAATATTGATAATAATGTTCTTATTGATTAGGGTTTAGAAAGTTAGGTTTTCATTATTAATAATGTGTGATGTTCTATGTTAACATTGTTATTAAAATTTATTATTAAGCTAAGAATAGAGTTAATAGTCACTGTTGATGAACTATAACCTTTAATCTTATAATAGGATATTAGAATTATGTTATTGTTTTGATTATTAGTTAGGACGTTAGGTAGGGAAGACGAAAGGGATATGGAGTCAAAATATTTTTGATGGGAAGAATGTGAGGAAAGGAGGAAGAGGATTAATAGGGGAAAAAGGGAGAGTGGAGAAGGGAACTAGTTTAGTCATGGTTGTGAGCTATAAGGTCTTGAGAGTGTAAGGAGATCCAAATCTTGCGTATCTCCAAACCACCATGCCTATTAAGATTGTGAGGATGTTTAATAATTTCAAGGGTTTCAGATATCTTCCATTTTTACTAATGCTTTTCATTCGAAATTATCCTGGTGTCTTCAAGGCACATATGGTGACATGTCTTTCATGACTGCTCTACAAGTGTTGAAGACTGAGTTCTACCATTTTTAATGTCAGTACCATGTTCTTTGAGTCTTATCTTGAAGGATCTTCGTGTTTTTACGATGTAACATTCCCCACATGAACACATGAGTTTATAAAACCCTTTTGTTATAGGATATCTAGACTTTCTTTAACCAATCTCATCTTTTTTCTTATCATTGACAAGGGTTTAAAAGAAGTTTCAATATTTTTCTTTCTGAGAACCTTGGTTATTTTAGCAGTGACTCCTTAAATGTATGTTATATAAGTCTTATTGTAAAAAGCTTGGGAGCTTTCTGTTGGAGTTCTTACTCCCTTTCTGGCTCTTTTTATGGTCTTAATGATATTTTTATCCCTATACCCAATGTTCACAAAGACCTTTATTAAATAATCAATTTCTTCAGCAACATGATTAGTGTTTGATATTCTTAAAGCTCTTGTAAAGAGGGTTTTGAGCACACCCATATTTTGCGTTGAGTGATGGTGTGACTCATAATGAAGGTAGTTATGAGTGTGTGCTTTATTTATGAATACCTTATGCCCAAGTGATCCATTATCATTCTTAAGAAGGAGAATGTCCAAGAATGGGATGCTGCTGTTTTCTTCAACTACCATCGCGAATTGGATGTCTTTAGATAAATTTTTAAGGTGGTCTAGGAATTTAATTAAATCCTTGTCCCCATGAGGCCAATTTACTCTGGTGTCATCAATGAACCTAATCCAAAATGTCGGTTTCAACAAAAAGGAATCAAAGGCATTCTTCTCAAATTTCTCTATAGAGACATTGACTATTATAGATGGCACTGAGGACCTCATTATTATTTAAATATTATTATTATATAATATAATAGATACAAATAAAACCTTCTACCTATATCAAACACATTAATATTTTTAATGTAATTGTCCTAATATTATATAAATATGTGTATCCACATATCATTAAAAAAAAGTGTGAGAGAATGAATATAATGCAAGAAAACAAAAAAGAATTGTTTGTTTAAATCCCATCACCGTTAAAAGAAAAAAGGTTCATAATTTTATCAAAAGTTCATAATTTGATCAAAGATACTATATACATACTTATGAAATACGTCTCCTTTTCCCTCACGTATAAAGGCTGCTGTGGAGGTGCTAAGGTACCAACATCTCAGCCCTCATACAAAGCTTCCAATTTCAAGAATACACTATTAGAAATTATAACAGCCTTCAGTCATTAATATGGAACAATTTCCTAAAATTCCGAATGTGGACATGGTCGGAATATGGTTCGTTTATTGGTGATTCAATTTTAGTTACTGGATTATTAATTTCTAATATTTTTGCAATGTTAAGATATACGAGGGTCTATATTTTAAAGAGTTTATTATAAATATTATAGGTATTTTTAATATTTAAAGAAAAAATTATATTGTTTTAATGATGAATTATATGGATGGTTAAAAAGGTATTAGTAAAAATTTCTTTTATATAATTTTTATCGAAAAATTTGTTTTTAAAACGTTATAAGTACTGAAATTTTTTTCCTAAGAACATTATAAATAACAAAAATCTGAATAAAGAATATTTTTGTTTTATTAATTTTTTTTTTACGAATATAGATTTCTACTTAATTGTATTTTTTAAATATTTGTTTTTATCGTTTTACAACATTCCAATCTTAAATTTCGAATATTTAGAATTTTATCGTCACAAGTGTTGTATCTTCATTCGTCAACCATTCAACTTTATTTTGTCAAAACATGTTAACAAAGATGTTATTACTATTTGTTCAACTTTATATTGCTGCACTAGTGATTAAAATAGGTTAACAAAGACAAATAGGTTAACAAAGACGTTATTACTATTTGTTTTTGTTGTTGTTGTTGCTTTCATGTTTGTTTGTTTGTTTGTTTCTTCATACGAAAAAAGCATGATTTTATATTAATATCAGATGAGTTACAAAATTTACATATTGTCTGACAAAACCATACCAGAACCAAAAAACATAGACTTAAAAGGTCTATAAAAAGTCACCATAAAACTTATTACCTCCTATAAACAGTGCGAGGAAGGGAACAAAAATATGTGACAAACATAAGAATATGTATGATATTAGTATACAATCCAAAAAATTAGGCAAAAGCGAGATAAATCCCTGATCAATCTTTTGTAATATGTCATAATAAGTTATACAACGCTCTTATAAAAAAAATATTCAAATTAATTTTAATTTAGTATATTTAACATTAGTCTTTTTTTCCTTTCTAAAAATAGAGTGATTGTGAGGTGCCAAGTGGAAAGGTGTATGGAAGTTGTCTAACATAATATTCAAGGTGGTGGACATCCCAACAAAACCCCCATATTAATAAGCATCACATCTGTGCACGAAGGCATATATGTTATTATATTACATTATTATAGAGTAAATGGTGCAAATCACAAGAATTTATACGACAAATATGATGGAGGTGATTGTATTTATGAAGTAGCTCCTTTCTCCTTCCTTCTTCTTATGAAGAAAATTGACGATGCACAAAGTCATTTGGTAAGCCTAGCCATAGTGGAAATTGTCTTTAGCCAATTTTTTTTCGAGGTACAAAGTTGTGCAGAGCTATGAATTCTCACCATTCATGGCTCTTATCTTTCAAATTACAATTTCATTTCAATATTTGGCTTTTATGGATTTTAATGTTTTTCGGTTCTATTGAGAGTTTGTTTTGATGTGCTATTCCCTATGTTTCTGGGTGTGGGGAGGTTTTTTTGTAATTGAATTATTCTTGATTTTAGTCTTTTCTGTTTGTCTCTCTTTGTCCATGGAAATCAAGTTTCTCACTTGTTTTGGAACTTTTGGCATTTTGTGTCTCCTTTATCATGACTTTTCCTCAAGTCATACTTCTCCTTTGCGTGTATAAACCCTTTTCTTACTCCCTTCCTCAACAAGGTTACCGTTTTCCATAGCTCCCACTTCTTTGATGGTCATTACCTAACCCTAGCCAAATTCTCAGTTAGTATTTTGGTATGTATTATTAATGCCTAATTAGAACTATTATAATTGAAAAGGGTTAGTGTATTACAAGGAACATGGTAGGTCTTTGGATCAATAATAAAAGGAGTCCTACATGAGGCTCTATTTTTGTCATACTCATTTCATTCAAGATGAGATGGCTAAACTGGAAAATGAAATAGTAGAAGAGCAACGATGCTTCACATATCCAAAGTTTTCCAAGGACGTAATTGATTGGGTCCTAGTCATAGGGAAAACCAGAGGTCACTACAATCAGTATATGTACTTGTTGGTATCTATTTTAATTTGAAATTTTTAATGGGTCAAACACTACTAGACCAATTTGAAACGACTGAGGAATCGACCTACTAATGGATGATAATCATCTCTCCATGAAAGGATTAGATATGTACTTGAATTGATTCATTGAAAATGTTCAAATTTTTTCCATACAAACTAATAATTCTAAGGAAAATAGAGCCCAGGTGAAGCGACATTAAACATGATAACTACCACCTGAAATATAGCTCTCTCTCTCTCTCTCTCTCTCTCTCTATATATATATATATATATATATATATATATATATATATATATATATATAAATTGAACAACTATCCATTAGTTAGGTCATTATTTGCAAAAAGGCTATTTATTATAATAGAAATGTTGTAATATTGTGGAAAATTTTGAATTGATTAAACATGCTAGATATTAACGAAGCAGGAACTATTCAAATCTCTGAAAATTAGAGTGACACATCCAGATTTGATTGGAAATGAATTGAAAACTATGTATTCCTTTCTCTAAATCTAGGATTACTCGTCATGATTTCCAACATGTTCAATTTTTTCAATACATATAAGGAAAATAGAACCAAAAGGAAGGGGATTAAACATCCTAACTACCACTTGAGCTATAGTCCTTTAACTATATATATATATATATATATATTAAGGAAAACTTTTCAATTATAATGAATATAAATAAAATTAACAGATGACTTAACTCGTTTATTAATAATTGTTTACTTTAATCATAAGCCTATCATAATTAAAAGTGTATGTTTTATATGTGTATCTATATATCAAAATTGGACTAATATCTATTAGCTATCTCATTATATGCACACTGGTTGGTTATTATTATAGAAATGTTGTAAGATTGTGGAATTTGTTTTGAAGTAATTAAATATGTTGGACATTCATGAAGCAAATACTATTCCCAACTACATAAATGAGAGTCAAACATCAAGATTTGATCTACGTAGAGAGTGGAGGAGGAGGAAAGCTCACATTGAAATTAAGTTTCTAGTAAGAGAAACTTAATAGTAATGGGTGAGTCATAAACATATGGTTGGTAATCGTGGTGTGACAAAAAATGAAATATTTAATTTGTTTTTTAAAATTGGTTTATATCTCATGATTTACTAGCACAACCACGTTAGTAAATGTCGTTGATATATGTGGAAGATATATACAAATCACATGCACAACTACATTAGTAAATGTCATTGATATAGACCAAAGAATTAGAGTTATGATTATTATTATGATATAATATTACTACTATTATTAATTAATATTATTATTTTTATTATTAAATAAATTTAATAAAATTATTAATTCATTCATTCATTATTAATAAAAAATTCATTCATAGTTAATTAATAAATAATAATAATAATAACTGAGTAATTATTATTATTATTAATTATTAATAATGTTTTATAAATATAAATATTGTTAATTAAATAAATATTTATGTTTTATTAATATAAATATTGTTAGTTACATAAATATTTATTAATATAAGAATTGTAATTTAAATATTGTTAATTAGTTAAATAGATATTAATATAAATATTGTTAATTAATTAAATAATTCATTTTTATTTTATTTATTATTAATTAATTCATTATATAAACCCTAATGTAAATATTATAAACGCTAAAATAAATATGGTTGAACATGGTTGATTTCGATATTAAGACAATCCTTGTTTCAATGTGATGTTGGACCATGGTTGACCATGCTTGATCATGATTGATTTTCATATTGAGACAATCTTTGTCAGAATGCGACGTTGGACCATGGCTCACCATGGTCGATTTTCATATTGACACAATCATTGTCCCAATGTGACATTCGACCATGGTTGACCATGGTTCGCTATGATTTCCCATGGTTGACCATGATTGATATTGTAAACCCAAGGGAATAATAAACACAAGGTTTTGATATTACAAACCCAAGGGAATAATAAACCCAAGGGATTGATATTATAAACTCAAGGGATTAATACTAAAATCCCAACGGAAAAATATTAAACCAAAGGGACTAATATTATAAACCCATGGTATATAAACCTTAAGATAAATATTGTAAACACTAAAATAATCATGGTTGACCATGGCTGACCATGATTGATTCATATTGAGACAATCCTTATCACAATGAAATGTTGGACCATGGTTGACCATGTTTAACTATGGTTGATTTTCATATCAACACAAGCTTTATGTTCGACCATCATTAACCATGATTGACCATGGATGACCATGGTTGAGCATGGTTGACGATGATTATCATATTGCGACAATCTTTGTTACCATGCGCTATTGGACCATGGTTGATCATGATTAACCATGGTTGACCACGTTTGATTTTATAAAACATGGTTAACCATGGTTCAATAATATTAAACCCAAGGGAGTAATATTATAAACCAAGGTATATAGGCCCTAAGATAAGTATTATAAAAACTAAAATAAACATTGTTTACCATGGTTGATTTTGACATTGAGACAATCCTTTTCACAATGTGACATTGGACCATGGTTGACCATGACTTATTTTCAAATCGAGAGAATCTTTGTCACAATGCAACATTGGACCAAGGTTGACCATGGCTGATTCTCTTATTAAGATAACATTTATCAAAGTGCGATGTTGGATTATGGTAGATCATGATTGAATTTAAAAAAAATTGACCATGATCGATATTATAAACCCAAGGGAATAATAAAGCCCAGGGATTAATAATAAAATTGAAGGAATTATAAACCTAAGGGAATAATATTAAACCCTAGGAATATGAACCCTTATATTAGAAAACCCAAGGGGTTGATATTATAAAACCAAGGCAATAATAAACCCAGGGGATAAAAATTATATACCCAAGGTATATAAAACCTAAGATAAATATTATAAACGTTGAGATAAACATGGTTGACTGTGGTTAATTTCCATATTGAGAGAATACTTGTCACAATGCAACGTTGGATCATGGTTGACCATGATGGATTTTCATATAGACACAATCTTTGTCACAATGTGATGTTTGACCATGGCTTATTGAGGCAATGATTGTCACGTCATTCGACCATGGTTGACCATGGTTGGCTATGATTGACAATGGTTGACCATGATCGATATTATAAAATCGAGGGAATAATAAACATAAGGGATTGATATTATAATCCCAAGGGAATAATATTAAACCAACTAATATTATAAACCCAAAGTATGTAAACCCTCAGATAAATATAATAAACACTATAACAAATATAGTTGACCATGGTTGATTTTCATATTGAGACAATCCATGTCACAATGCCACATTGGACCACAGTTGACCATGCTCAACCATGGTTGATTTTCATATCAAGACAATATTTGTCACAATACAATGTTCAACCATGGTTGACCATGATTGACCATGGATGACCATGTTTGATTTTATAAAACATGGTTGAACATGGTTGACCAAGGATGACTGTCATTGACCATGGTTGACCAAGGATGACTGTCATTGACCATGGTTGACCATGATTAATCATGATTATCATATTGAGACAATATTTGTCACAATGCGACATTTGATCATGGTTGACACGACTGATATTATAAACCAAAGGAATAAAAATTATAAACCCAAGGTATACACAAAGTGATAAATATTATAAACCCTAAAATAAACATGGTTGACCATGGTTGGTTTCCATATTGAAACAATCCTTGTCACAGTGTTACTTTGGACCATTTTTGACAATGCTTAAGCATGATTGGTTTTCATATCAAGATAATATTTCCCATAATGTGATGTTTGACGATGGTTGACCATGATTGACCATGACTAATCATGATTTTCCATGGTTGACCATCATAGCTGATCATGATGAAAGACATTTTAATCAAGGTTGATCATGGTTGATGAAATTTAACCATGGTTGACCATCGTTGACCATGGTTGACCATGGTTGACCATGGTTGATTTTCATATCGGGACAATCCTTATTAGAATGTGACATTCGGCCATGGTCGACCATGTTTGATTTTATAAAGCATGGTTGACCATGATTGTCCATGGTTGACCATCATAGCTGATCATGATGAAAGAGATTTTAATGAAAGTTGAGCATGGTTTATGAATTTCAACCATGGTTAATAATGGTTGGTCATTGTTGACCATGGTTGATTGTGGTTGACCTTAAAAGCATTGACGTTGGTCGACCATATTCAAGCATGATTAACCATCGTTGATCATGGATCAACCATGGTTGATGATATTGGAGCATGCTTGACCCTGGAAGTTCATTGTTGAACATGGTTAATCGAGATAGATGATGGTTGACATTGATTGACCATGATTGAACATGGTTGAGCATGTTTGACTAGATTTGAACATGATTAACTATATTGGATTTTATTAATTTATTAATTAATAATTGAATTAAGGTTATTTATTTATAATAATTAATAAAAATATTAATGACAATGTTGATATATAAATTAATATTAATATAATAACCTAAGTATAGGTAAATTAATTTCAATGTTATCCAATATTTTTTATTACAAATTATTTATAAAAAAATTATAAAAAAATAACTAATAGTAATTTTTTTAAAATTATTAATATTATAATTAATAAAATATTTTTATTTATTTGTAATATTATTAATTATTTATGACAACATTTTTCAGTAAACATCACATAAGAGACAATACTGCATTTGGAACCGACTACTATGCTTCATCTTCATGTCAAGATGCGGAACTAGATCTAGGCGAAGAAATAAATAAATGAAGGGAGAAGCTAACTAGGTGTTAGAATATAACAACTAACCAACGAGTGTGGTTTATCTTCAGGACAAGATGGAGAACTAGATCTAGGCAATGAAATAAAATGATGAATAGAGAAGCTAACTAGCCATTGGAATATAACAACTAGCGTAAGATAAAAATTTATTATAATAATATTTTAACAATATTATCTATAATATTAATATTTAACATAATACTTATTTTGAGTAATAATATTACCTTTGATAGTTTCTTTTTGGTTGCATAATTTTATTAACAAAATCAATTTGATTAATAATATTAAAAATTAGATTTTATTTTAATAATATTATTTATAATATTAAAATTTCAATTTTAATAGTAATTGTACTTATAATAAATTTAGTTTTGTTCCCTTTCCCTTTTTTTGGTAAAATCATAATATTAAAAATTATTAATAATGGGTATTAAGTCAAACTAACAATTATATTCTAATGACTAGTTGTTTCTCTCTTCATTTATTTATTTTGTTGCCTAGATATGGTTCTTCATCTTGTCTTGAAATTGAACCACACTGATTGATTTGAAACTCAACGAATTTGTCTCCTATATAATTTTACTAAATTATGTTGTCATAAATATTATGAAGCACGGAAGTCTAAATTCAAAAATTATTAATTATTGTTTTTTAATTTTTATAATATTAATGTTCATTATTATTTAATGATTTTTATTGTTTATTAATTTTTAATGATATTATTGTTTAATAATATTTATTAATATTTCAATTTATTAATTTTAACTACATTATCATTATTATTATAATTATATACTAATTTTTATGTTATTGTGAAATTTTAATGGTAAATATATTAAAATTATTAAAAAAATATATGTGCTTTTTTATTTTAAGATATATATATATATATATATTGATGATGATGATGACGGCTAACGTATGCTGAAATGAAACATTGGTCTACTAGACCTAAAGAAACAAATTATTTATTTTGATTTAAGATTTTATTCCTATGCTCAAAAGGCTTCGAGAGAAGCCTCCCGAGCTCAATATAATTTTGACATTGTAAAAGGCTAGGAAGGTCGGTATTGTAACAAAGATTGTAAAACTGAGATCTAATGTGGTTGTACACAGGGCACTCTAAAAGGAAGTGGTTTTCATCCTCGATGTTCCTATTCTCACATATATGGCAGATCCTTTCCATCCATAGTGTTTTAGGAACTGCCCAACAACGTGTTTCACTATGAAGCTCATGAGAATTCATTCTAATCTTTGCTATATTAATTTTCTTCTTTGAACTAGTTAAAATAGAGAGATACTTTTGATCTTCTATGGTGAGGTTGATGACCTTCTTATAATAACTTAATTTTCTTTTAGCCGCTAAATCTTTCTCACATCACATTTTTTCTTTGAACTTAGAAGTAACAATATCTTTAATGTCATTTATGTTTTGCAATGCATCATTCTCGTTGATCTCCCAATAGTTTAAGTAGGCCCTTCTGTCTTTATGCCACCCCTCATTGAGCCTTAGGTCGTTTTGGTTGGAATTTAAAGCTAACTTAGGAAGTCTATGATCGTCTATGATATTGAGTTTGTGCTTGTACAACAAAAACCTAATCATAGCTAGGCTCTCAATAGGGGAAAGATCTGCTTCTATAAGGAGAATAGGATAGGGTGTATTACTTTTAATTTTCAGGTTATAAGTTATAAAACGCTTCTAGATTTGCTCAATCTTTCTCCATTATTATCTGGTGATACTGCAACCCCAAAGCTCACATCCATATAGGATAATAGGAGTGACTAAAGTTTCAAAGAGTAACTTCTTTTTATCCCACATTACAAGGTTTGTTGTTTTACAATTATTTTCAAGACCAAAATAAGCTTTCCACCCCACATTAAAATAGAAAAAAAAAATACATATATCTTTTAATAATTTTCACATTGTCACCAGCATTTTAAATTACATTTTCCTATATCAAAAATTGATTTTAAAGAAAATATCTTTGTTATTTTATGAATTTTTATAATTTTAATTATTTATAATAATTATATATAATTCTGATTTCTTCCAGGAAGATAAATTAGATTTATGTTCTATTATTTTAATCATAAAAATAAAATCTACTAAAATTTAGTAAATCACAATATTTATATTTATTAACCACCTATTAATCGTGGACATATTGACTTCACAATATTTATGCATATACAATGAATGGCTCCGATTTTTATTGTCAGTATTTTTTAATGCAACCCTTCTATATTCACAGATCGGCGTTAAAATACTTTTTGCTTAGCGCCATCTAAATACAAATCATCGGTGATAGATCGGTGGGCTACGTTACAACGAGAAGGCAAAGGCAGGGATTTCGAAACGAGGGGACAAAAAATGCGTTTTTCTTTTTCCTGGTCGTAGATAACGTTTCAGACGAAACATTATTCGCAGTATATCAAATCTCGACCATTAATTAAAAAATCAACGTGGATTCTCCTCCTGAAATTGAAATAAGATGCCTTTTCCCCATCCAAATGAACTTCTAAGATTTCCATTGAATATCACCTTACAAGTTGTATATTACCTACTAATTCCCGTGATATGGCATAATAAAATCATGGGTGACAGATCCATTGTCTTTGGTTGAGGCTAGGCCTAACCCCTAAACCAATTCCAAGTCGGTCTTTTAGGTCTCAATGAATCGAATCTCGACTCCGCGCGTCAGAACTGACTTATTAAGCAAGTAGAACTGACATGCAATTCTAGATTGAGGCACTCTGTCGTAATACCCATCCTTATTTACTTCAGAAAGCACTTTATTTTTTCTTATACACTTTTCTAAACAAGTATATAATGATTATAGTAGTGTAATATCTAACCATGTTTTAACAAAATAATTATACCAATTTTAATATATATCACTATACCATTCTTAAAATTCACATTATAATTGTAGCTATAATTAATTATATAGATATAATATTTAAATGAAATACTTAATGTAAAGGCAGTATAATATTTCCAAAACATGATATAAAAGTGAATATGTCAAATAGTAATGTTAAAGTTACCATAATTTTTTTATATAATCTTAATGTTATGATTAAATTAATTTATTTACTTGAGTAATCAGTATAAGTATTCATTTAATATTATTGATTAGTTTAACTATGTTTTATTAAATTTTGTTTTTAGTTTTGACGATCATTATAATATTCTTGTTGGTATTTAATAACTAATTTAGTTAGGGTATTTGAAGTAAAGTGTTGTAGTGGTTAAAAAGTAAATAGTGAAAGTGTGTATAATATAGACAAGATTTGAAGTAGGCATTCCACGCCTTCTTATTTTTCAATATTGATAGAAAAAATTTGTGTATGGTAGATATTGTAGGTAAATACACAAAAATCTAATAAGACTCATTAATTTAAGAGTCTTAAGCCAAACATTTATAATACAACTATACTAATCTTATTATACTTTATTTACATATTACATCTATGTAGAGGTATTAAAACCAATGATATCTTTAATTCTTGATCAATTTGTTGAATCACATTAAGAGGTTTGGTGATTCTAATTACATAAAAAAGTGTCTTATAAAAAAAATGAACTCCAATGTTTAAGGAATATTTTATAGTTCTTATTTATCAATTTCCTTTTATTAATCAATTTAGTTACATTTCAACATCATATTTAATAATCATATGACGATTTTCTAATTCTAATTAATCATTTTTCTTTTATTACTCAATTCAATTATAATTCAACATCATATATAATAATTATTTTCTTTATTTTTGATAGAGTAATTAGCATATTTAAAAAAATAGTAAAATATGATTTATCCAAAACCACATGATAAATTACACCATTAAACCATAAAAATGGCATCACACTATAACTTCTTTTATACATTAAGTTGTTTATATATTTCCAAAGTATTATAATAAATAATAGTCATAAAAGTAAGTGCTATGGTATAAGATAAAATTGTGTCGACTGTATTAATAATTCATTTACATTAACTTACCTAATTTCTTGAAATATACATTGTTTATGAAAATTTCCTTAAAACAATGGAAACAAATTGTTTTTTCTATTTAAACAAAAATCATTATTCATTCAATTATATAAATATATATGGAGAGTTGTAATCTTAGAATAAAAGTTTCATATTTCTCATTTTTTGCTATATACAATTTTATATTTCTCATTTTTTACAATATACAATTTAATATTTCTCATTTTTTACTATATTCAAAAAATTCTAAATGGTTTACATCTAACAATTTGAAAATATTCCTAGTCATATATATGATCGGTCGAATGGTTGAAATCATAGTATTATTAATTACTTTTGAATTTCAAACTTCCCCTGTGGATTAGATTTACAAATTTTCACGATTAGTGAGAAATGAATTCAAAACAAAACTTATAAAACATACACTGAAACGTTCATTGAATTCTGAAAGATAGGAACATGGCTTCATGTCACATACCTATATGCAATAATATACATGTAATGAAATTTTGTTTTATATTTACACTTACCGCATCCATACTTGGTTAACACCTTCATATTAATTAAATATAATTATGTTATAATGCCACCATTTCACATACACGCCTAACCTGAGGCGATGTATAACGTGGCAGGCAAAGCTGGACATATCCATGGCTGTTCCACAATTAATATATGCCTTTGTTTATGTGTTAACTATATGGTATGACACCCTTATGCCTATTCCTCGGATGTACCGAGGCTGTACTGAACTCTTCTGTTGGCGCCTCCTGCGCTGGACATCTGGCGGTGGCAATGAATTTCGTCGGACAGACCATGTGATTAGAGCAGGGTCACTGTGCTTGGGTTTTTCCCGCGGCGGATTTTTGGGTACGGTCGCCCTCATCCACGGTGCACAGTCGCTGGGTGAAATCAAGGGTGGGCAATGCTCCACGTTCCACCTCTGGCAGTCGGGGTTAATAATTGACATTCTCCGGATTATTCGAGACTTTTGTCTTACAGCTCCATACGCTCCCGCTCCTTGTACTTCGCTGCAAGGGTTTGTTCCTTCGTTCCGCGCCAAGACCTCTACGATACCAGACATTTGCACCATCTGAGAGGTTTCCAGCTTCATAGATTGCATTATTGAATCAGTCAGGTGATTTACTTGTCAGTTAACAGATCTGTTGTTTTTATTTCCTTTGAATGGTTACGCCGAGTTCTAAACTCCTTTCTTTGGCTTGACAGGTTGCGTACCATGGCTTCCGGCATCTATGGCTTAACAAAGAGTCAGTCCCGTTGAAGCCAGCCGAGTCTCTCACAGGTATTTATCTGCTCCAAGGGTTTTGGTTCTCGGTTGGTCTCCTTCTGTTTCGTTTTTGGTTTGCCAGAGGTTCCTCTGTGCAAGAATAGCGACCCCAACCTCATCGTTACTTGGTTGGCCGCAGGTCTTGATGGACCTCCTCTCTTAATCTGGTTCCAAGAGCTCTGGGACTGCTTAAAGAGTTGGGTCCCTCCTCATCTATGGTGATTACGTCCGGTTCTCCGAGGCTGGAACTCCTACTTGACTCCTTACACAGATATATGTATTTTGTTTGGTTTAAAATGTCGGAACTATAGCCATAATTTATGACTGTCTTCAGACCCTGGTTCGAAACTAGCGGCTTATTTATTTTGTACTCATATGACTCGAAGGCCAAGGGTTTACTGTATTTTTCTGTTACAGTTATACAATGTCTTGATTTTCTCTTATGAATGCGAATGACTTTTTACCATGCAGAGTAGGTTTTTGTATATTACCAGATGTGTAGTATTTTCCTTGTTCTCGGAATCATGCCGGTTGGATTATAATATGCATGCAATGGTAACCGCGTAATTCTATAGTTCTATTGCTTTTCGCCATTATTCTTGAATGACTATGTATGGATTTACTCTGCCGGGCCAACATCTGATTTCCATAGATGTATGGCCGACTGGTAAATGTTTTTGAATAAATATAAATAGGGTCACTCTGTCGTGCCATCATCTGATTACCATAGATGAATGGTCGACGGGTTAATGGCTCTTCGTGGAAAGAACCTTGAGATCTGTAATATATATATACTTCCATATACAGTCGGGTTACCGTATAGTTGTTGGGTTCTGGTTTATTAATGACAGTCAATACGTTCAGTCTCACGACGAATGCATGCTTCTATACTTTCCTTAGGTATAAGGTGTTTCCTCTGTATTTACGGAATTTTTTTGATTTGGGTTCTGCCGTTTAAATTTGTAAGAGCCCACCTGTTACGGCTATGCCGAATTCGGGGTTCCGCATTATTATGCCTTCTCTTTGTCTTGCTAATACCTCTGTTGGCAGATTGTTTTAAGAATGATTAGGGTATTTCCACATGGTTGTCTACGCCCATTAGGGTCTTGATACCATCTTGACCCCGGCTTATTGTTTGCATGAGAAATCCGGTCTCCCTGACTCGGATATGTCTGAATGGAGTAATCATTTATCTGATATAAATAGACCTATTTTATTAATAGCTCGGCTCATTTATTCAATGGTTCACTGCTCTCGGTTCTTGAGGTTTACAGCTACACTGTATATGTTTTCTTTCCTCGCTCATAAGGTATCAACTATTTCATCTTTGCCTTATGGTTATACTGATGATACCGTGTAAAGTTTATTCATAGCTTCTCCGTCTTTTGGTGTTTACAGCGAGGTTAACTGTAACTTAGTACAGGTTCTTTACAGTTATATTGTCTTTTAATCTTGCCACTAGGCTGTCTAAATTCTATTCAATATACGTAATCACGCTATCTTTGATATTTACAGATAGACTGTCTATTAACACAGTTTAGACTATAGACTGTCTATTAACACAGTTTATACTATAGCCATTTACAAATATTTACTCAGACCATCACAGCTATTTTATCAGCTACACAGATAACTAGGCACAAGAGGGTTCCGTTACTTACCTGTTTTCCTCTGGTAAGATGAAATCTGGAACAGTCCTCCTGCCAAATTGCTATGTGTTGCTTGTTTTCCTCCCAACCGTGAGACCAGTCCTCGAAGACCTGAGTCTCCCCCCAAGCTACTACTTACCGGATCACAATCCTCAGTAAGCCAGCACTCTGTGCTTGACTATCTGGTCCTTACCAGACTTAGTCCATCCAGGGTTTCTCTCTTCCCTTTCCTTTTTCCTCTTCTCTGTCTCTTCAGCACAGCATTCTCCATCCACCTTCTCTTCTCCCCTCCCCCTGTTAGGGTGCTCGCTGATCCATTTAACCAATGCCAAGAATTAGTTGTAACTGATATGTAATTTAAAATTACTTTTACGCAGGTTTGATTAACTGATTGGTAATTTAAAATTACTTTACGTGGGGTTAATCACAATAGGTATATTACATACTCCCCCCCTTAACAGGAACACCGTCCTCGGTGTTCATCTTTCGTCGGAACTTGATATTTTACTCGTGGTATTACCATCTAATCCACACAAAATGTGATCCTTTCTCTTTGAAATCAACGATTTCATTCCAAGAAAAGACGACAAACAAAATAGTAATGATATAGTCATAAAAAATATCATGAGTTATAGGCATCAATAGTCATAAGCATTCGTAATTGCAAAAATATGCAACTTCTAATCGCCACCACTTGGCCCTTATTCATTCATAATAAACAATTATGTGTCAACTTACCATTACTTACCATCTATTCTTGAAAATCATGAATACCTTCATGTAAACATTTTAATAGTGGTTGGACAGCTCTTCAACCTTCCATGGTAAGTAATTCCTGTAATATATGACTAACAATTCAATCACATTAGTCACTATATTTTGAGTCAAATGAAATACTTTTGACTAGCAATCAATTGTGCAATGTTAGATGCTTTCTAAATCACAGTACTTTTACAAGTACTTAAAAAGCACTAATACTAATCATCAAATGATAAATCACTGTTCCACGTGCATACTGAACGAATTCTCACTAAAGACATCCGCAAAGTACTTCGAGAAGTACCAAAAGAGCACCTAGCTCTCTAATCATCAAAACAGTCAATCACTGCATCAAGCAAAAATTGTCTTAGCTCCCACTAAGATGTTCACAACATTAATAATACAATAAAGGAATTAAAATTTCCAATTACTCCTTATTTAGCACTAAGCTCATTTCTTGCTAAATGTGCATAACATATTTCACACAACTATATATAGAATTTATTTTCAACATATCATATAGCTGATTCATTCATTTCTTTAGCTATGAGCACCATAATAGGCTAAAGAATTCCCAACCCATGGGAACTGGTTTCCATAACCAAACCGAGTCATTTTCACATCCAGACAGTTTCTTCGATAGGGACCTTACCAGGTCTAACATAGAATTCCACTGGCCAACCAGCTCAAGAATTCTAGGGAGAGGAAATCTAGGCAGACAAGTACCATCAACCCCTCCGGGCAGGTAGTTGCCATCAACCCAACTCCGGGCATACAAGTACCATCAACCCCTCCGGGCAGGTAATTGCCATCAACCCAAGGCATTCCAGCCTTTCACAATCCGGGCAGACAAGTACCATCAACCCCTCTGGGCAAGTAACTGTCATCAACCCAAGGCATTCAAGCCTTTCACAATCCGGGCAGACAAGTACCATCAACCCCTCCGGGCAGGTAACCGTCATCAACCCAAGGCATTCAAGCCTTTCACAATCCGGGCAGACAAATACCATCAACCCTCCAGGCAGGTAACTGTCATCAACCCAACTATCTGCAACTGTCTGGCATGTTAAATTTCTCTTTTATTACTCTTTCTCAAAGTAATTACACAATGAACCATATAATCATTATCATTACAAAATAAACGTGCATGTACACCATGCATTTACACTTATCCCTCATCATGGGTCCACAACATCAAGATTGATGGGAAACATATCCATCATACACGTTGTATGCATGCAAATTTTCCAAATAACATAATTCATGCATATCATATAACATCATTCTTTCTCATTTATAATTGCATTTCATATTGCAGCAATTTATGTGATGAGTTTTCTTGTTTCCGTTAAGCTACCACTACTTAATCCCATCAGCAACGTTAGTTATAAATATGCATCAGTTAACACGTATTCCATTTCCAAGAATGTTCATGCATACAATTTTGTCATGTATAAAAGCATATGCAAATATTCATCAATGTATAAATGTCAACAACAGTTGAGTTAATACTCTCAGCATTCCCAATTTTGCCATAGTCTGTTGTTCCAATTCAAATCATCATTAATGGAGTATTATCTTACGTTTACTATGGCTAGCTTTAGTCATGCATCGTTAGTGTAATTAAACATAATTTCTCTAACATACAAGAACATAACTCTTATGTCACAATGACTAATCTTTGTGCATACTATTGCTTATCATATAAGCCCTTCTTTAATGTATGCAACACTTATTCCCTTCACTAGAAGACCACCATCTTTTCATACGACAAACCACATACCTCTTTCTTAAAGGAAGTCATTTTAATCCTCATTTCTCTATCTTCTGACGTGAGGATTTCTCAAGATTCCCTTTCAAGAAATTATTAAAGATATCTATCTTTAGGCATAAAAATCAAGATACAAAAACAAGGTTTACTTATCCTTTATGCATCAAAATCAAGCAATCAACACAGCTCATTCAACAAGACAATCTCTCCAAGAGATTATTATTTTCAAGGAAGCTAACATGACGACTTTCTCTAAGTATACACGGACTCATAATTCCAAAGTCACAATAGCTACCAATATGCAACATGTGTTCTCCTAACACAATTACTTTACTTTAATGAACATAGTTCTTTTCGTGAAACAAGTAAGGATTTTAGTTCTTGTATGAACACTTATTCTAATGTGTCTTTCAGGAAAAAACCTCTATTTTTTTTTTTCAAGAAAATTCTCATAAAATCCTGCATCTTCATACATGAAGTATGCATACTCTTAGGATGAGACTATATTTATGTATATATGTAATATACTCTTTCCTTAAGAAGATACTTTGGCCATATTTAGCAAGGATTTTATAGACAAGAGACAAGCATTTCACACACAAGACTCACGTGGAGTCTTCCTAATAGGAACTACCTATTTGCTTTATTAAGAAAGTATATAAAATAACCAATCTTTAACTGCATGCCTTAACACATTTCCTTTACCAAGAAAGTCTATAAAAGAACTATTCTTTTATTGCATGCATTCAAATACTTTTTCTACTAAGAAATCATATAGAACATTCATATGTGTTCTTCAAGAAAGTGAACAAGACACTTATCTTATCCTTGGATCAACATGCATAACTAACAAATTAACCCACCCTTACCAGGAGCAATTACTCTACTTATGCATTTAGAAGCATAATCTCCTAAGTGTCACACATGCACCAGAGTTACCACTTGATGCTAGATGCAACAACTATCATAACTCTACTATGTGACCTTTTCAGAATAATGACTTCAAGGAGACATTACGAAAATTATTAACAGCAACACACTATAGTTATCATTTTCCAACTCCTTAAGCATGGTCAAGGAAATACTCACATGCTCATCGATCACTATCTAGTCATCCCCAGACTTAGAGTCTTCTGCAAGATTCTGACACCCAAGGCTTGCGCTATCTAGTCATCACCAGACTTAGCGATTTCTTTTCCCCATCTCCGTCTGTCCCTACAGCACGGTCTTCTTCCTTCTCCTTGCTTCCTTTTCCTTTGGAAGCATCTATAGTTGGGGAAGGTAGTTAGAGTTTACTGACAACTGTATTAACACAGGTAGTCTATTTATGAATAATTATCACATGTAATTATACCATGAATGGGTCCTAGAAATGTTACCCACTGAACATGCCTCTCCAATTAAGTTCACACTGGAATGCAACATGCATAAGAAATCCATCATTCCCATAGTAGAGATAAATTCAACCATCATTAAATCGAGGCTCCAATGGTTTTATCTCTCAACAAGTAAGTATTAACATAAGCACATACCATGCTAATGGATTTCAATTAATTAGAGGGTAACATCATTAAATCTATTAGGACATAAGAATATACTATTCATCATGCATTCTCATGGTGAATTGAATTAAGAACTCTTCTCATGCACAACCGGACTATAGCACAGAGAGAGTAAAAATATTCATACACACATTCCATGCATGCAACATCAATCAACCTTCACTTGTTTACGAACTGTAACAATCTTAGTCCAATTGAATTAATGCATATAAGTTCTATGGGTTAGTCATACAACACTAACCAATCTCAACTACCAATCGTCTTCATGCATCCATGACAAGACTGAATCAAAAGTTAGTTATGGCAATCAAGTCTCGCTGCTTGACTTATTGCATGTTTTCAATATCTAAAGGGGTTCTTCTAATGTCCTTTTTAAAACAATTTTTCATCCTATTCAAGGATGTTCCCCTAATTTATATTCATGCATTGACTCATTAAGTTTTGTTCATTGTAACTTCAATTTTGTTCATTAAATACATCATTGTTATTGCCATACTTGCAAATCAAACTTGGTAGTTGATTGTCACTTTCGTCAGTGAGTGTTCAATATCGTTCTTAAGTGTAATGAGTACTCAATATTGTTCTTAGCTGTGACAAAAGTTTCATTGTCTTTTTATCCTCATCGGGAATTTAACGTTGTGAACGTAGTTATGCAACAACTTATTACATACTACTTAAAGCAGTTATAAACATGAATCACACCTATCATGCCAAAAGTAGTGTACTACATAAATGAATATGTGAATGATTATACTCGTACCTGAGTTAACGCCTACTGATGGCGTACCTCAATATCCTTTCTGCTTACCAATTCCCAAAGGCGCCAGTACTGCAACCTTTAGCTCTGATACCAATTGTCACATACCTATATGCAATAATATACATGTAATGAAGTTTTGTTTTATATTTACACTTACCGCATCCATACTTGGTTAAAACCTTCATATTAATTAAATATAATTATGTTATAATGCCACCATTTCACATACACGCCTAACCTGAGGCGATGTATAACGTGGCAGGCAAAGCTGGACATATCCATGGCTGTTCCACAATTAATATATGCCTTTGTTTATGTGTTAACTATATGGTATGACACCCTTATGCCTATTCCTCGGATGTACCAAGGATGTACTGAACTCTTCTGTTGGCGCCTCCTGCGCTGGACATCTGGCGGTGGCAATGAATTTCGTCGGACAGACCATGTGATTAGAGCAGGGTCACTGTGCTTGGGTTTTTCCCGCGCCGGATTTTTGGGTACGGTCGCCCTCATCCACGGTGCACAGTCGCTGGGTGAAATCAAGGGTGGGCAATGCTCCACGTTCCACCTCTGCCAGTCGGGGTTAATAATTGACATTCTCCGGATTATTCGAGACTTTTGTCTTACAGCTCCATACACTCCCGCTCCTTGTACTTCGCTGCAAGGGTTTGTTCCTTCGTTCCGCGCCAAGACCTCTACGATACCAGACATTTGCACCATCTGAGAGGTTTCCAGCTTCATAGATTGCATTATTGAATCAGTCAGGTGATTTACTTGTCAGTTAACAGATCTGTTGTTTTTATTTCCTTTGAATGGTTACGCCGAGTTCTAAACTCCTTTCTTTGGCTTGACAGGTTGCGTACCATGGCTTCCGGCATCTATGGCTTAACAAAGAGTCAGTCCTGTTGAAGCCAGCCGAGTCTCTCACAGGTATTTATCTTCTCCAAGGGTTTTGGTTCTCGGTTGGTCTCCTTCTGTTTCGTTTTTGGTTTGCCAGAGGTTCCTCTGTGCAAGAATAGCGACCCCAACCTCATCGTTACTTGGTTGGCCGCAGGTCTTGATGGACCTCCTCTCTTAATCTGGTTCCAAGAGCTCTGGGACCGCTTAAAGAGTTGGGTCCCTCCTCATCTATGGTGATTACCTCCGGTTCTCCGAGGCTGGAACTCCTACTTGACTCCTTACACAGATATATGTATTTTGTTTGGTTTAAAATGTCGGAACTATAGCCATAATTTATGACTGTCTTCAGACCCTGGTTCGAAACTAGCGGCTTATTTATTTTGTACTCATATGACTCGAAGGCCAAGGGTTTACTATATTTTTCTGTTACAGTTATACAATGTCTTGATTTTCTCTTATGAATGCGAATGACTTTTTACCATGCAGAGTAGGTTTTTGTATATTACCAGATGTGTAGTATTTTCCTTGTTCTCAGAATCATGCCGGTTGGATTATAATATGCATGCAATGGTAACCGCGTAATTCTATAGTTCTATTGCTTTTCGCCATTATTCTTGAATGACTATGTATGGATTTACTCTGCCAGGCCAACATCTGATTTCCATAGATGTATGGCCGACTGGTAAATGTTTTTGAATAAATATAAATAGGGTCACTCTGTCGTGCCATCATCTGATTACCATAGATGAATGGTTGACGGGTTAATGGCTCTTCGTGTAAAGAACCTTGAGATCTGTAATATATATATACTTCCATATACAGTCGGGTTACCGTATAGTTGTTGGGTTCTGGTTTATTAATGACAGTCAATACGTTCAGTCTCACGACGAACGCATGCTTCCATACTTTCCTTAGGTATAAGGTGTTTCCTCTGTATTTACGAAATTTTTTCGATTTGGGTTCTGCCGTTTAAATTTGTAAGAGCCCACCTGTTACGGCTATGCCAAATTCGGGGTTCCGCATTATTATGCCTTCTCTTTGTCTTGCTAATACCTCTGTTGGCAGATTGTTTTAAGAATGATTAGGGTATTTCCACACGGCTGTCTGCGCCCATTAGGGTCTTGATACCATCTTGACCCCGGCTTATTGTTTGCATGAGAAATCCAGTCTCCCTGACTCGGATATGTCTGAATGGAGTAATCATTTATCTGATATAAATAGACCTATTTTATTAATAGCTCGCCTCATTTATTCAATGGTTCACTACTCTCGGTTCTTGAGGTTTACAACTACACTGTATATGTTTTCTTTCCTCGCTCATAAGGTATCATCTATTTCATCTTTGCCTTACGGTTATACTGATGATACCGTGTAAAGTTTATTCATAGCTTCTCCGTCTTTTGGTGTTTACAGCGAGGTTAACTGTAACTTAGTACAGGTTCTTTACAGTTATATTGTCTTTTAATCTTGCCACTAGGCTGTCTAAATTCTATTCAATATACGTAATCACTCTATCTTTGATATTTACAGATAGACTGTCTATTAACACAGTTTAGACTATAGACTGTCTATTAACACAGTTTAGACTATAGCCATTTACAAATATTTACTCAGACCATCACAGCTATTTATCATCTACACAGATAACCAGGCACAAGAGGGTTTCGTTACTTACCTGTTTTCCTCTGGTAAGATGAAATCTGGAACAGTCCTCCTGCCAAATTGCTGTGTGTTGCTTGTTTTCCTCCCAACCGTGAGACCAGTCCTCCAAGACCTGAGTCTCCCCCCCAAGCTACTGCTTACCGGATCACAATCCTCAGTAAGCCAGCACTTTGTGCTTGACTATCTGGTCCTTACCAGACTTAGTCCATCCAGGGTTTCTCTCTTCCCTTTCCTTTTTCCTCTTCTCTGTCTCTTCAGCACAGCATTCTCCATCCACCTTCTCTTCTCCCCTCCCCCTGTTAGGGTGCTCGCTGATCCATTTAACCAATGCCAAGAATTAGTTGTAATTGATATGTAATTTAAAATTACTTTTACGCAGGTTTGATTAACTGATTGGTAATTTAAAATTACTTTACGTGGGGTTAATCACAATAGGTATATTACACTTCATCAGACTCTCGGTAAAAAATTTCTTTGTTTCCCCATATTTGTTGGCTCACTAGAAACACGTGATCTTTTCATTGCCTTGCGGTAAAGGATTAAAATGTTCATACTTGGATGCAATAGAGTTCACCATTGAGCTCACTTGAATCTGTTGTTAAATTTGGCTACGCTATTCATGTTAACAACAAAAGCCAGAAAAAAAGACCAGTTAGAGAAAGCCTAGAGCCATTTGTATAGGAAGAAGAGTATATTATTATCGAGCTAATTGAGATTCCATGGATATCAAATTTGTTGCATAATCTAGATTGGTGGAACAGATTGGTAGAACGGTTGCTAAATCCTTTTTGCTTAGATTTCTATTTACTTCGATTTCCTTTCAAATTTGCTTTCTTAAAGTTTCATTAGATTTGTGTTTTGAGGATTTAAATTTCCCCAGTTCTAATTATCCCATCATCACTTAGAATATTATATGACCATAGATCGACCCCTAGTAATGTTCAGCATGAAACATCAACAAATGTCATGAACAAATATAAGACAAAACAAATCCAACCAGCTTGATTGACAGAAGCATTACAAAATAATAATGGGAGTGGCTCGTGGGCTGCTATATCTTCGTTAGGATTTTGGATTGTGCATTATTAATCTTGATGTTAAAGCAAGAAATGTCTCATTAGAGGAGGAGTTAAACCCTAAGACAAAAAAACTAACCTAAGACGTTTTCCTCAAGGCCAAACGTACATCAAGACAATATTTCTTGGAATGTAGTAAGATTTTAATACAATAATTACTCTCACCTGCTGTCACCACACATGTTTTACATGACGTTTTTTTTATTTCAATAGGATTCACATTGTTGTAATAGTTATTTATGCCAATTTTTTTAAGATGGAAAGGGGTTTTACATTCTCGGTTAATATTTTTTGTACTCTAGAGATTTCCGATCTTGGTTACAACTATTCTTCCTTTGCAAATAACTTCTCATCTCCCATTTCTAAATATTTTGCTGAATTTATGATATTTGACATTGAACTTTGTATATGTAGCAGTTATACGTCACCAGAGTGTATTATGTTGGGGGTATCTGTAAAAACCGACGCCTATAGTTTTGGCATTCTTCTTGTTGAAATTGTCCCAGAAAGGAAGAACACACACTACAATTTATCTCCTGAAATTCAAATATGTTTATGACGGATGAGATATAATTTCCATTCTATCCCTAGTTGAGAACATCTACCATTAAGTTAAGACAATGTTATTTTGCTCATCAATAAAACATTTAGCTAAGTGCACTATCACTGTTTCCACTGATGATGTTGTGGTTGTCTTCACCGTGTATACTTTTTATCAGAAGATGAACTCGATGTGGTTATGAAGGTATGAATGTTATATAAAGCGAATATCATGGCGATAATTTATCGAGCCACTATTGAAATCTGTGATGAAATTATTAACAATATTATAAGATCTATAAAACCATTAAACTTGGAAACCCTGTAATGAGTAGGTCTTTCTGGCCCTTGTTAGGTCAGGCTCATATTGGCATAAAATAAATCACAGAATATCATGCCTGTGGATAGCTGTAAATGTACATGATTAGTTTCCAATAAAGAGCACACAATGTTTCACAATATTTAACATAAGTATTGTAAAAGTTGAATAATTAAAAGTTGAATAATGCATGAATTATTATGTATGTTGGACTTGAACAATGTTATCAATTTAATGAGAACTTTATCTAGTTTTTTCTTTTTTGAGGTTGCATCAAATCACAATTTTTGTTTTGATTTTGGAAATTGGTAATCCAACGTTACAACTTTTTCATTTCAGGGTTAAAATTTCAACATTTTTTAACTATCACATTAAACACTAAATATCATGATTACAAAAGACATGGAAAATGAGATTGAAATGCAAAATTGATGATGCAAGATCACTTTTTCTTATTATTCTTCTTCTTAAGAGTTAAAATTCAAACATTTTTCAATCATGACATCAAAGACCAAATACCATCACTATAAAAGACCTAAGAAAACATGTCGAAATGAAAAAGTGATGATGTAGTATTACCCCCTTTTTTAATGGTTAAAATTCAAACATTTTTTCAAATATCATGACAATAAAAAACCTTAAAACTTAACACTTAAAGCTTGACTACCTCCTCCTTCTTTTTTCCTTTTATTTTTTACTTTTCAACTATTTTTCAAATTCGTCTAACTAATCATTTATTTTATTTTTATTGGTTTGACATCATATATATATATATATGTTTAATTATTAATTATTTATTTTTTTATAATTTATATTAAGATATTTGAAAAAAAATTGTATATAAATATTATTTTAAAGAAAAATAAATAAAAAAAATGATTTAAAAATAAAAAATAAAAATACTTTTATATATATATATATATATATATATATTTTAAATAAATGACAGCAAAATATTAGAATAGAAAATAAAAATAAATAAAAATAAAAATAAAAACATATTACTTTTACATTTAAAAATTCAAAAACGATCCTTTAAAACGGAAAATCATAATATATATATATATATATATATATATATATATATATATATATATATATATAACCTTTCCATTACAACGAATATAAATAAACTTAACAAATGACTTAATTCATCTATCTATAACCATTAACTTCAATGATAACTCTATCATAATTAAAAGTGCATATTTTTATATGTATATGTATACATGAAAATTGGACTAATATCTTTTGGCAATGTCATTATATGCACACAGGATGGTTATTAGTCCTTGCTTTTGGCATTGTAGGGACTCTAGTGATCGCTAGAGCGTTGATGATCAATTAATTGTTCTTTTGACGAAATATTTCTTTGCTTTGCCAAAATTTATCCAAATTTTTGTATGGCAATTTAGCTTCATGAAAAATTTACCCAAAGTTTTGTGTTCGACCTCTTATCAGAAACTTCACATGTATCATGGGAACAATACATATGCAAGGTTTTTCTTATGCAAAGTTCGAAAGGAACTAAAATATTTCGAAAATAATATCCTAACTTTCTGTATCAAACACTTCAAGTAATGCCAATTTTGAAGACCGTTAAATATCAAACATTAAATGTTTGAATGTTTGCGATCTATTTTATTAGATTAGTATGGTAATGATGCTGCTTTTTATAGCTTACCATTTATTCATAGCTTGCCATTTGTTTTGGTGATAGCTCTAGCCAAGCCACCTGGCAATATCTCCAGCCACCTGTGACCTCTAGTTTCCACCGCAAAGATGTTTTTTCTTACCATATAAGGAAACAAATCGCACTCTATAGGTTAGAAGATAGAAAAGTCACCTCTGTAGGTGCTTGACGAGTAGTTTGACAATTAACCCTGCCATAGTGCAACTATGACCCTGCTTGGGGAGAAGGCTTTATACCCTTCAAATAGAGACAACTATAATAGGGAGAAGAACACTGCAGATGGAGAAGGTTTTGAACCCTCCATATAGAGAAGGTTTTATCACATGGAAGAAGCCAGAAATGGTTCTATTAGGTGGAAGAAGCCAACAAGAACCATGCCACTTCAATGCCAATAACAAAGAGACCTGTCAATTCTATAAGCATTTGAGGACTGTAAATTCTGCAAGCATTCGAGGAGAGGAGTAGTTATAAAGAAGTTGTTTTAGGTAGAATAAGTCAAAAATGAACTTGCAGATGGGAAAAAAATAATTTATTCATTTAAATTGGGTCACGAAAATTTACCAGGATAGGAAGAATAGGCAGATTTAACCTCCAGGCTAGTGTTCTTCTGCTTACCTGCTAGTATATGATGCAAGCATGGTCACAAAAAATAAATGGGCCCACTAACTTGATGTTAATTCCATAGATTTGGTACTATGTTCATTAAACTACTAAGAAAATATCATCCTACATAGGTTTGAAGAAATTCAGTTTCCGAGGCGAATTTTGGTAAATTTTGGTACTCCTTTCTATTAAATACGCTTGACAACAATTTATATTCTGCTATTTTTTCAATATTCTCTTGGCCTCTACCAAGCTTAATAATAATGCTGCCAATTTAAAATCCTTTTCCATTGTATTTATGTAAATGCACCCCCATCAAAGGTCACCTTGGTCAATATGTTGGTGCCCGCAATGAATTTAATGTAAATTGGCGATGGTGCCCAGACTTCCCTTGTGTTAATTTCCATGGCCTCAACTATGTATATCAGGTAGAATGTCATCATGATCTCAAATTCCAGAGCATTTCCCAACCCCACACTAGAAGACAACGAAAACAAATTGATGCTTTGCATCTAGTCAACAAGATTTGCTTATAATATTTCCAGTCATACGAAGTAAAAATGAACCGAACAAGTGGAGAAATGGCTTACCGCACTATCCATGTTTGCGGTGGTATACTTGAGAATCCCATAGGAAACTACAGTGCCGAGAATCGAAGCAATCCAATAAAAATAAATTTTGAAAACAGTCCTTAAAGGTGTGATGTGCCCTCTAGCCAGGGGACCTAGTCGCGTGAAGGTCTCCCTCAGGTCTGATTTTTAACTAGAAATTCGAAGGTCTCCCTCATGTCTCATTTTAACTTGACAACCTCTAAGTCTCAACTACCTCCTCTATATTAACACTACCTGTGTTGTTTCTAATCTTATATTTTGCAAAAACATGTAGTGGCTTAGCCTAGCCACCTTGATACCTTGTTGATACATTGCATCCATTAATATCATCTATTGATACACTACAGCCATTAATATCACCTCTAAGGGCATGTATTAGTTAAAACACTTCTTAAAAATGTGATGTGACCTCCAGCTAGTCCCCCTCAAGTCTCCCTCATCTCTGCTTCTTAAATGGATAGTCGAAGGTCTCCCTCAAGTCCGATTTTAACTTGAAAACCTTAGAGTCTCAGTTGCCTCCTCTATATTGACATTGTTTTTGTTGTTTCTAACCTTTTATTTTAGGGAAAATCTGAAGTGGCTTAGTCTAGCATTCTTGATACCTTATTGATATGTAGCAACCATTAATATCACCTCTAAGGGCCTGTATTTGTTAGAACTTTTAGTCTAGCAGCCATGATTGTCACGAAAATTCTAGAGATTATCGTTCTTCATGTGGACCTTTGTGTGGGAGAGATTATCATTCTTCATGTGGACCTTCATGTGGGAAGGAAAGGAAAGCAGACAATACACGCAATAGTAGAAGTCATCCATATTCTTGTCCTGGGCCAAGTCATCCATCATCTTCTCCTGGGCCAATTCAAAGACAGATGCCAAGATGGGGATAGATGGAATGTGCATGCCCTCCCTGATGTAACCTCCAGCCAGTAGCCCTCAGGTCTCCCTTAGCTCTAATTTTCAAATGGACAGTCAAAGGTCTCCCTCAAGTCCGATTTTAACTTGGCAACCTCAGAGTCTCAGTTGCCTCCTCTATATTGACATTGTTTTTGTTGTCGCTAACCCTTTATTTTAGGGAAAATCAGAAGTGGCTTAATCTAGCCTCTTGATACCTTATGGATACGTAGCAATCATTGATATCACCTCTAAGGACCTGTATTTGTTACAACTTTCAGTCCAACAACCATGATTGTCAGGAAAATTTTAGAGATTATCATTCTTCATGTGGACCTTCATGTGGGAGAGATTATCGTTCTTCATGTGGACCTTCGTGTGGGAAGGAAAGTAGAGAATGCATGCAATAGCAGAGTTTATCCATATGCTTGACATGGGCCAAGTCATCCACATTCTTGTCTCGAGCCAAGTCATTCATCATCTTGTCTTGGACCAACTCAAACGCAGATGCCAAGATGGGGATAGATGGAATGTGCATTCCCTCCCTATTACGAGGGTATCTAGGTAGTGGAGAACACATGTTTTACATGCAAGAGGGGGCCCACATGGTAAGATTCATGTTGAGTGGTCACTACTAAAAAGATGAAAGTGTTTATTTAATTTAGTTCAATGAAAGTGTTTATTTAATTTAGTTCTCAAAGTTGGTTCAAGAAACATGATGATGTGTATTGCTAGTAATACCTTGTGGGATATTACTTCTTTGAATGCTATATCGGTTACATCAGCTATTGAGAATGCCTTGGGGATCACATCATATTCCTTTTAGATAAGCAACTAGGAAATCGGGTGGTTTTTCTCAAGGAGACATCTTATCATTATCTATTTATAGGGCTTAGTAAGGTATTCATTTTGATCCTTCTTCGAATATCCATTCCTCTGGTAGCAGGGTAGTCTTTTTGATCCTTCTCTAAATATTGGTTCATCTTCACAGTCAGATGTCCTTATTGTGTAAGATATGGAAAGTTCCACAGAATCTTAGGGTACAGGGGTACGCATTTATCATAGCAGAGATGAGGAATGTTGTCTAACAAAAGGATGATTTGGGTGCAGGTACTTTCTGAAATTCTCTTACATTTTAGATTTGCCAACATTTGAGTCTTTTCAAATATTCCCTTCAATTTTCAGATAGAATAGACCCTTTAACCATGCTAACCTCTAAGATATTGATACTCACCTCGTTCTCGGAGGTCATCTGACGGTGTGTAGAGCATCTAAGCCCAGCCCTACCCTGACATCGAGCATACAATCATCTATGATTTGTTCTCCAATATGATCTTCCATGCTTTCCATTGGTAAAAAAATAACCAACCACTTTCAACCCTCTATTGAGCCACCTTGACTAATAACATGAGAGTCTTGGTATAGCCCTAATAGATGAAAGGGAAAAAAGAAAATAGAATAACCCATTATACTCCACTCGTCAACTCTGTCCATTTATTCCAAACAATTTTTCCACTCATAGACTTTGTCCATTTATTCCAAACAATTCTTCTGGTTATGCTTGACCTTCCTAACAAGATAAGATAGGTAGGCCGAAGATAAGATATGGAGGTATCTATTTGGGATGGCCCACTTCCTCTTACCGGGATGACCCTAGACCATTGCTTTCTTACCTTAGTAGAAGTAGAACAGCTCTAGCAGATAGAAAGGAGTATAAGGGCATAAGACTGATGGAAGTACAACTAGTTCAGATAAGATAATAAGTACCTTGATTTAAGATAAGTCAAAAGATAATAAGTAGCTAGTGAAGTTGCTCACTCACTATCCAAGACCAAGGAAGGTTACTTTTGCTAGGGGTAAATCTGCTTCTAGAACTAAGTAAACCACTTCTAGTTATGAAGCAACCGGGTATGGAACTAATGGGGTTATGGATATCCAATAATGTACACTGTATCTCAATCTTGAAAAGGCTTTGTAATAAAATAGACACCATGTTTACCAAGTATCTTTCCCACCCCTTACACCAAGTTGACATAACAATATTTCCCATTTATATAGATATATATTTTCCACATATCATACACAATGTTAATAGATACGGATTTACCAGCCACTTACCTCAAGAACCAATAGAAATGCTAGTGGTCAGTCCTACGTAGTCCATCAAGTGCAGCGTGAACCTTTCGTTATCTCGGTGCTCTCCTCCTAGTCATGCCTCCAACGATATGATTGCTCTTATTATAGGTTATCTATCTATTGTCTTGATTGTTTAACTGTTGCAATTTGCTTCATTTGGTTTTGATGCATGTTGTTCTTGCCTTTTTTTCTTTTTATTATTTTTGCCAAAGATTTTAGGGCATCCTCGTAGAAGCTGCATAGTTGTGTTTGTTGCATCCATATCCAATAATTTCTTTTACATGGGAAAATAGCCACAGTGGTGCACCTCTAGTTTAGAAAATTTTCACTCTTGCTTTGGCATTAAAATCGGATATTTGGGTACAGGTGAAAAGGAGATATTCATTTTCATATGTCCTTTTTGAATGCAGAATTTCAAATAATATGTGGTCTACCAATCAATTGAAGTTGACAGTAAGGGACATAATATACATAGAGGAAAACAATGGTGCAATTAAAATGGTAGAAATAAGTGATGAATTTACCATGGGATTTGATATTGAAGCAAAAGAATATGTTCCATTAACAAAAAATGAAGTCCACATGAAGAAAGAGATATTTCAGTTGCATTTTTATCTTGTATATGCATTTTTAAATTAGCTACTTTTTATTTAGGATACAAATATGGGTAGCACTTCTCACAGTGTGACTTTAAAAGTTTAATGAATGAATGAATCTTGTGCAATTTCTAGTTGCTACTCATTGACAGAATATAATTCGGTTGAATTGCTCTAAAGATAGGAGGGATTTTCTTCAAGTCATGTAGCATATTATCAATGGAAATTGCATAGATGCTGATAGTCTAGATAGTTGGTGAATATAGTAGAGATTCATTTTAACATATATGGAGTTGATTTTTATTACTTTGTTTATTTTTTTGAACATATGTAGTAGAAAGTAGTGAAGAAAGTATATGGGCACTCGAAAGGTAGATGACATATTACCAGAAGAAGGATTGTAGCAAATAAAGTTTTTAAAGAAAGTCCATACTTCGCTATATGATGTCAGAATTTATTAAATTCCTGAAAGATATGTTATTTCAAGAACATTCATTATATTAGGAATTATTGTTGATGTCTCGTAGGTCAGAGTCGATACCAAAATTATTTCACATCCATTAACAAGGTGAGACAGGTTGCACTAAATGACTAGGTGTGGAAATATAAGGCACCATTGTGGTAATGTCAGCTTCCAAGTGACTCTTCTTGGGTTGTGCCACCTTCTTCTTAGTGCTTTCCAATCTTTTCAGGGTATGTTGAGGTCATTCTTTTCGTATTTATCTTACTCTTATCATGAAAATTCCATGCACAAAGTCCTCAAGTCCTTGTCCTGTTCTGTGCTCAGACACTAATCTAGGAACTCCCATGAATAAACTTCAGCTTCCCTTTCTGTAATTTTACCCTAGCCATATATCTTTTCACGATACTTGTGCAGTGGACCCATATTGATTTTCATCCATATTGATTTTCTCAACACTCGTGAAGTGGACTAGATCATACCTCATATAGATACCTCTTTATATAGGTCTGAAATGATCTCGATTTTTCTTATCAGCTACTTTCCCTTTGTTACTAGATATGAAAATTTTTAGTTTCTGACAATCACACCACTTATAACACAATATTAATATCTGTGTGATGTAGAATTCCTAGAATAATTCTGATAACCTAATGAGCTTTTTTGTTTTAACTTGAAAAAAATTGGCTTTGTTGTCCATTTTGTTTCAGAAATGCATTGCTTTCTTGTTTCAGGAGGGATAGCATGATATTTAAGGAACCCTTGAATAAGTTGACGGAAAATGGAAAATGAGACAAGAAGGTGAAATCACATGTGAGAGGAGCCATTGCTTATGCTCTTTCCGATCAAGTACCCAACTATGTTCAATGTAGATAAGTCACTTGAAAATTCATTTATACATGTCCTTGAATGGATGCTTTATTTCTGGCAGATTTTAATTATTATCATTAAATCCTATGCACGAGACCTCAAATGAAGATGTCAATTTTACATTCAGATGTAGATGTCAGGTTTAGATTTTGATATTTTATATGCTTATACCTTTTATGTGTGTATTATTAAATATCTTTACTATAAATTTTATAGTAATCATTCTAGCAAAATCATGGCATGCATCCATGTATATAGGTCCCATCGTTCGTGATGGAGTGAGTGAAATTTCTTTAGCTATATTTCTCATTCTTATGTAGATGAAAGATAATACTCAGTTCCATTCGTGCTAAGTTGAGAGCATCAATGCTCTAACAATTGCCTTGTATCTACATTTAGGGTATATTTAGTTAAATAAATTAGTAAACAAAACTCCAATTATTGACAAAACTCAAATCAAATTATTGAAAAAACTCAACTCCAATGGTTAACAAAACTCTCTATAAAATTTTAATATGCAAATTGCTTCACGGCACTGAGATTACGTGTCAGCGGCAGTGGGGACTACCGCTACGCCAGTTTCCCTTGTTATTATAGAAATGTTCTAAGATTGTGGAAATTTATTTGGAAGCAATTAAATATATTGGAGATTCATGAAGCGAATACTATTTGCAACGCTGTAAATTATAGTCACATGTCGAGATTTGATCTGACTACAGAGTGGATAGGAAGAAAACTGACAATGACAATAAGTTTTTCGTAAGAAGAACTTAACAGTAATGGGTGAGTTATAGACATATGGAAATATAGTTGGTAATGGAGGTATGATGAAAAATAATTTTTTTTTATCTTTTTATTTTTTTCCATTTCATTTATATTTCATTATTTATTAGCACGATCAAATTAGTAAATGTGGTTGATATAAGTGGAAAGCGTATACAAATCACATATACAACTAGGTAAATGTGATTAATATACACCAAACAAATATATTTATGATTACTATTATTATTAATTAATATTATTATTTTTATTGTTAAATAAATTTAATAACATTATTAATTAATTAATTTTTACTTTATTCATTATTAATTAATACATTAAATAATTTATTGAATAATTAATTCACTCATTAATAATAAAATATCATTCATAAATAATAATAATAATTGACTAATTATTATTAATTATTAATAATGTTTTATTAATATAGATATTGTTAATTAAATAAATATGTATTAATATAAAAATTCTTAATTATATATATATATATATATATATATTTATTGAATTAGTTAAATAATTCATTTTTATTTCATTCATTAAATAAATCTTAGAGTAAATATTAATGGAGTATTAGAGTTTTTGAATAATCTGATACAATCTACTACTGATAGCAGAGTGAAAATCAGTATGGAAACTATTTTGGATATTGGAACGTGTTTGCAAAATGCACATGAAAAGATAGAGTTTTTGCAACTTGAATCATAGTTGCAGAGATATGAGTTACAACAGCATAAGAATCATGACACCCATCAATAGCGAACAAGTGGTCAAATCAGTAACATTGAGGATGACTCCCATTGTGTGCCCATTTTAGGAGCAAATTTGCATTGCAAACGCAGAAATTCAGTCTACACTTCGAACCCAATCATTAGAACTTGGGAAGATCTTGTCCATAACAAGCATAGAACATGTCTGGGATATGACAAGAATGTTTCTTTTCATATTCCAGATTACTTGAAGCCCATCCAGTTTCAGAGTGCTAGATTTCCTCATGACAATTCATCTTCAATGGTTTCATATTCCGGTCCTCTTCCACAACCACAAAAAATTGTTAAATGCCAACATTGTGAAAGAGTTGTTAGGGTGAAAGATCACTATTTTGATCTTCTTCCATGTAAGAATTGTCATAAAACCAGTCATTCTTCAAACAAATGCTTAAAAAAAAAGCCTCCTGCAAGAGCAAAGATTCATATTGGATGGATCGCTTCTTGGCAATGGGATTCAACAACCAAGAAGATATTTTAGTCATACATCAGAACTTGTTCTAGAGTATTGAACAATCTTGCAGTTGAGTTTTGTCCATCGTCTCGCCTTCTATCTGACAGGGGGGAAGTGATCGTCATCTACAAGTTTCAAAGCCACATCAAGCAAGCATGAGCCACAACCCACCATACCACATTCAGAGTTGTAGCCAGAGACAAAGATTCCCCTAAGCATTCCTTCGGTTGATGATCAACCTTAAACCATCATATGTTGAGACCTCCCCTTTTAGGTTGGGGTTCTTCCTTTTTATGTGTGGTGAGACCTTAATTTCAAGGTTGAAGGTTTCCCTCTTCAAAATAGGAGGAGCACTTCCTCCAGGAGAATACCTCAGCTTCATGCCAGATTTGGAAGAGTTCTGGGAACTGCACTAAGAATTCCAGTGTGGGTCATCATCCTTAAACCACCCCCCTTATACCAACATTTTAGGGAGCACATTCAGCCTATTGCTGCTACGCATGGTTTTGCACATTTTGTATTAAAGCTCTCTTCTTGGACTCATACATAACCCTTCATATTAAGGGGGAAATGTTGGACACCTAATATGGGTTGGTGTGGGATGTGAACAACAATCGAAGTACAATACACCACTTGGAATATGAATCTAAGGGTCACACCATGTACAATAAATGTAGACAATTTCAATAATATATGTAATCTAATGCTTATCATTTAGATTAGTTATTTGCATTCCTTGTGAGTTCAAGAGGTTTAAACTCGATATAATTTTTATATATTTTTCATAGTATTTATACAAATCAAAGAATGAGATTTATTTTCAAAGTAGTTATGCAAATTTTATCTTTTTTCATAAAATTTATTAATTAAAAAAGATGTAGGCTTTTGAGCATGTGGTATTGATAAAAAAGGGTATTGGCTCATATTATTGTAACCAAGTCTATTTATTGATTAACAATCTTCATATACAATGGACTTGAATCACTATGATTAAAAATATTATTAAATGTTTTTTTTAACCTATAGGTTTAAGTTACATATTAATTTCTTTTTGTTATTAATACTAATAATTATTTTTAATAAAGTTATAATTTAGTTAACTTTTATCTATATCTATATATATATATATATTAAAAATGTATAATAAACCAAGTGCTATGGGGAAGTGTAATCGGTGCCATTCAAGTGAAAAAATTGGAAATCAACATATGAAGTGGAAAAATTGTAAGGAATAAGGATTGTTTAAATTTTGGTGTGTAGAAACAACTAGTACTTATGCATATTTACATTTTATTGATACTTATTAAAGTATTTCACATAAATAATAAACACATAAGATATATAAAAATTAAACCTAAGACTTGTTCAAAATTTCAAATTATAAGATATATATTCAAATCTACATTATAATGTTTTTTTCTTTTTTTCTTTTTTTAAGGAGTAGTATTTAGGTGTGACTTTTGTTAGTTTTTTATGGTTGGTAGCATCATACAAATTTTCTAAGCTCAACTTGGTCAGAGAGGCTTAGAAACAAAAACTTCAGTTAAGGAGAAAATACCTAGAGATGACTCAATTAAGTTAATTAGTCTATAATTAAATATTTTCAAAATCTAATTTAGAAAAAGTGATTAATTAACGAGAATTAATTGAGAATGGTGAGATTTCTCGAGAGACTCACATGGATAGACTTAGAGATGATGATTTAATCACGGTCGTTTTTGAGCGAATGCAAAATTATAAGAGTAGGTCAATGGGATTGGAGTGTGACACACAAGAAGAGTGAGTTTCCTTAGTAGATTGATTTTCCAAAGAGATAGTCTTATCCATTGATGTTGATTTAGTCATGGTATTTGGTGAGCCAATGAGATATTATAAAATTAGGTCAATGGGTTGGAGTGTGACACACAAGAAGACTGAGTTTCCTTAGCAGATTGATTTTCAGAGAACAACATTCAACCAAAAGAATTCAAGCTAGAAGGAAATAAGAGAAGGAGGGAGACAAGTAGCAGATTTTTGGAGGAAGAGTCATCTGAGAGAGGGACGATTTTTCCTCACAAAGATGTGAAAGAATTAAGTAGAGGGTCTTTAGAGGAGAGTTTGATTTAGCTAGAGAAATTGATTCAGTAGCTCACGGTAGAGATAATTTCCAGAAGGCCAAGTGAGTCACTTCTAGGGGCATAGATAAGAAAACCTGCAAGATTGAGTGTGTTCTGAAGGGAGTGTGAATTAGTATATGTAGTGGATCACACAATGGCATTTCATGGTGCCTAGATTGACCAACGTTCACAGTATAATCAGTTTTGGTGATGAGGTATTGGCCTGAGATATTTTGCGAGTATTTTTTCTCTCACATCGGATTTCTAGATTAAGCATCCAAATTGTACTTAAAATTTATACTACTGCATAATAATAAAACTCTCATTTGCTGCACTTGTTTTCGTGCAGTGGGTTTTTCTAGGGACAATTATCGAAAAATAACGATGTCATATTTTTGTGTGTGTCATTTTCCTACATTTTATTTTCCACATTGTTTTTATCATGAAGAAATTGCAATGTGATTCATTTGTTATTTTAAAGTAACAAGATAAACTGCATAATTTAATTAGTTAGAAGAATTAATTCCATTTTCTACATTTCAAGGAAAATTTGGCAACTTTTTGGAGTTTCTAGTGGATTTTCGGTGAGAATCCAAGGAAAATATTTGTGGCCAAATCTTGATTTATGTTTCTTAAATTGTTTTTTTACTGCAGATATAGATTCATCACCGTCAGAAATCCCTAATGCAATTCCATTGGGAAGAGTTCAACTATCAAAATTGTGGTTTCAATGAATCCGGGTTATATAGTAGATAAAAATATAGAAAACAACTTTCTAAAAAATAACACTTAAAAACTAATAATTTAATTTCATTATTTTTTACATCTCCATCTATGTTATTAGTTTTGGAAAAACTTGCTACACAAATATGAGAATTACTTTAAAAATATTTCTTAAATCACTATCCATGGCTTTCTCTCAAAATGGAAATCAAACAACCTTGACATGAAAATTGTATTTTTGAAAACCATAACATATGAAGGATAAAACATTAAAAAATTGCTATTATTATTGTATTTAATGGATTGAAACTTTTCCACTAATCATATGCATAATCACTTTATTGCTTACCTATCAAGATAAACAAAAAAAATTCAGTATCAATCCGTTAAAAGACGAAATCATATGCATACTCACTTTATTGCTTACATATGAAGATAAACAAAAAATTCAGTGTTCTGATTCGTTTCTTTCAGATAATCACCATTTATACAAATGTCTTATCATATGCTAAAAAGTAAAGCAATTACACCACACTGTAATGCTCCAAACATATAGATCATTCTAGATAATTGAGTTGGATTCCTCTTCGCAACTGGATCCAACAATATTGAATACAACACACGTATCAAGATTCAATGTGAATTATTAATAATTTGAGTGATATTACTTGCAAGGAAGCAGATAAGATCACAATGATCACCTTAAATACAATCCAAGATGACCAAGTAAAAAGGATTGCAAAAAGAAGAATCGAGCCCACTATGTTGTTGCTTACGATGGAATTGTATGCATTTTGCATTTTATTGATAGGGTCCTTGTACAAGGTCATCACCACTGCATCATTTGCAAAAATAATAGCGCGCAAAGGTCCTTTCAGGCTTTTAGTATGTGCATAGTAATTATATTTCGACCAATGAAATAATATGAAAAAAGTGTTGAATAATTTGTTAGAGCACTATCGCCTACCACAAAGGACACATATAAACAATAAATTGAAATCCAAAAATATAGTTCCTATACAATGTGCCCTAATACTAACTATCATACCATGGAAATCATCTAAGGCCTATCTAAATTCTCAAGGAATTTTTAGTTACCTGTAATTCAAGCCAATGTTGCAATACAAATATTCATGGATATTATTTTTGCAAGCTGTATGCTATCAAAAACGTTGTAAATGTAAATGGAATTATAAGGTAAGTAGTGATGTTGTCGATGCTCCCAAGACTCCGAGTTTGAAGAAAAACTTTGTTCATATTTTTTTATTTAGTGTAGAAGTAACTACGTTCACTGCTTTCAGAGGATTGTGCAAATGATTTACCTCCTATTTAGTAACTATGAAAATCTTGCAGTGCCAGAGGGTGTTACACACCTACCATTTGTACTGACAACTTCTCAATTCAGAGAGATGAAGACGGGTAATGTATACATGATTATTTTGGTGTGCCATTAAGCTTGCAATAATAAGTTCAATTTATTTGAACAATCACTTATTAAAAAAAAAAAAAATTAAGTGCTTCAAACACACACACATATATATATATTTATAATATATTTATTTGTAATGTGTAATGTTAAATTTTAGACACGGTAAAATTTAAAAATAAATTATTTTTATTCGTAAATTTATTATTAAATTTTGTTGGAAGGAAATAATAAATATTTTAATATTTATTATTCATTTCCATTCACTAACTATTTAATTTACAAACAAATATAAGAAAAACATTTTCTTTATAATAAAATAGTATTAAATTATATTTCTTTTTCTTTCAATGTTAGAAAAACATTTTCGTTATAATAAAATAGTATTATACTATATTTCTTTTTGATTCAATATTAGAAAAACATTTTCCGTATAATAAAATAATATTATAATATATTTTTTTTCTGATTCTAACATTAATCAATCACGAAGGGAATATATTTTAAATAGACTATTAAATGAATTTTTTCAACGTTTTGTTTGTAACAAAAATTGGGTTACCTTAAAATGCAGCTTCATTTTACAAGTGTAAAACGATTTTCATAAAAGTTGAGTTACTCTAAAATACAACTTCATTTTATATTTTATATTTTTAGATTTGTGATTAATTGTATAAACAATTATTATTTTTAATAACGTTGTTGTTAATTTTAATCATTTAATGTAAATTTTATTTAAATATTATTTATAATTATACATTAATATGATTTTACAACTTTTAGATTTTTTTTCCAAAAAATAATTTTGGAAATTGAAAAAATTAAGATTCTATACTTCAAAATAAAATTGAAATTATAAATACAAAATCATATAATAATTCAGATATCATTTTGAAAAATTTAAACCTCATGATAAAAATAACTACTATTTTTCACCACTTCGTATAAACCAAATTACCACCCATAAAAAGGGGCTACTCATCGTTATTATATAATGTTTACCTAAACAAAGGTAAATGATTCAATTGTTAGATATTCTACAGTTTTAACAATGATTCTGCATGCGGAATAAACTCAAAGAATCATTAAACCTTATTGCCCAGTGATACGAGTTACCTCCAGCCATTGGTGATGTATTGATGCAGGCCACAGTCCACAAGCTTCTTCTTCAGCACTCCAGCGTCTGTCCAAGCAAAAGAACACAAATTCTGAAAGGCACTTCCGAGCTCTGCTATCTCAGCTAGATGGTGTAGAACTGAAGGGGGTTTGAGATATGAGCTTGGGGACCAACAGATAAACATATAGCTATGCTTCCATCAAGCTTCTAAAAGCTATGTGTTAGAAAAACCACAAATCAAGGTAGAGATGAGATCAAAGTAATGGACCACTTTAGTAGCTCCTAATTATAAATTTAGTAATTGCAGTTGATTTTCTTAACTTAAGGAAACTACTGCAGTTGGTTTCCATAAGTTAAGAAAAGCTGCAATTCCATAAATCAAGGTAGCTTTTCTGTAAAATCAATGGAGCTTAACATTCTCCCACTTGGTCCATACTTCCAAACTTAATGTCTCAAAAACCATTGACAATCTGTATTAAGTAATAGATACATGAATCATGGCGATAAGTCCTCTTATGACGAGTATTATCTTCCATGTATTACTATGCATCTATTCTTATTATAATTTATGTGGCAATAATATCTTAATGAATAAACCCTATGTCTATTCGTGGTCCTTCTTAAATGAATTTTCTCAAATCAACTTAAGGTGCACATAAACATGAGAAAAAACATCACAATAATTAAGAATTTCATTATCATTGTCCATACAATGAAAAACTGCATAATGGAACCAAGTCCCATATTCAATACATGATCCTTGAATTTAAACGGTGGCATGCCCTTAGTCAAAGGATCAGTGATCATTAACTCAGTGCTGACGTGCTCAATGACCACTTTCTTTTCTTTAACACGTTCCCTTATAGCTAAATACTTAATGTCGATGTGTTTATTTCGACTCCCACTTTTTTAGTCATTAAACCAGCAGCTGAATTATCACAATATATTCTCAATGGCTTAGAGATAGAATCCATAATTCTAAGCCCAGAAATGAAATTCTTAAGCCATACACCATGTAAAGCAGCCTCAAATAGGATATACATAAGCATGGAGTCTTTGGTCCCATGAAGGTACCTCATTACTTTCTTTGCAGCTCTCCAGTGGTCTAAACCTGGATCATTCTGACATCGTCCCAACATTCCCAATGGGAGCTACACTTGGTGAACAATCCTTCATGCTGAATCTCTCTAAAATTTTATTAATATAGGTTCCCTGTGACAGACCCAAGTTGCCTCGAAATCTGTCTCTATGGATCTTAATGCCAATGACATAAGATGCCTCACCCATATCATTCATATCAAAACTTTTAGAGAGGAATTGTCTCACCTCATGTAGCAAACCCTTATCATTGGTTGCTAGCAAAAGGTCATCCATTTGTAAAACAAGAAACAAATTTTACTCCCACTAACCTTCAGGTATATACATTGATCCATAATGTTTTCTACAAAACCAAAAGAAGAAATTACGTTATGGAATTTCAAATACCATTGGGAGGATTCTTGTTTTAAACCATACAATGACTTCTTGAGCTTGCAAACCAATTTCTCACCATGACTAGAGGGGAATCAATGAAGATGTGTTATTCATGAAGAAGTGTTATCAATCTTAATGAAGAAGTGTTATTAATCATCATCTTTTAGTGCCAGTGTGAACATGCATTGAATCATATGTGACTTTGTTTTGCAGTAAAGACCATTAGACAAAATACCATTCCCAACATAATCAGATTTATAGAATAGACTGAAAGATTCTTCTGAAAAGTTTAAGGAATATCCAAAAGGTACAAGCCTTGAAACTGAAATCAAGTTTCTAGAAAAACTTGGAACATAAAAGGTCTTTTCTAACTCCAAAACAAAGCCACTACTTAAAGTTAAATAACATGTTCTTATAGCTTCCACATGCGAGCCCATCTTGTTTCCTGATAAGATGCTTTGCTCACTTCTCACTGGCTATTAACGTTAACTATATTAGATTCATAACAAACAAACGAGATTACTTCCTCAAGTTCGGGAATGTCAGAACGAATTTCAGAGAAATTTGCAGGTTGTACTACTGCATCAAAATAAAGAATCACATGCTTATGTTGAGGCTTAATAAACTTTCATGTTCTACCAATGTAAAACATGGTAAAAAGAATTGAATCAAATGACATGAAAATTGCCTGTGGGCTAAATTTTCAACTCAAACAGATTCAATAAAACTTTATGAACTTTCATGTTTTACCAATGTAAAACATGCTAAAAAGAATTGAATCAAATGACATGAAAATTGCCTGTGGGCTAAATTTTCAATTCAAGCAGATTCAACAAAACTTTATGATCTTTCTAGTTTTACCAATGTAAAACATGCTAAAAAGAATTGAATCAAATGACATGAAAATTGCCTGTGGGCTAAATTTTCAGATTCAACAAAACTTTATGATCTTTCACGTTTTACCAATGTAAAACATGCTAAAAAGAATTGAATCAAATGACATGAAAATTGCCTGTGGGCTAAATTTTCAATTCAAGCAGATTCAATAAACTTTATGATAAAACTTATTAATTCATAACTCCTGTGGGTAGGTTATGAAATTTTATCCTAATTAATCACATAAATATAATAAAAATTCCTGTGGGATAAAATTTATTATATTCAGTGTAATTAATTACAATTTAATGTCTAAATAATCTTGATGTGATCTTGCCAATCAATATATAATTTAATTTAATTAAAGATGCTGTGGCTATTCTCTAATTAATTAAAATCATATGGATCACTAGACATTATTTTGTTGCATAAACAAAACTTAACCAGAGAGAACAATAATGTTTACTGAAAGGAGTTAGTCAAAATTACGTTTTAATAAACTCCATATAACTGTAATATTTTTCCACTTTAACATTTAATGCTCTCAGTCTCTGGATTAGTAAAACATCAAAGTTTTAAATTGAAATCCACTGAATTGAGATACTTCCAAATGAGCAAAAAATGTAAATTTTACATTAAATATGTAATAAAAATTATAAATGGCTACTCTACCCTAACCCAATATCATATGATACAACATAGAATATTTAGAGTGCTGAAGTGACCCATTATGGTAAACCATATGATACGTGTATTATATTCCAAAACTAAAGTTGAGCAAGCCCCACATATTAAATTTCCAAAATGTTCATATTTCACCGAAAACATCATTATGGTGAAACATAAAAACGTTGCAGACTTGATTATTTTCAAATAGGCTTAAAGAACGCTTAATTCCAAGAGCATTAATTCAACAGCCTAGATTCATTGCATTCAGAATTGCAGAAATTCTTAATTCAACAGATCAGTCATTCTTTAATAGATTCCTTTAAAAAAAAAAAATCACCGCAACTGCCCGAATATGGAAAAGTTCACCTTCCAACACATCCCCATCCCCAATAAAAATGTAAGTAAACACGGGACCTCAATATCACACAAAATACATCATAAATCAATAGTATACTATGGCGGATTAATCGTTAACTTCAGATTTTAAATCAATAGTATACTTGCGTTAACTTCAGATTTTATTTCCCTCAAATAAAATCTTATACTAGTATACTTGCACAGAATTAACAGAAATAGTATCAGATTTTAATTCCCTCAAATAAAATCTTAATTTCTGGAAAATAAGAGGCCATTAACGTTGGAATATGTTCACAATTTCCACAAGCGATGACTAAAGAGGTATTAGAACATAGGATTTGAACCTTCACTTCACCTTTTAAAGTTTGGAGGCTTTCATTTTTATTACTTTGTCATCATCAAGAATCAATGGGATTTGAATAGGCCTCTTAATTTTATACTCATGAAAGAATTATGTTAACAAATAACAAATAAGGCTCACAACATTCACCAATTGGAGCAGCACTATAAGAAACCAACCAATTGATTATTCTAGTGAAGGGACACGGACAAAAGCATTTATAAAAATAAAATTACACACATGCTACAGATTCCAACAGTCGTCTTCCAACCTCCCGGACAAGATCAATTGGAAATGGACGGTAATCGTTTTTCCGTAGAAAATCATATAAGCTTGGCCCAAGCTTCTCAAAAACAATGCAAGTTTGAAATATGTTTTTCCCAAATTTAATCCCCACGGGCTCGTAAGCATTTACTACACTAACTTATGGAGGAATCAGCACGAACTTATGGAGGAAAGGGAACGGCAGCGCAGACGCTTTTAGATTAACAGTGTCATTCGTGAGTGAAAGAAACGGTCGCCATAAGGAAATATGGTTAAGGAATCACAGCCATGGTCATAACAAAGTCCGATAGCTCCATGAAATTGGGGCAAGCAATAATGTTATGTATGTCAAGGTGTGATCCCGTCAGATTTAAATAAGTTAAACTCTGATGTTCTGGACCCGGACATATAGGGTATTAAATCGCCTCATTGCTCCCATTTCATTGACTACCGAATATTACTTGAATGCTTAAAAACCACCATTTCATTGACGACCGAATATTACTTGAATGCTTAAAAACCAATAGAAGAAAGCATAAAAATGGCGTTCGCACTAATTAACCAGCGTAAAGAGAAAAGAGACACGGAACAAAGCCATATTTGAAGCTGATCCAAATCCGGGCAGCAGCCTATTAATTGGAATTTTTATGCGATTCGAAAGCAAAACAATGAATGCACACAACGCACACCAAGGCAGAGATATATGCTAAGGCTCCGATACCAAATGTTAGATATTCTACAGTTTTAACAATGATTCTGCATGCGGAATAAACTCAAAGAATCATTAAACCTTATTGCCCAGGGATACGAGTTACCTCCAGCCATTGGTGATGTATTGATGCAGGCCACAGTCCACAAGCTTCTTCTTCAGCACTCCAGCATCTGTCCAAGCAAAAGAACACAAATTATGAAAGGCACTTCCGAGCTCTGCTATGTCAGCTAGATGGTGTAGAACTGAAGGGGGTTTGAGATATGAGCTTGGGGACCAACAGATAAACATATAGCTATGCTTCCATCAAGCTTCTAAAAGCTATGTGTTAGAAAAACCACAAATCAAGGTAGAGATGAGATCAAAGTAATGGACCACTTTAGTAGCTCCTAATTATAAATTTAGTAATTGCAGTTGATTTTCTTAACTTAAGGAAACCACTGCAATTGGTTTCCATAAGTTAAGAAAAGCTGCAATTCCATAAATCAAGATAGCTTTTGTATAAAATCAATGGAGCTTAACATCAATATCTAACATATCACAACTCATAGCTATTTATTAAATTTTTCAATAGTGATATTGTCAAATAAATGTTAATTCATGAGTACGAATATGAATATCGGTTTAATATAAGGAATACGAATAACAAAAATTACATTAATATATTGTTAACATCAGCATTATTGAAAGTCTCCCGTTAATATATTGTTAACATCAGCATTATTAAAAGTCTCTCTTTTATACATTCTTTAAAATCACATTCTGTCTCCTTACATTCATAGCATGAGATAATCACCTTTTATCATTTTGAAATTCTGAAGACATATGTGCATGTCTAGACAATGAAAGCGAATTGAAAACGCCTGTAATTATGTGGGGGAGACAAGTGATAGAATTAGTGATGTATCATTTGAGTAATGCACACCTTGTCAGCGGCCATAAGGATTTTTAATTCAAGATAGACGTTGTTGCTTTGCAAACATGGTTATCAAACACGCAACCCTACCATAATGATATTATAAAAATGTTGGTCGACATAACTTGTTACCATAATGATATTATAAAAAATGTTGATAGCCATAACCCGTCAAGAAACAAAAGGTTGGTCTGTCAATAAATCGAAGGGAAAACTACCGTACCATAACCCGTCAAGAAACAAAAGGTTGGTCTGTCAATAAATCGAAGGGAAAACTACCGTATCATAAATGTAAACATCACATGAAAGCTAACCATAGCTAGCGAAATCTGGAATGATTTGGCAACGAATATTGATGATAACATAAGAGATGTTCTTTGTTGAGGTACAAAAGAAAAAGTATTTCAAATCATATTTAAAAAGGGATATAAATAATTTAAGGTCAATTTTGAACGACAGGCTAAAGAGACAAAATAATTACGCCGAACACGTACTTATTTCAACATTGGGGTCGATGAGGGCTCTGGATATTTTTTTTAGTTTTTTAATCAATGGCCAGGATGAATTCTAAAGTGAATATCTTTTGTCCGCGCTCAAATTGCACCATGTTTTTTGAGTTTGGAGGTTACACAAACATATTTAATTTGATAATGATAATTAAATTGAAATAAAATGTTTTGTTTATTTAATTGGAAACCATAGTTAGTTATCCAATTTGAATTGGAATCCAATTCTATAGGAAAAAATTTAATATTGTAAAATTAAAATTTAATACGGAAAAATATTTACTAATATTACTAATATTTTTTTTTTCAAATTTAAAAAAAACTGAAATTAAATAAGATTATATTCAAATTTTGAAAAAAAATTTATTAAATTTTTCTCCCAAAACTTTTTCTTACCTATGTTCAATATTAGATTTTTCTGTGTATTAAAGATGATGTAGACATAATAAAAGACAAAATGCATCAAATTTTTTTATATTACAGATTGGGAAACATGTAAATAAAATCTAATAATATAAGTAACAAAACTCAAAGTTAAAATACAATGCAACAAAATGAGATATTAAATATTAATAATATGTTTCAATTGACATCTACATATCAGAAAATTCATTTCTGGATTGCTATTCTTAGCCGGTCCAGATTTATTCAACAATAAATATGTACAGATCAATCATTGTGATAAACCACAGAAAATTAATTCCTCAAATAAAATTCCATTCCAATAAATCTCATATTAAAGCAGAGTGCAATATGATCCAACATTATAATAACTATCATCCAAAAAAACTATAAACATTTCAATTTAACATTTCTAAAAATTTTTAAATATAATTTTTTTTTTTTATTTACAATGTTATATATCAAATTTACTAATTTTTTTAATTGTTATCTCTTTTTTTTTTTAACAATATTATAATAAAAAACTTACTATTTTTAAATACTATTTTTTCAATATAAAATTTTTAAAAATTAAATGATTTTTATTTTTTAATATAAACTTTTATTAGTTTAAAATTTGGTACCGTATTAAACCTAACGAATTATTAACCGAACGGATCGTATTCACTAATTTTTTATTTATTTTTTTGCCGATACGGCCGAACTTGGTAACTATGCTGTGATACGGTTGTTTTCCCTTCGTTTATTAACAGACTAACCTTTTGTTTCATGACAAGTTATTTCAATCAACATTTTTATAATATCATTATGATAGGGTTGTGTGTTTGATAACGATGTTTGCAAAGCAACATAGTGTATCTTGGAATTAAAAATTCTTATGGTCGCTGACAAGGTGTGCTTTACTCAAATGATACATTACTAATTCTATCACTTCTCTCGCCCACATAATTACAAGCGTTTTCAACTCGCTTTCATTGTCTAGACATGCACATAAGTCTTCACAATTTCAAAATGATAAAAGGTGATTATCTCATGCTATGAATGTAAGGAGACAGAATGTGATTTGAAACAATATATAAAAGGGAGACTTTTAATAATCCTGCTGCTAACAATATATTAATATAGAAGGGAGACTTGTAATAATGCTGCTGTTAACAATATATTAATGTAAGTTGTGCTATTCCTATTCCTTATATTAAAACGATATTCATATTAGTAGTAATGAATGAACATCTATTTGACAATATCAATAATGAAAAATTTAATAAATACCCATGCGTTGTGATATGTTAGATATTGAATCATTTACGCTTGTTTAGGTAGATATTATATAATAAATATTAGTAGCTCTCTTTTAAGGGCGGTAATTTGGTTGGTACGAAGTGGTGAAAAATAGGTGTTATCTTTATCGTTAGGTTTAAATTTTCAAAAATCATATTTTAATTACTCTATAATTTTGTATAAACAACTTCACTCCTGTCTTAAAGCACAGAGCTTTATTTTTTTTCAATTTCGAAACCCTTTTATTTTTTGAAAAGAAAAACCAATAAAAAAAATATTGTAAAACAATATTAATATATAACTATCAATAATATTTAAATAAAATTGAAAATGAAGGTTTAAAAGTAATAACATAATTATTATAAATTATAATTATTTATAAAATTAAACACATATATAAAAATATAAAATGAAGGTTTCTTACTAAAAAAATGCTCAAGAAAGTCATTTTATAGTTTATTTAAAATATATTTCATTTATGGTTGTCTAATGTTAAATGAAAAAGAAATATGGTATAATACTTATTGGAGGAAATCCAATAATAATAACAAAAATATAAAGATTTTAAAAACAAGTATTTCGTTTTAATTTGTCCAAAATCCTGTAGGGATTCCTTGAAATCACAAGTTTGACAAGTGAACTCTTCACAATCTAAGTGCCTTAGGGGTTTCTGAGGGTTCTAAATTCATATATGCAATAAAAAAATAGTTTAAACAACACAAATCAAAATTTGCCCAAAAATGTCTTCGCTGGATTCTAGACAAAAATCCACCAGAAACTCTAAAAAATTGTGAAATTTTCCTTGAAATGCAGCAAATGGAATTAATTATTCTAACTGATTAAATTGTATAGTTTATATTGTTAAATTAAAATAATGAATTAATCACACTACAATTTCTTCACGATAAAAGCACTGCGGAAAATAAAATGCACGAAACTAAAAAATATAGAGCACACATAAAAATATGACACCATTGGTTTTGGACAATTGTCCCTAGAAAACTCAATGCAGGAAAGCTGGTCCAGTAGATCAAGGTTTTATTATTATGCAGGGGCATAAATTCTAAGTACAATTTGGATGCTTAATATAAATATCCAATTTGAGATAAATAGTGGCAAAATATCTGAGGCCAATAACTCATCACCACAATTGATTCTACTTTGAAATATGATCGATATGGAGTACACGAAATGCCCATGTGTGAGCCTTTGCGCAGCCTCTGCATAGGCTAATTTACACTTCCTTTAGAACACACTGAATTATGCAGCTTTACTTATCTATGCACGTGGAACTAACTTGCTTGGCCTTCTGGAAGTTACCTCGGCCTTAAGTAATTGAATCAACTCCTATAGCTGAATCAAACTCTACTCTAAAGCTCCTCTACGTAGGGCTTGCACAACTTTGTGAGGAAATTCGTCCCTTTCTCAACTGACTCTTCAAGATCTAGAATCCTCCTCCAAAAATCTGCTACCGATCTCCTTCCTTCTCTTATTTCCCTCTCGCTCAAATTATTCTAGCTGAATTTTACTCTCTTAAACATCAATGTGCTAAGGAAATTTTCTCTTCGTGTGTGTCGCATTCCAACCATATTGACATCCTCTTATAATATCTCATTTGCTCACCAACGGCCATGATTAAATCATGATCAATGACTAAGGTCATCTCTGAGTTGTTCCATGTGGTTTTGTAGAGAAATCTCACAATTCTCAATTAATTCTTGTTAATTAATCACTTTTTCTAAGTTAGACTTAGAAAATATTTAATTATAGACTAATTAACTTAATTGATATAGACATAAAACATTATTCTATGGTTCACCATGTTTGATTTTCATATCGAGACAATCTTTGTCACAAACTCAACAAATGCTTATTATTCTTTGATGATATGCCCCAAGATAACACGATTGATGGTGGTAGAAGAAAATGTGTAAGAACGAGAGATTTCCAATTCCAAATCATCATGACTATTCAATGAGCATCGCAATTGTTAGAATTCTCCACATAGTATATAAATGTCTTGTTAAAAGTTTAACATAAATAGTTGCAGAAAAAGTTGATATATCCTATACCAACACGAGGATTTTATACATATTTTTTATTGTACAAATAAAAACAATTTAAAATTTTAATAATTTAAACCATACACCAAAATTTTTAATAAAACTCACCCTGTTACAATTTTATGTTCTAAAATTATTATTTAAATTAAAAAAAAAAAAATTAAGGGAAAAAAAAAAAAAAAGTTGATTTAATAATTATCCTTAATTTAAGCAATAAAAAATAATATTTTTGAAAACATTATTTCCCTGCTAAATATCTTGATATATTAAATGATATAACCAATAAGTATTCTTAATATAACCAAAAGATAATTATCCTTCGGAGCTACATCCCCAGGTCCAAAATAAGCGTTGCACATATACTAAACTAAGATTATATTATTGGGAAGACAAATTATCTTACAACGGTCAGGCTACGCCATTTGAGTTGAATAAAATCATGAAAACAAAAAAAAATTGGCATCGCATCAATTAATTAAAATACTAGTTCCTCGTGGTTTAACAGGTTTTTAGCCCGCCAAGGAATTATAATCCTACACAAAATACAAGAGGGTTTGTTGTTGCGTTCATCAGTTGAATTAGATATCCATAAAAATGCTCTCATTGGCTTCATTACTTTTAGAAATGCTCATTTTTGATGTTTTTATTTTTATTTTTTAAATATGTTTTTATTAATTTTATATTTCTTTAGGATTGTAAATTTATGGTTAAATCTCCATAATTTGGAGATCCTAATGCTTTTTCAAAAGGAAAAAAATCATCATATATTAATAATTTAAAATATAATATATTTTAAATGTAAAAATACAATTTCTTTGAAATTTACTTTAGACAATTTCAAAAAAAAACCAAAATGTGGAATGATTAGCCTACGCTTTACCATTTGGCATCGCATTTCTGATATGTGATCCAGCAAACACCACAATGCCTCTATTTGCCATTGCTACCACACAACCACTCGGTTGATGGCTGCCTATGCAAATCAAACCAATTGTAATCAAATTGACCACTATGAATTAAATAAAATTCGTAAGGTGGCCACCTTTGGAGGTAGAAAGGGCTATAGAAAGTTCACTATATAAATTTCTTACGGGGAAGTGGTGTTGTAGTTGCAAATTTCATCTAGTTTTTTTTAACAATATGCAAAAGAAATAAAAAAATACAAAGGACTAGTGTAATTTTAAAATCGTTACGATGAATGTGATCTATTCATGCATTTGATAATTACATCTTTCTTTTTTACTTTGAGAAGTACATACAATACTTTTTTCTTATAATAGTTAAAACTGAATTTTTTTTTATAAATAAAATCAATTATTATTAACAAAAATTTTCTTGATATAAAAATCAATCATGGTTGATCTATAATGAGATCTTAAATTAAGAAAAAAGTCTTACACAGTCATGTGCCGGAAAATAACTATATTATTTAGTGCAAGGGATCAAAAAGATTGTGAATAATATAGACAATGAAGAGTTATAAAACATAATAAACACACATCCACACAATGAAAATAATGAAGGAGTTCACGAAGCCCCCTGGCTACGTCTCCTAGTCCAAGCTTTCAGTGTTGACCTCTATATTATGTCTTTAAGAGCAGAATATTACAAGTGTGAGCTCAAACAATGTCTCAACACAACAATGACAAAAACAATAGGGATTTACTCGAAATCCTCAAGTCTACAAAAGTACACAACCGCTTCCTCTTGCTCTCTGTCTTCTACTTTCTCTTGCTCTCACTCTATCCCCCTTTGTTCTGCCATTGAGTGGTTTCTAAGCCTCTCGACCCTGTCCGTTCACCTTTCTTTTCGGGCTCTTCGCGTCGCGGCCTTTGTCCCTTCATCTCCCTTTTTGGCGTTGGACACATTATGCTAAAACAAAACACTTTAGGCACAAAGAACTCCTTTTAGAAACAGAATGATCGTGGGTGCGGTGAAAATGACCATTCAATCTTCCTCCGCACAAACCCCCGATATAATGCATATTTCGTCTATATACAATATTATCGGAATACAAAGAAATACATAGAAATCTCGATAACAAAACTGATTATCGGAACTCAAAATTTATGAAACTATGTATATAATCCTTTTGTGTTTGCTTTATTGCATGTCACATGTCACATAATGTTGCTTCTTTGTATTGCCATGATGCGCTACTACGATGCAATATTGCGATGCGATATCGCAATCGGCGATCGCATATCGCAAGTCCTCGAGCCCTCGGTAAATCCCCCTTTCAGCAATATTGCGATGCGATATTGCGATGTAATCTCCATCGTTGATCTGTGATCTCCAATCTGACGAATGAAAGTCATTTCAGATGGCCTAATTGCGCAGAGATTACCTGCCCGAAAAGAGTGGTTTTCTGTCTCTTGTGCCATGTTACATGTCAGCTAGTGTATGGAATCGGGTGAAGCATTTCCAATATCGCTTACCTCCTATAGTCTGCCCAAATTACCGTTTACCATGGAACTCAAATTCTTCACTGTTTAATTCATAACTCCTTTGGGTCTGCTGAAAGCCTTCCACCTATTTTAAGTCCTCCCTTTAGTTTATTGCGATGCGATATTGATCATTTATCCCCACTGTTGATCTACGTGCTCGATCCATGGTCTGTTAGGCCCCTATACTACTAGTGTAACCCCTAATTGTTATTAGAATAACCCACTTAAATTATATTGATGTACCCATGTAGTGCCCATATTGTTACTATTATGCCCCATAGAAGCCCACTATTGTTATTATTGTGCCCTTACATTATTATTGTTATGTCCGCTCTAATTATGTTGTGACCCCTTAGACTCCTATATATAGAAAGGAGGTCTTTTCATTTGTATCATCAAAGAATTGTTCATTTATGTAATGTAAAGGAGGTTTCCCCCTCGAAGAGGCTGAATTCTAAGGCGTTGATCTATCCTTTCTATCTTTTCTTGAGCTGTTTTCATAACATTTGGTATTAGAGTTTTGGATTCCAGGGTTTCGCTGCTCCAAAAAGGTCATCGTGGAATTTTCGCTATAGCTTTTTTTCTGTAATGTTTTAAAAGCTGTAGAAAAAACCCATTTGAGAAGAAATTGCGCTGAACCTTGGGTCTGAATTTCAAAGATTTCCGCGCTATATTTGCGGAGATATGATCTGAGGAAGTTTGTCTTTTTGCAAACTCCTGAATTACATTCCAAACAGGTGACCTGGGGAAAATTGTCATAACTTTCTCTCTGGGGATCGGATTGAAATTTCGTAAGAAGGTACAGAAAGATGACGGACTATAGCTTCTTGTATGCATTTTTCAGATCCAAAAGTCAAAACAGTGACATGTGGAACTTCATACAATTTCGCTCTTCTGGAAAGATCTATAATCAGGTCATCTTGGGAGATTGTGCATAACTCTTTCTTAGAGAATCCAATTTGGATCAGACCGGTGGCATTGGAAAGAGGACACTGAGGGCTACTATAGATCAGAATTTTAGAACTTAAAGATCTGAAAGTACAGAGTTACAGTCATTTCAAGGTCGAGCTCCTAAAATCAAGAAAAAGCAAGATGAGGAAGTTTGATGGCAAGGATCCGGTAAATTGGATACCTCAGATGGAGCAATATTTTGATATACATGGTGTACAACTGTTACAAAAGGTATGTATTGCATCTTCATATTTAGAGCCAGATCAATTTTTATGGTATGAAGGGATTTTTTCTCGTGAACAACTTGTTACGTGGTCAATTTTCACGAAGGAAATGATAGCACATTAAGAGAATACAAAGAGCAACACATTCTTTAGAGTAACACCACAACATTTGGAAAGAGTAAAAGGGCTTTGTGACATAGTGGAAAGCAAAATTATGGAAACCAGGAAGCGTACCCCTCACAACTATAAATATGGTAGTGTTGTTTCTCCTAGCCTTCCACAACCTACAAGGGTTACACCACAACAATTGGAAGAAAAAAGAGAAAAATGGCTTTGTTACAATTGTGATAGCAAATGCACTAAAGGTCATAAGTGTGCTGAGAAGAAATTTTTTGACATAGAATATGAAGAGGAGGAAGAAAAGGATGAAGAAACATCAAAATAAGAAGATATACGACAGGACCCCACCCCAGAGAAAGAAGAAATGAATCAGACCATATCTTGTAAAGCATTGGCAAGAATTACCACTCCTCAAACTCTCAAGATAGAAGGACATATCAAGAAGAAAAAGGTGCAAGAAGTGAAAGATCACATCGAGAAAGAAGAAATGAATCCAACCATATCTTGTAATTCATTGTTCGAAATTACCACTCCTCAAACTATCAAGATAGAAGGACGTATCAAGAAGAAAAATGTTCAAGAAGTGAAAGATCACATCGAGCATCAAGAAATGAATCTGACCATATCTTGTAAAGGATTGGAAGAAATTACCACTCCTCAAACTCTAGAGATAGAAGGACATATCAAGAAGAAAAAGGTTCAAGCAGTGAAAGATCACATCCAGCATCAACAACAAGTTCTCCAACTTTTAAAGGATAACGCCACTTCGATGCAAAATCAAACAAAACAATAGGTAGATAAACATCGTAGTGAAATTATTTTTGGTGTAGCTGATTGGCTATTTTTACTGCTACATCTCAAGCAAGCTATTTATGAGAAGGAAATGTTGGCAATACTACATGCACTCAAAAAATGGCGACCTTATCGAATGGGAAGACTCTTCAAGGATGAGGATCTAGAAGCATTGTTTTGTGCTATTTATATTATCCAACCAGATTGGATAAACGAAGCAAGGGATGAATGGAAGAAGGATGAAGAAGTATGGCCACTTATTCAAAAGTTTCAAAAGATCCCAATTCAAACAATATTGCAAGAAATTGAAGAGGAAGGAAAAATCATATTGGAACCTGGAGCAGTCACAGAAACAACAACCCGACAGCTACGAAATCGATCAATTTTAGAGTATCTCATCAAGTGGAAGAACTTACCCGGTGAATATTCCACATGGGAGGAAAAGAATTTTATAAAGAAGCATTAAGAACTACTCAAGTATTGAGGACAACGCTTTTTGAAGGAGAGGGGCATGTTAGGCCCCTATACTACTAGTGTAACCCCTTATTGTTATTAGTATAACCCACTTATTATATTGATGTACCCATGTAGTGCCCACATTGTTACTATTGTGCCCCATAGAAGCCCACTATTGTTATTATTGTGCCCTTACATTATTATTGTTATGTCAGCTCTAATTATGTTATGAACCCTTAGACCCCTATATATAGAAAGGAGGTCTTTTCATTTGTATCATCGAAGAATTGTTCATTTATGTAATGTAAAGGAGGTTTCCCCCTCGAAGAGGCTAAATTCTAAGGCGTTGATCTATCTTTTCTATCTTTTCTTGAGCTGGTTTCATAACATGGTCCATGTTACTGCAATCGCAATTCCGTTACGACTAAGGTCTGAACACAATGCTTGCTTTCTCTAGATGCGATATCATTTGATGGACTTACTTTATTTTCACAGTTTTAAAACATATTTTTTAAGACTTTTAGAATTAGAGGTTTTTATTCAAGATCCATTTTGGATCAAGCCTTCCCACTGAAAAGCTTTTGGACCACCAAATGTTGTTTTTTAGCATTCGAGCAAGTGAGGATACTGCTCTTTCACCTATCTAACTCCTATCCATTGTGCTTTGCTTGGATTTGAACCTTTGAGTCCCACTCTCAGGTACTCAACATCACCTTGACACGTAGTTCTTACGTCTTTGTCTAGAATTGTGTCCTCCTATAAATCATTGAGATACTCAGGCAACAAATCCTCAATAGAAGGCAAGTGACTTTGCTCTTTAGGATCTTCAATCAATGAAGGTTCATACAATCTCAAGTTTTCTGCATTAAGGACTGAATAGGTATGCATATAAGCTAGCAAATCAAGGCGAGAATCATTTTCACCATTTTTATCAAGTATCTTGAAAGGTCCATACCTTATTGGTTTTAGCTTCTTACCTTCACCCTGCATTCTGTTTTTGCTTATGTACAACCAGACTTGATCACCAACTTGAAAACTATGCTCAACTCGATGCTTCTCATGTCTTGCCTTCTACTTGGCTTGACTTCTTTCTAGCTGTTCTTGTACTGCATGGTGAATTTCTTGGATTTTTTCAATGAACTTGGTTGCTTTGTCCACATCACTGTGTCCATCAACTTCTATGTTTTTACCAAAGACAAAATCCAAGGGATACTTTGGTATAAAACAAAAACAAGTCTAAAAAAGATATCTCTGAGTAGAAGAGTGCTTGGAACGGTTGTAAGCATGCTGCACATAGCAAATTTTCTCATCCCAAAGCTTGGTATGCTTGCTGCAATAACCTCTGAGCAACTGGATCACTGTCATGTTGACCATTTATGTCTGACCATCTATTTGTGGATGAAATGTTGTGCTTTTTTTCAATCTGGTGTCCATTAACTCCCATAGATTTGACCAAAATTTCCCAAAAAATCGGGAATCTTCATCAGATACAATAGAAGTGGGTAACGCAAAATGAACCTATACTTTCTGAAAGAACAACTTGTCTGTTTGTTCAGCTGTAACCTGCTTGTTACATGGTATTAAGATACACATTTCACTAAACCTATCCACAACAACATACAAATAATCATGACTTTTCCTAGACTTTGGTAATCCCCCAACAAAATCCATGGAAACACTTTCCCAAGGACGAGAAGGAATTGGAAGTGGAGTGTACAAGCCTAATTTCCTATTACTTGGTTTGCTTGTAGCACACATTGTACATCCTTTGATATATCTAGAAACTATCTCATGCGTTCTTGGCCAATAACAAAACCTTTGCAATTGTGAAGTTGTTTTACTTACACGAAAATGACCTGATATGAGAGAAGTATGTGCTTCTCAAATTATGTTAACTCTTTCAATTTGTGGAATACATAACTTTCCAAAATGATATAAGAGTTGGTCCTTTACATAATAATCGAATTCTTCTAGTTTCTTTCCATGACTTAAAGTTGCATATACATCTTTAAAATCTACATCTTGAGCATATTGTTCAATGTAACTTTCATGCATTATTGACTTATGCTTATGTATAGTAGATGCATTTATGATTGGTCTTGATAACATGTCTGCAACCTTATTGTGTATGCCCTTCTTATATCTAATGACAAGATGAAATTGTTGTAGAAAACCCATCCACCTATAATGCCTTGATTTCTGCAATTTAGTTTGTGAGTGCAAATATTGAAGTGGTTGATGATCTATATGTATGATTGTTTCTTTACCCACTATGTAATGTTTCCACTTTTTTCACACTTAATGCATACAGTTCTTTATCATATTTGGGATAATTAACTACTACAAAAGTAAATGTCTCAGAATTATAACATATGGGTTTTCTGTGTTGCATCAACGCTGCCCCCATGGCATAGTCACTGGCATCTGTCTCAATCTCAAATGGATGTTGAAGATTTGGTAGTGCTAGTACTGGTGTTGTACTAATTTTTTCTTTTAAGGTGTCGAAGAAGGCTTTTTACTATTTGTCTCCCCACTTAAACACCTGTTTCAATCCCGTTAAAGCATGTAATGGAGCTGCAATCAAAGAAATGTTAGCATTAAACTTTCTCCAGTATTGTGCTGCCCCTAGGAAACTCCTAACCTCTGTAGCAGATTTGGGTTTAGGCCGATTCACAATGACTTCAACCTTAGATGGATCTATCTTTAATTCACCACCCCCTACAATATTACCCAAATAATTTAAAGATGTTCTGCCAAATTCGCATTTTGATAGTTTTACATAGAGATTTTCTCTTTTTAAAACATATTAAGTTTGCTTTACATGCTTTACATGGTCTTTCCATATCTTACTAAAAACAACAATTTCATCTAAATAAACAATTACAAAATCATCAATAAATGGTCTCAGTACATCGTTCATAACTAACATAAATGTAACAGGAGCATTAGTTAAGCCAAAAGTCATAACCAACCAATCATAAAGTCCTTGCTTCATTTTGAAAGTAGTCTTCCATGCATATTGTTCTGCAAATCTGACCTGATGATAGCTAGTTCGTAAATCTAACTTATAAAAGTAAACTACTTCATTTAATTGATCTAATAAATCATCAATACAAGGAAGAGGATAACGATTCTCGATCATTATTTTATTTAGTTCTCTATAATCAATGCACATTCTCCACAAACCATCTTTTTTTCTCACCAACATGATTGGAGATCCACATGGTGATGTCCTTGGTCTTATAAACCCTTTATTGAGCAACTCATGTACCTACTTCTTTATCTCTACATTCTCTAAATTTGACAACCTATACATTCCAATGTTAGGTAATGGAGCATATTGCTGCAAATAAATATCATGTACTATTTGCCGCTTGGGTGGAAGACCTTTAGGTTCTTGAAATAGAACATCATATTCTGAAACAACTTTAACTAAATCAACTTTTTGTTTAGAATCACACCTTTCAAATACATTGGATTTGTCGAATTATCATAAAAATTTCTATAAATGTAGATTCTAATCCTGATGGAGCTTCTTCTGCCATTCTCCTCTGAGAATAAACTCTTCCAATCTCTAGATTAGCCTCAACAAGTTCTCCTTCTCCTATTCTGAGCTTTAATCTAGTTAGAATTCAAAATCCAGCACAAGCTTGTCTAACCTTAATAAAACAAAAACCAAATGCTCTAATACCACTTGATCTATAATGAGATCTCAAAAAACAAAATTGGTCTTACAGAATCATGTCTGGGAAACTGCCTATATTATTTAGTGCAACAGATTGAAAAGATTGAGAATAATATATACCATGAACAATTATAAAACATAATAAACACACAGCAACACAATCAAAATAATGAAGTAGTTCACCAAACACCCTGGCTACATCTCCTGGTCCAAGATTTCAGTGTCAACCTGTATATTATGTCTTTAAGAGCAGAATATTACAAGTGTGAGCTCAAACAGAGTCTCAACACAACAGTGACAAAAACAATAGGGATTTACTCGAAATCTTCAAGTTTACAAGAGTACATAACCACTTCCTCTTTCTCTCTGTCTTCTACCTTCTCTTGCTCTCTCTCTATCCCCCTCTATTCTACCATTGAGTGGTTTTTAAGCCTCTTGGCCTTGTCCATTAACCTTCCTTTTTGGGCTCTCTGCCTACCGGCCTTTCTCCTTTCATATCCCTTTTCGGCGTTGGACACGTTATGTTAAAACAAAATGCTTAAGGCACAAAGAACTCCTTTTAAAAATGGAAGCATTTGTGGGTATGGTGAAACTGACCATTCGGTCTTCCTCCGCACAAATCCCCGATATAATGCATATTTGGTCTATATACAATATTATCGGAATACCAAGAAATACATAGAAATCCCAACAACAAAACTGATTATCGGAACTCAAAATTTATGAACTTAGGTTTATTATTCCTTTGGGTTTATAATATCGGTCATGGTCAATCATGTTCAACCATGGCCAATTATTCGTTAATCATGGTCAAACATGGTCATACATGGTCAACAATATTTAATAAAATCAATCATGGTCAACCATGGTCCAACATCACATTGTGACAAGGATTGTCTCGATATGAAAATCAACCATCATCAGCCATGATTCAACGTGTAAAAATTCCTATAGATTCACAAGCTCATGCAATTTACTAAAGCACAGGACAAGAATCTACTTATACTTTCAAGCAACGGAAGCCAATAGATCGATGAAAACAATAATATCAAGAGGAGGAAAAATCAATGGCACATGACACAATAAGTATCCAGGGAAAGCCACAACTCAATACCCCACTATCTATATTCATTAAATCAGAAATCCATGATGACAATACAATGCTTGTTCTCTCAAGAAAAATCCTAACACTCAGTAAAATTAATCTCCAACTCACAAGCAATGTCTTGGCCAATACTTAGACAATTATCCAGCTCTCCAAGTCCCTATTTCCTTGCGCAATGCCTATGGATGATTAGCCCATATTAAAGGGAAACTAGTGCATCAAAAATTGCACAATGCCTTTTAGGTTCAGTTCCTAATTGCATGCACCATTTGTACAACTCAGAAAACTATACAACAAATAATACAATGTCCCTGCACTCTAATCTCAACTAGGTCATTTTCAGAATTGACATGCATGATTTTCTGATGAGGGAATCTTCAGTTAATTGGAGTAGCACTAGTTAAAGCATTAGTGCACCAACTGACTCTTAACTCACTATTAGTTCCTCAAACAGTTTGGAACTAATTTAACTAGACTTAACTCAATAAATCGAGTTAACTAATTACAACTCATACTTAACTCATCATGGACCCCTATAATATGGAAAGAACATACACATGACTTTAGAGAGACTTCCAACATGAACTTCTTAAGTTAAATAAGTCAACCCACTCTAGTTAACTATTACAAGTCACTATGAGAATAAAATTCGATTTTAATTCACAGTTTAATTCAAGGACAAATTAAAATGGAAATTCTGGATTATATTTTTATCAGTTCTTGTTGCTATTTTCAACACAGCATCGCATTGTGACAAATATTCTCTTTATATGAAATTCAATCATGGTCAAATATGGTCTAACATGGTCCAATGCCACTTTCTGAGAAGGGTTGTTTCAATATTAAAATCATCCACAATTGACCATGGTTGACAATGTTTTTTAAAGGAATTTTAATATTTATGTTACGGTTTATATACCTTAGGTTTCTAATATTAGTTCCTTTGGTTTAATATTATTCCTTTGTGTTCATAATCCCTTAGTTTAGTATTAACCCCTTGGGTTTATTATTCCCTTTGGTTTATAATATAAATCCCTTGGGTATAGTAATTTAAAGGTGGATCCATGGTCAAGCATGGTATTTATCTTAGGGTTTATAAGATTAATACCTTGGCTTAAATATTATGTCCTTAGGTTTATAACCCCTTGCCCATTTAGTATTAATCCCTTGGGTTTATAGTATCAATATGTTGGATTTATTAATCTAAGTTTTTATATTCCTAGGGAGTATTATATTATTCCTAGGGTTTATTATATAAATCCTTGGGTTTAATATAAATCCCTTAGGTTTATAATCGCTATCAACCATGGTCCAACATCACATAGTGAGAAATATTTTCTAAATATGAAAATTAACTATGGTCCAATGTCGCATTGTGACAAATATTATCTTAATATGAAAATTAACGATGCTCAACCATGCTTATTTTACATCGCATTATGACAAAGATTGTCTCCATATGAAAATAACTCATGCCAACTATGGCTCAATCTCACATTGTGATAAAGATTGTATCAATATAAAAATAAACCAATATCAACCATGGTCAACCATGTTCCATCATCGCAGTGTGACAAAGATTGTCTTAATTTGAAAATAAACCATGGTAAAACATGATAAACCATATTTTTTTTAGGGTTTATAGTATTTATTTTAGGATTTGTATAGCTAGTGTTTATAATATTATTCCCTTGGGTTTTTAGGGATTATGGTTTTATTATTCCCTTGGGTTTATAATATCAATAACTTGGGTTTATTAATATAAGGGCTCATATTCCTAGGGTGTATTATTATTCATAGGATTTATAATTTAAATCCTTGGGTTTAATATAAATTGCTTAGATTTATAATCATGGTCAACCATGGTCTAATATTGCATTATGACAAAGATTGTATTGATATGAGAATCAATCATTCCCATCCATGGTCAACCATGCTCCAATGTTGTATTGTGACAAAGATGATCTCAATATGAAAATGAACAATGGTCAACCATGTTTATTTTAGAGTTTAAAATATTTATCATAGGGCTTATATACCTTGAGTTTATAATATTAATCCCTTGGGTTTAATATTTTTCCTTTTGCTTTATAATACCTTGGAGTTTTAGAATTAATCCCTTAGGTCTATTATTCATCTTAGTTTGTAATATCAATTTCTTGGGTTTATTAATCTAAGGGTTCATATTCCTAAAGGATCATATTATTCATAGGGTTTATAATATTAATCCTATGGTTTAAGATAAACCCCTTCGGTCTATAATCATAGTCAACAATGGTAAACCATGGTCCAAAGTCACATTGTGACAAATATTATCTCAATATAAAAATCAACCATGGTCAATGATGGTCCAATGTTACATTGTGACAAAAATTGTCTCAACATGAAAATCAACCTTGGTAAACCATGGTCAACCATGTTTGTTCTAGGGTTTATAATATTTATCTAACAATTTATATATCTTGGGTTTATAATATTCACCCCTTCAGTTTAATGTTATTCCCTTGGGTTTAAAATCCATTGGGTTTTTAATATTCATACCTTTAGTTTACTATTCTGTTTGGTTTATAATATCAATGCCTTGGTTTTATTAATCTACGTGTTCTTATTCAAATTTTCAACCATGGTCAACCACGGTACAATGTCACATTGTGACAAAGATGAACTCAATATGAAAATAACCCACTGTCATCCATGGTCAACCATGGTCCAATGCCACATTATCGTAAAGATTGTCTCAATATGAAATTAAAACATGGTTAAACATGGTCAACCATGGTCCAACATTGCATTGTGATAAAGATTGCCTCAATATAAAAATCCACTGCTCAACCATTGTGAACCATGGTCCAATGTCACATTCTGACAAAAGTTGTCTCAATATTAAAATCAACCATGATCATCCATGGTCGAATGTCACATTATGACAAATATTATCTCAAAACAAAAATGACCTACAGTAAACCATGGTCAACTATGTTTATTTTAGGGTTTATAATATTAATCCATTGGGTGTTTAGTATTAATCCCTTGGGTCTATTACTTCATTGGGTTAATAATATGAATATGTTAGGTTTGTTAATCAAAGGGTTCATATTCCTATGGTGTAATATTATTCATATGGTTTATAATATTAATCCTTAGGTTTAATATAAACCCCTTAGACTTATAATCGAACCATGGTAAGCCATGGCCCAACGTCACATTGTGACAAAGATTTTCTCAATACGAAAATAAACCATGGTCCAATGTCTCATTGTGACAAATATTCTCTTGATATGAAAATCAATTATGCTCAGCCATGGTCCAATGTTGCATAGTGACAAATATTGTCTAAATATGGAAATGAACCATTTTTATTTAATGATTTATAATATTTATCTTATGGGTTATACACTTGCATTTATAATATTAATCCCTTGGGTTTATAATTATGGCTAATCATGGTCTAACTTTGCATTGTGGCAAATATTGTGTCAATATGAAAATAAACCATGGTAAACCATGTTTATTTTAGGGTTTATAATATTTATCTTAGGGTTTATATACCTAGTGTTTATAATATTAATTCCTTGGTTTTAATATTCCCTTGGGTTTATAATCATGGTCAACCTTGGTCAAACATCACATTGTGACAAATATTTTCTCAATATGAAAATCAACCATGGGTTAATATCGCATTGTGACAAACAATGTTTCAATATGAAAAACAATCATGCTCAACCATGGTCAACCATGCTCCAACCCCATATTGTGACAAAGATTGTATCGATATGAAAAAGAACCATGGTCAACCACGATCAACCATGTTTATTTTAGGGTTTATAATCATGGCCAACGATGGTTAAACAAGGTCCAACAAAGCGTTGTGACAAATTTTCTCAATATGAAAATTGATCATGGTACAACATTACATTGAGACAAAGATTGTCTCCATATGAAAACCAATCATAGTCAATCATGGTCAAATGTCACATTATGACAAAGATTGTCTCTATATGAAAATCAACCATGCTAAACCATGGACAAGCATGATTATTTTAGGGTTTATAATATTTATCTTACGGTTTATAATATTAATCCTTTGTGTTTAATATTATCCCCTTGGGTTTTTAGTATTAATCCCATTGGTTTAATATTCTCTTGGGTTTACAATTTCAATCACTTGGGTTTATTAATCTAAGGGTTCATATTCCCGAGGTATAATATTATTCAAACGATTTATAATATTAATGCTAGAGTTTAATATAAATACCTTGGGTTTATAATCATGCTCAGTGATTGTGAGCCATGGCCCAATGCCACATTGTGACAAAGATTGTGTCAATTTGAAAATCAATCATTGTCAGCAATGGACAACCATGGTCATCCATGGTCGAATGTCGAATTGTGACAAATATTGTCTGAAAATTACTTTTAACCATGGTAAGCCATGGTCAACCATGTTTATTTTAGGGTTTATATACCAAGGGTTTATAATATTAATACCATTATTATTAATTACTATTATTAATTAATTATTATAATACCTTTTTATTAACAATATTATTAGTAACATTATTATTTTAAATTATAAAAAAACAATATTTATATTTTTAATAAATAACAAAAATATTTAATTTATTACTTAATTAGTTTTAAATAAAGATAAAAAAAATTAATTATCAAGAATCTTGCATATTTGGATTATTAACCACAATGGCCATTTTTGCGTCAAGATTTTGAGTTTATAACAAGATTCGTTGTCAGGACAAATCCACAGAGAAGTGAAAGGTTGAGGGTTAATAAATATGGAATGGACGATGAAAAATGAAAAAGAGCTGATTAGATAACCCACTAATTAATTAGAGGAGAGATTATTATGAAAAGAAATATTTGAAAAATTAATTATTATAGGGGATTTCATATTAATAATTAGGATTAATATTAATAATAATTTGTATTAAGGAAAATTGCAGTTAATAATCTTATATTATTATCATTAATAATAATAATAATAATAATAATAATAATAATAATAATATTACTATTTCTAATATTATTAGTATATTAGAAATGTTTATAAATATTGATAATAATGTTTTTATTGATTAGGGTTTAGAAAGTTAGGTTTTCATTATTAATGATGTGTGATGTTTTATGTTATCATTGTTATTAAAATTTATTATTAATCTAAGAATAGAGTTAATAGTCATTGTTAATGAACTATAACCTTTAATATTATAATAGGATATTAGAATTATGTTATTGTTTTGATTATTAGTTAGGACGTTAGGTAGGGAAGATGAAAGGGATATGGAGTCAAAATATTTTTGATGGGAAGAATGTCAGGGAAGGAGGAAGAGGATTAATAGGGGAAAAAGGGAGAGTGGAGAACGGAACTAGTTTAGTCATGGTTACGAGCTATAAGGCCTTGAGAGAGTAAGGGTATCCAAATCTTGCTTACCTCCAAACCACCATGTCTATTAAGATTGTGAGGATGCTTAACAATTTCAAGGGTTTCACAGATCTTCCGTTTGTACTAAGGCTTTTCATTAGAAATTATCTTGGTGTCTTCAAGGCACATATGGTGACATGTCTTTAATGAGTTATCGACAAGTCTTGGAGACCGAGTTCTACCATTCTTATTGTCAGTACCATGTTCTTTGAGTCTTATCTTGAAGGATATTCATGTTTCTACAATGTAACATTCCCCACATGAACACATGACTTTATAAAACCCTTTTGTTGTAGGCAATCTAGACATTCTTTAACCAATCTCATCTTTTGTCTTATCATTGACAAGGGTTTAAAAGAGCTTTCAATATTTTTCTTTCTGAGAACCTTGGTTATTTTAGCATTGACTCCTTAAATGTATGTTATATAAGTCTTATTGTAAGAAGCTTGAGAGGTTTCTGTCGGAGTTCTTACCCCCTTTCTGGTTCTGGCTCTTTTGATGGTCTTAATGATATCTTTATTCCTATACCCAATGTTCACAAAGACCTTTATTAAATACTTAATTTCTTCAGCAACATGATTAGTGTCCGATATTCTTAAATCTCTTGTGAAGAGTGTTTTGAGAACACCCATATTTTGCATTGGGTGATGGTGTGACTCATAATGAAGGTAGTTAAGAGTGTGTGCTTTATTTATGAATACCTTATGCCCAAGTGATCCATTATCATTCTTAAGAAGGAGAATGTCCAAGAATGGGATGCTTCTCTTTTCTTCAACTTCCATTGTGAATTGAATGTCTTTAGATAAATTGTTAAGGTAGTCTAGCAAGTTAATTAAATCCTTTTCCCCATGAGGCCAATTTACTCTCGTGTCGTCAATGAACCTAATCCAAAATTTCAGTTTCAACGAGAAGTAATCAAGGGTATTCTTCTCAAATTTACCTATAGAGACATTGGCTACTATAGATGACAACGATGACCTCATTATTATTTAAATATTACTATTATATAATTATCTATGATAGATACAAATGAAAGCTTCTACCTATATCAAACACATTAATATTTTTAATGTAATCGTCCTAATATTATATAAATATCCACACATCATTTAAAACATTTAACAAGAAAATGTGAGATAATGAATTTAATGCAGAAAGACAAAAATAAAAAATAAAAATAAAAATTGTTTGTTTAAATCACATCATCGTTAAAAGAAAAAAGGTTCATACTTTTATCAAGAGTTCATAATTTGATCAAAGATACAATAAAAAAAAATTGTTTGTTTAAATCACATCATCGTTAAAAGAAAAAAGGTTCATACTTTTATCAAAAGTTCATAATTTGATCAAAGATACTATATACATGCTTATGAAATACGTCTTCTTTTCCCTCACGTATAAAGGCTGCTGTGGAGCTGCTAAGGTACCAACATCTCAGCCCTCATACAAAGCTTCCAATTTCAAGAATACACTATTAGAAATTATAACAGCCTTAAACCATTAATATGGAACAATTTCCTAAAATTCGGAATGTGGACATGGTCGGAATATCGTTCGTTTATTGGTGATTCAATTTCAGTTATTGGATTATCAATTTCTAATATTTTTGCAATGTTAAGATATACGAGAGTTTATATTTTGAAGAGTTTATTATAAATATTATAGGTACTTTTAATATTCCAAGCAAAGATAATATTGTTTTAATGATGAATTATATGGGATAGTTCAAAAGGTATTAGTAGAAATTACATTTTGTTTTTAAAACATTATAAATACTGAAAAAAAGGTGTTCTTAAAACATTATAAATAACAAAAATCTGAATTAAGAATATTTTTGTTTTATTAATTTTTTTTTTATGAATATAGATTCGTAATTAATTGTATTATTAAAATATTTCTTTTCATCTTTTTTACAACATTCCAATCTTAAATTTCGAATATTTAGAATTTTATCGTCACAATTGTTGTATCATCATTCGTCAACCATTCAACTTTATTTTGTCAAAACATGTTAACAAAGATGTTATTACTATTTGTTCAACTTTATATTGCTGCACTAGTGATTAAAATATGTTAACAAAGACGCTATTACTATCTGTTTACATAGAAAGAAAGACATATCTAATGTATAACTTTATATATTAATTAAGTTTTTGATATTGAAAAAAATTATATAATAACTAATTAATATTTGATCTCTTTTGGTATTGGATAAATGTGATTTTAAAATGAAAATATTAGTCTTTCGTAATATGTCATATTAAGTTATAGAGCGGTCCTATAATTTATTAAAATTAATTTTAATTTATTATATTTCACATGAGTTTTTTTTTATACAGCGGTCCATACACCATGTGGAAAGGTGTATGGAAATTGTCTAACATAATATTCAGGGGGGTGGACATCCCAACAAAACCCCCCATATTAATAAACATCGCATATGTGCACGAAGGCATATATGTTATTATATTACATTATTATAGAGAATGGTGCAAATCACAAGAATTTATACAACAGATATGATGGAGGTGATTGTATTTATGAAGTAGCTGGTCGGCCCTTTCTCCTTCCTTCCTCTTATTAAGAAAACTGACGAGGCACAAAGTCATTTGGTAAGCCTAATCATAGTGGAAATTGTCTTTAGCCAATTTTTTTTCGAGGTACAAAGTTGTGCGAGTTATGAATTCTGACCATTCATGGTTCTTAGCTTTCCAATTACAATTTCATTTCAATATTTGGCCTTTATGGATTTTAATGTTTTTTTGTTCCATTTAGAGAATGTTTTTATGAGCTATTTCCTAAGTTTCTGCGTGTATTTTCATGTGCATTTTATCTTAGGGGAAGTTTTTCTGTAATTGAGTTATTCTTGATTTTAGTCTTTTCTCTTTGTATCTCTTAATCCATGGAAATCAAGTTTCTTACTTGTTTTGGAATTTTTGGCTTTTTTTGTCTCTTTTATCACGACTTTTCCTCAAGTCATACTTCTCCTTTGCATGTATAAACCCTTTTCTTACTCCCTTCCTCAACAAGGCTACCATTTTCCATAGCTCCCACTTCTTTGATGTTCATTACCTAGCCCTATCCAAATTCTCAGTTAGTATTTTGGTATGTAGTACTAATGCCTCATTAGAACTATTATAATTGAAAATGGGTAGTGTATTACAAGGAACATGGTAGGTCTTTGGATCAATAAAAGGAGGAGTCGTATGTGAGGCTCTATTTTTGTCATAATCAATTCATTCACGATGAGATGGCTAAATTGGAAAATGAAATAGTAGAAGAGCGATGATGCTTCACATATCGAAAGTTGTCGAGGGACTTATTTGATTGGGTCCTAGTCATAGAGAAAACTAGAGGTCAATACAATTAGTATATGTACTGTTGGTATCTATTTTAATTTGAAATTTTTATTGGGTCGAACACTACTAGACCAATTTGAACCAACTAAGGAATCAACCTAATAATGGATGAGATTCATCTCTCCATGAAAGGATTAGATATATACTTGAAATGATTCATTGAACATGTTCAAATTTTTTCCATACAAACTAATAATTCTAAGGAAAATAGAGCCCAGGTGAAGTGAGATTAAACATGCTAACTACCACCTAAAATATAGCCCTTTGACTATATACATATATATATATGAAAATTGAACTACTATCCATTAGTTAGGTCATTGTTTGCAAAAAGGCTAGTTATTATAATAGAAATCTTGTAATATTGTGGAAAATTTTGAATTGATTAAACATGTTGGATATTAACGAAGCAGGAACTATTCAAATCTCTGAAAATCAGAGTGACAAATCCAGATTTGATTGAAATGAATTGAAAACCATGTATTCCTTTCTCTAAATCTAGGATTACTCGTCATGATTTCCAACATGTTCAATTTTTTCAATACATATAAGGAAAATAGAACCAAAAGGAAGGGGATTAAACATCCTAACTACCACTTGAGCTATAGTCCTTTAACGATATCTATATATCTATATCTATATATCTATATATATATATATATATCTATATATATATATATATATATATATATATATATAAGAAAACTTTTCAAATATAATGAATATAAATAAAATTAACAGATGACTTAACTCGTTTATTAATAATTGTTTACTTTAATGATAAGCCTATCATAATTAAAAGTGTATGTTTTATATGCGTATCTATATATGAAAATTGGACTAATATCTATTAGCTATCTCATTATATGCACACCGGTTGGTTGTTATTATAGAAATGTTGTAAGATTGTGGAATTTGTTTTGAAGAAATTAAATATGTTGGAGATTCATCAAGCAAATACCATTCCCAACTCCATAAATGAGAGTCAAACATCAAGATTTGATCTAAGTATAGAGTGGAGGAGGAGGAAAGCTCACATTGAAATTAAGTTTCTAGTAAGAGAAACTTAATAGTAATGGGTGAGTCATAAACATATGGTTGGTAATCGTGGTATGACAAAATATGAAATATTTAATTTGTTTTTTAAAATTGGTTTATATCTCTTGATTTACTAGCACAACCATGTTAGTAAATGTTGTTGATATACATGGAAGGTGTATACAAATCACATGCACAACTACATTAGTAAATGTCATTGATATACACCAAAAAATTAGAATTATGATTATTATTATGATATAATATTACTACTATTATTAATTAACATTATTATTTTTATTATTAAATAAATTTAATAGAATTATTAATTCATTTATTCATTATTAATAAAAAATTGATTCATGGTTAATTAATAAATAATAATAATAATAACTGAGTAATTATTATTATTATTAATTATTAATAATGTTTTATAAATATAAATATTGTTAATTAAATAAATAATTCATTTTTATTTTATTCATTATTAATTAATTCATTAAATAAATCCTAAAGTAAATATTATAAACGCTAAAATAAATATGGTTGACCATGGTTGATTTCCATATTAAGACAATCCTTCTTTCAATGTTATGTTGGACCATGGTTGACCATGCTTGATCATGATTGATTTTCATATTGAGACAATCTTTGTCAGAATGTGACGTTGGACCATGGCTCACCATGGTTGATTTTAATATTGACACAATCATTGTCCCAATGTGACATTCGACCATGGTTCGCTAGGATTTCCCATGGTTGACCATGATTGATATTGTAAACCCAAGGGAATAATAAACACAATTTTTTGATATTATAAACCCAAGGGAATAATAAACCCAAGGGATTGATATTATAAACCCAAGGGATTGATATTATAAACTCAAGGGATTAATACTAAAATCCCAAGGGAGAAATATTAAACCAAAGGAACTAATATTATAAACCCAAGGTATATAAACCTTAAGATAAATATTGTAAACACTAAAATAAACATGGTTGACCATGGCTGACCATGATTGATTCATATTGAGACAATGCTTATCGCAATGAAATGTTGGACCATGGTTGACCATGTTTAACTATGGTTGATTTTCATATCAACACAAGCTTTATGTTCGACCATCATTAACCATGATTGACCATGGATGACCATGCTTGATTTTATAAAACATGGATGACCATGGTTGAGCATGGTTGACGATGATTATCATATTGAGACAATCTTTGTTACAATGCGCTATTAGACCATGGTTGATCATGATTAACCATGGTTGACCATGTTTGATTTTATAAAACATGGTTAACCATGGTTCAATAATATTAAACCCAAGGGAGTAATATTATAAACCAAGGTGTATAGGCCTTAAGATAAGTATTATAAAAACTAAAATAACATTGTTTACCATGGTTGATTTTAACATTGAGATAATCCTTGTCACAATGTGACATTGGACCATGGTTGACCATGACTTATTTTCAAATCGAGAGAATCTTTGTCACAATGCAACATTGGACCAAGGTTGACCCTGGCCGATTCTCTTATTAAGATAACATTTATCAAAGTGCGATGTTGGATTATGGTAGATCATGATTAAATTTAAAAAAAAATGACCATGATCGATATTATAAACCCAAGGGAATAATAAACCCCAGGGATTAATAACAAAACTAAAGGAATTATAAAACTAAGGGAATAATATTAAACCCTAGGAATATGAACCCTTATATTAGAAAACCCAAAGGGTTGATATTATAAAACCAAGGCAATAATAAACCCAGGGGATAAAAATTATATACCCAAGGTATATAAAACCTAAGATAAATATTATAAACGTTGAGATAAACATGGTTGACTATGGTTAATTTCCATATTGAGACAATACTTGTCACAATGCAACGTTGGACCATGGTTGACCGTGATGGATTTTCATATAGACACAATCTTTGTCACAATGTGATGTTGGACAATGGTTGACCATGGTTTATTTTCATATTGAGGCAATGATTGTCACATCATTCGACCATGGTTGACCATGGTTGGCTATGATTGACAATGGTTGACCATGATCGATATTATAAAATCGAGGGAATAATAAACATAAGGGATTGATATTATAATCCCAAGGGAATAATAAACCTAAGGGATTGAAAATATATCAAAATTATTAAAAAATATGTGTTTTTTATATTGAGAAAGAAAGAAATATATATATGATGATGATGATGATGATGATGATGATGATGATGATGATGGCTAACATCTGCTGAGACGAAACATTGGTCTATCAGACCTAAAGAAACAAATTATTTATTTTGATCTAAGATTTTATTCCTATGCTCAAAAGGCTTCAAGAGAAGCCTCTCGAGCTCACTATAATTTTGACATTATAAATAGGAAGGTCAGTATTGTAACAAACATTGTAAAACTGAGATCTAATGTGGTTGTACGCGAGGCATTCTAAAAGGAAGTGGTTTCCATCCTTGATGTTCCTATTCTCACATATATGGCAGATCCTTTCCATCCAGGTGTTCTAGGAACTGCCCAACGACATGTTTCACTATGGAGCTCATGAGAATTCATTCTAATCTTTGCTATATTAATTTTCTTCTTTGAGCTAGTTAAAATAGAGAGATACTTTTAATCTTCTAGGGTGACCTTCATATAATAACTTAATTTTCTTTTAGCCATTAAATCTTTCTCACATCACATTTTTTATTTGAACTTAGAAGTAACAATATCTTTAATGTTATTTATATTTTGCAATGCATCATTCTTGTTGATCTCCCAATAGTTTAATTAGGCCCTTATTTCTTTATGCGACCCCTGATTGAGCCTTAGGTGGTTTTGGCTATAATTTAAAACTAACTTAGGAAATCTATGATCGTCTAGGTTATTGAGTTTGTGCTTGTACAATAGAAACCTAATCATAGCTAGGATCTCAATAGGGGAAAGATATGCTTCTATAAGGAGAATAGGATAGGGTGTATTACTTTTAATTTTCAGGTTATAAGTTATAAAATGCTTCTAGACTTGCTCAATCTTTCTCCATGATTCTCTGGAGATACTGCAACCCAAAAAATCATAGCATATAGGATAACAGGAGTGACTAAAGTTTCAAAGAGGAACTTCTTTTTATCCCACATTACGAGGTTTTTTGTTTTACAATTCTTTCAAGACCAAAATAAGCTTTCTACCCCACATTAAAATAAAAAAAAATACATATATCTTTTAATAATTTTCACATCATCACCAACATTTTAAATTACATTTTCTTATATCAAAGATTGATTTTAAAGAAAATATCTTTGTTATTTTATGAATTTTTATAATTTTAATTTTTTATAATAATTATATATAATTCTGATTTCTTCCGAGAAGATAAATTAGATTTATGTTCTATTATTTTAATCATAAAATAAAATCTACTAAAATTTAGTAAATCACAATATTTATATTTACACCGTAAGGCGTTCCCCTCTGAAATCAACTTCCTTAAACGCCTTTCTGTCATAATCTTAGCCGTTAGATCACTTGTTAGACGATTGAACGAGAATCTGTCGTCCAATTTAATTAAAAAAACTTAAAAAAAAATTAGGTTTGAGATCGGTGGTTGTGACGGAGGGAGAGTGAATCAATTTTTTTTGTTTTTTTGTTTTGTGGCAGTGATTTATTTGAAATGTGGCCCTATGCCTTCATTTTCATCTGTGCGTTTTCCCCCATTCGGTTGATTGTGCCTTCGTTTGCCTCATTTGTACAATCACGAAATTATCATGTGGCTTTTGGCTATGCATATCCTGGCTGCTTGCTTAAACGGAGATCAGTTTGCACCCCCTTCCTAAAGATCTCTTTATCAACGCTCAGTTTGCATCCCCATACATACAGCGACAACTTTGAAGAATTCTTTGCTCTGCTGCACAGTGCAACATATCGTTTCCACCGAAAGGAGGAGCCGCGGGTCTAATCTGCAAGAGCCCGCTGCAAAATGCATCGAGTCGGGAAAGGCCAAAGATGCAAAAGTCGCAAGTCTCAGGTGTTGTGGCGGCCTTCATTCGAGTGGGAAGACTTTTTACCCCAATAGAACCTGCGACCTCGCCTTGAAGACCGACGACCGGGACCTGAAGGGGAGAGAGAGTGAGCAGGAGCGAGTCTCGCCGGAAGCGATTCTGGACAGCGGTCGAAGCTTGGATCTGAATTTTCCGTCAATGGGGTTAATGCCCCTATGATTACATTAATTTTACTTTGTTTGTGAAGAAGTGAAAAGGTAGATTTCAGAGATAACAGTGTGTAATCTTTCAAAAACTATATCATTAAAGATTTAATAATAAAATCAGTTTTCGTTTTAATGTTCTCTTAAGAATTAACCAAATTAATTTGCTTACATCGATTTAGTTTTGTTAACCTGTGTTATTAACCATCTTAACCATCTAATTTTTTTCGTTAAAAATAGATTCAATCTGGCAGAATGCTGATATTTTCACCTATAAATGCGCCGATAAATTAAATGATCGTGTAGAGATTTATCAAAATTTCAAGCCTACCGTAGGGAGCTGAGCAGTCTAATGATTAATCAAATTGCCTGATTTTTTATCAAACACAACTGGAATCTGAGGAACATATTCTGCAATTTTTAGAATCGCCTTATTTTTGGCCAATACAATTGGAATATGTTCCATATATATTCTCAAACTGTAACTTTGAGAATTTGGGTGGTGTCACAGACGAAAGAAAAAAAAGAAGAAGGAAGAAGCTTGAATCACAATATTGGGAATTTGGAGAATTCAGGTGCTCTGACAGAGAAAAAACAGGTGCTCTGAGAGAGAAAAAAACCCAAAAAAGCGCTTGAATCATAAGATTGGGTGTCAATGAGTTGGCGAAATTGCAATGGTGCTTAAATCATAATATCAGATTGTGATGAGTTGATAAAATTGCAATTTTACTTATTTTGAAGAATTCTGTGGACTCCGACACGATGAAAAATACTGACTTATTTGGGCCATATCCGTCTTCACGGGTAGGTACCATCACACATCTATCCTAAATTTAATTTAGGATAGTGATAATATTGTCGAAATCTTAAATCTTAAAATACTAAACTCATAACGAATAGAGAACTAAGAGAATTGTGTAACATTTTTGTGGTTTTAAATTTTAAAATTCGAAACTCATATTTTGTAGGAATTTTTTTTATTTATTTATATATAACTTTCTAGACATCATATGGGTGTATCGTTAATATTTATAAAATATTATAATAATAAAGTTGGATGTATTATCAGATTTTATATAAATAAAAATTTGTAATATATTTAACAGTTGTTTCTATTTTATATATAATATTTAAATTAGAGAATTAGATATGTTGAGATAACAAGTTTTTATTTTTTAATTTGTTTTTAAAAGTTTCGAAAACTTATTCTAAAATATATAATAACAATAATATGATGTTATTATTATCTAATTTTAAAGTTATGATATGAGTTTTTTTAATGTATAAAATAAGATATTTTCTCAAAACAAAAAATATATATATATTCTTTTTTTTTTTTTGAATTTATAAGCTTTTTAAAAATTATTTAATTTTATTATTAAATACAAATAAAATTTGATTAAATAATAATGATATAAAAAAAAGTTTTAATAAATGATAGTAATCATTATAATGAGATTAATATTGATTCATTATATTTCAGTAAGGAAATTAATTACGAAATATATTTATTTATTTTTTGTATTAAGTTTTTTAAAAGATTGCTTATGATATGAAATATTGGACCATGGTCAACCATGATCAACCATGGTCCAATGTCCCACTGTGACAAATATTGTCTTAATATGAAAATCAAGCATGTTCAACCATGGTCGAACGTTGCATTGTCACAAATATTGTCTCGACATTAAAATCAATCATGGTTAACCATGGTCAACCATTGTCCAATGTCACCTTGTGAAAATGGTTGTCTCAATATGTAAATCAACCATGGTCAACCATGTACCAATGTCGCATTATGACAAATATTGTCTCAATATGAAAATCAACCATGGTCAATCATGGTCAACCATGGTGAATAACCATGGTCACATTGTGTCAATGATTATTTCTTGGACCAACATCACATTGTGATAACCCTGGTGATCCATGGTCAAGCATGGTCCAACGTTGCATTGTGACAAAGATTGTCTCAATATGAAAATCAACCATGGTCAACCATTGTCCAACATCACATTGTGACAAAAGTTTTCTTTATATGAAAATCAGTCATGTTCAACCATAGTCCAACGTTGCATTCTGAAAAAGATTGTGTCAATTTGAAAATCAACCATGGTCAACCATGTTTATTTTAGGGTTTATAATATTTATCTCGGGGTTTATATACCTTGGGTTTATAATCCCTTGGGTGTTTAGTATTAATCCCTTGGGTTTATTTTTTTTGTAAGCTTTGGTAGGACCCTCTCATTTTCGAGTTTTTACATGTCCGTTATTCACCCCATTTCCGGGGAGGGTAGCACAAGAATTGAACCCAAGATCTCCGGTTCGGTGAGACTTCATTTCCATTGCCATTGCCACTTGAGCTACCCCATGCAGACAATCCCTTGGGTTTATTATTCCTTTAGGTTTATAATATTTATCTTAGGGTTTATATACCTTGGATTTATAATATTAATCCCTTAGGTTTATAATACCTTAGGGTTTTAGAATTAATCCTTTGGCTTTATAATGTGGGTTTATCAATCTAACAGTTCATATACTTAGGGTATAATATTATTCATAAGGCTTATAATATTAATCCCTGGGTTTAATATAAATCACTTGGGTTTATAATCATGGTCAACCTTGCGCAACCATGATCCAATGTCACATTGTAACAAAGATTGTGTCAATATCTAAATCAACCATGGTTAAATGTCGGATTATGACAAATATTGTCTCAATATGAAAATTAACCATGTTAAAACATGGTCAACCATGTATTTTTTAGGGTTTATAGTATTTATCTTAGGGTTTATCTAATATTAATCATTTGGGTTTTTCCATTGGGTTTAATATTACTCCCTTGGGTTTATTAATCTAAGGGTTCATTTCATAGGGTGTAATATTATTCATAGGGATTATAATATAATTCCTTGGGTTTAATATAAATCCCTTGGGTTTATAATCATACTCAACCATGGAACCATGGTCCAACATCACATTTTGACAAAGATTTTCTCAATATGAAAATAAACCATGGTCCAACGTTACAATGTGACAAATATTATGTCGATATAAAAATAAATCATGTTGAACCATGATCAACCATGATCCAATATCGCTTTGTGACAAATATTGTCTCAATATGAAAATGAACCATGGTCAACCAAGGTTAATCATGTTTATTTTAGGGTTTATAATATTTATCTACGGTTCATATACCTTGCGTTTATAATATTAATCCCTTCGGTTTATACTATAAATCCCTTGTGTTTATCAATTCAAGTGTTCATGTCCCTGGGTTTATTGATCCCTTCTTCTAACGTTTCATTGTGACAACCATGGTCAACCATGGTTCATATTTGTAGGGTATAATATTATTCATAAAATTTATAATATTAATCCTAAGGTTTAATATAAATCCCTTGGGTTTATAATTATGGTCAATCATGCACAACCACAGTCCAATGTCACATTGTGACAAAGATTGTTTCAATATGAAAATCACCATGGTCAACGATGGTCCAATGTCGCATTATGACAAGGACTGCATCAATATGTAAAACAACCATGTACCAATGTGGCATTATGACAAAGATTGTCTCAATATGAAAATCAACCATCGAAAACCATGGCCAATCATGTTCAACCATGGTGAGTTATCATGGTCACATTGTGATAAAGATTGTTTCTTGGTCCAACGTCACATTGTGACAACCATGGTGATCCATGGTCAAGCATGGTCTAACATCGCATTGTGACAAAGATTGTCTCAATTTCCATGTATGACCATGTTTGATTTTATAAAACATGGTCAATCATGGTCAACCTTGGTCAACCATGTTTTATAAATGCAAACATGGTCATCCATATTTTATAAATTCAAACATGGTCATCCATGGTCAATCATGGTCAACCATTGTCGAACGTCGCATTGTCACAAAGACCGTGTTGACATGAAAATCAACCATGGTTAAGCATCGTTAACCATGGTCCAACGTCACATTGTGATAAGGATTGTCTCAATATGAAAATCAACCATGGTCAACAATGTTTATTTGAGTGTTTATCATATTTATCCTAGGGTTTATATACCTTGGGTTTAATATTATTCCCTTGCGTTCATAATCCCTTGGGATTTTAGTATTAATCCCTTGGGTTTATAATATCAATCCCTTAGGTTTATTATTTAACATCAATCATGGTCATCCATGATCAATCATAGCCACCCATGGTCGACAATGGTCGAATGTCACATTGTGACAGTGATTATCTCAAAAACAAAATCAACCTTGGTCAACCATGGTCCAACATCGCATTGTGACAAACATTGTCTCGATATGAAAATCAATCATGGTCAAGCATGGTCAACTATGGTCCGACAACGCATTGTGACAAGGATTGTCTCAATATGGAAATCAACCATGGTTAACCATGTTTATTTTAGGGTTTATAATATTTATCTTAAGGTTCATATACCTTGGGTTTTTAATTTTTATCCCTTCGATTTATTATTCCCTCGGGTTTATAATATCAATCATGGTCCAATGTCATATTGTGACGAATATTATCGCAATATGAGAATCAACCATGGTCCAATGTCATATTGTGACGAATATTATCGCAATATGAGAATCAACCATGGTCCAATGTCACATTGTGACAAGGAATGTCTCAATATGGAATTCAACCATGTTTATTTTAGGGTTTGTAATCTTTATCTTAGGGTTTATATACCTTGGGTTTATATGTTTTATCCCTTGGGTTTATTATTCCATTGGGTTTATAATATCAATTTCTTGGGTTTATTAATCTAAGGATTCATATTCCTAGGGTTTAATATTATTCCCTTAGGTTTATAATCCCTTGGATTTTTAGTATAAATCCCTAGGGTTTATTATTCCCTTGGGTTTATAATATCAATCATGGTCAACTGTGTTTATTTTATTGTTTATAATATTTATCGTAGGGTTTATATACATTGGGTTTATAATATTGGTCCCTTGGGTTTAATATTATTCAACCATGGTCGAATGTCACATTGTCACAAATACTATGTTGATATGAAAATCAACCATCGTTAAGCATCGTCAACCATGGTCTAATGTCGCATTATGACAAGGATTGTCTCAATATGAAAATCAACCATGGTCCAATGTCGCATTATGTCAAGGATTGTCTCAATATGAAAATCAACCATGGTCAACAATGTTTATATGAGTGTTTATAATATTTATCTTAGGGTTTATATACCCTGGGTTTATAATATTAGTCCCTTGGGTTTAACATTATTCCCTTGCATTCATAATCCCTTGGGGTTATAGTATTAATCCCTTGGGTTTATTATTCCCTTAGGTTTATAACATCAATCATGGTCAACCATGATTAATCGTAGCCAACCATGGTCAACCATGATCAATCATAGCCAACCATGGTCGAATGTCACATTGTGACAGTGATTGTCTCAATATGAAAATCAACCATGGTCAACCATGGTCCAACATCACATTGTGACAAACATTGTATTGATATGAAAATCAATCATGGTCAAGCATGGTCAAATGTGATCCAACATCGCATTGTGACAAGGATTGTCTCAATATGAAAATCAACCATGGTTAGCCACGTTTATTTTAGGGTTTATAATATTTATCTTAATTTTTATATACCTTGGGTCTATAATTTTTATCCTTTGGGTTTATAATCTCAATCCCTTGGGTTTTTATTATTAATACCTATGGTTTATTATTCCCTTGGGTTTATAACATCAATCATGGTCAACCATGGTCCAACATCACATTGTGAAGAATATTGTCTCAATATGAGAATCAACCATGGTCAATCATGGTCCAATGTCGCATTGTGACAAATATTCTCTTCGTTTGAAAATCAATGATGGTCAAGCATGCTCAACCATGGTCCAATGTCACATTGTGACAAGGATTGTCTCAATATGAAAATCAACCATGGTCAACCATGTTTATTTTAGCGTTTATAATATTTAGTGTTTATTTTAGTGGTCAACCATGGTAAACCTTTTTCAACCATGGTTATCCATGGTCAATCATGGCCAACCATGGTCGAACATTGCATTGTCACAAAGATTGTGGTGATATGAAAATCAACCATGGTTAAGCATGGTCAACCATGGTCGAAAAAAATTGTTCATTTTCCTTGCGAAGCAAGGCGAAGTAGTATTTAAGGCACCCAAAGCTTAATTTCTTGATTCCTCAATAACTCTCAACAAATTTTCTTCCAAAAATTCATATAACCCTAGAAAAAATTTAGAAGTCCACCCATTCAAAGTAGGACTCTGATATTTTAAAGAATGCAACACTGGTCTTATTTCTGTTCTGTTATTCTTGCTTCTAATTCATCATTTTCACTATATTAAATCTGGGAGTAATGTTAATGACATCATTTGTAATTTCCTAAGTTTTAAACCTTGTACTATCCTACTCTGTTATCTCGCACATGGTTTTTGAACATGTGAGGAAAATTGTCAGCCAAAGTTTTGTTTTTTATTATCTGGGTTTGTACACCTTCTTCAGACAATAGTAGGATATGTTTTCCTGGAATAGAGGGATATGAGGGATATGGAACAACATTCAAATCAAATTAGTTGGTATTAAGTTGAACAAACAATCATTGTACAGAGAGATAGATATATCATAGTGTGAGATCACTGCAATATTGGTCCAAAAGCTCTCCATCTGAAACCTTTTGGACTAAGGCTTCCATCCATCCTTCACGATCTGCTAGATATCGTTCAGTAGTTTGAGCACATTCCTCTACTAAGCAGACCTTAATCCTCTGCAAAACTACCACTGCACCTTGATAGTCCATAGTAATATCCTTCTTTTTGTTAGACTCAGAACATGGATTTTGGTCCTTAGGAATATGTTGTATCTCCGATTCATCGTCAAAAATTCATCGTCAAAAATGGGTTCACACTAAAAATTCATCCAATATTTCTTAAGATTTTTGTGTTGAACATCTAACCTTCTATCCACATCAACTTCAGTGGTGTTCTCATACCCATAAATACTTGGTTGAGTCTCCAAAAATTTTCTAAGAATAGAATCCTCATCTTCCAGGATGGTTATTCAGCTTCTCTTCATCCCCATCTTCAATTACAAGGGTATTAGCTTATGGAGCATCCCCTGAGATATATCATATTGTGAGGCTAATTGGTCTACGAAAAGGGGGATAGTTGATGCCCTCCTTTACCCCTTAATCATCTGGAGGCAGAACCATTAATCAAGATTAAAAAAGATTTTGAAGAAATGCCGTACATGATCCAATTAACTGTTGAAATCCTTATCCAAGTTATATTAATATGTTCAAATTCATCCCAATGGTTGGCAATTTTTTTTACCCTTATAGTATGCAATCCTTCTTATGCAGCTCTCATTGTCTTTTGGATTTCTTTGTTATGAAAGAAAACCAAACTGTTGTTTTGATATTATCTTGAAGATGGACCTTTTTAGTCTATTAGCTAGAATGTCTATTATAATTTTTGTATCCTGAATGACTATTAGAAATGTGGATCTCTAATTCTCAAAAAAAAAGTTTTTCATTTTCCTTTCGAAGCAAGGCAAAGTAGTATTTAAGGCACCCAAAGCTTAATTTCTTGATTCCTCAATAACTCTCAGCAACTTTTCTTCCAAAATGTCATAGAACCCTAGAAAAAATTCAGAAGTCCACCCATTCAAAGAAGGACTGATATTTTAAAGAATGCAACACTGGTGTTACTTTTGTTATGTTATTATTGCTTCTAATTCCTCATTTTTGCTATATTAAATCTGGGAGTAAATGCTTAACACATTCAAACTATTGTTTGGATATTATCTTGAAGATGGACCTTTTTAGTCTATTAGCTAGAATGTCTAGTATAATTTTTGTATCCTGAATGACTATTAGAAATGCGGATCTCTAATTCTAAAAAAAAAGTGGTTCATTTTCCTTTCGAAGCAAGGCAAAGTAGTATTTAAGGCACCCAAAGCTTAATTTCTTGATTCCTCAATAACTCTCAGCAACTTTTCTTCGAAAATGTCATAGAACCCTAGAAAAAATTCAGAAGTCCACCCATTCAAAGAAGGACTGATATTTTAAAGAATGCAACACTGGTGTTACTTCTGTTATGTTATTATTGCTTCTAATTCCTCATTTTTGCTATATTAAATCTGGGAGTAAATGCTTAACACATTCATTTATAATTTCCCAAGTTCTAAACCTTGCACTGTCCTGCTCTGTTATCTCGCACATGGTTTTTGAACATGTGAGCAAAATTGCCAGCCAACTCTCCATCTTAAACCTCTTGGACTAAGGCTTCCATCCATCCTTCACGATCTGCTAGATATTGTTCAGCAGTTTCAGCACATTCCTCTGCTAACCAGAGCTTAATCCTCTGCAAAACTACCCTTGCACCGTGATAATCCATAGTAACATCCTTCTTGCTATTAGACTCAGAACATGGATTTTGGTCCTTAGGAATATGTTGTATCTCTGATTCATCGTCAAAAATGGGTTCACACTAAAAATTCATCCAATATTCGTTAAGAATTTTATGTCCAACATCTAACCTTCTATCCACATCAACTTCAATGGTGTTGTCATACCCATAAATACTTGGTTGAGTCTCCAAAAACTTTCTAAGAACATAATCCTCATCTTCCAGGATGGTCATTCAGCTTCTCTTCATCCCCGTCTTCAATTACAAGGGTATTAACTTATGGAGCATCCCATGAGATATATCATATTGTGAGGCTAATTGGTCTATGAAAAGGGGGATAGTTGATGCCCTCTTTTACCCCTTAATCATCTGGAGGCATAACCATTAATCATGATTAAAAAAGATGTTGAAGAAATGTTGTACATGATCCAATTAACTGTTGAAATCCTTATCCAAGTTATAACAATATGTCCAAATTCATCACAATGGTTGGAAATTTTTTTTACCCTTGTAGTATGTAATCCTTCTTATGCTGCTGTCAGCCATTAATCATGATTAAAAAAGATGCTGAAGAAATCTCGTACATGATCGAATTAACTATTGAAATCCTTATCCAAGTTATAACAATATGTCCAAATTCATCACAACGGTTGGCAATCTTTTTTACCCTTATAGTATGCAATCCTTCTTATGCTGCTCTCATTTCCTTTCGGATTTCTTTGTTATGAAAGAAAACCAAACTATTCTTTTGATATTATCTTGAAAATGGACCTTTTTAGTCTATTAGCTAGAATTTTTATTATAATTTTGTATCTTGAATGACTATTAGAAATGTGAATCTCTAATTCTCAAAGAAAGATTGTTCATTTTCCTTTTGAAGCAAGGCGAAGTAGTATTTAAGGCACCCAAAGCTTAATTTCTTGATTCCTCAATAAATCTCAACAGATTTTCTTCCAAAAAGTCATAGAACCCTAGAAAAAATTCAGAAGTCCACCCATTCAAAGCAGGACTTTGATCTTTTAAAGAATGCAACACTGGTGTTACTTCTGTTCTGTTATTCTTGCTTCTAATTCCTCATTTTCAGTATATTAAATCTGGGAGTAAATGCTTAACACATACAAAATCAAGTAAGGTTGCATGAACTTCTTTCTTACTGAGTGTCTCTTTGAGGCATTTTTAACATGCTATTAGATCTGAAAAGGAATATGTGATAAACCATAAAGTTTTACCAATGTTATATATCATTTTTGAAACAATCTGAGACTCAATGTGTTGTTCTACAATTTCATTTTCTAATGAAGTTATGAAAGATATCAAACACAATATAGGGATCCACATACAAGTTACCATTAGCAGAAGGAACCTTACTTTTGTGAACAAAATGTGCCAAGAGATACTCTACATTGATTACCAGCAACTTGTCATGTTCCCTCACGTCTATGAAGTGCTCAACATAGAACATGCCTTGGGGGTTTAACTAAGTGGCCTGCACAGAGTTCCTGTAAATGTGAAAGTAGAAAAGAATGATGTGTTGGTCAATTTTGCTTTTGTCTCTAAACACAGATTATGGTAGATGAGTCCATAGAAGTTATTAAAAGCATCACTAACTTGGTGAGAATCTGTTTTAAGTCCACTTTGACTTTCATGGTGATTCCCTATGGTTGTGGTAAAGTTTAAATTGGAGAAACTGGTTATTCTGTGAAAATCAGGTTAAAATAGCATGGTGTAGAATCTAGATATGCTACATGAATGTATCAAAAAATATGCATAAGCTGAGCACTCTCATAAATGTAAATCTCATATATGCTTAGACAGTGCTAAGATTGTTGCAGAAGTGGATCACTGGAACCAAAGAAATTGAGAAATTTCCCAATAATTTGAACCATGAGAATGGTTTTAAATTGATTGAGGTTTGGAAACCGTTGATTAAACTTCTTACAAATAACACACCACTTAATATTCAAGAGATATTCATCAAAGGGTGATCCTGGTTCAGTTCTGTTGATAAATCAGTGTTTATGAAAATACTATTTAGTATTGGTCTTTCCATGTGAGATCACCCTTTGATGAATATCTCCTGAATATGGATTAATCTAATACAACCTGAAACATTGAGATAAACAAAAATTGACACAGGGTTTTTCCATAAAATCTCTTTGTATTTAGTGATGACCTGTGAAAGCATAATTAATATAAACAAGATTTGTTAATAGATCACTCAAATTTGGATAGATGAAGACTTAGGTAGGGAAATTGTGAGTTCATGTGTGTGCAAATGGGTTGGAGGTCCCCTATATTTATAGGCATTGGAGGAGGGCTGATTAGTCTCTCTAGGCTGACTTGACAATTTGTGCAACTGTGGACTTCACTTCAAAAATCCACTTTCCCTTCTCCAAATCAAGTGCTTCAAAAGTCAACATTGGTCTTCTCAAAAAGAGGAATCTAGTCCTATGGTTGGAGTTTGTCACTGAGCTGCCAAAAATTAACAGCTTTTGGGTTGCTTTGAAAGTGGTTACACCATGCTAGGGTTTAACTAAGTGGCCTGCACAGAGTTCTTGTAAATGTGAAAGTAGAAAAGAATGATGTGTTGGTAAATTTTGATTTTTTCTCTAAACACAGATTATGGTAGATTAGTCCATAGAAGTTATTAAAAGCATCACAAACTTGGTGAGAATCTGTTTAAAGTCCACTTTGACTATGGTGATTCCCTATGGTTGTGGTAAAGTTTAAATTGGAGAAACTAGTTATTCTGTGAAAATCAGGTTAAAATAGCATGGTGTAGAATCTAGATATGCTACATGAATGTATCAAAAAATATGCATAAGTTGAGCACCCTCAGAAATGTAAATCTCATATATGCTTAGACAGTGCTAAGATTGTTGCAGAAGTGGATCACTGGAACCAAAGAAATTGAGAAATTTCCCAATAATTTGAACCATGAGAATGGTTTTAAATTGATTGAGGTTTGGAAACCGTTGATTAAACTTCTTACAAATAACACACCACTTAATATTCAGGAGATATTCATCAAAGGGTGATCCTGGTTCAGTTCTGTTGATAAATCAGTGTTTATGAAAATACTATTTAGTATTGGTCTTTCCATGTGAGATCACCCTTTGATGAATATCTCCTGAATATGGATTAATCTAATACAACCTGAAACATTGAGATAAACAAAAATTGACACAGGGTTTTTCCATAAAATCTCTTTGTATTTAGTGATGACCTGTGAAAGCATAATTAATATAAACAAGATTTGTTAATAGATCACTCAAATTTGGACAGATGAAGACTTAGGCAGGGAAGCTTTGATGTCACTAATAACTTATGCAAAAAGGGGAAAATGCAGAATTCTATTGAATGTTTTTATGTAACTGATATCTTTCTTATTCAAAAAAAGACTAACCGCTCTCTTTCCATTGGCCTTGCAGTATGTTTCCAAGATCAACTCATGAAACATTTTCACAAAAGCTTTATGAAATGTTTAAGAATCACAAACGCTTCAACAAACGAAAACTTTCTCGTATAGATTTCACTATTGGTCATTATGCTGGTGATGTGAGACACTGATTCCTTTAGATGTTTAATTACAATCCTTGTATTTTGATGCACAGTGGCCACAATACCTTGAAAATGCTCATTTTCTTTGATATGTGTTTGGCAGGTTACATATCAGACCGATTTGTTCATTGACAAGAATAAAGATTATGTTGTTGCAGAACATCAAGCTCTGTTAAATGCTTCAAACTGTTCTTTTGTTGCGGGTCTCTTTCCTCCTCTCCCTGAGGAGTCTTCTAAGTCATCTAAATTCTCCTCTATTGGCACTCGCTTTAAGGTATGCTTTTATAGTGTTGTATTTAATGCGTGATTAAACATTATTCCTTCTACTGACACTGCAGTCACATTTGTTAAGCTTTTGTTCTCACCTTATCTTTAGTTTCTGCTGGAATATTTTTTGCATGATACTCATCTTGTATTCTCGGTTATTGTGTTATTTAGTTCCTAAGAATGGTTTAGTTTGATTTGCTATCATGTGTCAAATCTTGGATTTATTATGGACACTGATACGTATATTATACAGTAAATAGTAAAATGTGCACCCGTCCTATTGGTTTCCTTTTAAAAATATTGTATGGTGCATGGCATGTCCCTTGTGGAGTCCATGGGCTTACACAACACAACCCTTGTAAACCTCGTAGGCACATAGATCAGCCCAAGGACACACAACTAACTTGAATTATATAATGACTTATAGATAGACAGTAGACACTAATGCAGGCTCTTGTCAAACAATTCACATGAGATGATGCTCTATGTTATATGTTTATGTTTGTTTTTCTCTCCTTGTGACCTATCTGGCTTGCAGTCCTGTGATGTTCAAGTCATGTGAATATATATGCATCAAGCCATCTAGGCCCTTATGGTGAACCTGCAAGAAGGAAATGTGGGTCCACACAGATTCATCCATATGTGTGTGCGTGTGCACATATATGCAATTTGACCCCCTTGAAAAAAATAGTGGGCCATTCTGTACGACCCCAGTGGGTCCACCAGATGGGCACTAATGACATGATCCCTGCAGACCTGCAACGTGAAGATAATTCTAGGAGATACAAATTATCTCAGATATATAATGGCTTACATTAAGGACTCTATTGTTTCAATTATACGACACATCCTTAGTAGGGTACATTTTTTAAATTGTCATGTAATGTCATCTCAATATCTGATATATTCATGTTATTGACTTGTGCTTTTGGTTACTTTTTGTGCAGCAACAACTGCAATCTCTTCTGGAAACACTGAGCTCAACAGAGCCTCATTACATAAGATGCGTTAAACCAAACAGTTTACTAAAGCTAGGCATTTTTGAGAATCACAATGTCTTGCAACAACTACGTTGTGGAGTGAGGATCGATTAATATTTGTTTAATTTTTTTGAAGCTCTAAGTGTTATGATAGTGGAAGAGCAGGCATATTTACATGGGCAATGTATAAGATTTTTAGTTTTAATTGAGGTTGACTTAGAGAAATATAGAATTTCCTTTTAACAAAGTCAACTATTTTGTAGGGTGTTATGGAGGCAATTAGAATCAGCTGTGCTGGGTATCCAACAAGATGAACATTTGATGAATTTCTTGATCATTTTCGTATTCTTGCTCCAGGTGTGCTTGATGGGAGGTAATTAAATCATTCAATATATGATGGGTTAATGCTTGATTCAGATTATCAGCTTAAAATACCAAAATCTGGTTTTGGCAGTTTTCTTGTTGTAGCTATGATGAGAAGACTGCAAACAAAAAGTTGCTGGACGAAATGGGTCTTGAAGGTTATCAGGTATGTTATGTTGTGTGGCTACACTTGTTAGGTATGTGCCACATCTTACAGCAGAATCATAATTTCTGTAGTTGGTCCCGCATGAATTTTTATGCACAAATGGTTAAGCTAAACTAAAGTACTTTAAATTTTAATTGCCTTCACACAACCATTGTTAAGGTTTTTGTTAATTAGTAGTACATAAGTAAATTGTAGTAATCCGCTTGTTTCTTAATTCAACTTTTGAGGCATTTAAGGCTTTTTGTTACATGAATAGCCCGTCGGGAAACTTTTTTCAAATCCATAAGAGCCTCAAGTTTTAAAGCTATTATTTTACTGGTCATTGTAGCCTATTGATCAAAATCTTTTTGACAATGCAATTATGTAACGAATAGGACAACACAATCAGTACTCGATACCTTTTACTTTTTAACCTTCTATATGTTGCAATTTTTAATTGTATGACCTAAAACATTATTGATAATAATAGAAGGGATTATGAAATGCATCCTTCATGTTGGTTTGTGAAAATCTTGTTTTTCCATATTTGAAAAGAAAAATCACCCTTTCTGACATTTTACATGTCAATATCCAAGCTTAGTGGGAATCCATGATAGACTACAGCTGTAAAGAAATAGCTCATATAAATTGATTTTCAGCTTGTGATTCTAAAGGATGAATTGTAAATACCACTTATGAAGATGCCTATGGTATATCTTGGCCTGAAGAATGTGTAGCACTGGAAATCTAGGTAATGTAGTCCACCACATCACATATAACTACTTTTTCATTTAATGCATTTCTATGAACGCAAGGTGGATGATAAATAGTCTAAGAAAAGGAGGTCTTTATGCCCCATTGTTAAATGCCTATTCTACTACAAATGACAAGTACGTAACCCAAAAATATTGAAATCAAATGTAATCTTTTTCTGTTTATTGCTTTTCATTTCCCTTTACATTTAACAGATTCATGGAGTGACATTAATGCCTATGAATCTGTTAGTTGGAATCCATGATAGACTACAACTGTAAAGAAATAGCTCATACAAATTGATTTTCAGCTGGTGACTCTAAAGGATGAATTGTAAATACAACCTATGAAGGTGCCAACTCTATATCTTGGCCTAAAGAATGTGTAGCACTAGAAATCTAACCCATAAAGATTGAAATCAAATGTAAATCCTTTTCTGTTTATTGCTTTTCATTTCCCTTTACATTTAACAGATTCATGGAGTCACATTAATGCCAATGAATCTGTTTGTGGGAATCCATGATAGACTACAGCTCTAAAGAAATAGCTTATACAAATTGATTTTCAATTGGTGATTCTAAAGGAAGAATTATAAATACCACTTATGAAGGTGCCTATAAATACCACTTATGAAGGTGCCTACTGTATATCTTGGCCTGAAGAATGTGTAGCACTGGAAATCTAGGTAATGTAGTCCACCACATCACATATAACTACTTTTTTGTTTAATGCATTTCTATGAACGCAAGGTGGATGATAAATAGTCTAAGAAAGGGAGGTCTTTATGCCCCATTGTTAAATGCCTATTCTACAGACTACTACAAATGACAAGTACGTAACCCAAAAAGATTGAAATCAAATGTAAATCCTTTTCTGTTTATTGCTTTTCATTTCCCTTTACATTTAACAGATTCATGGAGTCACCGTAATGCCTATGAATGAACAAAAAAGTTGACCAATGAGATTATATCATCAATACATGATGAGTAGATTCATACTTTCTATGAAAAGACCTTAGAGCTACGAATCTGACAAACATTCTAAATCTCTCAAAACTTGGATTATATTCTTTTCTCTTCTACTGTCTGCCTAGAATAGTGTGCCCAAGCTATTAGCTCTTGTTAATTCTTACACTGCTCTATTCAGTATCAATTACTTTAGCGCAATTCAATTATTGAATTAGCAATCTTTTCTACAGTAATTAATTCTTCCATTCATCCACAGTAATTGAAGATACCACAGTAAATGCAATGACAAATAGGAGACAATCAACATATCAACAAGAGACACTAGTTTGGTCAAAGACCAGGGAAAAAACTCCACAGGGGGGAAACCCCTTTGTAATTCTTCTATTATATTGTCATAAAATGTTCAACAGAGAGTATAATGAGCAATATCTGTCAACAAGAGTCAAATCTGGTCAACTGTCTCAAATATGCAATTCTGTCCAAGTCAACAGCAGTCAAATTCTGCCATAACCAGTCCATAACCGTCAATGGTCAACCCTCCAATTAACTTTGTCAAAGAAGATGCTGGTCAATTTTAGCCCAAAATCAGTGAAAGTAGAGAGAGAAAACTGTTGCCACAGTTTGAAATTTCCTATGGTCAAAGTCTGAAGTCAACACTTGGTCAAACTGCCCAGATTTTCTTGGCCTTAGTGCCAGTCAGGTTGGCCTCTGAAAAACAAAATTACCACACTCAAAGACAGTCAAAACATGAAGGCAAACTCAATCAAACTGTGGTCAAAATATGCAATTTTCCTGAAAAGATCGAACCAAAATTTAGCCCAAAATGATAAAGTCAACGCTGGTCAAAGTTGGTCAATGTTGCAGTCTACTTCAAATTTCGTCCACCTGAAATTTTGTCCTTCTTTCCAGTCCACATGTGAAGAGACACTGCAATTTATAGGAACCAATGAGGAGAGGAGAGATGAGAAGTTGTGAGTTGATGTGTGTGCAAATGAGTTGGAGGTCTCCTGTATTTATAGGCATTGGAGGAGGGCTAATTAGTCTCTCTAGGCTGACTTGACAATTTGTGCAACCGTGGACTTCACTTCAAAAATCCACTTTCCCTTCTCCAAATCAAGTGCTTCAAAAGTCAACATTGGTCTTCTCGAAAAGAGGAATCTAGTCCTATGGTTGGAGTTTGTCACTGAGCTGCCAAAAATTAACAGCTTTTGGGTTGCTTTGAAAGTGGTTACACCATGCTAGGGTTGCTTTGCATGTGATATGGGGAACATGGTGAAACCCTATTCCCTTATGTTAAATTTTTGGTTGATTGACATTTAGAGAGTTCACTATTAGCAAATTCTTGTCCTTGTTGTTGCACAAATTGTATAGGCACGGTGCGATGACGACTCAAGGTAGGGGCTATCACTCTGATCCTTGCGCACTCCATTCTAGCTGTCTCCCAATAACAGGCTATGGGGGGTAGTCCCTATGGAATATGAGAATGTAAGACTCATTGGAAACCAACATGTTCGGGAGCTATATTGAATGGCCTAGCCACTCGGTTGATTTAGCAAGTTTTAAGGATTAGATTAGATTAATATGTGGTACTAGTGCCTTGTGGAGTCAACTACTTGCTTTATATTGATTAAGAACCATATGACTAGATGAACAATCGCTGCTTAAGGGATGCTAAGCTATCCTATATGCTATGCAAATCCTACAATCTAAGTGAAATTCAAGATCTTGATTTATTTTAGTTAATGCCTAGCTAAGTGTATCCCTTAATCCTTAGTTGTTTTGAGGCTAGTCTCTAAAGTAGGTTGTAGAGAGAAGTCAAGGTGAAGCAAGCAAAGGCTTGATTAACGATACCTCCCCTTGAAATCTAACCACCTAGTGCCTCCGACGTTGCAAAGACTGTGGCTCTGACGACTGCAAGGTCACCGTGTTAACCACTAGAGAGGGTCTATCATTCGCAAGCTACAAGATGAAGGGTGTTCCTATCTTTTTATCAACCAAACTTAGGCTTGGAGGTTAATTCCTCTGCTAACCAGACCTTAATCCTTTGCAAAACTACCCCTGCACCTTGATAATACATAGTAATATCCTTCTTATTGTTAGACTCAGAAGATGGATTTTGGTCCTTAGGAATATGTTGCATCTCTGATTCATCGTCAAAAATGGGTTCACACTAAAAATTCATCCAATATTTCTTAAGATTTTTGTGTCCAACATCTAACCTTCTATCCACATCAACTTCAATGGTGTTCTCATACCCATAAATACTTGGTTGAGTCTCCAAAAACTTTCCAAGAACAGAATCCTCATCTTCTAGGATGGTCATTCAGCCTCTCTTCATCCCCATCTTCAATTACAAGGGTATTAACTTATGGAGCATCCCCTGAGATATATCATATTGTGAGGCTAATTGGTCTACTCAAATTTTCACTTAGGTCTGCATCGTTTGTATTCAAAACGTTCAATGGTCTATCAAACATGTTAACATATGATTGGGTCTCTAAATATTCTTGAATCAAACCTGTGAGATAATTAGACTTAGACTCCTTATCATCATGAATGCAGATCTAATTCAGTTAAATACCATTGAGATTGAACATCACTCAAATCTCAGGTCATTTTTACAAAGTCACTATTGTGAATCTTTTATGGACTTCTAAATGCTTTACTAGCTTCACAACTAATATGGGAATGTTTAACTAAGGATCAAAGGCAATGAGGACCTATGGGCTAATATTTGTACTGATTTTAGCATGGTTTCATCAATACTTTACAATAAAATATGATTATATTATTGCTAAACTATCAGTCTCCTCTTATTCTTCATAATTATTCTTTGTCTGTAAATTTCAGATACCGACAAGAAGAAGCGAGAATTGAAGCTTGGATAAATTTGTAGACTTCAAAAGCTGAAGCTGAAACAAAAAAAACTTGAGGTATAAAGAGTGTGCCTTTAAATATTTGTGCACATTTTTCCATGAAAACATTCAATGATATTTCGTCCAGGAAACATCTTTGTCTGCTAGATAATAGTTGGCAAATTGTCTTGGATATCTTAATAATTAGATTGTAGAGTATAGAAATTTGAAACATCATGCATTTGGCATGAATCTTACTTCTATTTAAAATGAAATGTTGGTAACCACATTTATCAACGTGACAGAATGTGAAAAATACGAGCAAAATGGCAATCAAGAAATATGCGTCTCCAATTACGCATAAATCTCCATTGGTGTTTGGTATGCCATCGTTGACCTTGCATCTTCGAGTAACAATATTTAAATCCCCATGACAAAGGTAAGTTCATTTCCATTTATTCCAAATTCATTTTAACACAACTCACATGCAAACTATTACTAATTAATTTACATATTACAAATTTTAACTAGATATACATTTTGCAGGTTCATCGCTGCTTCTTCAGGACTTCGATGCCTCCAAGAAATGATTATGCATTTTCAAATATGGAATGACAACCACAATGTTCTTCACAATATTATATTTCTTTTGTCACCTCATCTGTTACAATTTACTAGTACATTTCAATTGAAACTTGAAAAAGGATGTCTGAAGATCAAAAGACTTCCTTTGTTACAAACATTCTACTTTCTGTAAATTATACCTTATGTATATCACTTGGCTTCATCTTCCACCATTACATGCAATCTTATTTATTAAATATTATTATTACTAAAGAATTTCCATAATAAATTTACATTTTCCAAAATATCAATATTACTTCTACAACACATTAACAAAAAAAAATTCAACTATAAAATGACAACCATCAGGTTGTTCACAATCTCGTATCATTGTATCGCTTTTTTCAACTCTTTCATTAAAATCCACTTGTATTTTTTAATAACGACATAAATATGTAACATATGGAAAAACATAATCTCCAAATACAAAAAAAAAAAAAAAAAAAAAAAACTTACAATATTGAACAAAAACATGTTCACATCAACAACAACTACTTCATTGATAATGGATAACCTATACATGACATTAACTATAACTCATTATGATCCACCATTTCTTTCAAGAATATCCATTCAGATATTGCTATTCTTCCAAACACTACTGTTACTTACAAAATATCCATATTCAAAACACACATAACTAATACTTCAATTGTAACTCAAATTGATCCACCCCTTGCTTTCAACAATGTCCATTCACATGTCACTATTCTTCAACACACTAATTTTATTTACAAAAAACCATATTCAACATACACATAACTAACAATTTCAATTGAAACTCATTATCATTGACCCTTGCTTTCAACAATGCCCATTCACATGTGGCTATTCTTTCAGACTTTATGCCTTACGGCATTTTCTTTGCAATATTAGGTGCAAATGCTAATTATTAACCACCTATTAATCGTGGACATATTAACTTCACAATATTTATGCATATACAATGAATGGCTCCCATTTTTATTGTCAGTATTTTTTAATGCAACCTTTCTATATTCACAGATCGGCGTTAAAATACTTTTTGCTTAGCGCCATCTAAATACAAATCATCGGTGATAGATCGGTGGGCTATGTTACAACGACAAGCCGCAATCGACCACATGGGGCAAAGGCGGGGATTTCGAAACGAAGGGACAAAAAATGCGTTTTTCTTTTTCCTAGTCGTAGATAACGTTTCAGACGAAACATTATTCGCAGTATATCAAATCTCGACCATTAATTAAAAAATCAACGTGGATTCTCCTCCTGAAATTGAAATAAGATGCCTTTTCCCCATCCAAATGAACTTCTAAGATTTCCATTGAATATCACCTTACAAGTTGTATATTACCTACTAATTCCCGTGATATGGCATAATAAAATCATGGGTGACAGATCCATTGTCATTGGTTGAGGCTCCGCCTAACCCCTAAACCAATTCCAAGTCGGTCTTTCAGGTCTCAATGATTCGAATCTCGACTCCGCGCCTCAAAACGGACTTATTAATCAAGTAGAACTGACATGCAATTCTAGATTGAAGCGCTCTGTCGTAATACCCATCCTTATTTACTTCAGAAAGCACTTTCTTTTTTCTTATACACTTTTCTAAATAAGCATATAATGATTATAGTAATGTAATATCTAACCATGTTTTAACAAAATAATTATACCAATTTTAATATATATCACTATACCATTCTTAAAATTCACATTATAATTGTAGCTATAATTAATTATATAGATATAGATATAATTATAATTATAATTAATTATATAGATATAATATTTAAATGAAATACTTAATGTAAAGACACTATAATATTTCCAAAACATGATATAAAAGTGAATATGTAAAATACTAATGTTAAGTTAACATAATTTGTTTATATAATCTTAATGTTATGATTAAATTAATTTATTTATTGAGTAATTAGTATAAGAATCCATTTAATAATATTGATTAGTTTAACTATGTTTTATTAAATTTTGTTTTTAGTTTTGATGATCATCATAATATTCTTGTTGGTATTTAATAACTGATTTAGTTAGGATATTAGAAGTAAAGTGTTGTAGTGGTTAAAAAGTAAATAGTGAAAGTGTGTATAATATAGACAAGATTTGAAGTAGGTGTTCCACGGCTTCTTATTTTTCAATATTGATACAAAAAAATTGTGCATGGTAGATATTGTAGGTAAATACACAAAAATCTAATAAGACTCATTAATTTAAGAGTCTTAAGCCAAACATTTATAATACAACTATACTAATCTTATTATACTTTATTACATATTACATCTATGTAGAGCTATTAAAACCAATGATATCTTTAATTCTTGATCAATTTGTTGAATCACATTAAGAGGTTTGGTGATTTTAATTTCATGAAAAATTGTCTTATAAAAAAAATGAACTCCAATGTTTAAGGAATATTTCATAGTTCTAATTGTTCAATTTTCTTTTATTAATCAATTTAGTTACTTTTCAACATCATATTTAATAATCATATGAAGATTTGCTAATTCTAATTAATCAATTTTCTTTTATTACTCAATTCAATTATAATTCAACATCACGTATAATAATTATTTTCTTTATTTTAAATAGAGTAATTATGCATATTTAAAAAATTAATACAAATATGATTTATCCAAAACCACATGATAAATTACACCATTAAACCATAAAAATGACATCACACTATAACTTCTTTTATACATTAAGTTGTTTATATATTCCCAACGTATTCTAATAAATAATAGTCATAAAAGTAAGTGCTATGGTATAAGATAAAATTGTATCGACTATATTAATAATTCATTTACATTAACTTAACTAATTTCTTGAAATATACGTTGTATATGGAAATTTCCTTTGTATATGGAAATTTCCTTAAAACAATGGAAATAATTTGTTTTTTGTATTTGAAACAAAAATCATTATTCATTCAATTATATAAATATATACGGAGAGTTGCAATCTATCTTATAATAAAAGTTTTATATTTCTCATTTTTTACTATATACAAATAAATGGTTTACATCTAACAATTTGAAAATATTCCTAGTCATATATATGATCGATCGAATGGTTGAAATCATAGTATTATTAATTACTTTTGAATTTCAAACATCCCCTGTGGATTAGATTTACAAATTTTCACGATTAGGGAGAAACGAATTCAAAACAAAACTTATAAAACATACACTGAAACGTGGATTGAATTCTGAAACATAGGCTTAGGCTTGTCGATATTATGGAATGTATGGCTATTTAGATTGTTAGAGACCAGTTGTGTATTAGCTACCATAGCTGAATCAATGACAGTGTTCCCGCGAGATATGTGTAGGCTTTCGTGAACTAGCATCCTCATAAACATGGCTTCATCAGGCTCTCAGTAAAAAATTTCTTTGTTTCCCCATGTTTGTTGGCTCACTAGAAACACGTGATCTTTTCATTGCCTTGCGGTAAAGGATTAAAATGTTAATGCTTGGATGCAATAGAGTTCACTATTGAGCTCACTTGAATCTGTTGTTAAATTTGGCTACGCTATTCATGTTAATAACAAAAGCCAGAAAAAAAGACCAATTAGAGAAAGCCTAGAGTCATTTGTATAGGAAGAAGAGTATATTATTATCGAGCTAATTGAGATTCCATGGATATTAAATTTGTTGCATAATCTAGATTGGTGGAACTGCGTAATCCAGATTGGTAGAACGGTTGCTAAATCCTTTTTGCTTAGATTTCTATTTACTTCGATTTCCTTCCAAATTTGCTTTCTTAAAGTTTCATTAGATTTGTGTTTTGCGGATTTAAATTTCCCCAGTTCTAATTATCCCATCATCACTTAGAATATTATATGCCCATAGATCGACCCCCAGTAATGTTCAGCATGAACAACATCAACAAATGTCATGAACAAATATAAGACAAAACAAATCCAACCAGCTTGATTGACAGAAGCATTACAAAATAATAATGGGAGTAGCTCGTGGGCTGCTATATCTTCGTTAGGATTTTGGATTGTGCATTATTAGTCCCTGCCATCTGGCATTCGGCAGGGACTATTGTAATCGATCGGGTCCGAGATAGCATTAGTTTCAAGTTTTATTACTGTGTTATACGGTGCTTATTACAAAGTTTTCAAACGCTCTCAAACGCGCTGTGCCGGATAACCAAAGTTTTATTTCGAACCTAACTTTTGCCATCTTATTTGGCCTCTTCCCGAGGCGGAAGACGCCCGACCATAGCTTAAATTGGTTTTACGCCTGCTGCATTCTCGCTAACCGTCAACGGATTTGTTTTAATGTTAACATTAATTCGATAGGTACAAATGCTAGAGATTAATATTTCTTTTTCAGTGATCTCATAGATATACAGAAAATAAAACAAGTGGCATGGTTATGCATGGCGATACAAGTGGAAAACTAATATCGAAACTGTTCTGTTCATCAAACCTATTTCCACTGTCTTTACCAGAACTATTCATCAAACCTGTTTCGCCCTGTGAGGGAGGAGAATAACCCATGGCACTTAAGATGCAGGTTTGCTTTGAGGGAGGATGCTATCTTAGCTGTTATCATACTCCCTGTTCCATTTTGTCAGGAAAGCCTCTTCGCTACTGGTTTTGGATTGCTCCAAGGCAGACCATTCGCAGAACCTCTAATGCTCTCTGCAACAGCTATGTTTCTGCGGTGAGATACAATGAACAAGGTGAGATAAATAGTTTTTTAAACCTGTACTGCTTTCATACATGAAACTGAAATCTACATTTACTCTTCTGCATTTTACTGGATATTTTTAGTCCTGCAATTAATAGAATTTTCTTTTTTCTGGAAATTGCAAGTAGCGCAAGCAGCTCATAATCTGCAATTTTTTGTTTGTTACCAGTTCTTACCATCTGAATTGCTTGGTCCATCTGTTGCTTCTGAGCAGCAGATTTCTGCTCCTCAACAGCAGTAGCCGCATGGATTTCTTCTGTGTGTAAAGCAGCTTTGCTCTTAAAGGTTTCTCCCTAAGACAAAATTATAAGATGCTGATCAATATTGAACTTCAAAATCAATTTTTCAGATTTAATATTTTTGCGAAATGTTAGAGCTGGTTGAAATTTTCAGAAAATAAAAGATTTAATATTTTTGCGAAATGTTAGAGCTGGTTGAAATTTTCAGAAAATAAATTTAAAGTAGGTAAATTTATGGAATTCTTGAAAAGAAACGACTCCTTCACAGGCATGCTCTTTTACTCCTTTTTTCCAAAATATTCTTTATTTCTGCGTTTAATGACGGCAATACGCCTTAAAGAACACCACAGGCATTTTCAATGTGGTATACTAGCATCGGCTTATGAAATTTAGGGTCTCTTTCATCAAAATTGCACTGTAAAAACTACAGTACTGGTTATTTTCGAAGATCCAAATCAAATAGAAGTTAATTTTACTAAACTAACAGTAATTAATTGCTCTATATAATTTATGATTCAAGGTGATGTTCTCTTACCTCAGAGCTTTGAAGCAAATGCCGTGTAGTATTCATAAGAGATCGAAATGATTCGTTGTTAGAACAAAAATTACTCATGTTCTGCGTTCAAATTTGGAACCTGGGTCTGTGAAGGCTAGGAACTCCAGCTTGGTGAGCAAAAAATTCCAGAGAAGTCGAGCAGCAATGGCGTGAAGTGAACAACTATGTGAAACCCGCCTGTAAGGAAGCCAAGAAAATCGATTACCATTGTTTTCAAAGGTAAGGAATTTTAAAAACCGTAACGAATTAACTGAGTTATCAGTTTCCTTTCTCTGCTTGAGGATTACACCTGCAAGTTGTCACCAATAAGCCGCTAGCCGCACTGGTAACCTGGCCATTTATACCCTTCCTCCTAAGTACACGAAAACCCTGAGTAAACAATAAGACTACCCTGAGTAAACAGTAAGACTAGACTAGATTCTTATTATTTGTAGCATGGTTCTGGCAGTGTTTTGCAGGTCTGTAGAGCCATGTTTCAGGTCTGGAAAGCCATGTTTCTGGCACAAGTGTTGCAGATTTGGAGAGCCATGGTGGTTCTCGCAGTTTCTTGCGGCTCTGGAGAGCCATGGTTGACCCTCCTTCATAGATCAATTTGCAAAATCGTTCATCCTTTACTTGGCCTTGTTTCCCACGTTTCGTACAAACACGTTGCTGCGTACAAACACATTGCTGCATGCATGTCGATCACATGTCTCCTGTGTAACGTGTGGCCTCGTCGTGAAAGTTACACCTCACGCCAAGTATCGTTGAAATCTTCAGTTGCAATCTTAACCCCAAAAAAACGCAATTTTTATACAGTACTATTAAATTTCTTTACTTTCTTTACGACATTGAACGGTTTAAGTCAAAAGCTATAATTAAAAATTAGCCCACTGGAATTTCTTCATAATTTGTTAGTGTACAGTATTTTTATAATCAAAATAACAGTGATTACAATGTTTTTTTTTATTAATTTTATCATAGGGCCGTATTTTCCCTATTAATTTTATCAAAGTACTTTGGTTTGTCTCGGAAAATTAACATCAGAGAGGACTTTAGCATTTTACAATATAAATTTTTATCCTTATCGACGCACAATAAATATAGCCAAGCGCCTTATTGACTAAACGAGAAATTGCTGAGAGTTTTCTAAATAAACTATGCCTAATATCTTTGGACTTTTCAAATCTTTACACAGTTCATTCTAAAAAAAACCTCAACAATATAATTAACCATACAAATCTCCTTCATTTTAAAATATAAAGGAAAATATTACGTTATGAGCGGCTGCGAGGGTAGTTTCATCCACCGTGAAAACCTATTGATGTATCTGGCTGTTATAATATTATTACTTTGACGGATAGAATCCAATCACGAAATTTATCAAGAAATGAAAATAAGGTGAGTTATCGCACATGGTTAGGTATGATAATGGGCTTATTTTATCGCGATACAATAGCGCAGCCTTGTTTTTACCGTCGTTCATGCACCTAACTTTGTTTCACTGTTATATAGTCAACGATGCTATTTCCAATGGCTTTATTATTGTTTTGGGATCTCGGTCAGTGGTTTGGCTTTTCTGCGTGGTCCTACATGAAAGGCTAAGTTGAATCCCAAGGAATACATGGTAGCAGTGGTTAGGTTGGTTACTTAAATAATGTTAAAAATAAAACGGGTTTCCATGTTTGAAAGGAAGAGATAGATGTCACATGTTTTGCTCAGTTCAGGAATTATAAAGGTACGGCCTTCTTGGTGAAGAAACCAGTGCAGTGAGGGTGCCGACTACTGATTTTAGAGTTCAGTTTTGTGTTGCATAGTGGCTATTGGCTATCTCAGCTTTCCAATTTCAGCACTTTAGCTTCTCAGTAACAGCGCTGTATTGTTAATTTGTTTCACATTTGTTTCTCCTGTCGCGTATATATATTTGGAGTACTGCAATATACACTGTGATATGTTGGGTGCTTTAGGCCTCCTGTCGTTGTCAGTGTTATTCCTTCCCTCTTGCAGGAACATATCCTTGATGCTTAAGCAGCTCTGTGCTTTAGCTCGCACCGTCTACTCTCTTTTGCTGAGAACTAGTCTGCTCTCTTTTGCTGAGAACTACTTCAAATATGCGGGTAGTAACTTACTCCACTAGATCTCCTGCATTTTTGTTGTAAGCTATTACGATTAGCATGAACTAAGAGCTTGCCAGGATAGCTATGACACATCACGTATTATGCAGGCTGAACTTAGTGCAGGGACTTGCTGTTCGCAGCCTCCCTTGTTAATCTTGATGTTAAGGCAAGAAATGTCTCATTAGAGGAGGAGTTAAACCCTAAGACAAAAAAACTAACCTACTAACCTAAGTCGTTTTCCTCAAGGCCAAACGTACATCAAGACAAGATTTCTTGGAATGTAGTAAGATTTTAATACAATAATTACTGTCACCTGCTGTCAACACATGTTTTATATGACGTTGTTTTGATTTCAATAGGATTCACATTGTTGTAATCGTTATTTATGCCAATTTTTTTAGTTGGAAAGGGGTTTTACATTCTCGGTTAATATTTTTTATACTCTAGAGATTTCCGATCTTGGTTACAACTATTCTTCCTTTGCAAATAACTTCTCAACTCCCATTTCTAAATATTTTGCTGAATTTATGATATTTGACATTGAACTTTGTATATGTAGCAGTTATACGTCACCAGAGTGTATTATGTTCGGGTATCTGTAAAAACCGATGTCTATAGTTTTGGCATTCTTCTTGTGGAAATAGTCCCAGAAAGAAAGAACACACACTACAATTTATCTCCTGAAATTCAAATATGTTTATGACGGACGAGATACAATTTCCATTCTATTCGTAGTTGAGAACATCTACCATTAAGTTAAGACAATGTTATTTTGTTCATCAATAAAACATTTAGCTAAGTGCACTATCACTGTTTCCACTGATGATGTTGTGGTTGTCTTCACCGTGTATACTTTTTATGAAGGTATGAATGTTATATAAAGCGAATATCATGGGGATAATTTATCGAGCCACTATTGAAATCTGTGATGAAATTATTAACAATATTATAAGATCTATAAAACAATTAAACTTGGAAACCCTGTAACGAGTAGGACTTTCTCGACCTTGTTAGGTCGGGTTCATATTGGCATAAAATAAATCACAGAATATCATGCCTGTGGATAGCTGTAAATGTACATGATTAGTCTCCAATAAAGAGCACAATGTTTCCCAATGTTTCACATAAGTATTGTAAAAGTTGAATAATAAAAAGTTGAATAATGCATGAATTATTATCTATGTTGGACCTGAACAATGTTATCAATTTAATGAGAATTTTATCTAGGTTTTTTTTTTTTTTTGAGGTTGCATCAAATCACAATTTTTGCTTTGATTTTGGAAATTGGTAAGGCAACATTACAACTTTTTCATTTCAAGGTTAAAATTTCAAACTATCACCTTAAACACTAAATATCATGATTACAAAAGACATGGAAAATGAGATTGAAATCCAAAATTGATGACGCAAGATCACTTTTTCTTATTATTCTTCTTCTTAAGAGCTAAAATTCGAACATTTTTCAATCATGACATCAAAGACCAAATACCATCACTATAAAATACCTACGAAAACATGTTGAAATGAAAAAGTGATGATGTAGTATTACGCCCTTTTTTTATGGTGAAATTTCAAACATTTTTTCAAATATCATGACAATAAAAAACCTTAAAACTTAACACTTAAAGCTTGACTACCTCCTCCTCCTTTTTTCCTTTTATTTTTTACTTTTCAATTATTTTTCAAATTTGTCTAACTAATCATTTATTTTATTTTTAAAGTAAAATTACCCATTGGTTTGACATTTTATATATATATATATATCATTACGTAATTTTTGTTTAATTATTAATTATTTATTTTTTATAATTTATATTAAGATAATTGGAAAAAAATTGTATATAAATATTATTTTAAAGAAAAATCAATTAAAAAATTTATTTAAAAATTTATTTAAAAATAAAAAATAAAAATACTATCAATTTTTATTTTTTTATTTTTAATAAATGACAACAAAATATTAGAATGAAAAATTAAAAAATAAAAACATATTAATTTTACATTTAAAAATTCAAAAACAATCATTTAAAACAGAAAATCATAAAATTAAATATAAATATAAATATAAATATATATATATATATATATATATAGTATTATAGAAAACCTTTCCATTACAATGAATATAAATAAACTTAACAAATGACTTAATTCATCTAATTGATAACTCTATCATAATCAAAAGTAAATTTTTTTATTTATATATGTATACATGAAAATTGGACTAATATCTTTTGGCAATGTCATTATATGCACACAGCATGGTTATTAGTCCCTGCTTTTGGCATTGCAGGGAGTCTAACAATCGCTAGAGCATTGACGATCAGTTAATTGTTCTTTTGACCAAATATTTCTTTGCTTTGCCAAAATTTATCCAAATTTTTGGATGGCAATTTAGCTTCATGAAAAATTTACCCAAAGTTTTGTTTTTGACCTCTTATCGGAAACTTCACATCATTCATACATATACAAGGTTTTTCTTATGCAAAGTTTGAAAGGAACTAAAATATTTCAAAAATAATATCCTAACTTTCTGTATCAAACACTTCAAGTAATGTGAACTTTGAAGAGAATTAAATATAAAACATTAAATGTTTGAATGTTTGCGATCTATTTTATTAGATTGGTATGGTAATGATGCTGCTTTTTATAGCTTACCATTTCTTCATATCTTGCCATTTGTTCTAGTGATAGCTCTAGCCAATCCACCTGGCAATATCTCCAGCCACCCGTGACCTTTAGTTTCCACCGCAAAGATGTTGGTTCTTACCATATAAGGAAAAAAATCGCACTCTACAGGTTAGAAGATAGAACAGTCACCTCTATAGGTGCTTGACGAGTAGTTTGACAATTAACCCTGCCATAGTGCAACTACGACCCTGCTTGGGGAGAAGGCTTTATACCCTTCAGATAGAGAAAACTCTAATAAGGACAAGAACACTGCAGATGGAGAAGGTTTTGAACCCTGCAGATAGAGAAGGTTTTATCACGTGGAGGAAGCCAAAAATGGTTCTATTAGGTGGAAGAAGCCAACAAGAACCCTACCGCTTGAATGCCCATAACACAGAGAACTATCAATTCTATAAGCATTTCAGGACTGTAAATTCTGCAAGCATTCGAGGAGAGGAGTAGTTATAAAGAAGCTCTTTCAGGTAGAATAAGTCAACAATGAACTTGTAGATGGGAGAAAAATAATTTATTCATTTAAATTGGGTCACGGAAACTTACCAGGATAGGAAGAATAGGCAGATTTAACCTCCATGCTAGTGTTCTTCTGCTTACCTGCCAGTATATGATGCAAGCATGGTCACAAAAACTAAATGGGCCTGCTAACTTGATGTTGATTCCATAGATTTGGTACTATGTTCATTAAAATACTAAGAAACTATCATCCTACATAGGTTTGAAGCAAGTCAGTTTCCAAGGCGAATTTTGGTAAATTTTGGTACTCCTTTCTATTAAATACGCTTGACAACAATTTATATTTTGTTATTTTTTCAATATTCTCTTGGCCTCTACCAAGCTTAATAATAATGCTGCCATTTCAAAATCCTTTTCCATTGTATTTATGTAAATGCACCCCCATCAAAGGCCACCTTGGTCAATATGTTGGTGCCCACAATGAATTTAATCTAAATTGGCGATGGTGCCCAGAGTTCCCTCGTGTTAATTTCCATGGCATAAACCATGTAGATAAGATAGAATGTCATCATGATCTCAACTTCTAGAGCATTTCCCATCCCCACCCCAGAAGACAATGAAAGAGACCCCACCCTAGAAGACAACGAAAACAAATTGATGCTTTGCATCTAGTCAACAAGATTTGCTTATAATATTTCCAGTCATACGAAGTAAAAATGAACCGAACAAGTGGAGAAACAACTTACCACACTGTCCATGTTGGTGGTGGTATACTTGAGAATCCCATAGGAAAGTACAGTGCCAAGAATCGAAGTAATCCAGTAAAAATAAATTTTGAAAACAATCCTTAAACGTGTGATGTGCCCTCTAGCCAGGGGACCTAGTCCCCTGAAGGTCTCCCTCAGGTCTGATTTTTAACTAAACAGTCGAAGGTCTCCCTCATGTCCCATTTTAACTTGACAACCTCTGAGTCTCAACTATCTCCTCTATATTAACACTACTTGTGCTGTTGCTAATCTTATATTTTTCAAAAACATGTAGTGGCTTAGCCTAGCAACCTTGATACCTTGTTGATACATTGCATCCATTAATATCATCTATTGATACACTGCAGCCATTAATATCACCTCTAAGTGCATGTACTGGTTAAAACACTTCTTAAAAATGTGATGTGACCTCCAACCAGTCCCCCTTAGGTCTCCCTCAGCTTTGCTTTTTAAATGGATAGTCGAAGGTCTCCCTCAAGTCCGATTTTAACTCGAAAACCTTAGAGTCTCAGTTGCCTCCTCTATATTGACATTGTTTTTGTTGTTGCTAGCCTTTTATTTTAAGGAAAATCTGAAGTGGCTTAGTCTAGCATTCTTGATACATTATTGATATGTAGCAACCATTAATATCACCTATAAGGGCCTGTATTTGTTACAACTTTTAGTCTAGCAGCCATGATTGTCACGAAAATTTTAGAGATTATCATTCTTAATGTGGACCTTTGTGTGGGAGAGATTATCATTATTCATGTGGACCTTCATGTGGGAAGGAAAGGAAAGTAGAGAATACACGCAATACTAGAAGTCATCCATATTCTTTTCCTGGGCCAAGTCATCCATCATCTTCTCCTCAGCCAATTCAAAGGCAGATGCCAAGATGGGGATAGATGGAATGTGTATGCCCTCCTTGATGTAACCTCCAACCAGTCGCCCTCAGGTCTCCCTTAGCTCTAATTTTCAAATGGACAGTCAAAGGTCTCCCTCAAGTCCGATTTTAACTTGACAACCTGAGAGTCTCAGTTGCCTCCTCTATATTGACATTGTTTTTGTTGTTGCTAACCCTTTATTTTAGGGAAAATCAAAAGTGGCTTAGTCTAGCCTCTTGATACCTGATTGATACGTAGCAGTCACTAATATCACCTCTAAGGGCCTGTATTTGTTACAACTTTCAGTCCAACAACCATGATTGTCATGAAAATTTTAGAGATGGGCCAAGTCATTCATCATCTTGTCTTGGGTCAATTCAAAGTCAGATGCCAAGATGGGGATAGACGGAATGTGCATTCCCTCCCTATTGTGAGGTTATCCAGGTAGTGGAGAACGCATGTTTTACATGCAAGAGGGGACCCACATGGTAAGATTCATGTTGAGTGGTCACTACTAAAAAAATGAAAGTGTTTATATAATTTAGTTCAATGAAAGTGTTTATTTAATTTAGTTCTCAAAGTTGGTTCGAGAAACATGATGATGGGTATTGCTAGTGATACCTTGTGGGATATTACTTCTTTGAATGCCACATCGGTTACATCGGCTATCAAGAATGCCTTGGGGATCACATCGTATTCCTTTTAGATAAGCAACTAGGAAATAAGGTGGTTTTTCTCAAGGACACATCTTATCATTATCTATTTCTAGGGCTTAGAAAGGTATTCACTTTGATCCTTCTTCGAATATCCATTCCTCTGGTAGCATGGTAGTCATTTTGATCCTTCTCTAAATATTCATTCATCTTCACAGTCAGATGTTCTTATTGTGTAGATTATGGAAAGGTCCACAAAATCTTAGGGTGCAGGGGTATGCATTTATCATAGCAGAGATGAGGAATGTTGTCTATCAAAAGGATGATTTGGGTGTAGGTACTTTCTGAAATTCTCTTACATTTTAGATTTGCTAACATTTGATTCTTTTCAAATATTCCCTTCCATTTTTAGATAGAATAGACTCTTTGACCATGGTAACCTCTAAGATATTGATACTCACCTCGTTCTCGGAGGTCATCTGGCGGTGTATAGAGCATCTAAGCCTAGCCCTGCCCTAACATCGAGCATACAATCATCTATGATTTGTTTTCCAATATGATCTTCCATGCTTTCCATTGGTAAACAAATAACCAACCACTTTCAACCCTTTATTGAGCCATCTTGACTAATAACATGAGAGTCTCGGTATAGCCCTAATAGATGAAAGGGAAAAAAGAAAATAGAATAACCCATTATACTCCACTCATCAACTCTGTTCATTTATTCCAAACAATTTTTCCACTCGTAGACTTTTTCCGTTTATTCCAAACAATTCTTCTGGTTATGCCTGACCTTCCTAACAAGATAAGATAGGTAGGCCGAAGATAAGATATGGAGGTATCTATTTGGGATGGCCCACTTCCTCTTACCGAGATGGCCCTAGACCATTGCTTTCTTTCCTTAGCAGAAGTAGAACATCTCTAGAAAATAGAAAGGAGTATAAGGGCATAAGACTGATGGAAGAACAACTAGTTCAGATAAGATAATAAGTAGCTAGTGAAGTTGCTCACTCACTATCCAAGACCAAGGAAGGTTACTTTTTCTAGGGGTGAATCTGCTTCTAGAACCATGTAAACCACTTCTAGTTATGAAGCAACTGGGTATGGAACTAATGGGGTTATGGCTATCCAATAATGTACACTATATCTCAATCTTGAAAAGGCTTTCTAATAAAAAAGACACCATGTTTACCAAGTGGCTTTCCCACCTCTTACGCCAAGTTGACATAACAAGATCTCCCATTTATATAGATATATATTTTCCACATATCATACGCCATGTTAATAGATACGGATTGACCAGCCGCTTACCTCAAGAACCAATAGCAATGCTAGTGGTCAATCCTATGTAGTCCATCAAGTGCAACGTGAACCTTTCGTTATCTCAGTGCTCTCCTCCTAGTCATGCCTCCAATGATATGATTGCTCTTATTATAGGTTATCTATCTATTGTCTTGATTGTTTAAGTGTTGCAATTTGCTTCATTTGTTTTTGATGCATGTTGTTCTTGCCTTTTTTTTCTTTTTATTATTGTTGTCAAAGATTTTATGGCATCCTCGTAGAAGCTTCATAGTTGTGCTTGTTGCATCCATATCCAATAATTTCTTTTACAAGGGAAAATAGCCACAGTGGTGCACCTCTAGTTTAGAAAATTTTCACTCTTGCTTTGGCATTAAAATTGGAAATTTGGGTACAAGTGGAAAGGAGATATTCATTTTCATATGTCCTTTTTGAATGCAGAATTTCAAATATTATGCGGTCTACCAATCAATTGCAGCTGACAGTAAGGGACATAATATACAAAGAGGAAAACAATGGTGCAATTAAAATGGTAGAAAGAAGTGATGAATTTACCATGGGATTTGATATTGAAGCAGAAGAATATGTTCCATTAACAAAAAATGAAGTCCACGTGAAGAAAGAGATAGTTCAGTTGCATTTTTATCTTGTATATGCATTTTTAAATTAGCTACTTTTTATTTAGGATACAAATATGGGTAGCAGTTCTCACAGTGTGACTTTAAAAGTTCAATGAATGAATGAATCTTGTGCAATTTCTAGTTGCTACTCATTGACAGAATATAATTCAATTGAATTGCTCTAAAGATAGGAGGGATTTTCTTCAAGTCATGTAGCATATTATCAATGGAAATTTCATAGATGCTAATAGTCTAGATAGTTGGTGAATATAGTGGAGATTCATTTTAACATAGATGGAGTTGATTTTTATTACTTTGTTTATTATTTTGAACATATGTAGTAGAAAGTAGTGAAGAAAGTATATGGGCACTCGGAAGGTAGATGACATATTACCAGAAGAAGGATTGTAGCAAATAAAGTTTTTAAAGAAAGTCCATACTTCGCTATATGAAGTTAGAATTTATTAAATTCCTGAAAGATATGTTATTTCAAGCACATTCATTATATTAGGCATTATTGTTGATGTCTCGTAGGTCAGAGTCGATACCAAAATTATTTCGCGTCCATTAACAAGGTTAGACAGGTTGCACTAAATGACTAGGTGTGGAAATATAAGGCACCATAGATGAATAATTGTGGAAATATAAGGCACCATTGTCATAATGTCAGCTTCCAAGTGCCTCTTCTTGGGTTGTGCCACCTTCTTCTTAGTTCTTTCCAATCTTGTCGAGGTATGTTGAGGTTATTCTTTTCGTATTTCTCTTACTCTTATCATGAAAATTCCATGCACAAAGCCCTCAAGACCTTGTCCTGTTCTGTGCTCAGACACTAATCTAGGAACTCCCATGAATAAATTTCAGCTTCCCTTTCTATAATTTTACCCTGGCCATATATCTTTTCACGATACTTGTGCAATGGACCCATATTGGTCTTCACCCATATTGATTTTCACGACACTTGTGAAGTGAACTAGATCATAGCTCATATAGATACCTCTTTATATAGGTCTGAAATGATCTCGATTTTTCTTATCAGCTACTTTCCCTTTGTTACTAGATATGAAAATTTTTAGTTTCTGAGAATCACACCACTTATAACACAACATTAATATCTGTGCGATGTAGAATTCCTAGAATAATTCTAATAACCTAATGAGCTTTTTTGTTTTAACTTGAAAAAAATTGGCTTTGTTTTCCATTTTGTTTCAGAAGTGCATTGCTTTCTTGTTTCAAGAGGGATAGTGTGATAGTCAAGGAACCCTTGAATAAGTTCACGCAAAATGGAAAATGAGACAAGAAGGTGAAATCACATGTGAGAGGAGCCATTGCTTATTCTCTTTCCCATCAAGTACCCAACTATGTTCAATGTAGATAAGTCACTTGAAAATTCATTTATACATGTCCTTGAATGGATGCTTTATTTCTGGCAGATTTTAATTATTATCCTCAAATCCTCTGCAGAAGACCTCAAATGTAGATGTCAATTTTACATTTAGATGTAGATGTCAGGTTTACATTTTGAGATTTTATATGCTTATAACATTTATGTGTGTATTATTAAACATCTTTACTATAACTTTTATAGTAATCATTCTAGCAAAATCATGGCATGCATCCATGTATATAGGTCCCATCATTCGTGATGGAGTGAGTGAAATTTCTTTAGCTATATTTCTCACTCTTATGTAGATGAAAGATAACGCTCAGTGCCATTCATGCTAAGTTGAGAGCATCAATGCTCTAACAATTTCCTTGTATCTACGTGTAGGGTATATTTAGTTAAATAAACTAGTAAACAGAACTCCAGTTATTGACAAAACTCAAATCAAATTATTGACAAAACTAAACTCCAATGGTTAACAAAACTCTCTATACAATTTTAATACTGCAAATTTCTTCACGGCATTGAGACTACATGTCAGCAACAGCAGGGACTACCGCTATGCCAGTTGCCTTTGTTATTATAAAAATGTTGTAATATTGTGGAAATTTCTTTGGAAGCAATTAAATATATTGGAGATTCATGAAGCGAATACTATTTGCAACACTGTAAATTATAGTCACATGTTGAGATTTGATCTGACTACATAGTGGATAGGAAGAAAACCGACAATGACAATAAGTTTTTAGTAAGAATAACTTAACAATAATGGGTGAGTTATAGACATATGGAAATATAGTTGGTAATGGAGGTATGATGAATTTTTTTTTTTTTTTTTTCATTTGGTTTATATTTCATTATTTATTAGCACGATCAAATTAGTAAATGTGGTTGATATAAGTGGAAGACATATACAAATCACATATACAACTAGGTAAATGTGATTAATATCACCAAATAAATATATTTATGATTACTATTATTCAATGATATTACTACTATTATTAATTAATATTAATATTTTTATTGTTAAATAAATTTAATAGCATTATTAATTAATTCATTTTTACTTTATTCATTATTAATTAATACATTAAATAATTTATTGAATAATTAATTCATTCATTAATAATAAAATATCATTCATAAATAATAATAATAACTGACTAATTATTATTAATTATTAATAATTTTTTATTAATATAGATATTGTTAATTAAATAAATATGCATTAATAGAAAATTTCTTAATTATATATATATATATATTGAATTAGTTAAATAATTCATTTTTATTTCATTCATTAAATAAATCTTAGAGTAAATATTAATGGAGTATTAGAGTTTTTGAATACTCTGATACAATCTACTACTGATAACAGAGTCAAAATTAGTATGGAAACTATTTTGGATACTGGAACGTGTTTGAAAAATGCACATGAAAAGATAGAGTTTTTGCAACTTGAATCATAGTTACAGAGATATGAGTTACAACAGCATAAGAATCATGACACCCATCAATAGCCAACAAGTGGTCAAATTGGTAACATTGAGGATGACTCCAATTGTGTGCCCATTTTAGGAGCAAATTTGCATGCAAAAGCAGAAATTCAGTCTGCACTTCCGAACCCAATCATTAGAACTTGGGAAGATCTTGTCCATAACAAGCACAGAACATGTCTGGGATATGACAATAATGTTTCTTTTCATATTCCAGATTACTTGAAGCCCATCCAGTTTCAGAGTGCTAGATTTCTTCATGACAATTCATCTTCAGTGCTTTCAGATTCTGGTCCTCTTCCACAACCATAACAAATTGTTAAATGCCAACGTTTTGACAGAGTTGTCAAGGTGAAAGATCACTATTTTGATCTTCTTCCATGTAAGAATTGTCATAAAACCAGTCATTCTTCAAACAGATGCTTCAAATAAAAACCTCGTGCAAGAGCAAAGATTCATATTGGATGGATCGCTTCTTGGAAATGGGATTCAACAACCAAGAAGATATTTCAGTCATATGTCAGAACTTGTTCTAGAGTATTGAACAATCTTGCAGTTGAGTTTTCTGCATCATCTTGCCTTCTATCTCACAGGGGGGAAGTGATGGTCATCTACAAGTTTCAAAGCCACATCAAGCAAGAATGAGCCACAACCTGCCATACCAGATTCAGAGTTGTAGCCAAAGACAAAGATTCCCCTAAGCATGCCTTCGGTTGATGACCAACCTTAAACCATCACAGGTTGAGATCTCCCTTTTCAGGTTGGGGTTCTCCCTTTTTATGTTGGGTGAGACCTTCCTTCCAAGGTTGAAGGTTTCCCTCTTCAAAACAGGAGGAGCACTTCCTCCAAGAGAATACCTCATCTTCATGCCAGATTTGGAAGAGTTCTGGGAACTACACTAAGCATTCCAGTTTGGGTCGTCATCCTTAAACCACCCCCCTTATACCAACATTTTATAGAGCACATTCAGCCTAGTGCTACCACGCATGGTTTTTCACAATTTGTATTATAGCTCTCTTCTTGGATTCATGCATAACCCTTTAGATTAAGGGGGAAATGTTGGACACCTAATCCTCTATGGGTTGGTGTGGGATGTGAACAACCATCGAAGTACAATACACCACTTGGAATATGAATCTAAGGGTCACACCATGTACAATAAATGTAGACCATTTGAATAATATATGTAATCTAATGCTTATCATTTAGATTAGCTATTTGCATTCCTTGTGAGTTTAACAGGTTTAAACTCGATATAATTTTTATATAATTTTCATAAAATTTATACAAATCAAAAAATGAGATTTATTTTCAAAGTAGTTATGAAAATTTTATCTTTTTTTCATAAAATTTATTAATTAAAAAAGATGTAGGCTTTTGAGCATGTGGTATTGATAAAAAAGGGTATTGGCTGATATTATTGTAACCAAGTCTATTTATTGATTAACAATCTTCATATGCAATGGACTTGAATCACTATGATTAAAAATATTATTAAATGTTTTTTTTAACCTATAGGTTTAAGTTACATATTAAATTATTTTTGTTATTAATAATAATAATTATTTTTAATAAAGTTATAATTTAGTCTAATTTCATCTATCATATATATATAGATATTAAAAATGTATAATAAACAAGTGCTATGGGGAAGTGTAATCGGTGCCATTCAAGTGAAAAAATTGGAAATCAACATATGAAGTGGAAAAATTGTAAGGAATAAGGATTGTTTAAATTTTGGTGTGTAGAAACAACTAGTACTTATGCATATTTACATTTTATTGATACTTATTAAAGTATTTCACATAAATAATAAACATATAAGATATATAAAAATTAAACCTAAGACTTGTTCAAAATTTCAAATTATAAGATATATATTCAAATCTACATTATAATGTTTTTTTCTTTTTTTCTTTTTTTGAGTAGTATTTAGGTGTCACTTTTGTTAGTTTTTTATGGTTGGTAGCATCATACAAATTTCTAATCTCAACTTGGTCAGAGAGGCTTAGAAACAAAAACTTCAGTTAAGGAGAAAATACCTAGAGATGACTCAATTAAGTTAATTAGTCTATAATTAAATATTTTCAAACTATAATTTAGAAAAAGTGATTAATTAACGAGAATTAATTGAGAATGGTAAGATTTCTCTAGAAACTCACATGGATAGACTTAGAGATGATGATTTAATCATGGTCGTTTGTGAGCGAATGCAAAATTATAAGAGTAGGTCAATGGGATTGGAGTGTGACACACAAGAAGAGTGAGTTTCCTTAGTAGATTGATTTTCCAAAGAGATCGTCTTACCCATTAATGATGATTTAATCATGGTCTTTGGTGAGCCAATGAGATATTATAAAATTAGGTCAATGGGATTGGAGTGTGACACACACGAAAACTAAGTTTCCTTAGCAGATTGATTTTCAGAGAACAACATTCAACCAAAAGAATTCAAGCTCGAAGGAAATAAGAGAAGGAGGGAGACCAGTAGCAGATTTTTGGAAGAAGATTCATCTGAGAGAGGGACGATTTTTCCTCACAAAGCTGTGAAAGAATTAAGCAGAGAGTCTTTAGACGAGAGTTTGATTTAGCTAGAGAAATTGATTCAGTAGCTCGGGGTAGAGATAATTTCCAGAAGGCCAAGTGAGTCACTTCTAGGGGCATAGATAAGAAAACCTGCAAGATTGAGTGTGTTCTGAAGGAAGTGTGAATTAGTCAATGTAGTGGATCACACAAGGGCATTTCATGTTTCCCAGATTGACCAACATTCATAGTATAATCAGTTGTGGTGATGAGGTATTGGCCTCAGATATTTTGCGAGTATTTTTTCTCTCACATTGGATTTCTAGATTAAGAATCCAAATTGTACTTAAAATTTATACTATTGCATAATAATAAAACTCTCATTTGCTACACTTGTTTTCGTGCATTGGGTTTTTCCAGGGACAATTATCGAAAAATAATGATGTCATATTTTTGTGTGTGTCAGTTTCCTGCATTTTATTTTCCACATTGTTTTTATCCTGAAGAAATTGCAATGTGATTCATTTTTTATTTTAAAGTAACAAGATAAACTGCATAATTTAATTAGTTAGAAGAATTAATTCCATTTTCTGTATTTCAAGGAAAATTTCACAACTTTTTGGGGTTTCTAGTGGATTTTCCGGGAGAATCTAAGGAAAATATTTATGGCCAAATCTTGATTTGTGTTTCTTAAATTGTTTTTTTACTGCAAATATAGATTCATCACCATCAGAAATCCCTAATGCAATTCCATTGGGAAGAGTTCAACTGTCAAAATTGTGGTTTCAATGAATCCGGGTTAGATACTAGATAAAAATAAACAAAAGAACTTTCTAAAATAACACTTAAAAACTAATAATTTAGTTTCATTATTTTTTACATCTCCATCTATGTTATTAGTTTTGGAAAAGCTTGCTACAAAAATATGAGAATTACTTTAAAAATATTTCTTCAAATCACTATCCATGGTTTTCTCTCAAAATGGAAATCAAACAACCTTAACATCAAAATTGTATTTTTCAAAACCATAACATATTAAGGATAAAACATTAAAAAATTGCTATTATTATTGTATTTAATGGATTGAAACTTTTCCACTAAACAAAGAAATCCATTAAAAGACGAAATCATATGCATACTCACTTTATTGCTTACCTATCAAGGCAAAATAAAAAAATTCAGTATCAATCCGTTAAAAGACGAAATCATCTGCATACTCACTTTATTGCTTACATATAAAGATAAACAAAAAATTCATTGTTCTGACTCGTTGCTTTCAGATAATCACCATTTATACAAATATCTCATCATATGCTAAAAAGTAAAGCAATTACACCAGACTGTAATGCTCCAAACATATAGATCATTCTAGATAATTGAGTTGGATTCTTCTTCGCAACTGAGCCAACAATATTGAATACAACACACATATCAAGATTCAATGTGAATTATTAATAATTTGAGTGATATTACTTGCAAGGAAGCAGATAAGATCACAATGATCACCTTAAATATAATCCAGGATGACCAAGCAAAAAGGATAGCAAAAAGAAGAATCGAGCCCACTATGTTGTTGCTTACGGTGGAATTGTATGCATTTAGCATTTTATTGATAGGGTCCTTGTACAAGGTCATCACCACTGCATCATTTACAAAAATAATAGCGCGCAAAGGTCCTTTCCAGCTCTTAGTATGTGCAGAGTAATTATCTTTCGACCAATCACATAATATGAAAAAAGTGTTGAATAATTTGTTAGAACACTCTCTGCCTGCCACAAAGGACACATATAAACAATAACTTGAAATCCAAAAATATAGTTCCTATACAAGGTGCCCTCATACTAACTATCATACCATGGAAATCATCTAAGGCCTATCTAAATTCTCAAGGAATTTTTAGTTACCTGTAATTCAAGCCAATGTTGCAATACAAATATTCATGAATATTATTTTTGCAAGCTGTATGCTATCAAAAACGTTGTAAATGTAAATGGAATTATAGGGTAAGTAATGATGTTGTCGATGCTCCCAAGGCTCCGAGTTTGAAGAAAAACTTTGTTCATATTTTTTTTGTTTTGTGTAGAAGTAACTACGTTCACTCCTTTGAGAGGATTGTAAAAATGATTTACCTCCTATCTAGTAACTATGAAAATCTCGCAGTGCCCGAGGGTGTTACACACCTGCCATTTGCAGTGACAACTTCTCAATTCAGAAAGATGAAGATGGGTAATGTATACAGGATTATTTCCGTGAGCCATTAAGCTTCCAATAATAAGTTCAATTTATTTGAACAATCAGTTATTAAAAAAATAAAAATTTAAGTGCTTCGAACATATATATATATATATATATATAATATTTAATTGTAATGTTAAATTTTAGAAATGGTAAAATTTAAAAATAAATTATTTTTATCCGTAAATTTATTACTAAAATTTTTTTGGAAGGAACTAATAAATATTTTAATATTTATTATTCATTTCCATTCACTAACTATTTAATTTACAAACAAATATAAGAAAAACATTTTCTTTATAATAAAATAGTATTAAATTATATTTCTTTTTCTTTCAATGTTAGAAAAACATTTTCTTTATAATAAAATAGTAGTATACTATATTTCTTTTTGATTCAATATTCGAAAAACATTTTCTTTATAATAAAATAATATTATAATATATTTTCTTTTCATTCAACATTAATCAATCACGAAGGGAATATATTTTAAATAGACTATTAAATGAATTTTTTCAACATTTTGTTTGTAACAAAAATTGGGTTACCTTAAAATGTAGCTTCATTTTACAAGTATAAAATGATTTTCATAAAAGTTGGGTTACTTTAAAATGCAATTTCATTTTATATTTTAGATTTTTAGATTTGTGTTTAATTGCATGAATAATTACTATTTTTAATAACTTTGTTGTTAGTTTTAATCATTTAATGTAAATTTTATTTAAATATTATTTATATTTATACATTAATATGATTTTACAACCTTTAGATTTTTTTTTCAAAAAATAATTTTGGAAATTGAAAAAATTAAAACTCTATACTTCAAAATAAAATTGAAATTATAAATAAAAAATCATATAATAATTAAGATATCATTTTGAAAAATTTAAACCTCATGATAAAAATAACTACTATTTTTCCCCAGTAGGTTTAAACCAAATTACACCCATAAATAAAAAGGGGCTACTCATCGTTATTATATAATGTTTACCTAAACAAAGGTAAACGATTCAATATCTAACCTATCACAACGCATAGCTATTTATTAAATTTTTCAATAGTGATATTGTCACATAAATGTTAATTCATGAGTACGAATATGAATATCGGTTTAATATAAGGAATACGAATAACAAAAATTACATTAATATATTGTTAACATCAGCATTATTGAAAGTCTCCCATTAATATATTGTTAACATCAGCATTATTAAAAGTCTCTCTTTGATACATTGTTTCAAATCACATTCTGTCTCCTTACATTCATAGCATGACATAATCACCTTTTATCATTTTGAAATTCTGAAGACATATGTGCATGTCTAGACAATCAAAGCGAATTGAAAACGCCTGTAATTATGTGGGGGAGACAAGTGATAGAATTAGTAATGTATCATTTGAGTAATGCACACCTTGTCAGCGACCATAAGAATTTTTATTCAAGATAGACTTTGTTGCTTTGCAAACATGGTTATCAAACACGCAACCCTACCATAATGATATTATAAAAATGTTGGTCGACATAACTTGTTACCATAATGATATTATAAAAATGTTGATAGCCATAACCTGTCATGAAACAAAAGGTTAGTCTGTCAATAAATCGAAGGGAAAACTACCGTATCATAAATGTAAACATCACATGAAAGCTAACCATAGCTAGCGAAATCTGGAATGATTTGGCAACGAATATTGATGATAACATAAGAGATGTTCTTTGTTCTTTGTTGAGGTACATAAGAAAAAGTATTTCAAATCATATTTAAAAAGGGATATAAATAATTTAAGGTCAATTTTGAAGGACAGTCTAAAGAGAGAAAATAATTACGCCGAAGACGTACTTATTTCAACATTGGGGTCGATGAGGGCTCCGGATATTTTTTTAGTTTTTTAATCAATGGCCAGGATGAATTCTAAAGTGAATATCTTTTGTCCTGGCTCAAATTGCACCACGTTTTTTGAGTTTGTTGAGTTTGGAGGTTACACAAACATATTTAATTTGATAATGATAGTTAAATTGAAATAAAATGTTTTGTTTTTTTAATTTGAAACCATAGTTATCCAATTTGAATTGGAATCCAATTCTATAGTGAAAAAATTTAATATTATAAAATTAAAAGAAAAAATTTAATATTATAAAATTAAAATTTAGTACTGAAAAACATTTACTAATATTTTCCTTTTCAAATTTTAAAAAAACTGAAATTAAATAAGATTATATTCAAATTTTGAAAGAAATTTTATTAAATTTTTCTCCCAAAACTTTTTCTTACCTATGTTCAATAGGTGTAATATTAGTTTTTTTCTATGTATTAAAGATGATGTAGAAATAATAAAAGACAAAATGCATCAAATTTGTTTGCATTACAGATTAGGAAACATGTTGGAATCTAATAATATAAGTAACAAAACTCAAAGTTAAAATCCAATGAAAAAAATGAGATATTAAATGTTAATAATATGTTTCAATTGACGTCTACATACCAGAAAGTTCATTTCTGTATTGCTATTCTTAGCCAGTCCAGATTTATTCAACAGTAAATATGTACAGATTAATCATTGTGATAAACCACCGAAAATGAATTCCTCAAATAAAAATCCATACCAATAAATCTCATATTGAAGCAGAGTGCAATATGATCCAACTTTATAATAACTATCATCCAAAAAAACTATAAACATTTCAATTTAACATTTCTATGATTTTTTAAATATAAAATTCTTTTTTATTTACAATGTTATATATCAAATTTACTATTTTTTTTAATTGTTATCTGTTTTTTTAACAATATTATAATATAAAACTTACTATTTTTAAATAGTATTTTTTCAATATAAATTTTTTAAAAATTAAATGATTTTTATTTTTTAATATAAACTTTTATTAATTTAAAATTCGGTACCGTATTAAACTTAACGAATTATTAACCGAACGGATCGTATTCACTAATTTTTTATTTATTTTTTGCCGATACGGCGGAACTTGGTAACTACGCTGTGATACGGTTGTTTTCCCCTCGTTTTCATGACAAGTTATTTCAATCAACATTATGATAGGGTTGTGTGTTTGATAACGATGTTTGCAAAGCAACGTAGTGTATCTTGGAATTAAAAATTCTTATGGTCGCTAACAAGGTGTGCTTTACTCAAATGATACATTACTAATTCTATAGCTTCTCTCGCCCACATAATTACAAGCGTTTTCAATTCGCTTTCATTGTCTAGACATGCACATAAGTCTTCACAATTTCAAAATGATAAGAGGTGATTATCTCATGCTATGAATGTAAGGAGACAGAATGTGAATGGAAACAATATATAAAAGGGAGACTTTTAATAATCCTGCTGCTAACAATATATTAATATAAAAGGGAGACTTTAGCTTCTCTCGCCCACATAATTACAAGCGTTTTCAATTCGCTTTCATTGTCTAGACATGCACATAAGTCTTCACAATTTCAAAATGATAAGAGGTGATTATCTCATGCTATGAATGTAAGGAGACAGAATGTGAATGGAAACAATATATAAAAGGGAGACTTTTAATAATCCTGCTGCTAACAATATATTAATATAAAAGGGAGACTTGTAATAAAGCTGCTGTTAACAATATATTAATGTAAGTTGTGCTATTCCTATTCCTTATATTAAATCGATATTCATATTAGTAGTAATGAATGAACATCTATTTGACAATATCAATAATGAAAAATTTAATAAATACCCATGCGTTGTGATATGTTAGATATTGAATCATTTAAGCTTGTTTAGGTAGATATTATATAATAAAGATTAGTAGCTCTCTTTTAAGGGCGGTAATTTGGTTGCTACGAAGTGGTGAAAAATAGGTGTTATCTTTATCGTTAGGTTTAAATTTTCAAAATCATATTTTAATTACTCTATAATTTTGTATAAACAATTTCACTCCGGTCTTTAAGTAGAGAGCTTTATTTTTTTTCAATTTCGAAACCCATTAAAAAAAAAAAAAAAAAACCAATAAAAAATTATGGTGAAACAATATTAATATATAACTATCAATAATATTTAAATAAAACTGAAAATGAAGGTTTCAAAGTAATAAAATAATTATTATAAATTATAATTATTTATAAAATTAAACACGTATATAAAAATATAAAATGAAGGTTTCTTACTAAAAATGCTCAAGAAAGTCATTTTATAGTTTATTTAAAATATATTTCCTTTATGGTTGTCTAATGTTAAATGAAAAAGAAATATGGTATAATACTTATCGGAGGAAATCCAATAATAACAACAAAAATCTAAAGATTTTAAAGATGAGTATTTCGTTCTAATTTGTCCAAAATCCTGTAGGGATTCCTTGAAATCACAAGTTTGACAAGTGAACTCTTCACAATCTAAGTGCCTTAGGGGTTTCTGAGGGTTCTAAACTCATATATACAATAAAAAACATTTTAAACAACACAAATCAAAATTTGCCCAAAAATGTCTTCACTGGATTCTAGCCAAAAATCCACCAAAAACTCTAAAAAATTGTGAAATTTTCCTTGAAATGCAGCAAATGGAATTAATTATTCTAACTTATTAAATTGTCTAGTTTATATTGTTAAATTAAAATAATGAATTAATCACACTACAATTTCTTCACGATAAAAGCACTGCGGAAAATAAAACGCAAGAAACTAAAAAATATAGAGCACACACAAAAATATGACACCATTGGCTTTGGACAATTGTCCCTAGAAAAATCAATGTAGGAAAACTGGTCCAGTAGATCAAGGTTTTATTATTATGCAGGGGCAGAAATTCTAAGTACAATTTGGATGCTTAATATAAATATCCAATTTGAGATAAATAGTGGCAAAATATCTAAGGCCATTAACTCATCACCATAATTGATTCTACTTTGAAATATGATCGATATGGAGTACACGAAATGCCCATGTGTGAGCCTTTTGCGCGGCCTCTGCATAGGCTTCAGAACACACTGAATTCTGCAGCTTTACTTATCTATGCATGTGGAACTAACTTGCTTGGCCTTCTGGAAGTTATCTCGGCCTTGAGTAATTGAATCAACTCCTATAGCTGAATCAAACTCTACTCTGAAGCTCCTCTACGTAGGGCTTGCACAACTTTGTGAGGAAATTCATCCCTCTCTCAACTGACTCTTCAAGATCTGGAATCCTATTCCAAAAATCTGCTACTGATCTCCTTCCTTCTCTTATTTCCCTCTCACTCAAATTATTCTCGCTGAATGTTACTCTCTTAAACATCAATGTGCTAAGGAAATTTGCTCTTCGTGTGTGTCACATTCCAACCATATTGACATCCTCGTATAATATCTCATTGGCTTGCCAACGGCAATGATTAAATCATGATCACTGACTAAGGTCGTCTCTGAGTTGTTCTATGTGGTTTTGTAGAGATATCTCACGATTCTCAATTAATTCTTGTTAATTAATCACTTTTTCTAAGTTAGACTTAGAAAATATTTAATTATAGACTAATTAACTTAATTGATTATAGGCTTACAACATTATTCTATGATTCACGATGTTTGATTTTCATATCGAGACAATCTTTGTCACAAACTCAACAAATACTTATTATTAAATGTCTTGTTAAAAATTTAACATAAATAGTTGCAGAGAAAGTTGATATATCTTATACCAACACGAAGATTTTATACATATTTTTTGTTGTACAAATAGAAACAATTTAAAATTTTAATAATTTAAACTATATACCAAAATTTTTAATAAAACTCACCATGTTACAATTTTATGTTCTAAAATTGTTATTTAAATTTAAAAAAAAATTAAGGAAAAAAAAAGTTGATTTAATAATTATCCTTAATTTAACCCATAAAAGAAAAATATTTTTGAAAACATTATTTCCTTGCTAAATATCTTGATATATTAAATGAAATAACCAATAAGTATCCTTAATTTAAATAATTATCCTTCGGAGCTACATCTCCAGGTCCAAAATAAGCGTTGCACATATATTAAACTAAGATTATATTATTGGGAAGACAAAGTATCTTACAACAGTCAGGCTACGCCATTTGAGTTGAATAAAATCATGAAAACAAAATAAATTGGCATCGCATCAATTAATTAAAATACTAGTTCCTCGTGGTTTAACAAGTTTTTAGCCCGCCCAGGAATTATAATCCTACACAAAATACAAGAGGGTTTGTTGTTGCGTTCATCAGTTGAATTAGATATCAATAAAAATGCTCTCATTATTAACATGTCGCTTCATTACTTTTAGAAATGCTCATTTTCAATTTTTCTTAACTATATTTTGATGTTTTTATTTTTATTTTTAAATATGTTTTTATTAATTTTATATTTCTTTAGGATTGTAAATTTATGATTAAATCTCCATAATTTGGAGATCCTAATGCTTTTTCAAAAGGAAAAAAATCATCATAGATTAATAATATATTTTAAATGTAACAATACAATTTTTTTAAAATTTACTTTAGACAATTCCAAAAAAAAACCAAATTGTGGAATGATTAGCCTACGCTTTACCATTTGGCATCGCATTTCTGATATGTGATCCAACAAACACCACAATGCCTCTGTCTGCCATTGCTACCACACAACCCCTCGGTTGATGGTTGCTTGTGCAAATCAAACCAACTGTAATCAAATTGACCACTATGAATTAAATTAACTTCGTAAGGTGGCTACTTTTGGAGGTAGAAAGGGCTATAGGAAGATCACTATATAAATTTCTTATGGGGAAGTGGTGTTGTAATTGCATATTTCATATAGTTTTTTTAACAATATGCAAAAGAAATAAAAAAATACAGAGGACTAGTGTAATTTTACAATCGTTATGATGAATGTGATGTATTCATGGATTGATAATTACATCTTTCTTTTTTACTTTGAGAAGTACATACAATACTTTTTTCTTATAATAGCTAAAACTGAATATTTTTTGATAAATAAAATCAATTATTATTAACAAAAATTTTCTTGATATAAAAATCAATCATGGTTGATTTATAATGAGATCTTAAATCAAGAAAAAAGTCTTACGGAGTCATGTGCAGGAAAATAACTATATTATTTAGTGCAACGGATCAAAAAGATTGTGAATAATATAGACAATGAAGAGTTATAAAACATAATGAACACACATACACACAGTGAAAATAATGAAGGAGTTCACGAAGCCCCCTGGCTATGTCTCCTAGTCCAAGCTTTCCGTGTCGACCTCTATATTATGTCTTAAAGAGAAAAATATTACAAGTGTGAGCTCAAACAATGTCTCAACACAACAATGAGAAAAACAATAGGGATTTACTCGAAATCCTCAAGTCTACAAAAGTACACAACCGCTTCCTCTTTCTCTCTGTCTTCTACTTTCTCTTGCTCTCACTCTGTCCCCCTCTGTTCTGCCATTGAGTGGCTTTTAAGCCTCTCGACCCTGTCCGTTCACCTTCCTTTTCGGGCTCTCTGCGTCCTGGCATTTGTCCCTTCATCTCCCTTTTCTGCGTTGGACACGTTATGTTAAAACAAAACACTTTAGGCAAAAAGAACTCCTTTTAGAAACAGAATGATCGTGGGTGCGGTGAAAATGACCATTCAGTCTTCCTTTGCACAAATCCCGGATATAATGCATATTTGGTCTATATACAATATTATCGGAATACAAATAAATACATAGAAATCTCGATAACAAAATTGATTATCGGAACTCAAAATTTATGAACCTATGTATATAATCCTTTCGTGTTCACTTTATTGCATGTCACATGTCACATAATGTTGCTTCTTTGTATTGCCACGATGCGCTACTACGATGCAATATTGCGATGTGATATCGCAAGTCCTCGAGCCCTCGGTAAGTCCCCCTTTCAGCAATATTGCGATGCGATATTGCGATGCAATCTCCACCGTTGATCTGTGATCTCCAATCTAACGGATGACAGTCATTTCAGATTGCCCACTTGCGCAAAGATTACCTACCTAAAAAGAGTGGTTTTCTGTCTCCTGTGCCATGCTACATGTCAGCCAGTGTATGGAATTGAGTGAAGCCTTTCCAATATCGCTTACCGCCTGTAGCCTGCCTGAATTACCGTTTACCATGGAACTCAAATCCTTCACTGTTTAATTCATAACTCCTTCGAGTCCGCTGAAAGCCTTCCACCTGTGTTAAGTCCTCCCTTTAGTTTACTGCGATGCGATATTGATCATTTATCCCCACTATTGATCTACGCGTTCGATCCATGGTCCATGTTACTGCAATCGCAATTCCCTTACGACTAAGGTCTGAACACAATGCTTGCTTTCTCCAGATGCGATATCATTTGATGGAATTACTCTATTTTCACAGTTTTAAAACATATTTTTTAAGACTTTTATACTTAGAGGTTTTTATTCAAGATCCATTTTGGATCATGCCTTCCCACTGAAAAGCTTTTGGACCACCAAAAAGTTGTTTTTTAGCATTCGAGCAAGTGAGGATACTGCTCCTTCACCTATCTAACTCCTATCCATTGTGCTTTGCTTGGATTTGAACCTTTGAGTCCCACTCTCAGGTACTCAACATCACCTTGAAACGTAGTTCTTACCTTTTTGTCTAGAATTGTGTCCTCCTGTAACTCATTGAGATACTCAGGCAACAAATCCCCAATAGAAGGCAAGTGACTTTTCTCTTCAGGATCTTCAATTAATGGAGGTTCATACGATCTCAAGTTTTGTGCGTTAATGACTAAATAGGTCTGCACATAAGCTAGAAAATCAAGGCGAGAATCATTTTCACCAATTTTATCAAGTATCTTGAAAGGTCCATACCTTATTGGTTTTAGCTTCTTACCTTCACCCTGCATTCTATTTTTTCTTATGTACAACCAGACTTTATCACCAACTTAAAAACTATGCTCAACTTGATGCTTCTCATGTCATGCCTTGTACTTGGCTTGACTTCTTTCTAGCTGTTCCTGTACTGCATGGTGAATTTCATGTATTTGTTCAATGAACTTGGTTGCTTTGTCCACATCACTGTGTCCATCAACTCCTATGTTTTTACCAAAGACAAAATCCAAGGGATACTTTGGTATAAAACAAAAACTATTCTGAAAAAGAGATCTTTGAGTAGAAGAGTGCTTGGAACGGTTGTAAGTATGATGCACATAGCACAAATTCTCATCCCAAAGCTTGTTATGCTTGCTGTAATAACCTTTGAGCAACTGGACCACTGTCCTATTGACCATTTCCGTCTGACCATCTGTTTGTGGATGAAATGTTGTGCTTTTTTCAATCTAATGTCCATTAACTCCCATAGATTTGACCAAAATTTCCCAAAAAATCGGGAATCTGGATCAGATACAATAGAAGTGGGTAACCCAAAATGAACCTATACTTTCTGAAAGAACAACTTGGCTGTTTCTTCAGCTGTAACCTGCTTCTTACATGGTATTAAGATACACATTTTACTAAACCTATCCACAAAAACATACAAATAATCATGACCTTTCCTAGACTTTGGCAATCCCCTAACAAAATCCATGGAAACACTTTCCCAAGGACGAGAAGGAATTTTAAGTGGAGTGCACAAGCATAATTTCCTATTACTTGGTTTGCTTGTAGCACACATTGTACATCCTTTGATATATCTAGAAACTATCTCATGCATTCTTGGCCAATAACAAAACCTTTGCAATTGTGAAATTGTTTTACTTACACCAAAATGACCTGATATGAGTGAAGTATGTGCTTCTCAAATTATGTTAACTCTTTCAATTTGTGGAATACATAACTTTCCCAAATGATATAAGAGTTGGTCCTTTACATAATAATCCAATTCTTCTAGATTCTTTCCATGACTTAAAGTTGCATATACATCTTTAAAATCTACATCTTGAGCATATTGTTCAACGTAACTTTCATGCATTATTGAGTTATGCTTATGTATAGTAGATGAATTTATGATTGGTCTTGATAACATGTCTGCAACCTTATTGTGTATGCCCTTCTTTTATCTAATGAAAAGATGAAATTGTTGTAGAAAACCCATCCACCTATAATGCCTTGATTGCTGCAATTTAGTTTGTGAGTGCAAATATTGAAGTGGTTGAAGATCTATATGTATGATTGTTTCTTTACCCATTATGTAATGTTTCCAATTTTTTCACACTTAATGCATACAATTCTTTATCATATTTGGGATAATTAACTATTGCAGAAGTAAATGTCTCAGAATTATAACATATGGGTTTTCTGTGTTGCATCAACACTGCCCCCATGGCATAGTCATTGGCATCTGTCTCAATCTCAAATGGATGTTGAAGGTTTGGCAATGCTAGTACTAGTGTTGTACTGATTTTTTCTTTTAAGGTGTTGAAGAAGGCTTTTTGCTATTTGGCTCCCCACTTAAACACCTGTTTAAATCCCGTTAAAGCATGTAATGGAGCTTCAATCAAAGAAAAGTTGGCATTAAACTTTCTCCAGTATTGTGCTACCCCTAGGAAACTCCTAACCTCTGTAGCAGATTTGGGTTTAGGCCAATTCACAATGACTTCAACCTTAGAGGGATCTATCTTTAATTCACCACCCCCTACAATATAACCCAAATAATTTAAAGATGTTCTGCAAAATTCACATTTCGACAGTTTTACATAGAGATTTTATCTTTTTCAAACATCTAAAGTCTACTTTACATGCTTTACATGGTCTTTCCATATCTTACTAAAAACAAGAATGTCATCTAAATAAACAATTACAAAATCATCAATAAATGGTCTGAGTACATCATTCATAACTCACATAAATGTAACAAGAGCATTAGTTAAGCCAAAAGGCATAACCAACCAATCATAAAGTCCTTGCTTCATTTTGAAAGTAGTCTTCCATGCATCTTGTTCTGCAAATCTGACCTGATGATAGCTAGTTCATAAATCTAACTTAGAAAGGTAAACTGCTTCATTTAATTGATCTAATAAATCATCAATACAAGGAAGAGGATAAGGATTCTCAATAATTATTTTATTTAGTTCTCTATAATCAATGCACATTCTCCACAAACCATCTTTCTTTCTCACCAGCATGATTGGAGATCCACATGGTGATGTCCTTGGTCTTATAAATCCTTTATCGAGCAACTCATGTACCTACTTCTTTATCTCTAGACATTCTCTAAATCTGACAACATGTACATTCCAATGTTAGGTAATGGAGCATATTGCTGCAAATAAATATCATGTACTATTTTCCACTTGGGTGGAAGACCTTTAGGTTCTTGAAATAGAACATCATATTCTGAAACAACTTTAACTAAATCAACTTTTTGTTTAGAATCACATCCTTCAAATACATTGGATTTGTCAGATTGTCATAAAAATTTCTATAAATGTAGATTCTAATCCCGATGGAGCTTCTTCTGCCATTATCCTCTGAGAATAGGCTCTTCCAATCTCTAGATTAGCCTCAACAAGTTCTCCTTCTCCTATTCTGAGCTTTAATCTAGTTAGAATTCAAAATCCAACACAAGCTTGTCTAACCTTAATAAAACAAAAAGCAAATGCTATAATACCACTTGATCTATAATGAGATCTTAAATAAAGAAAAAGGTCTTACAGAATCATGTTCAGGAAAATGCCTATATTAGTTAGTGCAATGGATTGAAAATATTGAGAATAATATATACAATGAACAATTGTAAAACATAATAAACACACAACAACACAGTCAAAATAATGAAGGAGTTCACCAAACCCCCTGGCTACGTCTCCTGATCCAAGATTTCAGTGTTAACCTCTATATTATGTCTTTAAGAGTAGAATATTACAAGTGTGAGCTCAAACAGAGTCTCAACACAACAATGACAAAAACAATAGGTATTTACTCGAAATCCTCAAGTTTACAAGAGTACACAACCACTTCCTCTTTCTCTCTGTCTTATGCCTTCTCTTGCTCTCTCTCTATCCCCCTCTATTCTACCATTGAGTGGTTTTTAAGCCTCTTGGCCTTGTCCGCTCACCTTCCTTTTTGGGCTCTCTCCCTCCCGACCTTTCTCCTTTCATCTCCCTTTTCGGCATTGGACACGTTATGTTAAAACAAAATGCTTAAGGCACAAATAAATCCTTTTAAAAATGGAAGGATCGGTGGGTACGGTGAAACCGAAAATTCAGTCTTCCTCCACACAAATCCCCGATATAATGCATATTTGGTCTATATACAATATTATCGGAATACAAAGAAATACATAGAAATCCCAACAACAACACTGATTATCGGAACTCAAAATTTATGAACTTAAATTTATTATTCCTTTGGGTTTATAGTATCAGTCATGGTAAACCATGGTCAATTATGTTCAACCATGGCCAATTATTCGTTAATGATGGTTGAACATGGTCATACATGGTCAACAATGTTTAACAAAATCAATCATGGTCAACCATGGTCCAACGTCACATTGTGACAAGGACTATCTCGATATGAAAATCAACCATCATCAACCATGATTCAACGTGTAAAAATTCCTATAGATTCACAAGCTCATGCAATTTATTAAAGCACAGGACAAGAATCTACTTATACTTTCAACCAACGGAAGCCAATAGATCGATGAAAACAATAATAGCAAGAGGAGGAAAAACCAATGGCATATGACACAATAAGTATCTAGGGAAGGCCACAACTCAATACCCCACTATCTATATTTCATTAAATCAGAAATCCGTGATGACAATACAATGCTTGTTCTCTCAAGAAAAATCCTAACACTCAGTAAAATTAATCTCCAACTCACAAGCAATGTCTTGGCCAATACTTAGCCAATTATCCAGCTCTCTAAGTCTCTATTTCCTTGCACAATGCCTATGGATGATTAGCCCATATTAAAGGGAAACCAATGCATCAAAAATTGCACAATCCCTTTTAGGTTCAGTTCCTAATTACATGCACCATTTGTACAACTCAGAAAACTATACAACAAATAATACAATGTCCCTGCACTCTAGTCTCAACTAGGTCATTTTCAGAATCAACATGCATGATTTTCTGATGAGGGAATCTTCAATTAACTGGAGTAGCACTAGTTAATGCATTAGTGCACCAACTGACTCTTAACTCACTATTAGTTCCTCAAACAGTTTAGAACTAATTTAACTAGACTTAACTCAATAAATCGAGTTAACTAATTACAACTCATACTTAACTCATCATGGACCCCTATAATATGGCAAGAACATATACATGATGTTAGAAAGACTTCCGACTTGAACTTCTTAAGTTAAATAAGTCAACCCACTCTAGTTAACTATTACAAGTCACTATGAGAATAAAATTCGATTTTAATTCACAATTTAATTCAAGGACAAATTAAAAAGGAAATTCTGGATTATATTTTGATCAGTTCTCGTTGCTATTTTCAACACAACATCTCATTGTGACAAATATTCTCTTTATATGAAATTCAATCATAGTCAAATATGGTCTAACATGGTCCAATGTCACTTTCTGACAAGGGTTGTTTCAATATTAAAATCATCCACAATTAACCATGGTTGACAATGTTTTTTAAAGGCATTTTAATATTTATGTTAGGGTTTATATACCTTAGGTTTCTAATATTAGTTCCTTTGGTTTAATATTATTCCTTTGTGTTCATAATCCCTTAGTTTAGTATTAACCCCTTGGGTTTATTATTCCCTTTGGTTTATAATATAAGTCCCTTGGGTATATTAATTTAAAGGTGGATCCATGGTCAAGCATGGTATTTATCTTAGGGTTTATAAGATTAATACCTTTGCTTAAATATTATGTCCTTAGGTTTATAATCCCTTGGCCATTTAGTATTAATCCCTTGGGTTTATAATATCAATATGTTGGATTTATTAATCTAAGTTTTTATATTCCTAGGGAGTATTATATTATTCCTAGGGTTTATTATATAAATCCTTGGGTTTAATATAAATCCCTTAGGTTTATAATCGCTATCAACCATGGTCCAAGATCACATAGTGAGAAATATTTTCTAAATATGAAAATTAACTATGGTCCAATGTCGCATTCTGACAAATATTATCTCAATATGAAAATTAACCATGCTCAACCATGCTTATTTTACGTTGCATTATGAAAAATATTGTCTCCATATGAAAATAACTCATGCCAACTATGGCTCAATGTCACATTGTGATAAAGATTGTATATATATCAAAATAAACCAATATCAACCATGGTAAACCATGTTCCATCATCGCAGTGTGACAAAGATTGTCTTAATTTGAAAATAAACCATGGTAAAACATGATAAACCATATTTTTTTTAGGGTTTATAGTATTTATTTTAGGATTTATATAGCTAGTGTTTATAATATTATTCCCTTGGGTTTTTAGGGATTATGGTTTTATTATTCCCTTGGGTTTATAATATCAATAACTTGGCTTTATTAATCTAAGGGCTCATATTCCTAGGGTGTATTATTATTCATAGGATTTATAATTTAAATCCTTGGGTTTAATATAAATTTCTTAGGTTTATAATCATGGTCAACCATGGTCCAACATCACATAGTGACAAATATTTTCTCAATATGAAAATCAACCATGGTCTAATATCGCATTATGACAAAGATTGTATTGATATGAAAATCAATCATTCCCATCCATGGTAAACCATGCTTCAATGTCGTATTGTGACAAAGATGATCTCAATATGAAAATGAACCATGGTCAACCATGTTTATTTTAGAGTTTATAATATTTATCATAGAGCTTATATACCTTGAGTTTATAATATTAATCCCTTGGGTTTAATATTTTTCCTTTTTCTTTATAATACCTAGGGGTTTTAGAATTAATCCCTTGGGTCTATTATTCATCTTAGTTTATAATATCAATTTCTTGGGTTTATTAATCTAAGGGTTCATATTCCCAAAGTATCATATTATTCATAGGGTTTATAATATTAATCCTATGGTTTAATATAAACCCCTTCGGTCTATAATCATAGTCAACGATGGTAGACCATGGTCCAAAGTCACATTGTGATAAATATTATCTCAATATAAAAATCAACCATGGTCAGTGATGTTCCAATGTTACATTGTGATAAAAATTGTCTCAATATGAAAATCAACCTTGGTAAACCATGGTCAACCATGTTTGTTCTAGGGTTTATAATATTTATCTAACAAAATATATATCTTGGGTTTATAATATTCACCCCTTCAGTTTAATATTATTCCCTTGGGTTTAAAATCCAGTGGGTTTTTAATAGTCATACATTTAGTTTACTATTCTGTTTGGTTTATAATATCAATCCATTGGTTTTATTAATCTAAGTGTTCTTATTCAAATTGTCAACCATGGTCAACCATGGTACAATGTCACATTTTGACAAAGATGAGTTCAATATGCAAATAACCCACTGTCATCCATGGTCAATGACGGTCCAATGCCACATTGTCGCAAAGATTGTCTCAATATGGAATTAAAACATGGTTAAACATGGTCAACCATGCTCAACCATGGTCCAACATTGCATTGTGATAAAGATTGTCTCAATATAAAAATCAACTACTCAACCATTGTGAACCATGGTCCAATGTCACATTCTGACAAAAGTTGTCTCAATATTAAAATCAACCATGGTCATCCATGGTCCAATTTCACATTATGACAAATATTATCTCAAAACAAAAATGACCTACAGTAAACCATGGTCAGCTATGTTTATTTTAGGGTTTATAATATAAATCCATTGGGTGTTTAGTATTAATCCCTTGGGTTTATTACTTCATTGGGTTAATAATATGAATATGTTAGGTATGTTAATCAAAGGGTTCATATTCCTATGGTGTAATATTATTCATATGGTTTATAATATTAATCCTTAGGTTTAATATAAACCCCTTAGACTTATAATCATGTTGAACCATGGTAAGCCATGGCCCAACATCACATTGTGACAAAGATTTTCTCAATATGAAAATAAACGATGGTCCAATGTCGCATTGTGACAAATATTCTCTTGATATGAAAATCAATTATGCTCAACCATGGTCCAACGTTGCATAGTGACAAATATTGTCTAAATATGGAAATGAACCATTTTTATTTAATGATTTATAATATTTATCTTATGGTTTATACACTTTCATTTATAATATTAATCCCTTGGGTTTATAATTATGGTTAATCATGGTCTAACTTCGCATTGTGGCAAATATTGTGTCAATATGAAGATAAACCATGGTAAACCATGTTTATTTTAGGGTTTATAATATTTATCTTAGTGTTTATATACCTAGTGTTTATAATATTAATTCCTTGGTTTTAATATTCCCTTGGGTTTATAATCATGGTCAACCATGGTCAAACATCACATCGTGACAAATATTTTCTCAATATGAAAATAAACCATGGGTTAATATTGCATTGTGACAAACAATGTTTCAATGTGAAAAACAATCATGCTCAACCATGGTCAACCATGCTCCAACACCATATTGTGACAAAGATTGTATCGATATGAAAAAGAACCATGGTCAACCACGATCAACCATGTTTATTTTAGGGTTTATAATCACGGCCAACGATGGTTAAACAAGGTCCAACAAAACGTTGTGACAAATTTTCTCAATATGAAAATTGATCATGGTACAACATCACATTGAGACAAAGATTGTCTCCATATGAAAACCAATCAGAGTCAATCATGGTCAAACGTCACATTATGACAAAGATTGTCTCTATATGAAAATCAACCATGGTAAACCATGGACAACCATGATTATTTTAGGGTTTATAATATTTATCTTAGGGTTTATAATATTAATCCTTTGTGTTTAATATTATACCCTTGGGTTTTTAGTATTAATCCCATTGATTTACTATTCTCTTGGGTTTACAATTTCAATCACTTGAGTTTATTAATCTAAGGGTTCATATTCCCGACATATAATATTATTCAAACGATTTATAATATTAATGCTAGAGTTTAATATAAATACCTTGGGTTTATAATCATGCTCAGTGATTGTGAGCCATGGCCCAATGCCACTTTGTGACAAAGATTGTGTCAATTTGAAAATCAACCATTGTCAGCAATGGACAACCATGGTCATCCATGGTCGAACATCACATTGTGACAAATATTGTCTCAAAATGACTTTTAACCATGGTAAGCCATGGTCAACCATGTTTATTTTAGGGTTTATATACCAAAGGTTTATAATATTAATACCATTATTATTAATTACTATTATTAATAAATTATTATAATAGTTTTTTACTAACAATATTATTAGTAACATTATTATTTTAAATTATAAAAAAACAATATTTATACTTTTAATAAATAACAAAAATATTTAAATAAAAGTAAAAGTAAAGTAAATAATTAGTTTTAAATAAAAGTAAAAAAAATTAATTAATTATCGAGAATCTTGCATATTTGGATTATTAACCACAATGGCCATTTTTGCGTTAAGATTTTGAGTTTATAACAAAATTCATTGTACAAATTCATAGAGAAGAGAAAGGTTGAAGGTTAATAAATATGGAATGGACTATGAGAAATGAAAAAGAGATGATTAGCTAACCCACTAATTAATTAGAGGAGAGATTATTATGAAAAGAAATATTTGAAAAATTAATTATTATAGGGGATTTCATATTAATAATTAGGATTAACATTAATAATAATTTGTATTAAGGAAAATTGCAGTTAATAATCTTATATTATTATCATTAATCATAATAATGATAATAATAATATTATTAATATTATTGTTATATTAGAAATGTTTATAAATATTGATAATAATGTTTTTATTGATTAGGGTTTAGAAAGTTAGGTTTTCATTATTAAAAATGTGTGATGTTTTATGTTATCATTGTTATTAAAATTTATTATTAATCTAAGAATAGAGTTAATAGTCATTGTTAATGAACTATAACATTTAACATTATAATAGGATATTAGAATTATGTTATTGTTTTGATTATTAGTTAGGATGTTAGGTAGGGAAGATGAAAGGGATATGGAGTCAAAATATTTTTGATGGGAAGAATGTGAGGGAAGGAGGAAGAGGATTAATAGGGAAAAAAGGGAGAGTGGAGAAGGGAACTAGTTTAGTCATGGTTATGAGCTATAAGGCCTTGAGAGAGTAAGGGTATCCAAATCTTGCTTACCTCCAAACCACCATGTCTATTAAGATTGTGAGGATGCTTAACAATTTCAAGGGTTTCACAGATCTTCCATTTGTACTAATGCTTTTCATTAGAAATTATCTTGGTGTCTTCAAGGCACATATGGTGACATGTCTTTGATGAGTTATCAACAAGTGTTGAAGACCGAGTTCTACCATTCTTATTGTCAGTACCATGTTCTTTGAGTCTTATCTTGAAGGATCTTCATGTTTCTACAATGTAACATTCCCCACATGAACACATGACTTTATAAAACCATTTTGTTGTAGGCAATCTAGACATTCTTTAAGCAATCTCATCTTTTGTCTTATCGTTGACAAGGGTTTAAAACAAGTCTCAATATTTTTCTTTCTGAGAACCTTGGCTATTTTAGCATTGACTCCTTAAATGTATGTTATATAAGTCTTATTGTAAGAAGCTTGAGAGATTTCTGTCGGAGTTCTTACTCCCTTTCTAGTTCTGGTTCTTTTGATGGTATTAATGATATCTTTATTCCTATACCCAATGTTCACAAAGACCTTTATTAAATACTCAATTTCTTCAGCAAGATGATTAGTGTCCGATATTCTTAAATCTCTTGTGAAGAGTGTTTTGAGCACACCCATATTTTGCATTGGGTGATGGTGTGACTCAGAATGAAGGTAGTTATGAGTGTCTGCTTTATTTATGAATATCTTATGCCCAAGTGATCCATTATCATTCTTAAGAAGGAGAATGTCCAAGAATGGGATGCCTCTATTTTCTTCAACTTCCATTGTGAATTGAATGTCTTTAGATAAATTGTTAAGGTAGTCTAGCAAGTTAATTAAATCCTTGTCCCCATGAGGCCAATTTACTCTCGTGTCGTCAATGAACCTAATCCAAAATTTCGGTTTCAACAAGAAGTAATCAAGGGAATTCTTCTCAAATTTACCTATAGAGACATTGGCTACTATAGATGACAATGAGGACCTCATTATTATTTAAATATTACTATAATATAATTATCTATGATAGATACAAATGAAACCTTCTACCTATATCAAACACATTAATATTTTTAATGTAGTTGTCCTAATATTATATAAATATCCACACATCATTTAAAATATTTAACAAGAAAATGTGAGATAATGAATTTAATGCAAAAAGAAAAAAAAAAAATTGTTTGTTTAAATGACATCATCGTTAAAAGAAAAAAGGTTCATAATTTTATCAAAAGTTCATAATTTGATCAAAGATACTATATACATGCTTATGAAATACGTCTCCTTTTCCCTCACGTATAAAGGCTCCTGTGGAGCTGCTAAGGTACCAACATCTCAGCCCTCATACAAAGCTTCCAATTTCAAGAATACACTATTACAAATTATAACAGCCTTAAACCATTAATATGGAACAATTTCCTAAAATTCGGAATGTGGACATGGTCGGAATATCGTTCGTTTATTGGTGATTCAATTTCAGTTATTGGATTATGAATTTCTAATATTTTTGCAATGTTAAGATATACGAGAGTTTATATTTTGAAGAGTTTATTATAAATATTATAGGTATTTTTAATATTTAAAGCAAAAATAATATTGTTTTAAAGATGAATTATATGGGATAGTTCAAAAGGTATTAGTAGAAATTTCTTTTATATAATTTTTATCGGAAAATTATGTTTTTAAAACATTATAAATACTGAAAAAAAGTGTTCTTAAAACATTATAAATAACAAAAATACGAAGGAAGAATATTTTTGTTTTATTAATTTTTTCTTATGAATATAGATTTGTGATTAATTGTATTATTTTTTTTTTGTAAGCTGCGGTGATTCTATTATTTACAACCAACATACAAGTACAAAACTTAGGGGCCTCAGTCTGCCCCGAAGGGAAAACAGCGCTGAGGCTCCTATACTTCCAACAAACAAAAACGTTATCAAACTGGACTTCAGGGAACTAAAAAGAGAAGACTGCCCACCACGCAGGGCGGCGAGAACCACAAGACTGAAAGGGCAGCCGGAAAGGATAGAAATCCACCTCGGCTCCCAAGAGAAGAAGAGACTAAAGTAGAGCTGAACCAACAGAACTAGAAGAAGGGAGTCCGAACCAAGCCAACTGAAGTACCCACCGAATGTGGAATCACTTGGTCGACTTTTTTTCCCTTTCTTCTTGCCGACTTTGACCCAGCCATTTGGACCTTGTTGATCGCGAACAATTTGAAGACTGTTTTGGACTGGAGGCGAAAGCTCCTTATCTGAATCCGAAGGAGAAGACTCATGAGTTCGTTTCTGAGCGATGGGAGGGACTATTGCTTCCTCATGACGCACAGAGGGAGAAACTTGTTCTGTCATTTCTTCAACGACTTCCACTTCTTCATCCACGTCCTCTTCATCTGAGCTGGAAAACACGTCCATTGGGGGAGGATCATGAGGTTTCCAACTTTTATCTTTTGGCTTGGATTTGGCTTTCTTTTTTTGGAATGGCATTGAAGGGCACGAACTTTGAAGGTGCCCTGTGAGATGACAATATCGGCACCGAAATGCTGTATTCTCGTAATCCAGAGGTTGAGACCAGTGGAAATCACCTATTTTGAGAATGATCTAATCAGGAAGTCCCTTGCTGATGTCTATTTCTGCGCAGATTCTGGCGTAGGTATAAATTCCTTTTTGCCCTCTTGAGGGATCTGTGTCAAGGAAACGACCTAAGGAATTGCCGATGGCTTCAAAGTGATTAATTGTATTATTAAAATATTTGTTTTTCTCTTTTTTAGAGCATTCCAATCTTAAATTTCGAATATTTAGAATTTTATCGTCACAATTGTTGTATCATCATTCGTCAACCATTCAACTTTATTTTGTCAAAACATGTTAACAAAGATGTTATTACTATTTGTTCAACTTTATATTGCTGCACTAGTGATTAAAATATGTTAACAAAGACGCTATTACTATCTGTTTACATGGCAAGAAAGACATATCTAATGTATAACTTTATATATGAATTAAGTTTTTGATATTGAAAAAAATTATATAATAACTAATTTTATATTTGATCTCTTTCGGTATTGGATAAATATGATTTTAAAATGAAAATATTTGTCTTTCGTAATATGTCATAATAAGTTATACAGCGCTCCTATAAATTTTTTTTTATTAAAATTAATTTTAATTTATTATATATCACATGAGTCTTTTTTTTCTTTCTAAAAATAGAGTGATTGTGAGGCGCCATGTGGAAAGGTGTATAGAAATGGTCTAACATAATATTCAGGGGGGTGGACATCCAACAAAACCCCCATATTAATAATCATCACATATGTGCACGAAGGCATATATGTTATTATATTACATTATTATAGAGTAAATGGTGCAAATCACAAGAATTTATACAACAGATATGATGGAGGTGATTGTATTTATGAAGTAGCTGGTTGGCCCTTTCTCCTTCCTTCCTCTTATGAAGAAAACTCACGATGCAAAAAGTCATTTGGTAAACCTAATCATAGTGGAAATTGTCTTTAGCCAATTTTTTTTCGAGGTACAAAGTTGTGCGGAGTTATGAATTCTGACCATTCATGGTTCTTAGCTTTCAAATTACAATTTCATTTCAATATTTGGCCTTTATGGATTTTAATGTTTTTTTGGTTCCATTTAGAGTTTGTTTTGATGAGCTATTTCTTAAGTTTTTGGGTGTTTTTTCATGTGCATCTCATCTTAGGGGAGGTTTTTCTATAATTGAGTTATTCTTGATTTTAGTCTTTTTTCTTTGTCTTTTAGTCCATGGAAATCAAGTTTCTCACTTGTTTTGGAATTTTTGGCTTTTTTTGTCTCTTTTATCACGACTTTTCCTCAAGTCATACTTCTCCTTTGCGTATATAAACCCTTTTCTTACTCCCTTCCTCAACAAGGCTACCATTTTCCATAGCTCCCACTTCTTTGATGTTCATTACCTAGCCCTAGCCAAATTCTCAGTTAGTATTTTGGTATGTAGTATTAATGCCTCATTAGAACTATTATAATTGAAAATGGGTAGTGCATTACAAGGAACATGGTAGTTCTTTCGATCAATAAAAGAAGGAGTTGTATGTGAGGCTCTATTTTTGTCATACTCAATTCATTCAAGATGAGATGGCTAAAGTGGAAAATGAAATAGTAGAAGAGCGACAATGCTTCACATATCGGAAGTTGTCGAGGGACATATTTGATTGGGTCCTAGTCATAGGGAAAACTAGAGGTCAATACAATCAGTATATGTACTGTTGGTATCTATTTTAATTTGAAATTTTTATTGGGTCAAACACTACTAGACCAATTTGAACCGACTGAGGAATCGACCTAATAATGGATGAGATTCATCTCTCCATGAAAGGATTAGATATATACTTGAAATGATTCATTGAACATGTTAAATTTTTTTCCATACAAACTAATAATTCTAAGGGAAATAGAGCCCAGGTGAAGTGAGATTAAACATGCTAACTACCACCTAAAATATAGCCCTTTGACTATATATATATATATATGAAAATTGAACTACTATCCATTAGTTAGGTCATCATTTGCAAAAAGGTTAGTTATTATAATAGAAATATTGTAATATTGTGGAAAATTTTGAATTGATTAAAGATGTTGGATATTAACAAAGCAGGAAATATTCAAATCTCTAAAAATCAGAGTGACACATCCAGATTTGATTGGAAATGAATTGAAAACGATGTATTCCTTTCTCTAAATCTAGGATTACTCATCATGATTTCCAACATGTTCAATTTTTTCAATACATATAAGGAAAATAGAACCAAAAGGAAGGGGAGTAAACATCCTAACTACCACTTGAGCTATAGTCCTTTAACTATATATATATATATATATATATATATATATATATATATATATATATATATATATATAAGAGAAAACTTTTCAATTATAATGAATATAAATAAAATTAACAGATGACTTAACTCGTTTATTAATAATTGTTTACTTTAATGATAAGCCTATCATAATTAAAAGTGTATGTTCTATATGTGTATCTATATATGAAAATTGGACTAATATCAATTAACTATCTCACTATATGCACACCGGTTGGTTATTATTATAGAAATGTTGTAAGATTGTGGAATTTGTTTTGAAGAAATTAAATATATTGGAGATTCATGCAGAAAATACTATTCCCAACTCCATAAATGAGAGTCAAACATCAAGATTTGATCTAAGTAGAGAGTGGAGGAGGAGGAAAGCTCACATGGAAATTAAGTTTCTAGTAAGAGCAACTTAAGAGTAATGGCTGAGTCATAAACATATGGTTGGTAATCACGGTATGACACAAAATGAAATACTTAATATGTTTTTTAAAATTGGTTTATATCTCATGATTTACTAGCACAACCACGTTAGTAAATGTCATTGATATACGTGGAAGGCGTATACAAATCACATGCACAACTACATTAGTAAATGTCATTGATATACACCAAAGAATTAGAATTATGATTATTATTATGATATAATATTACTGCTATTATTAATAAATATTATTATTTTTATTATTAAATAAATTTAATGGAATTATTAATTCATTCATTCATTATTAATAAAAAATTCATTCATAGTTAATTAATAAATAATAATAATAATAACTGAGTAATTATTATTATTATTAATTATTAATAATGTTTTATAAATATAAATATTGTTAATTAAATAAATATTTATGTTTTATTAATATAAACATTGTTAATTACATAAATATTTATTAATATAAGAATTGTTATTTAAATATTGTTAATTACTTAAATAAATATTAATATAAATATTGTTAATTAATTAAATAATTCATTTTTATTTTATTCATTATTAGTTAATTCGTTAAATAAACCCTAAGGTAAATATTATAAACGCTAAAATAAATATGGTTGACCATGGTTGATTTCCATATTAAGACAATCCTTGTTTCAATGTGATGTTGGACCATGGTTGACCATTCTTGATCATGATTGATTTTCATATTGAGACAATCTTTGTCACAATGAGACATTGGACCATGGCTCACCATGGTTGATTTTCATATTGACACAATCGTTGTCCCAATGTGACATTCGACCATGGTTGACCATGGTTCGCTATGATTTCCCATGGTTGACCATGATTGATATTGTAAACCCAAGGGAATAATAAACACAAGGCTTTGATATTATGAACCCAAGGGAATAATAAACCCAAGGATTGATATTATAAATGCAAGGGATTGATATTATAAACTCAAGGGAATAATAAACTCAAGGGATTAATACTAAAATCCCAAGGGAAAAATATTAAACCAAAGGGACTAATATTATAAACCCAAGGTATATAAACCTTAAGATAAATATTGTGAACACTAAAATAAACATGGTTGACCATGGCTGACCATGATTGATTCATATTGAGACAATCCTTATCACAATTCAACGTTGGACCATGGTTGACCATGTTTAACTATGGTTGATTTTCATATGAACACAAGCTTTACGTTCGACCATCGTTAACCATGATTGACCATGGATGACCATGCTTGATTTTATAAAACATGGATGACCATGGTTGAGCATGGTTGACGATGATTATCATATTGCGACAATCTTTGCCATAATGTGACATTGTACCATGGTTGAGACAATGATTGATTTTCTTATTGAGACAATCTTTGTCACAATGCGCTATTGGACCATGGTTGATCATGATTAACCATGGTTGACCACGTTTGATTTTATAAAACATGGTTAACCATGGTTCAATAATATTAAACCCAAGGGAGTAATATTATAAACCAAGGTATATAGGCCCTAAGATAAGTATTATAAAAACTAAAATAAACATTGTTTACCATGGTTGATTTTCACATTGAGACAATCCTTGTCACAATGTGACATTAGACAATGGTTGACCATGACTTATTTTCAAACCGAGAGAATCTTTGTCACAATGCAACATTGGACCAAGGTTGACCATGCCCGATTATCTTATTAAGATAACATTTATCAAAGTGCGATGTTGGATTATGGTAGATCATGATTGAATTTAAATTTTTTTTACCATGATCGATATTATAAACCCAAGGGAATATTAAACCCCAGAGATTAATAATAAAACCGAAGGAATTATAAACCTAAGGGAATAATATTAAACCCTAGGAATATGAACCGTTATATTAGAAAACCCAAGGGATTGATATGATAAAACCAAGGGAATAATAAACCCAAGGGATAAAAATTATAAACCCAAGGTATATAAAACCTAAGATAAATGAGATAAACATGGTTGACCATGGTTAATTTCCATATTGAGACAATAATTGTCACAATGCAATGTTGGACCATGGTTGACCATGATGGATTTTCATATAGACACAATCTTTGTCACAAAGTGATGTTGGACCATGGCTGACCATGGTTTATTTTCATATTGAGGCAATGATTGTCATGTCATTCGACCATGGTTGACCATGGCTGGCTATGATTGACAATGGTTGACCATGATCGATATTATAAAATCGAAGGAATAATAAACATAAGGGATTGATATTATAATCCCAAGGGAATAATAAACCCAAGGGATTGATACTAAAACTCCAAGGGATTATGAACCCAAGGGAATAATATTAAACCAACTAATATTATAAACCCAAAGTATGTAAACCCTAAGATAAATATTATAAACACTATAACAAACATAGTTGACCATGGTTGATTTTCATATTGAGACAATCTGTGTCACAATGCCACATTGGATCACAGTTGACCATGCTCAACCATGGTTGATTTTCATATCAAGGCAATATTTGTCACAATGCAATGTTCAACCATGGTTAACCATGGTTGACCATGGATGACCATGTTTGATTTTATAAAACATGGTTGAACATGGTTGACCAAGGATGACGGTCGTTGACCATGGTTGACCATGATTAATCATGATTATCATATTGAGACAATATTTGTCACAATGCGACATTTGAGCATGGTTGACCACGACTGATATTATAAACCAAAGGAATAAAAATTATAAACCCAAGGTATACACAAAGTGATAAATATTATAAACCCTAAAATAAACATGGTTGACCATGGTTGGTTTCCATATTGAAACAATCCTTGTCACAGTGTGACTTTTGACCACTTTTGACAATGCTTAACCATGATTGGTTTTCATATCAAGACAATATTTCGCATAATGTGATGTTTGATGATGGTTGACCATGATTGACCATGACTGATCATGATTTTCCATGGTTGACCATCATAGTTGATCATGATGAAAGACATTTTAATCAAGGTTGATCATGGTTGATGAAATTTAACCATGGTTGACCATCGTTGACCATGGTTGATCATGGTTGACCATGGTTGATTTTCATATCGGGACAATCCTTATCACAACGTGACGTTCAACCATGGTCGACCATGTTTGATTTTATAAAACATGGTTGACCATGGTTGACCATCATAGTTGATCATGATGAAAGAGATTTTAATGAAATTTGATCATGGTTTATGAATTTCAACCATGGTTAACAATGGTTGGTCATTGTTGACCATGGTTGATTGTCGTTGACCTTAAAAACATTGAACCTGGTTGGCCATATTCAAGCATGATTAACCATCATTGATCATGGCTCGACCATGGTTGATGATATTGGAGCATGCTTGACCCTGGAAGATCATTGTTGAACATGGTTAATCAAGGTAGACGATGGTTGACATTGATTGACCATGATTGAACATGGTTGAGCATGTTTGACTAGATTTGACTATGATTAACTATATTGGATTTTATTAATTTATTAATTAATAATTGAATTAAGGCTATTTATTTATAATAATTCATAAAAATATTAATCACAATGTTAATATATTAATTAATATTAATATAATAATCTAAATATAGGTAAACTAATTTCAATGTTATCCGATATTTTTTATTACAAATTATTTATAAAAAATATAAAAAAATAAGTGATAGTATTTTTTTTAAAATTATTAATATTATAATTAATAAAATATTTTTATTTATTTGTAATATTATTAATTATTTATGACAAAATTTTTCGGTAAACATCACATAAGATACAATATTTCATTTGGAACCAACTATTGTGGTTCATCTTCATTTCAAGATGCGGAACTAGATCTAGGCGACGAAATAAATAAATGAAGAGAAAATCTATCTAGGTGTTAGAATATAACAACTAACCAACGAGTGTGGTTTATCTTCAGGACAAGATGAGGAACTAGATCTAGGCAATGAAATAAATATATGAATAGAGAAGCTAACTAGCCATTAGAATATAACAACTAGTGGTAAGATAAAAATTTATTATAATAATATTTTAACAATATTATCTATAATATTAATATTTAACATAATACTTATTTTGATTAATAATATTACCTTTGATAGTTTCTTTTTTGGTTGCATAATTTTATTAACAAAATCAATTTGATTAATAATATTAAAAATTAGATTTTATTTTAATAATATTATTTATAACATTAAAATTTCAATTTTAATAGTAATTGTACTTATAATAAATTTAGTTTGGTTCTCTTTCCTTTTTTTGGTAAAATCATAATATTAAAAATTATTAATAATGGGTATTAAGTCAAACTAACAATTATATTCTAATGACTAGTTGTTTCTCTCTTCATTTATTTATTTCGTTGCCTAGATATGGTTCCTCATCTTGTCCTAAAATTGACCCACACTGATTGATTCGAAACGCAACGAAATTGTCTCCTATATAATTTTACTAAAATATGTTGTCATAAATATTATGGATCACGGAAGTCTAAATTCAAAAATTATTAATTATTGTTTTTTAATTTTTATAATATTAATGTTCATTATTATTTAATGATTTTTATTGTTTATTAATTTTTAATGATATTATTGTTTAATAATATTTATTAATATTTCAATTTAGTAATTTTAGCTACATTATCATTATTATTATAGTTATATACTAATTTTTTATGTTATTGTGAAATTTTAATGGTAAATATATCAAAAAAAATATGTGTTTTTTATTTTAAGAAAGAAATATATATATATATATATATGATGATGATGATGATGATGATGATGGCTAATGTTTGCTGAGACGAAACATTGGTTTATCAGACCTAAAAAAACAAATTATTTATTTTGATTTAAGATTTTATTCCTATGCTCAAAAGGCTTCAAGAGAAGCCTCCTCATCTCACTATAATTTTGACATTGTAAAAGGCTAGGAATGTCAGTATTGTAACAAAGATTGTAAAACTGAGATCTAATGTGGTTGTACGTGGGGCACTGGGGCACTCTAAAAGGAAGTGGTTTTCATCCTCGATGTTTCTATTCTCACATATATGGTAGATTCTTTCCATCCATGGTGTTTTAGGAACTACCCAATGACATGTTTCACTATGGAGCTCATGAGAATTCATTCTAATCTTTGCTATATTAATTTTCTTCTTTGAGCTAGTTAAAATAGAGAGATACTTTTGATCTTCTAGGGTGAGGTTGATGACCTTCTTATAATAACTTAATTTTCTTTTAGCCGCTAAATCTTTCTCACATTACATTTTTTATTTGAACTTAGAAGTAACAATATCTTTAATGTTATTTATATTTTGCAATGCATCATTCTCGTTGATCTCCCAATAGTTTTTTTTTTTTTTTAACAATAACGGGTATCCTTTATTTAAAATCGGGGTGAGCCAAGACTAATTCAACTTTATTACATTGCTTCCATTCCTAATTCCCGCCTTGGAAGATTCTGCGGGCCTGAGAAATGCCTGAACCTCTCAGAGCTCTGCTCATTTCCGACAGAGAGGATAGCTTTGCTGTATTTTTGCTGGAAGGCGATGAGGACAGAGACGGTGGATTGCTGACTTCGTATCAGTCTCTGGCCAATGATTTCCAGTGAGGAACCCTGCAGCTTGGGGCGATGTCGCTGGCAAGAAGGAGTCCGATTTGCAGTCCTCCATCCGGCTCCTTTCGGATTACAGAGGCGTCCTCATTGCGGATGTCGATTGAGACCATTTGGATGTCGAGGAGAGACACTTGAGCCGCCTTCAAAGTCTATGAACTAGGCTCCTCTGCTCAGATCTTGAAATTGCAGGCCTCCCTTTTTTCTTGGCTGCGCCTTCCCTGTGCATTGAGATTGAAATAAAATCGATTGAGACCATTTGGATGTCGAGGAGAGACACTTGCGCCGCCTTCCAAATCAATGAACTAGGCTCCTCTGTTCAGATCTTGAACTTACAGGCCTCCCTTTTTTCCTGGCTGCGCCTTCCCTGTGCATTGAGATTGAAATAAAATTTCCCCAAGAGTAACTGTGCCCATTTTGGAGTGGTCAGTTCAGATAATGTGCCAGAGGTATCAAACATATTCTTCTCGAGCCTGTGCAGAGTGCTTACTCCAGTCTTCCTGCTTTTTGGATTGATCTACCCTTGTGCTAAGGTATGCTGCTTGAGATAACACTATTGCCATTGTAGTTGAGAATTCCCGGAACTAACAGGCAACCTTTGTTTGCCATTTCATCTGCCTCCTTATTCAAGCTTCTGAGGATGTGGAATATTTTACAGGAGGTAAAATCTTGCAGGATTATCTTTAGTCTGTTTAGGGACTTATTGAGGATTGCATTGTTGAACTGATCTTCTGAGTTGATCTTCCTGATGAGGATTTCAGAGTCTCCGAATACTTGGCATTCTTTGATGCCTTCGTCCCTGACTATTTGACAGGCTTTTGTGAGGGCAAGAAGCTCTGCTTGATTGTTTGTGGTGATGCCGAGCCCCCAGCAGAAATGGGCCTTCCTTAGATTGTCAGCGAAGTAAATGACTCCTCCAGCACCCGCAGCCCCCGGATTTCCTTTGGAGGCACCGTCAAAGAAGATTGAAGTTGTATTTTGGGTCTTCCACCAGATTTGAAAGGCTTCTTCAGATTCTCTGATTTTCCAAGGAGGAGGGGGGAGGGGAGGGGGGAGGGGACGAACTTTGCTAGAGGGATAGGGGCTGTGGAGGTTCAGCCATGCCTTTTCAGAGGGAAGAAGGGAGGATTCAGAGATTTGAGAATGCTGGAGGACAGATTCAAGAAGAAGGCCTTTAGCTATTGAGGCGGTTTTTGCAGGAGAGCGAGAGGAGTTGTTGAAAATTAAGTCATTCCGGGCAAGCCAAATTTCCCAACAAACAAATTTGGGAATGGAAAGCCATATATGGATCCACAGGGATTTCTTTGGGATGGGTTGAGGGTAGTATTGGAGCCATCCGGAAAAAAGGTCTGCTATGGAGCTGTGCTGGGGCGGGGAGACAGGCAGTCCAAGTAGAGTTAGTGCCCATACTTCTTTAGCAAAAATGCAGTCAGTAAACAGATGGGGAGCTGTTTCTCCTGAGTTTTTGCACATTGCACATCTATGAGGCCCAACAAAGTTACGCTTTGACAAATTGTCCCCTGTGAGCTGTTTATTTTGCATGAGGATCCAAAAAAAGAAATTAACTTTGGGAAGTCCTTTAGCGTTCCATACCTGTTTCCAGAACGCTGGTGTTCTCATGCTGTCTTTTTTGATCTGAAGGGCAGAGTAGCCCAAAGATGGCGTGTAAAACCCGGTTTCACCCCATCCCCATCTGTCTGCGATGTTTCGGTGTACAGGCGCTGCATTTAGGAGCAGAGATTTGAGGATTTCGGTTTGCTGTTGGAGCTGCTCTGGCACAGGAGGGATTGCCCAATCCACCCAATTCCCTCTGCTGTCCCACTCAGAAATGTCGTTCAGCTTTCTTATTCCTGCATCTTGTAGCCAGTTCCTGATGTCCCGGATTTCTGTGTGGGAGCTGAGAGGAGGCCTGTTCATTATGCAATCTTTCCAGAGAAGGGTCTTTTCCCCATTACCCGGGATGCGGTATAGATGTTTGCTGAAACTACTCATGCTTTTCCTACAGAGGTTCCAGGTATTTGTGCCTGCTGTTGTGTTGTTTGCTGTCAGATGTCTGAGGGGGATCCCCTGCGCATATTTGGCGATGAATGTTTCGCTGATCTGATGAGTAGGATCTGAATATATTTTCCACAAGAGCTTGCATCCAAGAGACAGATTCGAAAGTGCAGGATCTCTGATCTGAAGCCCGCCTTCCAGAATTGGTCGCTTGACTAATTCCCAGTTTGCCAGATGGATTTTATTTTGATTGCCTCTGCCTCCTTTCCAGAGAAAGTCTCTTAGAAGACAAGAGATCTGCTCCATGATGTGTTTCGGGGCCAGAAGAAAGGAGGCTTGGTAAATGGGAAGAGCAGATAAGACGGATTTGATATGATTTTCCCTCCCTTGGTCAACCAATAGCCTCCCCAGGAGTTAATCAAATCTTTAATTTTGCTAATGACCCCCTGCCACAAAGATCTGTTATTGACTCCAGGTGTGAGGGGAAGGCCTAAATATTTGATGCTGTCCCATTGGGCGAAGCACTCAAATCCTAGGATCTGGGCTATATTATTGAGGTTGGGCTGACTCACATTCCATCCGAAAATCGAGCTTTTCCTGTCATTTACCGCAGCTCCTGATGCTCTACAATAGCTTTTTAAAACAGCATCAAAATTGGCTGCTATTCTAGTGGAGGCCCCTCCTAGAAGAATAGAGTCATCTGCAAAAAGAGCATGATTCATTGGGTTTAGAGCACTTGCGATTCGGATTCCAGGGAGTTCACCTCTGTTCATTTCCGCGGCCAGCTTCCTGCTGAGCGAATCTGCCATAAGAATGTACAAGAAAGGTGAGAGGGGGCAGCCTTGCCTTAATCCGCGGTGAGCATCTCCCAATAGTTTAACTAGGCCCTTCTGTCTTTATACCACCCCTGATTGAGCCTTAGGTGGTTTTGGCTGGAATTTAAAGCTAACTTAGGAAATCTATGATCATTTATGTTATTGAGTTTGTGCTTATACAGCAGAAACCTAATCATAGCTAGGCTCTCAATAGGGGAAAGATCTGCTTCTATAAGGAGAATAGGATAGGGTGTATTACTTTTAATTTTCAGGTTATACGTTTTAAAATGCTTATAGATTTGCTCAATCTTTCTCCATGATTCTCTGGAGATACTGCAACCCAAAAACTCACCGCCATATAGGATAACAGGAGTGACTAAAGTTTCAAAGAGGAACTTCTTTTTATCCCACATTACGAGGTTTGTTGTTTTACAATTCTTTCAAGACCAAAATAAGCTTTCCACCCCACATTAAGAAAAAAAAAATACATATATCTTTTAATAATTTTCACATCGTTACCCGCATTTTAAATTACATTTTCTTATATCAAACATTGATTTTAAAGAAAATATCTTTGTTATTTTATGAATTTTTATAATTTTAATTATTTATAATAATTATATATAATTCTGATTTCTTCCATGAAGATAAATTAGATTTATTTTAATCATAAAAATAAAATCTACTAAAATTTAGTAAATCACAATATTTATATTTATTAACCACCTATTAATCGTGGACATATTAACTTCACAATATTTATGCATATACAATGAATGGCTCCCATTTTTATTGTCAGTATTTTTTAATGCAACCCTTCTATATTCACAGATCGGCGTTAAAATACTTTTTGCTTAGCACCATCTAAATACAAATCATCGGTGATAGATCGGTGGGCTATGTTACAACGACAAGCCGCAATCGACCACAAGGCGCAAAGGCGGGGATTTCGAAACGACGGGACAAAAAATGCGTTTTTCTTTTTCCTAGTCGTAGATAACGTTTCAGACGAAACATATTCGCAGTATATCAAATCTCCACCATTAATCAAAAAATCAACGTGGATTCTCCTCCTGAAATTGAAATAAGATGCCTCTTTCCCATCCAAATGAACTTCTAAGATTTCCATTGAATATCACCTTACAAGTTGTATATTACCTACTAATTCCCGTGATATGGCATAATAAAATCATGGGTGACAGATCCATTATCATTGGTTCAGGCTCCGCCTAACCCCTAAACCAATTCCAAGTCGGTCTTTCAGGTCTCAATGAATCGAATCTCGACTCCGCCCCTCAGAACTGACTTATTAAGCAAGTAGAACTGACATGCAATTCTAGATTGAAATGCAATTCTAGATTGAAGCGCTCTGTCGTAATACCCACCCTTATTTACTTCAGAAAGCACTTTCTTTTTTCTTATACACTTTTCTAAATAAGTATATAATGATTATAGTAATGTAATATCTAACCATGTTTTAACAAAATAATTATACCAATTTTAATATATATCACTATACCATTCTTAAAATTCACATTATAATTGTAGCTATAATTAATTATATAGATATAGATATAATTGTAATTATAATTAATTATATAGATATAATATTTAAATGAAATACTTAATGTAAATACAGTGTAATATTTCCAAAACATGATATAAAAGTGAATATGTAAAATACTAATGTTAAAGTTAACATAATTTGTTTATATAATCTTAATGATTAAATTAATTTATTTATTGAGTAATTAGTATAAGAATCTATTTAATAATATTGATTAGTTTAACTACGTTTTATTAAATTTAGTTTTTAGTTTTGATGATCATTATAATATTCTTGTTGGTATTTAATAACTGATTTAGTTAGGGTATTAGAAGTAAAGTGTTGTAGTGGTTAAAAAGTAAATAGTGAAAGTGTGTATAATATAGACAAGATTTGAAGTAGGCATTTCACGCCTTCTTATTTTTCAATATTGATATAAAAAAATTTGTGTATGGTAGATATTGTAGGTAAATACACAAAAATCTAATAAGACTCATTAATTTAAGAGTCTTAAGCCAAACATTTATAATACAACTATACTAATCTTATTATACTTTATTTACATATTACATCTACGTAGAGCTATTAAAACCAATGATATCTTTAATTGTTGATCAATTTGTTGAATCACATTAAGTGGTTTGGTGATTTTAATTTTATAAAAAAGTGTCTTATAAAAAAAATGAACTCCAATGTTTAAGGAATATTTCATAGTTCTAACTGATCAATTTTCTTTTATTAATCAATTTAGTTACATTTCAACATCATATTTAATAATCATATGAAGATTTGCTAATTCTAATTAATCATATTTCTTTTATTACTCAATTCAATTATAATTCAACATCACATATAATAATTATTTTCTTTATTTTAAACAGAGTAATTATGCATATTTAAAAAATTAATACAAATATGATTTATCCAAAACCACATGATAAATTACACCATTAAACCATAAAAATGACATCACACTATAACTTCTTTTATACATTAAGTTGTTTATATATTCCCAAAGTATTATAATAAATAATAGTCATAAAAGTAAGTGCTATGGTATAAGATAAAATTGTATCAACTGTATTAATAATTCATTTACATTAACTTAACTAATTTCTTGAAATATACATTGTATATGGAAATTTCCTTAAAACAATAGAAATATTTTTATTTTATTTTTATTTGAAACAAAAATCATTATTCATTCAATTATATAAATATATATAGAGAGTTGTAATCTATCCTAGAATAAAAGTTTTATATTTTTCATTTTTTACCATATACAATTTTAAATTTCTCATTTTTTACAATATACAATTTTATATTTCTCATTTTTTACTATATACAAAAATTATAAAGGACTTACATCTAACAATTTGAAAATATTCCTAGTCATATATATGATCGATCGAAGGGTTGAAATCATAGTATTATTAATTACTTTTGAATTTCAAATTTCCCCTGTGGATTAGATTTACAAATTTTCACGATTAGGGAGAAATGAATTCAAAACAAAACTTATAAAACATACACTGAAACGTGGATTGAATTCTGAAACATAGGCTTAGGCTTGTCGATATTATGGAATGTATGGCTATTTAGATTGTTAGAGAACAGTTGTATGTTAGCTACCATAGCTGAATCAATGACAGTGTTCCCGCGAGATATGGGTAGGCTTTCGTGAACTAGCATCCTCAGAAACATGGCTTCATCAGGCTCTCAGTAATTTTTTTTTTTGTTTCCCCATGTTTGTTGGCTCACTAGAAACACGTGATCTTTTCATTGCCTTGCGGTAAAGGATTAAAATGTTAATGCTTGGATGCAATAGAATTCACCATTGAGCTCACTTGAATCTGTTGTTAAATTTGGCTACGCTATTCATGTTAACAACAAAAGCCAGAAAAAAAGACCAGTTAGAGAAAGCCTAGAGCCATTGTATAGGAAGAAGAGTATATTATTATCGTGCTAATTGAGATTCCATGGATATCAAATTTGTTTCATAATCTAGATTGGTGGAACTGCGTAATCCAGATTGGTAGAACGGTTGCTAAATCCTTTTTGCTTAGATTTCTATTTACTTCGATTTCCTTTCAAATTTCCTTTCTTAAAGTTTCATTAGACTTGTGTTTTGCGGATTTAAATTTCCCCAGTTCTAATTATCCCATCATCACTTAGAATATTATATGCCCATAGATCGACCCCCAGTAATGTTCAGCATGAACAACATCAACAAATGTCATGAACAAATATAAGACAAAACAAATCCAACCAGCTTGATTGACAGAAGCATTACAAAATAATAATGGGAGTAGCTCGTGGGCTGCTATATCTTCGTTAGGATTTTGGATTGTGCATTATTAATCTTGATGTTAAGGCAAGAAATGTCTCATTAGAGGAGGAGTTAAACCCTAAGACAAAAAAACTAACCTAAAACGTTTTCCTCAAGGCCAAACGTACATCAAGACAAGATTTCTTGGAATGTAGTAAGATTTTAATACAATAATTACTCTCACCTGCTGTCAACACACATGTTTTACATGACGTTGTTTTGATTTCAATAGGATTCACAGTGTTGTAATCGTTATTTATGCCATTTTTTTTAGTTGGAAAGGGGTTTTACATTCTCGGTTAATATTTTTTATACTCTAGAGATTTCCGATCTTGGTTACAACTATTCTTCCTTTGCAAATAACTTCTCATCTGCCATTTCTAAATATTTTGCTGAATTTATGATATTTGACATTGAACTTTGTATATGTAGCAGTTATACGTCACCAGAGTGTATCATGTTCGGGTATCTGTAAAAACCGATGTCTATAGTTTTGGCATTCTTCTTGTGGAAATTGTCCCAGAAAGAAAGAACACACACTACAATTTATCTCCTGAAATTCAAATATGTTTATGACGGACGAGATACAATTTCCATTCTATTCCTAGTTGAGAACATCTACCATTAAGTTAAGACAATGTTATTTTGTTCATCAATAAAACATTTAGCTAAGTGCACTATCACTGTTTCCACTGATGATGTTGTGGTTGTCTTCACCGTGTATACTTTTTATGAAGGTATGAATGTTATATAAAGCGAATATCAGGGGGATAATTTATCGAGCCACTATTGAAATCTGTGATGAAATTATTAACAATATTATAAGATCTATAAAACCATTAAACTTGGAAACCCTGTAATGAGTAGGACTTTCTCGCCCTTTGTTAGGTCAGGGTCATATTGGCATAAAATAAATCACAGAATATCATGCCTGTGGATAGCTGTAAATGTACATGATTAGTTACCAATAAAGAGCACAATGTTTAACATAAGTATGGTAAAAGTTGAATAATTTAAAGTTGAATAATGCATGAATTATTATGTATGTTGTATGTTGGACTTGAACAATGTTATCAATTTAATGAGAACTTTATCTAGTTTTCTTTTTTTTTGAGGTTGCATCAAATCACAATTTTTGTTTTGATTTTGGAAATTGGTAATGCAACATTACAACTTTCTCATTGCAAGGTTAAAATTTCAACACTTTTTAACTATCACATTAAACACTAAATATCATGATTACAGAAGACATGGAAAATGAGATTGAAATGCAAAATTGATGATGCAAGATCAGTTTTTCTTATTATTCTTCTTCTTAAGAGTTAAAATACGAACATTTTTCAATCATGACATCAAAGACCAAATACCACCACTATAAAAGACCTAAGAAAACATGTTGAAATGAAAAAGCGATGATGTAGTATTAACCCTTTTCTTATGGTTAAAATTCAAACATTTTTTCAAATATCATGACAATAAAAAACCTTAAAACTTAACACTTAAAGCTTGACTACCTCCTCCTCCTTTTTTCCTTTTATTTTTTACTTTTCAACTATTTTTCATTAAAGTAAAATTACTCATTGGTTTGACTATATACATATATAGATAGATAGAAATATAGATATATTGATATATTATTACATAATTTTGTTTAATTATTAATTATTTATTTTTTATAATTTATATTAAGATAATTGAAAAAAAATTGTATATAGATATTATTTTAAAGAAAAATCAATTAAAAAAAATTATTTAAAAAAAAAAAAAAAAAAACTATTAAAAAAAACTTTGTTTTTAAAATAAATGAAAACAAAATATTAGAATGGAAAATAAATAAAAAATAAAAAAATAAAAACATATTAATTTTACATTTAAAAATTCAAAAACAATCATTTAAAACAGAAAATCGTAAAATTATATATATATAGATATAGATAGATATGATATAGAAAACCTTTCCATTACAATGAATATAAATAAACTTAACAAATGACTTAATTCATCTAAATGATAACTCTATCATAATTAAGGTATATTTTTTATATGTATATGTATACATGAAAATTGGACTAATATCTTTTGGCAATGTCATTATATGCACACAGGATGGTTATTAGTCCCTGCTTTTGGCATTGCAGGGACTCTAGCAATCGCTAGAGCATTGACGATCAATTAATTGTTCTTTTGACCAAATATTTCTTTGCTTTGCCAAAATTTATCCAAATTTTTGGATGGCAATTTAGCTTCATGAAAAATTTACCCAAAGTTTTGTTTTCGACCTCTTATCGGAAACTTCACGTGTATGAAGGGAACAATACATAAGCAAGGTTTTTCTTATGCAAAGTTTGAAAGGAAATAAAATATTTTGAAAATAATATCCTAACTTTATGTATCAAACACTTCAAGTAATGTGAATTTTGAAGAGCATTAAATATAAAACATTAAATGTTTGAATGTTTGCGATCTATTTTATTAGATTAGTATGGTAACGATGCTGCTTTTTATAACTTACCATTTCTTCATAGCTTGCCATTTGTTCTGGTGATAGCTCTAGCCAAGCCACCTGGCAATATCTCCAGCCACTTGTGACCTTTAGTTTCCACCACAAAGAAGTTGGTTCTTACCATATAAGGAAAAAAATCACACTCTATAAGTTAGAAGATAGAATAGTCACCTTTGTAGGTGCTTGACGAGTAGTTTGACAATTAACCCTGCCATAGTGCAACTACGACCCTGCTTGGGGAGAAGGCTATATACCCTTCAAATAGAGACAACTATAATAAGGAGAAGAACACTGCAGATGGAGAAGGTTTTGAACCCTGTAGATAGAGAAGGTTTTATCATGTGGAAGAAGCCAACAATGGTTCTATTAGGTGGAAGAAGGCAACAAGAACCCTACCACTTCAATTCCCATAACACAGAGAACTATCAATTCTATAAGCATTTCAGGACTGTAAATTCTGCAAGCATTCGAGGAGAGGAGTGGTTATAAAGAAGCTCTTTCAGGTAGAATAAGTCAACAATAAACTTGCAGTTGGGAAAAAAATAATTTATTCATTTAAATTGGGTCACAGAATCTTACAAGGATAGGAAGAATAGGCAGATTTAAACTCCATGCTAGTGTTCTTCTGCTTACCTGCCAGTATATGATGCAAGCATGGTCACAAAAAATAAATGGGCCCACTAACTTGATGTTGATTCCATAGATTTGGTACTATGTTCGTTAAACTACTAAGCAAGTATCATCCTACATAGGTTTGAAGCAAGTCAGTTTAGGAGGCGAATTTTGGTAAATTTTGGTACTCCTTTCTATTAAATACGCTTGACAACAATTTATATTCTGCTATTTTTTCAATATTCTCTTAGCCTCTACCAAGCTTAATAATAATGCTGCCAATTCAAAATCCTTTTCCATTGTATCTATGTAAATGCACCCCCATCAAAGGTCACCTTGGTCAATATGTTGGTGCCCACAATGAATTTAATGTAAATTGGCAATGGTGCCCAGAGTTCCCTCGTGTTAATTTCCATGGCATAAACTATGTAGATCAGGTAGAATGTCATCATGATCTCAACTTCTAGATCATTTCCCACCCCCACCTTAGAAGACAACAAAAACAAATTGTTTCTTTGCATCTAGTCAACAAGATTTTCTTATAATATTTCCAGTCATATGAAGTAAAAAGTAACTGAACAAGTGGAGAAATGGCTTACCGCACTGTCCATGTTGGCAGTGGTATACTTGAGAATCCCATAGGAAACTACAGTGCCGAGAATTGAAGCCATCCAGTAAAAATAAATTTTGAAAACAGTCCTTAAAGGTGTGATGTGCCCTTCAGCCAGGGGACCTAGTCCCCTGAAGGTCTCCCTCAGGTCCGATTTTTAACTAGACAGTCGAAGGTCTCCCTCATGTCCCATTTTAACTTGACAACCTCTGAGTCTCAACTGCCTCCTCTATATTAACACTACTTGTGTTGTTGCTAATCTTATATTTTGCAAAAACATGTAGTGGCTTAGCCTAGCCACCTTGATACCTTGTTGATACATTGCATCCATTAATATCATCTATTGATACATTTCAGCCATTAATATCACCTTTAAGGGCATGTATTGGTTAAAACACTTCTTAAAAATGTGATGTGACCTCCAGCCAGTCCCCCTCAGGTCTCCCTCAGCTCTGCTTTTTAAATGGATAGTCGAAGGTCTCTCTCAAGTCCGATTTTAACTTGAAAACCTTAGAGTCTCAGTTGCCTCCTCTATATTGACATTGTTTTTGTTGTTGCTAACCTTTTATTTTAGGGAAAATCTGAAGTGGCTTAGTCTAGCATTCTTCAAACCTTATTGATATGTAGCAACCATTAATATCACCTATAAGGGCCTGTATCTTTTACAACTTTCAGTCTAGCAGCCATGATTGTCACGAAAATTTTAGAGATTATCGTTCTTCATGTGGACCTTTGTGTGGGAGAGATTATCGTTCTTCATGTCGACCTTCGTGTGGGAAGGAAAGGAAAGTAGAGAATACAAACAATAGTAGAAGTCATCCATATTCTTGTCCTGGGCCAAGTCATCCATCATCTTCTCCTGGGCCAATTCAAAGGCAAATGTCAAGATGGGGATAGATGGGATGTGCATACCCTGCCTGATGTAACCTCCAACAAGTTGCCCTTAGGTCTCCCTTAGCTCTAATTTTCAAATAGACAGTCAAAGGTCTCCCTCAAGTCCGATTTTAACTTGACAACCTCAGAGTCTCAGTTTCCTCCTCTATATTGACATTGTTTTTGTTGTTGCTAACCCTTTATTTTAGGGAAAATCAAAAGTGGCTTAGTCTAGCCTCTTGATACCTTATTGATATGTAGCAGTCATTAATATCGCCTCTAAGGGCCTGTATTTGTTACAACTTTCAGTCCAACAACCATGATTGTCACAAAAATTTTAGAGATGGGCCAAGTCATTCATCATCTTGTCTTGGGCCAGTTCAAAGGCAGATGCCAAGATGGGGATAGATGGAATGTGCATTCCCTCCCTATTGCGAGGGTACCCAGGTAGTGGAGAACACATGTTTTACATGCAAGAGGGGGACCACATGGTAAGATTCATGTTGAGTGGTCACTACTAAAAAAATGAAAGTGTTTATTTAATTTAGTTCAATGAAAGTGTTTATTTAATTTAGTTCTCAAAGTTGGTTCAAGAAACATGATGATGGGTATTGCTATTAATACCTTGTGGGATATTCCTTCTTTGAATGCTACATTGGTTACATCGGCTATCGAGAATGCCTTGGGGATCACATCATATTCCTTTTATATAACAAACTAGGAAATCAGGTGGTTTTTCTCAAGGACACATCTTATCATTATCTATTTCTAGGGCTTAGAAAGGTATTCATTTTGATCCTTCTTCGAATATCCATTCCTCTGGTAGCAGGGTAGTCATTTTGATCCTTCTCTAAATATTCATTCATCTTCATAGTCAGATGTGCTTATTGTGTAGATTATGGAAAGGTCCACAGAATCTTAGGGTGTAGGGATACGCATTTATCATAGCAGAGATGAGGAATGTTGTCTATCAAAAGGATGATTTGGGTGCAGGTACTTTCTTAAATTCTCTTACATTTTAGATTTGCTAACATTCGATTCTTTTCAAATATTCACTTACATTTTTAGATAGAATAGACCCTTTGACCATGCTAACCTCTAAGATATTGATACTCACCTCGTTCTCGGAGGTCATCTGACGGTGTGTAGAGCATCTAAGCCCAGCCTTGCCCTAACATCGAGCATACAATCATCTATGATTTGTTTTCCAATATGATCTTCCATGCTTTCCATTGGTAAACAAATAACCAACCACTTTCAACCCTCTATTGAGCCACCTTGACTAATAACATGAGAGTCTCGATATAGCCCTAATAGATGAAAGGGAAAAAAGAAAATAGAATAACCCATTATACTCCACTCGTCAACTCTGTCCATTTATTCCAAACAATTTTTCCACTCGTAGACTTTGTCCATTTATTCCAAACAATTCTTTTGGTTATGCCTGACCTTCCTCACAAGATAAGATAGGTAGGCCAAAGATAAGATATGGGGGTATCTATTCGAGATGGCCCACTTCCTCTTACTAGGATGGCCCTAGACCATTGCTTTCTTACCTTAGAAGAAGTAGAATAGCTCTAGCAAATAGAAAGGAGTATAAGGGCATAAGACTGATGGAAGTACAACTAGTTCAGATAAGATAATAAGTAGCTAGTGAAGTTGCTCACTCACTATCCAAGACCAAGGAAGGTTACGTTTTCTAGGGGTGAAACTACTTCTAGAACCAAGTAAACCACTTCTAGTTATGAAGCAACCGAGTATGGAACTAATGGGGTTATGGCTATCCAATAATGTACACTATATCTCAATCTTGAAAAGGCTTTCTAATAAAAAAGACACCATGTTTACCAAGTAGCTTTCCCACCTCTTACGCTAGGTTGACATAACAAGATTTCCCATTTATATAGATATATATTTTCCACATATTATACGACATGTTAATAGATACAGATTTACCAGCCGCTTACCTCAAGAATCAATAGCAATGCTAGTGGTTAGTCCTACGTAGTCCATCAAGTGCAGCGTGAACCTTTCATTATCTCGGTGCTCTCCTCCTAGTCGTGCCTCCAACGATATGATTGCTCTTATTATAGGTTATCTATCTATTGTCTTGATTGTTTAATTGTTTCAATTTGCTTCATTTGGTTTTGATGCATGTTGTTCTTGTCTTTTTTTCTTTTTATTATTTTTGTCAAAGATTTTAGGGAATCCTCGTAGAAGCTTCATAGTTGTGCTTGTTGCATCCATATCCAATAATTTATTTTACAAGGGAAAATAGCCACAGTGGTGCACCTCTAGTTTAGAAAATTTTCACTCTTTCTTTGGCATTAAAATTGGATATTTGGGTACAAGTGAAAAGGAGATATTGATTTTCATATGTCCTTTTTGAATGTAGAATTTCAAATAATATGTGGTCTACCAATCAATTGCAGCTGACGATAAGGGACATTATACATAGAGGAAAACAATGGTGCAATTAAAATGGTAGAAAGAAGTGATGAATTTACCATGGGATTTGATATTGAAGTAGAAGAATATGTTCCATTAACAAAAAATGAAGTCCACGTGAAGAAAGAGATAGTTCAATTGCATTTTTATCTTGTATATGCATTTTTAAATTAGCTACTTTTTATTTAGGATACAAATATGGGTAGCAGTTCTCATAGTGTGACTTTAAAAGTTCAATGAATGAATGAATCTTGTGCAATTTCTAGTTGCTACTCATTGATAGAATATAATTCAGTTGAATTTCTCTAAAGATAGGAGGGATTTTGTTCAACTCATGTAGCATATTATCAATGGAAATTGCATAGATGCTAATAGTCTAGATAGTTGGTGAATATAGTAGAGATTCATTTTAACATATATGGAGTTGATTCTTATTACTTTGTTTACAATTTTGAACATATGTAGTAGAAAGTAGTGAAGGAAGTATATGGGCACTCGGAAGGTAGATGACATATTACCAGAAGAAGGATTGTAGCAAATAAAGTTTTTAAAGAAAGTCCATACTTCACTATATGAAGTTAGAATTTATTAAATTCCTGAAAGATATGTTATTTCAAGCACATTCATTATATTAGGCATTATTGTTGATGTCTCGTAGGTCAGAGTCGATACCAAAATTATTTCGCGTCCATTAACAAGGTGAGACAGGTTGCACTAAATGACTAGGTGTGGAAATATAAGACACCATAAATGAATAATTGTGGAAATATAAGGCACCATTGTCGTAATGTCAGCTTCCAGGTGCCTCTTCTTGGGTTGTGCCACCTTCTTCTTAGTGCTTTCCAATCTTGTCAAGGTATGTTGAGGTTATTCTTTTCGTATTTCTCTTACTCTTATCATGAAAATTCCATGCACAAAGTCCTCAAGACCTTGTCCTGTTCTGTGCTCAAAAACTAATCTAGGAACTCCCATGAATAAATTTCAACTTCCCTTTCTGTAATTTTACCCTAGCCATATTTCTTTTCACGATACTTGTGCAGTGGACCCATATTGATTTTCACCCATATTGATTTTCACGACAATTGTGAAGTGGACTAGATCATACCTCATATAGATACCTCTTTATATAGGTCTGAAATGATCTCGATTTTTCTTATCAACTACTTTCCCTTTGATACTAGATATGAAAATTTTTAGTTTCTGACAATCACACCACTTATAACACAATATTAATATCTGTGTGATGTAGATTTCCTAGAATAATTCTAATAACCTAATGAGCTTTTTTGTTTTAACTTGAAAAAAATTGGCTTTGTTGTCCATTTTGTTTCAGAAGTGCATTGCTTTCCTGTTTCAGGAGGGATAGTGTGATATTCAAGGAACCCTTGAATAAGTTCACGCAAAATGGAAAATGAGACAAGAAGGTGAAATCACATGTGAGAGGAGCCATTGCTTATGCTCTTTCCCATCAAGTACCCAACTATGTTCAATGTAGATAAGTCACTTGAAAATTCATTTATACATGTCCTTGAATGGATGCTTTATTTCTGGCAGTTTTTAACTATTATCATCAAATCCTTTGCAGAAGACCTCAAATGTAGATGTCAATTTTACATTTAGATGTAGATGTCAGGTTTACATTTTGAGATTTTATATGCTTATAACTTTTATGTGTGTATTATTAAACATCTTTACTATAACTTTTATAGTAATCATTCTAGCAAAATCATGGCATGCATCCATGTATATAGGTCCCATCGTTCGTGATGGAGTGAGTGAAATTTCTTTAGCTATATTTCTCAATCTTATGTAGATGAAAGATAACGCTCAGTGCCATTCATGCTAAGTTGAGAGCATCAATGCTCTAGCAATTGTCTTGTATCTACGTGTAGGGTATATTTAGTTAAATAAATTAGTAAACAGAACTCCAATTATTGACAAAACTCAAATCAAATTATTGACAAAACTCAACTCCAATGGTTAACAAAACTCTCTATATAATTTTAATACTGCAAATTGCTTCACGACACTAAGACTACTTCGCAGCAACAGCAGGGACTACCGCTATGCCAGTTGCCCTTGTTATTATAGAAATGTTGTAATATTGTGGAAATTTCATTGGAAAAAATTAAATATATTGGAGATTCACGAAGCGAATACTATTTGCAACACTGTAAATTATAGTCACATGTCGAGATTTGATCTGACTACAGAGTGGATAGGAAGAAAATCGACAATGACAATAAGTTTTTAGTAAGAAGAACTTAACAGTATTCGGTGAGTTATAGACATATGTAAATATAGTTGGTAATGGAGGTATGATGAAAAATAATTTTTTTTTTTTTTTTTTTTTTCATTTGGTTTATATTTCATTATTTATTAGCACAATCAAATTAGTAAATGTGGTTGATATAAGTGGAAGACATATACAAATCATATATACAACTAGGTAAATGTGATTAATATCACCAAATAAATATATTTATGATTACTATTATTCAATGATATTACTACTATTATTAATTAATATTATTATTTTATTGTTAAATAAATTTAATAGCATTATTAATTAATTCATTTTTACTTTATTCATTATTAATTAATACATTAAATAATTTATTGAATAATTAATTAATTCATTAATAATAAAATATCATTCATAAATAATAATAATCACTGATTAATTATTATTAATTATTAATAATGTTTTATTAATATAGATATTGTTAATTAAATAAATATGTATTAATACAAAAATTCTTAATTATATATATATATATATATATATATATATATTGAATTATTTAAATAATTCATTTTTATTTCATTCATTAAATAAATCTTAGAGTAAATATTAATGGAGTATTAGAGTTTTTGAATACTCTGATACACTCTACTACTGATAACAAAGTCAAAATCACTATGGAAACTATTTTGGATATTGGAATGTGTTTGCAAAATGCACATGAAAAGATAGAGTTTTTGCAACTTGAATCATAGTTACAGAGATATGAGTTACAACAAGACAAGAATCATGACACCCATCAATAGCCAACAAGTGGTCAAATTAGTAACATTGAGGATGATTCCCATTGTGTGCCCATTTTAGGAGCAAAGTTGCATGCAAAAGAAGAAATTCAGTCTGCACTTCTGAACCCAATCATTCGAACTTGGGAAGATCTTGTCCATAACAAGCACAGAACATGTTTGGGATATGACAAAAATGTTTCTTTTCATATTCCAGATTACTTGAAGCCCATCCAGTTTCAGAGTGCTAAATTTCTTCATGACAATTCATCTTCAGTGGTTCAGATTCTGGTCCTCTTCCACAACCATAACAAATTGTTAAATGCCAACATTGTGACAGAGTTTTCAAGGTGAAAGATCACTATCTTGATCTTCTTCCATGTAAGAATTGTCATAAAACCAGTCATTCTTCAAACAGATGCTTCAAAAAAAAACCTCCTGTAAGAGCAAAGATTCATATTGGATGGATCGCTTCTTGGCAATGGGATTCAACAACCAAGAAGATATTTCAGTCATATGTCAGAACTTGTTCTAGAGTATTGAACAATATTGGAGTTGATTTTTCTCCATCATCTCGCCTTCTATTTGACAGGGGGGAAGTGATGGTCATCTACAAGTTTCAAAGCCACATCAAGCAAGCATGAGCCATAACCTGCCATACCAGATTCAGAGTTGTAGCCAAGGACAAAGATTCCCCTGAGCATGCCTTCGGTTGATGATAAACCTTAAACGATCACAGGTTGAGATCTCCCTTTTCAGGTTGGGGTTCTCCCTTTTTATGTGGGGTGAGACCTTCCTTTCAAGGTTTAAGGTTTCCCTCTTCAAAACAGGAGGAGCACTTCCTCCACGAGAATACCTCATCTTCATGCCAGATTTGGAAGAGTTCTGGGAACTGTACTAAGAATTCCAGTTTGGGTCATCATCCTTAAACCACCCCCCTTATACCAACATTTTAGAGAGCACATTTAGCCTAGTGCTACCACACATGGTTTTGCACATTTTGTATTATAGCTCTCTTCTTGGACTCATACATAACCCTTCAGATTAAGGGGGAAATGTTGGACACCTAATCCTCTATGGGTTGGTGTGGGATGTGAACAACCATCGAAGTACAATACACCACTTGGAATATGAATCTAAGGGTCACACCATGTACAATAAATGTAGACCATTTCAATAATATATGTAATCTAATGCTTATCATTTAGATTAGCTGTTTCCATTCCTTGTGAGTTTAACATGTTTAAACTCGATATAATTTTTATATAGTTTTCATAGTATTTATACAAATCAAAGAATGAGATTTATTTTCAAAGTAGTTATGCAAATTTTATCTTTTTTCATAAAATTTATTAATTAAAAATGATGTAGGCTTTTGAGCATGTGGTATTGATAAAAAAGGGTTTTGGCTCATATTATTGTAACCAAGTCTATTTATTGATTAACAATCTTCATATACAGTGGACTTGAATTACTATGATTAAAAATATTATTAATTGTTTTTTTTAACCTATAGGTTTAAGTTACATATTAATTTCTTTTTGTTATTAATAATAATAACTATTTTTAATAAAGTTATAATTTAGTTAAATTTTATCTATCATCTATATATATATATATATATATATATATATATATATATATATATATATAGCTATTAAAAATGTATAATAAAACAAGTGCTATGGGGAAGTGTAATCTATGCCATTCAAGTGGAAAAATTGGAAATCAACATATGAAGTGGAAAAATTGTAAGGAATAAGGATTGTTTAAATTTTGGTGTGTAGAAGCAACTAGTACTTACGCATATTTACATTTTATTGATACTTATTAAAGTATTTCACATAAATAATAAACACATAAGATATATAAAAATTAAACCTAAGACTTATTCAAAATTTCAAATTGTAAGATATATATTCAAATCTACATTATAATGTTTTTTTCTTTTTTTCTTTTTCTGAGTAGTATTTAGGTGTGATTTTTGTTAGTTTTTTATGGTTGGTAGCATCATACAAATTTTCTAATCTCAACTTGGTCAGAGAGGTTTAGAAACAAAAACTTCAGTTAAGTAGAAAATACCTAGAGATGACTCAATTATGTTAATTAGTCTATAATTATATATTTTCAAACTCTAATTTAGAAAAAGTGATTAATTATCAAGAATTAATTGAGAATGGTGAGATTTTTCTAGAAACTCACATGGATAGACTTAGAGATGATGATTTAATCATGGTCGTTTGTGAGCAAATGCAAAATTATAAGAGTAGGTCAATGGGATTGGAGTGTGACACACAAGAAGAGTGAGTTTCCTTAGTACATTGATTTTCCAAAGAGATCATCTTAGTCACTGATGATGATTTAATCACGGTCTTTGGTGAGCCAATGAGATATTATAAAATTAGATCAATGGGGTTGGAGTGTGACACACACGAAAACTGAGTTTCCTTCGCAAATTGATTTTCAGAGAACAACATTCAACCAAAAGAATTCAAGCTCGAAGGAAATAAGAGAAGGAGGGAGACCAGTAGCAGATTTTTGGAGGAAGAGTCATCTAAGAGAGGGATGATTTTTCCTCACAACGCTGTGAGAGAATTAAGCAGAGGGTCTTTAGACGAGAGTTTGATTTAGCTAGAGAAATTGATTCAGTAGCTCGGGGTAGAGATAATTTCCAAAAGGCCAAGTGAGTCACTTCTAGGGGCCTAGATAAGAAAACCTGCAAGATTGAGTGTGTTCTGAAGGGAGTGATAATTAGTCTATGTAGTGGATCACACAAGGGCATTTCATGTTGCCTAGATTGACCAACGTTCACAGTATAATCAGTTGTGGTGATGAGGTATTAGCCTCAGATATTTTGCAAGTATTTTTTCTCTCACATTGGATTTCTAGATTAAGCATCCAAATTGTACTTAAAATTTATACTATTGCATAATAATAAAACTCTCATTTGCTACACTTGTTTTCGTGGATTGGGTTTTTCTAGGGACAATTATCGAAAAATAACGATGTCATATTTTTGTATGTGTCAGTTTCCTGCATTTTATTTTCCACATTGTTTTTATCCTAAAGAAATTGAAATTTGATTCATTTGTTATTTTAAAGTAACAAGATAAACTGCATAATTTAATTAGTTAGAAGAACTAATTCCATTTTCTGCATTTCAAGGAAAATTTTGCAACTTTTTGGAGTTTCTAGTGGATTTTCGGCGAGAATCTAAGGAAAATATTTGTGGCCAAATCTTGATTTGTGTTTCTTAAATTGTTTTTTACTGCAGATATAGATTCATCACCGTCAGAAATCCCTAATGCAATTCCATTGGGAAGAGTTCAACTGTCAAAATTGTGGTTTCAACGAATCCGGGTTAGATACTAGATAAAAATAAACAAAAAAACTCTCTAAAAAATAACACTTAAAAACTAATAATTTAGTTTCATTACTTTTTACATCTCCATCTATGTTATTAGTTTGCAAAAACTTGCTACACAAATATGAGAATTACTTTAAAAATATTTCTTGAAATCACTATCCATGGTTTTCTCTCAACATGGAAATCAAACAACCTTGACATGAAAATTGTATTTTTCAAAACCATAACATATGAAGGATAAAACATTAAAAAAGTGCTATTATTATTGTATTTAATGGATTGAAACTTTTCCACTAAACAAAGAAATCCGTTAAAAGAAAAAATCATATGCATACTCACTTTATTGCTTACCTATCAAGATAAACAAAAAAAATTCAGTATCAATCCGTTAAAAGATGAAATCATATGCATACTCACCTTATTGCTTACATATAAAGATAAACAAAAAATTCAGTGTTCTCACTCGTTGCTTTCAGATAATCACCATTTATACAAATGTCTCATCATATGCTAAAAGGTAAATCAATTACATCAGACTGTAATGCTCCAAACATATAGATCATTCTAGATAATTGAGTTGGATTCTTCTTCGCAACTGGAGCCAACAATATTGAATACAACACACATATCAAGATTCAATGTGAATTATTAATAATTTGAGTGATATTACTTGCAAGGAAGCTGATAATATCACAATGATCACCTTACATATAATCCAGGATGACCCAACAAAAAGGATAGAAAAAAGAAGAATCGAGCCCACTATGTTGTTGCTTACGGTGGAATTGTATGCATTTAGCATTTTATTGATAGGGTCCTTGTACAAGGTCATCACCACTGCATCATTTACAAAAATAATAGCGCGCAAAGGTCCTTTCCGGCTCTAAGTATGTGCATAGTAATTATCTTTCGACCAATCACATAATATGAAAAAAGTGTTGAATAATTTGTTAGAACACTCTCCGCCTGCCACAAAGGACACATATAAACAATAACTTGAAATCCAAAAATATAGTTCCGATATAATGTGCCCTCATACTAACTATCATACCATGGAAATCATCTAAGGCCTATCTAAATTCTCAAGGAATTTTTAGTTACCTGTAATTCAAGCCAATGTTGCAATACAAATATTCATGGATATTATTTTTGCAAGCTGTGTGCTATCAAAAATGTTGTAAATGTAAAAGGAATTATAGGGTAAGTAATGATGTTGTCGATGCTCCCAAGACTTCGAGTTTGAAGAAAAACTTTGTTCATATTTTTTTATTTAGCATAGAAGTAACTACGTAGGATTGTAAAAATGATTTACCTCCTATCTAGTAAGTATGAAAAACTCGCAGTGCCCGAGGGTGTTACACACCTGCCATTTGCACTAACAACTTCTCAATTCAGAAAGATTAAGACGGGTAATGTATACAGGATTATTTCCGTGTGCCATTAAGCTTGCAATAATAAGTTCAATTTATTTGAACAATCAGTTATTAAAAAAAATAAAAATTTAAGTGCTTCAAACATATATATATCTAGATTTATAATATAGTTATTTGTAATGTGTAATGTTAAATTTTACACACGGTAAAATTTAAAAATAAATTATCTTTATCCGTAAATTTATTACTAATTTTTTTTGAAAGGAACTAATAAATGTTTTAATATTTATTATTCATTTCCATTCACTAACTATTTAATTTTCAAACAAATATAAGAAAAACATTTTCTTTATAATAAAATAGTATTAAGTTATATTTCTTTTTCTTTCCGTGTTAGAAAAACATTTTCCTTATAATAAAATAGTATTATACTATATTTCTTTTTGATTCAATATTAGAAAAACATTTTCTTTATAATAAAATAATATTATAATATATTTTCTGTTCATTCAACATTAATCAATCACGAAGGGAATATATTTTAAATGGACTATTAAATGAATTTTTTCAACATTTTGTTTGTAACAAAAATTGGATTACCTTAAAATGCAGCTTCATTTTACAAGTATAAAACGATTTTCATAAAAGTTGAGTTATTTTAAAATGCAACTTCATTTTATATTTTATATTTTTAGATTTGTGTTTAATTGTATAAATAATTATTATTTTTTAATAACTTTGTTGTTAGTTTTAATCGCTTAATTTAAATTTTATTTAAATATTATTTATAGTTATAGATTAATATGATTTTAGAATTTTTAGAATTTTTTTTCCAAAAAATAATTTTGGAAATTGGAAAAATTAAGACTCTATATTTCAAAATAAAATTGAAATTATAAATACAAAATCATACAATAATTAAGATATCATTTTGAAAAATTTAAACCTGATGATAAAAATAACTACTATTTTTCACCACTTTGTATAAACCAAATTACCACCCATAAAAAGGGGCTACTCATCGTTATTATATAATGTTTACCTAAACAAAGGTAAATGATTGAATATCTATCCTATCACAACGCATAGCTATTTATTAAATTTTTCAATAGTGATAATGCTAATTCATGAGTACGAATATGAATATCGGTTTAATATAAGGAATACGAATAACAAAAATTACATTAATATATTGTTAACATCAGCATTATTGAAAGTCTCCCATTAATATATTGTTAACATCAGCATTATTAAAAGTCTCTCTTCTATACATTGTTTCATATCACATTCTGTCTCCTTACATGCATAGCATGAGATAATCACCTTTTATCATTTTGAAATTCTGAAGACATATGTGCATGTCTAGACAATGAAAGCGAATTCAAAACGCCTGTAATTATGTGGGGGAGACAAGTGATAGAATTAGTAATGTATCATTTGAGTAATGCACACCTTGTCAGCGACCATGAGAATTTTTATTCAAGATAGACTTTTTAATTAATGGAAAAACCTGTGAGCAATTTATGAAACCGACGTTTCAGACTAGCTAAGTGAGTCCATCATCAGGGTAATGAGATCTGTATTTTGAGAAGAGAGAGTCAAGAAGATGTGAACCTATTAATAGAAGGAATCACTGATAAAATTGCCAAAGTTCTCGCTAAGCACAACATTTTGGTAGCTTTCACCCCCCCCTAACACCATAAAAAACATGCTTGAATCTGCTAAAGATGCAATCGACCCAAAAAATCACAAAGGCGTTTATTCGATTCCCTGTTCGTGTGGTAAAGTTTATATAGGGGAAACAGGGAGATCCTTTGGAGTAAGATTAAAAGAACACACTAGTGATATTACTAGAAATAGGTCTGATAAATCAGGTCTTGCAGAGCACGCTTGTTCCTCCTCTCACTATATATGCATGGAACAAGCTAAATTAATCCATAAGGAAGACCACTATTTAAAAAGAAGAATTAAAGAGGCAATTGAAATTGAAAAATCTTTTAATAATTTGAATAGGGATGATGGTCTTAAACTAAGTAATACCTGAAAACCCTTGCTGAATAAAATAAAGTAACTTTAATTCATGCAAATTCTTCCTTGAAACAGCATTTACAGTTCATAAATTAAAAAATTTATAATTAAAATAAAAATATACATATATATATATTTATTTATATATATATAAATAAATAATTAAATTAATTAATTAATTAATGAATTAAAATAAAATTTAAACTAAATTTAAAATTAATTTAATTAATTAATTAATTAAATTGATTATATTTGAAATTTAGTTTAAATTATTTTTAATTTTAATTTTATTTTTAATTTAGGTTAAATTAATTTTATTTTTAATTTAGTTTTAAATTTATTATTAAAATAAAATTCAGAACTAAATTAAAATTAATTTTAATCAATTTATTAATAAATATATGAAAATTCAAGCCGACCTCACCTACCCAAAGTTATCTCTCTTTCCTTGTATTAATAGGTTCACATCTTCTTGACTCTCTCTTCTCAAAATACAGATCTCATTACCCTGATAATGGACTCACTTAGCTAGTCCAAAACGTCGGTTTCATAAATTGCTCACAGATTTTTCCTTTAATTAAAATACTCTACCAGCCTGTATGGAATCTCTCTTCAACCAGATAAACTTTGTTGCTTTGCAAACATGGTTATCAAACATGCAACCCTACCATAACGATATTATAAAAATGTTGGTCGACATAACTTGTTACCATAATGATATTATAAAAATGTTGATAGCCATAACCTTTCATGAAACAAAAGGTTAGTCTGTCAATAAATGGAAGGGAAAACTACCGTATCATAAATGTAAACATCACATGAAAGCTAACCATAGCTAGCGAAATCTGGAATGATTTGGCAACGAATATTGATGATAACATAAGAGATGTTCTTTGTTGAGGTACATAAGAAAAAGTATTTCAAATCATATTTAAAAAGGGATATAAATAATTTAAGGTCAATTTTGAAGGACAGTCTAAAGAGACAAAATAATTACGCCGAAGACGTACTTATTTCAACATTGGGGTCGATGAGGGCTCCGGATATTTTTTTAGTTTTTTAATCAATGGCCAGGATGAATTCTAAAGTGAATATCTTTTGTCCTGGCTCAAATTGCACCACGTTTTTTGAGTTTGTTGAGTTTGGAGGTTACACCAACATATTTAATTTGATAATGATAATTAAATTGAAATAAAATGTTTTGTTTATTTAATTTGAAACCATAGTTATCCAATTTGAATTGGAATCCAATTCTATAGGGAAAAAATTTAATATTATAAAATTAAAATTTAGTACTGAAAAACGTTTATTAATATTTTCTTTTTCAAATTTTAAAAAAACTGAAATTAAATAAGATTATATTCAAATTTTGAAAGATCTCAAAACTTTTTCTTACCTATGTTCAATATGTGTAATATAAGTTTTTTCTGTGTATTAAAGATGATATAGAAATAATAAAAGACGAAATGCATCAAATTTGTTTTTATTACAGATTAGGAAACATGTTAGAATCTAATAATATAAAAGTAACAAAACTCAAAGGTAAAATCCAATGCAATAAAATGAGATATTAAATATTAATAATATGTTTCAATTGACATCTACATACCAGAAAGTTCATTTCTGGATTGCTATTCTTAGCCGGTCCAGATTTATTCAACAATAAATATATACAGATTAATCATTGTGATAAACCACAGAAAATGAATTCCTCAAATAAAATTCCATACCAATAAATCTCATATTGAAGCAGAGTGCAATATGATCCAACATTATAATAACTATCATCCAAAAAAACTATAATCATTTCAATTTAACATTTCTTTAATTTTTTAAATATAAAATTCTTTTTTATTTACAATGTTATATATCAAATTTACTTTTTTTAATTGATATCTCTTTTTTTAACAATATTATAATCATTATCATCACCATCAATAAAATACTTACTATTTTTAAATACTATTTCTTCAATATAAATTTTTTAAAAATTAAATGATTTTTATTTTTTAATATAAACTTTTATTAATTTAAAATTCGGTACCGTATTAAACTTAACGAATTATTAACCGAACGGATCGTATTCACTAAATTTTTATTTATTTTTTTGCCGATACGGCCGAACTTGGTAACTATGCTGTGATACGGTTGTTTTCCCCTCGTTTATTAACAGACTAACCTTTTGTTTCATGACAAGTTATTTCAATCAACATTTTTATAATATCATTATGATAGGGTTGTGTGTTTGATAACGATGTTGGCTAATCAACATAGTATATCTTGGAATTAAAAATTCTTATGGTCGCTGACAAGGTGTGCTTTACTCAAATGGTACATTACTAATTCTATTACTTCTCTCGCCCACATAATTACAAGCGTTTTCAATTCGCTTTCATTCTCTAGACATGCACATAAGTCTTCACAATTTCAAAATGATAAAAGGTGATTTTCTCATGCTACGAATGTAAGGAGACAGAATGTGATTTGAAACAATATATAAAAGGGAGACTTTTAATAATCCTGCTGCTAACAATATATTAATATAAAAGGGAGACTTGTAATAATGCTGCTGTTAACAATATATTAATGTAAGTTGTGCTATTCCTATTCCTTATATTAAATCGATATTCATATTAGTAGTAATGAATGAACATCTATTTGACAATATCAATAATGAAAAATTTAATAAATACCCATGCGTTGTGATATGTTAGATATTGAATCATTTACGCTCGTTTAGGTAGATATTATATAATAAGGATTAGTAGCTCTCTTTTAAGGACCGTAATTTGGTTGGTACGAAGTGGTGAAAAATAGGTGTTATCTTTATAGTTAGGTTTAAATTTTCAAAATCATATTTTAATTACTCTATAATTTTGTATAAACAACTTCAAGAGAGCTTTATTTTTTTTCAATTTCGAAACCCATTTTAAAAAAAAAAAACCAATAAAAAAATATTGTAAAACAATATTAATATATAATTATCAATAATATTTAAATAAAACTGAAAATGAACGTTTAAAAGTAATAACATAATTATTATAAATTATAATTATTTCTAAAGTTAAACACATATATAAAAATATAAAATGAAGGTTTCTTACTAAAAAAAAATGCTCAAGAAAGTCATTTTATAGTTTATTTAAAACATATTTCCTTTATGGTTGTCTAATGTTAAATGAAAAAGAGATAGGGTATAATACTTATTGGAGGAAATCCAATAATAATAACAAAAATCTAAAGATTTAAAAACGAGTATTTCGTTCTAATTTGTCCAAAATCCTGTAGGTATTCCTTGAAATCACAAGTTTGACAAGTGAACTCTTCACAATCTAAGTGCCTTAGGGGTTTCTGAGGGTTCTAAATTCATATATGCAATAAAAAAGCTGTTTAAACAACACAAATCAAAATGTGCCCAAAAATGTCTTCACTGGATTCTAGCCAAAAATCCACCAGAAAATCTAAAAAATTGTGAAATTTTCCTTGAAATGCAGCAAATGGAATTAATTATTCTAACTGATTAAATTGTATAGTTTATATTGTTAAATTAAAATAATGAATTAATCACACTACAATTTCTTCACGATAAAAGCACTGCAGAAAATAAAATGCAGGAAACTAAAAAATATAGAGCACACACAAAAATATGACACCATTGGTTTTGGGCAATTGTCCCTAGAGAACTCAATGCAGGAAAACTCGTACAGTAGATCAAGGTTTTATTATTATGCAGGGGTAGAAATTCTAAGTACAATTTGGATGCTTAATATAAATATCCAATTTGAGATAAATAGTGGCAAAATATCTGAGGCCAATAACTCATCACCACAATTGATTCTACTTTGAAATATGATTGATATGGAGTACACGAAATGCCCATGTGTGAGTCTTTGCGCGGCCTCTACATAGGCTAATTTACACTTCCTTCAGAACACACTGAATTCTGCAGCTTTACTTATCAACTCCTATAGCTGAATCAAACTCTACTCTGAAGCTCCTCTACGTAGGGCTTGCACAACTTTGTGAGAAAATTCATCCCTCTCTCAACTGATTCTTCAAGATCTAGAATCCTCCTCCAAAAATCTGCTACCAATCTCCTTCCTTCTCTTATTTCCCTCTCGCTCAAATTATTCTAGATGAATGTTACTCTCTTAAACATCAATGTGCTAAGGAAATTTGCTCTTCATGTGTGTCACATTCCAACCATATTGACATCCTCTTATAATATCTCATTGGCTCGCCAACGGCCATGATTAAATCATGATCAATGACTAAGGTCGTCTTTGAGTTGTTCCATGTGGTTTTGTAGAGAAATCTCACAATTCTCAATTAATTCTTGTTAATTAATCACTTTTTCTAAGTTAGACTTAGAAAATATTTAATTATAGACTAATTAACTTAATTGATTATAGACTTACAACATTATTCTATGGTTCACCATGTTTGATTTTCATATCGAGACAATCTTTGTCACAAACTCAACAAATGCTTATTATTCTCTGATGATATGCCCCAAGATAACACGATTTATGGTAGTAGAGGAAAATGTGTAAGAACACGAGATTTTCAATTCCAAATCATCACGACTATTCAATGAGCATCGCAATTGTTAGAATTCTCCACATAGTATATAAATGTCTTGTTAAAAGTTTAACATAAATAATCGCAGAGAAAGTTCATATATCCTATACCAACACGAGAATTTTATACATATTTTTTGTTGTACAAGTAGAAACAATTTAAAATTTTAATAATTTAAACCATACACCAAAATTTTTGATAAAACTCACCATGTTACAATTTTATGTTTTAAAATTGTTATTTAAATTAAAAAAAAAATTAAAGAAAACAATAAAAAAAATTGATTTAATAATTATCCTTAATTTAACCAATAAAAAAAAATATTTTTGAAAACATTATTTCCCTGCTAAATATCTTGATATATTAAATGATATAACCAATAAGTATCCTTAATTTAACCAAAAAGTAATTATCCTTCGGAGCTACATCCCCAGGTCTTAATTTAACCAAAAAATAATTATCCTTCGGAGCTACATCCCCAGGTCCAAAATAAGCCTTGCACATATATCAAACTAAGATTATATTATTGGGAAGACAAATTATCTTACAACGGTCAGGTTACGCCATTTGAGTTGAATAAAATCATGAAAACAAAAAAAATTTGGCATCGCATCAATTAATTAAAATACTAGTTCCTCGTGGTTTAACATGTTTTTAGCCCGCCAAGGAATTATAATCCTACACAAAATACAAGAGGGTTTGTTGTTGCGTTCATCAGTTGAATTAGATATCCATAAAAATGCTCTCATTTTTAACATGTCGCTTCATTACTTTTAGAAATGCTCATTTTTATTTTTTCTTAACTATATTTTCATGTTTTTATTTTTATTTTTAAATATGTTTTTATTAATTTTATATTTGTTTAGGATTGTAAATTTATGATTAAATCTCCATAATTTGGAGATCCTAATGCTTTTTCAAAAGGAAAAAAATCATCATAGATTAATAATATATTTTAAATGTAACAATACAATTTCTTTGAAATTTACTTTAGAAAATTCCAAAAAAAAAACCAAACTGTGGAATGATTAGCCTACGGTTTACCATTTGGCATCGCATTTCTGATATGTGATCCAGAAAACACCACAATGCCTCTGTCTGCCATTGCTACCAGACAACCCCTCGGTTGATGGCTGCCTGTGCAAATCAAACCAACTGTAATCAAATTGACCACTATGAATTAAATTAAATTCATAAGGTGGCCACCTTTGGAGGTAGAAAGGGCTATAGGAAGTTCACTATATAAATTTCTTATGGGGAAGTGGTGTTGTAGTGCAAATCTCATCTAGTTTTTTTAACAATATGCAAAAGAAATAAAAAAATACAGAGGACTAGTGTAATTTTACAATCGTTATGATGAATGTGATGTATTCATGGATTGATAATTACATCTTTCTTTTTTACTTTGAGAAGTACATACAATACTTTTTTCTTATAATAGTTAAAACTGAATATTTTTTTTATAAATAAAATCAATTATTATTAACAATTTTTTTTTATATAAAAATCAATCATGGTTGATCTATAATGAGATCTTAAATCAAGAAAAAGGTCTTACAGAGTCATGTGCAGGGAAATAACTATATTATTTAGTGCAACGGATCAAAAGGATTGTGAATAATATAGACAATGAAGAGTTATAAAACATAATAAACACACATCCACACAATGAAAATAATGAAGGAGTTCACAAAGCCCCCTGGCTACGTCTCCTAGTCCAAGCTTTCAGTGTTGACCTCTATATTATGTCTTTAAGAGCAAAATATTACAAGTGTGAGCTGAAACAGTGTCTCAACACAACAATGACAAAAACAATAGGGATTTACTCGAGATCCTCAAGTCTACAAAAGTACACAACCGCTTCCTCTTGCTCTCTGTCTTCTACTTTCTCTTGCTCTCACTCTGTCCCCCTCTATTCTACCATTGAGTGGTTTTTAAGCCTCTCGACCCTGTCCGTTCACCTTCCTTTTCGGGCTCTCTGCGTCCCGACCTTTGTCCCTTCATCTTCCTTTTCGGCGTTGGACACGTTATGTTAAAAAAAAAACACTTTAGGCACAAAGAACTCCTTTTACAAACATAATGATCATGGGTGCAGTGAAAATGACCATTCAGTCTTCCTCCACACAAATCCCCGATATAATGCATATTTGGTCTATATAAAATATTATCGGAATACAAAGAAATACATATAAATCTCGATAACAAAACTGATTATCGGAACTCAAAATTTATGAAACTATGTATATAATCCTTTCGTGTTCGCTTTATTGCATGTCACATGTCGCATAATGTTGCTTCTTTGTATTTCCATGATGCGCTACTACGATGCAATATTGCGATGCGATATCGCAATTGGCGATCGCATATCGCAAGTCCTCGAGCCCTCGGTAAGTCCCCCTTTCAGCAATATTATGATGCGATATTGCAATGCAATCTCCACCGTTGATCTGTGATCTCCAATCTGACGGATGACAGTCATTTTAGATGGCCCACTTGTGCAGAGATTACTTGCCCGAGAAGAGTGGTTTTCTGTCTCCTGTGCCATGCTACGTGTCAGCCAGTGTATGGAATCAGGTGAAGCCTTTCCAATATCGATTACCGCCTGTAGCCTGCCCGAATTACCATTTACCATGGAACTTAAATCCTTCACTGTTTAATTCATAACTCCTTCGGGTCCACTGAAAACCTTCCACCTGTGTTAAGTGCTCCCTTTAGTTTATTGCAATGTGATATTGATCATTTATCCTCACTGTTGATCTACACGCTCGATCCATGGTCCATGTTACTGCAATCACAATTCCCTTGCGACTAAGGTCTGAACACAATGCTTGCTTTCTTCAGATGCGATATCATTTGATGGACTTACTCTATTTTCATAGTTTTAAAACATGTTTTTTAAGACTTTTAGACTTAGAGGTTTTTATTCAAGATCCATTTTGGATCAAGCCTTCCCACTGAAAAGCTTTTGGACCACCAAAAGTTGTTTTTTAGCATTCGAGCAAGTGAGGATACTGCTCCTTCACCTGTCTAACTCCTATCCATTGTGCTTTGCTTGGATTTGAACCTTTGAGTCCCACTCTCAGGTTCTCAACATCACCTTGACACATAGTTCTTACTTTTTTGTCTAGAATTGTGTCCTCCTGTAACTCATTGAGATACTTAGGCACAAATCACCGATAGAAGGCAAGTGAATTTTCTCTTTAGGATCTTCAATCAATGAAGGTTCATACAATCTCAAGTTTTGTGCATTAACGACTGAATAGGTCTGCATATAAGCTAGCAAATCAAGGCGAGAATCATCTTCACCAATTTTATCAAGTATCTCGAAAGATCCATACCTTATTGGTTTTAGCTTCCTACCTTCACCCTGCATTCTGTTTTTGCTTATGTACAACCAGACTTGATCACCAACTTGAAAACTATGCTCAACTCGATGATTCTCATGTATTGCCTTGTACTTGGCTTGACTTCTTTCTAGCTGTTCCTGTACTGCATGGTGAATTTCTTGGATTTGTTCAATGAACTTGGTTGCTTTGTCCACATCACTATGTCCATCAACTCCTATGTTTTTACCAAAGACAAAATCCAAGGGATACTTTGGTATAAAACAAAACCAAGTCTAGAAAAGAGATCTTTGAGTAGAAGAGTGCTTGGAACGATTGTAAGCATTCTGCACATAGCACAAATTCTCATCCCAAAGCTTGGTATGCTTGCTGCAATAACCTCCGAGCAACTGGATCACTATCCTATTAACCATTTATGTCTGACGATCTGTTTGTGGATGAAATGTTGTGCTTTTTTTCAATATTGTGTCCATTAACTCCCATAGATTTGACCAAAATTTCCCAAAAAATCGGGAATCTCGATCAGATACAATAGAAGTGGGTGACCCAAAATGAACTTATACTTTCTGAAAGAACAACTTGGTTGTTTGTTCAACTGTAACCTGCTCGTTACATGGTATTAAGATACACATTTTACTGAACCTATCCACAACAACATACAAATAATCATGACCTGTCCTAGACTTTGGCAATCCCCCAACAAAATCCATGGAAACCCTTTCCCAAGGACGAGAAGGAATTGGAAGTGGAGTGTACAAGCCTAATTTCCTATTACTTGGTTTGCTTGTATCACACATTGTATATCCTTTGATATATCTAGAAACTATCTCATGCATTCTTGGCCAATAACAAAACCTTTCCAATTGTGAAATTGTTTTACTTACACCAAAATGACCTGATATGAGAGAAGTATGTGCTTCTCAAATTATGTTAACTCTTTCACTTTGTGGAATACATAACTTTCCCAAATGATATAAAAGTTGGTCCTTTACATAATAATCCAATTATTCTAGTTTCTTTCCATGACATAAAGTTGCATATAGATCTTTAAAATCTACATCTTGAGCATATTGTTCAATGTAACTTTCATGCATTATTGAGTTGTGCTTATGTATAGTAGATGCATTTATGATTGGTCTTGATAACATGTCTACAACCTTATTGTGTATGCCCTTCTTATATCTAATGAAAGGATGAAGTTGTTGTAGAAAACCCATCCACCTATAATGCCTTGATTGCTGCAATTTAGTTTGTGAGTGCAAATATTGAAATGGTTGATGATCTATATGTATGATTGTTTCTTTACCCATTATGTAATGTTTCCACTTTTTTCACACTTAATGCATACAATTCTTTATCATATTTGGGATAATTAACTACTACAGAAGTAAATGTCTCAGAATTATAACATATGGGTTTTCTGTGTTGTATCAACACCACCCCCATGGCATAGTCACTGGCATCCGTCTCAATCTCAAATGGATGTTGAAGATTTGGCAGTGCTAGTACTGGTGTTGTACTGATTTTTTCTTTTAAGGTGTCGAAGAAGGCTTTTTGCTATTTGGCTCCCCACTTAAACACCTGTTTCAATCCCGTTAAAGCATGTAATGGAGCTGCAATCAAAGAAAAGTTAGCATTAAACTTTCTCCATTATTGTGTTGCCCCTAGGAAGCTCCTAACCTCTGTAGCAGATTTGGGTTTAGGCCAATTCACAATGACTTCAACCTTAGAGGGATCATCTTTAATTCACCACCCCCTACAATATAACCTGAATAATTTAAAGATGTTCTGCCAAATTCACATTTTGATAGTTTTACGTAGAGATTTTCTCTTTTTAAAACATCTAAAGTCTGCTTTACATGCTTTACATGGTCTTTCCATATCTTACTAAAAACAAGAATGTCATCTAAATAAACAATTACAAAATCATCAATAAATGGTCTGAGTACATCGTTCATAACTCACATAAATGTAACAAGAGCATTAGTTAAGCCAAAAGGCATAACCAACCAATGATAAAGTCCTTGCTTCATTTTGAAAGTAGTCTTCCATGCATCTTGTTCTGCAAATCTGACCTGATGATAGCTAGTTCGTAAATCTAACTTAAAAAAGTAATCTGCTTCATTTAATTGATCTAATAAATCATCAATACAAGGAAGAGGATAATGATTCTCGATCATTATTTTATTTAGTTCTCTATAATCAATGCACATTCTCCACAAACCATCTTTCTTTCTCACCAGCATGATTGGAGATCGACATGGTGATGTCCTTGGTCTTATAAACCATTTATCGAGCAACTCATGTACCTGCTAAAGTCCTTGCTTCATTTTGAAATTAGTCTTCCATGCATCTTGTTCTGCAAATCTGACATGATGATAGCTAGTTCGTAAATCTAACTTAGAAAAGTAAACTGCTTCATTCAATTGATCTAATAAATCATCAATACAAGGAAGAGGATAATGATTCTCGATCATTATTTTATTTAGTTCTCTATAATCAATGCACATTCTCCACAAACCATCTTTCATTCTCACCAGCATGATTGGAGATCCACATGGTGATGTCCTTGGTCTTATAAACCCTTTATCGAGCAACTCATGTACCTTCTTCTTTATCTCTACATTCTCTAAATTTGACAACATGTACATTCCAATGTTAGGTAATGGAGCATATTGCTGCAAATAAATATCATGTACTATTTGCCGCTTGGGTGGAAGACATTTAGGTTCTTGAACTAGAACATCATATTCTGAAACAACTTTAACTAAATCAACTTTTTGTTTAGAATCACAGCCTTCAAATACATTGGATTTGTCAGATTGTCATAAAAATTTCTATAAATGTAGATCCTAATCCCGATGGAGCTTCTTCTACCATTCTCCTTTGAGAATAGACTCTTCCAATCTCTGGATTGGCCTCAACAAGTTCTCCTTCTCCTATTCTGAGCTTTAATCTAGTTAGAATTCAAAATCCAACACAAGCTTGTCTAACCTTAATAAAAGAAAAGCCAAATGCTCTAATGCCACTTGATCTATAATGAGATCTTAAATAAAGAAAAAGGTCTTACAGAATCATGTGCGGGAAAATGCCTATATTATTTAGTGCAATGGATTTAAAAGATTGAGAATAATATATACAATGAACAATTATAAAACAAAATAAACACACAACAACACAGTCTAATGAAGGAGTTCACCAAACCCCCTGGCTACGTCTCCTGGTCCAAGATTTCAGTGTCAACCTCTATATTACGTCTTTAAGAGAAGAATATTACAAGTGTGAGCTCAAACAGAGTCTCAACACAACAGTGACAAAAACAATAGGGATTTACTCGAAATTCTCAAGTTTACAAGAGTACACAACCACTTCCTCTTTCTCTCTGTCTTCTGCCTTCTCTTGCTCTCTCTCTATCCCCCTCTATTCTACCATTGAGTAGTTTTTAAGCCTCTTGGCCTTGTCCATTCACCTTCCTTTTTGGGCTCTCTGCCTCCCGGCCTTTCTCCTTGCATCTCCCTTTTCGGTGTTGGACACGTTATGTTAAAACAAAATGCTTAAGGCACAAAGAACTCCTTTTAAAAATGGAAGGATCGGTGGGTACAGTGAAACCGACCATTCGGTATTCCTCCGCACAAATCCCCAATATAATGCATATTTGGTCTATATATAATATTATCGGAATACAAAGAAATACGTAGAAATCCCAACAACAAAACTGATTATTGGAACTCAAAAGTTATGAACTTAGGCTTATTATTCCTTTGGGTTTATAATATCAGTCATGGTAAACCATGGTCAATCATGTTCAACCATGGCCAATTATTCGTTAATCATGGTTGAATATGGTTATACATGGTCAACAATGTTTAATAAAATCAATCATGGTCAACCATTGTCCAACGTCACATTGTGTCAAGGATTGTCTCGATATGAAAATCAACCATCATCAACCATGATTCAACATGTAAAAATTCCTATAGATTCACAAGCTCATGCAATTTACTAAAGCACAGGACAAGAATCTACTTATAATTTCAACCAATGGAAGCCAATAGATCGATGAAAACAATAATAGCAAGAGGAGGAAAAATCAATGGCACATGACACAATAAGTATCTAGGGAAAGCCTCAACTCAATACCCCACTATCTATATTTCATTAAATCAGAAATCCATGATGACAATACAATGCTTGTTCTCTCAAGAAAATCCCAACACTTAGTAAAATTAATCTCCAACTCACAAGCAATGTCTTGGCCAATACTTAGCCAATTATCAAGCTCTCCAAGTCCCTATTTCCTTGTGCAATGCCTATGGATGATTAACGCATATTAAAGGGAAACCAGTGCATCAAAAATTGCACAATCCCTTTTAGGTTCAGTTCCTAATTGTGTGCACCATTTGTACAACTCAGAAAACTATACAACAAATAATACAATGTCCCTGCACTCTAGTCTCAACTAGGTCATTTTTGGAATCGACATGCATGATTTTATGATGAGGGAATCTTCAGTTAACTGGAGTAGCACTAGTTAAAGCATTAGTGCACCAACTGACTCTTAACTCACTATTAGTTCCTCAAACAGTTTGGAACTAATTTAACTAGACTTAACTCAATAAATCGAGTTAACTAATTACAACTCATACTTAACTCATCATGGAACCCTATAATATGGCAAGAACATATACATGACTTTAGAAGGACTTCCGACTTGAACTTCTTAAGTTAAATAAGTCAACCCACTCTAGTTAACCATTACAAGTCACTATGAGAATAAAATTCGATTATAATTCACAGTTTAATTCAAGGACAAATTAAAATGGAAATTCTGGATTATATTTTTATCAGTTCTTGTTGCTATTTTCAACACAGCATCGCATTGTGACAAATATTCTCTTTATATGAAATTCAATCATGGTCAAATATGGTCTAACATGGTCCAATGTCACTTTCTGAGAAGGATTGTTTCAATATTAAAATCATCCACAATTAACCATGGCTGACAATGTTTTTTAAAGGAATTTTAATATTTATGTTAGGGTTTATATACCTTAGGTTTCTAATATTAGTTCCTTTGGTTTAATATTATTCCTTTGTGTTCATAATCCCTTAGTTTAGTATTAACCCCTTGGGTTTATTATTCCCTTTGGTTTATAATATAAATCCCTTGGGTATAGTAATTTAAAGGTGGATCCATGGTCAAGCATGGTATTTATCTTAGGGTTTATAAGATTAATACCTTGGCTTAAATATTATGTCCTTAGGTTTATAATCCCTTGGCCATTTAGTATTAATCCCTTGGGTTTATAATATCAATACGTTGGATTTATTAATCTAAGTTTTTATATTCCTAGGGAGTATTATATTATTTCTGGGGTTTATTATATAAATCATTTGGTTTAATATAAATCCCTTAGGTTTATAATCGTTATAAACCATGGTCCAACATCACATAGTGAGAAATATTTTCTAAATATGAAAATTAACTATGGTCCAATGTCACATTGTGACAAATATTATCTCAATATGAAAATTAACCATGCTCAACCATGCTTATTTTACGTCGCATTATGACAAAGATTGTCTCCATATGAAAATAACTCATGCCAACTATGGCTCAATGTCACATTGTGATAAAGATTGTATCAATATCAAAATAAACCAATATCAACCATGGTCAACCATGTTCCATCATCGCAGTGTGACAAAGATTGCCTTAATTTGAAAATAAACCATGGTAAAACATGATAAACCAAATTTTTTTTAGGGTTTATAGTATTTATTTTAGGATTTATATAGCTAGTGTTTATAATATTATTCCCTTGGGTTTTTAGGGATTATGGTTTTATTATTCCCTTGGGTTTATAATATCAATAACATGGGTTTATTAATCTAAGGGCTCATATTCCTAGGATGTATTATTATTCAATAGTATCTATAATTTAAATCCTTGGGTTTAATATAAATTGCTTAGGTTTATAATCATGGTCAACCATGGTCCAACATCACATTGTGACAAAGATTTTCTCAATATGAAAATCAACCATGGTCTAATATCGCATTATGACAAAGATTGTATTGATATCAAAATCAATCATTCCCATCCATGGTCAACCATGGTCCAATGTCGTATTGTGACAAAGATGATCTCAATACGAAAATGAACCATGGTCAACCATGTTTATTTTAGAGTTTATAATATTTATCATAGGGCTTATATACCTTGAGTTTATAATATTAATCCCTTGGGTTTAATATTTTTCCTTTTGCTTTATAATACCTTGGGGTTCTAGAATTAATCCCTTGGGTCTATTATTCATCTTAGTTTATAATATCAATTTCTTGGGTTTATTAATCCAAGGGTTCATATTCCTAAAGTATCATATTATTCATAGGGTTTATAATATTAATAGGACTATGGTTTAATATAAACCCCTTCGGTCTATAATCATAGTCAACGATGGTAAACCATGGTCCAAAGTCACATTGTGACAAATATTATCTCAATATAAAAATCAACCATGGTCAATGATGGTCCAATGTTACATTGTGACAAAAATTGTCTCAATATGAAAATCAACCTTGGTAAACCATGGTCAACCATGTTTGTTCTAGGGTTTATAATATTTATCTAACAATTTATATATCTTGGGTTTATAATATTCACCCCTTCAGTTTAATATTATTCCCTTGGGTTTAAAATCCATTGGGTTTTTAATATTCATACCTTTAGTTTACTATTCTGTTTGGTTTATAATATCAATCCCTTGGTTTTATTAATCTAAGTGTTCTTATTCAAATTGTCAACCATGGTCAACCACGGTACAATGTCACATTGTGACAAAGATGAACTCAATATGCAAATAACCCACTGTCATCCATGGACAACCATGGTCCAATGCCACATTGTCGTAAAGATTGTCTCAATATGAAATTAAAACATGGTTAAACATGGTCAACCATGCTCAACCATGGTCCAACATTGCATTGTGATAAAGATTGTCTCAATATAAAAATCAACTGCTCAACCATTGTGAACCATGGTCCAATGTCACATTCTGACAAAAGTTGTCTCAATATTAAAATCGACCATGATCATCCATGGTCCAATGACACATTATGACAAATATTATCTCAAAACAAAAATGACCTACAGTAAACCATGGTCAACTATGTTTAATTTAGGGTTTATAATATTAATCCATTGGGTGTTTAGTATTAATCCCTTGTGTTTATTACTTCATTGGGTTAATAATATGAATATGTTAGGTTTGTTAATCAAAGGATTCATATTCCTATGGTGTAATATTATTCATATGGTTTATAATATTAATCCTTAGGTTTAATATAAACCCCTTAGACTTATAATCATGTTGAACCATGGTAAGCCATGGCCCAACGTCACATTGTGACAAAGATTTTCTCAATATGAAAATAAACCATGGTCCAATGTCGCATTGTGACAAATATTCTCTTGATATGAAAGTCAATTATGCTCAACCATGGTCCAACGTTGCATACTGACAAATATTGTCTAAATATGGAAATCAACCATTTTTATTTAATGATTTATAATATTTATCTTACGGTTTATACACTTGCATTTATAATATTAATCCCTTGGGTTTATAATTATGGTTAATCATGGTCTAACTTCACATTGTGGCAAATATTGTGTCAATATGAAAATAAACCATGGTAAACCATGTTTATTTTAGGGTTTATAATATTTATCTTAGGGTTTATATACCTAGTGTTTATAATATTAATTCCTTGCTTTTAACATTCCCTTGGGTTTATAATCATGGTCAACCATGGTCAAACATCACATTGTGACAAATATTTTCTCAATATGAAAATCAACCATGGGTTAATATCGCATTGTGACAAACAATGTTTCAATGTGAAAAACAATCACGCTCAACCATGGTCAACCATGCTCCAATGCCATATTGTGACAAAGATTGTATCGATATGAAAAAAAACCATGGTCAACCACGATCAACCATGTTTATTTTAGGGTTTATAATCATGGCCAACGATGGTTAAACAAGGTCCAACAAAACGTTGTGACAAATTTTCTCAATATGAAAATTGATCATGGTACAACATCACATTGAGACAAAGATTGTCTCCATATGAAAACCAATCATAGTCAATCATGGTCAAACGTCACATTATGACGAAGATTGTCTCTATATGAAAATCAACCTTGGTAAACCATGGACAAGCATGATTATTTTAGGGTTTATAATATTTATCTTAGGGTTTATAATATTAATCCTTTGTGTTTAATATTATCCCCTTGGGTTTTTAGTATTAATCCCATTGGTTTATTATTCTCTTGGGTTTACAATTTCAATCACTTGGGTTTATTAATCTAAGGGTTCATATTCCGTAGGTATAATATTATTCAAATGATTTATAATATTAATGCTAGAGTTTAATATAAATACCTTGGGTTTATAATCATGCTCAGTGATTGTGAGCCATGGCCCAATGCCACATTGTGACAAAGATTATGTCAATTTGAAAATCAACCATTGTCAGCAATGGACAACCATGGTCATCCATGGTTGAACATCGCATTGTGACAAATATTGTCTCAAAATGACTTTTAACCATGGTAAGCCATGGTCAACCATGTTTATTTTAGGGTTTATATACCAAGGGTTTATAATATTAATACCATTATTATTAATTAATTATTATAATAGCTTTTTATTAACAATATTATTAGTAACATTATTATTTTAAATTATAAAAAAACAATATTTATATTTTTAATAAATAACAAAAACATTTAATTTATTAATTAATTAGTTTTAAATAAAAATAAAAAAATTAATTAACTATCGAGAATCTTGCATATTTGGATTATTAACCACAATGGCCATTTTTGCGTCAAGATTTTGAGTTTATAACAAGATTCGTTGTCAGGACAAGTCCACATAGAAGAGAAAGGTTGAAGGTTAATAAATATGGAATGGACGATGAGAAATGAAAAAGAGCTGATTAGATAACCCACTAATTAATTAGAGGAGAGATTCTTATGAAGAGAAATATCTAAAAAATTAATTATTATAGGGGATTTCATATTAATAATTAGTATTAATATTAATAATAATTTTTATTAAGGAAAATTGCAGTTAATAACTATAAGTTAATAATCTTATATTATTATCATTAATCATAATAATAATAATAATATTAATATTAATATTAATATTATTATTTCTAATATTATTATTTCTAATATTATTATTATATTAGAAATGTTTATAAATATTGATAATAATGTTTTTATTGATTAGGGTTTAGAAAGTTAGGTTTTCATTATTAATAATGTGTGATGTTTTATGTTATCATTGTTATTAAAAATTATTATTAATATAAGAATAGAGTTAATAGTCATTGATAATCAACTATAACCTTTAATATTATAATAGGATATTACAATTATGTTATTTTTTTTATTATTAGTTAGGAAGTTAGGTAGGGAAGATGAAAGGGATATGGAGTCAAAATATTTTTGATGGGAAGAATGTGAGGGAAGGAGGAAGAGGATTAATATGGAAAAAAAGGGAGAGTGGAGAAGGGAACTAATTTAGTCATGGTTACGAGGTATAAGGCCTTGAGAGAGTAAGGGTATCCAAATCTTGCTTACCTCCAAACGACCATGTCTATTAAGATTGTGAGGATGCTTAACCATTTCAAGGGTTTCACAGATCTTCCGTTTGTACTAATGCTTTTCATTAGAAATTATCTTGGTGTCTTCAAGGCACATATGGTGACATGTCTTTGACGAGTTATCAACAAGTGTTGAAGACCGAGTTCTACCATTCTTATTGTCAGCACCATGTTCTTTGAGTCTTATCTTGAAGGATCTTCATGTTTCTACAATGTAACATTCCCCACATGAACACATGACTTTATAAAACCCTTTTGTTGTAGGCAATCTAGACATTCTTTAACCAATTTCATCTTTTGTCTTATCGTTGACAAGGGTTTAAAAGAAGTTTCAATATTTTTCTTTCTAAGAACCTTGGTTATTTTAGCATTGACTCCTTAAATGTACGTTATATAAGTCTTATTGTAAGAAGCTTGAGAGATTTTTGTCGGAGTTCTTACTCCCTTTCTAGTTCTGGCTCTTTTGATGGTCTTAATGATATCTTTATTCCTATACCCAATGTTCACAAAGACCTTTATTAAATACTCAATTTCTTCAGCAACATGATTAGTGTCCGATATTCTTAAATCTCTTGTGAGGAGTGTTTTGAGCACACCCATATTTCGCATTGGGTGATGGTGTGACTCAAAATGAAGGTAGTTATGAGTGTGTGCTTTATTTATGAATACCTTATGCCCAAGTGATCCATTATCATTCTTAAGAAGGAGAATGTCCAAGAATGGGATGCTTCTGTTTTCTTCAACTTCCATTGTGAATTGAATGTCTTTAGATAAATTGTTAAGGTAGTCTAGCAAGTTAATTAAATCCTTGTCCCTATGAGGCCAATTTACTCTCGTGCCATCAGTGAACCTAATCCAAAATTTTGGTTTCAACGAGAAGTAATCAAGGGCATTCTTCTCAAATTTACCTATAGAGACATTGGCTACTATAGATGACAACGAGGACCTCATTATTATTTAGATATTACTATTATATAATTATCTATGATAGATACAAATGAAACCTTCTACCTATATCAAACACATTAATATTTTTAATGTAGTTGTCGTAATATTATATAAATATCCACACATCATTTAAAACATTTAACAAGAAAATGTGAGATAATGAATTTAATGCCAAAAAAATAACAAAATAAAAAATAAAAAATTGTTTGTTTAAATCTCATCATCGTGAGATAATGAATTTAATTGAAAAAAATAAAAAAAAATAAAAAAAAATTGTTTGTTTAAATCACATCATCGTTAAAAGAAAAAAGGTTCATAATTTTATCAAAAGTTCATAATTTGATCAAAGATACTATATACATGATTATGAAATACGTCTCCGGGCTGCTGTGGAGTTGCTAAGGTACCAACATCTCAGCCCTCATACAAAGCTTCCAATTTCAAGAATACACTATTAAGAATACACTATTAGAAATTATAACAGCCTTAAACCATTAATATGGAACAATTTCCTAAAATTCGGAATGTGGACATGGTCGGAATATGGTTCGTTTATTGGTGATTCAATTTCAGTTATTGGATTATCAATTTCTAATATTTTTGCAATGTTAAGATATACGAGAGTTTATATTTTGAAGAGTTTATTATAAATATTATAGGTATTTTTAATATTTAAAGCAAAAATAATATTGTTTTAATGATGAATTATATGGGATAGTTCAAAAGGTATTAGTAAAAATTTGTTTTATATAATTTTTATCGAAAAATTTTGTTTTTAAAACATTATAAATACTGAAAAAAAAGTGTTCCTAAAACATTATAAATAACAAAAATCTGAATTAAGAACATTTTTGTTCTATTAATTTTTTTTTATGAATATAGATTTGTAATTAATTGTATTATTAAAATATTTGTTTTTATCTTTTTTACAACATTCCAATCTTAAATTTCGAATATTTAGAATTTTATCGCCACAATTGTTGTATCATCATTAGTCAACCATTCAACTTTATTTTGTCAAAACATGTTAACAAAGATGTTATTACTATTTGTTCAACTTTATTGCTGCACTAGTGATTAAAATATGTTAACAAAGACGCTATTACTATCTGTTTACATGGCAAGAAAGACATATCTAATGTATAACTTTATATATTAATTAAGTTTTTGATATTGAAAAAAATTATATAATAACTAATTTTATATTTGATCTCTTTTGGTATTGGATAAATATGATTTTAAAATGAAAATATTAGTCTTTCGTAATATGTCATAATAAGTTATACGGCGCTCCTATAAAAAAATTATTAAAATTAATTTAAATTTATTATATTTCACATGAGTCTTTTTTTTCTTTCTAAAAATAGAGTGATTGTGAGGCGCCATGTGGAAAGGTGTATGGAAATTGTCTAACATAATATTCAGGGCGGTGGACATCCCAACAAAACCCCCATATTAATAAACATCACATATGTGCACCAAGGCATATATGTTATTATATTACATTATTATAGAGTAATTATATTACATTATTATAGAGTAAATGGTGCAAATCATAAGAATTTATACAACAGATATGATGGAGGTGATTGTATTTACAAAGTAGCTGGTCGGCCCTTTCTCCTTCCTTCCTCTTATGAAGAAAACTGACGATGCACAAAGTCATTTGGTAAGCCTAATCATAGTGGAAATTGTCTTTAGCCAATTTTTTTTCGAGGTACAAAGTTGTGCGGAGTTATGAATTCTGACCATTCATGGTTTTTAGCTTTCAAATTACAATTTCATTTCACTATTTGGCCTTTATGGATTTTAATGTTTTTTTGGTTTCATTTAGAGTTTGTTTTGATGAGCTATTTCCTAAGTTTTTTTTGGGTGTTTTTTCATGTGCATTTCATCTTAGGGGAGGTTTTTTTGTAATTGAGTTATTTTTTATTTTAGTCTTTTCTCTTTGTCTCTCTTAGTCCATGGAAATCAAGTTTCTCACTTGTTTTGGAATTTTTGGCTTTTTTTGTCTCTTTTATCACGACTTTTCCTCAAGTCATACTTCTCCTTTGCATGTATAAACCCTTTTCTTACTCCCTTCCTCAACAAGGCTACCATTTTCCATAGCTCCCACTTCTTTGATGTTCATTACCTAGCCCTAGCCAAATTCTCAGTTAGTATTTTGGTATGTAGTATTAATTCCTCATTAGAACTATTATAATTGAAAATGGGTAGTGTATTACAAGGAACATGGTAGGTCTTTGGATCAATAAAAGGAGTCGTATGTGAGGCTCTATTTTTGTCATACTCAATTCATTCAAGATGAGATGGCTAAACTGGAAAATGAAATAGTAGAAGAGCGATGATGCTTCACATATTGAAAGTTGTCGAGGGACGTATTTGATTGGGTCCTATTCATAGGGAAAATTAGAGGTCAATACAATCAGTATATGTACTGTTGGTATCTATTTTAATTTGAAATTTTTATTGGGTCGAACACTACTAGACCAATTTGAACCGACTGAGGAATCGACCTATTAATGGATGAGATTCATCCCTCCATGAAAGGATTAGATATATACTTGAAATGATTCATTGAACATGTTCAAATTTTTTCCATACAATCTAATAATTCTAAGGAAAATAGAGCCCAGGTGAAGTGAGATTAAATGTGCTAACTACCACCTAAAATATAGCCCTTTGACTCTCTCTCTCTCTCTATATATATATATATGAAAATTGAACTACTATCCATTAGTTAGGTCACTATTTGCACAAAGGCTAGTTATTATAATAGAAATGTTGTAATATTGTGGAAAATTTCTAATTGATTAAATATATTGGAGATTAATGAAGTAGGAACTATTGAAATCTCTGAAAATGAGATTGACACGTCCAGATTTGATTGGAAGTGAATTGAAAACCATGTATTCCTTTCTCTAAATCTAAGATTACTCGTCATGATTTCCAACATGTCCAATTTTTTTCAATACATATAAAGAAAATAGAACCAAAAGGAAAGAGATTAAACATCCTAACTACCACTTAAGCTATACTCATATATATATATATATATATTATTTTTAAAGAAAACTTTTCAATTATAATGAATATAAATAAAATTAATAGATGGCTTAAATCGTTTATTAATAATGGTTTACTTTAATGATAAGCCTATCACAATTAAAAGGTATGTTTTATATGTGTATCTATATATGAAAATTGGACTATATCCATTAGCTATCTCATTATATGCACACAGGTTGGTTATTATTATAGAAATGTTGTAAGATTGTGGAATTTGTTTTGAAGAAATTAAATATATTGGAGATTCATGAAGCGAATACTATTTGCAACTCCATAAATGAGAGTCAAACATCAAGATTTGATCCAAGTAGAGAGTGGAGGAGGAGGAAAGCTCACATTGAAATTAAGTTCCTAGTAAGAGCAATTTAATAGTAATGGGTGAGTCATAAACATATGGTTGGTAATGGCGGTATGACAAAAAAATAAAATATTTAATTTGTTTTTTAAAATTAGTTTATATTTCATGGTTTACTAGCACAACCACGTTAGTAAATGTGGTTGATATACGTGGAAAGCATATACAAATTACATGTACAACTACATTATTAAATGTCATTGATATATACCGAAGAATTAGAATTATGATTATTATTGCGATATAATATTACTACTATTATTAATTACTATTATTATTTTTATTATTAAATAAATTAAATGAATTTAATAGAATTATTAATTCATAGATTCATTATTAATAAAAAATTCATTCATAGTTAACTAATAAATAGTAATAATAATAACTCACTAATTATTATTATTACTAATTATTAATAATGTTTTATAAATATAAATATCGTTAATTAAATAAATATTTATGTTTTATTAATAAAAATATTGTTAATTAATAAAATAATTCATTTTTATTTTATTCGTTATTAATTAATTTATTAAATAAACTTTAAGGTAAATATTATAAACACTAAAATAAACATGGTTGACCATGCTTAATTTCCATATTAAGACAATCCTTGTTTCAATGTGATGTTGGACCATGGTTGACCATGCTTGATCATGATTGATTTTCATATCGAGACAATCTTTGTCACAATGCGACGTCGGACCATGGCTCACCATGGTTCATTTTCATATTGACACAATCATTGTCCCAATATGACATTCGACCATGGTTGACCATGGTTCACTATGATTTCCCATGGTTGACTATGATTGATATTGTAAACCCAAGGGAATAATAAACACAAGGTATTGATATTATAAACCCAATGGAATAATAAACCAAAGGGATTGATATTATAAACCCAAGGGATTGATATTATAAACTCAAGGGATTAATACTAAAATCCCAATGGAAAAATATTAAATCGAAGGGACTAATATTATAAACCCAAGGTATATAAACCGTAAGATAAATATTGTAAACACTAAAATAAACATGGTTGACCATGGCTGACCATGATTGATTCATATTGAGACAATCTTGATCACAATGCAACGTTGGACCATGGTTGACTATGTTTAACTATGGTTGATTTTCATATCAACACAAGCTTTACGCTCGACCATCGTTAACCATGATTGACCATGGATGACCATGCTTGATTTTATAAAACATGAATGACCATGGTTAACCATGATTGACCATGGTTGAGCATGGTTGACGATGATTATCATACTGAGACAATCTTTGTCATAATGTGGCTTTGTACCATGGTTGAGACAATGATTGATTTTCATATTGAGACAATCTTTGTCACTATGCACTGTTGGAAGATGGTTGATCATGATTAACCATGGTTGACCATGACTGATTTTATAAAAAGTGGTTAACCATGGTTCAATAATATTAAACCCAAGGGAGTAATATTATAAACCAAGGTATATAGGCCCTAAGATAAATATTATAAACACTAAAATAAACATTTTTTTACCATGGTTGATTTTCACATGGAGATAATCCTTGTCACAATGTGACATTGGACCATGGTTGACCATGACTTATTTTCAAATCGAGAGAATCTTTGTCACAATGCGACATTGGACCAAGGTTGACCATGGTCGATTCTCTTATTAAGATAACATTTATCAAAGTGCGATGTTCGATTATGGTTGACCATGATTGAATTTAAAGAAAAAAAACCATGATTGATATTATAAACCCAAGAAATTATAAACCTAAGGGAATAATATTAAACCCTAGGAATATGAACCCTTATATTAGAAAACCCAAGGGAATAATAAACCCAAGGGATAAAAATTATAAACCCAAGGTATATAAAACATAAGATAAATATTATAAATGCTGAAATAAACATGGTTGACCATGGTTAATTTCCATATTGAGACAATACTTGTCACAATGCAACGTTGGACCATGTTTGACCATGATGGATTTTCATATCGAGACAATCTTTATCACAATGTGATGTTGGACCATGGCTAACCATGGTTTATTTTCATATTGAGGAAATCATTGTCACAATGCATCATTCAACCATGGTTGACTATGATTGACAATGGTTGACCATGATCGATATTATAAAATCAAGGGAATAATAAACATAAAGGATTGATATTATAATCCCAATGGAATAATAAACCTAAGGGATTGATACTAAAACTCCAAGGGATTATGAACCCAAGGGAATAATATTAAACCAACTAATATTATAAGCCCAAAGTATGTAAACCCTAAGATAAATATTATAAACACTATAACAAATATAGTTGACCATGGTTGATTTTCATATTGAGACAATCCATGTCACAATGCCACATTGGACCATAGTTGACCATGTTCAACCATGGTTGATTTTCATTTCAAGACAATATTTGTCACAATAAAATGTTCAACAATGGTTGACCATGATTGACCATGGATGACCATGTTTGATTTTATAAAATATGGTTGAACATGGTTGACCAAGGATGACCGTCATTGACCATGGTTGACCATGATTAATCATGATTATCATATTGAGACAATTTTGTCATAATGCAATTTTGGACCATGGTTGAGACAGTGATTGATTTTCATATTGAGACAATATTTGTCACAATGCAACATTTGAGCATGGTTGACCACGATTGATATTATAAACCCAAGGAATAATAAACCAAAGGAATAAGAATTATAAATCCAAGGTATACACAACATGATAAATATTATAAACCCTAAAATAAACATGGTTGACCATGGTTGGTTTCCATATTGAAGAAATCCTTGTCACAATGCGACTTTGGACCATTTTTGACCATGCTTAACCATGATTGGTTTTCATATCGAGACAATATTTTCCATAATGTGATGTTCGACGATGGTTGACCATGATTGACCATGATTTTCCATGGTTGACCATCATAGATGATCATGATGAAAGACATTTTAATCAAGGTTGATCATGGTTGATGAAATTTAACCATGGTTGACCATTGTTGACCATGGTTGATCATTGTTGACCATGTTTGATTTTCATATCAGGACAATATTTGTCAAAATTTGACGTTCGACCATGGTCAATCATGTTTGATTTTATAAAACATGGTTGAGCATGGTTGACCATAATTGTCCATGGTTGACCATCATAGTTGATCATGATGAAAGAGATTTGAGAGAAAGTTGATCATGGTTTATGAATTTCAACCGTGGTTAATAATGGTTGGTCATTGTTGACCATTGTTGATTGTGGTTGACCTTAAAAACATTGACCCTGGTCGATCATATTCAAGCATGATTAACCGTCATTGATCATGGCTCGACCATGCTTGATGATATTGGAGCATGCTTGACCATGGATGATCATCGTTGAACATGGTTAATCAAGGTAGATGATGGTTGACATTGATTGACCATGATTGAACATGGTTGAGTATGTTTGACTAGATTTGACCATGATTAAGTATATTGGATTTTATTAATTTATTAATTAATAATTGAATTAAGGTTATTTATTTATAACAATTAACAAAAATATTAATTAGAATGTTAATATATTAATTAATAATAATATAATAATCTAGATATAGGTAAATTATTTTCAATGTTATCCAATATTTTTTATTACAAATTATTTATAAATAAATTATAAAACGTTTACTGATAGTAATTTTTTTAAAATTATTAATATATAATTAATAAAATATTTTTATTTATTTGTAATATTATTAATTATTTATGACAACCTTTTTTAGTAAAAATCACATAAGAGACAATCTCGCGTTTGGAATCAACTAGTGTGGTTCATCTTCACGTCAAGATGAGGAACTAGATCTAGGCAACAAAGTAAATAATGAAGAGAGAAGCTAAATAGGTGTTAGAATATAACAACTAACCAACGAGTGTGGTTCATCTCCAAGACAAGATGAAGACCTAGATCTAAGCAACGAAATAAACAGATGAATAAAGAAGCTAACTAGCCATTAGAATACAACAACTAGTTTGATTTATTAATTGATTAATTTATATTTATTTATATTTATTTATTAACTTATTCATATTAAAAAAAACATATATGTAATGATACTAGTGATAAGATAAAAATTTATTATAATATGTTTTTTTTTTTCATTTTAAGAAAGAATTATATATAGAGATAAACACATATATATTTTATTATTTTTCACATCGTCACCCGCATTTTAAATTACATTTTCTTATATCGAAGATTGATTTTAAAGAAAATATCTTTGTTATTTTATAAATGTTTATAATTTTAATTATTTATATTAATTATATATAATTCTGATTTCTTCCTGGAAGATAAATTAGATTTATGTTCTATTATTTTAATCATAAAAATAAAATATACTAAAATTTAGTAAATCACAATATTTATATTTATTAACCACCTATTAATCGTGGACATATTAACTTGACAATATTTATGCATATACAATGAATGGCTCCCATTTTTATTGTCAGTATTTTTTAATGCAACCCTTCTATATTCACTCGGCGTTAAAATACTTTTTGGCTTAGCGCCATCTAAATTCAGATCATCGATGATAGATCGGCGGGCTATGTTACAACGAGAAGCCGCAATCGACCACAAGGGGCAAAGAAATTCGACCACATGGGGCAAAGGCAGGGATTTCGAAACGAAGGGACAAAAATAACGTTTCAGACGAAACATATTTGCAGTATATCAAATCTCCACCATTAATTAAAAAATCAACGTGGATTCATCGTCCTGAAATTGAAATAAGATGCATTTTCACCATCCAAATGAACTACTAAGATTTCCATTGAATATCACCTTACAAGTTGTATATTACCTACTTTTTCCCGTGATATGGCATAATAAAATCATGGGTGACAGATCCATTGTCTTGGGTTGAGGCTCGGCCTAACCCCTAAACCGATTCCAAGTCTGTCTTTCAGGTTTCAATGAATCGAATCTCGACTCCGCACCTCAGAACTGACTTATTAAGCAAGTAGAACTGACATGCAATTCTAGATTGAGGCGCTCTATCGTAATACCCATCCTTATTTACTTCAAAAAGCACTTTCTTTTTTCTTATACACTTTTCTAAATAAGTACATAATGATTATAGTAATGTAATATCTAACCATGTTTTAATAAAATAATTATACCAATTTTAATATATATCACTATACCATTCTTAAAATTCACATTATAATTATGGCTATAATTAATTATATAGATATCGATATAATTATAATTAAAATTAATTATATATAGATATAATATTTAAATGAAATACTTAATGTAAAGATAGTATAATATTCCCAAAACATGATATAAATGTGAATATGTAAAATAATAATGTTAAATTTAACCTAATTTGTTCGTATAATCTTAATGTTATGAATAAATTAATTAATTTATTTGAGTAGTTAGTATAGGTTTATTGATTAGCTTAAATATGTTTTTATCAAATTTTGTTTTTAATTTTGATGATCATTATAACATTTTTTTTGGTATTTAATAACTAATTTAGTTAGGGTATTAGAAGTAAAGTGTTGTAGTCGTTACAAAGTAAATAGTGAAATTGTGTATAATATAGACAAGATTTGAAGTAGGCATTCCATGTCTTCTTATTTTTGAATATTTACAGAAATTTTTTTGTGTATGGTAGATATTGTAGGTAAATACACAAAAATCTAATAGGACTCATTAATTTAAGAGTCTTAAGCCAAACATTTATAATAAAACTATACTAATCTTATTATACTTTATTTACATATTACATCTATGTAGAGCTATTAAAACCAATGATATCTTTAATTCTTGATCAATTTGTTGAATCACATTAAGAGGTTTGGTGATTTTAATTACATAAAAAAGTGTCTTATAAAAAAATGCACTCCAATGTTTAAGGAATATTTCATAGTTCTAATTGATCAATTTTCTTTTATTAATCAATTTAGTTACATTTCAACATCATATTTAATAAGCATATGAAGATTTGCTAATTATAATTAATCATTTTTCTTTTATTACTCAATTCAATTATAATTCAACATCACATATAATAATTATATTCTTTATTTTAAATAAAGTAATTATACATATTTAAAAAATTAATACAAATATGATTTATCTAAAACCACGTGATAAATTACGCCATTAAACAATGAAAATGACATCACACTATAACTTCTTTTAAAGTTGTTTATATATTCCCAAAGTATTATAATAAATTATAGTCATAAAAATAAGTGCTACGGTATAAGATAAAATTGTATCGAATCTATTAATAGTTCATTTACATTAACTTAACTAATTTCTTGAAATATGCCTGGTATATGGAAATTTCCTTAAAACAATGGAAATAAATTGCTTTTTTGTATTTGAAACCGAAATCATTACTCATTCAATTATATAAATATATATGGAGAGTTGTAATCTATCTTAGAATAAAACCCTTATATTTCTCATTTTTTACAATATGCAATTTTATATTTCTCATTTTTTACAATATACAAGAATTATAAAGGGTTTACATTTAACAATTTGAAAATATTCCTGTCATATATATGATCGATCGAATGGTTGAAATCATGGTATTATTAATTACTTTTGAATTTCAAACTTCCCCTCTGGATTAGATTTACAAATTTTCACGATCAGTGAGAAATGAATTCAAAACAAAACTTATAAAACATACACTGAAACGTGGATTGAATTCTGAAACATAGGTTTAAGCTTGTCGATATTATGGAATGTATGGCTATTTAGATTGTTAGAGACCACTTCTATGTTAGCTACCATAGATGAATCAATGACAGTGTTCCCGCCAGATACGTGTAGGGTTTCGTGAATTAGCATCCGCATAAACATGGCTTCATCAGGCTCTCAGTAAAAAATTTCTTTGTTTCCCCATGTTTGTTGGCTTACTAGAAACACACGTGATCTTTTCATTGCCTTGCGGTAAAGGATTAAAATGGCAAGGCTTGGATGCAATAGAGTTCGGCATTGAGCTCACTTGAATCTGTTGTTAAATTTGGCTACGCTATTCATGTTAACAACAAAAGCCACAAGGAAAGACCATTTAAAGAAAGCCTAAAGCCATTTGTATAGGAAGAAGAGTATATTATTATCGAGCTAATTGAGATTCCATGCATATCAAATTTGTTGCATAATCTAGATTGGTGGAACTGCGTAATCTAGATTGGTAGAACGGTTGCTAAATCTTTTTTGCTTAGATTTCTATTTACTTCGATTTCCTTCAAATTTGCTTTCTTAAAGTTTCATTAGATTTGTGTGTTGCGGATTTAAATTTCCTCAGTTCTAATTATCCTATCATCACTTAGAAGATTATATGCCCATAGATCGACCCCTAGTAATGTTCAGCATGAACAACATCAACAAACGTCATGAACAAATATAAGACAAAACAAATCCAACCAGCTTGATTGCCAGAAGCATTACAAAATAGGATTTAAATTTCCCCAGTTCTAATTATCCCATCATCATTTAGAAGATTATATGCCCATAGATCGACCCCTAGTAATGGTCAGCATGAACAACATCATCAAATGTCATGAACAAATATAAGACAAAACAAATCCAACCAGCTTGATTGACAGAAGCATCCCAAAATAATAATGGGAGTAGCTCGTGGGCTGCTATATCTTCGTTAGGATTTTGGATTCTGGATTATTAATCTTGATGTTAAAGCAAGAAATGTCTCATTCGAGGAGGAGTTAAACCCTAAGACAAAAAAAACTTACCTAAGACGTTTTCCTCAAGGCCAAACGTACATCAAGACAAGATTTCTTGGAATGTAGTAATATTTTAATACAATAATTACTTTCACCTGCTGTCAACACACATGTTTTACATGACGTTGTCTTGATTTCAATAGGATTCACATTGTTGTAATCGTCATTTATGCCATTTTTTTAGTTGGAAAGGGGTTTTACATTCTCGGTTAATATTTTTTATTCTCTAGAGATTTCCGATCTTGGTTACAGCTATTCTTCCTTTGCAAATAACTTCTCATCTCCCATTTCTAAATATTTTGCTGACTTTATGATATTTGACATTGAACTTTGTATATGTAGCAGTTATACGTCACCAGAGTGTATTATGTTGGGGCATGTATCTGTAAAACCCGATGTCTATAGTTTTGGCATTCTTCTTGTGGAAATTTATCTCCTGAAATTCAAATTTGTTTATGACGGATGAGATACAATTTCCATTCTATTCCTAGTTGAGAACATCTACCATTAAGTTAAGACAATGTTATTTTGTTCATCAATAAAACATCTAGCTAAGTGCACTATCACTGTTTCCACAGATGATGTTGTGGTTGTCTTCACCGTGTATACCTTTTTTCAGAAGATGAACTCGATGTGGTTATGAAGGTATGAATGTTATATAAAGCGAATATCATTGGGATAATTTATCGAGCCATTATTGAAATCTGTGATGACATTATTAAAAATATTATAAGATCTATAAAACCATTAAATTTTGAAACCCTGTAATGAGTAGTACTTTCTTGCCCTTGTTAGGTCAGGCTCATTTTGGCATAAAATAAATCACAGAATATCATGCCTGTGGCTAGCTGTAAACGTACATGATTAGTTTCCAATAAAGAGCACACAATGTTTCACAATGTTTGACGTAAGTAGGGTAAAAGTTGAATAATGCATGAATTATTATGTATGTTGGACTTGAACAATGTTATCAATTTAATGAGAACTTTATCTTTTTTTTTTTTGAGGTTGCATCAAATCACAATTTTTGTTTTGATTTTGGAAATTGGTAATGCAACATTACCACTTTTTCATTTCAAGGTTAAAATTTCAACATTTTTTAACTATCACATTAAACACTAAATATCATGATTACAAAAGACATGGAAAATCAGATTGAAATGCAAAATTGATCATGCCAGATCACTCCTTCTTATTATTCTTCTTCTTAAGAGTTAAAATTCAAACATTTTTCAATCATGGCATCAAAGACCAAATACCATCACTACAAAAGACCTGAAAAAACATGTTGAAATGAAGAAGTGATAATGTAGCATTACCCCTTTTTTTATGGTTAAAATTCAAACATTTTTCAAATATCATGACAATAAAAAACCTTAAAACTTAACACTTAAAGCTTGACTAGCTCCTCCTCATTTTTTCCTTTTATTTTTTACTTTTTAACTATTTTTCAAATTTGTCTAACTAATCATTTATTTTATTTTTAAAGTAAAATTACTAAGTTTGACATTATATATATAATTACATAATTTTGGTTTAATTATTAATTATTTATTTTTTTATAATTTATATTAAAACAATTGAAAAAAAACTATATATAAATATTATTTTAAAGAAAAATCAATTAAAAAAAATCTTATTTAAAAATAAAAAATAGAAATACTATTAGAAAAAAACTTTTTTTTTTAAATAAATGACAAGAAAATATTAGAATAGAAAATTAAAAAAATAAAAACATGTTAATTTTACATTTAAAAATTCAAAAACAATCCTTTAAAACAGAAAATCATAAAAATAATATATATATATATATATATATATATATATATTATACAGAAAACCTTTCCATTATAATGAATATAAATAAACTTAACAAATGACTTAATTCATCTATCTATAACCGTTAACTTTAATGATAACTCTATCCTAATTAAAAGTATATCTTTTATATGTATATGTATACATGAAAATTGGACTAATATCTTTTAGCAATGTCATTATATGCACACAAGATGGTTATTAGTCCTTGCCTTTAGCACTGCAGGGACTCTAGCAATCCCTAAAGCGTTGATGATGGATCCCTCATGATGGATCTCTGTTGGGATTTGAAACGTTGATGAAAAATGGTTATTACTGTGGGTTCTCCAGCGTCTAAATTAAAAGATATAAACCACAAAGGTCTCAAATCTAGGATCAATTAATTGTTCTTTTGACCAAATATTTCTTTGCTTTGCCAAAATTTATACAAATTTTTGGATGGCAATTTAGCTTCATGAAAAATTTACCCAAAGTTTTGTTTTCAACCTCTTATTGGAAACTTCACGTGTATCGAGGGAACAATACATATGCAAGGTTTTTATTATCCAAAGTTTGAAAGGAACTAAAATATTTTGAAAATAATATCCTAACTTTTTGTATCAAACACTTCAAGTAATGTGAATTTTGAAGAGCATTAAATATCAAACATTAAATGTTTGAATGTTTCCGATCTATTTTATTAAATTAGTATGGTAATGATGCTGCTTTTTATAGCTTACCATTTCTTCATAGCTTGCCATTTGTTCTAGTGATAGCTTTAGCCAAGCTACCTGGCAATAGCTCCAGCCACCTGTGACCTCTAGTTTCCACCGCAAAGACGTTGGTTCTTACCATATAAGGAAACAAATCATACTCTGTAGGTTAGAAGAGAGAACAGTCACCTTTGTAGGTGCTTAATGAGTAGTTTGACAATTAACCCTACCATAGTGAAACTACGACCCTACTTGGGGAGAAGGCTTTATACCCTGTAGATAGAGACAACTCTAATAGAGAGAAGAACCCTGCAGATGGAGAAGGTTTTGAACCCTACAGACGGAGAAGGTTTTATCACGTGGAAGAAGTTAACAACGGTTCTATCAAGTGGAAGAAGCCAACAACAACCCTGCCACTTCAATGCCTATAACACAAAGAACTGTCAATTCTACAAGCATTCAAGAACTTTCAATTCTGCAAGCATTCGAGGAGAGGAGCAGTTATAAAGCAGCTCTTTGAGGCAGAATAAGTCAACAATGAACTAGCAGATGGAAAAAAAAAAAAATCATTTAAATTGGGTCATAGAAACTTACCAGGATAGGAAGAATATGTAGATTTAACCTCCATGCTAGTGTTCTTCTACTTACCTACCAATATATGATACAAGCATGGTCACAAAAAATAAATGGGCCCGCTAAGTCATTGTTAATTCCATAGATTTGGTACTATGTTCATTAAACTACTAAGAAACTATCATCCTACATAGGTTTGAAGTAAGTCAGTTTTCAAGGCGAATTTTGGTAAATTTTGGTACTCCTTTCCGTTAAATACGCTTGATAGCAATTTACATTCTGCTATTTTTCAATATTCTCTTGGCCTCCACCAAGCTTAATAATAATGCTACCAATTCAAAACCCTTTTCCATTGTAGTTATGTAAATGAACCCCCATCAAAGGTCACCTTGTTCAATATTTTGGTGCCCACAACGAATTTAATGTAAATTGGCGATGGTGCCCAGAGTTCCCTCATGTTAATTTCCATGGCATAAACTATGTAGATCAGGTAGACTATCATCATGATATCAAATTCCAAAGCATTTCCCACCCCCACCTTAGAAGGCAAGGAAAACAAATTGATGCTTTGCATCCAGTGAACAAGATTTGCTTATAATAGTTCCAGTCATACAAAGTAAAAAGGAACCAAACAAGTGGAGAAATGGCTTACCATGTTGTCCATGTTTATGGTGGTATACTTGAGAATCCCATAAGAAACTAAGATGCCAAGAATCAAAGCAATCCAGTAAAAATAAGTTTTGAAAACACTTCTTAAAAGTGTGATGTGCCCTCCATCTAGGGGACCTAGTCCCCTGAAGGTCTCCCTCAGGTCCGATTTTTAACTAGACAGTCGAAGGTCTCCCTCAGGTCCCATTTTAACTTGACAACCTCCGAGTCTCAACTACCTCCTCTATATTAACACTACTTGTACTGTTGCTGATCTTATATTTTGTGAAAACATGACTGGCTTAGCCTAGCCACCTTGATACCTTGTTGATACATTGTAGCCATTAATATCATCTATTGATACATTGCATCCATTAATATCACCTCTAAGGGCATTTATTGGTTAAAACACTTCTTAAAAGTGTGATGTGACCTCCAGCCAGTCCCCCTCGGGTCTCCCTCAACTTTGCTTTTTAAATGGACAGTTGAAGGTCTCCCTCAAGTCCAATGCTAACTTGACAACCTCAAAGTCTCAGTTTCCTCCTATATATTGAGATTGTTTTTGTTTTTGCTAACCTTTTATTTTAGGGAAAATCTAAAGTGGCTTATTCTAACCTCTTGATACCTTATTGATATGTAGCAGCCATTAATATCACCTCTAAGTGCCTATATTCGTTACAACTTTCAGTCCAACAACCATGATTGTCATGAAAATTTTAGAGATTATCGTTCTTCATGTGGACCTTTGTGTGGGAGAGATTATCGTTCTTCATGTGGACCTTCGTGTGGGAAGGAAAGGAAAGTAGAGAATACATGCAATAGCAAAAGTCATCCATATTCTTGTCCTGGGCCAAGTCATCCATCATCTTTTCCTTGGCCAATTCAAAGGTGGATGTGAAGATGGGGATAGATGGAATGTGCATGCCCTCCCTGATGTGACCTCCAGCTAGTCCCCCTCAGCTCTAATTTTCAAATGGACAGTTGAAGCTCTCCCTCAAGTCCGATTTTAACTTGACAACCTCAGAGTCTCATTTGCCTCCTCTATATTGACATTGTTTTTGTTGTTGCTAACCCTTTATTTTGAGGGAAAATCTGAAGTGGCTTAGTCTAGCCTCTTGATACCTTACTGATACGTAGCAATCATTAATATCACCCCTAAGGGCTTGTATTTGTTACAACTTTCAGTCCAATAGCCATGATTGTCACAAAATTTTTAGAGATTATCATTCTTCATGTGGACCTTTGTGTGGGAGAGATTACCATTCTTCATGTGGACCTTCATGTGGGAAGGAAAGTAGAGAATGCATGCAATAGCAGAATTCATCCATATTTTTGTCCTTGGCCAAGTCATCCATATTCTTTTCCTGGGCCAAGTCATTCATCATCTTGTCCTGGGCCAATTCAAAGGCAGATCCCAAGATGGGGATAGATGGAATGTGCATTCCCTCCCTGTTACGAGGGTATCTAGGTAGTGGAGAACACATGTTTTACATGCAAGTGGGGGCCCATATGGTAAGATTCATGTCAAGTGGTCACTACTAAAAAAATGAAAGTGTTTATTTAATTTAGTTCTCAAAGTTGGTTCAAGAAACATGATGATGGGTATTGCTAGTAATACCTTGAGGGATATTACTTCTTTGAATGCTACATTGGTTACATTGGCTATCAAGAATTCCTTGGGGATCACATCATATTCCTTTTAGATAAGCAACTAGGAAATTAGGTGGTTTTTCTCAAGGACACGTCTTATCATTATCTATTTCTAGGGCTTAGCAAGGTATTCATTTTGATCCTTCTTCGAATATCCATTCCTCTGGTAGCAGGGTAGTCACTTTGATCCTTCTCTGAATATTTGTTCATTTTCACAGTTATATGTGCTTATTGCATAGATTATGGAAAGGTCCATAGAATCTTAGGGTACAGGGGTAGACATTTATCATAGTAGAGATGAGGAATGTCGTCTAACAAAAAGATGATTTGGGTGCAGGTACTTTGTGAAATTCTCTTACATTTTAGATTTTCCAACATTTGATTCTTTTCAAATATTCCCTTCTATTTTTAGATAGAATAGACCCTTTGACCATGCTAACCTCTAAGATATTGATATTCACCTTGTTCTCGGAGGTCATCTGATGGTGGGTAGAGCATCTAATCCCAACCCTGCCCTGGCATCAAGCATACAATCGTCTATGATTTGTTTTCCAATATGATCTTCCATGCTTTCCATTAGTAAACAAATAACCAACCACTTTCAACCCTCTATTGAGCCACCTTGACTAATAACACGAGAGTCTCAGTGTAGCCCTAATAGATGAAAGGGAAAAAAGAAAATATAATAACCCATTATACTCCACTCATCGACTCTCTCCATTTATTCCAAACAATTCTTCCACTCATGGACTTTGTGCATTTATTCCAAACAATTCTCCTAGTTATGCCTGACCTTCCTAACAAGATATGATAGGTAGGTTGAAGATAAGATATGGAGGTATCTATTCGGGATGGCCCACTTCTTCTTACTGGGATGGCCCTAGACCATTACTTTCTTACCTTAGAAGAAGTAGAAAAGCTCTCGCAGATAGAAAGGAGTATAAGGGCATAAGACTGATGGAAGTACAACTAATTAAGATAAGATAATAAGTAGCTAGTGAATTCGCTCGCTCACTATCCGAGCCCAAGGAAGGTTACTTTTTCTAGGGGTGAATCTACTTCCAGAACCAAGTAAACCGCTTCTACTTATGAAGCAACTGGGTATGAAACTAATGAGGTTATGGCTATCCAATAATGTACACTGTATCTCAATCTTGAAAATGCTTTCTAATAAAGAAGACACCATGTTTAGCAAGTAGATTGACCACCTCTTACACCAGGTTGACATAACAAGATTTCCCATTTATATAGATACATATTTTCCACATATCATACGCCATGTTAATAGATACAAATTTACCATATACTTACCTCAAGAACCAGTAGCAATGCCAGTGTTCAATCCTATGCAGTCCATCAAGTACAGCGTGAACCTTTCATTATATGGGTGTTCTCCTCCTAGTCATGCCTCCAACGATATGATTGCTCTTATTATAGGTTATCTATCTATTGTCTTGATTATTTAACTGTTGCAATTTGCTTTATCTGGTTTTGATGCATGTTGTTCTTGCCTTTTTTTCATTATTTTTATCAAAGATTTTAGGGCATCCCCATAGAAGCTGCATAGTTGTGCTTGCTGCATCCATATCCAATAATTTCTTTTACAAGGGAAAATAGCCACAGTGGTGCACCTCTAGTTTAGCAAAATTTCACTCTTGCTTTGGCACTAAAATTGGATATTTGGGTACAGGTGAAAAGGAGATATTCATTTTCATATATGCTTTTTGAATGCAGAATTTCAAATAATATGTGGTCTACCAATCAAATGCAGCTGACAGTAAGGGACATAATATACATAGAGGAAAAAAATGGTGTAATTAAAATGGTAGAAAGAAGCGATGAATTTACCATGGGATTTGATATTGAAGTAGAAGAATATGTTCCATTACCAAAAAATGAAGTCTACGTGAAGAAAGAGATAGTTCAGTTGCATTTTTATCTTGTATATGCATTTTTAAATTAGCTACTTTTTATTTAGGATACAAATATGGGTAGCACTTCTCACAATGTGACTTTAAAAGTTCAATGAATGAATGAATCTTGTGCAATTTCTAGTTGCTACTCATTGACAGAATATAATTAAGTTGAATTTCTCTAAAGATAGGAGGGATTTTCTTCAAGTCATGTAGCATATTATCAATGGAAATTTCACAGATGCTAACAGTCTAGATAGTTGGTGAATATAGTAGAGAATCATTTTAACATATATGGAGTTGATTTTCATTACTTTTTTTATTATTTTGAACATATGTAGTAGAAAGTAGTGAAGAAAGTCTATGGGCACTCGGAAGGTAGATGACAGATTACCAGAAACAGGATTGTAGCAAATAAAGATTTTAAAGAAAGTCCATACTTGGCTATATGATGTTAGAATTTATTAAATTCCTAAAAGATATGCTATTTCAAGAACATTCATTATATTAGGCATTGTTAAACACACATGGGCAACGAGAGAAGCTAAAGGATAAATCATGAGAGTCCAATTTTTATTAACAAGAGATTTACATTTATAGTACATGCTATGACCGTTGGGGTTCACATCCCAAGGTCTCTTGGACTCCTTTTGTCCATTCAGCTTCCACACTAACCCATTGAGGATTAGGTGTCCAACATTCGCCCCCTTAATCCGAAGGGTTATGTATGAGTCCAAGAAGAGATTTGTAATACAAAATGTGCAAAAAATGTATGGCAGCACTAGGCTAAATGTGCTCTATGAAATGTTGGTATAAAGGGCGGTGGTTTAAGGATTACCACCAACATTGGAATGCTCAGTGCAGTTCCCGGAACTCTTCCAAAACTAGCAAGAAGCTGAAGTCTTCTGCTAGAGGAAGTGCTCCTATTGTTTTGAAGAGGGAAACCTTCAACCAATAAAGGGAGGTCTCACCCCACATAAAAGGGAGAACTTCAACCTTAAAAGGGAAGTCTCAACCTATGATGGTTTAAGGATGACCAACAACTCTGGAATGCTTAATGCAATTCCTGGAACTCTTCCAAAACTGGCAAGAAGCTCGAGTCTTCTACTAGAGGAAGTGTTCTCAATTTTGTTCCTGGAATTCTTCCGACATTGGCAAGAAGCTAAAGTCTTCTGCTAGAGGAAGTGTTCTAGGTTACCAACTGTAGGCATGTTCACGGGCATCTTTGTCTCTGGCTACAACTCTAAAACTGGTGTGGCAAGTTGTGGCTCAGGCTCACTTGATGTGGCTTTGAAGCTTGTAGATGACCATCATTCCCCCCCCCTATCAGATACAAGGTGAGATGATGGAGAAAACTCTACTACAAGACTGTTCAATACTCTGGAACAAGTTCTGACATGTGTTTGGAATATCTTCTTAGCTGTTGATGCCCATTGCTAAGAAGTGATCCATCCAGGATGAATCTTTTTTCTTGCAGGACATTTGTTTCTGAAGCATCTGTGTGAAGAATGGGTGGTTTTATGACAGTCCTTACATGGATGAAGATCAAAACAATGATCTTTCAAATGGCCAACTCGGTCACAGTGTTGGCATTTTACAATCTGTTGTTTTTGTTGCTGCTGTGGAAGAGGGGCAAAATCTGGAACAGCTGAATGTGAGCTGTCATGAATGAATCCAACACTCTGAAACTGAATGGGCTTTGAGTAGTCTGGAATATGAAAGGACAAGTCCTTGTCATATCCAAGACCGGTTCTGTGCTTGTTGTGGACAAGTTGTTCCTAAGGTCTGATTATGGGCTTGGGAATTGCATACTGAGTTTCTGCATCTACATGTACAACTGCTGCTTTATTGGGTACTAAATCTGAATGAACTGTAACATTATTGTCTTGCTGTTTATGGAAGTTTGTTTCAATCTTCTGAACAGAAACAAGTTTAGAATGATGACTCCACTGTTGTAATTCTTCCTACTGTAGCTTTGTCTCAAGCTGCAAAAACTCAATATTCTCTTGTGAATTTTGTAGACATATTTTAATATTGAATACATAGGTTTTGTTGATCTTAACCATCTCATCAACGGTGGAATGTATCAAAGTATTTAACAACTCTAATGCATTATCAAGTCTGGTCATTTTCTTCATTATCTTATACTTTAAAGAAACTGATCACAACTATCAACTAGTGAAGAAGAAGCAACAATAACTCACAATTCAATGCCACTGCAATATCCTCCATAAATGTGCACCAAATAGCTAATGTGCAATAACCCTATTCAATGTACATACCAGGACTTCAACTCAAAGACTTATCCTCCAACCATCAGACAACAATGATTGTAATGTATTCACAATCCACTACATATGCATAACAGTTCACTCATGACCAGCATAAAAAATTAAAACAAAAGGATCCATGACCACCAGGACAAATCTTAAACCGTGGTTACACATGCTATTTTTTTTTCTTTGCAAGTCAAGCACAACCCCTTGCCCTTAGTCGCGCTACGGAAATCAAGCCCCTATTGTCAAATCCAACAGTCAGCAAAAATATTTAACAACAACCTTTAAAAACATAATGTGACAACGAGCTACTAAAGTAGTTAAAAGAAGAACTTGGCTTCCGAGTGCCTAGATTGTGTATACCTCTTTGCTGCTGGTGATAGATTAGCTCGAAGCACAGTAAAATGGCTGCAATATGAGGTCTATTGATGCACATTTCTCAAGATTGTTTTTGTGGCAGATTGTTGACTCCTTTATGTGGTGATGATTTGAAATTCTTATGAATCAATAAACGCTTATACCCTACTATCTAATGCTTCTTCAATGCTCATGTGCAAAATAAGAACAAGGAACCAATCCTTTGTGAGAAGACTTGATCACAAAATCTAGAACAAATACAAAACGTTAACTCTTTCCTTTTGGGATGAAATCTTCATCCTTCACTGAAGTCAGCTGGAAGTTAGTTTCCTCTTGCAAAACAAATAATGCAAGTCCGAGTGACTTCCAATAACTACAACAATGATACCAATAAAAGGTAGCGGCTGAGATTTACCTGCCCGGTCAGCAGAAGCTCAAGAAACAATTTACAATGCACAATGAGTGTTTAGTGTACAATGCGCACATGGTCATAAAAAATGGCACTGCTCAACACCACAGACTTGACTTCCACACTCATTGAAGTTTCTGTTCAATGCTTTAAACACTGTGTATATAATGCAAACTTTTCCACCACTTCAAATGAACCATATGTATCGCAACACAGGTCACGAACTTTCGATTCATTTCAGCACCCAAAGCAATGTATCGCAACACAGGTCACGACTTTTTGAGCACCGAATCATATATATATATATAAGGAGAGCACCAAGAGTACTGCATTATGGAGAACACCGAATTATACAGGCACATGTTCAAGGAAGTTGAGGCATATCAATGTAATCTTCAACATCGCACAACGCACAACAAGAACACAGTTTTAAAAAAAGGGTTAACGCAGGTCCAAACACAACCTATCACACTTAGTCTCCACACCAGTCTTCAAATACGCCAACGCAACAAATCACACAGTGTATTCCACAAAATTAATATTATTCAACCAAAAAAGGTTGCAGAGGATTATTGATAGGCACAACTCTCAACATTGCATAAAAATATGAATCGATTTTTTTTTTTAGGAGTTCAACACACAGGAGCGGCAAAAAATACAGAGTCTTTTGGGCAATAACCTATCAAGCATATCCCCTCAAGTCACACCATTTCCACAGGCCCTCATTGAAAAACTATATGCGTATTAACAATAATTGTAACAGTGAAAGGCAACTTGAGCCGAGCTTCATAATCATTTTCTTTAACCATTACAGAAATTCATAGACGTCAATCATTTACAATTCATCTCCTTTTAATAACTTCATCAGATTTGAGACGGTAGATTCCATCAATGGAGATTACCAATAAAATGTGACCTATGTGGAATTCCCATGGCTTTGCTTGCTTTTAGAGAAAGCCCTTTGAATTACCTTAAGGCTGCTACTGTTCGAATATGAATCTACAGATTCCAGATCGCGTGAATGAGAAGAACCAGATAGCCATGCGGATAGACTCAACAGAGCAGTGGTCCGCGTGAATGAGAAGAATTAGGTAGCCATGCGGACAGACTCAACAAAGCAGTGGTGCGTGTGAATGAGAAGAATCAGATAGCCATGCGGACAGACTCAACAGAGCAGTGTTGTTTTCCACTGGAGCAACGTTCTTCAATGTGACATTGTTCTTTTCCTCAAGCATTCAACAGAGCAGTGTGTTTACATAGGATATCAGGCTTGACAGAAAAGGTCAAACAACTGATAGGTAGGTAATGGCAGCTTATTGTACGGAGTAGGCTTTATATGGAGCAACACTTTTAAATGGAGTGTTTATGGACAGAGAGTACAGGTAATGTCAGATAGAGATTAGGTAATGGAGAAGAGAGTCTTAAAATAGCCCGAGTTAGGTGCAGCATATACAGTGGCAGAGGTTAGGTAGGAGAGGCAGCAGATTTCTGGCAGACAATGAATTAATGAAGCATTACAGGTAATGGGCAGAACTAGCAGGTCTGCACACAATAAAACGCTTTATAAGGTGGCAATTCTACTCAATTCTGACTAGGAGAAAGGCAGAACTGACATATATAGAGACCACAAAACAAGTGGCTCAAATTGGAGCAGGACAAGCAATCGCCTGCTATGATACCATGTTAAACACACATGGGCAGCGGGAGAATCTAAAGGATAAATCATGAGAGTACAATTTTTATTAACAAGAGATTTACATTTATAGTACATGTTGTGACCATTGGGTTTCACATCCCAAGGTATCTTGGACTCCTTTTGTCCATTCGGCTTCCACACTAACCCATTGAGGATTAGGTGTCCAACAGGCATTATTGTTGATGTCTCGTAGGTCAGAGTCGATACCAAAATTATTTTGCGTCCATTAACAAGGTGAGAGAGGTTGCACTAAATGACTAAGTGTAGAAATATAAGGCACCATAAATGACTAAGTGTGAAAATATAAGGCACCGTTGTCGTAATGTCAGCTTCCAAGTACCTCTTCTTGGGTTGTGCCACCTTCTTCTTAGTGCTTTCCAATCTTGTCGGCGTATGTTGAGGTTATTCTTTACGTATTTCTCTTACACTTCTCATGAAAATTCCATGCACAAAGTCCTCAGGCCGCTATCCTGTTCTGTGCTCGGACACCAATCTAGGAACTCCCATGAATAAATTTCAGCTTCCCTTTCTGTAATTTTACCCTAGCCATATATCTTTTTACAATACTTGTGCAGTGGACCCATATTGATTTTCATGACACTTGTGAGGTGGACTATATCATACCTCATATAGATACCTCTTTATATAGGTATCAAATGATCTTGATTTTCCTTATCAGCTGCTTTCCCTTTGTTACTAGATATGAAAATTTTTAGTTTCTGACAATCACACCACTTATACCACAATATTAACATCTGTGCGTTGTAGAATTCCTAGAATAATTCTGATAACCTAATGAGATTCTTTGTTTTAACTTGAAAAAAATTGGCTTTGTTGTCCATTTTGTTTCAGAAGTGCATTACTTTCTTGTTTCAAGAGGGATGGTGTGATAGTCAAGGAACGCTTGAATAAGTTCACGCAAAATGGAAAATGAGACAAGAAGGTGAAATCACATGTGAGAGGATCCATTGCTTATGCTCTTTCCCATTAAGTACCCAACTATGTTCAATGTAGATAAGTCACTTGAAAATTCATTTATACATGTCCTTGAATGGATGCATTATTTCTTACATATTTTAATTATTATCGTCAAATCTTCTGCACAAGACCTCAAATGTAGATGTCAAGTTTACATTTAGATGTAGATGTCGGGTTTATATTTTGAGATTTTATATGCTTATAACTTTTATGTGTGTATTATTAAACATCTTTACTGTAACTTTTATAGTAATCATTCTAGCATAATCATGGCATGCATCCATGTATATATGTCCCATCGTTCATGATGGAGTGAGTGAAATTTCTTTAACTATATTTCTCATTCATATGTAGATGAAAGATAACACTCAATTCCATTGGTGCTAAGTTGAGAGCATCAATGCTCTAACAATTGCCTTGTATCTACATGTAGGGTATATTTAGTTAAATAAATTACTAAACAGAACTCCAATTATTGACAAAACTCAACTCCAATGGTTAACAAAACTCTCTATAGAATTTTAATATTGAAAATTGCTTCACGACACTGAGATTACATGTTAATAGCAGCAATGACTACCACTATGCCACTTGCCCTTGTTATTATAGAAATGTTGTAAGATTGTGGAAATTTCTTTGGAATCAATTAAATATATTGGAGATTCACGAAGCGAATACTACTTGCAACACTGTAAATTATAGTCACATGTCGAGATTTGATCTGACTACAGAGTGGATAGGAAGAAAGCCAACAATGACATTAAGTTTTTAGTAAGAAGAACTTAATAGTAATGGGTGACATATGGAAATATAGTTGGTAATGGAGGTATGATGAATTTTTTTTTCATTTGGTTTATATTTCATTATTTATTAGCACGATCAAATTAGTAAATGTGGTTGATATAAGTGGAAGGTGTATACAAATCACATATACAACCAAGTAAATGTGATTAATATACACCAAATAAATATAACTATGATTACTATTATTCAATAATATTACCACTATTATTAATTAATATTATTATTTTTATTGTTAAATAAATTTATAGCATTATTAATTAATTCATTTTTATTTTATTCATTATTAATTAATCCATTAAACAATTTATTGAATAATTAATTCATTCATTAATAATAAAATATCATTCATAAATGCTAATAATAACTGACTAATTATTATTAATTATTAATAATGTTTTATTAATATAAATATTTTTAATTAAATAAATATGTATTAATATAAAATTTCATATATATATATATATATATATATATATATATATATATATATATATATATATATATATATATATATATATATAATTAGTTAAATAATTCATTTTTATTTCATTCATTAAATAAATCTTAAGGTAAATGTTATAAAATCTAAAATAAACATTGTTGACCATGGATGGCCATGATCGATTTTCATATTGAAACAGTCCTTGTTACAATGTGATGCTCGACCATGGTTAACCATGCTTAACCATGGTTGATTTTCATATCAACACAACCTTTGTGACAATGCGACATTTCCACTATGGTTGATTGATTTTATAAAACATGTTTGACCATGGTTAATGAAGGTTGACCATGGTTGAGCATGGTTGATGATGATTATCATATTGAGACAACCTTTGTCATAATGCGACGTTGGACCATGGTTGAGACAATGATTGATTTTCATATTGAGTCAATCATTGTCACAATGCAATGTTGGACCATGGTTTACCATGATTAACCACGGTTGATAGCGTTTGATTTTATAAAACATGTTTAACTATGGTTGGCCATGGTTGAATAATATTAAATTCAAGGGACTAGTATTATAAACCCAAGGTATATAAATCATAAGATATATATTATCAACACTAAAATAAACATCATTGACCATGGTTGATTTTCATATTGAGAAAATCCTTGTCACAATGTGATGTAGGACCATGGTTGGCCATGAATGATTTTCAGATTGACAGAATCTTTGTCACAATGTGACATTGGATGATGGTTGATTCTCATATTGAGATAATATTTGTCAGAATGCGATGTTGGACCATGGTTGACCATGATTTGATTTTAAAAAAATGTTGACCATGATCAATATTATAAACCAAAGGGAATAGTAAACCATAGGAATTAATACTAAAACCTAAGGGATTATAGACCTAATGGAATAGTATTAAACACTAGGAAAATGAACCCTTAGATTGAAAAACCTAAGGGATTGATATTATAAACCCAAGGTATGTAAACTCTCAGATAGATATTATAAATGATGAAATAAACATGGTTGACCAATGTTAATTTCCATATTGAGAAAATTGTCATCATAATGCAATGCTGGATCGTGGTTGACAATGATTGATTTTCATAACAAGACAATCTATGTCATAATGTGATGTTGGACCATGGTTTACCATGATTGATATTATAACACCAAGGGAATAATAAACCTAAAGGATTAATATTATAAACCCAAGGGAATAATATACCCAAGGGATTAATGCTAAAACCCCAAAGGATTATGAACCCAAGGGAATAATATTAAAAGCAATGGAGTAATATTATAAACCCAAGGCATGTAAACCATAAGACATATATTATAAATATTAAAATGAATATAGTTGACCATGGTTGATTTTCATATTGAGACAATCGTTGTCACAATGCCACATTGAATCATAGTTGACCTTGCTTAACCATGGTTTATTTTCATAAGAAGACAATCTTTGTCAGAATGTGACATTCAACAATGGTTAACCATGATTGACGATGGATGACCATGTTTGATTTTCTAAAACATGGTTGACCAAGGTTGACTATGATTGACTATAGTTGACTATGGTTCTCGCGATTATCATATTGAGATAATGTTTATCATAATATGATGTTGGACCATGGTTGAGACAATGATTGCTTTTCATACCAAGACAATCATTGTCACAATGCAACGTTCGACCGTGGTTGACCATGATTGATCTTATAAAATATGGTTAACCATGACTAAATTTATAAAACATGTTTGACCATGGTTGACCATGATTGATCTTATAAAATATGGTTTACCATGACAGAATTTATAAAACATGTTTAACCATGGTTGACCATGATTGATATTATAAACCCATGGGAATAATAAACCCTAGGGACTATAAAGCTAAGTGAAGAATATTAAACCCTAGGAATATGACTCCTTCGACTAATAAACACAAGGGATTGATATTACAAACCCACAGGATAAAAATTATAAACCGAGGGTATATAAAACCTAAAATAAATATTATAAACCAAAAAATATACATGGTTCACCATGGTTGATTTCCATATTGAGACAATCCTTGTCACATTGCGACGTTGGACCATGGTTGATCGTGGTTGACCATGATTGATTTTGACATTGAGAAAATATTTTCCATAATGCAATGTTGGATGATGGATGACCATGATTGATTTCTATATTGTGACAATCTTTGTCACAATGCGACGTTTGACCATGGTCGACCATGTTTGATTTTATAAAACATGGTTGACCACTATTGACCACAACTGACCATGATTTATAGTTATTAATAAATTGTTTTAGTCAAAGGAAGGACATTGAATTAATCAAACAATTAATCACAATAAATAAAATTATTAGTAAAAAGAATATATATAATTTTAGAATTAAGGGCAAAATTATAATTTATTATTACTAGTGATATTATTAATAAAATAAAATAAAATAATAGGGATAAATTGAATTAATCAAACAAATTAAACGTAATAAATAAAATGATTAGTAAAAAGAATATATATAATTTTAGAATTAAGGGGGAAATTATATTTTATTACTATTAATAAAACTAATTTTTTATTTTATTATTAAGCTAAGATGACAGGTCTTCTAGAGCTAACTAGAATAATATAGTCCAACCTAAATTGATATGAAAAATTAAAAATATAAATTAGCTAAATAAATACATTAAAAAAATAAAACCAATCAGGAATACAAGGCAGGGATCCAACACCTGCTAATATTCCAACCATCACCTCTATTTATATTTATAGGCCTCCTTTCGATTTCTAAGACCTCTCTAAACTTACGCTAATGAAAATGATCAATCCTAGAAATGGCCCTAGCCTCTTCGATGCATATGTGATGATTTGTATTTTCTGCGTGATCTTCCAAAGCGGAGGAGTGAGATCTTCCATGATTAATGTCGAGAGCGTGCTCATAGGTTCTATAATTTATTGATCGGTTTGTTTCACCAATATACAGAGTCCCATAAGAGAAAGGGATGATGTAAACATCATTCCCATCTCTACGGTTCACAGAGGCTTTTACTGATCTAACTAAAATTCGAAGGACCCTTATACTTTTTCACGATCCTTGCAATATTATCTGTGGTCTCTTGGATAAATGGAATATGAACTCTGAAGGACTGATATTTAAGATCTTTTTTAATCTTAAGACCTTTTTTTCCTTAAGGAAAGCTCTAAGACACTCGAGCCTGCTATAATCATTATTATTAAAGACACTGAGGAGGATATTTTCATTATTGAGGTGGTTATCTTTGGAAACTCGTAATGCCCTAGTGTCTAAGGTGTTGAGAAGACCTACATTTTGCGCAGGGAAATGAAGCAAAATAGCATGAATATATTGCTTGGTGTGAGTTTTTTTCTAAAAACCCTGGTGGGAGAAAGAACCATCTTCTCTTTTCAAAATAGGAACATTGAGGAAAGGCAAGCTACCATCAAGTTCACATTCCATAGTGAAATTTATGGAACTAGATTGATTGTTAAGATGTTGGAAAAACCATTCCAACCTTTCCTTACCATGGGAGCAGAGGACGCAAGTTTGATCCACAAAACCTTTCCAAAGATTAGGTTGTTATAAGGCTGAGCACAAGGCGTTGGATTCAAAGTCCTCAATGAAAATATTAGCCAATATGGAGAAAGGGGGGAACCCATGGAAATTCCACATCTTTGTTCATTAAATTCCCCTTCGAAACTAAAGAAAGTAGAAGTGAGACAAATTTCAACTAAGAAAGTAGTATCTAGAGTCGTAAAACGTTTGATGACTTCAATGGCCTCGTTTATGGTGATAATAGTGTATAAGGAGACCACATTGAAACTCACTATATTATCATTAGGATCCATTCTTAAACCCTTTAATGCACTCATAAATGAAGACAAATCTTTGAAAAAGTATTTTGTTCATCCAACAAGAGGCTTAAGCTTACTAGCTAAAAAATTAGCAAGGAGATATGTTTTAGAGCTTTCCTTAAGGTGCAAAAAGGACTTAAGTTTAAAAAAAGCCTTACATATTAGTCCTCTAGAGTTCATCTTCCATTTATCTAAGGGACCATAAATAATATTGCAATGATCCTCAAAAATCATAAGGTTCCTTTGACTTTTAGGCCCCTAAACACTATTTGAAGCTCTCTTAGCTCAGTTAGGGACCGTGTCAACCCTAGAGATGGGAGGGGTGTTTACATCATCCCTTGCTCTTGCGGGACTCCGTATATTGGTGAAATGGGCCAATCCATAATTCATAGGATCTATGAGCATGTTATCGACATCAATCATGGAAGGTCTAGCTCCTCTGATTTGGAAGAGAATGAAAAAAACACAACTCATCACATCTAAATTCAAGAGGCTAGGGTCATTGCTAGGATTGATCATTTTCATCGGTGTAAGTTTAGGGAGGCCTTAGAAATTGAAACAGGGCCTATAAATATGAAGAGAGATGATGGTTGGAATATTAGTAGGTGTTGGATCCGTGCCTTGTCTTTCTAGTTGTTATTTTATGTATTTATTTATTTAATTTATATTTTAAATTTTTCATATTAATTTAGGTTGCACTATATTATTCTAGTTAGTTCTAGAAGACCTGTCCTCTTAGCTTAATAATAAAATCAAATTTTATTTTTATTAACAATATTAATAATAATAAAAAAATATAATTTCCCCCTTAATTTTGATTTTTATATTTATTCTTTTTTACTAATAATTTTATTTATTATGTTTAATTTGTTTGATTAATTCAATTTATCCCTATTAATAATAAAATAAAATCCCCGGATGCGGGTGCCACGGGCGAGGAGATGGGACTGACACATGGTAACCATGGGCGGTACCAAGTTTAAGAGAGGTATTCATGGCAATCTTCCGTCGGGGATTGCAAGTGTGGGAGCTGAGGAGAGAAGGGACGGCAATTTAATGCCTGGTCCGGATTACAGCTCCGAGTTCTGTGAGCAGTTATGATCCGCGAGGGTCGAGACGTTGCAGAGAGGCATAAGTATGGTGCAGGTAAGGAATGTTGTGCATTGGAATGTCCGCAGTTTATGGAATTGGAAGTATGGTTATCAGAACCCAGAGGTCTGGCTCAAGGCGCCCCCTCTGCAATTGAAGTTGGGAGCAAGACTGCAAGAGTGGGCGATGGGTGCGTTTCTGTTCATCCTGCTCTGTTGTGCCCTCCGGTTTCCATCGCCACCATGGTCAAGCCCCGACAACGCCTTATCAGCCGCCGATGCTCTGGCAGAGGCGGCACTTCTCGCCCCTCAGTCGATAATGCCTCTACTCGTTGTTGTCGCTGTCTATGTCATCGTGTTGAAGAAGCAAATCCCTTGCAATCGAGCCAGTTCATGGATTCTGGCAATCCTGAGGCGGGCTCTAATCCTCTTCCTGCGTTTGGCACAGCGGTTTTCTCCTTTAACAGCTCCCCGGCCAATTCGCGTATTAATGCTCATGTCTCTGTCTTGTTTATGGAAGAACCAGTGGAGGAGGTTGGGGAGCAGCCCCGCCCACAGCTTCATCAGGCTGAGAGCTCCCGGGCAGCTGAAGGAATGCCAGAAGATCGCTCCAAGCCAGACCTCGACCCTCCAGCGACTCAGGAGGTGCCTTCGTCAGGGAAAGCCAAGGTTGATTGGGGCCCCCCTCCGGAAGGTTCGTGCTGGATATATGAAGAGGAGCCTGACAATTAGAAGCCCGTTCGTTCAGTCTCTTCATCACACTCGATGCTCTGGTTTTGCCCTGAATTGTCATATAAGCCGCTATGGCAGCCGGTATGTTCTGATCGTCTCTGTTTTGTATGCGAATTATAGTGTCCCTTGCGTCTCCAAGCCCTGTTTTGCAAGTCTCTGTTTTGCGAGGGAATGTGATGAATATTTTCCTTTTCTCTTCCACGCTCCTGAGTGGAATGACAACTCTGCCCTCATTGTTCTTCAAAAGGTTAAAGCCCCTGCGTGGGCTCTCTATTTCTGTGGCAGTCCCCCTGCATGGGTGTTTGGTCTCAAGGAAGCTGCCCCTGCGCTGGCGATTTAGTTTTTTGTTAAGGCCCCTACGTGGGTATGCAAGATTGTGGCGTGGACCCTGTATGGGTGGTTTTTTTTTAGCACTGTAAGTCCAGGGGCCATCCCCGGCCTCTGGCATATGATAGCATGGTTGTAACTGTTTTTCTTTTAATGTAAATATTAACATAGTATTAACGAGAAAAAAAAAATAAAAAAATAAAAATTATTAATAATATTATTAGTAATAATAAATTATAATTCCCCCCTTAATTATGAAATTATATATATTCTTTTTACTAATCATTTTATTTATTGCGCTCAATTGTTCGATTAATTCAATGTCTTTCCTTTGACTAAGACAATTTATTAATAGCTATAAATAATATTTCTTCAGTCAAAACTAGTCGTTGTATTCTAATGACCAGTGAACATTTCTCTACATCTATTTATTTGATGCCATGATCCGGTCCCTCATTTTCTCCTAAAAATGAAACACACGAGTTGGTTCAAAACACATCGACAATATTTTCTCTAATGTGATTATCACCAAAAAATTTCTTTTCAATTACTTAATTAATTAGCTAATAATTGATTTAAGTTTATTTATTTACAATAATTAATATTAATACCCATAGAAATATTATTATATTAATTAATATTAATATAGTAATCTAAATATGATTAAATTAATGTTATCCAATATTTTTTATTACAAATTATTTATAAATAAATTATAAAAGAATTATTGTTGGTAATATTGTAGATAAATGTCTTTTGGATTAATCACATCATTAGGAGTTGGTCAACGTTTCGATCCAACTAATGTGGTGCATCCTTAGGAGAAGGTGAAAAAATCATACAATCTTTAAGAATAAATAGCAGGGATGCATCATTGCCCAGGGTCAGTCATTGAAAAACTAGCCGTTGAAAACTAATCATCAGAGATTAGCTAAACAAGTAAATGGAAATTCTAAAATGCTAGAATGGAATTATTTGATATTCTAATTTTAGTTATAAATGATTTAATATTCAAGATTTAGCCATTCTAAATTTAGTTATAAATTAGTTGTTATGATAAATAATAGTAATATGTTGTTAAGAAAGTTAGAATAAGTTCTTAATAAAATAGAGGATAAGATATTATATAATAATAAAGTTACTAATAAAATAAAAATAGTTGGTATATAATTTTAAATAATGATAAGGTTATAAGGTTAAGAGTTGGATTCAAAATATTCTAAAAGGGATAGGAGTTATTTATTATTATGAATTTAGTTATAAATTAGTATTTAGGAGGACGAGTAATATATTGTTAAGAATACTCCAAGAATTAATAAGATGATTAAGAATAACCTAAAAATATCACTAAGAAAAGTTGTTAGGAGATTATAAATAATATTAAATACTAATGAGGTTTAGATCTAAAATATTATATACTATAAAGAATAAGGTAAATAGAAGTTAATAGTCAGATTCAAAATATTATAAGTTAATGAAGCAATTAAGAGTTCAATAGTATAATAAGATAAAATACATAAAGAAAAAAGTGGTGGGGGTGGAGGAGGGAAAAAAATTATATATCTATATATATATATAAACCACAAGGGTTAGCTCCACTAGTCGAGTCCATGTTGTTAAGTGTCGCACCGATCGGGAGGTCACAGGGTCAATTCTCCTCGACGCCCTTGGGGTGAGTCGCTGCTAGTCTGGATGACGAGATTTAAAAGATTCCCTTCAGGTTTGTTCTGCCTAGATTTTCCCATGGATATAATGGCCACCCAATGTCCATGAACCACAACGTAAAATATATATATATATATATATATATATACATGGGGGAAAAAGACAAGAGGATCATAAGGAGAGGGCTAGAATCCAACTCATACTCAGTTTCCAACCATCATCTTTGTTGAGATTTCTAGCATGCCTATAAATTTCGTTCAACTCTAGCAATGACTTTGGAATCCTCAATATAGATATTTTGTTTGGATTTCTCTGCATGCTCAGCTAGAGCTGAAGAGCGATAACGATTGTGCCTTATGTCTGTAGTGTGCTCATGGATCCTCTCGTTAATTGATCAACCTCTTTCTCGAATATAAGGAATACTGCAGGAGCATGGGGCCAGGTAAACGCCTTTCATGTCCCTCGGGTCGATAGGGTTCTTAACCGAACCAAGACAATTTCTAATCGTCCTCAGAGGTTTGAATGAAGAGAAAACATTATTCCTTCTAAGGATATGGGCAATCATATATGTGGTCCCTTGAATAAACGGGAGATGAACCTTCGAGATAGGATCAACACGAGCAATTTTAACTCTATATCATTTACAGACTCTTTGAGAGGCCTTGAGGCTCTAAGTTTTGTTGTACCCATTATTTTTAAAGACTTTAAGGAGATGAGATTTCTCCTACTCTAGATGGTTTTCATCAGAGATTCTCAGAGCCTGGGTAGCCAAGGTGCTGAGAACACCAATTTTTTGAGCAGGAAAATGATGCTAGCTAGCATGAAGATATTGTTCTATGTGATTTTTTGTGAAGAACTTAGTGATAAATGGAACCATCATTCATTCTAGAGAGGATAATATCAAGGAAAGGACGACATCCATCCACCTCAACTTCCATCGTGAACTTGATTGATTCAAATTGGGAATTAAGGTGGTTCAGAAACAGATCCAATTTCTCATGACCATGGGGCCAGATGATGTAAGTGTCATTAACAAACCTCTTCCACTTCTTAGGGTGAAATTGAGGTGAGGCTAAGGGCTTGGTCTCAAAATCTTAAATAAATAATTTAGCAACAATAGGAGAAAGAGGGGAACCCATCACAACACCACATGTTTTCTCATAGAATTCACCTTGGAAACTGAAGAAAGTTGAGGTGAGGTAGAGGCCAACCAATTTGGCAGTGTCCTGGTTAGTGATTTGACTTATGACACAAATGGATTCTTGAATGGGAATTTTGGTATATAAGGAAACAACGTCAAAACTAACAAGCAACTCACCTGGGTCCAGTCTCACATCCTTCCATTATTTAACAAAGGACACAGAGTGCTTAATGTAGGAATCAGTGTGACCCACAAGGGGCTTAAGCTTAAGAGCTTAGAATTTAGTGAGGAGATAAGTAGGTCCACCTATTGTGTTAACAATAGGTCTCAAGGGGACCTGAGATTTATGAATCTTAGGAAGGACATAAATTCTAGGGGTGAGGGGATTGCTTTCAATGAGCTTTCTGGAAAGGGGATTGAGAGATGGATTCAACTTAATGACTACCACTACATCCTTAGAAACAAACTTAATGAGATTTTGTTTAAGCTTGATGTATCAACCATTATTAGAGAGATGGCCAATCATTTTTTTGACGTAGTCAGAGTTTACAAAATGATGACAGCCCCACCTTTGTGAGCTTTTAGGATGACAATGTTGGGATTATCCCTCAAGGATTTAAGAGCAAGAAACTCAACTTTTCTAATAATATTAGTATTTAATAATATTATTAGATATCATTTTGCGATTCAACTATGTTAAGTAAGTCATTCATCTATGACCATTTCCATGAGAGGTAGTCGCAATTCACTAATTTCTCATGATTTTAAATAGTCCACTTAGCACTCATTGCATCGAGTGATGCTCACAGGGGTGAAGAAGTGGGATTGAAACTAGTGAAATGAATCACATAGCATCAATCATCACTTTTGGGACTTGCACCCAGTAACAAGGACTTCCCGGAAGGTCACCCATCCCCGATCACCTCTTGCTTAAGCGCGCTTAACTGTGGATTTTTCCCCACAATCAAGCCCACTTAGCTTGCTACCCCATTTGCAAAACCTTAGTAAGTATTGTGCCTCATGAACCATTCAGGTAGAGTTCCCTTCACTCTTTTGAATTAAGTATTGGGGATTTTTATAGTGCATTATATTAGATGTCATTTTGGGATTCAACAACGTTAAGTAAGTCATTCATCTATGACCATTTCCATGAGAGGCAGTCACAACTGACTAATTTCCCATGATTTTGAACAGTCCACTTAGCACTCATTGCATCGGGTGATGCTCACACGGGTGAAGAATTGGGATTGAAACTAGTTAAATGAATCACATAGCTTCAATCATCACTTCCAGGACTTGCACCCGGTAAGTCACACATCTGAGATCACCTCTACCTTAAGCGCGCTTAACTGTGGAGTTTTCCTCACAATCAAGCCCACTTAGCTTGCTACCTCATTTGCAAAACCTTAGCAAGTATGGTGCTTCATGAACCACTCAAGTAGAGTTCCCTTCAGTCTTTTGAATTAAGTAATGGGGATTTTTGCAGTGCATTATATTATATATCATTTTGGGATTCAACTGCGTTAAGTAAGTCACTCATCTATGACCATTTCCATGAGAGGTAGTCGCAACTGACTAATTTCTCATGATTTTGAATAGTCCACTTAGCACTCATTGCATCGGGTGATGCTCACAGGGGTGAAGAAGTGGGATTGAAACTAGTGAAATGAATCACATAGCATCAATAATCACTTCCGTGACTTGCACCCAGTAACCAGGACTTATCGGGAGGTCACCCATCCCAGATCGCCTCTAGCTTAAGCACTCTTAATAATTTGTGATAATGCTATCATTTAATAATACTTATTAATTTGTCAATTTAATAATTTTAACTAAAAATTGATATTATTTATTATTATTATTATTATTAGAAATTAACATTAATAATAATAATAATAATTATTATTATTATTATTATTATTATTATTATTATTATTATTATTATTATTATTATTATTATTATTATTATTATTATTATTATTATTATTATTATTATTATTATTATTATTATTATTATTATTATTATTATTATTATTATTATTATTATTATTATTATTTATTGCTTGTTTTATTGTGAGTGAAAAAATTTAATAGTATTTTGATTAATGAATTTTAATGTTATATTTAACATCATTTGTTTTGATGTAATTCTTCCTTAAGAAAAACGCTTATATTTCTTAATAGTTTTGACATATTTTGTCACTAATATTTTATCGTTGCGTTGTGTTATATCAGGAATTGATTTTAAATTTAAAAATATCTTTATTGTCTTATGAAATTTTATAATTTAAATTATCTATAATTCTAACTTTTCCCCTAAATAATAAATTGGTTTTATATTGCATTATTTTAATGTTGAAAATAAATATACATTATATTATAAAACTAAAAATTGCGTGGGCGAAATTGCCCACCGTTGTCCACATATTCTAGTTTTTTTTAATGTCTCCTGCCTTGACTCTTCGATTCCGAGGATTCAACGAGCATCGAAAATAAACTATTTAGGAGGAAAACTCCATGCCTGTATACCTTCAGTGCTGGGCTTAGCTTTCAGTTTTCATGGATTTAGATTATTGGCATGTCCTTGCGTTGTGGAAAGTAGCATCGATAGGGTGAAAAGTAATGGGATCCCAAGGACATGCAATCGAATATGGACTCTGCACGTCGGAACTGACTTATGAATCAAGTCAGAACTGACTTACAATTTAGTCAATGAGGCGCTCTATCGTAATACCCATCCTTATTTACTATACCAATTTCAATATTACTACACCATTCTTAATATATATTACTATACCATTTTGAAAATTCACATTATAATTATAATTATATATAAACCACATAACATTTAAATAAAATACTTAATATAAACCCATTATAATATTCCCAAAACATGATATAAAACTGAATATTTAAAATAATAAAGTTAAATTTAATCTAATTGGTTCATACAATCTTAATGTTATAATTAAATTAATTAACTTACTTGTGTAATTGGTATAAATTTCCATTTAATAATATTGTTTAGTTTAAGTAATTGGTATAATTTTCTATTTAATAATAGTGATTAGTTTAACTATGTTTATAAGATTTTATATTTTTAGTACAAATGACCATTATAGCATTTTTGCGGCTATTTAATAATTAATTTAGTTAGGGTATTAGAAATAAAGTGTTGTATCTCTATATTGGTAAATTTAGTTACAAGATATAGTGAAAGTTTATATAACATAGAGAAGGTTTTAAACTTAAAATAGGTATTAGATATTTTCTTATTTTTCAATATCCATAATTTTTTTGTATAGGTCAGATAGTGTAGGTAAATATACACCAGGGCTTGGTTAAACTATTGGGAGATCAATGAGAATGTTGCATTGCAAAACATTAATAACATTAAAAATATTGTTACTTCTAAGTTCAAAGAAAAAATGTGGTGTGAGAAAGATTTAGTAGCTAAAACAAAATTAAGATATTATAAGGAGGTCAACAACCCCACCGATCAAAAGTATCTCTTTGTTTTGACTAGCTCAAAGAATAAAGTTAATATAGCCAAGATTAGAACGAGCTCCCATGAGATCCATAGTGAAACGGGTCATTCGAGAGTTCCTAAAACACTATGGATGGAAAGGTTCTGCCATCTTTGTGAGAATACGAACATCAAGCATGAAAATCACTACAACCACATTAGATCTTAGTTTCAAAATCTCTGTTGCAATATTGACCTTCCTAGCCTTTTACGATGTCAAAATTACAGTGAGCTCGGAAGACTCCTCTCCAAGCTTTTTGAGCATAGGAATAAAATCTTAAATCAAACTAAATAATTCATTTCTTTAGGTCCGATAGAACAAAGTTTGGTCTTAGTGGACATTAACCACCACCACAACCGCCACCAACATCATCATCATCATCATCACAAAAATCTAATAAAAGTAATTAAAAATTGAACAATCTTAAGGTAAACATTTATAATACAACTATATCAATCTTATTATACTTTATTTGCATATTAAATACACATATTAAATCTATGTAGAGCAATTAAAAGCAATGGTATCTTTCATTTTTTATCAATTTGTTGAATCACATTAAAAGGTAGAGTGATTTTAATTAGGTAGAAAAGTATCTTATATAAAAACAAAAAAACTTGAACTCCAATTATTAGGGAATATTTAGTGGTTCTAATTGATAAATTTTCTTTTATTAATCAATTTAGTTACATTTCAACATCATATTTAATAATTATATGAAAATTTGCTAATTCTAATTGAACAATTTTCTTTTATTACTCAATTTAGATATATTTCAACATTAAATTTAATAATTAATAATTATATTCTTTATTTTAGATAGATTAATTATGCATATTTAATAATTTAATATAAATATCATTTATCCAAAACCATATGGTATATTGCATCATTAAATAACTAAAATCACACTAGAACTGCTTTCCTTTATATATTATACTATTTATATATTCTAGATTTATTGAAAGCGTAATTTCTAATCACCTAATTATTCCACATATCAAGTGAATTATTATAATAAATAATAGTCATAAAAGTAAGTGATATAGTATAATTCGATAAAATTATATCAAATATAGTAATTATTCATTTACAATAACTTAACTAGTTTCTTGAAATATATCTTGTATATGGACATTTCCTTTAAAACAATGGCAATAAATTAATATAATTTTTATTTTATGTGTTTAAGACAAAAATGGTTACTCATTCAACTATATGTATATATAGATATATACATCAGAGAGTTGTGCTCATAAGACTTTCATATTTTCCATTTTTTACAATCTACAAGAATTATAGATAGTTTACATTTAACAATTTAAGAATATTTTTAGTTATATATGATTCAATAGATAAAATCAAAAAATTCTTAATTATGTTTCAATTTCAAATTTCTTATCTTGAATGGATTTACAATTTTTCATGATTTGTCATACATGAATTCAAAACAAAACTTACAAAATATGTAGTAAAACGCACATTGAAATCTAAAACATATGTAGATATTATGAAATGTATGCCTATTTAAATTGTGGACATCCTTAAGTTGATTGGAGATTCCCCAAATATTTGGGAATCCGACGGACATGGGCACGGTCAATTTTTTGACCATGCCCATGTCCGTCGGATTCCCGAATATTCAGGGAATCTGCAATCAACTTAAGCTCACTGTTAAATTGTTAGAGACCTCTTGTGTGTTAGCTATCATAGATGAATAAATGACAATGTGACCGCAAGATATGTGTAGGGTTTCGTCAACTAGCATCCTCATAAACATGGCTTCATTATGAAATGGCTCTCAATACAAATTTTCTTTAATACCCCATGTTTGTTGGTCATTAGAAACACATATTTTCGTTGCCTTGGGGTAGAGTAGTCTTGCATAGGGCTCAATATTGAGCTCACTTCAATGTGTAGTTAAATTTGGCTACACTATTCATGTTAACAACAAAGGCTAGGAAAAAAAATCATTTAAAGAAAGTTATTTATAGAGGTTGAAGAGGATATTATTATCGAGCTAATTGAGATTCCATGCATATCAAATTTGCTTCGTAATCTAGATGGGTGGAAATGCTTAATCCAGGTGTAACTGTTGCTAAATCTGTTATTCTTAGATTTATATTTTCTTCTAATTCTATTTACTTCGATTTCCTTTCCAATTTGCTTTCCTAAATGTTTTATTAGAATTGGTTCCCTATGGTTTTGTTTTGGGAGTTTAAATTTCCCAAGTTCTACTTATCCCCATCATGACTTAGAAAATTATATGCCCATAGATCGACCCCTAATAATGTTCAACAGTAACAGATGTCATGAGCATATACAAACTGTAAATCCAACCAGCTTGATTGACAGAATCATTTCAAAATAGTAATGGGAGTAGCCCGTGGGCTTCTGTATCTACGTTAGGATTTTGGATTGCGCATTATTCATCGTGATGTTAAAGCAAGCAATGTGTTAATGGAGAAGTAATAATGGGAATAGCCCGTGGGCTTCCCTATCTTCGTTAGGATTTTGGATTGCGCATTATTCATCGTGATGTTAAAGCAAGCAATGTGTTATTGGAGAAGTTAAACCCTAAGACCAAAAAAAATCACCTTACCAAGACATTTTCCTCAAGCCCAAACGCACATCAAGACAAGACTTCTTGGAATGTAGCAAGATTTTAATACAATAATTACTCTCACCTGCTGTCAACACAGATGTTTTACATGATGTTGGTTTGATTTCAATAAGATTGACATGATTGTAATTGTGATTTATGCCATTTTTTAGTTGGAAAGTGGGGTTTTACATTCTTGGTTAAGATTTTTTATGTTTTAGGGATTTAGGGATTTAAGATCTTGGTTACAACTATATTGCTTCCTTTGCACATAACTTTTCATTTCCCATTTCTAAATATTTTGCTCAATTTGTGATATTTGACATTGAACTTTATATATGCACCAGTTATAAGCCACCAGCGTATATTATGTTGGTGCGTTTATCTGTAAAAACTGATGTCTATAGATTTGGCGTTCTTCTTCTGGAAATTATCCCAGAAAGAAAGAACACAGACTACAATTTGTCACCTGGAATTCAAATTCGTTTATGATGGATGAGATATGATATTCGACATTGAACTTTATATATGCACCAGTTATATGCCACCAGCGTATATTATGTTGGTGCGTTTATCTGTAAAAACTGATGTCTATAGATTTGGCGTTCTTCTTCTGGAAATTATCCCAGAAAGAAAGAACACAGACTACAATTTGTCACCTGGAATTCAAATTCGTTTATGATGGATGAGATATAATTTCCACTCTATTCCTAGTTGAGAATATCTACCATTAAGTTATGACCATGTTATGTTGTTCATCACTAAATCATTTAGCTAAGGACACTACTGTTTCCTCTGATGATGTTGTGGTTGTCTTCACCTTGTATACTTTTTGTCAGAAGATGAACTCGCTGTGGTTATGCAGGTTTATGCGGGTACGTATGTTATATAAACGGAATATCGTGGGGATAATTCATCGAGCCATTATTGAAATGTGTGATGACGTTATTAAAAATATTATAAGATCTATAAAACCATTAAACTTGAAAACCCTCCATTTGAAAGAGTAGTACCTTGTCACACTTCTTATGTCAGGCTCATTTTGTCACAAAATAAATCACAGAATATCACGCCGGTGGCTAGCAGTAAATGCGGATAATTATTTGCCAATAAAGAGCACACAAATGTCTAACATAAGTAGTGTGAACATTGAATAAAGCATAGAATATCATGCAGGTTGGACTTAAACAATTTTATCAACTTATTGTGAATGACAATTTTAGGGTGTTTTTTAAGGTTGCATCAAATTATGATTTTTATATAGAGTTTAGAAAATGGTTATGTAATATTACAGCGTTTTCATTTCAGGGTTAAAATTCTAACATTTTTTAACTTTCTCATTAAATCATAAAAATCATGATTGCTAAAGACATGGAAAATCCCATTGAAATGCAAAATTGATGATGCAAGATCTCTTCTTTTTCTTCTTCTTGATATCTTCTTTTTCTTCTTCTTCCACTGTTAAAATTCAAACATTTTTCAATCATAGCATCAAAGATCAAATATCATCACTAAAAAAGACATGAAAAAACATGTTGAAATGAAAAAGTGATGATGTAGGATCACCCCACTTTTTTAGGGTTAAAATTCAAACATTTTTCAAATATGACAATAACTATTAAATATCATGACTATCAAAAACCTTAAAATTTAACTCTTAAAGTTTGACTAGCTCCTTCTCCTTTTCTTCTTACTTTTTATTTTTTATTTTTTTCTTTTAACCATTAAAATAAAAATTATAATATAAAAATTTTAAAAATTTAAAATTAATAAATAATAATAATAAATAGACATATAAAGAAAACATTATTTTAAAATTTACGAAAAAACATATTAAAAATAAGTTAAATGAGTTAAATGTAATGTTTGTGAGACATCACCCTTCCACCTATGGGTCGCCCCAATAAAAAGGGCAATGCTAGGTTTACCATATGCTTTTCTTATATGTGTTTTTTAATATGGATTTTACAAATGGTTTTTAATATGTTTTTATTCTAATTTTATTTTCAAATATTATCTTAATAAGTTATTTTTTAATAAATTTTTAAATTTATTTTATAATTTTCATCCATAGGTGCAAATTTAGATTTAACAAGTCCATGGGAGGTGGCATTGCCACCTCATTGTATGCGCTAAGAGTTTACGGAAGAAGGACATGGTCTTCCTTCACATGCATGTACATGTATTTTTCTAGTTGGTGGTAGTTTTATTAATTGGCTTGGATGGATTGAGAAACATTATTGTGCGTAGAGAGAAGCTGAGGGAAAGTCCTCGACTTCCTGGTTTAGATTCCTTACTAAAATTTTGTATCTTAGACATCATTGTGATATGGTTGGTGGAGGAATTTGAAGGCCTCAGAGGTGATCATGCAAGTGTGTGTAAGCAAATATTAAATGCTTGGGGCTCCCTAGACGAATGGTCTTGTGCTCAATCACTAGGAGATTGTTATCGAGAAGGGTCATCTAGAACATCTAGTCCATTATGAAGTGTGAATTATCAAGTTTATTCTTTGTTCGACTTGGTATCCTTTCTTTGGTGGCTCATTGTGCTTAGGTTTGTGTTTTTAGAGGTTAAAAATTTGTGCATCAAAGATCAATTCTGGTATGTGGTGTTGGTTCAGGGTCTTTTTTTTTAAATTTCAATTTTTTAATCGTTTGGGGTTCTTGTTTAAGGTTTATGTTGGGGAAGGGGAATCCAATTTGAAGTGTAATATGGGTGATTTGTGGGCATAGCATGTTTCCCTAGCTAGTTGAACTTTTGTTTGTACAGCTTGGTGTGTGGTTGGACATTTTTGGTTTTGAGGTCTTTTTGTCTTTATTATAGTGCTTTTTGGTTCAATGGTTTATGATGACATGGTTTTTCAAGGAGGAAATTGTATCCTCTTTCTCAATTGTCACATCATCTATTGAGGTTGGGGAAAATGTTTGGAATTTCTGGGATGATCCAGTCTTGTGTTCCTTGGTCTTGTAGAAGGCAGGTTTTGTTTGTTCTCTTATTATTTTGCAAGAAATAGTATTCATAGTAGCTATTGGAATTTCACCCCCCGAGTCTTATCTATGACAACAAGACAGAGGATGAGGTATGCAAGGAGGTGGTGGTCGACCATAGCAAGGGTAATGACGCACTAGCCCCTTTACACATGAATATGATACCATATTTTTTAACATTCTTCCACATGACACTCGAATGGAAATTCAAAAGCTCGAGACCCAATATAGGGTTGAAAGACAATCCCTCTTAGATTCTGATCTCATGGAGAATATGTGAGCTTAGGTTCTTAACCCTGGGTATAATGAGCACAGGAAGAAGCAATACATAAAGACCATGTCTCTTCATTAGCAAATAAATATTTTTCTAGGGCTTGTCTTGAAGGACAAGAAAACCGAGAAGGACAATTTTTTTTTATCTCTAGAGGACATCAAGAGAGTACTTAGGAATGAATGATTTTTCCTAAACAAAATTGACTCTTGTTTGGCTCATGTAGAAATCCATATTCAATGTTAAATAGATGGGGGGAGGGGCTCATGAATCCTCATGTTTCTAGTGCAAGGGATTCAACTGATATTTCTTCCCCGAAAAATGATTAGTGAGTGTGGTTGTGTGGTGGTGCAACATGGAGGTTTTAGTGAATTTTCTTGATTCGTTATGCAAGGATCTTTCCATCTCTTTTGGTCTCCTCATCATATGTTGGTTTGCATGGTGGATCCTCACATAGTGTTACAAGCACTTGTTATTTCATCTAGTCTCCATCCCATTTGGATAATAATAGTTGTGACAATATAATCTTTTTCTCGTTTTCTTATGTAGGAGTCATAAAATTTTGTATGGTTATAAATTTGTTTTTTGGGTATATCCTTTGTGGTTTGAAGGTCACTACATTTTTTGTATTTAATAATATTCTTATCTTTGCACGGGTATGTCAGATAAAGATACTTTGTTGTTCTCATAGATTGGTGTAGCATGTCCAGAAAAATATTTATCCTCCACGATCACTTTAAAAATTCATGTAAAACCATATACAACTAATTTTTTAACAATATAAAGCCTTAACTTCTTATATATATATATATATATATATAGTTTTCGGCTTTTTTAATTATTTATTTTTTTATATTTCTTTAAAGTCTTTTTTTGAATTTTTTTAACTAGATATATTTTCTTTTTAAATTGTTCTATTATATATATATATATATATATATATAGATATAATGGTTTAAAAAATGATTTATTTTTATTTATTTATTTTTATATTTTTCTTTTGTTTATTTTGTATCTCAGAGAAATCTAGGAGCATGATTAACAAGTAATTATTAGTAAACCTCTTGGGATTACATCTTGTACTCCTCATGGTAAACAGGGCTACATATTTTACTCTTGGTAAACACAATTTGAACCTTTGATCTCTTAAGTTTTATAGATTTTACATTACTTTGATTACCAATTGAGCTACCTGGTTGGACAATTTATTTTGAAAGATAATTTACAAATTTTGTTTTATTTTTTTTGTTAATTAAAAAAAATGTTTTTTTAAATATATATTTGGATTTTTATTAAAAAATTAAAAGTTTAAAATTTTAATTAAAATATTATGTTACATCATTTTTTAAAATATTTCTTTTATTATTTTCTATACAGTAATGATGATTCTATAATTTTCTATACTCTAATTATGATTTTATAAGCCATAGATAATAAAATTGCGATTTTAGTGTCTCTCTTAAAATTGGTAAATTTATTAACCTAAGATTTATAATGAGCCATATTTTTAGTATTTAAAAAAAATGGCTTTTTATACCATTACTAGAAGTTTTGTTAGCCTAAGATTTATAATGAGCTATATTTTTAGTAATTAAAAGAAAAATTGCTCTCTATACAATTACTCTTTCATTTAGGTATTGGGTTTTAACTCTTTTTTAGTGAAAATATTAGATTTATAATGCCATGGCTGAAAATGTGGAAATTTTAAGAATTTTTTTGTTCATAATAATTTTTTATTTATTTATTTTATGATTGAAAAACATGAGAATTTTAAAGTTTCTTGAGTTCCTACTATTTGATCTTTATATTCATGGTTAGACTTTATTGGAAATTTAAGACTTTCAATAATCATGATTTAGTTTTTAATTCCATGGCCTAAAAATATTGGAATGTTTAACAGATGAAAAATCAAAGGCAACATCAACACATTTCTCTTTACAAGTATTTTTTCAAGTTTCTTTTGCAAAAGTAGTAGTTTGTTGAGATAAAATTTTTGTTTTCATTTTACAGTTTTCATTATATTGGTAACAATTTTCTTGCATTGCGCTTGTCTTTTGTGATAATTTAGCTATGTTTTTACACTATGAAACCAGTTATTTTTAGTGATAGTTATCTATTATAGAAGGTTGAACTCTAAAATTTGGGCCAAGTTGTATTAAAAACATTAACTATGTCTTAGATTGGTTTTGATTTTTAAGGATACCGTGTTTTAAAATCATTTAGTGGACATGAAAGTGCCATTTTATTGTTAATTTATGTAGTTGATTTTAAACTTTAAATATATTAAATTTCATGTGCTTTCTAGAGGTAACAAATGATCCACCGTGGGTTATTCTTTTATCTTAGACCCTGAGGGATCTTTCCATTGATGTATGGATAAGTGGAGAGCAATATATCTAACCTAAGGTTGGTCATATGTAAAATCGAATGATGTGTGGCCAATTTGTATTAAAAAAATTAACCATGTTTTAAATTGGTTTTGGTTTTTAAGGATACCGTATTTTGAAATCCATTTAGTGAATATGAAAGTGCCATTTTGTTGTTAATTTATGTAGTTGATTTTAAACTTTAAGTATATTAAATGTCACGCTCTTTCTAGAGGCAACAAATGATTTATTCTTTTATCTTAGACTCTGAGGGATCTTTCCATTGATGTAAGGATTAAGTGGTGAGCAATAAATTCTAACGTAAGGTTTCTCATACCTAAAATCGAATCATGTGGAGAACGTGAAGACCATCAATGTTTCATCCACCAATAAATCCATTCTCAATATTTAAAAAAAAAAAAACACTAATCACTTTCTAAGATTAATAATTTTATAATTATTATTTTGAATAATATTAATAAAAATATAATATTCATATTGATTTTAATAAAAATAATATTACTAATATCACATCAGGTTTCTCATATGTAAAATCGAATCATGTGGAGAGCGTGAAGACCATCAATGTTTCATCCACCGATAAATCCATTCTCAATCTTTAAAAAAAAAACACTAATCACTTTTTGATATTAATGTTATAATTATTATTTTTAATAATATTAATAAAAATATAATATTCATATTGATTTTATAAATTTAATATTACTAATTTTATTAATAATATTGATCATGTTTTTTTTGGTTGATAAGTGGGCGAATCCTGAAAATCACTCTTACCCTGTGGTTGAGAGGCCATGACTCAAGGGCGTGTAAGCCGTCAAAATCACCCGCGGATCACACCCAGCCTGAGCCATGCTGGATTTTTTGCTATCAGAGAAACTAGAAAAAGTGACCTTTTCTTACGGAGTGCCTTAACAGCGTGCTCCTTCACCCACTGTTCTAAATCTCTTTGATAATAATATTGATGATGTTATATCAATAAAATAGATATATTATTAATAATTTGTATTTCAATAAGCATGGTTTCTATTCTTTAAAAAAAAAATTATGATCATCTTATATTATTAGTAATCTGTATTTTTTCAATAAGCATGGTTTTCATTTTTAAAAAAATAAGAAATTATAGATTATTTAAATTTAATAGTTTTTCCATTTTGAAAATATTGAGAAATAATGGATCGTTATACCTATCATTATACACTTATACTAGATCATTATACGCTTATTAAAAAATATGAAATTATCGATGATTTAGACTTAATAGTTTTTCACTTTCAAAACATTGAGAAATAATGAGTCCATTATACATAACATTATACACTTATATTAAATTTCATATTGAATTCCAAAATTCCAAAATATGATTAATAAATATTACAAAATAATTCTCTCACCTATTTTGAAAAATTTGAAAAATTCCTAGTTAAATAAAAAAATAGGATTAATAAATATTACCAAATAATTTTCTTTCCTATTTTGAAAATTTTTAAAAATTTATAAGTAAATAAAAAAATACGATTAATAAATATTACAAAATAATTTACTTTCCTATCTAGAAAAATTTGAAATAATCCTAGTTAAATAAAAAAATATGATTAATAAATAATACAAAATAATTTACTCTCCTATTTTGAAAAATTTTTAGGTAAATAAAAAAGGGTGGGCACACCTTAAAAGGGGGAAGTTGCTAGGAAAAGTCTGTTGGGAAAGGAATAATAAGAAATAATAAATACAATAAAGTGAAAAAAATTAGGGGTTGTCTCACGGGAAGCTGGTAGGAAAAATGTGTTGGGAAAGGAATAATAAATAAAAAATACAACAAAGTGAAAAAAAATTAGGGATTGTTGAGACAAGAGGGATGGAAGCAGGAAGTCTGAGCTCTGAGTTGTTAGGTATGCAACTCATTTGTTGGGAAGAACATGCATTTTCTTGTAGTATTTCCAAGGTATATGTATAGTAATAATCATGTAGAATTTCCAAAGGTATATGTATAATAATATAAGTAAATGATTGTATTTTAAAAGGTACATGTATAGTAAGATAAGTAAATGGTTGTATTTTAAAGATATTTTAAATTCTATTTAATAGAGAAAAGTGCAATAAAGAAAGTAGTTGCTTACATACTAAACTATATATATACCAACAAACGAATTTCTTCAACATTTCTAAAAAAAACATGATAGTATATTATTGTAATTAAACCTTATTAAAAAGTTATTAAAATATGCATATACTAACAAACAAATTGCTTCTACATTTCCAAAAGGAAAGACATGATGGTATATTATTGTAATTAAAGATTATGAACAAGTTATTATGAACTATGAGATAATAGAAGTCTTACATTAAATTCTAACAATGGTATGGAATGCAAGTTAATTAATAAGTATAGTACCTAATCCAGGAAAATATAATCTACCATTTTGTGTATAAATATAATCTACCCTTTTTTTATAAACCGTGGCTATGTAGTTATGGAACAATAAAAAAAATGGTGGCTATGTAGTTATAGAATAATAAAAAAATAAAAATGGTGGCTATGTAATTATATAACAATAAAAAAATGAAAATGGTGGCTATATAGTTATAGAACGATAAAAAAATAAAAATGGTGGCTATGTAATTATATAACAATAAAAAATGAAAATGGTGGCTATATAGTTATAGAACGATAAAAAAATAAAAATGGTGGCTATGTAGTTATAGAACAATAAAAAAATAAAAATGGTGGCTATATAGTTATAGAACGATAAAAAGATAAATTAAAAACCTTTAAAAGTAAGAATGCACGAGTTAATGTACATTAATTATAACTTGTACATTAATTATGATATGCATGTGGCATAATAAAAGAAAGTAAGTAGAAAACATTGGATAGAAATACCATAGAGCAACTCTTCTTATCAAAGTATTTTTTATATTTATTATATGTAAAACTCAATCATGTGTAGTATTTTTTATATTTATTATATGTAAAACTCAATCATGTGTGCACTTAATGTTAAGGGATTAAAATCTTCAAGGGTTCTCATTAGTAATGGTCATAAAAACAAGGGAGCCAATGTCGTAGTGGTAGTCCCTACCGGAGAGAGTTTTAATGGTTTTTGGCTGCTGTCGTCTTTCATTAACCAAACACTTCGCTCCCATCATCTTCAATAGCTGCCATCCTTTAAAGCTTATGGTGGCCATTCAAAGCATTGATCCCTCGAACTTTCGAAATTTCAACTTGGCAATGTGGTTGTTGAAGAACTGTGATCCTTGTGTAGGGGATGAAAATGAAGCATTAATTAGGCAATACGTATCTGAGCAGGTGAGAGAGGCATGCATCAGTGTGTTTGGTAGACAATCTAAAGATGCTTTCCAAGAGCTTGTCATCCATTATATAAATGAACAGGCTGAAGAAATTGTGCCTGTCATCAAGTATGTACACAGACTACTATAAAATGAAAATACTGTAAAATGTAGCTTAATAATTTAGAATACACAACTACAGAAGCCACGGACCTGTTAGATTTCTATTTTCTTGTTTTTGTCAAGGTTGGATAGGCTTAATTTCATGGAAGCGTCAATCAAGATAACACACCCAACCATGATACATTATACTTGTTTATATATATTATTTTAATATAAATTTACATCTTTTAATATATTTACTTATTTATTTAAATAAAATATTAAATATTAATAATTGAAATAAAATAAAATTTAAATGTTAATAATTGAAATAAAATATTAGAAAGGTAAAAGAGTCTCTTGGACAAAAAAGTGAAACAACATTTTGGGTAGCATGCTTGGCATGCATGCACCATGTGTGCACTCTACCTGGCATCCATAGCATGCAACCTACCATGGTGTCCATATCATGTAACCTACGTGCCTCTTTCAGGTGGTTTTTTATACCAGCTTTGTTAATACTTTCCTAGTGGTTTCATATTATTCTTCCCATCAATTTTACGGGAACTTTGAAATGTAAATTTGACTATGGTATTCGTTGATTCAATTATGCTTGATCTACAAAATCAATCACTTGTTCTGCTGCAACAACATTTTGCAGAGCATTCAGAATCCAGTCGCAAAGATTTACCCGCGAGGACAAACACTTCTTCGATAACAGAGTAAGTAGTTTATCCCATAATGGAAGCAGCAGCTAAGGCAGAGAATGATATGATGCTCAGTGGTAGTTTTTGTAAGATCTTGGAATAAACTTGGAATAAACTTCGAACCAACTAAATCTGAGAAGTATAACATGAGGGACAACGACTTCTTTTTCTTTATATCTGCTTCTTCCTGTGGTCTGGTTTTGCCACTTGTTTTATTGCAAGAATCCTAGATGTTGTTTGATTTGTTTCCTCAATCTGTGGTTTAGACCTTGATTTCGATGCTTCTGGGACGCATACGAATCGTGAAGATGAAACCCTAGTCTAATTGAATTTTTGGATTTTATTACTATTTTGTTGATTTTTATTTGTTCTTAATGAAGAGTTTTATGAAATGCAGGTGGGAACAACCTGCTAAAGGGAAACAATTCGCTGCTGTTGCTTCTGCCTTACTTTTGTAGGGGCTCTGCTTTCAAGATGTTTCTCCATTCACTCATTCTTTCATTAATTAGGTAAATGGAAATTTTCCTCCTTTTCCTTACCTTTTCTGACTGTTATCATACGCATCAAGAAACAGAACCTTTAAAAATATAAAAGCTAGTGATAAGCTTTAAAGAATCGCCATAGTCATGAATCTAATCAAGCAAACCCTCTATATGCATTTTGACAGAAAATAATATGGTAATCAGCTTTACATAAGATAAAAGATATGATGCGGTATGGAATCTATAAAATACATGACCATTGACTGAGAAAGAAGCTGCAGGCAAGCATAAAATCTTAGAGCTTTAAACTGCCAATCTGTTTACTGAATCAAGAAACAATAAACTTATAACAAACTGTAAAAAGCAAAAATTTGTAAGCGAAAGACGCTGTTGCAGGATCTGTATATTTAATGACTGGTATTTTGTTCTGCTAACTTTCCCTTTACTTCATCAGAGAATGCGACTCGACGACTGTTATTTCATGACTTTTCTCCTGGCAGGAACAACGGGCGCCTGCTCTCGGTTGATGATGACATGTACGAAGAGTAATAATAGAGGAGTGGTCACAGTTTGTTCTTCCAACCCGCAGGTATTTGATTATGGCCAGCGGGTTCCCTTTTCCTTCTGTTCCATGGTACAGAAAAAATGTGGCCAAATTTGCTGGAAACAAGGTTTGTATTTCTGTTTTTGTTCTATTTTTACTGTAACTATTTTACAGTAGATTGAATAATCACTCATATTTGGAATTTGAAAATACCTTTCAACGCTTATTCTATAGGTGAGTCTATAGAAATCCAATGCTTCTTCTATAGATGAGTCCGTAGCTATGAATCCCTGTGTACTGTACTTGCAGCACTTGCAACAAGTGAGGGCCAGGGCCAGGGCAACAGTAACTGGCGAATGCGTAGAGCAAGGCCTCCAATGGTACCTGGCTTCCTAGGTAAAAGAGGAGGTAAGAATGAAATGGGGATGGAGGATGGAATGAAATAGGGAATGGAGGAGGTGGGAGCATAGAATAGGTGATAGGTAGAAGAGTGGTGGAATGAAGAGGAGACAGGAGTGTAGAAGAGGTGACAGGTGCCGAGACGAAATGGTAGATGGCAGCTCGCTTTCCACTGGAAGTGGAGGCTTAAAAAATTTGCATAAAATAGTTTACCTGTGCAAAACATTCATTTTGAAAAACTTACGATAAAATAACTTGTCCCGGTTGAAATAACATCGGGGCACGTGAAGCTTGTAATAAGACCTTGAATTCACAAGTTTGGTTATAAGTTTCTTACACCGAAATTTCCAAGGATAAACTTTGGTTAAATTTTGATAGCGCACAAATTTTTTTGGTCAAAGGACCGATTAATGTCTGGTCAACATCGTATCGATCGCTAGAGTCCCTGCATTGCCGGAGGCAGGGACTAATAATAATGTTCAACCTAGGTCGCCTTTAACCGTGTTAATATCTAAGTATAAATGAGATAGGTTTGGCCCCAAATAAACATGTAGAAAATTTAAAGAAGCGTTCTTTTAGAAAAATACAAACCATTTCCAAGCAAGAAGAGTTATGAAAGTGAAAGAGAATTTTATGGTTCATGAGGCAAACTTCAAATGTACTATAATTATAACATCCATAATTATAACATTATATGAGAAGTAAACAATCCTTGAGACATACAAACTCATTAGTAAAAAATAACATATTGTACAATTTCATTCGAAAGAAAATTTCATGAATAATATGCATAGGATCTGTCTCAAGTGGAAATATAGGAAGTTGTCATAGAGTGCGTACATCAGGACATAATGTATTAGCATCCTAAGTCTCTAGGTTCTACGTTGTGTTGGAATTATGATGCATGTGTTGTACTTGATGGAAACCCACTCGTAGAAGAAAAACTCACTTATATATAACTAGATGAATCTACAGAAGAGATATCAGATGTGACATAATACATGGGATGTAGGATAGCTCAAAGGAATCAGATGACAATTCTCAGTATGACAAGTTAGCTTTGCCATCAAGTCCAAAGGGGGAGATTGTTGGCATTATGATACAAGTGTTGTCCTTGATGGAAACTCACACAGATGACAGATCATAGTGCAGCAGTAGCAAAGAATTGATGATTAGACTACAAGGAATGAAGAAAGAAAAGTATATACGCAGGTTCACTATATACCAAGTCGCGTACATATGCAGTTTATACGCAGGTTCAATATGTACCAAGTCGTGTATATAAGCAGCTTTGCTATATACCAAGTAGGGTATACACGTAGGTTCACTATATACAAAGGTGCATATACACGCGGGATTGCTGATCAAAAGTCGTGTATGTGTATGCATGCACTTTCATACACAAAAAAGAGTGTACATGTGGGAAAGCTTATTTTTGGGTCCGTGGTATTTATATCTATGGTTTTTGTCCTTGGTATTGTGTCATAAGTGTTGAACCCAGGTATTGGGTCCCTAATATTGGTTCTCAATGGTTTTGGACCATGGTATTGAGTAAGGCCTAAGACTATAAAAGGAAAAGAAGATCATTAGGCAAATGTATTGAGAAAGTCTTGAATATCTGATGAAGTATGAGATCCAATATGCAGGTTATGGGTTCATGATGCATTGCTTGATCTAAGCTAAGTAGGAATCTCAATGGTTGATGGAGAACAAGATCTAAGGATAGATCAGGATCTAATGGCTAGGAAAGAATCATCCCTATACGGTTTGATCTTGTTTAGTCTAGATCTGTATACTAACGCATGTAATGTTCTATAAATGGTATGATCTGGGTATAACTCAAGTTTGGAATAGATGCAAATCATGAATGAATATTTACAGATGTATACGCTAGTTGACTATGATAAAAGAGTGTGCATACGCAGGTTAGATGCATCTAAGTAGCGTATACCATATGAGCTATGATGGTTGAAGTTATAGGTGTTTTTGGTTGTTGATGAGTTCTGATGACTATTTACTGGTGTCAGTATTCTCCATATTTAGATTGGTTGATTATGTTTAGCTTCAGTATTGATGGATGAGATCTATAATGGATCAGGATCAGAATGACCTATATTTATGTGATCTAATGAACTAGATCTGGTTGCTAACATACATATTATCTTTGTATATGTAATGATCTGGGTATGTCTGAAGTCAGGAAGTGGAGCGAAGTTATTAATACAATACATTGGTTAACCTTGGTGAAGTTGCATATACACGCTCCTTCGACACTTCCAAGTAGTGTATGAACTCTGATGCATGATTTTTGATGATATAGTTGGTTCTGAAAATTGTTGTAGAGTTCAGTGTTCTGCTCTATGTTCTGGTGACTACATTTTGTTGACAGGGTTTCAGTGATTCAGTATTGGGTGATTCAGAGATTAATGATGCTAGTTTTGATTGATTGTGTGCTTCAATGATATTGATAGGTCAAGTATGAAAATTAGATGAAAAGTGGCCTTGAGATTATGATGTTGTGGTCCATGAGTATCCAGTCTGAAAATTTATGAAACGTGGTACCTGGAGGAAGAAAGAGAAGGTTGTAGCCTTTTGCAGGTCGGCACCTACGTACTAGTACATCAGCTAGTACAAGAGCTAAGGGGGTGATAGCTCCCTTCCAGTAGTAGCTAGAAAACGAGTAAAGGTTGGAGCATTTCAGTAGGCCAACACCTATGTACTAGTAAATGGATCGACTAGTACAAGACCTAAGGGGGTTGTAGCTCCCTTCCAGGAGAGTTTGGAGAACGAGAGAAGGTTGTAGCCTTCTGCAGGTAGAAGCCTGCATACTAGTATAAGAATGCACCAGTACAAAACCATTGTAAAAGAAGTTTCTTATTAAAAATAAGATTGAGACGACTTGCAGTAGGTGGTTTTCACCCACATTGGGTTTCCACCTTACATCATGGTGTTCATGTGTATGATGATCTATTCTATTTTACTACTCCTGTTTACTGGCCATATGGTTAATAATGTTCTGATGCACTCATTAAGGATCAACTAACTGAATCATAAGTTTACTGGATATACGCTTGTTGCATTACACAGAGTTGCATATACACGCGGTTTACCTTAACTAAAGTAGCGTATATGAATCCTAATATGGAAATGACAAAGTTTTATTGATTTAATAATACAGATTGACCCCGCCCCTCAGTATTATTTCCAACAATTGGTATCAAAGCAGGTCCTTTGGTAGAAGCTTGATCGCTTGAAGGAGATCCGTAGATCAGTGGGAAAGAAGCTTAAGAAGAAGGTGCCTAAGAAGAAGAAGACATCTCAGAAGAGCTATGACAGTGGGAGAATCGATTGGGGAATATGTGGAAGAAGCACCTCAGATTTAGAATCACTTCAGAATGAAGATGAACAAGAAAAAGAACTATCAAGTATGAATTTGTTATCCTCTGGTGATACACTCATCTATCCATTTGAGGATGATGAAAGTGATAGTGAAACAATTGAATTTGCTCTTATGGGTAAGAAAGAAAGATATCAAATAGAGGCATAATTTAAGAGGCTTACAAACAAAATTAGAGATCAACAAGATCTGTTGAACAAAAGGGAATGTGACTTCAAAGAAGAAGCTACCAAACTAAAAGCTCAACTAGAGGAAGGAAAGAAGGTAAGGAAATTATGTAAGAACAAGGAAGATCAATGTCAAAAGTTGCAGGATGAAATGACATCATTAAGAAATGAAGTCAATGAAAGGAGCACAACAATCAAGAAACTCAGAGATAGATCCAGTTACTATGAAAGTCTTGAAGCTACGATCCTCTCGCTAAAGGAAGATCTTGAAGAATCAAATAAGCAGAATAAATAACTACTCCAAGCTCTTGAAAAACAAGAAAATGAAGTCCTTGAATTAAGACATCAGTTGGAAGAAGGAAGAAAAGTTGAAGAAAACATGAAGAAGCAGTATCGCGAAAAAGAAGAGCAACATCAGGTTGAGGTAAATATTCTAAAAGATAACTTAGAAGAAAAGGATAAGCTCTTATGATTTCAAGATAGTACTAAGATCTTGGATGATATTCTTAGCAGTCAAAGGTCTCCTACTATCAAAATTGGTCTTGGTTTTCATGAATCTGTTGAAGGTGAATCTAGTTCACAAAATAAGAGAAGGAACTCTAATGCACAATCTGAAATACTCAACAAAGAGATGAGAGGTCAATCCCATCAACAACCAATGAAAGAAATTCTTCAAAGAAAATCTTTTACTCCTCTAATGAATAATTTTGAATGTTATGTATGTCATAATCTTGGACATCTTGCAGCCAGATGCAAAAGAAGAATGGTTCAAGACCATCACACAGAAACATCATCACATTCCAGGTACTTTAAGGGATATTTCTTTTCTTGCAATATGTTTGGTCATAGAGCTATTGATTGCTACAGAAGGAATATGAAACATGTAAGATGTTATGCATGTAACAAGCTTGGACATATAGCAAAGGAATGCAGGAACAAAGTACGAGAACCATACCAAAGGGAGAAAACATCATCACACTTGAAGATATAGAAGAAGAAGGAAGTACAGTCAAAAAGATGTGGCACAGCATAATATACAGACATAGCAAACTCAGAGGGAGTTGAAAGTGTAAAAATTCAGTGTCCTAAATCTCATACGCAAGTTTCATAAAGGGAAGTCGCGTATATATGTGAGTTAGTTACTGCACAGTCACATATATGTTAGTTTGAGAAAACGCAGTAGGGATAGGCTCAGGAAAAAGGGTCGGATATGATTGAATCCATTATTTTCTATGTTTGACAATGGTTACAATTTGTTGATGATGTGTGGAAATGTCTTGACACTTGTAAGTGTTTTGATCCTAAATTAATGATGATGATGCCTTGATACTTCTTGCTGATATATGCATGATCAGATCTGACAGTAAGCAAGATGGCACAGGTTCAGGGGGAGCATATGCTTTTAATAATGCATTGTTGGCATTATGGTTAGTAGTCCTTGGTGATGATGCTTATATGGCTAAATGATATATCTTGCTATGATATGGTTATGAGTTGTCCATGACAAAATCTCATATGATTCTTGGGGTTACATAGTTGATTTGTGGTTGATGATGCATATATGGTGCTTACATGGTGATCTTCATAAGGATAAGGAGAAGTACAAAGCTTGAATACACATCTTCATCACTTGATGATGAGTCACTCATATGCTACTGTCATCATATGCATAAAGATCATATAATACAATTATGATGTAGGATTCCTATAGTTCTTGGCGCTCATGTGGATGAGGATTGTTGTTGTTGGTGAGGATTGTTGTTGTTGCTGAGGATTGTTGCTGTTGCTGAGGATTGTTGCTGTTGCTGAGGGTTGTTGTTGTTGCTGAGGATTGTTGTTGTTGGTCTCCGTTATAAATGTCATATCAATACTCATGATGTAATACTTTGTCTCTATCTATTGTAGTCATTTGATGAATCCCTTTTGGTCACATGATGTAATTTGTACCCCCACTATGCATGGGAAGGATGATGTAATATTTCAATCAAGTACAAACATTTAGTATCTAGCTTATCCCCACTTGGTTGGGTGGATGAGTCAATATTGGTATATCCCCACCGGGTTGGGAGATGGATGTATGTATGAGTCCTTGGTGATAGGAAGATCATTTATGATAGATTCATGCTCTTCTTGTAGAACATCTTTTTGCAGACCTTGTTTACAGTTAGGGGGAGCATGAACAACACACCTTAGCAGAGCAGAGATTTCAGCATGTACTCAGAGGGAGCATGAACAGATTGGTACACCTTGGCATATACAAAGGGGCAGCTCATTTAGAGATTTTAGCAGGTACTCAGGGGGAGTATGGACAGTGGAATGTTTATCAAGGAAAGAGAATATCTTGGTCTGCCCTTTGCCCTTGATGTCCAAGGGGGAGAGTGATTTGGTGTTGTTGCCATCAAGTCCAAAGGGGGAGATTGTTCGAATTATGATGCATGTGTTGTACTTGATGGAAACCCACTCGTAGAAGAACAACTCACTTATATATTACTAGATGAATCTACAGAAGAGATATCAGATGTGACAGAATACATGGGATTGCGGACAGCTCAAAGGAATCAGATGAGAGTTCTCAAAAAGACAAGCTAGCTTTGCCATAAAGTCCAAAGGGGGAGATTGTTGGCATTACGATACAAGTGTTGTCCTTGATGGCAACTCACACAGATGACAGATCATAGTGCAATAGGTCAGTAGCAAAGAATTGATGATCAGACTACAAAGAATGAAGAAAGAAAAGTATATACGCAGGTTCACTATATACCAAGTCGTGTACGTATGCAGGTTATATGTAGGTTCACTATGTACCAAGTCGAGTATATACATAGGTTCGCTATATACGAAGTAGGGTATACACGCAGGTTCACTATATACAAAGGCATATATACACGCGGGATTGCTGATCAAAAGTCGCGTATGCATATGCACGCACTTTCATGCACGGAAAAACGCGTACATGTGGGAAAGCTTATTTTTGGGTCCATGGTATTTAGACCTATGGTTTTGGTCCTTGGTATTGCATCTGAAGTGTTGAACCCAGGTATTGGGTCCCTAGTATTGGTTCTCAATGGTTTTGGACCATGGTATTGAGTAAGGCCTAAGACTATAAAAGGAGAAGAATATCATTAGGCAAATGTATTGAGAATGTCTTGAATATCTTATGAAGTATGAGATCCAATATGCAGGTTATGGGTTCATGATGTATTGCTTGATCTAAGCTAAGGAGGAATCTCAACGGTTGATGGGGAACAAGAACTAAGGATAGATCAGGATCTAATGGCTTGGAATGAATCATCTCTATACTGTTTGATCTTGTTTAGTCTAGATCTGTATGTTGACGCTTGTAATGGTCTGTAAATGTTATGATCTGGGTATAACTCAAGTTTGGAAGAGCTGCAAATCATGAATGAATATTTATAGATGTATACGCTGGTTGACTATGATAAAAGAGCATGCATACACAGGTTAGATGCATCTAAGTAGCGTATACCATATGAGCTATGATGGTTGAAGTTATAGGTGTTTCTGGTTGTTGATGAGTTATTATGACTGTTTACTGGTGTCAGTATTCTGCATATTCAGATTGGTTGATTATGTTTAGCTTCAATATTGATGGATGAGATCTATAATGGATTAGGATCAGAATGACCTATCTTTATGTGATCTGATGAACTAGATCTGGTTACTAACATACATATTATCTTTGTATATGTAATGATCTAGGTGTGTCTGAAGTCAGGAAGTCGAGCGAAGTTATTAATGACATATACGCTGGTTAGCCTTGGTGAACTTGCGTATACACGCTGGTTCGACACTTCCAAGTAGCGTATGCACTCTTATGCATGATTTTTGATGATACAGTTGGTTCTGAAAATTGTTGTAGAATTCAGTGTTCTGCTCTGTGTTCTAGTGACTGGATTTTGTTGACAGGGTTTCAGTGATTCAGTATTGGGTGATTCAAAGATTGATGATGCTAGTGTTGATTGATTGTGTGCTTCAATGATATTGATAGGTCCATTATGAAAATTAGATGAAAAGTGGCCTTCAGATTATGATGTTGTGGTCCATGAGTATCCAATATGAAAATTTATGAAACATGGTACCTGGAGGAAGAAAGAGAAGGTTGTAGCCTTCTGTAGGTCGACACCTATGCACTAGTACATCAACTAGTAAAAGAGCTAACCGGGTGATAGCTCCCTTCCAGTAGTAGCTGGAAAATGAGTAAAGGTTGGAGCATTTCAGTAGGCCGGCACCTATATACTTGTAAATGGATCGGCTAGTACAAGAGCTAACGGGGTTGTAGCTCCCTTCCAGGAGAGTCTGGAGAATGAGAGAAGGTTGTAGCCTTTTGCAGGTAGAAGCCTGTGTACTGGTATAAGACTTCACCAGTACAAAAACATTGTAAAAGAAGTTTCTTATTAAAAAGAAGATTGAGACAACTTCTAGTAGGTGATTTTCACCCACATTGGGTTTCCACCTTACATCATGGTGTTCATGTGTGCTTCTTGTGTGTGATGATCTATTCTATTCTACTTCTCCTATTTACTGGTCATATGGTTAATAATGTTCTAATGCACTCATTAAGGATCAACTAATTGAATCATAAGTTTACTGGATATATGCTTGTTGCATTACACACAGTTGCGTATACACGCAGTTTGCCTTAACTGAAGTAGCGTATATGAATCCTAATATGGAAATGAAAAAGTTTTATTGATTTAATAATACTAATTCACCCCCCCCCTCTCAGTATTATTTCCAACACGTTGGCTTAGTTCTGAACAGAGGGCTAAATCTTATAAGTAAAACTAAGAAAGTCAACTTATATGTGTGTTAAACTATGATAGTGGAAATATAAACCATAGAGCAATTGCAAGCAAGGTGCTACAATGTTGACCTATAAATACAAATAGTGACAATAGAGAATGAAAACAAGGTAAATGAAAAACTTGAAAATGTGTTAATAATTTATAAATCCAATATTTGATCAATAACATTGTGACATTAGATAAGGACTTAAACGAGTAGCATAGGCATAATTTCAAGATACAAAAATATAATTGTTCAAAGGGAAGCCTAAGGTAACTCATCATCTCTTCTTCCTCATTTAGCAAGAACGTCTCTATGTATGTCTAACCTATAATAAGAGAGGTTTTGAGGAGGAGTAAAGGGTCTCTTACCAAAAAAGAGATAATTTGAGAAGGAATGCTGAGAAGCCTCACAATGGGGGTTTATGGATACATGTTGAAAAAGCAACATAATTACAAGTTGAAAAACCAACATAGAATTATGTTAGTAAATTTAAAAGAAAATTATAAAATAAATGATACACATTGTATTTACATTTAAACAAAATAAATAGAGTAATATATTTCCAAGGAGAGGGCCCACTATCACATGTAGAAAGAGAAGGGCCATCAGAAAATGACACAGTTCTAGCAATTAAACCAAGGGAAGGAAATAAATTTTAATCTTGAGAAATACTCTTAGCTATAACCTTTGCATAGAAAGAGTTAGTGTAGGTAAATCCCTTACCTTTTGCTAGGAGAACCAACTCACGATCAAGATTATAGGCTTGAGTTGTACGACAAAGCCTATTTACTATTGCCCCTATAGAAACCGTAAGGAAGTATCTAGACCAGAACCCTCGCCAAAAAACCCTTATCAAAGAATAACATAGGAATTAAAAATAGAAATAAATGATTCAAAAATATTTATAAGAACTCCGAGCATAATAATGATTGAAGAGAAAAAAATAAGTAACATGTATGTTATAACCACTCTAGATATTGAAATACTTAATAGGGGTTATTAGCAAGCGTAATAATGAGTGAAGAGAAAACAATAAGTAACATGTATGGTATAACAACTCTAGATATTGAAATACTTAATAGGGGCTATTAACAAAGAACACATAGTGCACCAGGTTTGCACAAGAAAAAAATAAAACAAAAGAAAATGAGAAAAAATATAGCATAACCCTCAAGGTGAAACAAAATAAAAAAGAAAGGGGACAGATAAGACCATTCTAGGTTACCTGATATGGAACCCTTCAATTTTCATTTGTCGCTAGACTAAATTCAAATTTGAATAGACTTGAAAAGAATTCGATTAGACATTGCCAAGAACTAATGCATTTTGAAGGGACAAAAAACCTGGAATTCTGGATGCCACTGACACAATAGCTCAGGGCTTAAAAACTGCAAAGGAGTACCCAAAAAAAGGGTGAAGGCCTAAAAATTGCAAAGGAGTAACCAACAAAAGGGTCAGTCTGAAAAAATTTTCTACATACCGATGAATCATGAAGGGAAAAAGAAGAAAATAAAAAGAAACCAGTCTAATCAAGTCTCAGTCACCTACTTGTCAGTATACTACCAATTGTTATCAAAACTCTAATGGCTGGGGGAGATAATCTGTAGGATGGGAATACTGTAGAGCCACTAATGAAATGATTATGGAGAAACCAGAGGGGATAAGGTCAAATTCCTTCTCAATAATCACACAGTAGTTGGATACCAAAACTAATAGTTGAAATGAATTAGATTAAGGGTAGTCTACCCTGCAAAAACACATCAAAGCGATGAATCTAGCATTGGATCACCAAAAATATATCATAAGTCTATCACTGACCCCTCACATGAATGATACAAGGTCGAGAACAACTGGAGAACCAGACGACCACGTTCACATGACGTGTTGATGCGTGGGTATGATAACATGGATTCTAGAATGAAATCAAAGAAATAACGTATAGTCAAATAATATAAGTCCTAAGGGTAAAAGTGAGATGGTGCTTAATGACAAGGCCATCTTTTATATTGTCAAGGTTATGGGTTCCACATTTAATGTTTACATAACACTTTTATAGAACTATGAGGGATCGATAAGATTATTATGATCCTTACTAGAATTAACAAGACATTAGTGTGAATCCAACTCCTTATAGCATAAGGTGGAAACATAAGTGAGGAGAGACATTTTTACAATAGAATAAAAATTCATGTTATGTATGTAAATTCACACTAAATACTAGATGGAAAATGCACTAAAATATCATTATATATCAAGTAATGGGGTAAATTAATATCAGAAAAAATTTCTTTTGGAGTGAAATTGGGGCACATTACATGCGCTATCAGAGCTACAGGTTACAACATTAAGGCTTAGGGTCTAACCCACAAGTAGAATTTAACAAAATAATAAATGCTTGTTTTACAAAAAAATAAGAACCAAACAAAAGGAGAGTGATGGTAGAAGCATCTGCAAAGCCTTTTGATAGGGGGGAATTTGGGTGTAGCTAGGACATGAAGCATCACCTCCCACAATAAAACTACTGGAAATAGAAAAATGCCTAAAACTAGAGTATTATGGAAGACAATGAAAAGTTGTTGAAACCAAGTGTTGAGAAAGAAAGACTCATTAAGAAGTTAAGTGCAAAACCAAATCTAAGGACAAGAGGACCATATGTAGAGGAGGATACATAGGAGTCCTTCAAATGGAAAAGTCGTGACAACATGGAAGAGAGTGAAACTGTTAGACATGAAGATGAAGATGTAAATGAACAAAAAAAACTGCTAAAGTTACCTTACTAGGAGAAGAAACAAAGGGTAGAATTATGATGAGATTTAAAAAAACATTAGACCTACAAACATTGATGATGAATGAAAGGAAGCATTGGAAGTGTGGTTATTGAATATAAGTAAGTATTTGAGGTGTATGAGTATCCTAGCAATTTGAAAGCTAGACTAGCCACTTATCAACTATAAGGAGATCCATCATTTTGGTGGAAAAAGATAAGGACAACAAATAACATAAAGGAGAATACTGTGAGGTGGGATGATTTCCAAAATATTTGAAGGAAAATTATTTGACAGAGAGATATTATGATGATAGAATAAATAAATTTCTTGAGTTGAAGCTGGGTGAGATGACCATGGATGAACTGGTTGCAAAATTTACCCATCTATTGCTTTATGTTGCCTATATTTGTGAAGATAAAGCTAAGTTTAAACATTTTATTAGTTTCCTTCCCCTTTCATTCGAAGAAAAAATTGAGTGTGATAACCCAAAAACAATGGATGAATCTATCAAGAAATGAATATTTTTTCAAACAACTAAAATTTCAAAGTTTTTTCCAAATAAGAAAAAGATAGATTTGTACCGGAAAGTAAAGGTTATAAATTTTATTTAAATTTTTTGGTAAAAATAACCAAAATGAGAATTTTAATAAGAATAATAACAAGCAACAGAAGACCCAATCCCAGATAGGGTTTAAAACACTTGAATTGAGCAATAAAGGAATTAATGGGAAAAGTGGAACAATTGAATTGAATTGAAGAAGGAGTGCCTCTTTCACTCCCAGATGTGGGTAAAGGGTTCCTCGATACAGTTCATTATCGACAGCAGGAGTCAAAAGAACCTCATTTCGATAGAGGCCATGAAGAGCTGGGCTTACTGACCACCACACATCCACCACCATACACCATTGGGTGGCTTCACCAAGGACGGGATCTTCGCGTGAGCTAGCAGTGTCGCTTTCCATACAACATGAAGCCCGTCACGAATGAGGTATTATGTGACGTTGCTCCCTTTGATGTTTGTGATTCATTGTTAGGCCAACCATACCTATGGAAGTGACATGTTGTGTATGAGTTAAGGCCTTGTGTTGTTATTGTTACTTTGGGAAATAAGTTGTACAGGATATCGGAGGTAGCACCGCCCACCACCATCTCTTTGGTTACTGCAAAACAATGTAGTAAGATCATTTCCAAAATCAGGAAATTTCTCTTCATGATGATACGCCCTCAGGGAAAGAAGAAGACGATGGCCATGACCTCCAGACAGGATCCCTCCACATGACAACAACTGATGGACAAGGCTGTGGAGGAGTATGAGGACATATTCACCTCCCCCACAGGGGTGCCTCTGCATTGTTCGGTCAAGCACTCCATCGATCTAATCCTAGGTGCACTACTACATAATGGACCAATATATCGGCACTCTCTTCTGGAGAACGACGAAATCAAGAGGCAGATTCAGGAGCCGTTGTAGAAAGGTCACATCCATCCAATTTCATCACCCTGTGGGAGCCTGATCATGTTGGTACAGAAGAAGGATGGGACTTGGATACTCTATATTCACTATCGAGCATTGAACAAGGTGTTAGAGCCTAGATTTGTCTCAGGCTAAAAAGACAAGGTTCTAGGTCCACATCAAACCACGCTCAGCCTCGTAGCTAGCCCTACGAGGACAGGAGAGGGCTCTCTCCGGGTCAATCTCAGCGAAAGATACTCAATGGGGCTGGAGATGACTGATTTAGCAACTGATTTTAGGCTAGGTATTAAGTGCAAAGGATTTGATTTGAGTTTTTTAGGGTTTTGTTGAAATAATGGGAAAGGCAAATTTGGGCTCGGGGATGAGGCACAGTTTTTGCAGAGGTCTGATTGGGGCAAGGAAGGTGATTGTTTTGATGCTTTAAAGTGAGTGAGATGGATAGATTAGGTAGGTGAGGAGCTAAGGAGAGCAAGAGAGTCTCAAGAATTCTCCTTAAACAGATGAAAACATGAAAATTTAAACAAATTCAAAGGCAGAGCATAACAGTTATGGATTCTACCTTAATTCCTCATTTGTTCAAATTCAGAAGAAGAAAGCATGAAAATGATACACATAACACTAGATAAACTTACAATTACTCAGAGAAACACACCATCAAAACATAAAGCCACATGGATCCCAAACAGTGCTGCAAAACCCTGGTCTTTCCTTAGCCAAAAATGCAGAAGTGAATGTACAATAGAGTGTCAAACTTTTCCCAAGAGTACAACCCTGAAAATGACTTAGAAATTACATAATATAGAGAATCCAACCTATTCCCTTGCCTCTAGGGGTCAAGCTTATCCTTCTAGGAGTTGTTTCAACCAATTCTAAACAAAGCACTAAAATCTAGGCAGTTAAAACAACTTGCCTCTATAAGGTAGGAAACTGATTCATTCATTAAATACTCACCTTTTAGAGAATGAATCTTCTAGAACAAGTAACTAAGTTCCAAAATTACATCATGTTTACTCAATTACATCAAGATAAGTCAAAAATTACATCACAAAGCAAAACTAGTCAAACTGGTTGAATTTCTGAGCTAGAAGGTGAAAAATTGGGCAAAAAACCTCTGTGTGCCGCGCCAATTTTTGTATGTGTCACGCCACTTTGGTGCTGATTTTGAGGCACTTTCTGAAGTCCAAATTGAGCACAAGTGTTCTTTTTGGAAAGCCCTACCTCTCTACATTCCAACCCAAATAAAATTTCTGAATTTGGTGCCCATTTTCCCCTCGAAAAACTCAATCTCCCAAGACTACTTTCTGTGTGTGGAATTAGGGGCAGAGAGGTCATTTTTAGGGTGTTTTTGACCTCCTGAGGACTCAAAACTTGCCGAAACTTCCTGGACATGCACCAAAAGTCATAATTTTTCATGAAAAATCCAAAACTATAAACTTTTTTGCATTTTGAGCCTCCTATCGTAAACGCGCGCAATGTGGCGCGGCGCACAGGGAGAAAAACCCTGTTTTTTGCACAAAAATTTACAAAAATACCAAAAATGCCCCAAATTTCTTGAAATTTGGGCTGGAGCTTCCTTATCAAGTGTTATGTTAGGCTTAAGAGGCTTTGGCCAATATCTGAAGATGATCGAGCTCCCTTTGCCTCTTTAATGCTCTCTTCACCTTGATTCTCGTTTTGCACACCAAGTTCTGGGACAAGTAATGATATGTCTACCACCTCTTTAAAGCCTCCTGGGTGCATGTCCCTCTGCAAGTGAGTCACTTTGGGTCTCCTCTTCATATTCATATGAAGGATTAGATGACATAATTGCTGCTATATAAACTGCCTTGGAGAAATGAGTGCTAGTGATGAAATTGTGTATTGCTCTTTTATAACGTAGTTGGATTCTGCCACCAAGGGGAAAAATGCAGCAAGAGATTGTTAGGAAGTGGAAAACAGTAAGGGATTAGGGGATATTAGGATAAATTTTATCAGGGAAAGGAGGAGGGTTTGAGGGGTTTTATGTATAGGGTTAGGAGATTTTTTGTAAGGGCTAGGGTTTTGGGGTTTGGGATTTGAATGTAGGAAAGAAAATATAGGATTGATGAGCTTAGTGGGGGGGAAGAAAATGATGAAACAAGGGAGAAATGGGGAAGGAGGAGTGACCTTGGTAGAAAAACAAATATTTTGGAACCCACAGCAATCTTCCTTTGAGGCACTTTAGAGGTAGGGTTTCAAGTTTTTGTTTCAATCATTATCATCAATAAACCACCATCACTCAGCAAAAAAATGGATGACACATTAAGATGTCGACCCTACCTAGCAAATCCACGCAAATAAATGGAAATTTGGACAAATATCAATGAATTTCAGGCCTTTTAGCCCAGTGTGCCGCACCTCCCTAGTGCGCCGCGCATTTTTGCAGGAGCCTTTTGGAGGGCTTCCTGGTGTCCAAATTGGGTGCAATATAGCTCTTTGGAAAGGCCTTTGAGTCTACTTTCCAACCCAGTTAGGAATTTTCAATTTAGAGTTCATTTTACTTGTAAAAAATCAAATCTCACAAGACTAGTCAAAATGTTCCAAATGAGGTTGCCTCAAGGCAGAGTGCTGTTACAGTCAACTTTTGAATGCCTTCCTCAACTCCAAATTGAGCTCATGATAGCTCATTCGAAATCTCTTTCTGTCTAGTTATCACTTGAATCATCAAACAAGTCATTTGGCAAACCAAGCTAGGAGAAAACTTGATTTTCCCAAGGTCACTATGGAGGTGCATCAATTCTCCCGAGGCAATTGTATTTTTAACATTTCTCTAAAACCATGACACCTGTGTAAAAAGTGAAAGATTTTTTTCTAAATTCATCTTTTATTGCTCAGAAACATCATTTGAGTAAAATCTAACTGATGTGTGGAACAGGGGATTTGTCGAAATGAAGCGAAATGAAGGGGATAGGGGGCTTCTAAATTCTTGAGGAAATTTTGCTAGGTGGGGAGGGATGGAAGGAAGTAGGGGAAAGTGTAATATCTGAAATTGAGTGAGGGGAAGGGGTCCAAAAGGGTGAAACACAAGCCTAGCCTAGAAAATAGGGGTTGTAGCAAGAAACTAGGGTTTGTGTGAAAATGAGGAATTTGAGGGATCTCTTTGATGGGAAATGTTTAATAAGGTACATTAAGGATAGGGGAAGCTGTATGAACATCAGGATACAAGTTTTTTCGATGATTTTACCGTCCAAGAGAAATTACCTCCAAAACCCTAGGAGACGGAAATGGACCTTACCCAGGCACAACTGAAGCATGAACAAGGTGTAAAATGACTCATTAGAACCTGACATGATGATGACAACCCTCTGAATGATGGTAGACTCAGATGAATGGTGACATGGACCGACATTTGGACAAATTTGAAAGGAGTGAAAGCAAACCCTAGACCTAATGCCTAGTTACTAAATTTTACTTGAAGACTCACTGAAATGATAAAATTTGACCTTGACACCTTAAAATCGCTTTGTAAGAGCATGTTTGATAACTGGAGGATGGCTGGAAAGACTGAAACTAACACAAGGTCTCTATCTAGAATAGGTATCTGATCCCATGAATTGATGACCTTCTAGACCAACTGAAGGGGGAAAAATATTTTAGCATGATCGAATTGAAGTCAGGATATCACCAGGTACCAATCGAACCCTCTGATGTGTGGAAGACTACCTTCAAAGCCAAGGAGGTCCTTTTCGAATGGTTGGTTATGCCTTTGGGTTGACAAATGCTCCCGCAACCTTCTTGAGGCTGATGGATGATATCTTGTAGTCATTCACCAACTCATTTGTAGTGGTATACTTAGATGACATCCTAATCTTTAGCCAGAGTTGGTGAGAGCACCTACACCACATCCAACAGGTTCTCCAAACACTGTGACAACACAATCTATGTGCAAATTTGCAGAAATTCACTATTGGCATGACCTAGGTTCAGTATCTAGGATATGTTATTGATGAACGAGGGGTGCATGAGGATCCAGCCAAGATCAAAGCCATCTAGGATTAGCCAACGCCAACCACTTTGATAAAGCTCTACAACTTTCTGGGTCTTGCCAATTTCTACCACACGTTCGTGTTGGGATTCTCTCATATCATGTGGCCCTTGAGTCAAGTCACCAAGGGAGGAACAAAAGCAAAATTATTTTGGTCTAAATCTCAATAGAAGACATTCACAGAGTTGAAACATCATGTCTGCTCTACACTAGTTCTCACATTACCAGACTTGAAACAACCATTTCAGATCAAGACAGATGCCTATGACTATGCTATTGGGGTAGTCCTTACTGAAAATAGGGGCATCCATTGGCATATTACAGTGAGACACTTTCAAACACAGTGCGGAAGTATCCCACTTATGGCAAAGATATGTATTCCATTATGTAGGCCTATCGATAATGGAAGCATTACATTTTGGGGAAGGAAATGGTAATCCACATAGACCACCAACCCCTGCAGTTAATACAAACACAAGGGAAGTTGTAGAATTATCGCCATTAGAAGTGGTCCACATACCTGCAACAGTTCCATTTAAATATCAAGTATAAGAAGGGTAGCACCAATAACGTTGCAGATTTCTTCAGCCAACCACCGATCATGGTGCTAAGCACCATGCTCAACTCTTGTGGGCACGGGACCTTTTATTGGCCACTTCTCTATGAAAGTGACATAGAATTTGGCCACACATACCAGATGCTCTTGGAGGGTTAGAAAGTTCCATATTTTCACCTCCAAGATGCCCTATTATGCCACCTGGGACACATTTTTGTTCCTTCAAGAGATCGTGCCAAGATGATTTGTGAAGCACACTATAGTTGGGCCATTGGGCATTTCAGGGTCGAGAAAATGGTGGCAATACTGCAGAATTATTTATATTAGCCAAATCTTTGACAAGATGTCGGGAAGTACATCAGATCTTGCACTGCCTGCGTCATTTCCAAACCAACCATCAAGAAGCAAGGCATTTATACTCCGCTGCCTATCCCTAGTCGACCTTGGTAATCCATTTCCATGGATTACATGGTGGGCCTTCCTTCTTCTAAGAATGGCAATGACTATGTTTTTGTAGTCATCGACAGATTCTCGATGATGGCCATTATGGGAGCCTGCAAGAAGAATATCACAGTGGAAGCCACTGCTAGACTCTTCTTTGAATGAGTGTCGGTACACTTTGGGATCCCACAATCTATCATCTGAGATCAGGACAGCAAGTTCCTTAGTACATTTTGGTTTGTCTCTGGTTGATGCTGGACACCAAGCTCACTAAGTCCACAACTTTCCATCCCCAAACTAATGGCCAGAAAGAGGTCATCAATAGGATGATCATACACATTCTATGCATGTACAACTCAAAGCATCCTCGCACATGGGATGAGAGCCTCTCTTATGTCCAACACAGCTATATCTAGGCTCTCCATAGCTCGACTGGCCATAACCCCTTTCAGGTGGGCTTGGGATTCCAGCCACTATGTCCCATTGATGTTGCCATGCCATTTGTAGCTACTCATGCCGATTCGGCTCATGTCCAGTCTGAAGCTGATAAGGTGAAAAAATTCATTGAGCACATCCAACATATCCACCAGCAGGTCCACGACATTGTGGAGAAATCAAATGCCAAGTACAAGCAACGACATGATCAACATAAGGTGCCACACAAGTTTCAGGTGGGTGACGAAGTTTGGTTGCATTTGAAAAAGGAACGCCTTACCAGAGCCTATCAGAAACTCAGACCACTCCGATATGGTCCTTACACCATTACCAAGGCGGTGGGAGATAATGCATTTGAGCTCAGCATTCCCCAGTTCCTTAGCCTACACCGAGTGTTCAATGTGGACCGCCTTCGACCATACTTCTCACCATTGCTAGACACATCAGACATTGCAGAATAGCTCACACCTAGAGAGTTAAATCAAGATTTCATGGAACAAGCCAGAACTGATCGAATCATGGACACACAGATCAAGAACACCCAACAACAAAGGATCCAACTATATTGAGTTGTCAAAGCAAGCCAACTCCTTCACCAGGGACCAAGTTGAGTAGAAGTTTCCTCATCTCATGGAGGAAGTCAACAAAATGGGGATCATTGCCTCCTAAGGGGGGGAGGAATGATCCTGGTGGATATTGGTGGCCACTTGTTTATTCCACCTAGACCCCCAACACTGTCTCTTTGAGTTTTTCGGTTTCCTTAATTATAGTACAATTTACTATTTTTGGCATTTTTTCGGGTCCTGAACTTCTGGATCCATTTTGACGCCCTAAATGATGTTTTCAGAGAAAACGAAGAGACTAGAAACATTTCAAATTAGCTTGTTGGTTTGGTTTTGGCCTTATCTTTGAGATCTTCGAAATAAGGTATTATGATAGCCAAGCGAAGATTGTATGCCAAAGTTACGACCTCGAGAATTTGATGTACCAATTTACCCAAACGGGGCCCACAGTTTTGGCACTTCATCTCCTAGGGTTAGGTTTCTAGATGTTTAGGGCTTTCCATTATTTCTCAGTAATAAATAGGCCTTTGAGCCTCATTGCAACACAGTTCTGAGCCATGTAGCCACCACATCTCTTCTCAGAGATAAGCTACCATTGCCCGAGCTAATCTTATTTCCATTCTATTTGTAAGCATATTTCAGTATTTGATTTTAACGAATTGAAGTTTTATTTCTATTGCATATTTGTATTTATGGTTATATCTGTAATTCCTTGCATTCCGATTTAAATCTGGATAATTTTGTGCTATGAAATTAAAACCTAATTTTTTTCTTATTTCGATTATTTGATATAATTCATATCTTCGAATCAAGGAAGATGAACACAAGTAGAACATATATATCTAAAGAAAATGATAACTTTTCTAAAAGGTACGTTTTAGTTCTATTTATAACCATTTGATTATTACATTATCCAATTCTTTATTTTTTTGCTATATTTTTTTTTATATAATCTAACTAAAAATCAGGATTTTTCATATTTTGGGAAACATGTTACACTTAGACATTCGAATTTAGGAGAGCAACTACACGACAATAGGTACCTTGAATATTTCTATAAAACATTTGTGCAATTATATGTTTGTTAATTTTTTATTTTAATATATGTAACAAGAAACTATAAACTAGAAATTAATGAAACTAAAATATATTTAGTATTTTACTTATATGCATAGAAATAAGATTCTATTTAGTAACTTTGAACATGATATTAGAATATACATTAGAAATGACTTTGCGATATCAGGTTTTGTCTTCATAACCCAAGTCCTAGTTAGTGTCAATTATAATGTCCTTTTAAGAAGCGATTTGAGTCCAATATTTGTCAACACGCAAGAAATATTAGATTCTCAACTGGTCTCAAAAAAATATATTATCCATGATGTGATGATAATCAAGGACGAAGAAGTAGAGATGGCAATGACCAATTTTAAAAAATCTATATATTGTAGGAGAAAATACGAGAGTATAAAAAAAGTAAGAAACAAAGACGAAAAGGTAGTTTTGTCAAAGTTTAGCTAATTGTATATCATATTCCTTATTTTTGTTTTTGAATTAATTTCAATTTAGTGCTCATGAATACTAAAAATGATTGATTATATGCCATTGTTAATCAAATATATCAATAACAACATAACATGAAACATTTTACATGGTGTTGTGTTAGTTACGTATTGAACTTTTTTAGACAAGGCAAATAAGGTAAGACCAATACTTTGTTCATATTTGATAGATAAGAAGGTTGAATGACAATAACATTTCTTGTGTGAACACAGTTTATTGAACAACATGATGACAAACTTATGACAAATGTTGGTGGTTCTATTCGAAATTTGAAATAATTCCAAAGCATAAATATGATAATGGCGATAATGAGAACTATTTCACTAAATAGCTTTAGCATTGTATAAAAAAATTAATGTTTCACAGAGTACCATTTCTTTTCAAATATGATGATTGTAAATTTGTGCCATAATCAAGATTCATTTCCAGTTCGCAAAATTGGTGCCATTTCCATATGCTCAACACAAGCATGGATGCAATATGTATTAGAAATCAAAAATAGCAATGAAGATCAGTACATGGAAACAATAAGATTATATTTTTTTGAATGTTTCAATGATATAAAATTATTGTTCATGTCTTATGCAGTTAATATGTATTATTTTACAAATAATGCATATGTGACAGGTTCAAGTGCATGTAAAACTTCTTCCAACATATCTTTCAATCCAAATACAATAGCAGGAAGATGTTTTTCGACTCATCTTGCTAAAAATTATAGTTAAAAAACAAGAAATATTTTCATCAATGAGTGGAGTATGTAGAGTAAACTCTCTCTCTCTCTCTCTCTCTCTCTCTCTCTCTCTCTCTCTCTCTCTCTCTCTATATATATATATATATATATATATATATATATATATATATATATATATATATATATATATATATATATATAGAGAGAGAGAGAGAGAGAGAGAGAGAGAGAGAGAGAGAGAGAGAGAGAGAGAGATTTGATTTCAGGTTGCTAAGTCTTAGTTTTCTATATAAATTTTGTAGCACTTGTAAGGACCTATGATGGTAACTAGTACATATACAAATCCATTTGAGACTATATGTACGAAATGCAGTGGTCCAATTACAACTCCTAAAACTATGGATGGAACTATGGTCCTATCTACCATTTGCATGGAAAATTGTTGCTTTGATTATTTCCACCAATTAAATTATATCACACATGCAAACAAAAAGACTACAAGATATTGTGTTATGAGAGGCATGGAATTGGAAAGAGTATTCCTTGATCTATGAAAATTTTCCTAAGAACAATAAAATGCAGGAAAATCAACTATTATTGATTTGTTTTCAAGTTTGGATATCCATGGCACATTTACAATAAACCATCAAAACATGATTTTGTGTATACAATGGCTATCCCTTTTTGTATATAGAATGATTTTTCATATACAATTTGACCGTTTCCAGAGAACTTTTCCAGTTTTTTGTATGGTTGAGTTCTGATTTCATCTTGTGTTTAGTTAAAATATAGCCATTAACACTGTATAAATATGTATTTCAATCATTTCTTTTGTTTATCATCATGTATGATTTAACATTCACAACATATAATGTGTTGTTAGTTCACTGTCTTATGGCATGTTTTCTATTTTGTAATGCAATTTCTTACCACGTTTTATTGATTTATCAAATTTAAAAATTCTATAATTAGTAAAACAATATTAGAAAACACTTTTCCTTAGCACATTGTTCATGTTTCCATAGACTTTGGCATCTCACATGACTTCTTAAATAAAGCATTAAGAAAAGTTAACACTAGCATGTAACCTTTCCTAAAGTAAATAATGTTATATGTCTATTTGTAAATGTTAGCATGTAACTTTTCCTAAAGGGGAGAACAAGATACATATGTTTGCAATTGTACAATTTGATTAGATTAGAAAAAGAAAGAAAATATGTTCACACATAACATTTACCATACACCATCAAAATATAATTTTGTGTAGATAATGACTATTCCCTTTGTTTGCATTAATGAGGAGATGATGGTGTGGTTCCCTTTAGTCACATTATCATGCAATCTATTGAAAATATTCTAGATATTTTATTATTTTCTAGTTGTCAAAATTAAGAAGTGTTCAAAAAAATGTGTAGATATCCATATTACCAACAACTAATAACACTGAATTCCCATTGACTATTGGCAATGGGCAAGGGGGCTTCTCCACTTCCACACCTCTACATCTCCGCAGTTCCAATCTTAACACCACATTCTACTTTTTCTCAACGAATTTGACCATTGCCATAAAGATTTTTTGGTTTGTTGGATGGTTGGGATCTGATTTCATCTTATGGTTACCTGATGTCTAGCTATTAACATTGTATAAAGAAATATTCAATGAATTTGTTTGTTTGAGTTTCATGTTTTCTACCATGTTATTTATTAACATTATATATACTCTAATGTTCATAGTAATTTGTATCTAGTTCATTGTGTTATGTATTGTCTACTTATTTTTAAAGTGATTTTTTACATTTTTTATTGATTTATCAAATCTGGAAATTCTATGATTAGTAAGTCAATATTCAAACAATCATAGAATTTTCCATTGCACATGTCCTTTTAAACAAAGAAATAAGACAAGTTAATGCTAGGATGTAACTTTTCCTAAAGGAAAGAATGCTATAAATTTGTTTGTGATTCTTAGCATGCAACTTTCCCTAAATGAGAGAAGAATATCCATCTATTTGAAATTTTAAAATTTGCCTAGATTAAAAAATGAAAGAAAATGCTTTCCCACGCGGCATTCACATGGGTCTAATGGTCTAGTTTGGAATAATTTACAAAATTTATTTTCCATGAACATGATTAGACCATAGTTGATGCACCATTATTAGGCTATTATACTCTATGTTTTTAAAAAGTATTTTCTTTACTGTGATGAAAAAATTGCAATAAATAGTCTTTACCATAAACTGAATTTCAAAATTAGCTAAGAAAGTAGCAAAATTTGGTAACCAATTATTTATTGATTAACAATAGCTCCCTAAAGTTGGCACTTCTACTATTTTTTTTGTGAGAATGGAGGTATAATTGCTCCATTCATGTTTTGAAAGAGATCTTTTGTTTTCATTCTTGGTTTAGTTGACCTTCTAGCCATCGAAGAATTTGTTAAAGTTCCAAAATGTTATTCATTAGTGTTAAGATGTTTTGGCTAAGCATTAAGATATATTGGCTAAGCAATAAGCTATTTTGGCTGACTACATGTAACTCTTTGTGCGTGCTGTTGGAAACTATTGTAGTATCCATTTTCCTTTTAATTTTATTTTTAGTTTTATAGCAAAAATGAAAAAAAAAATCAAATATTATATTATAGCAGAAATAAGAGGAAATGCGAAAATTTGAAAGAAATGACTTATTTTATATTATTAATGGCTTTTGAATGTGAGAAACCTGTGAGAAGATGTGAGCTTTCCACTTCGAAGGCAACAGATCTGATGGTAATCATGCAGTTAACAAGAGCAAGGGTGAATTCAAAATCGGACGTGATAAATTATAAATTTGAGTTAATACCTCAGTTGATCAAGGTCGTCCGCTTGCAGGCAACAGATCCAACGAATATCACATTGAAAAGTGCATGGGTTTTATTTTTAAAATCGAACTTGATAAGCCTTTTAACTACAGTTTTATTTCCGATCGGGTCTGTGAGGAAGTCAAAGGCTTGTTGAAAAAGCAGACGTGATAAGGTTTTGTTTAACAGGTTTAAAGTCGTGTTGAGTTCCGAAGGATCGGACCATCCGTTGAATGGGTGATCAGACGGTGATCACGCTCAAATGTGCGTGTGGGTTTACAACTCAGGTGGACCCGATATGTAATGGATTGGGACTTTATTCCTTTGGTTTCTGGCAACAATGATTGGTCAGGTTTCCTTACATTTAGACCATCAGAACATTTCCGATGCATACTTGGGCCCAAGTTCATGCAAATTTTTTTTGTTAAAATGTAGTGTGTTATTTTAAAACAATTTAACTATTATCAGAACATCTACAGAGAAACTTCATCAGTAGCCAAGCCACAGCCGAGCAATGAGAAACCATCATCATTTTTCTAATTTTTGTTACTTCCTGTTATTTTGTTTTCTTGAGAATGAGGTGTCTTTTACCCTCTAATGTAATATTCTGTAGTGATTTTTACTTTAGATATTTAGGAGATAGTTAAGCAGTTTGATAGTTTTGGTGATTACCAACTGTCTCATAATGTATAAAAAGATGAAAATTTACAGAGAGAGGGTTCGAATTTTAAAGAACCTGGAGACTAGGCCATAGTATTCTTGATAAAACTGCTGATTAATGAAAGAATCAGAAGTTTTCCACACATTGTTGGGTATGATTTTGTGACTGCTCTGTTATCTATCATCATATAACTTCTTCTTTTAAGTATGGTAATTAAGCAACAGGTCTTTATTTTCTTATGTAAATGAAGTTAAAATTCCTTAAAAGAGCGCTCCTATACTTCAAGTTCGTACCTCTACAATTATACTAAGTTACAACTAATAGTTTTTGTGTAAAATAACATATTGTCTCTAACTTCTCTTAGCATTCTTCATTTAACATTTATATTCAGCAATGAAATGACATTCTGAGACTTTGATGTTAGCTAAGTATTGAGGGTTAAAAACCAGGTCTTTCAAGTCCTTCATTTGAGAATACAACATAAAATTAAGTGACAGCTAAGTGACATAAACAATAAACATTAATGTCTTAAGCACAATTTCTACATAGCCAAGAAATTGGTTTCTTAAGGGACAACATTAATTGGCGTCGTTGTCGGGGAGAGAAGACAAGAACAATTTTCCTTGAATTTTTAATATTTTCCTTTGGTTGTTCAGTGAGGAGGAAATATGTGGCTGTATTGAACAAAAATAATAACTCTGGCCCCAAAGAGGCCCCATACAAGGTCAGATACCTCACAACAGAAAGTTCAAGCCATTTTAGACCTTGAGAGGCTAGTTTCCAAGAGGGTTGGAAGGCCAAAAACTCCACTTACACCAAGTCCTAGACTATCTACACCTTACAACATTTCAACTCATTTTTCATCCAAGTATTTATCATTTATTGACCAAGAGTGACCTTTCACATCCAATTCATTTCAAGAACCCAACTGTGAAGAACAGTCTCTAGAGTTTGTTTCTTTTTTAGTATCTGCTATAGTTAGTCAGCCTGAACCTATAAATACACTGCCAACTTCTCATACTCGATTTACCCCTCAGTCAGGTTCCACAGCTACTAGTGATCAAGGTTCAGTAAGCTCAGAAGCAAACATGGAAGCACCTGCATTCTTGATGAATAAGTATGCACCTATTCAATTGCCACAACAATTGAATCAAATGGCTCAAGAGTACTTGAAGATTCTTCTTCGTTTCACAAGGGAGGATGAACAAAAAACAAAGAATCATATAGAAGTATTTTGTAATTTTGAAGAGAATCTAAATGTTGAACATCTAGATGTTGTTCTAAGACTTTTTGTGCAACCCTTGGATGGAGAAGTAAGAAAATGGTTTAAAGGGCTTCCTAATAACTCTATTACAACATGGGAAGAGATGGAGTGCCTATTCACCAAGAGATGGGGAGAGAAAAGAGACCATGGGTATTCACTCATAGAGTTTAATGTAATTACGAAGAAATATGATGAAAGTGTTGTTGAATTCATCAGAAGGTTTAATAAATTGTACAATAGTCTTCCATGGAGATTAAGCCCCCTCCTCTTGGTGCAAAAATAACTTTTGCAAGGGCTTTTGAGTCAAGTTTTGGATTCACATTGAGGGAGAGAAGATCTGAAACCCTTGATCAGATCCAAATTGATGCCTTAGAGACAGAAGCAAATCTGGTGGCGACAGGTAAAGCACCAGAGTCACAACCTATCCAAGACAAGGGAAAGGCTAAAGTGGAATCCTCTCAAAGTCAAACATTAGAGGATATGAGTAATGTAATTAAAAATTTTCAAATAAATTGATTAAATTAGAGTTGGAGAGTAAGAATTCTCATAGGAATGCACTACAGAACATAAATTTTAATCCTCAATATAGAAGACAGCCTCTGCAAATCTTGCAGAAGGAGAAGAAAGATCAAGATTAGATTCAAGCACCATTGTATTTAGAGGCAGATCCTAATGAAGTATTAGAGCATTCCAGGGACCATGACGATCATATTTCCACATTGTATGCAATAGATGAAGATGAACTAGGTGTTGAGGGAGAAGAATATGAATATGCTGAAACAAATGCCATCTATTATGAGGATGAAATTGATGAGTATTAGAAGAAGTTTTCTAATTTTATGCAGGAATAATTACATAAGAAATATGACTTCAGATCAAGGAAAATATCTAGAAGTCAAGAATATGAAGGTGAGAAACAAGTTCCATCTCCCTTATAGAAGGAAACTCCACAAGAACCACAACCTGCAAAGAAATTGAATAAAGGAAAGCAGCAACATAATACAAATAGCAAGACTTAAATGCTTCAAGGTGAGTCTTCTCAAGACAAAAGTAATAAAATTCCTTTAAAAGAAACTTGTTTCCATTGCACAAAGATGAAAATGAAAGAAGTACTAAATAGTTTCATGTGTTTAGTCTCACTAAGGAATCAGAGAAAATCAGAATTCAAGTGCCCCTCACAGAGTTGGTCATAACACCAGTTTATCAAAGGAATATTGCTGAGTTTATTAATATACCTTAGAATGTGAATATAAATGACACCGTGAATCTGCAAGAAGATAAACCAGTAGTGGTTTTTGGTCCACATGTGGAGGGGGTAGATTCTTCAACACCTCCTTTCTACATTTCTCTACTGATTCATAATTTCCTCTTTCACACTTGTATGTTTGATCGAGGACCTTCAAATAACCTTATGCCATTATCAATGATGAAACAACTAAACCTACAAGTTACTAAATCTTACAGAGACTTGTATTATTTTGATTCAAATAAATTCAAGTGTCTGGAGGTCATTAAAGATATGGTGGTGTCAGTAGCCCAGATCCCAGCTAGAAGCTTGGTAATGGATGTAGTTTTAGCATATATCCCTACTAGGTTTGGAATCTTGCTATCTAGGTCATGGGCGGCTAAATTGGGTGGTGTTTTGAAACTATAATTTACATATGTTGTTATACCAGTTTTTGGTGGAGAAGAAAGGAGGTTTTACAGAGAAACTATATTTGTAAAAAAATCACAAAAAACGGAGCAAGTAATTCACCTGTATATATCCAAGAGAAAGATGACTTTTCTTGCTTCGTGCTGCATCACAATGCAGAGTTGGCTGAAGATAACCAGAGGAAGCTCACTTAAGCCAATGTGAATACAGAGTTGCAAATGGAAGGGTTTTGGAAGTGCTTCTTTGATGGAGCCTATTCTAAAGAAGCAACACATGTTGGTTTCCTTCTAATTGCACCTAGAGATAATATGTTCCCTTTTTATTTTAAATTGGAGTTTGAGGCAACAAATAATGTGGTAGAATATGAATCCTTGATCATTTCTCTGCAAACACCAAAATAAATGGAAGTACAGTCAATTTTTGTCTTTGGAGATTCAGAGTTGATTATAAAGAAAATAAATAACCACTGCCAGGAAAAACACCCAAGGCTTAGGGAATACATAAATGAAGTGTGGGATTTGGTTGAGAACTTATTCGAAGCTTTCAACATTCAGTTCATTGCAAGAGACGGAAACAGATTAGCAGACTCTTTGACTGTGGCTGCTAGTACTTTTAATCCTCCTATTAATCCAAAGCTAAGATATGAAATTGAAACAAGGTATAGGCCTTCTGTTCCTGAAAATATATAGCACTGGAAGTTTTTTGAAGATGATTAGCAGATTAAGGAATTCTTGATAATGATTGAAGATTTTTAGGGCATAGAGATTGATCAAGATGAAGATGAAGCAACAAAAGGTGCAGAAGTAAGTGGTTGAAAAATTCTATAGTTGATCAATATATTATTCAATTGAAAGATAATACTCTTCCAAGGGGACTTTTCCCTCTTGAAGGGATTTTTAATTCCAATGATGTAGCTATTAGTTTAGAGAAAATTCCACAGGATGAGAAGATTCAAGATCATAATGTTGGAACCCAGAAGGAGCGTAGGTTAGTCAAATTATTTAATGGAGTTCCACTTAATTATTAGGAGAGATACCTTAAGCTTATCAAGGACTATGTTTATGTTTTTTCTTGGTCCTATGAGGATCTTAAAACATACGATGTAAATATTATTCAGCAAAATATTCCCTTGAAAGAGGGGATTAAACCATTCAAGCAGAAACTAAGATAGATAAATCATCTGCTTTTACCATTGATTGAGAAAGAAGTCAAAACGTTTCTTAATGCCAAAATAATAGTTTCACTTAGGTACTCTGACTGGGTGGCCAATTTAGTGCCTATAAGGAAGAAGAATGGAGAGATAAGGCTATGTGTGGACTTTAGAAATATGAATAGGGTTTCCTTGAAAGATAATTATTCTTTACCTAAAATGGGTCATGTACTACAGAAGGTAACCAGATCATTCAGGATGTCAATGCTAGATGGGTTTTCTGGGTATAACTAGGTCGCTGTGGATAAAGAAGATCAGGAGAAGATTGCATTCACAACTCCTTGGGGAACATTTATGTATGCTAGATTCCTTTTGGGTTGATTAATGAAGGCTCTATATCTCAGAGGGCTATGGACATTAATTTTGTGGGTGATAAGTTTGTAGTGATATAGTTGGATGACATCACTGTTTTCTCTAAGTCTGATGAGGAGCATTTGGACCATCTTAAAAGGACTTTTTAGAAATGTAGATTATTTGGGCTTTCCTTGAATCCTAAGAAGACTATTTTTTCTCTGGAAGGGGGCAAACCACTAGGGCACGTTGTTTCTAAAAATGAGGTGAAGATAGATCCAACAAGAGTGAAATCTGTGTAGAAAATACCCCTGCCCAGGAGTAAGAAGGACATTCAGAAATTTCTTGGAAAAAGAGACTTCTTAAGGAGGTTTGTGTCTAATTATGTTGAAATTGTAAAAGAAATTACTAATATGTTGAAGAAAGGGAATGAAGTGCATTGGACCAAGGAAGCCAAAGTGTCATTCTCCATTATTAAAGAAGCATTACAAGGAACTCCAGTTCTAATTAGCCCTAATTATCAAAAGCCTTTTCAAGTTTTATCATTTTCATCACTTAATTCAATAGATGTTGTTTTGTTACATATGAATGATGAAGAAAAGGAGCAGGAAGTTGCTTTCTTTAGCAAGATTCTCAAATATGCTGAACTAAAGTATAATATTCTTGAAAAACATGTATATTCCTTGGTAAAATCCCTAAAGGCCTTCAAGACTTATGTACTGCAGTCACAAATCATTGCTTATGTTCCAAATGCTGGAGTGAAGGACGTCTTAGTCTGGAGTGATGTGGAAAGTAAAAGAGGGAAATGGATAGCAAAGATCCAAGAGTATGACTTGGACATAAATCCCACAAAGTTGGTGAAAGGGCAAGGATTGGAAAAGATGTTAATAGAGTCAAATTTTCAGGCATTGGGAATCAACTTGCTAACACCTGCAAATGAGGAGGTAATTGAGGAAGGTGAAGGAAAATCAAATCCAGGTATGAGGATCAGGTATAGGTTTTATGTTGAAAATGGTAGAAGCACATAGTCCATTATTTGTGTTTTCTCTCTTGTCCTCAATCTTTGGATAGAACAAAGTACAGAGCATTAATGATCAAAGCACAACCATATGTGATTGTTGAGGGTAGATTGTATTGGAAAGATCCTATAGGAATTTTGCTATTATGTTTAACAGAGGATGAATTTACAGAGACCATTAAATATTATCATGAGAAGTTATGTGGAGGACATTATAGTTGGAATGCTACTGCACATAAAATCCTCCAGGCAGGGTTCTATTGGCCTGCTCTATTTGGTGATACATATAAGTTTGTCAGAATCTGTCAAAAGTGTCAGCTTTTTGCTGAGAAGAAGAGGTTACCTCCCTTTCCTTTGATCCTAGTCTTCATAGAAGAACCACTCAGACAATGGGTACTAGATTTTGTTGGAGAGATTAACCCATCTTCAAGTGGACAACACAAGTGGGTTCTTACAGCTATTGATTATTTCACCAAGTGGGTAGAAGCTATACCCACTAAAAGGGAAAATGACCAGGTGGTGATGAAGTTCTTAGAGGAAAATATTTTCTGCATATTTGGATGCCCTATCAAAATCATAAAAGATAATGCTCAAGTCTTCAGTCCAAGTAAGTTTGTTGGTTTTTGTCAAAAGTGTAATGTTATTTTATCTCATTCAACAACTTATCATCCATAGGGAAATGGATTGGCTGAATCCACTAACAAAACATTGATTAAAATCCTTAAGGAAACTATTTCAGAGAATCAAAAAGACTGGGATATTAAATTAATGTTTTCTCTATGGGCTGTCAGAGTAACTACAAGTAGGTCTACAGGAAAATCTCCTTTTGAGTTAGTGTATGGGACTCAAGCTCTATTCCCAAGTCAGCTTGTGAAGATTGTGATTGCAATGATTCTGGAGGAAAAAGAAGAACCCAATGCTCTGATAAGAAGGATGCATAAGGTAGTGGATATGAGTAAGAGCGGGGATAAGGTAAGAGACAAGTTGATTATGTATCAACCAAAGATGAAGGGTTATTTTGACAGAAAGGCTAGAGAAATTGATTTTAAAGTTGGAGACCTGGTATTAAGGTGGGATACTAGAAGAGAAGAGAAGGGTAAACATGGGAAGTTTGATCCTCTCTGGTATGGCCCATTCAGAATTATAGAAGCAAAAACAAATAATACATTCTTCCAGGTAAATATCGATGGTGAATCTTTATAGCTACCTGTCAATGGGTAGTACCTCTATTATCACCCCAAGAAACTCTCTTAGGTTGTATATCAGAGATGCTCGGGAACATTACAAACTCAACAAAATGTTGGAAAATAGGTGGATGAATGGAAGAAATGATGCATATTCAAGCCAAATAACCACTTCTACTATGCTTAACCCCAGACATGGGTGAACCCAGACTACAAAGCTTTAGACGACCAATTACTCACAGTTTAAGGAAAATGTGAAGATGGAGAATACTGATCACACCAGCAGATGCATGGGACCCTGTGATGGCTAGCTGCAACCAGTAAGGAGGTCTGCAAATCTATTTCCTAATGCACAGATAGGATGACAGCTCTCTGGCATTAAAATAATAGAAACCTGCATACAAATTCAATGATACATACTAGATTCTAACAGAGAGGTGGGATGACAACCCCTCTAATGCTAAAAATCAAGAGCACATGAAGAATGCATAACAGGCACAGCTTGGAACAAAGAAGAAGAAGTGGAAAGTGAGTAATTAACAACAAAAGAAGCTTGTATTAGCTAAAAATGAAGACCAGAAGCTACAGGTATCACAGTAGTTATAGTCTCCAGAAGTTGAACTTTACATCCAGATAACATTCATCAACCCCCATTACCTCTTCCTTCTAGGTATATATGGAGTTTTTTTACAAAATTGCTCTACTGTTCTATGCGTGGAGGGGTCATAACTGACCACCAACCACATTTACAATTAGATATGGGTCTTTGCTGCAAACTGTGTGTTTTAATGAGAAAAATTGGCCTTTTTGGTACTCTGATGTCCTTCTTGAGCAGGCGGAGTATCGTATGGGAAAAAAACTCCATAACTGGTAAATGAATTCAACTGCTCGAGGTAGTACTCTCCTTCCCTGGCTGTGCTATCTCTTGAGTGTAGTAGGTGAAGTATTAACTGCACAGAGTATTTAGTGAGTGATCACTTCATCCTTTGGATGAATGATACAGGGCAATGGTGTGAAAACATCATGGAGGATGTATGGGTGGGACGGGAATAAACATCAGTCGTCGGACCCTGCAGATGAACAATGAAGAATGGATCAGAGGGAGCTAAATAGGAGAAGACAGATGCAGGCCGTCGGATCGCGGCGGGACTAATCGAACGGCTATCGGGAGTGAGAGCTGTGTGGATGTTAACAAGCGAGGGGTCGTATGGGATGGTGGTAAGAGGTTTACCTGCACTGCTTATCAGTGGTGAGCGGTTTCCGTATGCGAGGGCGCAATCTAGTCTAACGACGACACGTGGTAGGTAGGTCCAGCGGGAAACCACCTTCCCCACGGGCTACGTGCGTGCAGATTCGTAGGGCAGGTGCTGCGAACACTGTCAGATGCACAAGAAATGATCAGATGGTCTAGGTATTATAGCACGTGCTTATTGCTTGATGTGACAGGGAAGGGTCTCAGTGGTAGCACTTTTGCATATCCACATAGTTACGAAGGGTTAAGACCTTAGCACCGGGGGTTATATGACCACAGTTTGGTGGGTTAACCTTGCACCCGGGACCCAAGGGAAAAGGGTTTAAATGGGGTTTATAGGGTTTATAGAAGAAAACAGAAATAATGGAGTTAGGAGAATAAGGAGAATGAAAGGGAAGGAGGAAACGGAGGTAGCAGGAGTTATAAGGGAATAATGTAAATGAAGGAGGAAGGATCAAATGAACTACTGCGAGCTCCTTTGCAACCAAAATCAGCATTTCCCAACCTATTTTTATCCATCAAAAGTTGAAGAACATGGCATAGCTAACACTGACTCCTTCCGGGGATGAGATCCTCCCTATGAGGTCTCAAGAACTTGTAGATCAATGCCTTTCCAGTTGAAAACATATTAACCAAAAATTCCTAGTGTTCCATTGGGCATGGAGTCTATTTTGCCTACACAAAACTGATAAAACAAAATATTTACAACTTTGAACATGAAAGACCTTAAATAACATAATTTTTTAGAAAACGCCCATTAACTGGGCCATCAAAAACTGCCTCTCCTCCCATACTTTTCAGTATGAAGGTGTTGTTCCCTTGAATCTGTGAAATGATGAAGGCCCTATCCAGAAAGCATCAAACTTCCCATGATTGCCTTTCTTTTCTTTTAATGCATCCCACTTCAAAACCAAGTCCCCAACCTGAAAATTATCTGTCTTTGTCTTCCTGACAAAAGCATCTTTGATCTTCTTCTGATGTGTTGCAGCCTTTTCAACCAGCGGTTCTCTAATCTGATGTACCTCTGCTAAAATTAGTGATCCTCTCTGCCATTTCTTCTTCCTCTTTTTGTTCTATTTGAAGGAATTTTGCGACAGGGAGAGTTAGCTGAATTGGGAATACAACTTTAGTGCCATATACCAGCTTAAAAGGAGAATTAACTATGGATTTCTTAATGGTCACTCTGTCAGCCCACAGTGCATACTTGAGCTTGGAATCCCAATTCCTTTTATTGTCTTCCAGCAGCTTCTTAATTATCCTTATCAGACTTTTATTAGAGGATTCTTCCAGACCATTTCCTTGAGGATAATATGAGGTGGAATGAACAAGTTTAATCCCCATTGAATCACACATTTCCACCAATTATTTTGTCCTGAAAGCTGCTGCATTATATATGATTAATTTGTGTGGACAACCAAATCTGCTAAGGATATTTTCTGTCAAAAACTTCATGACCACATTATGATAAGCCTTCCTGGTAGGGACTGCTTCAATCCACTTGGTAAAATAATTAGTGGCTACTAATATTCATCTATGCTGGCCACTGGAGTGTGGATTGATTTCTCCAATGAAATCCAAGCCCCACTACTGAAAAGGTCCTTTTGCAAATATTGGTTTTAAGGGCAGGGACTTCAACTGTTGTTTTCCTTCAAATATTTGGCACCTATCACAAGATTTAACAAACAAAAATACATCGGAAAATACAGAGGGCCAGTAATATCCAGCTCTGAGAATCTTATGAGAAGTGGTTTTCGAATTATGGTGCCCTCCACACATGCTGGAATGAAATTGATGCATGACTTCTTTTGACTGTTCTTTGTCCAGACACCTCAAAAGCACTCCAGATGGATCCCTCAAGTAGAGCAAATTTTCATTAATGCAATATTTAGCTGCCCTAAGCTTTATAGTTCTCGCGTGACTTTGAGTAAATCCTGAACGGATATCTAGATTCAACAAGAAATTAATTATTGCAGAATACCAATCACAAGAAGCTAGATTCTCGGCCACTAACTACCTTCTCTGTGGTTCAGCTATTTTTTCTTCTTCTTCCTGACCATTTTTTGCAATTGTGCACAAGACATCAATATCTAAAGATCTGCAATTTTCTTCAGCTAACAACTTGGTAAGACCCTGACCTCTGACGAGCTTGGTGGGCTTCAATTCTATATTAAATTCTATCATCTTTGAAATTCATTTTTCCCTTCTTCCATCAACATTAGGTTGTGTTAAGACATCTTTAATTACAGCAGAGGGCACATATGCAATTATCTTGGAATGCAGAATGTAAACTCTGAAAGCCTTCAAGGATTTGATAAGAGCATATGCCTTTTTTTCAATAATATCATACCTCAGTTCAACATCCCTCAAGTTTTTGTTGAAAAATGCTACTGGATGTTCTAAACCTTCTTCATCTGCTTGCAATAAAACTGCTGCAATGGTGTTTTTAGAGGCAAATGAAAATATATGAAACTCCTTGACGTAATCTAGACTTATTAATGTGGGAGCCTCCATAATGGCTTGTCTAATAGACTCAAATGATTTTCTTGTTGCATCAGTCCATCTAACCTCTGATCCTTTCTTCAACATGGAGGTAATATGATTCACCAGTTCTGCAAATTTTGGAATAAACCTCCTTACAAAATTAATTTTTCCCAAAAAGGATTGGATATCTTTCTTCGATCTAGGGACAGACAATGTCTGCACTGCTTTTACTCTTTCTAGATCAATTCGGACACCTGCAGCAGAAACAATATGTCCTAACATCTTGCCTTCTTCTAAAGAAAATTGTGATTTCTTGGGATTGACTGAAATTCCAAACCTTCTGCATTTCAGAAACACTTTTTTCAAACGTTGTAGATGATTTTGATGGCTGCTGGAGTATACTATTATATCATCAAGGTAGATAAGAACAAAGTTATCCTTCTCTCCCACAAATGCTATATCCATAGCTCTCTGAAAGGTAGCTCCACCATTCATCAATCCAAAAGACATCTTGGCATACATAAAAGTGCCCCAAGGAGTGGTAAATCCAGTCTTCTCTTGGTCATCTAGATATACAACAATCTGATTGAAGTCTGAAAAACCATCCAAGAAAGACATTACTTTGGCTCTTGCTCGACCTTCTGCAGTAGATGCTCCATTTTGGGTAGAGGATAATTGTCTTTCTTAGAGCACTTATTTAAGTTTCGGAAATCAACACACATTTTGATTTCTCCACTTTTCTTCCTCGCCACCACCAAATTGGCTACCCATTTTGAATATCTGAGAGGGACTATGATCTTGGCAGCCAGTAAATTTTTAATTTATTTTGCAATTTGAGGAATAAGCATAGGATTTATTGGTCTTAGCTTCTGTTTGAAAGGAATGGTGTCTTTCTCTAGGGGAATTTTATGCTGGATTATGTCCTTATCATACGTTTTCAGATCACTATATTCCCAAGCAAACACATCAGCAAATTGCTTCATTAATTTGCAGTATTTAGAACATTGGTCAGTAGAAAAATGAGTGGACAAATTTACATATCTACACTGACCTAGACCTCCTATATCATGCTTACAGACTACAAATTGATCCTATTTTTGGGCAGCCTTGTAAGGCACATCATTTTGGTCACACAGTCTTTCAAGAGGAATTAGACCCTTAGGAATATGATTGCTGGGAGGATGGACAATGCTATTTTTACCAATTTTATTTCTAAGCTGGGACTTGGGGCTTTCTTCCAAGGCTTCATTTTCTTGGTCAATTTGCATTTTAGAAAACTCATCAATGACTTTCAGAAACCTATTAATCTCATCATCATCTTCAAAAACTTTCCAATGTTGGACATTGTCAGGCAAGGATGGTCTATACTTTATTTGGACTTCATAAACTAGTCTGGGAGGCATGGAAGGAATAAATAGATTAGCAGACACAACAAGGGAATTAGCAAGATGATTTTGGGCTCTAGGAATGTATGAAATATAGAACTAACCAAAAGAATCTCTAATTCTCCATACCTCATCTCTGTATGCTTTCAACCTTGGATGCTTTGCCTGAAATGTTTTATTTACTTGCTGAATGATTAAATCAACATCTCCAAATACCTTCAGATTCTTGATTCCTTTGTCTTTTGCTGCATTAAGGCCCAATAGCAGAGCTTCATATTCTGCTATATTTTTTGTGACTTGAAAAGCCAGCTTAAAAGACAGTTGAATGCTTTCTTGTTGTGGAGATACTAGCACCACCCCTGCTCCTGCAGTCTCCCTGGAACATGCTCCATCAAAGAACATCTCCGAAACCTGACTTCCATACTCTTCTTCGGCCTGAACTATTGGTTCCCTGATCTGCATTGAAGCCTTCTGAGATTCTTCTATTTGGAGAATACATGTTCCAAAGTCAGGGCCCACTAAATATATGGGATTATTGGTAAGATTCTTCTCATCATTAATGATATATGCCAATTGTGCTTCTCTGTATAATCTCCTGCTTTCTCCTCCAAAAACTGGGATAGTGGCATAAGATAGATCATTCCGTAATGTCCCACATAGTCTCTTAATCCATCCTCTGGACAGCAGCATGCCAAACTTAGGAGGGACATCTGCTACCACGATATCCATCATCATACTCTTCATGGGCAGCTGAGTTAAGGTAATGGCCAGATATTTAATCAATCCTAGGCATTTCACCTTCTTTGAATCAAAAGAGAATAAATCACGATAGGGTCTGGTGATGTCAAGGCCTAACTCTTCCATGACAATTTTAGGCATTAGATTGTGGCTAGCCCCTGTGTCTAGCAGGAAATTGTGGAGGATTTTGTCATGAATGGTTAATGAAACATAAAAAGATGGAGAATTATTATCAGCAGGTTCAATCATGGGGCTGAGCACAATGGTAGGTTTGTCATCTTGCAAATTGACAAAGTCAGTGGAGACTTGTGTGGTTTCTAGCTCAAGGGCTTCGAGGATAGGCCTTCTAAATACTTCACTCTTCACCAACTCTACCAGAGGCGCATATATTTTCAATTTCTAAACTTCTGACTCAAAGCTGAAAGAAGAAGAAAACTTATCAGAACCTTTTACCTCTTGAACTAGAGCTTCGAGGATGACTGGGTCAGCTGCTGGTCTTCTCTTTCTGATATTCTGTGACTCTGTTTGGACAACATCCTTTTGGGCAGGATTCTCCTTGACATTTCTTGCATTTGACCTCAGGTTATATCTCTACTACTGTTCAGTTTGTAGAACAGCTTCTCTGTCCCATTCTTGACTATCTAGTTCTTACAGCAATGATTTTTCATAAGCATCCAAAGTAAAAAATGCAGCGTTGCCCTTATCTTCCATGCAGTGAATCTCATCCTCATCTTCAAATTGTTCCTCCTCTATGACTAAATTCTAAAATGGAGCTTTAACTTTCTGTTCTTCTTTTGATTCTTCACGCCTTTGAATAATTTGTAACTATTCATTTGCTCTTCTGAATGGATTGGGATTTCTTGGAGAAAATGTGTTATGTTGCCTTGTTTTTCCTGAATTTTGCTCAACCTTTAGCTTAGAAATTTCAGTAGCCAATGACTATATCAGCTTGGTCATTTTTTCTAATTTAGGCTCTGAAGATGATGCAGAGGAAGTATAAGCCTGACCTCTCTATCTCCTTCTGTCAGCTTGAATTTTGAGCTTTTCTGCAGCCATGATATTAGATTCCACCTCTAGTGCTACATCCTGCATGTCTGCCAGAGTAGCACATCTCCTTTCTCTCAACAATAGGAAGAAATTAGAGTCAAAAGCATTGGCATAAGTGAGTTTGTTAGAGGTGGGGGTAGGCTTTACCTCATCTAGTATCTTACTATACATACGATTGAATCTTTTATTGAAATTAGGCAATGATTCCCCATTTTCCCTCTTCAGGTTACCAAACTCAGTATGATAATACATCAAGTCCTTTTTATCTCCCCAGTGCTTCAAAAATACATCATCTAAGGCTTCAATATCTGTAACAGATCTCTAGGGTAATTCTCTGAACCACTTCCTAGCCTCTCCATCAAGGCTCTGAACAAAAACTCTCATCCATACATCATTTTCACTTATATCTAAGTTATCAACGTAACTGTAAAAAGCTTCTAGGTGTTCTTTTGCTGTTACTCCCTCTGTGCTAGTGAACTTAGGCATATATTTTTGATATTATCCCAAAGGCATGGGATTTAGAGGAACTGGCAAGACCAAAGGTCCATATCTAGCAGCAACAATTCTTTCTATCTTCGTAGGTGCTTGCTGGCCTGCCATGATTGGGATATGTGGAAGGATACTGGCAGATTGAATGGTAGGAAGTAATTTGATGGATGGCAGAGACAAAGGGATGTTTTGGACTGTATTGAAAGCTTTCTTTGGACTGAGATTCAAAGGGGAACTAACTGAACAAGGGGCTGCATTAATCTCTCAAGAAATTTCCTTATTAACAATGCTGGGCTCTAAATCTTTAAACTGTAAATCTTCAGCTATAGCTTTATCTTTCAGAGATGCATGAGGTTTCTTAGGCTTACCTGATCCTGATGACCCTTTCTGTGATTCTTTCTTCGATTTGAGAGTCCTCTTAGGGTCAGGCACTGGTTTAGCTGGTGATTTCTGAGGATTTCTTCGAGTATGTCTCACAAACTGACCCAGAACTTCAATGTGGAGTCGCCAAAAATTGGTCTTCCTCCAGTGGAGTCGCCAAATAGATGATTACAACCAAATTGTGTCTAGACCTTGTCTATCATCAAAATCTAGAACTATGTTGTTCTCCCATTGAAGTTGAGCTTCAATTCTCCTCTCCCCGGCAACTGCGCCAATTAATGTTATCACCCCAAGAAACTCTCCTAGGTTGTATATAAGAGATGCTTAGGAACATTACAAACTCAACAAAATGTTGGAAAATAGGTAGATGAATGGAAGAAATGATGCATATTCAAGCCAAATAACCACTTCTACTATGATTAAACCTAGACATGGGTGAACACCCCCAGACTACAAGGCCTTAGACCACCATTTACTCACAGTTTAAGGAAAATGTGAAGATGGAGAATACTAATCACACCAGCAGATGCACAGGACCCTGTGATGGCCAGCTGCAACTAGTAAGGAGGTCTGCAAATATATTTCCTAATGCACAGACAGGATGACAGCTCTCTGGCATTAAAATAACAAAAACCTGCATACAAATTCAATGATACATACTAGATTCTAACACAGAGGTGGGATGACAACCCCTCTAATGCTAAACATCAAGAGAACATGAAGAATGCATAACAGGCACAACCTGGAACAAAGAAGAAGAAGTGGAAAGTGAGCAATTAATAGCAAAAGAAGCTTGTATTAGCTAAAAATGAAGACCAGAAGCTACAGGTATCACAATAGTTACAGTCTCCAGAAGTTGAACTTTACATCCAGATAACATTCATCAACCCCCATTACATCTTCCTTCTGGGTATATATGGAGTCTATTTACAGAATTTCTCTATTGTTCTATGTGTGGAGGGGTCATAACTGACCACCAACCACATTTACAATTAGATATGGGTCCTTGCTGAAAACTGTGTGTTTTAATGAACAAAATCAGCCTTTCTGGTACTATGATTTGCTTCTTGAGTAGGTAGAGTACCGTATGGGACAAAAACTCCATAACTGGTAAATGAATTCAACTGCTCGAGGCAAAACTCTCCTACCCTGGCCGTGCTGTATCTTGAATGCAATGGGTGAAGTATTAACTGCATAGAGTATTCGGTGAGTGATCGCTTCACCCTTCTGGTGAATGATATAGGGAAATGGTGGGAAAACATCATGGAGGATGTATGGGCGGGACGGGAATAAACAACAGCCGTCGGATCCTATAGATGAACGATGAAGAATGGATCGGAGGGAGCTAAATAGGAGAAGACAGATGCGGGCCGTCAGATCATGACGGGACTAATCAGACGGCTATCAAGAGCAGGAGCTGTGCGGATGTCAACAAGCGAGGGGTTGTACGAGATGGCAGTAAGCAGTTTCCCCACACCGCTTATCAGAGGTGAGTGGTCTCCATATGCGGGGGCGCGATCTAGTCTAACAACAACACATGGTAGGTAGGTTCGATGGGAAACTGCCTTCCCCATGGGCTAATGTGCATATAGATTCGCAGGGCGGGAGCTGCGAACACCGCCAGATCTGCAGGAAATGATCGGATGGTCTAGGTATTACAGTACGTGCTTATTGCTTGATGTGACAGGGAAGGGTCTCGGCGGTAACACTTTTGTGTATGTGCGCAGTTATGAAGGGTTAAGACGTTAGCACTGGGGGTTATATGACCATAGTTTGGTGGGTTAACCTTGCGCCCGGGACCCAAGGGAAAAGGGTTTAAATGAGGTTTATAAGGTTTATAGAAGAAAACAGAAATAATGGAGTTAGGAGAATAAGGAGAATGAAAGGGAAGGAGGAAATAGAGGTAGCGGGAGTTATAATGGAATAATGCAAATGAAGGAGGAAGGATCAAATGAACTGCTGCGAGCTCCTTTGAAACCAAAATCAACACTTCCCAACCTATTTTTATCCATCAAAAGTTGAAGAACATGGAAGAGTTAACAACCTCAAACATTACTTCCTGTTCTAAAGCACAAACAACCCGTCATTGTAGATACTGGAGTGAATTCATTGTAAAAATTCCATAGAATTTTAATTGGTTAAGCAATATATGACTCCATGCTCAAGGTGAAGGCACTGATTGGTGGTTCCTAGTGCTTCTGTGTCAAAAGCACTATCCCTAGGTGGAGACAGATGTTGTAGCATCCATTTTCCTTTTAATTTTATTTTTAGTTTTATTGCAAAAATGGAAAAAAATCAAATATTATGTTACAGTGGAAATAAGAGGAAATTTAGAAATTTGAAAGAAATGACTTATTTTATATTATTAATGGCTTTTGAATGGGAGAAACCCGCAAGAAGATATGAGTCGTCCAATTGGAAGGAAACATATCCGATGGTAATCGCATGGTTAACAAGAACGAGGGTTAATTCAAAATCGGATGCAATAAATTATAAATTTGAGTTAAAACCTCAGTTGATCAGGGTTGTCCACTTGCAGGCAGCAAATTCGATGAATGTCGTGTTGAAAAGTGCACAGGTATATTTTTCAAATCGGACTCGATAAGCCTTTTAACTGCAGCTTTATTTCCTGTCACGTTTGTGAGGAAGTCAAAGGCTTGTTGAAAAAGTAGACACAATAAGGTTTTGTTTAACAAGTTTAATGTCTTGTTGAGTTTCAAAGGATCGAACCATCGTTTGAATGGGTGATCGGATGGCGATCACGCTCAAATGTGCATGTGGGTTTATAGCTCAAGTGGATCCGATATGTAATGAATTTGGGCTTTATTCCTTTGGTTTCCGACAATAGTGATTGGTCAGGTTTCCTTGTGTTTTATCCAATCAGAACATTTCTGATGCATACATGGGCCCAAGTACACGCACGGAGTTTTGCTAAAATGTAGTGTGTTGTGTTAAAACAATTTAATTATTATCAGAACAGCTACAGAGAAACTTCATCAATATCGAAGCCATAGCCGAACAATGAGCAACCATCATCAATTTTCTAATTTTTGTTACTTCCTATTATTCTTTTCTTGAGAATGAGGTGTCTTTTACCCTCTAATGTAATATTCTACAATTATTTTTACTTTAGACAATTAGGAGATAGTTAAGAAGTTTGACATTTTTGGTGATTACCAACTATCTCATAATGTATAAAAAGTGGAAAATTTACAGAGAAAGGGTTCAAATTTTGATGAAACTGGAGACTAGGCCACGATATTCTTGATAAAACTGTTGATTAATGAAAGAACCAAAAGTTTTCCACACATTAATGGGTATGATTTTGTGACTACTCTGTTATGTGTCATCATATGTCTTCTTCTTTTAAGTATGGTAATGAGGAAACAAGTCATTATTTGTTTATGTAAATGAAGTTAAAATTCCTTGAAAGAGCACTCCTATACTTCAAGTTACTACCTCTACAATTCTTCTAAGTTACAAATAGTAGTTTCTGTGTAAAACAACATATTGTCTCTGACTTCTCTTAGAATTCGTCATTCAACATTCATATTCATTAATCAAATGACATTATGGGACTTTCATTTCACCTAAGTACTGAGGGTTAAAAACCAGGTCTCTCAGGTCCTTCATTTGAGAATACAACATACAATTAAGTGACAACTAAGCGACATAAAAAATAAACACTAATGCCTTAAGCACAATTTTTGTATAGCCAAGAAATTGGTTTCTTAAGGGACAACAGAAACAATGTTAATACTGGGTGGGTGTGAATCAGTATTATGGCTAGTTCTTACTATACTTCCAATTTATGTTTAACATTCCAACTAGGCAATCATTGTGTGAGAAACCATTAAGCAATCATAACAATAGCCATATCACCCAATACAAGCATGCACATCATGAACATCAAACACACAAGACACAAAGGTTTACCATGGAAACCCTTTTGGGAGAAACGACACCAAACCTTATTTTTTATTATGATTTAAATAAGATCACCTACTCTATTACATCACATTGCTTTTGATCCACCACTCATAGGTAGCACCAACTCTATTTCATTATTTACTAGCACCCCTTAGCAGGAAGCACCAAATCCTTCTTGTAGACAACCGATCAACTTACCAGAAGCACCATTTGAAGAACCAACTTCTTGTATACAATATCCAAGCCACACTTAATAGGGAACTAATGTCCTCTATAGATGGAAGTTTCTCTATGTAATATCAACATCCTTCTCCTCTGCAACCTTTCCTTTACTTAGTCCATGCTATACTTTGTCCTCTGCTCACTTTGCAGCAACCTAGACTAACACAAGGCTCTCTAGTCTCGACCTTCTTCTTCTACTTAGACACTCTCAGCCTATTTCCTCTACAAAGGCACCCTCAGCCTATTTCCTCTAGATTGGAACTCTCAACCTATTCTTTGTAGCATATGCACACTCAGCCTTTTCTCTACAACATAAGCACACTGAACCTTTTCTCAGTAGCTCTCCACATAGCTCTCTAGCAATAGTTTTTCTTTCCCATCTTTCTCAATAACAATTCTGGTTTTTTCTCCACTACTACATAGGGAAAGATGTCTTCTTTGTTTTCCTTGATTATTCCTGGAACCGTACTCTCAGCATGGATCTTCATCCTAATGTTGTGTCTGATTACACAATCAATGCAACAACATTACAAACTAAACATTGGATCCAAATCATTTTCTACATTTGACAACTATAATTACATTATAATTAATGCATAGAATGATGACCCGAGTGTCTCCCATACTGGGAATAAAGTATATTTCAACCTACAGACTCCATGAAGTCTCCCCAAGGTTATTAATTTCATCACAATGCTTAGAATGTATGCCAACACAATTTTGTTCTTTCTGTGATGAAATCTCTTGTCCTTGAGGATTATTTTCTTCATTTAATTCAATGAAGCATGCAATGGAGCTAAATCATGATTTCTCTAGAGTCAACTATTTCCTCTTTGAATCATGGTCCTTTTAGTCTTCATTCTCTTTATCGCCATTAACTTCATTACTCTTATATGCGCATTCAAACTATGCGTACATAACAACTTCCTCGACTCAATGTTCTTTAGAGTCCCTATTATTGCAAACATCAACTCTTTTGTGCACATTTACTCGACTATCGACAAATATATTTTCTGTGCATATGTCCTTATATGTGTTGGATCTTGGAATCCCTAGTACCCATAACCTTTTATAAAATGTATTTCATACATCTTACGAGCTTCTTGGGTTCAATCCTGGCCCACTTGTGCCATATCGCCTCTCCCCTAGAACCTCTATTTATTCTCCTTCATAGGACTTGGTGGCATGACCTACGACTAGGCCTTTAGGCACTAGATCTCCCTACTTCCTTACAAATTCTAACTTTCCTTTATTAATCTTTTGCACCGTTGGTCACCATAATAATGAAAAACCATCACAAAACACGTTCATAGGGCCCCACTTCATATGGATATGTGACCTGAGCTAGAGCTCAGATGCCCTGGTGCCTGTAAGTTTTTCTAAATTGACTTTCAAATGACTTACAATCTTTGAGGCTTCTGAGTATGGACCATCTATGTGGATTGTTGGCAACTGCCTTCTTTTCCTTTGCACTATGTTATTGGAGAATCTAGGCTTGGCATACATTCCACTTGTCAACTTACTACACCCTACACTGGCCTCTACCTGTTGGTCCCAATGGAACGCCTGGCTCTTCATTAAGAATGCAACCCCAACTCTCCTTTTTGAATTAACAATGTGTTATGGGGTTTCTGACCTCTAGGGTATGCTCATTTCTAGGGTGACGCCATTTTTATGTCATCCATGCCACATGTCCACCTATGGGAGGTATATGTATCACCCATATATGGTCCCTTAAACACCTAAACTACTTCCCATATGTCCAAAAATATGTCATGGTGATGTCATCTTTGACCAATAATATGTTGCCATTTGTCTTGTTGAAGGAGAGAGAAAGGGTCCCTTGATCATTGGTTTTGCAAGTGATCTCATTTATAAATAGTTTAGTGTTCCCGTGACTTACCACCAACTCTAACGCATAAAGTACTCAATCCAAACACTCTTAAGTAATTATTTCAACCAAAAGTTATGGGGTTATGACCTTTCAGTATTCTAACCCTTTGGGCTTCTTTCCCTATGGGATTTTGACCTTCCAGAATTTGTTCATGTGACCCCGACTTACTATGATCCTATAACACCTTTTAAATAAACCTTCAGGCTCTGACCTTCTTGGATTCCAAACTTTTGAAGTCACGGGCTTCCCACTTCCCTCACTCATTTTAATGTCATAGCCTTTTTTAAATAAGCTTTCGGGCTTCCTACCTTTTGATTTTTTGGGGTCCCATGGACTACGCCTAAGGACTTCAACATGTGTACTTTGATAGTTACTACATTTTGAACTAGGGGGCCATTTGTGGACTTCAATATAACATTAGAAAGATCTCACTAGACACTTTCAACTATATCATTTCCATGAGAATTCGAGAAAGACTCTTAATGCATAAATGCCTCCAAATCTTGAGCCTCCTAGCCATCATGGTCATCATTTTATGGATTCTCCAATGAGCCTGCTACTATGATGATCTGCGTCTGGTGGGATTGGATCTTTTGCTGAATCAACTGAATCCGTGCTTGGAATTTCCACTTTTGAAACTGAATCACTTGCTTAAGCACGCAAAACAGATAGCGCAGCGCATAACCCTACTAAACCGGATAGCGCTGGTCTATATATGTAATTCCTCTGCCTTAGAGACTGCTGGTGGTATCTACAAGAGACTGCAACAACCATGGTACTCCCCCTAATCTTGACACATCAAGCACATTAATGTTGACATTATTTGTTACCACTAGCCTCATTTCTCATCTTGTTGGCATCAATGGAAACACACTTGCTACCACTAGCCATTAGATCATGACAACCATCTAACACGTCTCCTTAATTGAATGTTTTCATCAATGCCAAACACTCACTAGCCATATAGGCAGTGCCAGCTATCAAACAATATCCCCTTTGACACTTATGGCTATGCCTAATCAATTATCCACATTGATGGCCAATCCTCAGGCTACTTCCATACTTCTCTTTGCATGTGCCACCAATGTAATTCTCTCCTCTGCATGGGCCATCACAACTTCTTTAATGACATTCTCTAACCCTTTTACATTAATGCCAAAGGGATACAAGATGCTTCTCCTTTCCCTCTCAATCTCAAACTGGGTATTTGGATGTTGATGTGCATTCTATGTCTGTCTACAGACTTCTCTTCAAGGGCTGATATCTCCTTGTTGGGGCATTAGAAGTTTGTCATCGAAGCTCAGTTCTCTTGTAGTTGTTGTTTCTCTATGAATTTTACATATATTATATGATCCCCCTAAACATATATTTCCTCTACTTTGAATAATCCTCCTATTTTGAATGCCTTAGGATGGGGGTTATATACTCTCTCTACCAATGCATCTTTTATGTGAGTCAAAGGAAACTGACACCAATTAAAACTCATCATGGTATTACTACTACTAACAATGACATCCATTAATGATGAATTTTGGCTTTCTCTTCACTACGTCTACTACTGTTAGGGATGTGCTCACTTCTCCTTAGCATATTCATTAATCAACTATGCTCCCCTTGAGATCAGGCTACTTCAAATATGGACTATTGCTTAAATAATACCAACTACACCCATAAATTGATACAAATTGGATATTGTATGAAGAAACTCTAATACTTCCTTTCAGAAGGAAATTCCCATTTGCACAAAAGGCTATTCCATGTGAACCTAGACCACTAATTTTCCTAACGATACCAATAAAAATCTAAGGGTCATTCATAGCTTCTACAAATTGTGTTTTAGAAACAAAGGGCTGATAGGCAAAATCAAATTCAAAAATCAAGTTAAATAAGGGTCTTTCATCCAAGATGGAAACCTTTAATTTCCTATTCAATATTTCTTCATGAGGATAAAAAATGATTCCTACTACTGCTACTAAAGCGGGTCCCCCTGAGCCAATGCTCTATGATCTCCTGCATCAGCCTCCTTACATCTCTGTGGGGGCATATCCTTTGTACTTGACTTGATTGTGGGAATTTTTCCATTCAACACTTCTGTTGCAACTCATCTTCTCCCACAACATAAAATGTTGTTGTATACATATCCTAAAACCATGACATTTCACTCTTCTTTCTCTTTCGATGTTGATATATTTTAAATAGACAAATTGATTATTGTAATCAACAAGGGGTCTCAATTATACCTTTAATCATTCAGATGCACTTTAATTAATTCTTCTTCCCTTTCCTACATCTCAATTATTGAGCTCCACTTGAGGCTATTCTCTTCTTTTAATGAAGCAAAGTAGAGGATCTATTTGCACATAGTATATTGTCCTCCTTCTTCTTCCAATCCTTCTTTCGTCGAGCCCAAACAAAGGCATTATCCTCAAGTTACGTCCTTTCCAATGTTTGAGCTTTCTATTTGTTGTGCATGGCCAGAGGAGACTTTTCCTTCACCTCCGCTTTATTCACCCAAATCCTTTGCTTCCTCTTTTCTTTGTTTGCATGAGAGAAGTGGTTTGGCTGTTGCTACCCTTTCTTCCTCACAATTTATGTTGGAGGTAACTGATGCTTATAGAAGGGACCATCATAGATATATGCAAATCATTCTTCTTGTTTCCCTTTAGATCTCTTTCCCTCCTCTTATTGATCATATGATACAAAGCACTAATGATACACTCAACTTCCTTAGTTATATTTTTCCTTTTTGTATTCAAACCGCGAGCTACTACATCCTATTGCATCAACTAGAATGCATGCCTCAACCTCTCATGTTTGCATGATGTTGCATTGTGCCCAAGATTGGCATAATTGTATCATTTGACATAACATAGGAATTGGACGGAGGAGTTACTATTCCTCATAACCTTCTTTTCAAAACTCCTATTGTAGCGAACATGCTTTCTCTTGGCCAGTTTGTGCATTGTTGGGTTGCTACTACCTAACACATCTTGTTTTCTTGTATTACATCTACAATCTATTGCTTTATGTCCAAAACTAATGCAAGAGAAAGAATAACCATGAAAAGGCTTTTGATTATTGAAGATAAGGTTTTATAAGGGCTTTTTCCTTGAGGGGGAAAGGATCTCTGCTAGTTCTTCATGCTCCTTTCACGACAATTTGAATTATTTCCTTGCATTCTTCATTGTTGCTACTTGAATCTATCCCACTGCTTTTCTGAGTGTTGCTTCTTTGAATTTTTTTGCTTCCTCAAGTTCCCTTGTTTTTTCTTTTTTCCTTTGATGTTGTTGGAACATCCAACTACCCTTACATGAGTGATTGACCCTTTAGATTTTTCCTTCGTGGAGCTTGGTTCTTCTTTGAAACCCAAACCAACCTTGATGATAGGGTATCTCTAATTAATGAACATCTTATTCAAAGCTTTTATGATCTCCTCAAGCTTCTAGTATTGAGACAACTCTTTATTTCACTTTTCCAAGTCTTGTCTCGATGAGACTACTTCATCTTGTAGTCTCTCAAAAAGGGATTATCTTGCATTCAACTGAGTGGTTATCATCTCATCCATCCTACTAATCTCTTCTTGTTGAGCATTTAAGTCTATACTTTTTTTTTCTCAAGTTTTCATTCTCAAACTCATAAATTTTATGTTTCTCCTCTTGCTTGAGATTTTCCTTTGGTAGGTCCTTCATCTCTTTTAGAGAAGAAAGAAACTCCTTTCTAAAGTAGAACCTTTCATCTAGATCATTTTCTTCACTATCAGAAGTGCTACCTAAACCACCATAGAGATATAAATTCCTCTTTGTGTCCATGGAACCTTCCATAGGCATGAGAAGTATTCCATATTCACCACTTCTAGGGATATTCATGTTCTCTTCTTGAGATGTAATAGGTTGTTCTTTAGAGGATCCCTCATTTTCTATTGTGATTAAAGTAGGTCTACCTTTATTACTACTACACGATGCATGGTTATCTCTATTTTCAAGTGATTCACATGAATATCTAGATAATGATTAGCCTATTTCTTTATATTTATTACAGAGCAATAACATACCTCCTGAGAAGCATGGAATTCCTTCTACATCTCCATCATCCTATTGAGAGTGATGACCATCAACTTGCTCACTAGAAGAAGGCTATTCAATCCTTTGAGAATATTTCCTCTAGGATTCCTTCTTCTTCTTCTTCCTTCTCTTCTTTTCATTGTGAAAAGCCTTCATAGATTCAAGATCACTTCTTGAGAAAAAAGGTTCATCAATCTCCTTTGTTGCTACGATTCGTTTTCCTCCATATAGACATTGCAGTCTATCCAACATTTCGTTTTCTATCTTACAATGGCTCACTTTATCAACATCTAGCCTAGAAATCCCTTTCATGATAATATCCTTTGATTTTTCATTATACTCATTCTTTTCTCCATATTCTATAGATAGCCAAATATCTTCATTGATTATCGTTAAACAAGATCTCATTCTAATCCACCATAGCTCATAGTTTTGATCAATTCAAATATGGAACTCCCTCTCGTGTTATCCAAACTTGATTAGCCATTATTTCCATCTAATCTACCTTCGAGCGATTGAACTTTTCCTGAAGGAACAAACTCTGATACCAATTGTTGGAAAGAATATTAATACTGAGAAGGGAAGTGAATTAGTATTAAGGATAATTCTTACTTTTCTGCTAATTTATGTTTAAGATTCAAACTTGACAATCATTGATTGAGAAACCATTAACCAATCATAACAAGAACCATAACACGCAATACATGCATACACATATTGAGTAGAAAACACATGAGAGTAGAGGCTTAATGTGGAAACCCTTCCGAGAGAACAACCACCAAAGCTAGTTTTTTATTATGAGGTAAATAAGAGAACATACTCTAATACATCAATTTGTTTGTGAGCCACCACTCATAGGAAGCACCAAATCCCTTTGCTTTATAGCACCCACTAGCAAGAAGCACCAACTCCCTCCTTTTGTAAAAGCCTGATCATCTTACCAGAAGAACTAACATCATGGATTTATTTCAAGAAAGAACTTGTAGCTCCTTGGATTCATCCAATCACCAACATGTAGGAGGAACCAAACCCTAATCTTTCTACAGAAACCCACTAGATATGGAAGCACCAACTTCTTGTATGCAGGATCCAAACCACACTCAATAATGAAATAATGTCATTTGTAGATGGCAATTGTTTTGCCTAATATCAACTATATTATCCTCTACATCCTTTCCTCTATGCAAACCACACTGCACTATATGCCTTGATCACTTTGCAGTAGCCTACACTCACACAAGGCTCTTTTCTCTTGGCCTTCTTCTTCTACTCAACCACTCTTAGCCTCTTTCCTTTTCATAAGAAATCTCACCCTCTTCTCTACATCACAGGCACACTTAGCCTATTCTTGGCATCACACTCAAACTCTTCTCAGTAGCCCTCAGACATAGCTCTCCACACAACTCTTTGGAAAAATTGTTTCTTTCCCCACATTCTCAATGGAAACCCTGGATTTTGTTCCTCTATTGCAGAGGGAATGATGTTGTCTTTATTTTCCTCCATTCGAACTGAAATCATACTTTCATCATGGCTCTTCAGCCTGATGTTGCATCTAATTACACATTCATCACAACAACATTAAACACTAGGCATGGGATGCTTAGCATTTTCTAGATTCAACAACTGCAAATCCATTACAATTAATGTAGAGAATGGCCATCTGAGTGTCTCCCATACTCAAAATAAATTCTTAGTCAATATATACACTCTTGAAAGGCTCCCTACACTTATTAATTTTATCGTAGTGCTTAGAATGTTCTCCAAAATGGTTGTGTTATTTATGTGATAAAATCTCTTGTCCCTAAGGATATATTCTTCATTTTATTCAAGGATGCGTGTGAGGGAGATCAAGCATGATTTTTTTGGAGTAAAATTCTAACTCTCCAAATAATGGCCCTTGCAGTCTTCATTTTGTGGAGTTTCCATTAACTTAATTACTCATGTCTATGCATTCAAACTGTGCGTACATAACATCTTCCTTGACTCAGTGATCTTTGTAGTCGCCATTATTCGAGAGACCAACCCTCTATGCATAGTTATTCATTTTCTGTCCATACATCCTATGAACATATGTCCTTATATGAGTTGAATCCCAGAAGTCTTGGTACTTATAACCTTTTGTAAGATGTATTCCATACATCTTATGAGCTTCTGAGCTTCCGAACTAGCCCACTTGTGCCTTAGAACCTCTCCCATGGCTCCTATACTTCTTCTCCTTCATAAGATAAGGTGTTATGAACTACGACAACTCCTCAAGGTGCTAGAACTTCCTACTACCCTATGAAGGCTAAATTTCCTTTGTTAATCTTCCACACCCTTGGTGACAAAAACAATGCAAATCCATTGTAGAACACGTTCATAGGGCACCGCCTCATATGAATATGTCGCCTGAGTTTGAGTCCTGATTCTTTGGTGCTCGTAGATTTTTATAAATTGAATTTCAAATGAATTACGAGCTTCAAGATTTCAGATATGGCCCACATGTGAGGACAATTGGTGACTTCCACCATTTCCTTTGCACTCTAGTTTTGGATAATCTACGCTTTGCCTACATTCCATTTGTCAACCTCTTTTACCTTACACTGGTCTCTACTTATTGTTCCCATTGGAATGAATGGATATTCATTAAATATGTTTCAAGGATATGTTTTGTTACGGGTTTTGTTAGTTGATGGCCTGTCAATTATTGTCCCCTTCTAGCCCAACTCCTTGCTATCCTATAACCCATTTTAAATAAACATATGGGTTTTCTTTGCTATTGTTTCCTAGTCCCCACAACCCCAACATTCCATTTTGAATTAACAATTAGTTATGAGGTTTCTGACCTTTGAGAAATGCTCAGTGCTAAGTGGACATGATGTTGATGTCATCCATGCCACATGTCCACCTATGAGAGGTCCATGTGTGACCCATATATGGGCCTTTTGGGTAACTAAAAACACAAAAATTTATCGTCACATGTCCAAGATTATGTGATTCTAATATCATCTCTGGCCCATAATATATTGCCACCTATCCTATTGAAGGTGAGAGAAAGGGTCCCCCAATCCTTGGTTTTTCAATCAATCTCCTTTATAAATATTTTAATGTGCCTCTAAACTTTTTCCAACTCTAATTCTCGAAGCCCTCAATGTTGGTGATCCAAATTAATTATTTTAAGAAGAATTTATGAGGTTCTAACCTTCTGGGATTCTGAACCTCTAGGCTTCCACCCCTCTAGTATTCCGACCTTCTATGATTTGTTCCCATAACCCAAGATTACTGCGATATTGTAACACCTTTTAAATAAACCTCTTGGCTTCGACCTTCCAGGATTTCGACCTTCCAAGGTTATAGGCTTACGACTTCCCCTGCTCACTATAATCTCATAGCCTTTTTTAAATAACCTTCAAGGCTTCCTACCTTCTGGGGTTCTGAGGTTTCGGGGACTACTCCTAATGACTTCTTGGTCCTTCATTTGATAGTTAACAAATTTTGAAAGAGTGGGCCATTTGTGGATAACAACATACCACTTGAAAGATATTACCAAGAACTTGTAACTATATCATTTCCATGAGAATTTGAGAAAGGTTCCTCATGAAAAAATTCCTCTAAATCCTGAGTCTCCCAATCATCATAGTCATCATTTTATGCCTTCTCCTATAATCCTGAGACTACGATGATTATGTATAGTAGACTGCAACAACCATGGGACTCCGCCTGAGCTTGAAACATCGAGCACATCAATGCCGACATCATCTACTACCACTAGCCTCAACGCTCATCTAATTGACATCAATGCCAACACACTTTCTTCCACGAACCATCAGACCATGTCAACTATCCAACACATATCCTGGCTTGAATGTTGTCATCACTACCAACACATTCACTTCCTACTGCTATCTATCCAGGTAGTGCCAACGATCCAACACATGCTTCTACCTTTGCTTTTATCAACCATTTGTCTCATTATTAGTATTGAGTAATAGGTAAAGCATGGTATTTTGTTTTACAAAAAATTCCTCCCTCCCTAACCCTCCCATCCTTTTTCATTCAGCTTACTAATCCTATAGAATGATGATGATAGATTATAGTGCAATGCCAAATTAATAACACCAAGAAGATTGATAGTATTGTTCAAATTCATGATAGACTTTCCATTTAAAGTATTTTTTTCTTAAAACAAAAACAATTTCAAAAGTCATTTCATTGGAAAAATATTTTCAACAACAATGATAACAACAAGACTTAGAAAATTCAAAAAAAAAAAAGACAATTGATAAACAAAATCCCAATAACATTTTTCAGTTTCAAAACCAATGACACAAATCACTTATCTAGAGATTTTGGAAATGAGTTCAATGCTAACGGGCCTACAAGAATATTTAGGAAATTCATAAAACAATACATATGATAAATCAAATGTTGATAATGCTCAAAAGTTTTAGAATAACCAAAGACAATCACTTTCCTAGAGCTTTTAGAAACTAGTTCAGATCCAACATGACTACATATAATGCATCTGAGACCGTAAGTAATATAAATCACAAACTAACATAAAATTTGTGAAAGGACATTTTATTATTGTTGATTTTAATGGTATTCATTAACCATTGATGATCATCAATCTAGATAGTACTGATTATCATGATCTGCAATTCGAAAATATTGTTCTGATATTGGTTACTATAAACCATATCTAGTTTTCTTAAAATCACAATCGAGATAGTCCAATTCATAGAGTTTTCACTCATGATTGTTGTGTTTGGAAAGCTTTATAAATCAATATAAACATATTGTTTTATTAATATTAATTCTCATTCTATTTTTTATTTATGTAACAATATAGTGACATTTAAACATTGAAATTATTGCATTTGGTTAGTACTTGTTGATGGCAGTGTTATTTCAAACCCAAAGTTCAATCTAGCTTTACCCTACTATTAAGTAAAACTCCCTTGTCAATAAATACAAGTATTTTTATATTTTATTCAATTAATCAATGCATATTCAAGAAATTGTTTGATTGCTCAATAATATGTACATTGTTAGCTTGTTTCACTACCAAATAATGTTTTACTATAAAAATAGAGAGAGTCAACCTTGGTATTGACATTTCTCGAATACTAATTATGTCAATGATTTCACATTTGTGAATTAAACACCTATTATTGAATATTAATTGAAGTGTCTTTTTAATATTTTTGAGGAAGAATTATTTTGTGGGAGAATGGGCATGAAGAGAAGGAAACACAAAATTTGTTTCACAACATTCCACACTTTCGCATACATTCTCCCTCTGTACAATTCTTCTGCATACTTCTGTTCTAAACAATGCTACACATAAATCAATTAATTAGCAGTTCTATATTGTTAAAGTTTGGGGAATGAAAATTTTACGTTGTGTGTATATCGAATGAAGAATATGTGTAGAAAATTAACTATCTCTCTGAGCCAATTTTTTATCTTGAATCAATATGGTTTGTATCAACTCACATTAGGATAAAAACTAGCATTTTAAAATTATTAACGATGTTTATAATTTTTTAATTTTAGTATAGTCTTTATATTCTTAGTGTGCGACAGGGGTTTGGAGGAAGTAACATAAAACTTACCCCCTTTCCACATACATAGCAAAGATTTTAGTGTAACGATAAATGGTGTGCAAAGCAATTTCTATCCCTTTCTCTCTACACATTCCTACACACACTTTTTGCTACACTTCCCGCACAAATTTTCTCTGCACACCAAAGCAGTGGTTATTATGCTCATAGATTAGATTTCCTATGTACCTTAGTAGAAGTTTACATTCCTAAGAATATATCTCAACAACAATATGGACTATTTGATATTGATAATGTGGATGTTGAAGGATTGTTTAGGGAAATAGATTTCATCCTAATTTTGGGATGATCAACATGAGGTCAACTAGTCCAAAATCAATATATACTATTATGGGGAATCAAAACCTATTTTTCGGCATGCTTATTGACTCTGTATTATCAATGTCGTAAATATTTTACCTTTTCAATGTCTGATGATTCTAGGAAAGGAGGCTTTGTGTATTAATCCTCACATAGGGAGAATTAAACTATTGAACCATCAACATAAATCTCCCTCATGTAGTAATGCATTGAAGGTACCTTATGTGAAATGTATTGAACATTAAAATGAAGTGCTTAAGTTTTAAGCATTTTCTAGGAAATGAATTGATCAACTAATTTGTGAATTTGACTTAGTAGTGTGTGTGAGGAAGAAGTGACAAGTGGGAAAATGGTTGTGTACAACAAGGAATAGAATCATTCTTCTGCAATTTCGTGTATCTCTCCATATGTTTTTGGATAGTATATATGAATCAATTAATTATAAATTTGGATGTATTGATGTTTGGATCATGAAATGTTCGGGTTACTTTCATATTAAGTGCATTTGTGATATCACATTTGTCAATCAAACAGTTATATTAAATGAAGTCTCATTTTAATTCATTTGAGAAAGAAGTGTTATGTAGGAAAATGTGTGTCTGGATAAAGGAAAAGAAATTTTATTTGAAAATGTTCCATGCTTCTGCATACATTCTTGGAAGCTAAGTATTAACTAATTAATTAGTTATTTTTGGCGTAAACAGGTCATCATTTGAATAATTAATAGAATTTACTCTGAAACATTGTGTAATGTTAATTGATTCATCTGGCTTCACAGCTAGTATCAATTCTAATTGATTGAAATGATACACACAGAAGGGATATATTCAATAGATCCTTTATTCTCCCACATTTGTAGGTCTGTATAGGATCTCCCTCTGCACATTTATTTTCGACATTGTAAAGCATTGTATTTTAGCGTATTTGACATACATATTTTCCTGTTTTGTAGAAACATTTCGACAAAATGTCACATAAAGTCAACCAATTTCTCATGCTTCACATATATTACCCTTCCATACACTTATTTATGGACACCTCAAATCATCAATTTTTATGTTATCTAATAAACATATTTTCTTGTTCTGCAACAATGTTTTTATTGGTAAAAGATATATAGAAATTACTTTATCTTCGCAGAGAGTCACGGGGTTTGATTCTTCTATGGCACAAGTAATAATTTCCTCCAATTCTATAATTCCAATGAACATGAAAATTTGTGTTATGTGGCCTTGTGGAAATATGATATAAAACTAGATAAAATTGTACAAAGCTACCTTTTTGTCTCTGTTTAGAACCTATTTTCCACTCCTTTCATTGCGTCTCCTATAATATATGATTTTATAATTATGCTCAGATTATTTTAGTAATAAAATGACCATGCATCACATTACAAGTTGCAGAGTGCAGACGTGTGGGAGTGTGGAGGAAGAACAATAAAATCTTCCTTTGAACTCCGCATATGTCATTTAGATGTTTTTTTTGTTTCCCAAAATTTAATAATAAAAAGTATCAAACTATTTATTTGTTTAATTAAATAAATTGATTTAAGATAGTAAACTAAACATATTTTAAAAATAATTTATCCGTTAATTCGTGCATTTTAGCACTCCTTGCAATTCATCAAAAGGATTGGATTTATCTCTAAACCTTAGGGGAAAACCCGACATTTGATCATGGTGTTGTGTAATATGATTAATAAAAATCATTTTAATGCATCCAAGCAATCGCTAAAGATCAATAAATAATAAATCATAAGATATTAAATACTAGAATCGAATTATAGGACATGCAGATTGGATACCTTGTCCTAAAGAAACAAAATAATAATATCATCGAATCTTAAACAGAAAGAAATGTAAGTAATAAAAATGAATATGTGGATGCCATAGTAGGAAAATGGAAACCTCGAACACTTGACACCACTGGATGTGTTTGGAAATGAAAATAATTATCAGCTTATGCACAAAAATTACATTATTGAAAATAGCTTCACACAATCTTACCAATCTCACTCGTATCAGATTTATTGGCGAGAATCTAATTAGCAAAGAAACATCTCAAATTGTAAAAAATTGATTCACTTCCAAAAAAGGAAAATAAACATATATCCAGAAAACTTTTAAGATTACTACATAATGAGGAGATATTAAATCTTATGGGTACTTACTGAAAATGATTCTCTGGTCCTAAAATTGGTGATGATGAAGGTTGGAACACACAACGTACATGTTTATCCATGTCAACCAATCTTCCTTCAAAGTGATTTAGTTTGTACTATATATGCCATTCAACCCTTTGCAGATTCCCTAATCTATATTACATATTCCATTACTTGTGCTAGAGATCATTCATGAATAAGATGATGATATTTTGGTCGTCATGTATGTAACAACCCACCCCACATATACCCACATTAACATACTTACCAAGGTAAACATGACCTTAGAGTTACTATGCATGACCCAACTTCCAAGATTCATTTGTGGAAATGGTGTCCACTTGTCCAAAACATACTACAACCATCAAAAGATAGATGATGATAGTGCCATCAACCTAACTTCCCTCTGTGATCATTTCCCTCAACTTGACCAATCTTTAACCTAGATCGCAATCAAGTCGCATGCATGCAGACATGCCAATGCAACTAGAGCCTCTGGTGACATGCATAACCCATCCTCAATGTGGTCGGGGACAAGATTTCTTCATTTTGTACATGCAACCATAGACATAGTTTCATAATTTGAAGGCTAGTATTCATGCCAAATACCCAAACTTTTCCAGAACTTTGTCAACCACTTGTAGAAGTTTGTATGTTATGTTCAAGGCTATATTCTTTCTCAAAGTTTCCTAACACAAGTTAGTCATATTTACAAACACTTTGTGACTATGGTACTTGTAGGTCATGAATGCATAATTCATTCATTGTTTCATTAGTTCACATCAAATTTTCATCAAGAATACTTGTTTCTCCCTCATACTAGCTACAATAGCACAACTTAGCTCATATATCCATATATAGCATATAAAAGCCTATTAACCATGAGGAAAATCAATAACAAGATCACTTTATATAATAAGAAATATACCATACATGTAATAAGAATTTAACCATAATGAATCCATGACAAACCATTCACATAATTATCACATTAAACCCAAAATGTGTGCTCATTGATCTTCATTAAAGAATAATAAATATTAACATATGCATATTTCCAACCAAGGTAGGTAATTCCATGTACCACCTGACCATAGATTAGGCTGAACCAAATATTTCATTTAGCTAATCGCTCTCATGTCATATTCCAAGCTTGAATCTAGGATCATGTGGGATAAACCAAAACATAACCAAACAAGGAATCTAGAGGAAAACCACGTCCACCCTCAAGTCATAGTGATTTCATCTAATACTAGGTCCATAAATCACCAAAACCAATACAAGCTTGGATGCCTCAGAATTTATTCACCATACACAAAGGAGTTTTCCTGTCTCCACCCACCTATCAGGGGATTCCTGGAAAGAACCATCTCTAGCACCAACCCTTGTGATTTTTCTAAGACCACCTCAACTTGGATCCAAAATGCATTGTAAATATAAAGCCCAGGCAAACAAGGAACCCATAAGGCAAGGCTATCTTGGAAATGCCATAAGGAAAGGCTATACATTTCTATCAATCCAGGAAAACCCCATGCCAATGATAACAAAAATGAATAAAAGACACTACATGAACCATGTATTCAAATCATAGCAAGATAATTAAAAATGCACATTATGACCTACAAAAATTCTACTGCCAACTACCCTTTTCTCTATTCTTTTCATCATTGCTAATTTTTGTTCGCGCTTTCTTCTTGGCTTCCACACAAATTCCTCTTGCACTTCTTTGTTTCCTTGTTTGTCTCTTTCTTGTGTTTCTTACCTCTCTCCAAGTGTTGCATTTGTTCTCCAAGTGATGTAGATTATCTCTTCTTTTTCCTTTCATTTCCCCAAAGAGAATGCTAGAATGTTCTCTCTCCTATTTTTTTTTCTTTTCTTTTTTTTTCTTCATTTTTCCCTTGCATTCATATTCTTTTACTATTTTATTCTTTTCTTGTCTCTTCTTCCACCCCTCCTACTTAAGTGTAATTTCTTTCATTTCCCTTTATTTCGTTTGCATTTTTTCTTCGTATTCTTGCTAGCTCGTAATAAATAATTTTCCATTATTTCTTTTTTCCTCTTGCTAATGCCAATTTTCTTAGCCAATAATTAATTCACCACAAGTGGATCCCATTGTAATTTTTTTCCCTTAACTCATCTTGGAATATGCATCCCATGACCTTCATTTGGTCTTTTTTATTTTATATTTTCCATACATTATTTCTTTAAATGCAAATTAAACCCAGGATTGTTACAAACCCCCCCCCTTGGGGGACAACCATCCTAGGTGTTTTATGACTCTTATGGCAAGGCAAAACTATTGAAATCATGACAAACATGCTTCTTATTGGTGCTTTATAAACAGAACTAGATACAATATCTACAATGACATATATGTGTGTGCATGTGTGTATTTATATACCTAATTAAATTTTATTCAACCAACAAATAAAGAAGGATATGATGCCCACATCTGATCCACCATGTCCAATGTAGCTTCCTTAGGCCCAAAGTGTTTCCACTACACTTTAACTTGCTCTATTTCCTGATTCTAGAGCATGAGCTTCTTATGTTGGAGGTTGCATTGAGGTTTTAGCTCGAACTATCCTTTTGGTTCCACTTGCAATAGAGACAAAGACATCACATGATTAGCATCCTATACATATATTTAAGTAGAGACACATGAAAAACATCATTGATTTTCACTAATAGAGGCAAAGCAACCCTATAGGCCATTGGTCCAATCATTTCAAGGATTTCAAGGGGTCCACAATAATGAGGTGCCAACTTGGAACGTGATCCAATCCTCAAGGAGCTCTTCATGGGATTCATAGGGAAGTGCGCATGCTCTCCAACTTGAAACTCTTTGAATGATCTATGATGTTACACATAGCTCTTCTACATGTCATGAGTTGACTTCAAATTGTTTTTGATAACCTACACCTTTTTCCCCATCTCTCTCAACATATCAGGTCCAATCAAAACCTTGCTCACTAGATCACTCTAATTGATAGAAGCATTCGAGCTCCTCCTATAGAGAACAACAAATGGACTCATCTTAAAGGGTTTATAATACCCATTATTATAAGAAAATCCCAACAATGGAAGATAATCATCCCACTTCTTTTGTTGATGCATGCCATACATCCTTAAAATATCCTCAAGGATCACATTAGTTCTCTCTATTTTCCCATCTACATCTAGACGATAAGTTGTACTGAAGGCTAGCTCTATCATCAATATTACAAGAAACTCCTTCCAAAACATAGAAGAAAACTTTGCATCTCTATTTGACATAATCCTCTTGGAAACTTCATGCAACCTCACTATCTCCTTAATGAATATTTGAGCAACTTCACTAGCTGAATTAGTAGAATTTACTGTAATCAAGTGAGCTACCTTTATCAACTTTTCAACCAAAAAAATGATGGATTCATGCTTCCTTAATTTCCTTGGAAATCCTATAATGAAATCCATCGAAAAAACCTCCAATTTCCATTCTGGAACTAGAATAGGATGTAACAAAACAATTAAATGCTTGCATTCATATTTCACTTTTTGACATTCCAACCACTTAGGAACAAACTTAGTCACCTCTTTCTTCAAATTAGGCCAATAGTAGAACTTTTTAATGACTATAAAAGTCTTCTGGTATCCTGGATGGCATGTATATGTCTTGACATGAAACTATCTCCAAATAAGCTTCTTGAATTCAGTACTATCGGGCATAAAGATCTTGCTCCTAAATACAACCAAGCCATGTGCTATGAGTTGATAATCCTCATCCTTGATATCGAAATCTCTGCTTCAATGACTGGTACCTCTCATTATGCCACCCTTCATGAAACATTTTATCATTCAAATATGTCACATAAGCGCTCACTACTCAAATATGATTCACCTGTACTCTTCTACTGAGAGAATCCATAACCCGATTTTTGTTTCCTTTGTTGTAGTAAATTTCAAAGTCAAACTATCTGAAAGTAGCCAATAATATAGCTCATTGTGCATTCAAATTGGCTTGGTCAAACAACCACCTCAGTCCATTATAATAAATCATGAAAATGAACATTATGGAAAGGAGATAATGTCTCCACATATTCAATGCTTGAATGATAGCTTCCAACTCAAGATCAGGAGTCACATAATTTTTCTCATGCTCATTTAGCTCCTACGGTTCATAGAAAACCACTTGCCCTTCCTGCATTATGACTCCACCCAGTCCTTCATTGGAGTAATTTGTACAAACCGAAAATTCCTTGTCGAGATTTGCAATCCTGAAAAATAAAGCATTGGTAAGAAATTTCTTCAACTGATCAAAGTTTGATACACACTCATTAGTACATTCAAAATTATTTCCTTTCCTCCGCAAATATGTGATCAGATAGCCAATCTTGGATAAGTTCTTGATGAACCTCTTGTAATATCTTTCTAGTCACATTAATGATCTAACCTCGTTCAAATTCTTCAAAGTTGGTGACTCCATGATAGCCTTAATCTTATTTGGATCCAACTTTATCCCTCCCTTCGAAAAATGTGTCCCACGTAATGAATCTAAGTCTGAAAGAACTTACACTTGTGGAGTCTGACATACAATTGATTCTCTCTCAAGAATCTGAATATTTGATTCTCAACATGCTCTTCCTCATTCTTTGAAAATACCAATATATCAAAAAAAATTATCACAAAATTATCGAGGAAAGGAGGAGACACATTGTTCATCATACACATCAAGGTGGATAGATCATTAGTAAGACCAAAAGGAACCAACACAAACTCATAGTTCCCATATGTTGTATGAAATGAAGTCTTATAAATGTCTTCTTCTTTGATGCACACTTGGTGATATCTTGATCTCGGGTCCATATTTGAAAATATTGCAACTCCCATTAGTTGATCAAATAAATCGGAAATGTGAGGTAATGGATACTTATTTTTGATGGTAAAACTATTCAGTTTCTTGTAATCAAAGCACAATCTAAGAGTACCATCCTTCTTCTTTGCAAACAAAACCCATGATCCACAAGAGATATACTTGGCCTTAAGTATCCCTTATCAAGCATAGCTTTAAGCTACAACTTAAATTTCACCAACTCAAGAGTGCTCATCTTGTATGGTGCCTTATATGTTGTTGTTTCTCCAAGTATTAACTCAGTAAAGAAATCAACCTCCCTATGAGGGGGAAAATCTAGAATGTTTTCAGGAAATACATCCTAAAACTGTTGTAAAATAGGATACCTCCTCAATTACTTCCCTATCCTCATCATCCAACCCTTTTTCACTGGAAACATATATGGAAAACAATAAGCATCACTTTTTGTGTATTCTCTTAGCTTGCAAGGATGTAACCATCCTCAATGATGTAGTATTCTTATGTCCCTACAAGACTCTCTCTTACCATGCTCATCTAGGCACTCAATGGCCTTGTCATAGCAATCTACCTTCGTCCTATGAATAAACAGCCAATCCATGCCCAAAATCATGTTATATGCACCCAAAGGAAGAAAATTCAGGTTTCTTTTTGTAGGCATGCCATTAAGCTCAAATGCAAAAGGCTTCACCCAATGAAGAATTGTTCTCTTAGTCCATGTAGCTAACTACACCAACCAAAATTCTGCATGCACTTCCTTATCCAAATTACATTAATCCACTAGTTTAGGATTAACATGCCTATAATTTGATCTTTGATCAATAAAAATAGAAACAACTTGATCACAAATCTCACATTCCATAATGATGATGGATTCTTGGTGGTCTTCCTGTGTATTAACAACTATAACAAAGGTCCAGGGATTGCTCAGACCTATATCCCCATTTGTCTGCACCTCTTGAGCACTATAAAAGTGAGGTGTAGCACCCCTGATATGATGGCTAATCCCTCTTCTGATGGTCTCCACCACAATTCCGACGCTTCAAAGGTTTTATTCCACTTCCTTTACTCTATTCTCCACAAGATGAGACCCATGTCCTTTCTCAGCTACACTGGACTTCTAATGAGGAGCCATATTTTCCTTCTCACTTGCATCTTGAGATCTACCTCCCTTCTTGAACCATTTTTATTTAGTATTCTGATTACACTTCCAGTCATGCTTGAACTCAAGCTTGCATTTTTACTATTGATAACATTGCCTCAACTTTTTGATGGCTTCCTCAAATGACTGAGGCTCATCAAACTCAATCTAGTCTTTGAATGATTATGGCAATCCACTTATGAACCTTTCGATATTTTCTTTCTCATCCTTGACATATGGCATGTATCTCAATAGCTCTACAAATATGGTTGTATTTTATTCATCTGGCATGCAACCCATCCTGAGCTAATTGAATTATCTAGACTTTCCACCATAATACCTATTAAATAGGTACTTATTTTTTAAGAGTCTTTCAAATTATTTCCAACTCAACTTCTCTTCCATGATTCCTCTAACACTCTTGACATATTTTGACCAAATATCTACTTTTCCTTTGAGATTGAAAGTAGTTATCTTGGATTTCATATTCTCTGAGTAATCATTAAGTATGGAAAATTTCCTCATTCCAGGTAGTCATGATTTTGCATATTTTGGTTTGGTCATCTCACCATCAAAAGTAGGAGGCTTGAATTTCTTGAATTCCTCTGGAAAATAGCCCTTATCACTCCTCCTATAATGGTGATGGTTGTGATGTCTCCTATAAATAGAGATAAAATAAAATCCATGCGTACTAGCCCTCTTCTTAGATGTACCCAAAGATATGACACTCTCTACTGTATCATCATGGTCCATCCTATACCTTTTCTGAGACTAAATTCCATTTAACCATTTAGTATTTTCTTCCTCTCTATCATCATGAATGGTCTCTAGCTGTGGCTGCTTTTGTAGATCTAAAAAGCTTTGCAGGATAACTACATTAAAATCAACTAGTTTTTGTTAAGCTTTTCCAATCCTTTCCCGGGCTTCAATCAACCATTCATTATCAACTTTGAAAATTCGGATCAATACCCCCATAATTCTTAATGTATCCCCTATATCAATAGAGTTTCCTTCCCCGTGGTGCTCAACTGATTTCTCCCATCCCACTGATTTCTCTTCTAGCCTGTACGGGGAATCATATGAACTGTACCCAACCATTATTCTCTTCATCCCTTGGCCTTCTATTTCTTGCAACATACCAATGTTAGATAAATAAAATAAAGGGTATAATAAAAAAACTACCTCAACTTACTTCTCGTGAGGTGTTTAGTCAATTAAATGTTCTTAAATTTCTTACATAATTATCGACTGGACTTGGTAAACTTGTGAAGTGCAAGTGCACTATATATGATAGAAGGATTTTTGAGTTTATTAAGATAATGATTGTGTATGGTTTTAAGTATCTTATTTGTTCCTATGTTCCTAATGAAAAATAATGATTCAGAATACAATCAACTCTTGAAAAGGAAAGTAAGACAACCTATCATGATCCTCTTTAACTGACTATTGTTAGTTATTATGTAAAATGATAAAAACAGACCTATCTAAAAACTAATGTTCTAGAACGATAATTACTTATACTCTAAAAATAATTACTTCTATTCAAAGATAAAATTTATAAAGAAATCTATATTGAGATCTTATGCACTGTAATAAACAATCTGACTTGAAATGATAAAAACAAAAGCAAAAAGAATACGATCTAAACAAACATAATTAGTTATGAAAAGAATGTGATTTATGTACAAAGTCCTATTTTGGAAAGCATGTAAATGATTTGAAATCGATAGAAAATAAATGAAAGGATGTAAACAAATAATTACAAAGAAATGAAACTATGATAATGGAATTTTAGAAAAATAATGAAATGAACTGAACTAGATAATAAGAAAATCAATGAACCTCAACTATCTGCAAGGTCCCTCCACAAGACAATAGGTTTATAACTCTTATCTCAATATCTAACTGTGCATGATATTCATAAGAATACGACTTCAATTAAAAAGGAACAGATTCATGGGACTTCAATCTATCAATTAAAAATTACATATATGTCTGCGTGTGTTTTTTTCTTTTTACATATATATACATATAGATTTCACGCCCAAGAGTTTTGAGACTTTCATGCATTAAAAAATTAAAAGAAATCCTAATCTAAATGTTAATTTGATAATGGAAATTTAAACTCTTCTCGAAAATTTTCTATTTAGAAATAAAATCAGATATTCATGATTGATTTGAAGGCTCACTGCTTTCTTCATCCATGCGTTGGCATGCTTCCTTGATTGTGCCACTGGGTGATTCCTTTCCTGATTTGCCTCAGATGAATAGGAGGAGATCCATGAGTAGATCAAGCCCTATATTCCCATGTGCTTCTTTTCTTGGTTGGCATACTAGAATCCAGAAAACAATGGAGATAGCTACAAAATCATAAAACAACTGCAGATTTGTGTTAATTCTGTAGCTATTAAATTATTTAACTTAGCAATAAGGCACATTAATAAATAAGAAAAATAATATGTCTGACTACCTTACCATGTCAAAATCTATATTTTTATTATTTATTTGAGTTGATAACAATGATGAAAAGAGGGAAAATGGATGGAAATGGTGTAAAAAACAAAAAATTCATGAGACTCTACATTCCCCATGGCGAGGTGTTTGCATGTCCTCATGAAAAACACAAAAATGGTGTCTCCTATTTAATTATTGAATATCTTTTGAAACTTTTTCAAGTACATCCAACTTCATCTTTTTCGCTTTCTTTCCACCAACTGCCATCCTTAGCTTTTTCATGAGAATATTGTAATTTAGGTCTATGACTTGCGAGCTCTGTTTTTCTGTTTTAGGTTCTTCTTCTTCTCATAGCATAGACTTAGGTGTAAAAGGAGATTGTCACTCTTAGGCACGTGGAATTCACTCTACACCTTTAGGGTTTGATTATCCTTTTGAATGTACCTGTTTAGTGTCTCCAGCTTGAAAATTTCTTGCTTTAAAACATTTACTACTTGAGGTTCTTGTGGTTTACTAAAATGGACTTCTTCTTGATTTGAAGCTGATGTTTTTTCTACATCTCTTTTCCCCAGAGACTCAATATAATCATATATTTCTTGTTGTACAAGATACATTTCAGGTGTTTTGCGGCCTGGAGTCTGAGGAGGTGTGATGAAAGTTGGTGGAGAAACCCTTGAATCTTCCTTTACTTCTAGGTCGATATTCTCCATACTTTTTATAGGCGGTTCTTTTGTTGTTGGGTTGAGTCAGGTGGTACTTCTTATGCTTGTTGTAAGAGGATTTTGAATTTTTCCTTCTTTCTTTCTATCTTAGGTTTGTCTTTTTTGGGTGTGCTCTCTATCTTTTGGCTGGCTTTCTTTCTTCTAACATCCTTCTTGTTCATATTCTCTAAAATTTCTACAAGAGGAATGTCATCCTCTAACTGCTCCTCTTTCTGTTGTTTTCCTTGTTCTGTTGAACCTTCAATTTTTCTTTCCTCCCTCTCTTAGTCTTACTGTTGCTTGGTTGTTCTTGTTCTACTGGTTCTTCAATTTTTCTTTTTCTCCCTCTCTTAGCCTTACTGATGCTTGCTTGTTCTTGGTTATCTTCTTTAAAATGGTTCCTCACCAAAAAGCTTTCCCAATTATGACCCACATTCTTAATATGGAATTCAACAAGGATTTTAATGAGACCATGGCGATACATGTTGTTTTCTATAAACTGAATTTTACTTTGGACATTCCTTGACATCTTTTTGAGACTATTGAGCAATAAGTAAAGAAGATTTATTTCATTATCCTCAATAAAATTCATCAATAGTCGATATCATAGAAAAGCATGCATACGAAATGAAGTCCTATAGATGTCTTCTTCTTTGATGAACAATTGGCGATATCCTGATCTCATATCCATCTTTGAAAATACTGCAGATCCCATTAGTTGATTAAATAAATCGTCAATCTAAGGCAATGGATACTTATTTTTTATGTTAAAATTATTCAGTTTCCTATAATCAATGCACAATATAAGAGTACCATCCTTCTTCTTTACAAATAACACTCATGATCCACAGGGAGATGTACTTGGCCTTATGTATCCCTTATCAAGCATATCTTTAAGCTACAGCTTAAATTCCACCAACTCAAGAGTTCTAATCTTCTATGGTTCCTTACATGCTGGTGTTGCTCCATGTATCAACTCAATAAAGAAATACACTCCATATGAGGGGGAAATTTTGGAATGTTTTCAGGAAATACATCCTAAAACTATTGTAAAATAGGATACCTCCTCAAGGACTTCCCTATCATCATCATCCAACCCTTTGTCACTGGAAACATATATGAAAAACAATAAACATACCTTTTTGTGTATTCTCTTAGCTTTCATGGTTGTAACCATCCTTAATGAGGTAGTATTCTTATGTACCTGCAAGACTCTCTTTTGTCCATGCTCATCCAAGCACTCAATGGCCTTGTCATAGCAATTTACCTTGGTCCTATGAATAAACAAACAATCCATGACTAAAATCATGGTATATGCACCCAAAGGAAGAAAATTTGGGTTTATTTTTGTAGGCATGCCATTCAGCTCAAATGGAAAAGACTTCACCCAATGAAGAACTCTTCTCTTAGTCCCTATAGCTAACTACACCAACCAAAATTGTGCATGAAATTCCTTATGAAAATGGCATTGGTCCAGTAGCTTAAGATTAACATGCCTATAATTTGATCCTTGATCAATCAAAATAGAAACAACTTGATCACAAATCTTGCATTCCATCTTGATGATGGATTCTTCGTGGTCTTTCCATGTGTTAACAATCGTAGCATAGGTCCAGGGATTTCTTAGACCTATATCCCCATCTATCTGCATCTCCTATGCACTATAAAAGTGAGGTATAGCACCCCTCATATCATGGCCAATCCCTCTTCTGATGGTCTCCACCACAATTCCAAAACTTCAAAGGTTTTCTTCCACTTCCTTTACTCTATTGCTCCACAAGCTGAGACCCACGTCCTTTCTTAGCTGCATTGGACTTCTAATGAGGAGCCATGTTTTCCTTCTCACTTGCATCTTGAGATATTCCTCGCCTTTTTGACAATTTTTCTTTGTATTCTGATTACCCTTCTAGTCATGCTCAAACTCAATCTTACACTCTGACAATTCATAAAATTGGTTCAAATTTCTGATGGCTTCCTCCAATGACTGGGGCTAATCAAACTCAATCGAGTCTTTGAATGATTATGGAAATCCACTTAGGAACCTTCATATATTTTCTTTCTCATCCTTGACATATGGCATGTATCTCAATATCTCTACAAATATGGTTGTATATTATTCATCTGACGTGGAATCCATCTTGAGCTCATTGAACTACTTAGACTTTCCATCATAATACCTCTCAGACAAGTACTTCTTTTGTAAGAGTCTTTCAAACTCTTTCCAAGTCAACTTCTCTTCCTCGATTCCTATAACACTCTTGACACATTTGGACCAAATAGCTACTTTTCCTTTGAGATTAAAAGTACTTATCTCGGATTTCATATTCTGTGAGTAATCATGAAGTATGGAAATTTCCTTCATTCCAAGTAGTCATCATTTTGCATCTTTTGATTTGGTCATCTCACCATCAAAATTAGGAGGATTGAATTTCTTGAATTTGTCTAGAAGATAACCCTTATCATTCCTCCTATAATGATAATGGCTGTGATGTTTCCTAGAAGTAGAGATAGAATAAAATCCACGCGTAGTATTTTCTTTTTGTCTGTTACCATGAATGGTCTCTAGTTGTGCCTTCTTTTGTAGATCTAAAAAGCTTTGCAGGATAACTACATTAACATCAACTGGTTTTTGTTAGGCTTTTCCAAGCCTTTCTCGGGCTTCAATCAACCATTCATTATCAACTTTGAAAATTCACATCACTACCCCCATACTTCTTAATGTATCCCCTATATCAATAGAGTCCCCTTCTGGTGCTGAACTGATTTGTCCCATCCCGCTGATTTCTCTTCTGGCTTGTACCGAGAGTCATATGAACTGTACTCAATCATTATGCTCTTCATCTCTTGGCCTTCTATTTCATGTGACATACCAATGTTAGATAAATCAAATAAAAGGTATAATAAAAAAATTACCTCAATTTACTTCTAGTGAGGTGTTTAGTTAATTCAAAGTTCATAAATTGCTTACATAATTATCGACCGGACTTGGTAAAATTTTGAAGTGCAAGTGCACTATATATGCTAGAAGAATTTTTCATTTTATTAGAATAATGATTGTGTATGGTTTTAAGTATTTTATTTGTTCCTATGTTCCTAATGAAAACTAAAGATTCACAATACAATCAACTCCTGAAAACGAAAGTAAGACATGCTATCATGATATTCTTTAACTGAGTATTGTTAGTTATTATGTAGAATGATAAAAACAAAGCTATCTAAAAACTAATGTTCTAGAAAGATAATTACTTCTACTCTACAACAAGTTACTTCTATTCAAAGATAAAATTTATAAAACAATCTATATTAAGATCTTGTGCACTGCAATAAGAAATCTTACTTGAAATAATAAAAACAAAAGCAAAAAGAATACGATCTAAACAAATATAATTACTTATGAAAAGAACATGATTTATGTACAGAGTCCTATTCTAGAAAGCATGTAAATTATTTGAAATCGGCTGAAAAAAAATGAGAGACTGTAAACAAATAATTACAAAGAAATGAAACTACGATAATGCAATTCTATAAAAATATAGAAATGAACATAATTGGATAATAAGCAAATGAATGAACCTTGACTATCTGCAGGGTCACTCCATAAAACAACAGGTTTATAACTCTTATCTCAACATCACACTGCGCAAGATATTCATAAGAATAATTCTTCAATTAAAAAGGAACAGATTCATGGAACTTCAAATTGTCAATTAAAAGTTACATATATCTCTATGTGTGTTGTTTTCGATTTACAGAGATATACATATAGAATTCACGCCCAACTATTTTGAGACTTTCGTGCCTTAAAAACTTAAAATAAATCATAATCTAAATTCTACTTCCATAATGAAAATTTCAAATCTTCTCGACGATTTTATATTTAGAAATAAAATCATACAATCATGATTGATTTGAATGTTCATTGCTTTGTTCATCCACGCATTGACCTTTGTCCTTGACTGCACCATTGGGCGATTCCTTTCCTGATTTGGCTAAGGTGAATAGGAGGATATCCATGAGGATATCAATCCCTATCTTCCCATGTGCTTCTTTTCTTGGTTTGCGTACTAGAATCCGACAAACAATGGAGATTGCTGTGGAATCATAAAACAATTGCAGATTCATGTTAATTCCATAGCTATTACAATATTTAACTTAGCAATAAGGCACATTAATAAATATGAAAAATAATACATTAGAGTACCTTACCATGTCAAAACCTATAATTTTACTCTATATTTGAGTTGATAACAACGACGAAAAGAGGGAAAATGGATGAAAATGGTGTAAAAGACAAAACAATCATGAGACGCTACTTTCCCCCATGCTGAGGTCTTTGAATGTCCTTATGAGAAACACAAAACTGATGTATCCTATTTAATTATTGCATTTCTTTTGAAACGTGTGCAAGTACATCCCACTTCATCTTTTTCCCTTTCTTTCCACCCATTTCCATCCTTGTATTTTTCATGAGAATATTTTACTTCAAGTTTATGACCTGAAAGCTCAATTTTTCTGTTTCAGCTTGTTGTTTTTCTTGTACCACAGACTTAGGTGTAAAAGGATATTGTCACTCTTAGAAACTTGGATTTCACTTTATGCCTTTAGGGTTCTATTCCACTTTTGAACGTACATGTTCAATGTCTCCAACTCGATTTTTCTTTTTTGTTTAAAAAATTTACTACTAGAGGTTCTTGTGGTTTACTAAATTGGAATTCTTCTTGATTTGGAGCTGATGTTTTTTCCACATCTCTTTTCCCTAGAGACTCAATATAATAATAGATTTCTTATTGTACAAGATACATTTCAGGTGTTTTTGTGCCTGGAATGTAAGGAGGTGTGATGAAAGTTGGTGTAGAAACCCTTGAATCTTCCTCTGCTTCTAGGAAAATCCTTCTGCCCCAACTTTAATCCAATATTATATTGCAAATTTTTTATAAATTCTTCCATGCTTAATGGCATATGATATATTCTCAGTTGATGACCATTCACAAGAAAAGTGATCCTTTCTTCATCAATAGTTCTAATTCTGACTGCGCCATTGTTAAAGAGTGTTTCAGTCTCATAATGTCCAAGGCAATGAGTTTGAAATTTCCCTTAGAAATCTTTGAACTTTGGATCAAACAGTAATGCCCAATTCCTAGCTGGAATTTTCTTTCTTTGATATATTTGTCATGCCATCTAGATCTCTATTATTGAATTAGATTAGTTCTTTGGATTTCATCTTGCCTTATTCCATCGAGTTCATTTAGTTACTCCATTCTTTGTTTTTGTGCTTCTAAAAGATCAAGGCCCAATTTGACTGTTGTCTTGAAAGTTTTGACTTGAAACTCAATAGGAAACAAGACTTGCTTTCCATAGACAAGTTGATAAGGAGTATGTCCTGTAGTATTTCTTGATGTGGTATGGTGTGCCCATAAAGCTTTTGGAAGCTTTTCTACCCAATCTCTTCTATGCAAGCGTAGAGTTTTGGTGAGAATTGCTTCAATGACTTTATTTGTGAACTCCACTTGTCCATTTTCTTAAGGATGATATGGAGTATATTTTTTATATTTGATTTTTTATTCATCAATTATCTTCTTTAGCAACTTTGATGTAAATTGGTACCTTGATCTATTATAATTTCTCTTGGAACAAAAAAATGAGTAAAGATATCCTGGAAAAGAAATGAAACTACAACATTTTCAATAGCAAAAAGAAGTACTTTGGCTTCTACCCATTTTGTAACATAATCAGTGCAAATAAGAATGTACCCTTTTTTTTTTTTAAGGTGGATTGGTTGGACCCAAAAAATCCGGAGCCCATTTTGAAAAAGGCTTAATAAGTACTTAAGGTTGTAGATGCATCTCATCAAAAGGAACAAGTTTACCCATCCTTTAACAACTATCACTTCTCTTAACATACTCTCTGTCATCCTTAAAAATGGAAGGCCAATAGTACCGCAAGAGGAGGACTTTGTAAAGAGTTATTTTGTCAGTGAAGTGTCCTCCACATGGCTCATCATGACAAAATTTTAATATGCCTGGTACTTCATCTTCTCTTACACAACTTTGGATTATCAGATCTGGACTTGTTTTATACAATTCTTCATTTATTATTGAATAAGATGCACTAATTTGAATTACCTTCGTTTTCTCTCGAGGAGACAGGTATGACGGTAATTTCCTGTAGTCAAATAGTTAGCAATATATGCAAACCATGGATATTTAGTAGATACCACAAAAATATATTCGTCTGGAAAATTATCTTCTACAGGCATATCATTGTTATCATTTTGAATCCTTGATAAGAATTCAGCAACTATGTTTTGTTTTCCAAATTGATCTAGAATAGTAATATAAAACTCTTGTAGCAATAATAACCACCTAGTGATTCTGCCATTAGTGTTTGATTTATTCAGTAAGTATCTAATTGTAGAATGATCATTATGTACAAAAGTTTCATAGCTAGTAATATAATGTATGAACATATTGATGGCATGAACAATAGCTAAAAACTCATTTTCTGTGATCGTATAATTTAACTCTACAAGAGTCAAATTTTTACTCGTGTAATAAATGGAATATGGAGTTAATTCTTTTCATCGCAGTACAACACCTAAGGTTGTATCTGAAGTATTAGTTGAGATATGAAAATGTAATTTCCAATTTGGTCCTCTCAGAATGGGTGCTTCAGAGATTTTCTCTTTAAATGACTCAAAGGCCTTTTGGCAATCAGAATGCCAATTGAATTCATAGTGTTTCATGAGTAGCCTGAAAAGTGGAGATGCAATTTTTGTAAATTTTTCTTTAAATTTTCTATAATAACCAATGAAACAAAGAAAACATCTAACATCTTGTTGACAGGTTGGAATTGATAATTTAGAAATAACTTCTACTTTAGATGTGTCCACTCTAATTCCATTTCTTGAAATATGGTCTCCTAGAACAATTCCCTCAGTAAGCATCATAAAACATTTTTCATGGCTTAATGGGAGATTTTCCTCTTTACATTTACTGAGAAATTTTTTCAAATTTTCAAGAGCTTCCCTAAAAGAATTTCCATAAACTGTAAAATTTTCCATATATACTTCCACAAAATCATGAATTAGATAAAAAAAAATTCCTAATACTGCTCTTTGGAATGTTGCAGGAGCATTACATAATCCAAAGGGAAGTACTCGGTAAGCATAAGTTCCCCATGGGTAGGTAAAGGTGGTTTTATCTTGGTCTTCTCAGGCTACTTGGATTTGGTTATACCCACTAAAACCATCTAAAAATGAAAAATATTTCTTTCCTGCCAATGTATCTAAAAGTTGATCTATGAAGGTCATCTTTCAAAGTGGCTTTATTCAATTCTCTATAGTCAATAAATACTCTCCATTTTGCATTATTTTTAGGGAAAATTATTAAGGGTGAAACCCACTGACTGTATAATATTCGATAGATGAAATTAACATTCAACAATTTTCGCATTTCTTCCTTAACAATCTCCCTTAAATTTGGATTCATTCTTCTCTCACTTTGTGGAACTAGTTTGGCATTTTCTTCAATGTAGATATGATGTTTACAAGTATTAGGATCAATTCCTTTCATGTTAGTATATTCCCACGCATAAGAAAATGAATGTTCTTGTAACATCTTGATTAATTATTTCTTTTGAAATTCTTCCAAATTATTATTGATATTCAAAGTTTTTCCTCGGAATAATTCAATTGTAGAATTGCCAAATTTTTCCATAGAGTGCAGGGATAGTCGACAAGATGATAAATATTCAATATTGTATTGTTCTGAAAACTCTGACTAGATTCACAATATAATGAAGATTCATTATTTTCCATTCAATTTAAATTTTTATCTTCTTCATCTATTTTTGAAGTAGCAAAGATTGGTCTTATATCGAAGTCATCATTTATCCATTCTTCATTTTTTTATGAAACCAACTCACAAAAAGATAGAAAAGATGGATCAACTCCTTAGAAATAAGCCTCTCGAGGGGGAACATCCTTTACATTACACAAATGAACAATTCTTGGATGATACAAATGAAAATACCTCCTTTCTATATATAGGAGTCTAAGGGGTCATAATATAATCACAACCAACATAACAATAATAATGTAAGGGCACAATAATAACAATAGTGGGCTTCTATGGGGCACAATAATAACAATATTGGGACTACATGGGCACAACAATATAATAAGGGGGTTACACTAATAACAATAAGGGGTTATACTAGTAGTATAGGGACCTAACATGCCCCTCTGCTTCAAAAGTGTTGTCCTCAACTCTTGAGTAGTTCTAGATGCTTCTGTATAAAAATTTTATCCTTCCATGTGGAATCTTCAGCGGGTAAGTTCTTCCACCTGATGAGATACTCTGAAATTGATTGGTTTCATAGCTATCGAGTTCTTGTTTCTATGACTACTTCAGGTTCCAATATGATTTTTCCTTCCTCGTCAAGTTATAGCAATATTGTTTGAACTTGGGTCTTCTCATTAAGTAAGGTCACCATTTCTCAAGTGCATGTAGTCTTGCCAACATTTCCTTCTCATAAATAGTTTTGTGTAAATACTTTCTTTTGATTGCATGCCTTTCAAAAGTAACGGTTCTTTCTTCTTGCATTAAAAAATCACCAATTCCATTTCTCGAGGCATCACATTCCAGAACAAAGGTTTTTGTGAAGTTTGGCATAGCTAAGACTAGTGCTTGGCACATTCCCTTTTTAATATGTTCAAAGGCCTTCTTTGCTTCTAGGGTCCATGAAAATGGATTTTTCTTCAATAATGTTATTTTCATAATGAATTATTATTTGATGATATCCTGAAGGATGATCCAACTTGGTGAAGTAAATTAACCTATGGAATTCATCCAATAATTCATCAATGATAGGAATGTGAAATTTACCTTTAATAGTGAGTTTGTTGAACTCTCTATAACCGGGACACATGTGCCATGACCCATCCTTCTTGTGCACCAATATTGTTGGAGCAAAGAAAGGAGATTGACTAGGTTTAATTATACCAGCCTCTAGCATTTATGCAACCATACATTCAATTTCACTCTTTTGGGCATAAGGATATCAGTAAAGCCTAACATTTGGAGGAACGCTTTCTAGAATCGAATGAATAGAATGATTGTGATCACAAATCAATGGGAGGCATTTGGGAGTCTCAAATACCTTGCAATGACTGTCCAAGACTTTTTGGAGATCTAGAGAAATAGATGATTTCGAAGTGGGAACCTCTAGTAAACATAATTGTGCAATTATGCTTCATTTTTCTTTCTTTAGAAGATTTTTCATTCCGTTAGAGCTGATTATCATTGTTGGTTTCCTTGTGATACCCCTTAATTCAACTTCCTTTCCTTCCGAAGAAAATTTCATGAAAGGTTCTTGAAAATTAAAATCTCTTGTACCCAAGGATGGTAGCCATTGGACTTCTAGGGAAACATCAACACCACCCATTGGAATGGAAATCATTTGAATATTCAATACATATTATCCCATAGATAGCTTGATATTATGGCACATTCAAGAGAAATATATGGTTCCTCCACTTGTAACCATCACTTGACACTTTGGTGCTGGATATAGGAAGCAATTCAATTCCTTGGCTATCTTACAATGAATAAAATTATGGGTACTACCTGAATCAATCAACACTAATACCTTTTTCTTCTTGATATGGCCTTCTATCTTGAGAGTTTGAAGAGTGGTAATTCCTTCCAATGCATTACAAGATATGGTCAGATTCATTTATTCTTTCTCTGGGGTTGGTTCCTGGTGTATATACTCTTCTTTTGACATTTCTTGATCCTTTTCTTCTTGATATTTCAGTACTTGAACCTTCTTCTTCTTGATATATCCTTCTATCTTGAGAGTTTTAGGAGTGGTAGTTTCTGCCGATGTAGTAAAAGATATGGTCGGATTCGTTTCTTCTTTCTCTAGGGTTGGTTCCTAGTGTATATCGTCTTTTTTTTATGTTTCTTGATCCTTTTCTTCCTTCTCTTCACAATCTATGTAAAATAATTTCTTCTCCGCAGACTCATGACATTTAATGTATGTTATATCACAATTGTAACAAATTCCTTTTGCTCTTTTTTCTTCCAATTGTTGTGGTTTTAACCTTGTAGGTTGTGGAAGGCTAGGAGAAAGAGCACTTCCATATTTATAGTTATAAGTAGTAGACTTCCTTGTTGCCATAATTTTGCTTTCCACTTTTCTTGGCAACATGTATGCCTTCTCTAATGAATCAGGTTCCCAAAGACGAACCTCATGTTGAATGTTATCCTTTAAAGTCCCTATGAAGACATCAACCCTTTGCTTCTCTTGAATATATCATTTACCCTTATATTCAATTTTTGAAATTCCTCAATCTGTTCTGCCTTTGAACCCTTTTGTTTGAGATTTATCAATTGGCTAAAGAAGGTGTTCTCTTTGTATTCTCATAATGTGCTATCATTTTCTCCTTGAAAACTCACCACATGACAAGTGGTTTACGAGAATAAAGACCTTCATACCATGAAAATTGATCCTGTTCTAAATATAGAGATGCAATAAATACCTTTTGTAATAGTTTCACCTCATGTAGATCGATATATTGCTCCATCTGTAGTATCCAATTTACCAGATCATTGCTATAAACCTTCCTCATATCACCTTTTCTTGATTTTAGGAGCTCAATCTTGAAACAAATGTAACTCTGTAATTTTGGATCTCCCACTTCTGAAATTATGACTTGTTGTAGCCCTCTACATCCCTTTTCCAATGCCAATAGTCTGATTGCAATTTGATTCTCTAAGAAAGATTTATGTACGATCTCCTAAGATGATATGATTATATACCTTTTCAAAAGAGTGAACTTGGATGAAGTGCCATGTGTCATGTTTCAACCTTCTAACGTGAAACTGATACAAATAAATCTACAGGTCATCCTCTTTCTGTAATTTCTTACGAAGCATCAATTTGATGTCGAGAAGGAATGTTATGATGATTGTCCCAAGGTCACCTATTTGGGATGTAATTCGGGAGCCTATAGAAACCGTAAATGTCCTGGATTATATCTCCAAAGATATAGCGAAACAAGATCTGAAATTAGTATTCAAGCTTCAGCAAGTTTTTGGCTCAAATGTGTTTTAATTTCAGAGTCTAAAACTTCGTTGAAAAACAATTATACCAAAAATTCCACGTTGTCCTGTTTTATATGGAGTTCTAGAGCTTGGAAAAACCCTAAATCTCTCAAATCATATCTCCAAAAATATAGCAAGACAAGATATGAAATTCAGACCCGAGGTTTAGTGAGAATTGGCCTCAAATGGGTTTTTTAGCTTCTACAATATTGCTAAAAAAAGGGTATAACAAAAATTCCACGATGACCTGTTTGGAGCAGCAAAATCATAGAATCCAAAGCTCTGATACCAAATGTTATGAAACCATCTCACAAAAAGATAGAAAATATAGATCAACGCATTAGAAATAAGCTTCTTCGAGGGGGAAACATCCTTTACATTACACAAATGAATAATTCTTGGATGATACAAATGACAAGGCCTCCTTTCTATATATAGGAGTCTAAGGGGTCATAATATAATTAGAGCCAACATAACAGTAATAATGTAAGGGCACAATAGTAACAATAGTGGGCTTCTATGGGGTACAATAATAACAATATGTGGACTACGTGGACAGAACAATATAATAACGGGGTTACACTAATAACAATAAGGGGTTAAACTACTAGTATAGGGACCTAACCATTTTCAACCTCTACTATTGTTTTTGCTAGTGGATATAGTGTGAATTTCTTTGTTGTACTTCCATAAGAAATGATCATATCACTAGATCTAAAAATTATGAAACCATCGGCTGTAGCTAGCCATGGTCTTCCCAAAATCAATGGATTCCATCCTAAGTTATTCTTGGGTGTTAAAATCATAAAATCAACAGGATATTCCCAAGAATCTAAGGATACATATATGTATTATAATACAGCATAATGTTTGATTATAAATACATCTTCCAATTGTAATAGTGTAGGTGTATATTGAAGATTAGAACGTTTTAATTGATTCACAATTTGTTTTCTCATGATATTTATGGTTGCTCCTAGATCAATCAATCTATTTGGGATCTCTATACCATTGATGTGTGTTTTCACAACGGGACTTCCTTGATCAATATATTTTTGAATTTTTATTTTACCCATCATGTTATCTGCAATTTTTCCAACAAGTTTGATTCTTTTGATTTCTTTTCTCTTTCTTCTAGGTTTTTTTATGCTCGAGTCCCTAATTTCCTTTGCGAGAATTGGTATTTCCTTAATAGGTTGAAGCAAAGGAATCTTTATGCAAATATTTTTTAGTTCATCTAACATGTCATAATTAGGTAATAAACTTTGTTTCTATATTCATTCATCAATTTTCAATCTTTCAGGGAAGGGAGGTTTTGAAGTAATTACTGAAGGTTGTTCAATAATAGGAGTTGAGTTATTTGGATGTGTTGGAATAACTTATTTTTGAGTTTTTTCTTTTTTATTATTAACAGACTTTTTTCTTCGGGGATCTTTTCTTTTTCACTTTCATGAATAACAACTGGGGGGGGGGAATTTTTTTCTAATATTCCACAACATCTAAGTTGAACATTATTTACATCTAGTGGAGTTATCATGTAGGTTTGAAAACTTTGTCCTTCCATATTGTAAACTAGTTGTGAATTTTTATTATTATTTGGATTTGGAAGTGGTTGAGCAGGAAATTGATTTCGTCTTTGAGGAAATGGTAATGAAATTTGTGGATTCACATTGTGAGGTTGATTTTGTTGAATAGGTTGAGGATAATATTGTGTAGGAAAAGTAGGATATGATTGTTGAAATTGTGGATATTGAGGATATCGAGGGAATTTTCCATAAGGATTTTGCAATCCTTGTGACCAAGGTTGTGGCCAAGATTTCCAAGACATTGGGGCATTCCAATTTCTTTGTGAAGATTGTGAAAATGGTTGAGGATTTAAACCTTGAGCTATATTTGGCTGTGGATTCGACTAAGCTCTTTTAGAAATAAAATAGAGAGGGTCTACCTTATTTGGGAATCATTCTTCTCGATAAACAACTTTATGACCTGGTATTGAGCGACATTCTTTTATATTTTGATTTTTCTAAAAAATAACACAAGTTTCTATACTTTTTAAATCAAGAGGACATTCTCTTAAGGTATGTTTCTTTTCGCACTTAGGACAGAAAATGGACAATGCAACATTTTCAACTTTTTGCTTGTTTTTTATTTTAAGGGTGTCAATTTTTTCACTAAGACTCCCTAAAATATATGTTTTAAAGTTATCAAGAAAATTTCCTAATTATCCTCTACTCACTATCCCAGCTGCAGATTTGTTAATCCTTGATAGAAGAGGATATCTTGGATTTTTCTAGTTCTTGCTTTGACTCTTGAGATCTGTATGAAAAACTCACAAATTTCTTCTAGTGATAATTGAGAAATGCCTCCCTTACCCATTAGATTGAGAATATCAATCTATTCATGTCTAATTGATTTTAATAAGAGATATTTCAAAGTTTCCTCATCTAGACTATTCATCTTTTCCCTTTTTACATTGTAAGAAAATATTCATCTTTTTGTGTCATTTTAAAGAATACATATTTAATGTTATGGGGCATACAATAATCCTTATATTTCTCTAAGAATTCAATTTTCATTTGTTCCCATGTTCTTATGGAGTTTATTCCTGAACCCATAAAACATTTCAATTCTTCATCCTTAAGGGTTCCAAGGAATAATTTTAAATTTTGAGAATCATGTAGATAATCATATGATATACACAAGACTTAAAATTCAAAGAGAAATGTCTAAGGGTCTTTGCTTCTTAATCCATGAAAGTTTGGAAGGATAAAGGGTGAGATATTTTTCATTTTTATAGTTGTATCTTCATTGAAGATTGGAAATCCAAAATGTTCTGGATTTATATTCTCTCGTCTTCCTCTTCCTCCATCTCTTCCACCTCCTTTTACTTGTCTTCCACCTCCTCTTCCTACTCCAATTATAGGTTGTTCACCATTCAAATTATGTACCTATCCTTCCACTTCTCCAGCCATTGTATATTCTTCAGAACTAATATAGGGTTTTCACTCTAGTTCTAAGATTGGGTTTTCAATCTCTTCTAGTTCCTTTGATCTTCTATCAATGGTTTGAAGTAGTTTTCTTCTTCCCATAATTCTATAGGAATGTACAACTCTTGAGCAAGAAGTTGTTCTCTAGTTGAAGATCGAAAAAATATTCCTGTTGTTGGGGATGTGGGATCTTCTTCGATTACAACTTATGTTGATGAAGTTGGTGAATCTTTAGGTTGGATTTTAGATATTAATACCTTAGGAAGTCTATGTTCGCCCGCTATGGATGGAATTCGAGTTTGTGTGATTGTTGTGTCACTACGAGGTTGTGGTGGTGTGAGTGATACTGATGGAATTAATCTCTTTCATCCACCTACAAATCTACCCCTAGAGTCTCTTTCCCTATGCATATCCTCTTTAATTTTAATTTTAAAATAAATCAAGACTTTTGTTTAAACTTCCCCAGCAATGGCACAAAAAGTGTTTATTCAATTCAATGTTCTTAAATTTCTTACATAAATTATCGACCAAAGTTGGTAAACTTGTGAAGTGCAAGTGTACTATATATGCTAGAATCCTTTTTGAGTTTATTAAGATAATGATTGTGGATAGTTTTAAGGATTTTATTTGTTGCTATGTTCCTAAAGAAATCTAAAGTTTCACAATACAATCAACTCTCAAAAAGGAAAGCAAGACAAGCTATCATGATCCTTTTTAACTGACTATTGTTAGTTATTATGTAAAATGATAAAAACAGAGCTATATAAAAACTAGTTTTCTAGAAAGATAATTACTTATACTCTAAAAATAATTTCTTCTATTCAAAGATACAATTTATAAAGAAATCTATATTAAGGTCTTCTGCACTACGATAACAACCTTACTTGAAATAATAGAAACAAAATCAGAAACAATATGATCTAAACAAACATAATTACTTATGAAAAGAAGGATATTTATTTACACAATCCTATTTTAGAAAGAATGTAAATGATTTGAAATCGGAAGAAAACAAATGAAATAATATAAACAAATAACTACAAAGAAATGAAAATACGATAATTCAATTCTGGAAAAATAATAAAATGAACTGAACTGGATAATAAGAAAATGAATGAACCTCAACTATTTGCAGGGGCTCTCTACAAAACAATAGGTCTATAAATATTATCTCAATAGTTAACTGCGCATGATATTCATAAGAATACGTCTTCAATTAAAAAGGAACAAAGTCATGGAACTTCAAACTGTCATTCAAAAATTACATATATGTCTGTTGTGTTGTTTTATGTTTATATATCTATATCTATATCTATATATATCTATCTATATATATATATATATATATATATATATATATATATATATAGGATTTGCGCCCAACAATTTTGAGACTTTCATGCCTTAAAAAATTAAAAGCAATCCTAATCTAAATGCTAATATGATAATGGAAATTTTAATGCTTCTCGACAATTTTCTATTTGGAACGTAAAATAGAGAGTCGTGATTGATTTGAACTCTTGTTGTGCTATTCATTCATGTGTTGACCTCCTTCCTTGACTGCGCTATTGGGTGATTCCTTTGCTGATTTGGCTCAGGCGAATAGGAGGAGATCCATAAGGAGATCAATCCCTATCTTCCCATTTGCTTATTTGTTTGGTTGGCATACTAGAATCTGACAAACCATGGAGATAGATGTGGATTCATTAAACAACTGTAGGTTCCTGTTAATTTCGTAACTATTACAATATTTAACTTGACAATAAAACACATTAATAAATATGAAAAATAAGACATTTGAGTAACTTACCATGCCAAAATATATAATTTTACTATTTATATGAGTTGATAGGAGTGATGAAAAGAGGAAATATGGATGGAAATGGTGTTGGAAACAAAACAGTCATGAGACTCTACATGAGGCCATTGCATTTGGATAGTTCAATTAAGATTAAAATGATACATAATAATATCAAAGCATATCATTTCACACATGAATCAATATAATAACAAAAAACTGTAACAAAATTAGGTACATGGATATATCAACAATAATAATAAAATAACTAACATGCATGCATGATAAACATATAGATCTACATAACAACCTGCATTTACCCAAAGGTCCACTTCTGTGAAATTGCTTTGATACCACTTTGTAACAACCCACACTAGATTTATCCACTTTAACATACTTACTAAGGTAAACATGAGGTGAGACTTACTGTGCATGTCCCAACTTGAAGGATACAGTTATGGGAATTGTGTCAACTTGTCTAAAAGTTACTACAACCACCCAAAGACACATCATCACACTACTATCAACCTAACTCTCTCTGGTGATCATTTCCCTGGGATTAACCAACATTTAACCTAGATCACATCCCAAACCAGTGTGGCTAAAGCCTGCCATCTGCATGCATAACACATCCTCTATGTCGTTGTGGCCGAGATTTCCTCATTTTGTGCATGCGACAACATACTTAGTTCTAGAATTTAAGCACTAGCATTTAGGCCAACTCCCTAGACATTTCCAAAACTTTGTCAACTCTCTGTCGAATTATGTATGCTCAATTCCATGTTTTGTTATTGCTCTAACTTTTTCAACAAATGTTAGTCATATTTAAAAGCAATTTGTGACTATGGTACCTGTAGGGCATGAAAGCATAATTTGTTCATTGTTTCATTAGGCTACATTAGATGTTCATCAAGAAGACATGTTTCCCTCTCATACTAGTTGCGATAACACAAATTAGCTCATACATCCTTATAAAACATCTAAGAGCTTGTCATCCATGAAAAAGACCAATAAAAAGAGCACTTTATATAATAAGCAATTTACCATTCATGTAACAAAAATTTAACCGGAATGAATCCATGACAAACCAATCACATAATTAACACATTAAACCCAAAAATTATGTTCATTAATATTGATTAAATGATAACGCATATTAACATGTGCATAGTACCAATGAAGTTAGGGACTTCCACATACCACCTGATCATTAATTTGGCTGAAACAAATCTTTCTCCCATCCAATCACCCATATTCCATATTCCAAGGATGAATTTGGGATAAGTTGGGATAAACCAAAACATAACCAAATAGGGAATCTACAAGAAAACCACCTCCAGCCTTAAGCCATAGTGATTTCATCTAATACCAGGTGTAGAAATCACCAAAATCATTATAAGCTTGGATGCCTCATAACTTCTTCATCATACCGAGAGATATTTTCCTATATTGACCCACTTGTTAAGGTCTTCCCAGAGAAAATCATCTCCACACTCAAATCTTGGGATTTCATTGATACAACCTTAACCAAGACACAAAATCTATTGGTAATCGAAAGATCAACCAATCAAGAAATGATCTACATCGTCACTATCTAGGAAATGGCATAAGGAAAGGTTATACATCACTATCAATTGAAGAAAATAACATGGAAATGATAGTGAAAATGACCAATAAACCGTTGCATGAACCATGAATTGAAATCCCAGCAAGATAATCAAACATGGACATTGTTACCTGTAAAAATCCATGTGTGGGCTTCTCTTTTCTTTGTTATTTTTTCCCTTACTAACTTTTTTTCACACCTTCTTCTTGGCTACCACATGAATTCATCTCGTGCTCCTTTCTTTCCTTTATTGTGACTTTCTTGTGTTGTTTGTCTTGCTTTCTTCTGTTCTCCAAGTGTTATAATGTCTCTATTCTTTTTCCTTTCTTTTGCCTAATGAGAACTCTAGAATGTTCTCTCTCCAATTTCTTTTATTTTCTTTTCTATTTTCTTCATTTTTCCCTTACATGCATATTCTTTTGCTATTTCTATCATTTTCTTGTCTCTTCCTCTTCCCCACCTGTTGAAGTGGAATTTCTTTCATTTTCCTTTATTTTTTTTGCATTTTTGCCTCATGTCCTTGGTGGCCTATAATAATTAAATTTCCATTATTACCTTTTTCCTCTTTCCAATACCAATTTCCATAGCTAATAAATAATTAACCACTAGTGGATCCCAATGTAGTGTTTTTCCCTTCATTTTCCTTGGAATACATGTCCCATGACCTTGGTTTGATTTTTTCTTTTATAATGTCCATACATTATTTATTTACATGGAAATTCAACCTGTGCTTGTTACAATGTATGTCTCTTAGAGTGATGAAATGTAGGGTCGTCAAAATCAGGTCTATTGAAAGGGTTGGGATTTATAACCCCCCCCCCCACAACCACCCACCTTGACCAATGTTCTCTAGGTTACATTGCCTTGACTCTCTTCATTCACTATCCCAATGCCTTACTCTGCGTCATTCATGTGTCATCTTGTATTTCACCAAAAAACTAAAAATAATTGAATACAATGATGTTATGCATGGGATAAACTAACAAGACCTTTTATGTTAAATAAAACACCAACCTAACTAGGAGAAAAAATAATGAACCTAGTCTTACACTATAATGAACTAGGATGTAGTACCAAAATGAGCTATTTAAATGAATTGTTACAAACTACAAAAGAAAAGTTACAAAACGAAAAGAAGCTAGTCAGAATAGAAAAACACAATCATAAAGCCAGTGTCCTCGAACTGCCTACTCAGGTCACACCTTCAAAATCGAAAAAAAATAAAAAAATATTTAAATCATTATACCACCAAATAATAACAGAAAATAATCAAACATCCTGGTTAGAAAGAAGTAAAACAAAATACAACAATAATGATCAAATGAAACTAGAGAAAATAAGTGTTCCACCTTACCTTATTATCAAGCTAAGAATCTAGAATGTGGTCGGTGCATAGTTCTCTGCATTCCCTCTCATGAACAACAAAATAACATATTATTGGACTTTTCAAATAAATTACATTTAATTCCCACTAGTAAAATGTGTGTGTGTGTGTGTGTGTGTGTGTATATATATATATATATATATATATATATATATATATATATATATAGATATATATATATATATATATATAGATATATATATGTATATGTATATATGTATGTATGTATGTATATATATACCTCCTTTTAATTCGTTGGCTATACCTTACGTCAATGTAGATCATCACTGATTTAGCCATTTCTCATCTTTAAGTGTACAAATTACTTTCCCCATTTTTTTGTTAACCAAGAATATTTCCCTAGTTTTAGAATATTTTCCTAATTTGCTTTGTGTATTTCTATGTTTCTTTCATTTTTCTCTACTCCTTTCATTATGTCTCTTGCTATTTGTGATTCTGTTATCGTGCTCAATTTATATTAATAATGAAATGGTTATGTCTCACATTGCAATTTGCGGAGTGTAGAGATTTGGGACTATAGAGGAAACAGAATAAAGTTTTCTTTGCACTCTACACATATCATTTAAATGTTCTGGGTTTTTCCTAAAATATATTTCTCTAATTTTAAAATATTTCCCTAATTTAATTTTTGTATTTCTTGTTTCTTTCCTATTTTTCTCTCCTTTCACTATGTCTCCTACGATATCTCCTTCTATAATTATGTTAACATTATTTTAGTAATGAAATGGTTACGCCCCACATTACAATTTTCAGAGTGCGGAGATGCAAAACTATGGATGAAAGAAAAAAATAAAAATTCACTTTGCACATATTATTTAGATGTTTTCGATTTTTCCCAAAATTTAAGAATACAATTTAATAGGCTATTTATTTATTTATTTAATGAAATAATTAATTTAAGATACTGAAATAAATATGTTTCTAAAATTATTTATGCATTCTTTCATGGATTTCAACATTCCTTCAACTCACAAAAATACAGTAACAAAACTCAACTTGTTTTTATCATTTTTAAATTTCCAAGGTCGAATATGCATAATAAATCTACATGCTTTGTTATTTGCATTAATAGTCATAGAAACAATTACAATGGTAAAAACGCAATTCATAATGTTTGTATTTCTATAATCATTGAAAATTTCAATATTGACATAAATATTGATAGAAAAATTAGTAAAAATTAACATATTACATGCAATCAAAACAAAGAACACAATTCATGAAATTTTGACAAATTACAGTTGATTATTTATTATATTTAATGTGATTATGTTGAAGTAAAAACTATATCAGATAGAGATCTGCATACACATATTATAAGGTAGTATTTTTAAAGTGAACATCATGATTACATTGTTGCAGAAGCCTCTCTTCATATGTGCATAACCTATGTAAACACATATATTACATTAAGTCCTTTACAAAAATGTATTTTTCTAAAGAAATATTGGAGTTGTTGTCACCCCATTCTCAAATTTATTACCTTTGAAGGCTACTATATTTGAGCATTGAAGATGTGACAGTTTGAATCAATTGCCTCTTTTTGTATTTCATTGTAGAGGTCTCTTGAATTCTTCTTTGTCCTTGTTCACAACAAGATGATAACTGAGTGGGCATGAAAAAAATACTATAAATTCTCTTACGATAAAGAGTGCACATATACTCTATAAGTTTCTTAGAGATGTCAATTAGACTCATTGCTTCATTCCTTCCTATGTACCTAAATTTCTCCTTTGATATCATAAATATTATGGGTTTAGTGAGTGATGCCTATTGTGCCATGCTGCTTTTTGCAACACTAAAACATAAATACTTAAACTTCATCCTCCATTTCATTTCTAGATTTTGAGAAAGGGTCCATATTCCATTAGCATGTCTTTTCTTGTTCATCATGACCTAGATAACCTTTAAACAAGAGGAACATGCTACAGTTTCTTCTTACTATAAAAACGTAAAAAAATGACAACTCTATATCATGAATAAACAAGAATGAAGAAACAAGGACCACTAGAAAAATTTAATAAGCTTGAATTCATACAAGCTCTAAAGATATGATGGTTATAGCCTTACTTTGCTACAAACTCTTACTATTTTGATAGTACTTTCCATTAACATATGAACATATATATGTTAATGATAAGATTAAGCCTTAATTAAGTTTTTAGTATCCTCTAATTCGCGTTACGGAAATTTGATATGTGTGGAGGGGTAACATTTGTAGAGGTTTAGAAAATAGGGAAGAAAGGTTCTATCACACATATCACTCTTTAGCATATCCTTCCAGTTTACTAGAATAAACATTGGTTGTAGAGCCATATTTACGGATAAATTCCATGAATAAATATTGAAAATACTATTTTATAATATGAATGGATATAATATTCTTGAATTGTGAAAAAAGTAGTAATCAATACACAATGTGTTAAAGTAAATGATATTAAACATTGGAACAATGTCCTGAATATGTGTTCATTCATCGAATAAATGCTTACATTAACCAGGAAGGGACCTTTTGTTCATTCTAGGATTAAGACTCAATTATTATTTTAATATGTTATTAAGCACTTGAATTATGCCTTGATTTTGTATCCATTATTCTCTTATATACGGTTATCTATGTTGCAAGAGCTTGATTGAATCTATGTAACATTTCACCAAATTTTTTCAAAAAATAAGGCAATTTGTGAAAGAGGTGTGAAAATTGGGTGTGCATATTATTTCAATATGTTATAACAAATATTAGTTATGGAGTGTTGTGCATCTTCTTGACATGTTTACAAGCAGAAAATACTACTAAGCATTCAAATGATGTGCTTATTACACATTGATTTGTCGCATAAATTATGAAATAACAAATTTAAAGTATGGATAAGTACAATATTCTTGATATGTTTGCAAGTAATTGCTACGCAATGCATCAAATTAAATTTTATTGAGCACTCTGTTATGAAACCAGCTCAAGAAAAGATAGGAAAGATAGATCAACGCTATAGAATTTAGCCTCTTCAAGGGGGCAACCTCCTTTACATTACATAAATGAACAATTCTTGGATGTTTCAAATGACAAAACCTCCTTTCTATATATAGGAGTCTAAGGAGTCACAATATAATCCAGCCGACCTAACAATAATAATATAAAGCCACAAAAATAACAATAGAGGGATTCTATGGGCACATTAATAACAATATGGGGGCAATGGGGGCATAACAATATAAATAAGGGGTATAACTACAATAGTAATGGGGTAATCACTAGTATTATAGGGACCCAACATGCCCCTCTCCTTCAAAAAAGTGTTGTCCTCAATGCTTGAGTAGTTCTGGATATTTCTGCATAAAATTCTCATCCTCCCATGTGGAATCTTCAGCGGATAAGTTCTTCCACTTGATAAGGTACTCTGAAATTGATCGATTTCGTAGCTGTCGAGTTCTTGTTTCTATAACTGCTTCCGGTTCCAATATAATTTTTCCTTCCTCGTCAAGTTCTGGCAACATTGTTTGAACTGGGAGCTTGTCGCCTATAACCTTCTTTAAGCATGAAACATAGAAAATTGGGTGCAATCGAGAAGCTGCAGGAAGCTCCAATTTGTATGCCATAGTACCAATCTTTTGCAACACCTTGTACAGACCATAATACTTTGGTGATAATTTATTATCCTTCTTAGCTTGCTTGAGGGACATTTGCTTATATGGTTGTAGTCGTAGGAATACCCAATCACCTACATCAAAACTTCTTTCACTGCGATGTTGATCTGCCTGTTGTTTCATTCTATTCTGTGCCAACACGAGGTTATCCTTTAAGAGTTGGAGGACTTGTTGTTGATGTTCGATGTGATGTTCCACTGCCTGAACCTTAGAATTTTCTCTTAAATATGATGTGATGGATGGTGGTTGATACCCATAAAGTGCCATAAATGGGGTCATTTTTGTTGCTGTATGAAAGGAAGTGTTATACCACCATTCAGCCAGAGGCAACCATTTGACCCATTGTGTCTGTTTATCAGATACAAAGCAACGAAGATATCCTTCCAAACATTTTTTTACTATCTCAGTTTTCCCATCAGATTGAGGATGATAAGATGAGCTATGAGCTAACTGAGTACCAAGATGAGAAAATAATTCTGTCCAAAAATTTCCAGTGAAAATGGGATCTCTGTCACTTACAATAATCTTTGGGTTTCCATGTAGCTTTTGAATTGTTTCCATAAATGCAGTAGAAACTGTACTAGCTTTAAATGGATGTGATAATGCACAAAAGTGTGCATACTTGGTAAGTCTGTCAACTACCACCATGATGACACTCTTTCCCTCAGACTTGGGTAAACCTATGATAAAATCCATTGAAACCTCCTCCCAACGTTGGCTTGGAATGGATAAAGGTTGTAATAGACCCGGTGTCTTAATTGTTTCAACTTTATTTTGTTGGCAAACCAAACATTTTGCCACAAACTTTTGAATATCTGATTTAAGGCCATCCCAAAAAAATTCCTTCTTAACCCTGTGGTAAGTTTTTAAAAATCCTGAGTGCCCTCCTAAGGGAGAAGTGTGCAATTCCATAAGAATCTTTTGTTTTAGCTGGGAATTCTTACAGAGGTATAAGCGATCTTTGTACCATAACGAATCATTTTTCCAGCTAAATGTATCAGACATACTGGAATCTTGTTGTAGCTTTCGAATAAGTTCCCACACTTCTTCGTCATTCTTCCATTCCTCCCTTGCTTCATTTATCCAATCTAGTTGGATAATAGAAATAGCACACAACAATGCTTCCACATCCTCATCCTTTCTTGAGAGTGCATCTGCCACCACATTTTGCTTCCCTTTTTTGTAGATGATTTCAAAGTCATAACCCAACATCTTTGTGACCCACTTTTGTTGCTCTTCAGAGGATAATCTTTGTTTTAAAAAGTATTTAAGGCTATCATGATCCGTTTTTAACTTGAAGTGTCTTCCCATTAGGTAGGGTTGCCATTTCTTAAGTGCATGGAGTATTGCCAACATTTCCTTCTCATAAATAGCTTTTCTTAAAAACTTTCCCTTGATTGGACGACTTTCAAAAGCAATGGGTCTTTCATCTTGCATTAGAACAGCACCAATTCCATTTCCTGAAGCATCACATTCCACAATAAAGGTTTTTGTGAAGTCCGGTGTAGCTAAGACTGGTGCTTGGCACATTGCCTCTTTAAGATGTTCAAAGGCCTTTGTTGCTTTCGGAGTCCATGAAAATGCATCTTTCTTCAATAATGTCGTTAGAGGTGCTGCTATTCTCCCATAATTCTTAACAAACTTGCGATAATACCCTGTCAACCCAAGAAATCCTCGCAAATGCTTTATGGATGTGGGGATTTTCCATTCCTTAATGGCTTTAATTTTGCTAGGGTCTACCTTAACTCCTTCATGAGATACAATATGACCCAAATATTCCACCTCCTGGACTCCAAAAAAACATTTGGATCTTTTTGCATATAATTGTTTCTCCTCCAATAGTTGTAGCACCATGTCAACATGTTCAACATGATCCTTCCAAGACTTGTTGTAGATAAGTATATCATCAAAAAATACTAACACAAATTTTCTAAGGAATGGTTTGAAAATTGAATTCATCAAACCTTGAAATGTTGAAGGTGCATTGGTAAGGCAAAAGGCATGACCAAAAATTCATAATGACCCTCATGAGTTCTAAATGCCGTTTTTGGAATGTCTTCAATCTTCATTCTGATTTGATGATATCCTGAACGAAGATCCAACTTGGTGAAGTAAATTGATCCATGCAATTCATCCAGTAATTCATCAATGACAGGAATGGGGAACTTATCTTTAATAGTGAGCTTGTTGAGCTCCCTATAATCCGGACACATGCGCCATGATCCATCCTTCTTGTGCACCAATACTACTGGAGCAGAGAAAGAACTTTGACTCAGTTGAATTATACCAGCCTCTAGCATTTCTGCAACCATACGTTCAATTTCACTTTTTTGGACATAGGGATATCTGTACGGCCTGATGTTTGGAGGAACACTTCCTGGAATCAGATGAATAGCATGATCATGATCACGCATAGGTGGGAGACCTTTGGGAGTCTCAAATACCTTGGAATGATTGTCCAGGACTTTTTGGAGATCTGGAGAAATAGATGATTCTAATGTGGAAACATCTAGCGAACATAATTGTGCAATTACACCCCTTTGCTCCTTTTTTAGAAGCTTTGTCATACCATTAGAGCTGATTATCTTTCTTGGTTTCCCTGCAATACCCCTTAATTCAACTTCCTTTCCTTCCGTAGAAAATTTGATGAAAAGTTCTTGAAAATTAAAAGCTATTGTACCCAAGGATTGTAGCCATTGGACTCCTAGTACAACATCAGCACCTCCCATTGGAATGGAAAGCATTTGGCTAGTCAATACATATTCTCCCATGGATAGCTTGATATTATGGCACTTTCCAGAGCAATTTATTGTTCCTCCATTTGCAATCATCACTTGACACTCTAGTTCTGGATATAGGAAGCAATTCAATTCTTTTGCTACCCTACAATGAATAAAATTGTGGGTGCTTCCTGAATCAATCAACACTATTACCTTTTTCTTCTTGATTTGTCCTTCTATCTTGATGGTTTGAGGAGTGGTAATTCCCGCCAATGCATTACAAGATATGGTCGGATTTATTTGTTCTTCATCTAGGCTTTGTTCCTGGAGCATATCCTGTTCTTTTGACCTTTCTTGCTCCTTTTCTTCTTCCTCTTCACAATCTATGTAGAATAATTTCTTCTCAGCACACTTATGACCTTTAGTGTATTTGCTATCACAACTATAACAAAGCCCTTTTGCTCTTTTTTCTTCCAATTGTTGTGGTGTCAACCTTATAGGTTGTGGAAGACTAGGGGCAACTGCACTTCCATCTTTATAGTTGTGAGTGGTATGCTTCCTGGTTGCCATAATTTTGCTTTCCATTTTTCTTGCTAACCCGAATGCCTTCTCTAATGAATCAGGTTCCCAAAGTCGAACATCATGTTGGATATTATCCTTTAAAGACCCTATGAACACATCAATCCTATGCTCCTCTAGAATATCTTTTACCCTTATGTTCAATTTTTGGAACTCCTCAATGTGCTCCATTATTGAACCCTTTTGTTTGAGACTTATCAATTGGCTAAAAAAAGTGTTGCTTTTTGTATCCTCATAATGTGCTATCAATTCTTCCGTAAAAATTGCCCAAGTGATAAATTGTTTACAAGAGCAAAGCCATTGATACCATACAAACTGATTTGGTTCCAAATATAAAGTTGCCATACGTACCTTTTGTGTGTTTTGCACATTATTGAGATCGAAGAACTGCTCCATCTGTAATATCCATGTGGCGGGATCCTTGCCATCAAACTTCCTCATATCGATTTTTGGAATATGGTGGGTCTTCGATCCAACATTAGAGTCTATGGAATCATGATTAACATTTCTTTTGTTCACATCATGAGTTTCCTTTACAACTTTTTCACCATTAGTAAGTATTTCTTGTAGAAAATCTGTCAAATCTGTCTTCAAATCTGCCATGTCTGTCTTCAAATCTGTCCTCAAATCTGCCTTCTGATCATCCATCTTAGCTTCCATGCCCTTTATCTTAGATTCCACGCCATTTATCTTAGCATCCGTTAGCTTTTGTGAGCGTGACATTTGTTGCACTTGTTCTTGTAATTTTGATATATCATGTAGCATTTCTTCCTCTTCTTCATGAATCCTGCTAGAGCTTTCAGGTTCCTTACTAGGTGTTTGCATTTTCTTTCCTTGGGGCATCAGTTATCGATAATAATGCTTTACTATGCCCTTTGAAATCCTTCAAACCAAGCTTATGCAAAAATTAAAAAAAAAACTACACAACGTTTTTTACTTCGTAGAAGCCTGATATTGAATCTGATGTATCTCTGTAATTTCGAATCATCCAGTTATGAAATTGTGACCTATAGTAGCCCTCTATGTCCTCTTTCCAATGCCACTAGTCTGATCCAAATTGGATTCTTCAAGGAAGAGTTATGCAAAATCTCCCGCAGTGACCGGATTATAGACTATTTCAATAGAGCGAACTTGTATGAAGTGCCACGTGTCACTGTTTCAACCTTTTACTCTAAAAAATATATATAAAAAAACTACAGTCCGTCCTCTTTCTATACCTTCTTACGAAATTTCAATCCGATGCTCAGAAAGAAATTTATGATGATTTTCCCCAGGTCACCTGTTTTGAGTGTAATTCAGGAGTCTGCAAAAAGACCAACTTCCTCAGATCATATCTCCGAAAATATCGTGCGAAAAGCTCTGAAATTCAGACCCAAGGTTCAGCGCGATTTCTTCTCAAATGGGTTTTGTTTACAACTTCTGAAACGTGACAGAAAAAAAATTATAGCGAAAATTCTACGATGACCTGTTTGGAGCAGCGAAACCCTAGAATCCAAAGCTCTGATACCAAATGTTATGAAACCAGCTCAAGAAAAGATAGAAAAGATAGATCAACGCCTTATAATTCAGCCTCTTCGAGGGGGAAACCTCCTTTACATTACATAAATGAACAATTCTTGGATGTTTCAAATGACAAAACCTCCTTTCTATATATAGGAGTCTAAGGAGTCACAATATAATCCAGCCGACCTAACAATAATAATATAAAGCCACAAAAATAACAATAGAGGGATTCTATGGGCACATTAATAACAATATGGGGGCAATGGGGGCATAACAATATAAATAAGGGGTATAACTACAATAGTAATGGGGTAATCACTAGTATTATAGGGACCCAACACACTCAAATGAAGTAAGTTCTTTGTGGAGTGTGGAGGTGTGTAGGAAGCTTTCATTGCTCTCCCTCCACACCTCTGCAGTCAATATTTATTTAAAATGAATATAACCATTAAATTTTAGAAAATTAATTAATACAAGTAAGATGCCATAACATCATTTTATTCATGATTGCGTTGTGTCTTCCTTATGTCTTATGGGAAAATTGTAGGATGAACAAATAAAAACCAAGAAAAAAGAACGAGTAGAAAAAATCAATAAGATTTTATTCACATAATCTATGTTAATCATAATTTCTAAAAAGATATATATTAATCATAAGATTAAGCCTTAATTAAGTTTTTAAATATATAGAATTTTTACCAAGGGGAAGTTGATATATGTAGAGGGGTAATGTATGCAAAGCTATTTAAATGAGGGGAACACAAGTTCTACCACACATATCTCTTTTCCACACATCCATCCCATTTTCCAGAGTGGATACTGGTTAAAAAGCCATTTAGACCTTCTTCATTTGTTTACGACTATTAAATACTATTAAGCACTCGAACGATGTCATGGTTACGCGTCAATCCACTGAATAAATGCTAAAAAAACTATTCTATGATATCAATAAATACAATTTTCTTGTTTTGTTAACATGCAATAATCATTACACAATACACTAGAGTAAATGTTATTAAGCATTGGAATGGTTTCTAATTTTTTTATCGATTCAGGGAATAAATGCTTCTGTTTACTAAAAAGAGAGAATTTGTTAGTCGTAGTATTACGCATGAATTAAATTTTTTTAATACTAGCTAATAATTGGTAATGAAGGTTCTGTTAATCATAAAATTGAGTCTTTATTAATTTTTTATATATATGTTGATCTATGTCATGGAAGTTTGATTGAATCTATGTAACATTTTTTTAAACCATGTCCATCATATGAGGTGATGTGAGAATGAAGTACACAGAGGGAGGATGATTGAGTCTATGTAACATTTCACCAAAATGTTATCAATAAATGATGCAATGTGTGGATGAAGTGTGCGAAGGCGATCCACACATCATTTCGATTTGTTATGAAAAATGCTGACTATGAAGACTTGTGCATGTTTTTGACTTGAGCGATGTGTTGATTACGCGTTGATTCCCAAAAAAACGCCGAAACTACTTTAATATTGATACATATGATTTTATTGATATGTTTACAACTAGTAATCATTATGTAATGTGTGAGAGTAAATGGTATTAAGCACTAGAGTGATTGCTTGATTAGAGGCTGCTTTGTTGAACACATATTAATAGTATGGATAAGCCTTAATTAAATTTTTATTGTTGAGTGTGGAGTTGTCTACATTGTAGTCAACATAAGCCACTATAGGTTCCTATGTCTTTGCAAACATTTCCGTCTTGATATATTTTTCCCATATATGGCTACCTTGCATGCTTGTAATGTTCTAAATACAATTTTCTTAATAGTTTGCATGTCAGATTTTGTCACTACAAAGATTTCGTGATATCATATTTAGTTAAAGTACAATTAGTGCTCTATTTGTAATGATTAACACTAATGTTAACTGGTAATCCTCGATTCTACCACTACATGGTGAGTTGTTTTAGTTGTTAATGCATAGAAATGATATGGATAACGTTCTTGTGTTTGGCCACAATAATAGTTACATTTGTTAGTTGGATAAATAGCCGCATGAATGCTTTTGTTAAGTGAAAGTTCATTGTCTTATGTGTTGTGTTGGGTGTTTCTTTAGGTGATATGTCATTGCGCAAGGTGTCAAAGTGTGAAGGAAGATTTCTTTGTGGCTCTTCCACACTCTGAAAAACCTTAATCAATTATATAGCAGTAGAGACAGATACTATGTTTCATTCCAACTATTAGTCTTGTTCTTTTTACATTATTACTTTTAGTATGTCATGATATTATTGTGCACATTTTTATCACTTTCTCAATTATGATGACTCCATTTTAAGATTATGATAGTGATAAATAAATGTGAAGTAAAGGAAGTTTTATATCATTATTAACTAACTTTAAATTATTAAATAGATATTATATACAAACAAAAAACTAAATAAAAAACAAAAGAGTAAAAACAAAAATAGTTTTACATAAAAAAAAGTTTAATAATAAAAACTAGTCTACACATGTAAAATTTTATTTTTCAATGCTCTAAAATTATAAAAATTGTAATATTTATTTTTCCAAAGTTTGCTCAATTTAAATGACAATATTAACAATATACCATTACTTTCTTTTAGTCGCATGTATTTTTACGTTGTAAGGCATTCCCTTTGAAATCAACTCCCCTCTTGACCACTTTTCATCATTGTGCGTAGTAAGATTATATGTTAGACGATTGAAAAATGCTCAATCGATCGATTGGGAGAAGGTAGTTATGAATTCAATGTAGACCGGTATTTGATTCTAGGGATAGGCAAAGATGTCATCTTCAAGCTTCATTTTCTCGCCAAACAGGGCAACAATCACCGCATTTGGATAGTCGAAGCAAACCCTTAATCTCTCAATCCACACACAAATCGCGAGGTCATAATTTTAGGTGCTTTGGACACTATCGCGCATTGTCAATTATGGATTCTCTCTATTGTGTATATATTCACAAAAATATTAGGAATATACAAAGAATGTTGTAAGATGAGCTCGAAAATCGTGCAGGTCATGGATCGCCTAGCTCTAGCACAAATCCCATGCAAAGAGTAGAGGCAAAGAATCAATAGAAGCACTTTGTACTCCGGGAATGGAGTGCACATTGAAGATGAAGGATTCGGTTCAAAAACTTCGTAGGAACAACAAATAGAGGAGGGTTGAAGCGCAGCTAAAAGGCACTCAAATTTTGTTATTTTTTTGGCTATGTTCTTGTTAGCACAAACCATGGAGATGAAGCCCAATATTTTGATGGGGAGGTACGAATTAGGGCACCTACTGGGGCAAGGGATGTTCACCAAGGTCTACTATGCCAAGAACCTAAAGAGTGGTGAGAGCATCACCATTAATGTCATGGATAAAGAAAATATCCTCAAGGTCGGCATGATTGAGAAAATTAAATAGGAAAACTCGATTATGAGACTGGTTCAACACCCCAACATTGTTCAGCTCTATGAAGTCATGGCGAGCAAGTCCAAGATTTACTTCATCATGAAGTATGTGGAGGGCAACAAGCTCTTCAGTTGGATTGACGAAAAGGGGAAACTCTAAGGTGAAGTTGTAGGGGTCGGAGCAGTGGCGGAAGAGGGATTTATTTATTGACATCGAAATTTTTGAAGTCACGCCCTTTCCCTTGTTGGTAGAGCTTGAGAAGATCGGAGGGGATTCACTGGAATACAATAAGTTCTACATTTAGGATCTAAATGTTGGCCTCAAAGACATTGTATGGGCATGGGATGGTAATAAACGATAAATATATATTCACTGTGTATACTTCATGATGATTGTTCACTTTAAAAGTATTTTTGAGTTAAATGATTGGTTGAATCTACAACTTGATCTATGTTGATTTTAAATATATTCCTATTATAATTGATAGGATTGAGATGGAGTTGCTTTTGTCCTTTCGTTGTCAATATATTTGTGGCAAAATTAGTAGGATTTAGATGGAGGTTGATCTGGTAATCTTCTTGAAAGACCCTAAGAAGAAAGATATCAAGTCCAGCTATAACTACAATTCTTATATTAGCCTAGCCACTTGATTGCAGTCAAACCCCAACCCCTTTTAGCATTGCCATAATGTGTTTGGAAGCCTCATTTTCTATATGATTCATCTAATTGTTCCAAGCTCTTAAGATATGATAGAATTCTAAACTCTCAAAGTAAATGGTTCTAACAAATTTTCCATCCACTAGAGATGAGAACCTTAAAACCTTCTCATATTCTTTACCTCAGAAAGCTTTATAATTTTCAACAGTAAGCCTGCTGCAGCAACTACATCTCAGGTTGTGAATTCACAATTCATTGATAAATGGACTGTAATGGTTACTCCTGAGCCTCGTCAAACTTCTTCCTTTTCTGAAATAGGTTGTGGATAAAAAGGCATGTAAAATCATCGTTGAACCTTACATGCCTCAACATGCTCTGCTTGTCTTTATGGCTTTCTTGGCCACAATTATCATGATTCTCTCCAAGGCTGAATGGATTCGTTCAGAAAGCCATGCAATGAGAGCTTCCTCTGGAAAGTATTTTTACTTTATTATGTTCAACGTTTTCCTGGGAGTTACATTAGGTGGCACCTTGTTTGAGTCCCTCAAGGTGATTGAAAAGCAACCTAAATCAATCATTATGTTGCTTGGAAATTCTCTTCCTCCCAATGCTACCTTCTTCATTAGTTTTTCCACGCTCAAGTAAGATGGGTTTCCCTTCCCTTCCAATTTAATGAATCCATTTTCTAGTTTTCAATCTCTGAAAGAATTCGTTATTGGTTTTCTATGAAGGAGATAGGTTTTTTTCTTTAGGTCTTTATGTATAATTTCTTTCATATGTTAATAGTCCTTTTAACAAGTTTTTTGTAGGCTATGGGATTGAACTTTATCGCTTGCTGTCACTAGTGATATACCATATCAAGAGGAAGTTTCTTTGTAATACTGAAGAAGAGGTGGAAGAGGATTGCGCTCCTGGTGATTTTGGCTATGTTACAAGAGTTCCAAATGACATGTTGATTATCACCATTTCTCTATGTTATTCTGTTATTGATCCATGATCCTTGCTCTTTACTTTGTGTACTTCATTGTGGGATGGTTTGTGCTTCGGAATTGGGTGACTCTCTCTCTGTCTCACAACTTTCTTTTTTTTTAACAAATGGAAATTGGTTTCCTGAAATTCCATTTTAACCAGAATTGTTATAATAAGAGAAGATAAGGAATTGGTTGAGGCTCATATATCCATTGTTGCAAGGTAAATAAATAGAAAGTTTGATGTGTTGTTTATGCAGATGACCTTTTTTATTTGGTGAGTGCAGGAACTTCATGTGTATGTGGAGTCTTATGAGATAAATGGGCATATGTGGCCTGATATGGACACTAGGAGTTTGTCAGCTTCGTTCAGCTCCCAGATTATAATGATTGGGTACTTCTAAATCAAGAAATTCTATTATTCGCCCTTGCTCCTTCCACATCCACTTGTAACTTTGGTATTTAGCTATGTTTGTAATAAATTATTTTACACCTCATTCTTTATCACTTCCATGGAGGTGCCTTGCAACGATGTCGAGGAAGTTCCATGCTTGTCCTCATTTGTGGAGGCTTTTACCCCTCCCTGTGTATTTGTGGAGGAAAATGTTGATGATGTTAAGCAATTTGAGGATGCTCATTCAACCATTTCCTTAAGGAAGACCTCTATTAATACATTTGTTGCTTGACCAACCTGTTGAAGCCCCGAAAATCGGGTCTACAACAAGGGGGATACCCACCCGGTCCAGACCTTGGTTGGTAGCTCCTTATCCGTTTGGTATAGCGGGTCTGACTGGGGATATGAGACCAGTTTCCCAATCTATGAGTGTGTGTGTATGTAGAATTTGATGTTCCTGGTTTAACAGTTCCTAATTAAGATATTATAATTCTAATTGGAATCTAATGCTATGCTATTGTAATCTAATAAGCAGCAACATCTAATTCTATACTAACCGAGGATGTAATTCTTCTATTATGCGATCTAAAAATATTTCAAATAACAACTGGCAATAAAGATCATTCAGCTATTATGAGAAAAGAAATCAATAAGGATGAACCACTTCACGTAAAAAGTTAGGCGAAACAGTTGCGAAAAACATATCGCATAATGAGCTATTCATAAATTAAGCATAAATAAATAGCTATCACCGTACAAAAGTGCCAAATGATAACTCAGGAATTCATGCAATAATACATAAACAATTAAAAACTGTATATCAATTTAACACATAAGCACCAATGGTCAAGAGATTAAAGTACCATTTATGACTAGTCCTACTCATGAGCTTCAGGCGACAATGATTTATCTCTCTTTTCTCTAACATCCACTAAGAGTACAGAAGTACAACATCAGTAGCAGATATCAAATGCAAACATCAACAAATCCTGTTCCATTCATTCACCAAAACCTCCTCTAAGGGTGCAAAAGTGCATCTTCTAAGGACAAGTTTTTGATAAATTTCTAGACCCTTCTCTAAATGCATGAGAAGGGTTTAAATACTACTAACTAAATAACTTAATTACACAGATTTAGGATACGGTTTAAATGACCGCCCTTTTTCTAAGCAAAAATAAAACAAACTATTTCTAAAAATTAAATCTAATATCTAACTATTTCTGCATTTGCTCCTTAACGTTGCAAGCATTCAGTATTTTCCTGGGTAGAGTCAGCTCGCTATCTTCCTCTTTTGGTTGAGCTAAGCAAACAGAATTGGTAAGAGCTGGCACCACCTTCTCAGCAAAATCGATGATATACTTCAGAGTCATCTCCTGACTATGTGGCTTTACCGCGTATGCCCAGTAATAATCTTAGTTCAACTTGGTTAACCCTTTGGATTGCTTCTGCCTTTTCTTTAGCTTTCTATTTCCAGTTTGATTTTTACCATTGCTATCTTGCACTTTTTAGGCTTATAGGTGGCTGAGCAATTAGAGGCTTTCCTTCTCGAACAATTTTCTCAGCCACGCGCGATTACTGCCTCCGTTCTTTGATCCGAGCTTCTCTGATGCGTTTTTCTCCTTTTGCGCCTCTTCATCCTTATTGGGTATAAAGCTTCAACATTTGTAAAAATAATGACCTTGTGAGCTCTTGACCCTAAGCATTAAATTTCCTATTGATATCAGCATTGTTCAGTACTCATTCAACCATGGCTGTATATGAAAGATCTGTAATGGATGGCTCAGCAGCATCCTATGAATCTGCAGCTCTGTTGCATGCGGTATCTGTTTATGAGGGCGTCTTTTCACTAACTTTTAACATTGGAGCTCTACCCTTTTTCCTCATAGCTTCGTGCATATTGCTTTGTGTAACTTTTGTTTTTCGTTCCTGCAGTTCACAAGTGAGGAGAGAGTAATAATAATAAATAATGACAGGAAAGCTTTAAATGCTACGGATATGCAAAAACATGCCACCTGACATGAACTGGCTCTTCGAATGACACAAAATCATATTTTATTCACAACTGGCATATAATTCATTAATTATCATTAAAGCACGTAACCAGTTCTTGGTTTATGGAAAACTTTTTCTTGAATATTGAGCCAGGAAAATCTGCGATGGAATGTTTTTGTGATCTGCATCGCAGTATCGCTTTTCGCTGTATCACATTACTGCAATTTCATCGTGCTTTTCTATCGCAAGGTTGCTTGATCGCGCTATCGCAAGATCGCAAATTGCAGTATCGCAAGATCGCAGATCGTTTAATCGTTATGTGTCCTCTATGCAATTTTGCGAGATGCGATATGCGATATCACATATCGGTGATTTTCTAAGGTTTTCCAACACGAGTGTTTCTTAATGCATGCGATGCGATGGAGTTTACATCGCAATCTCGCATTTCATCATTTTGACTCATAAGAAAATACCCTATCTTTCTCTGCACGATGCGATATTTCTTAAGGAGTGACATATATGAGCACTAATTGATTTTTTTAATTTTTTGACTGAGGTTCCCCACTTACATAGTGTTATTGCTAATACTAAATAAGGAGGGGCGTTGTTGGTGGCCACAACAATTGGTGATTCACTTGGAAGAACCAGTTATCTCTGTTTTTCTATTGAATTTTCTAAACTTCCAAAACAGAAAATTTTTCAGAAAATTAAACTTTATTATGGAAAGATAAAGTACATTATGCTCTATCCTGTCAATGATATTTTGTTTCAACTATTTTCAACTTTGATTATTTGCTTCCTCAGGCTAGTCCTTGTATTTACATTAGTCATTACTTGGTCTTGTAAAGATAAAACAAAGTCTTCTCTGTAAACCAATTTTAAATATGCACATTTGTCATAGGTAGAGCCTCTGCTACCAGCAGGAATTTATAGCCTCGACAGGGTTACCTATTACCCAGCAATGATCCTGTATCCTACTTAAGGCAGCCTACAACTTTTCGAATAAAAATCCATATCCACACTTATTGCTTTGATATTTTTTTTTTTTATTCATAAAGAACAATGTCTTGGTTTGGTAGCCAAATTATGACACAGTCATTCACTTGATTTATAACTTTGTTGAACAAGCTGGCTCGTGATGAGACCCCTTGTATTTTAATTGCAACAATCTTGAGTCATTGCCCTGTTGTGGTGTACAGTATTGGCAAAGTCAGCAAGTTATAATATCTATGATTATGATAAGCCGGCTCGTGATGAGACCTCTTATTCTTCAAGATAAAGTGTATCCTTGGGTTGTTCCTCTGAAAGTTGTGATTTCCTTAGCAGGGAGGAAGTCATTGTTTCCTTAAGATAGCTCTGGACGACAATAATAGAGTTTTTGGAAACAACTATTCTACAGAGAATCTTTATTTTGTTATTGATACCTTTCATTGTACTGAGATAAAACAATTTCTTGACTAAAGGTTGTTTTCATCAAACTTTTTTGAAGTTGAAACTAGTATCATATCTAGGCTAGAGTCTTTAACTGTATCTATCAATAATAAAGGTCAATTTTCCAAAATATTTGCTATTTATACAAGCGAAAAGTTCAAAATCTGAAAGAGAATTGGTGTCTTTTTCGTAGATGCCTAATGTGACTACTCACAACTAGTTTTATTATGAAAAGAAAAACCACTACCCTACAAAAAATAGAAGAATAATCTTCTATGGAAAATATTTCTTGAGAATTTGTCTGTTAACAGACAAAGAATCTCTTTTACCTGCTAAATCCTATAACACAAACGTTGATGGACCTATGACTTCTACAATTTGAAAAGGACCAAGCCACATTCTTTGAAATTTTGTATGTTTGCCTTTCTCTTCATGAGCCTTGTCCCATTTTAAAACTAAGTCTCCCATCTGAAAATCTTTTCTGGTCATTATGTTTGAATCAAAAGAGGATTTTACTAGTGCTTGATGATGAGCATGTGTTTTCTTAGCCTGATCTCGTTGTTCTTCTAATTTGATTATCTCCATTTGTCTTAGCTATAAGGAGGAAGTGGGTACTTCATCAATGTATTGAACTAGAGACAAAGAGGTAATTGCTAAATGAGTCGGAAGAACCACTTCTTTCCCATAAACTAAATTAAAGGGAGAAGCGTCGATAGAAGTTTTTTGCGTTATTCGATCTACCCATAAAGCATATATCAAAGCCTTATGCCAATTTTTATGATTTTGGTCAACTGTTCTTTTGATAATCCTGATTAGGTTTTTATTTGTGGACTCAGCTAACACATTGCCTTGTGGGTAATAATTGGCCGAATATTTAAGTTTGAATCCTCTTTTAAGTGCAAATTCAGTCATTGCATTTCCAGAAAAGTATGATGCATTATCAAACATTAAAGCGGAAGGCAATCAAAATTTGGTGATTATAAATTGATCTATGAACTTGATGATATTTTTAGCATTAGCCGTCTTGAGTGGAACTGCTTCTACCCACTTAGTAAAATAATCTATTACTGTGAAGATGTATCTATGCTGCTTAGAAGAGTGAGGAACGATCTCAGCTATTATGTCCAATCCCCACTGACTGAAAGGTTGGTCAATGTTAACCGGTTGTAGTGGCAAGGAAGGCTTCTTTTGTCTTCCAGCAGTAGTTTGGCAGACTTTACATTTCCTCACGTAACTTGCGAGTCTTTAAATAACGTGGGCTAGTAATATCCTGCGCGCAAGATTTTATGTGCAGTAGCATCTCCAGCATAGTGTATGCCTGCCGGCCCATCGTGGAGTTCCTGCAAAACTTTTTCAGCTTCAAATTTCTCAAGACACCTAAGAAGAATAGAATCATAATTTGTTCTAAAAAGAATATCATTTATGAGCTGATATTGTTTAGCTTTCAACCTTAGAGCTCTTTTCTTAGTATGATCGAGGTGTGAAGGAGCATACCCGTTCTTAAGATAATAAATGATATCAGCATATAATGACTCTGCATCATTTAGGCTTACCTCGCATATTTGTACCTTTGCAGATGGGATTTCAGAAATTTGCGATGCTCCAGCCAGCATTTTGCAAAAGCGTTGGCCTCTTACAATGTTTGCTGGTTTAATCTCAATGTCATATTCCTGTAAGGTAGTAACCCAATTGGCCCTTTTCTCACCCACATCCTTCTGTACTAGAAGATTCCTTACCGCTGGAAACAGTACTATAATTTTAGTATGGGTTTTGAGTAAGAAAGGTCTGAAGTATTTGTCTGCTTTGAAAACAGCATAAGCCTGTTTCTCCACGTCTGGATAATTTAATTCAGCACCCTGTAAATTTGAACTGAAAAACGCAATTGGGGCTTCCGCTTTTTCTTGATTTGCTTGAGTGAGAATCGCAGCATATGACCTATCTGAGGCAAATGTATATAAAATAAAAGGCTCTGAAAAATTCGGAGTTGCTAACGATGGAGCATTAATAATAGCTTGCTTGATCAGGTTGAATGCTTCGTGTTCATCTTGGCCCCATTTAAAATTTGAGTTCTTTTTAATCATGGCTTCCAAAGGAGAGACGATTTGTGAAAAATCTGGAACGAATCTCTTTAAAAGTTGATCTAACCAAGGAAAGATTGCATGGCTTTTTTTTTATGAGGTAAGGATATTTCAGAAATCTCTTTGATTCTGTCGGAATCGATGTGAATACCAGATTTTGACACTATGAATCCTAGAAGTTTCCCTTCACTTAATGCGAAAAAAGATTTTTTTGGGTTAAGTGAAATTCCATACTTTAAACACCGTTGGAAGATTTGTTTCAAATCTTTGAGATGGTCGCTTCGTTTCTTGGAATACACACTTATATCATCCAAATAAATTACTACAAATTTATTGACTAAACCTTTGAATGCGATGTCCATGGCTCTCTGAAATGTGGCACCAGCATTAATCAATCTAAATGGCATCTTTCGATATGCGTATGTGCCCCATTTAGTTCTGAATGTGGTTTTCAATTGATCATTAGGATGTACCAACACTTGATTATATCTTGAAAATCCATCCAAGAAAGACATTAATTCTGAGCCCATCACTGCCTGCAATATCTGTTCCATAGGTGGTAAAGGAAAATTATCTTTTTGACATGCCTTGTTAAGGTTTCGCAAGTCAATGGAAATCCTAATACCTCCGTTTTTCTTTCTAACAGGTACCATATTGGAGACCCATTTGGAATGTCTGACGGGAGATATTATTCTGGCTTTCAATAACTTATTGAGCTTAATTTTTATCTGATTTTCTAAATTGGGATGGATCTTTCTCATCTTTTGTTGGACAGGTTTTTCATTATCGATCATGGGAATAGTATGTTGGATGATGGAAGTGTCATATGTTTTAAGCTCATCATAATTCTAGGCAAAAACATTTTTATATTGTCTCAAAAGATGAATATACGCTAGTTTTTCTTCAGGGGCTAGGCTGAGACCTAGATTAATGTTTTGTGGTTTGGCATCGGTTCCTAGGTTTACTAATTCGTAGTTCAAGGTTGAACTTTGAAGTTTTGAATTGGTAGACCTTTTAAACCGATCCTTCAAATCATACAAGTCTTCTAACTTGACTACCGACTTAGGTATAGCATTGTTAGTTCTGTCTTGTTGCAATTGTCGATCATGTTAGTCTTTGTCAATTATTTGATTGGAGTAGGATCCTTCAGATGTGAGGAAATTTACAATATCAGGATTGTCATTGAATACTCTCCAATTTGTGATGTTATCAGGAATGGATGGTCTAAAGATTAATTCTATTGAGAATCTATCTGGACTAAAATCTACTGAAGGAATAAGCTTAGAAGCTACGTTAGCCAAAAGGTTTGCACTTGCGTTTTGGAGTCTAGGAATTGAAGAGATATTAAATGCTATGAAATGCTTAGTCAGATCTTGAACCAAGGATTGATAATGTGTTAAATGACCTGATAAGCAATGTATAGTGTTACGTACCTATTTAACCACAATCTTAGAGTCTCCGAAAACTTGAAGGTACTTGACGTCTAACCTGATTGCTTTGTACAACCCTTGGACCAAAGCCTCATATTTTGTTGTATTGTTGGTGCAATCAAATTCGAGTCTGCATGTTAGCATGATTTTATCTCCTTCTCGACTAATCAAAATGTATCGTGCTCCTGCTCCTTCGTTAGATCTAGAACGATCAAAAAATAGTTTCCAAAACAAAGATTTATTTACAGGACTATCTAAAAAATTGATACATTTCTAACTATCAGTTCGAGAAAATTTTTTGACTTGGGACAAAATAGAGTGTTCTAAATAGTGTGACGCATGAGCATTGAAATTGCCGAGGAAAGAATCTACTTTTTAATTGCCAATAACGCTACTGTTATATGCAACTGGTTCATTTTCCCCCTCTAGCTCCGTTACTATATATTTCTGGTGTAATTCTCGTTCAACTTTTATTTGATTCAGCTTACTGTTGTAGGGCAGCCACATGTGCGACCAATCAGTTGCGAAGTATCCATGAAGTTTTTCTAACCAATCCCTGCTAAGAATTAAGCCATAGAATTCTGGAATATTAGCAACTAAAATGTCAATAACTTGACATACCTTTGGGTTGGATGACAGCCTTATGGTTACTTGATTTAGTTTGCCAATCACTTCGACTTGAGATCGATCTAGCTGAACTATGCGCACAGCGGATTTCTGTGGTTGAACGTTTAACTTGGCACATATGGACTTTGGTAAAATATTAGATGAAGCACCAGAGTCTACCAAACAATTGTGCACATTTTTATTGAAAATTTCATAAGTAAGGAGAACCGGGGGAGTATGAGATCTCGATCTTCCTCCAATTAGAGCGATGTCATTTGGATTAATCTTATTGATTGCGTTAGTTAGAGGTCTTCCCATGTTATGAGAAGCTTGAGAAAGTACAGCGGCAGGCAAAGGTGCAACTGGCACAACATGTAATTCTTTCATCATTATCTTTTGTTGATGCTTTAACTTGATCAGTTCGTAAAGGGTGATGTTGGCCCTAGTATTTTTCATATCTTCTATAATATTGTACTCCATTTCATCCGACACAATCAGTGTTTTAGATGGAGTTGATTCATCTGTTTGGACTGGGCTGGTTTGAGTCGCTTTAGATGTTGTTTTCTTTGTTGTGACTTTATCCTTTATTGCAGAGCTTGCGCTCTTTGGCTTAGGGATAGTTTGGGCAGGATCAAGCTGACTTTTACTTCGTGTGCTAACTGGGAATACTTCTTGATATTCTTCTTGTGGGAGGATGAAATCCCACATTCCTTGTAATTCCACAACCTCTTCTTCATGAGTTTGCCCTTCAGTGGTAATTTCCTCTTCCTCTTCTTCGGATTTAGCATTTGAAATAGCATTGGGTGGCTTTGAATCCGTTGAAGGGCCTATTTTAAAAGCTCTGTAGGGCTTTTTTGAAGAAGTTTCTGCTACTTTCTTTTTGATGTCAACCATTTCATTGGACATGGTCTTTAGAACATTCTAAAATCCTTCCAAATCGAATGGATCTTTTGCTTGTTTCTTCTTGGAGTCTTCCTTGAAGGTGACTTTCTTGGATTTACGTTCCTCTATCACTGATTTCTTTTCCAGGGCTATTATACATTTCTCTACTGCTATTGCTTCTTTCATGTTTTTGGCTAAGGTTGTTTTATTAGCCCTGTCCACGAAGATTGCTATGTTTAATGGTAGAGTGGTGATATACCATTCACTTTGTACTTCTTCGCTGGGCTAGGAAGTAGTAGGAATTTTGTTTAGGATTTTATTGAAACGTAAATTGAAATCTTTGATAGGCTCTCTAGATTCAGCCCTAAGGTTGGATAGGTCGTTGATTAACATTTCCATAGACCTGTCATCACCAAACTTGGTCAGGAATTGCTCCTGGAAGATATCCCAACTAGTGATAAATCCAGAGGGTAATGAAAAATACCATGATCTGGTTGTTCCTTACAGAGTATAAGGAAAGAGTCGAACAACAACATCTTCATTAGTAACCCCATTGAGATTAATGGATAGCATAAAGTTGTTTATGTGCTCTTCTGCTAGCATGCCTGCCTCGGGATTAAATTTAGGCAGCTATTTCTCAGGATGGGCCGGTATTTGACTCAAGGGTGTAGGCATTAAGACTGCCCCAGGGTTATTCCATGGAGACTAGGCCATTGTTGTACTACTAACATTGGGAAGTGCAGAAGATGATCCCTGTGGCTGGGAAGATGAGGATACTACGATTGTAGATGATTGAGGAAGAGTTGTGGGGGTTCTAGTGGACGGATGGACGATGATCTGAAGTGGCGGAGTGGATGGTTGACTTCATGGTGAAGAAGTTGAGATGGATGATGCTGACGAAAGAGTCTCATTGTCAGACTCTTTAGGTGATTTCCTTGCTCTTTTCCTGGTGGGAAGAGGTAATTCGGTTGGCTGAACGCCAAATTTTTCACTCTTTAACCTGGTCAGGGGATGAGCAGGGTTATATTGCGAAGTCACGTTGCCTTAAGATTTATCAGACCTTTGAGGAGAAACGGAAAATTGCTGAAGTTTGTGAATCAAAGTTTCGACTTCGGGAAGTTCAATAGTAGATTTCTCTGAAATGTCAGGGTTTGTAGAAGCGGTTGATACTCGAGTGACTTCTAACTCTGGATTTAAGTGTAATGGAGAAGTCGGGGGAGATGGTGAGGGCGATTTAGTCTCAGAATGGTATTCAGATTTAGATTTACTTTCCATTCATAGTTCAGGCCCTCCTTCTAGCGCCAAATATGTTGAAGCCCCAAAAATCGGGTCTACAACAAGGGGGATACCCACTCGGTCTGAACCTTGGTTGGCAGCTCCTTATCCATTTGGTATAGCAGGTCTGACTGGGGATATGGGACCAGTTTCCCAATCTATGAGTGTGTGTGTGTGTATAATTTGATGTTCCTGGTCTAACAGTTCCTAATTAAGATATTCTAATTCTAATTGTAATCTAATGCTATGCTATTATAATCTAATAAGCAGCAACATCTAAGTCTATACTAACCCAGGATGTAATTCTTCTATTATGCGATCTAAAAAGATTTCAAATAACAATTGGTAATAAAGATCATTTAGTTATTATGAGAAAAGAAATCAATAAGGATGAACCACTTCGCGTAAAAAGTTAGACGAAACAGTTGTGAAGAACATATCGCATAATGAGCTATTCATACATTAAGCATAAATAAATAGCTATCACCGTACAAAAGTGCCAAATAATAACTCAGGGATTCATGCAATAATACATAAACATCTAAAAACTGTATATCACTTTAACACATAAGCAGCAATGGTCAAGAGATAAAAGTACCATTTATGACTAGTCCTACTCATGAGCTTCAGGCGACAATGATTTATCTCTCTTTGCTCTAACATCCACTAAGAGTACAGAAGTGCAACATCAGTAGCAGATATCAAATGTAAACATCAACAAATCCTATTCCATTGATTCACCAAAACCTCCTCTGAGGGTGCAAAAGTGCATGTTCTGAGAACAAGTTTTTGATAAATTTCTGGACCCTTCTCTAAATGCATGAGAAGGGTTTAAATACTACTAACTAAATAACTTAATTACACAGATTCAGGATACGGTTTAAATGACCACCCTTTTTCTAAGCAAAAGTAAAACAAAACTATTTCTAAAAATTAAATCAAATATCTAACTATTTCTGCATTTGCTCCTTAACATTGCAAGCATTCAGTATTTGCCTAGGTAGAGTCGGCTGGCTGTCTTCCGCTTTTGGTTGAGCTAAGCAAACAGAATTGGTAAGAGCTGGCATCACCTTCTCAGCAAAATCGATGATATACTCGAGAGTCATCTCCTGACTATGTGGCTTTACCGCGTATGCCCAGTAATAATCTCAGTTCAACATGGTTAACCCTTTGGATTGCTTCTGCCTTTTCTTTAGCTTTCTATTTCCAGTTTGTTTTTTACCATTGCTTTCTTGCACTTTTCGGGCTTACAGGTGACTGAGCAGTTAGAGGCTATCCTTCTCGAACAATTTTCTTAGTGATGCGCGATTACTGCCTCCGTTCTTTGATCCGAGCTTCTCTGATGCATTTTTCTCCTTTTGCACCTCTTCATCTTTATCGAGTATAAAGCTTCAAAATTTGTAAAAATAATGACCTTGTGAGCTCTTGACCCTGAGCATTAAATTGCCTGTTGATATCAGCATCGTTCAGTACTCATTCAACCATGGCTGTATATGAAAGATCTGTAATGGATGGCTCAGTAGCATCCTGTGAATCTGCGGCTCTGTTGCATGTGGTATCTGTTTATGAGGGCATCTTTTCTCTGTCTTTTAACATTGGAGCTCTACCCTTTTTCCTCATAGCTTCCCGCATATTGCTTTGTGTAACTTTTGTTTTTCGTTCCTGCAGTTCACAAGTGAGGAGAGAGTAATAATAATAAATAACGATAGGAAAGCTTTAAATGCTACGGATATGCAAAAACACGCCACCTGACGTGAACTGGCTCTTCGAACAACACAAAATCATATTTTATTAACAACTGGCATATAATTCATTAATTATCATTAAAGCGCGTAACCAGTTCTTGGTTTATGGAAAACGTTTTCTTGAATATTGAGCCAGGAAAATTTGTGATGGAATGTTTCTACGATCTGCATCGTAGTATCGCATTTCGCTGTATCACATTACCGCAATTTCATTGTGTCGTGCTATCACAAGGTTGCTTGATCGCGCTATCGCAAGATCGCAAATCGCAGTATCGCAAGATCGCAGATCGCTTAATCATTATGTGTCCTCTATGCAATTTTACGAGATGCGATATGCGATATCGCATATCAGCAATTTTTTAAGGTTTTCTAATGTGAGTGTTTCTTAATGCATGCGATGCGATGGATTTCGCGTCGCAATATCGCATTTCATCATCTTAACTCATAAGAAAATACCCTATCTTTCTCTGTGCGATGCGATATTTGTTAAGGAGTGACATATATGAGCACTAATTGATTTTTTGAATTTTTTGACTAAGGGTCTCCACTTACATAGTGTTATTGCTAATACTAAATAAGGAGGGGGGTTGTTGGTGGCCACAACACAACCATACCTAATTTTGTTTCTCCAATTCCTTCTATGTAAAAAACTAGATATGAGACTTAGGAGACTATTGATGCTTTTTCCATTGTTGTAAGAATAATATGTCATTTTATTTTGATAGCACCATACAATCATTCCAAGATCCCCAGGATGAGAACAACTCAAGCTCTATGTTGTAACATAGTTTAGGATGTATGGGAGCCTAAAGATTCATGATTGTATATTTATCTTATATGTATTCTACTTCTTGTTAATTTTATTTACTTTGTATATCACAAATGAATATGATATACAATGGTTGCTATCTATTTTCATTTATTTAGTTCGGACAACATGAAACATCTATTTGTTGTTGTTCACTTAACTTGAAATAGTGTATATTTTTGCCCTTTTTCTAAAATGTTTCTTAGGATTAATTTCAAGTTTTTTATGTTGTGAGTTTGCTTCATCAGTTTGAGGCGATGCTAAGGCCTTGGTCACATAAATAAGGTTGAAATTTTCTTGCAATGTTATTCATATTAACTTAAAGTTGTTATGTTGTGAATTTTCTTCATCAGCTTGAGGTAATTCTAATCCATTTCTCACAAAAATTAGGATGAATATTATTATGGGATAATTGTTTACACCATCCTTTAATGGTGGAGAATATTTCAAGAAAATGTTTTTTGAACTGGCTTCCTCTTATTTACCTTTAGCACAATTCAATTTAGTGACATTTTGCTGATAAGTGGTGAGTAGGGGGTGTATGTTCTGCAGAAGTTATGACAGCACAATTACAATCATAAGCATGTCAGTGATAGGTCTGAGCTAGACATTGATGACCAAGTTAATTTTAGGCGAAATCATTATTAAGACTATTTCTCCACTAAAAAAAAAAATCTAGAGGAAATTAAAAGTTAAATATTTCCATAGACATTATAGAAAAACATAGCATGGTACTTCAAGATGCTCCCAAACACACTAATTATTACAGATCATTGGTATCTAAAATTGATTTCCTTAACAGAAACATGAATAAAGACATATATAAGTTATAAATTTATTTTAATTGGTGATGACACCTAATATGAACTTTTCTATCTGATTATAGCTCAATAACATGGAGTTTTTAATGCTACCAGCACTTTTACTAGACATTTCTGAGAAATAAGCGTTTCTCTATGCATAACGCACAGAAGGAAAATAATTCGTTTTATATGGTGTAGGGTTCTTTGCAAAATAACCTTGATAATGGGAATTTGAGGACAACCCCCACTATGGAGCTAAAGTTGATTTAAGGACACATCAAATGGATATTTGAAATAGGTGGAGAGTAAGAGCTTGTCTTAGTTCTTAAGATTTAACACCAAAGGACGTTTATCAAATGTTTTGATCTAACGGATAATTCATTAACTCTCAAGATAAAATAGGCAGTAGTCTAAACATGTAATTTTCCCCCTTTCCTTAGGCTGAGTTTTTAGTTGATTTTAGTTGAAATTTGGTTCAAAATTGCGGAAATTATAGTTGCATGTTTTTGAATCTACCCATTTTTACATTTCAAAAAAAAAAAAAAATTGACAATGTTACAAGATTAGTATTTCCTGATTTCGTAAAAAAAACAAAAGAGTGGCAGCATTTGTTAGCTGAAGACATACATCCTCCACCATGTAGAGCCACTTCTTCCAAATGATAGCCTTTTCATTTGAAGACCTTGTTTGACTCTCCCTCTCTGGAAGAGGGAGTATGTTAGCAGGGCGGTTTTGGTTTTAAAAAAGAGGCAATTTCCTAGTGTTGATGGTATTCCTCTCGGGGTTTATCAAAATAATTTTGATCCAATTATAAACGGTCTATGAAAATTTTATGAAGAGGCTATATTTGGTGAAACATATCTTATAAATTTGTTCTAAATCCAGCCCATAAATTACTGTGAATTTCATAGCCATTCCGTTAATTCATTTCATCTTATCAAATTTTAGTATTTTATCAAAGAGGATATATTGAAGTTCTAGGAAGAGGTTATATTTGGTGTCGCTTTGACTAGAGTTGATCTAGGTGGATCTGCACTAAAGTACTAGTGGCATGGTAGAAAGGCTCAAAACTAAAAGTGGCATATTCTGGATGAGCTTAGCATCATATCAAAGTGCTCGTCACCTTGATTTCAATGGTGTGAACGACACTCAAATCTGAGTCTAGATGACAAAGTTAGAGCAAGTCAAAATTTGAGTTTGACTTGTCAAGGTGGAAAGAAGAAGATGACATGGAAAACCTTCAGCGAATGAGGGCATGCCACATGGCATGTCCACTAGGTGCTGCATATCTCTTATCAAAGAAAAAGAGGAGTGCTTAAGGAAGAATCAACTCTTGGCGTTCCTAGCTGTGATTGCAATATCACATATTAGAGGCCAGAGGAAGAACAAAAAGGTAAATTGGCCCTCATAGGACTTTCTTGCAGTGCGATATTGCATATCATAATCGCAGATTAGAGGAGGTTCTAAATTGACTCCGACATGAATTTGTTGCAATGTGATATCGCATATCACGATCACAGATCGGAGGAGGTTCTAAATTGGCCCCAGCAGGATTCTATTGCAATTCAATAATGCATATCGTGATCACAGATTAGGAGAGGTTTTGGATCATACACTGAACAAGAATTCATCGTGATATGATACATATCACATATCGCAATCGGATAAAAGGGTTTGTGTTTTGCAAAGCAATCCAACTGTCATCGCCGATTGCGATTTGCAATAGGACTACCTAGATGCAATATTTATAAATTGTATTCAATAAACCCGATTGGTCCGTGTTATGCAGACTTGGGTTTGTCCACCGACGGAAGCCACCGATTGCAAGTTGAAATGGACTTCTAGATGTGAAATTTCGTATGTTGTGTTTTATAATCCCAGCGGGTCCACCGTATCATGAAGTGTTGAGGCATGGGTTGGTTTATACGCTAATGGTTCCCACCGATTGCAATTGCAATGGTGACTATCAGATGCAATATGTTATATTTCTTATTTTATAAGTCCGATGGGTCTGTGTATCACAGAGTGTTGTTGTTTGGTCTTGGTTTGTCCATCGATATGAGAAACGCTGATTCTTTATTAAATCCACCAAGTTCGGAGAAACGTCAATTATTTATATTTTCCGCCATTTTGAGGTTTCAAATGAATAGTCTCTTTTGAATGATAAATAGATTTTTCCTTATCTGAAAAGGTTTGTTTTCGTGTCTTATTTGGGCTCGAGAACCTCTATTGGAAAACAACCTTTTGTTTAACTTGGCCTATGGTTAGAACTACCCATGTTTTGAGGGATTTTTCCACTAGCTTATTTAAAGGACCATTTGAGTTAGAGGAAAGGGGGAGAGTAGAGAGAAGTGTATGTTTCCAGAGCACAACAATGGTACCTGCTCCCAGAAGGTGCCCAAAACCATTCTTCAGCAATGCAGAAGGTTTTGAGCAGGTTGCATAAGGTCCGATTATCCGAATGGGGTGTTCGGATAAGTGTTTTACACTATTTTTCACTAGGAATTCAGTGGTGTTGTCTGTTTCTAAATCAAGGCTCTCCATTTGCCAACTATCTTTGAGATTGTAGGTGTAAGGATGTTTATGTATAAATCTACTTGTACTTCTCTCTTTTCATGCCACTTAATAAAAGAAGGCCTCCCCACTATCAAGCAGGGCCTAGAGATGTAGTCTAAATTGGACGAACTCTCTATTCAAATCTTTGTGTCATGATCTTTCGTGATGATGCCTCTTTGTCTTCATTTTTCATGCTTATGTTTTCTATGGTTTTTAAGCATTGTAACTCATTTCAATTTCGATGCATCTATAAGAGAAAAAAATGTTGGATCAAGTTGTATCAAAGTAATGCTTAAGTGATGTGAATTGTATGAGTGCGCTAATCGGAGATAAGCTTCAGAGGACAAGCATCTTAAAAAGATGGCATGGTGAGTATTAAGGCATGGGGGAGAGATACGATCAATTGTTGTTAGAGGGTGTTATATATCTGACCTAAAAATATAGGAAATCATAATGCAATTATACCCTAGAAATAACAAGATAGAAATAGATAGAAATTCTTCTTTATTGATCAAACCCTTAAGGTAGTGCAACACCAAACATTCGCTCCTTAAGGAACGAGAACACTCCACAAGCCATATTCTTGTCCATACAATAATCCTTGACATCCCTCAATGGGGAGTCTCTAGCCTCTATATAGGTCTCATACATACAATACCACGGGTCATTACCATGGTTCCCTTAATACCATCTATCTAATACAATGGGCTTATTACATTATTTCTAACTACTTGTGGTCCCTTAAATGATATGGGTTAACCACTTTATTTATTACTATGGCCCATCCCATTATTACATTATTCCCTTGGGTACCTGCCTCTTTACCCCATACTATCCTGCCTAGGTATACTACATTCCACTGCCTTTAAACATTTTTCATCCCCAAAACATAAGAAGAACACAAATAATAATATCTACTCAAAAGATTAGTCCACTGGTACCATGCGCATGCATTTAGCCATCCAAGAGAAATGTGAACCCTCAATCTAGCTGGTGCCTTTCTTGCTTGAGATGGAAGTTGACTCTAGTGGCTCTTCTGTGTTGTTGTGTTGTGGGTGGATCGTCACCCCTCTCTATCTGTCATGAGGGGGTTGTTGTCCTTGTTGCTAAATCATTGCCAACGTGTTGGTTATTTTCTTGCGGGGTGATGTGGGTGATGATATGCTAAAGTTTTAACCAACGATGTATCTTTTCTTAATTCACCACCTAATGCAGCCTGATTGGTATCTGGTACATGTTGTGGTGCTTGCTATTGTTTCTTTTCTTCCAATATTACCTCAACCACTGAGTCCTCATCTAATGTATCAGTACCTATAACCTTTTCTACTTCAGCCTCCCTAACCACTCCCTATTTTTCTTGTACCTGGTTTGATGTTTGTGTTTTCTTGTCAACCATCAAAGGCTCATCGTATGATGTGTCAGTGTCATTAGAGCTTTGTGATTCTACCTCCATAGTATCTTCTTGGGTCTTAATGAAAATATCCTGCAATGTAAGTTTCTTATTTTTATACCAGAGCTTCAACAATTTCTTCTGCACGTTAATATTGATAGTACCAACAGATTCCATCCAAGGGTATCCCAAAACAACATCCACACTATCCATATCTGAAGCATAAAAATTAAAATGCAATATATACTTATCCATAGAAATCTTCAAATCTTTATAAACTTGAACATCCTCATTATGAACCTATGTGTTTTCAATGTGTTTTGCTAGAACTTGCAATTTTTTTTCCAAATTAACATTTATAAGATTTTGCTTGCAACTAGGATTTATAGACACAATGATATTCTCCTTTTGAATACATTCATGAACCTGTAACAATGAGATACCAATAGAAAACAACCCCTTACATCTCTCATTTCTCTGTTTTCTAGCATGAGACCATTTGTCCAAAAGGAGTTTTTCAAATTCTTCATCCGAAACTTTGGTCAACTGCTTGCTGTCAAGTGAGTTCCACCATATGGCACCCTCATCTTGGAAACCAAGCAATAATAAAAATTTCCAATATTTCCCATATGTGAAATTTTGACTTTGTATGAATTCTTCAATAGTAGGGCTATCATCTTTTCATGTAAAAAAACATCTTGCTAGATGACACAAAAAAACACTTAATTGGCGAAAATTTAAAGTGGCCACAATTCAGTTAATATTTCTCAGAATCTTTATTATGACATGTTTTCAGAAATGGAATGACAATTTTACATCTTCCCATGTGATAGAAATACTGATCTAGGTACTGGAATTTTAGATTCGCGCTGCAACTGTCTCGCCGTCACAAAAATTCCTAAAAAACAGAGCTGATTTTAAATCAGTGATATCTCCCTCATCCGGACTCTAATTGGGCCGAATTTTTTTTAATTGGATAATTTTTGGCAACGAACCTAGATCTACAATTAGATTCTGCAAATGTTGAACCATAACATACAAATCTAATCTACAAACTCACGGCCCCAAAAGATGTCTACAACACAGCTAATTTTTAAATCAGCGATATCTCCCTCATTCGGACCCCGATTCGGCCCATTTTTTTTCAAATTGGGTATTTTTTTCCAAGAATCCAGATATGCAATGAGATTCTGTAAATTTTGTACCAGAATGTACATATCTGACCTGCAAACTCGTAGCCCCAAATAGTTCCTGCAAAAGAAATAATCCACTTTTCCCAAGAAAGTGCTTTGATACCACTTGTTATGGATCTGACCTGCAAATATATGACAATAAAAACATACCCAGAAATAAGATAGAAATAGATAGAAATGCTTCTTTATTGATCAAACCCTTAAGGTAGGGAAACACCATACATTCACTCCTTAAGGAAGGAGAACACTCCATAAGCCATATGCTTGTCCATACAATAATCATTGACCTCCCTCAATGGGGTGTCTCTAGCCTCTATATAGCCTCATACATACAATACCATGGGTCATTACCATTGTTCCCTTGATGCCATCTATCTAATACAATGGGCTTATTACATTATTGCTAACTACTTGTGGTCCCTTATATGATACATGTTAACCACTTTATTTATTACTATGGCCCATCCCATTATTATATTATACCCTTGGGTACCTCTCTCTGTACCCCGTACTATCCCCCATAGGTATACTACATAGTGTGTGAAAATGACAGAGATGTGTGTAAATGATTAAGTGTGCAGGCATGGAGCATAAAAAGGGAATGAGTGAGGCTTTCCTACGTATGTCCAAAATGGTGGATATTATGTATACATCATCTAAGAGGGGCAAAGAAGAGGAGACTTAGGGATCAGAGAGTGATATATCATCTACCTCTTCTAATTATTTTCAATCATCACCTTCCTCGAATGGGTAAATTAACCATAGGTTTCAAGAGGAGAACACTAAGCTAAGAAAGCTCCTGCAAAAAGCGAATGAGTAGAGGCAGCAATTGCAGCTTCAGCTGTGAGCCACGTATAAGTGCCTAGAAGAATTGAAGCACAATGGCCAGATTCTTGAAGCAGAGCTCACTAGATTAAGGAGGATTCTATAGAAAGAGGAATATGAGAAACAGAGGTTGCTATGCCAGCTGCAAGCTAAGGACGAGGCCATGGAGTAGATGCAGCATGACTCCCGTGAGGTAAAAAGCCACTCTCCGACTTATTTCATGTTTCTTGATGATGAATTCTCTACTTTTGAAAATCATACCACGTGAATTGGCTCCAAACTATTGAAGAAAATGGGATATGAAGGAAAAGTTTTGGGCATTAATATCCAAGGCATTGTCAATCCCATCAAGGTAGAGGAATCATCTTATCAAACATGACTTGTGTATGTCAAGAGGGAATCTGAGAAAAGCGTAATTACATCTATTGAACCATCAATGATAGATAATGAGAAGCCCTCATTAAATTTTTCCAAATTGACAGTGGAGGTAAAAGATGTTGAAATCCCTTCAATTTCATCTTCACATAGTTTAATATCTATTGGAAATGTGGAGATACCAATTTCAGGGAAAAACATGAGACTTCTTACCAGGATGAGGTACAAGGAAGAGGAAGGACTTGTTGTTAATAACCAAGAAATAACTCAGCCATTGGAGGTTGAGGAAAGACCTCAATTTGCAAGGTTGGCATGCACCCAAGGACAATGTTCAAAGATGTCAGAAGCTTCCATGACATTTTTGAAATAGTCAAGGAAAGAGGATGATGGGAATACATTACCATCAACCTATGGTAGTATGCATAGAAGAGACAAAGCTGAGGCAAGCTATTATTCTCATGATCATAACAGAGACCGACATAAAAGCTATAACGAGTATCAGTATTTTAATTTTCATTTTGATTACAATCACATTGTTAATAATGGATGTAGATCATGGCATAGAAGGACTTGAAAATTTTGTGGATTTCATAACCATTTTTTTGCTAAGTGTTGGAAGAGAATGATAGTACAGAAAAAGGTGAGGCGTAGAAGATCCTCCAAATAGTAGGAGAGGAAGAAGAAGATCAAGCAGATCTAGAAGGTGAAGGCTGATTGTAGTCATTGCGATAGAGGTGGTCATCAAAGACCCACATGTTGGAGGCTCCATCTAGAGTAGTGTTTCAAGGAAAAGAGCATCCAAGCATGAAATAGGTGAAATAGTTGTTCAACTAGTTAACGCGCCACAGGGAGATGATCCATTCATGTTGATAAGTGAGATGTGGATTTTCTAGGTGTGGTAGAATGTCATGGTCTAATTTTTTTCATGTATTTCATTTTAAATTGTAAAAGTGATGATATGTTTTCCATCACCTGTTGAATCAAAAATGATACTTGGCCTTATTCTGTGTTGCATTTTAAACTATGAAAGTGAGGATGTGTTTTCCATCACTTGCATAAGAAGCAATAGTGTTTGGCCTTGTTTGTGTAAATCATGTGTTGCAGTGATGATATGTTTTCCATCACTTGTTAAAACAATAATGATGTTTGGCCTGGTCTTGATATCTGGAGTATTGTTTCCATTTTTATGTAAACGTGACCACAAAGTATGTGTTATAAACTCCTAGAAAGTATGGGATGCTTGAATCATTTTAGTCATAGAGCTAAACATGTAGTTTGCAAGATATTGTACTACACTTTTGCAGGGGATGCAAGTGTCATCTCATCTCTTAGGGCTCCAAAGGACAAAGGTGAAGGAGAAGGAAGGATGAAATGTTAGGAAACTTGTGATGCAAACAAAGGACAAAATAGTTGGAAATCAATGAATTCTTTTGGAGGACCAAAAGCTTCTCTTAGTGGGGAGGATTAATCCAGGTGGATCTTCAGTAAAGTACCAGTGGAATGGTAGAAAGGCTCAAAACTGAATGTGGGAAATTCTGGATGAAATCAGGATCAGATTGAAATTCTCATTGGCCTAATTCCAATGGTGTGAACGACACTCAAATCTGAGTCCAAATGACAAAGTTAGAGCAAGTCAAAGTTTTGTTTTGACTTATCAAGGTAGCAAGAAGAATATGACATGGAAAAGCTTCAGTGAATGAGGGTGCACCACATGGTAGGTGCATTGGGCCCCACGTATCAGTTATCAGAATAAAGGAGGAGTGCTTAAGGAAGAATCAGCCCATGGCATTCCCGACTGCGATTGTGATATCGCATATCATAGGATGGAGGAAGAACAGAAAGGTAAATCGGACCCGTTAGGACTTTGTTGCAATTTGATATTGCATATTGTGATCGTAGATTAGAGGAGGTTCTGAATCAACCCTGATAGGACTTTTTTATGATGTGATATCACATATCGTGATTGTAGATCGGAGGAGGTTTTGAATCGGCCTCGAAAGGACTCTGCTACAATGCGATATCACATATCATGATTTCAAATCGGGAGAGGTTTAAGATCATCCCTGTCAAGAATTCATTGCGATGCGATAGGTATCACATATCAAAATCGCATAAAAGGGTTTGTGTTTGTGAAGTGGTCCGACTGTAATCATCGATTGTGATTTGCGATAGGACTGCCTAGATGCGATATTTATAAATTGTATTCAATAACCTAGCAGGTTGGTGTTATGCAGACTTTGGAATATCCACTGATGGAAGCCATCGATTACGAGTTGTGATGGACTACCCGATGCAAAATTTCATATGTTGTGTTTTATAATCCCGACGGGTCAGTCATATTGTAGAGCTTTGAGGCATGGGTTGATCTATATGACAATGGTTCCCACTGATTGCAATTGCAATGGGGAATATCAGATGAAATATTTTATATGTCATATTATATAATTGTGGAGGGTCCATGTATCATAGAGTGTTGATGTTTGGGCTTGGCCTATCCGCCGATATATAAAAGGCCGATTCTTTATAAAATTGGTCAGGTTTGGAGAAACATCAATTCTTTGTATTGTCCATCATTTTGATTTTTCAAATGAACAATCTGTTTTGACTATTCGATAGAGTTTTCCCTATTTGAAAAAGCTTTTTTTCTGTGCCTTATTCAGGCTCGAGAACCTGTATTGGAAAACACCCTTTTTCTTAACTTGGCCTATGGTTAGAACTTCCTAGGTTTTGAGGGATTTTTCCACTAGCTTATTTAAAGGACCATTCGAGTTAGAGGAAAGGAGGAGAGCAGAGAGTATAGCAGGTTTGCAGAGCATGACAATGGCACCTACTCCTGGTAGGTGGCCGAAACCATTCCTCAACAATTCAAGGGGTTCCGAGAAGGTTGCAGAAGGCCCGATTATCCAAATGGGGTGTTTGGATAGGCGTTTTTGCAGTATTTTTCACCAGGAAGTTAGTGGCATTGTCTGTTTCTAGAGTTAGGCTCTCCATTTGCCAGTTTTCTTTCATATTGGAGGTATGAGGATTTTTATGTTTTAATATGCTTGTACTTCTCTCTTTTCATGCCACTTGATAAAAGAAGGCCTCCCCACTATTGAGCAAGGCCTGGAGATGTAGTCCAAATTGGACGAACTCCATAATCAAATATTTGTGTAATTATCTTCTGTGATGATGTCTCTTTGTCTTCATTTTTCATGATTATGTTTTTTTATGGTTTTTAAGCGTTGTAACTCATGTCAATTATGATGCATCTATAAGTGAAAAAATACCTAGATCAAGAAGTCTTGCTAAATATATTCCCAAGCCATATGATGGATAGTTAATGTTTCTTACAATTTTCAATTGTGTAACCCTTGGTGATTATTTCCTGTCAAAGTGGCTTTGTTTTTATGAGAGAATTCATTTTAGAACTTTGATTCTTAGTTAAGAGGAAATGTATTAGGTGAATAATTTTGATTACAATGTTGCTTTAGTATTGATAGATTTTGTCAAGAATTTTGATAGATTTTGAATAATATTTTGATAGGATTAGATAAGGTTTGTTTTTTTCAATGCTAGGATATAATATATTTAATATTTGGAGAAAATTTTAGGGTGATCATATTTAGTTAAAGGACAAAATTTGTTGAATCTAAAATCTAAAATTTAATATTTGAAGAAAGTTTATAAGAATGATTAGTGTTTTGTTAAAAGATGTTTCTACACATTTGGAAGTTAATGACAAGTTACTGATAATGTTTATCTTCAAAGTTCAATCAAATAATGTTTTCTTCTTATTTTAGTGTCTTTTTTCGTATGTTGAAGCTCCACATTATGTCTCAAGAGATTTATTTTTAGAGCCCAAGTTTATTCTTACTTAATTAGTAAGAGATCCTCCCTTACTAATTTAGATAGAAATGTGTTACCCTTCTATATATTATGCCCATAATTGTTTGTTTAAGAAATTTGATACAAAACTTACTAAATGGTATTAAAACATTTTTTATGTGGCATAAAGATTTCAAACATGTCTAAAATCCATATAAGCATTACATATGAATTGTGCTTCTTGTTGTCTTCTAACAATTTGTTATTTTATTTCAGGATAACATATGACAATGGATATCGAATGCTTCTCGTGCTAGGTCTCAAGCGTTAACCCTTTCACTTTTCTACTCTGTACTATTGGTGATCCTGACTTAGTACTCCTGCTGAATTCTCCACCATGGATTCACCCTTTGGAGGGGCAGGCTCAACCCCCCTTCATCCATCGGTCTGTCTTCTAATAAGACAGAATGCACAGACCCTCTGATCAATCCAGGCGCCCTCCCTCGGACCAACAAGGACACTGAACCTGCCACAAATGCTATTGGGGACCGTGTTGCAGGTTCGGTGGCAACAAATGATATAGGAAATGACCAAAAGACCACAACATCACAGCCAAAGGCGTCTTCTACAACATGCATTCCAAAGACTGCAGAAAGAATCAAAGTAGATCTCCCCAGTCATAGAATCAACAACGAAATCCAATATATGAGGGATCATGCACTCATAGGCAAGTTCCTTAGATTCTAGCCTACTGAAAAGGCCTTGCATGGTTGGATAGCTTCCAAATGGAAGCCTAAAGGACAAGTTACTCTGCAGCTTGGCCCCAAAGGCTTCTTTACCGCCACTTTCAACTGCTTGGAAGACAAAACTCGCATCTTCGAGGGAGGCCCATATTTCTTCAACTCTTCAGGCATGTACCTATGTGACTGGAAAGAAAGGTTCAACCCAGACAAGGAAGATTTCAGTTGGGCTCTAGTATGAATACGCATGTATTCTCTTCCACTGGAATACTGGAACGAGGAGACCTTAAAGGACATAGGAAACAGCCTGGGGGTATTCTTCAAAGCTTTTGAGGAAACCAAAACATCGATATACACCTCATGTGCCAGGATCTGTGTTCACATGCATCTAACTAAAGCACTCATGGACTCGCTAAGTCTATTTCATGATGACTATGAATGGATCGAAACAATATACTACAACCATGTACCTTTTCGTTGCACAAAATGCCATGAACATGGCCATCTCTTCAGGGACTGCCCTCTGAATCTTAAATCCAAAGCCCCAGTTAATGAGACAAGCAAAGACATTGAGGGTTTTATAAAGGTCCCTAGTCACAGAAGGCATGCCAAGAAAACTCTGGCAGCTCCCGGTACCTCCAAAAATCCTGAAACCCAGAACAGATTTGAAATTCTGACCTCTCAAAATACTACGGAGGATCACCCTGAAATCCCTCTTGCAGATCCCTCTCCTTCCTCACCCCCCCAGCCCCTTCAATCTGTAGTTCTGAAATCTGCCTCAACTCTTACCAGCTTTCCCGCCTCTACCTCCTCTGAGAAAATAGATCCAGAGACCACCCAGAAGTCTTCCACTATGGAAATCGATGCAGCTCTAGCTCTCAGCATTCACCAACAGATAAATGAGGAAGATCAGAATACCCCGATCCACATGGATGAGGAACCAGAGAGCATAGATCTGGAAGGTCTAGATATTCTCAAACTGGAAACAACGTGCAAACAAAAAGAATTTAATACAATACCCCCCCGGGAAATCGAAAGGCTTGAAGTAGTTCTGGCCAGAGCACAGCATAATAAATGTCTAGGCATTCAGGCCGACAGTCCTTGGGATGGAAAGAAAATCTTGAAAGACACGAAGAAATGAGGGCATAAGATGGATCTGCAAAGGACAATTATCATCAGAGAAATGTTGGTGGATTCTGGTAGATTCCCCAAGCTGACCAGGTTCTTCAAATCTCTCCCCCACGGTTCCTCATGAAGCTCATCTCATGGAACGTGAGAGGGCTTAATAGCCCCACAAAACACAGAATGTTAAAAAATATGATCCAGCAAGAAAAGCCTTCAATTGTCTTTCTTCAAGAGACAAAAGGAAATAGCACTATACTGGAAAGGATTCTAAATAAGGTTTGGTCAGGATGTCGCTCAGTCTCAGTGGACACTTCTGGCGCTTTTGGAGGGCTGGCAATCTTGTGGAACCCGCAGGTACTCTCCCTTCAAGACTTTCATGCCTCACACTTCTTCATTCAATCAACCTTTCACCTAATTGGGACCAATACCCATGGCCATCTGTCTAATGTATATTTTCCAAAAGACTTACAAGAAAAGATGGAACTACTGGACACACTCACAGCTCTCAATTTAGATAGGTGCTTCCCCCTTTGGATTGGTGGTGGTGACTTCAATATAATCACGACTTTGGAGGAAAAATCCAGAGCTAGATCGAAGCTAGAAGCTGACAGCACTGGCTTCAAAGACTTCATCAACAGTAATCAGTTAATGGACCTTCAGACTTCCAATGGTATGTATACCTAGACCAATAAAAGAAGGGGACCACAGCATATAGCTTCCACGCTGGACCGCTTCCTTATATCAGATAATACCATACACCTAGGTGGGGACTTTCATGCTTCCATCTTGCCTCAAGTGGGCTTTGACCATTGGCCCATAATGCTTCAGTGGTCGCGTCCGGGCATAAAGTGCAATAGACCTTTCCGCTTTGAGGCCTTTTGGTTCTCTCATCCCAAATTCAAAGAAGTAGTAAAAGAGGCTTGGAAGTCCTTCAATCCCCCTGCAGGAGCCAAGATGTTCCAGCTCCAACAAAAACTAAAACATATCAAACAAGCTCTCAAATCATCGAATCACACTCAGTTTGGTAACATCTTTGAAAATCGGAAACAACTGGAGCAACAGATGAACTCATTACAACAGAGAATTATCTTGGAGGGAAGAACAGATGAATATTTGCAACAGGAGTAGATCCTCTTAACCAAGATCGAAGCATGAAGGAAGCAAGAAGAATTTCTGTGGCGACAAAAATCTAGAATCAATTGGCTAAAGGAAGGGGAGAAAAATACAAAAATTTTTCATAGATCTACTATTCAAAGGAGAATGCACAATAACGTCACCTTCATAAATAATCGACAAGGGGAGAGATTAGAGGTGCATGAAGAAGTGGAATAGGAATTCAAAGAGTACTTTCAGGATATTCTTCATGAGCCACCAGGATGCAGGGATCAAGCCATTTGATCACTCACACAGCATATTCCTAAATTTGTTATGGAGGACCAGAACAAAATGTTCCTCTAGCCCATCTCCAAATATGAAGTGGAGGATGCCATGGCTCAACTTAAGGATGGCAAAGCACCTGGACCTAATGGCTTTACAGCCAACTTCTTTCATGAGTTTTGGGAGCTAGTTAACACAGAGGTCTGGGAGATAGTGGAGGAATCAAGATCGATGCACTGGATCTTTCCTTCCCTAAATTATACCTTCATAGCGCTAATTCCTAAAGTGGATGAACCCAATGCGCCTAACAAATACAGACCCATAGCACTTTGTAACGTCATTTACAAGCTCATATCCAAAGTCTTGGTGAACAGGCTTAAACCTCTTCTCCCTCTTCTCATTTCGCCAGAGCAGACCGGATATGTCGAAGGGTGCCAGATAATGGACGACATCATTCTCTCAAATGAAGTGATCCACTCTCTCTGAAGTTATCCAGGTATGATTCTTAAGCTAGATCTTTCCAAGGCTTTTGATAAACTTAGCTGGAATTATATCCATAATATGTTACTGCCATTTGGCTTTAGCGCTACTTGGACTCGGTGGATCATGAACCTCATCTCTTCACCTAGCTTCTCCATCCTGCTTAATGGCTCACCTTCTGCTCCCTTTCGTCCTTCCCGTGGCATTCGACAAGGTGACCCCCTTTCCCCTTTCCTCTTTGTTCTCATGGCCGAAGGCCTCAGTCGCCTCCTTCATTCTGCCATCTCCTCCCATTCTCTAAAGGGAATTTCCCTTCATGGTCTCCCCCTATCTCCCATCAATAGTTTGTCGACGACACTATGCTTTTTGGCCACCCGTCAGCTCAAGAGGCCTCCGCCTTTAAAGCCCTGCTCAATCTCTTCTCAGAAGCCTCAGGAACATCCATCAATGCCTCCAAGTCCCAGCTCTTCTTCTTCCATACTCCCACCCTGACTCAGAGGAACATTGCTAGGATTCTGGTCTTCCCGATAGCTGCGCTTCCCTCTAAATATCTGTGATCTCCATTGCTAGACTCTGCTATTAAACACGCCTCCTGGAGAACCCTCATTGATAAGCTAGAAACCAAGCTCTCTTCTTGGACCTTCCGCTCACTCAACATAGCTGGTAGGCTCATCCTAATCAAATCCGTTCTCCAAGCTATGCCCCTTTATCTTTTTTCTATATTGGCAACTCCTAAATGGGTTCTCAAGAACATCCACAATCTTCAAAGAAACTTTCTTTGGGGGTCTGCTGGACTCAATAGGAAATGGGCTCTTGTCAAATGGACTGAGGTCTGTCTACAGAGATCAGCTAGTGGGCTAGGTTTGAGGGATCCCCTTCACAACAACAATACAATGGGAGCCCGTATCTGGTGGAATTGGATTTCCAAACCGCACACTCCCTGGGCACATCTTTGGCAAGCCAAATACGCGCTAGGAAGTCAATGGGATGATCTCATCAGAATCAACACAAGAACTCCTCGCTTGATGATCTGGAATGTTGCCAAGCAACATATTGCCTTTATTCAAGTGCACAGTTTTTGGGAGATCCATTCGAGCACTACAACTAGATTTTGGGAGGACTCTTGGCAACAACTCCCCAAACTAGCCTCTCTCTTCTACAAACCCACCTAGCAAGCTTCGATGCAGCAAACTAACCAAATCCATGTTCATCAGTTTTGGCAGCGACACTCCCCACAAGATTTTCAACTCTGGAGATCAACCAGCACCTGGCAGGCAAATTGGCAGGGGGAAACATATGAAGAGATCGATCAGGAGTTAAATCTTAGGAAAATTAAATACTCTAATTCTAAGGACAAACTTCGATGGGGTCACACAACGATACGTATGTTCACTACCAAGGAAGCATACCAACTCCTCTATCAACCCATGCAAACAACAAAGGATTAGATTTGGCAACCTAGTATCTGGCCTAAGGTTTCCACTTTTCTATGGCTTCTGAGCAAGTAGCAAATCCTTACTTGGGATAATCTACAAAAGCATGGATTTAATGGACCTTCTAGATGTCCTAATTGCAATCTCAATTCAGAAACCATCTTGCATCTCCTGGATACCTACCCACTAGCAGCACAGTTTTGGGAGAGAATTGCTCAGTGCAATAGAAGAATGGGCAGATGTGTGGGAAATATCATAGACACTATCAGAAACTGGCCTCGGCATCCTTTCCAAAGCCTTCTTCTCAACTCCCTTTGGAGCCTCATTTCAAGCTTTGTCTATTGGATCTTATGGAAGGAGAGAAATAATAGAATCTTCAACAATCTTAGCAAGCCACTTGATACCCTATGGCTCCTTCTCAAACAAAATCTGCAAGAAATTCTTTCTCTAAGACATTGGCAAGATTCGGACCTGCCAAACTCTCCTCAGGAACACCTCATCTTGAGAGATTGGAATTTGGACCTCTCTTAGCTCGAGTCAAGACTAATCCCCCAATCAGCACTGATTCTCACCACAGTTGGTCTCCCCCGACTTCCCAATCTTACAAATTGAACTTCGATGGGGCTGCTACGGGAAATCTTGGGCTGGCTGGCTATGGGGGTGTCTTCAGAAACGAAGTTGGTTTAGCACTGTACATATATCATGGGTCATTTGGCAAAGATACCAACAACTCAGCAGAACTTGAAGGTTTATGGAAAGGTCTATGCATAGGAGAAAAGGAAACCCTTTTCCCTCTTGAGGTAGAAGGGGATTCTCAAATCTTAATAGTGGCAACCATAAGGATTCACTCAGGTACCTCAGCAGCAAAGATTGCCTTGAGTTGGTGGCTTCTAAGTGGATTGGAACAAATAGAGGAATGGCTCAGGACTTCCAGAAGCATTACTTTCAAACATATTTAGCGATCAGACAACAGGGTAGCAGACAGATTGGCTAATCAGGGAGTCAATCAGCAGCTCCTATTTTTCTCAGGTCCTTTAAGCGATTCAAATGATGCACAACTCAAACAAGAATGCACTTCTCTGGTGCAACAGGATTCATCACCCCCGGATGCGGGTGCATAGCCAAGAGAACAGTACGTTGGCGGCGAGGAGGAAGGGCGCGTGGCTCATCACAAGTGCTAGCTAGCATCACATGAGAATTGAATTAATGTCACAGTCCATCAACTTAAATGCTGCAATAACGCAGCTCACTCCCTCTTGCAAGTGTGTTAGTATTTTGGTAATGATGCTCTGTTTTTTATTCCTTCCTGCTCCTCCCTTGCACACATGCTGGTTTAGCAAGGTTGAAGATAGTCCTGGGTATTGTCTGTCTCAGTATCAAGGCATCGACACTCATATGGGCTTTCATGCTTCAAACAATCCTCTTTGCATCTCCCTCGGTCGCCCCCTCTCAGTCCCCTCCATGGCTGTTTGTTCGGTTCCCCCAGCATTCTTCAAGATGCCCAGAGTGCGCTCAAGGATGAGCTACAGAGGAGGCAACTCCCTAGGCTGAGTCTCCCGCCAGCCTTCCTCCACAACCTCAGACCCTTCATCAGAGGCTTCGAATTTCTGTTTTGATAGATACCCTGAGACCAGAAGCGGTCGCTGCAGGGGTCGAGGGCAGTTCTTCTTCGAAGTGCACTGTCACCATCCAAATTCTCATACTGCTCGCTTCTGCTTCCCTTGCACCCTTGGAAACTCCTCCTTCATTACATCTGTTACTGTGGAGTTGTGTGAGGATTCTGTGGGTTTGGAGGCTGTCAGTCCAGGAGATCCTTTGGAACCAAGGATGGAAGACCAGATTGAATCCTCGCAGAATGTGAATACTCAGGGAAAGGCCCAAGGCGGCTCTGCAACTCTGGATGTGACCATCCATGCCGGTCCGAGCGCTCCTGCAGGTGGGGGTCCTTCAAGTAAAGAGGGCCAACCCTCTGAGTTTGAAGACCCAGACCAATTTGGCTGCCGCATTGTTGAAGAATCGCCTCCAACATTGCATGAAGACTGAATAGGTCTGCACCTTATGGTTTTTGTTCAATTGCTGAAAGAAGTTGCTCAATCCCTTCCAGATTCATAGCCATTTCATGTTTTTAGTTCTCAGAATTAGGGCTTTTTCAATTTTGCACTTGCTGGTTTCCCCTATGTGGGAAGCTATCTCCTATTTCTCTGGTCACTATCTTGGTTCAATCTGTTTAAAGGTCACTGTCTTGGTAGCGGCTGCGCTATTCCTTTCATTTTGTCTCGATCTTCAGTTACTGTTTCCAGTTATCTTAAGTCTTAAACAAAAAAAAAAAAAAAAAAAAAAAAAAACAAATTTTTATTTTAAAAATCAACAATTTTCATTATGGTAATTTTGAAAAAATAATAATGAACCATTTTATTTAAAATTGGGTTGTTTTGTTCCAATTTTTTGGGTCATGGCCCTTCTCAATAAAGGCTCTTGGATACCTATTAGATTGGAAAGTTGACCAGGTAATGTGAACAAATATCTATTTCTTGGGGAAAATTTCAAAGACCTAAGTCATGCTCATTTTTTAGCTGATCCCCCTTCCTCACAAGAAAAAGGAGACTAAGTGTTTAAAAAATATGATGAAATTCCTAGATATAATTCATATATCCTTAAGGTTTGAAGGTTCCATGGACCAAAACTATATCATATAAACAATGCTAATGAGCTTCTAAATTAAATAATGTCAGTTGGTTGTATATTCAATTTAGGTAGATATTTAAATTTCTAGGTATCCCATTCTTTTTAGGCCTCGACAAAAGAGTTCTGGCAAGTTCTAATTCATTGAAATGAGAAAAATGCGACAAAATGGATTATCAAGCATATGTTCTCGGTAGTTAGACATCAAATTTATATGAATGTCCTAGCTTCTAGGCATGTTTATTATTCCCTATGTTAAGTGTTCCTTGGCATTGATTTATACTATATTGGAAAAGGTTATGAGATATTTTACAATATTAAGCCCAATGCATGCCTTGTCATATAAAAATCACATTGTCCAACATAAATCAACCTCAGATAAAGTTTGTATTGTTTCTATGAATTATGTTAGGTCAAGGATAATCTGTCATGCATAGCTTCTCTAGAAATCTTCTACACACAACCTTAAATAACTATGCCCGAAATACCATCTATGTCAGTGTCATTTGATCATATTATGTGTCACCACTGGCATACGACCCAACAACACTGCATTATGCAAATTTTTGGCAATATTACAGTCAATGTAAACCCTATTTGACATTTTTTGTAAAATTATGGTTAATATGAAGAAATGAGTCAGGTAGAAATTCGAGTTGTCTTATGAAAATGTCACTAACTATCCATGTATGTTTTTGCTATGTATGCACCCTAGATACATCGAACAGAAGCTGATACACATCAAATCTTTTACTAATATCCTCTACTTTTTCCTTTGTCCATTTTTCTTTGTCAAACACATACTAGTCACAAAAGGAAAGTAATTTCATATGCTTGAATTCATGCAGTTTTGTATGGGTTGATTTTCAGTTAGTGTTACAATAATCAGTGCAAGAACATAGTCCATTCAAGAAACCATGGAAACAATTTGCATCTCTCACAACAATTCCCTCCTTGGTGATCATTGGAATGATCTTTGTGGCATTATGGTAACGACCACAAACACGAAGGTTGTTGGTAATTTAGGTATATGATCTAGGCATCTGTTGATAACCAAAAGAAATTGCAAGCTTATCATTATGGCCATAAAGTATTTTTACCTTCTCCTAATCATCTACCTCCTTAACAAAGAGAGACCCTTCTTGTGATTACATCAAATCTTGATTACTGAATTTCTCCTTGTTGTACTGAGACAGAGTTTCACCCTTGACAGTGAGACAAAACTCCCATTTTATATTGCCACTCATGTAATAAACAATATCGTTACCTAGTTTGGTCATTTTGTGGACATTAATAAACTTATATTATATTATATACATATCTGACTAAGTAAATGGACATATAACATGGGTCATGTACTCTGTAAGCAATATTTCTTACCTTATCCATTATCTCAAAAGATTCATATCTCAAGGCTTTGATTTTCTTCTATGGTCTTGTTGACATGGGAAATGTTCCTTGTCAGCTTCATAGTATTATTGGGAAAAATGCCCAACTATTGAAATGGAAAGGTCGTTGGTTATGAACCAACTACCATAATCTAGGATTGATGAGATAAAAATGAAATACAGCTAACAATGCAATGCAAGTGTACAATATGAAATGTAGCCTAACTAAATCCTATTTAGAAGTAAAGAATAGGCTGACATGAAATTAAATTAAATACAAATGCTAAAAGAAATAGTCCACTCACTACATTATGATGATGAGGATGGTTGGGAGATGCTCATCACGGAGCTCGTGTAATTGGTGTCTCTAGTAGAGGGGTGTGGGCAAAACCTTCTTCCTTAAAATCATCTACAATACCTACAAAAAAGAGGTGAGTTGTCTTCTTTTTTCTTCATTTAGTTTATAGTTTGTGGGAACTTTGAAACTGAATAGTTGTAGGCTTCCATTGCAGAGGCTCTGAATTTAAGTTTGGAGGAAACTCCTAATGCTAATATTAAAAATATTAAATTGACTGCATCTTTAGAAAGAAAGAAGCGAGCATTAAATTTTGCTGGAAGAAATTGTGGGTATGGTTGGACGATGACACATTGGATGAATAGATGATTAATGAGCTATCTCCTAGCTTTCATGATGAGGATTCATCTATAGTTTTTAGGGATCTTTGCCTTCTATAACAAAAATGGAATGGAGGCATGAAATTTGCAATTGAAACTACAAACTTAGTTCTACTTATTGTCAAGCAAGCAAACCTAATGGCAATGTCACTACGAAGATATAAATAACATACATTATTGGAGGAACATTTTTTTTGAGATGACACAAATTAGAACAACAAAAGGAGGATACAAAATTTCATGAATCAAGACTCTTAGTATAAAGTTTTCAAACATAATGTGAATGAATTTGTCCCTTACTTTCAAAATTGTGAGGAACCAATTGTGCCACTTATCATTGACTTCTTAAATGATATTCTCACGAACAAGGATTATCATGCCAATATCATCATGGTCAAATAACAATTAGAATGGGGAATTTCACAATTGTGAGGAACCAATTGTGCCACTTATCATTGACTTCTCAAACGTTATTCTCACAAAAAAGGATTATGATTCCAATATCACCATGGTCAAGCAATAATTAGAATGGGGAATTTCATAAGTGGCGAGAAAGATTCAAGATTTAGATGACATAATTACATCGTAAGAACAATACAATTTTACCCCAACCAATGTACACTCCTTTCTACAAAGTCAAATATATTGGTTTTCCACCCACATTTATTAAACCAAATTTATGAAATGCATTTGAAGACATTTAATCACTATGGAAGGAGAATGATGGGCACCTAGTTGAGGCTATGGAAATGATTCAGTTAGATAAAATACAATGGTCCAAAGAGACAACAAATAATACCATTCTTTTATAGCTTGGACATTTTACACGAGTAAAATAAGGATAAGAAGCAACAAGTAACTAAATTAACAACATCATATAATAAATGATGAGGGAGTTTATTAATGTTCCCCTTACTACTAAAGTCTTTCTATTAAGCTTTCTTCATAAAATTAACTCAATTTCTAATGAACAAAAACTATTATCCATAGCATTGTGAATTAAGTTGATATGAGATTACTTTGTTATAAAATCTCTGATTTAAATCATTTACTTATAAAGGTTCTAGAATTTTAATGAAGAGTGTTTTCCTAAATCTTTCATTTTGAACATTACCTTCACTTTGAACATATCCTTTGTTGGAATCTCCTTGAAACATAACATATGATAAAAAAAAAACAAGAGTAAAGAAACAAAATTGCATAAAATTGACTTTTTTTTTCTATGCTATTATTTCTTATACCATTGTCTTATGGTATTTCTTTACCACATATGATACAAGTACGATACAAATACTAGTACATTTCTAAATGCTACTATATTTCATTCCTAAATAAAAGTGTATAATTATGAAACATCCATCTATCTTAAAATAGAAAAAAAATCATATGTGAAGATGCAATGAAGGCTTACGTGAAGATAGATTATGGATCTACGGAACTTACAATTGAAAGATAGGTTTTGCGCATAAGAGAACCGATAAGAGACACTTATAAAGATTAAAAGATTAAGTTGTGTTATAATCTATTTTAGTTTTAATGGTTTATTTTTTTTCAAGATCTTTACACTTTTCGTTTTTTTAATAACTAATTATTTTTTCTCTTAAACAAATTGAATAATTTTATATTATTAAAATTTTAGCGTTACTGTCATTAAAAATTATTTTATAATTAATTTTTTTAATTTTAAATAGAATTTAAAGTTATATGAAAACAGTAATACTTAGGTTTTTTATGAATGAGGTATGGATAAAAACTCCAGTGCACATGTATAATTTTACTTCTTTCAAACAATATTCCTTTAGTTAAAAATTGGGTTTAGATGAAGACTGAATAATTTCATCAATGAAACTGGAACAGAAACTACATATTATAGTTTAAAGGTTACTTACCATTTTTTTATTACGCTTTATTCTTTTCAATACGTATGCCTAGAGATGTTCACCCTTTTTCTGTTCTTTGCTTAATAATTTATAACAAATATGTTCTGAATAAGTAGCGTCAAAGTTTTGCACCCTCCGAAAACTCTCATCGTTCATTGTATTTGGAATAATCTTATGATAGTAAAATACAAGCATAATTAAGCTGGTAAATCAATCAATTTCGAAGCATGCGAAAATTTTATGCTTATGAAATAGACAGATTCCATGTTATAATCCAAAACAAGTGTATGTGACGTAAAGCTTTAAAACATATAAATAAATATATGTGACGTACCATTTTGTTACACTAGAGAATTCGTTCGACGAAGACTAAAGCTTGAATGAAAAATTTGTTCTTTCTTTCTATGAACTCCTACACGAACTTTCAAGCAAATTCTTCAATTCCTCACGCAAAATCTTCCTACATGGCCTCTCTTGCCTTCACGAGATTAATCCCGAGGAACTCTTTTAGAACTCTAAGTGAACCTCATATAAACATTCAATAAACCTCTAGTAAAGAAGAAATTCAGAAATAGAGTGACAATAAAGATAAAATTTATATTATTTTTGAATAAAGTTACATATTAGAAATATAGAATCATAGACTCTTGACTCAATAATTCCTAAAAATCCCACTACTTTAGGTTTGCACATGCGCAGGCTTATCGAAATCAAGACTACATTGGCTTTGAGTTTGCTTCTGTTGCAGACAGATTGCTTGAGGTGCACTTGCAGAGCATATAAAAACTTAGAATTGACTGATATCGAGTGAAGAGAACGAACATCTTCTTCCTTATCTAGAGATCGTGAAGAAAGCATGAGATATCTCCTCAGATTATGGCATATTGACAATGTACATAGGATTCGTCCTAAAAGTAGCAGATTACAGACTATAGAAACTCTTCAAATTTTTTTATTTTTAGTTTTAGATTTCTTAGGATGTGGGTCAATCCTCACCCTTAGTCAGAGGAGTCCTCTAAGTCCTAGAGGAATCATGTGGAAATTAATGTTATGCGGACTTTAAATGAGACTGATTGAAGAGGACAAACCCCTCTTCTTAATCAAAATGCATTACTACAATGTATCCCACATCTTAGAAAATATTTTATGCACTATAATAGGTCTTCCTTGTAGATTTGGTATAGATAATTTCATCTTTACTAGCCATTCGTGATGACTAGAGATAAAGACATATGTAACATGACTTTCATCTATGACGTCTCGTTGATGTAGATGTTCAATCCTTGTGATTGTAACCTCAAGAGCTTCGTAATCTACTTCAATTGTACGGTTCCACTGTGCTCCAATTTAGGCCAAATATTTTCCACCATTCTAATAGGAATTGAAGACAAATTTTGGAAGGTAATGTGTTTATTAACGTAATTTTTAGCAATGTAGTATATTTTTTCCTCATATTTTTTTTTGTGTATCTTAAAGGAACCCAATATCCTGATTGACACCTAACTAATAGTAAATCTTTGGGAGTCTACATCTTGTCTTTCTCTCTGTAAACAGGGTCACAATTGGGGTGATTTGAACCTTGGATCTATCATTTTTCATACATTTCACTTTACTTTGATCACCAAATGAGTTGCCCCCTGCGACTTTCTTGGATTATCTTTGTATATTAAATCCGACCATAGAAAAAATTGATTGATTATAATCATAATCAGTTCATGGGAATTGGAGAGTGGGATTTCTTCCTCACCATTCATTATGAGTCCTAGGTATCTCTAGGTTATGGTATTGATGTAGTAGGCCATCTCCATTATTCATGCTGCCATATGAAAATAATATCTTAGGATCCATTCCTTAAGTGATTTTCAACTTGGACTACTTTTTTAATTGTTCTCTCATATATAATGTTAGGTATTTCTCATGTGGATGTGGACCTTCTACGAATTTCAAGTACTAAGTGGACTAGTGAAACACTATATTAGAGATTCATATCTAAGATTTGTGTACTGCAAAGTTGCCACATGGGTTTCCACTCCATTTTGTATCTCTACCAGTCCATATTGTTAGGAATTTTCTTCACTCGTTACTTGTCATTATCCCATTCCACAATAATAACCATACATTGGCCACGCTCACCTAATTTTGAATTTCCCTGCTTGCTTGAATCTAACTCACTTGATAAGTTATTACCATGCTCCCTTGTCCTTCACCATGATTTCGTAGATGTTCATGGCTGAGAAAATTAGGGATTGGATTTTTTTTGGCTTTAATATGTTCAATATAAATATGAAAATTTGCAAATAGTGCTTGTCATCTTGCAAATTTTTCCTCACCTGCTTTCTTTGCTTCTTTGGGCAATACCTTCTTCATTGTTGCAACGCCAATTGTTAATAAAAAATATTGATTTATAAGAAATATTTCAAATTTGTCAAGCGCATTTAATGGGGCATTAATCTCTTTTTCAATGGTCACATAATTCATTTCTAGTTTTGTCCATGTTCCAAATGCAAGTTGAATTATTTCTTCATTCTTATTCCCTTTTGTTGGTCGGACTTCTTTTAAGAAAGCTCCCCAACCAATTTTGGTTACATATGTTTCTACAATTTTAGGTAAATCATTACCCGCAACATGAAGTATTGGCAATTCTTTAACTCTATCCTTGATATTTCTTATAAGTTTAGTATGTTTTTTCTGACCAAGGCATTAGATCATTTCGCAATCTTTCATTCAAATATTTTTTGTCTGCAACAAAGTTTTTATATAAATGACTTACATAATTGAGACTACATTAAAATCTTTGCAGTTTTGTTTTGTGAGTGATTTTATTTGGAAATTTATATGCAAAGTCAACAACATGTTGTTGTAACATAGTCTGACATTAAAAATTGTATGTCCGAGAAACTTGATAGATGTTTGGAACAAATCCATCTTCTTCTTGGAAATCACCAAGCCAACTTCCCTAATAACTTGTAATAGTTTCTTCAAATGATTCATTTGTTCTTCAACGAAACTATAAAATACTAGAATATCATCAATATCTACAATCAACCAATCAAACTATGTCTTCAAAACCTTATCCACAACTTTTTGAAATTTAGTAGCAACATTCTTCAGACCAAATGGCATAACATTCCACTAATAGTGGCTTTCTATAACACTAAATGTTGTTTTAAATTTTTATTCTTCCTTTACAACTACCTTCCAAAATCCATATTTTAAATTAAACTTTGAAAGTATCTTTTCTCCAACAATTCTCTTCACAACATTGGAGTAATGTGCTATGGGGCAGGTGTCATCTCCTAGAAGTTGATTCACGGTCTTGAAATTTATTAACAATCTTGGGACACCTCTAATCTATTGAATTTTTTTGTTAACATATAATCCATAACAATTCCATTGACTATGTGATACTCTAATAAACCCTTTCTTAAAAAGTCCTTTTATTTCTTCTTCACAAAATTTTGATATTGAGGATTCATAGGGATTGCTCTACTTTTAGATGTCTTCCCTACATATCAATCCTTGTGTGGCATATCTATCAAATATTTGTTTTTCTCCCAAAATTATATTGGATTTTCTAAACAAAATTCTTCTTCAAATAGATTTTAAAATTTTAAAATTTCTTGTTTGACCTTCTTTGTTTTGAGTTGTCCTTTGATTTTCATATTACTAGTCATATTTTGCAGTTCCTTTATCTTCCTTTCCTTCTGTGCTATTTTTTTTTGTGACATGGACCATAGTGGATAACTAAGGCGTTGATACAAAAGGAATAAGAATTTACTTTTCCATTTTCCCTCGTTTTAGATTTGGAATTGTAATGAAATAACTAGCTTTTCCATATCTAGTTCTTATTCATCCATATCACTCAATGGCTACAAGGAGTGATGTTCCTAATATATAGTCAACGAGAATTTCCACAACTAAGAAATTTTTGCAATTTCTTTCCAAAGAATAAATTTCCTTTGGGTATTGCATATTTCACATTCATTTTTTTATTTCCAAGACCAATTTCAAAATGACTCATATTCCGCTAGTATATAGAAGGACTAATTTCTTTGTACAAGAGAATTAAATCTAAACCTCAATCAATAAGGGCTTTCAATTGAAAGCTTTGGCCTTGATTCTTTAACCTGATTTGTATAAGAAGCTTTTGGTGTTGGATAGTTAGAATTCTCATAGCATTAAGGACTTCAAACTCATATGTATGGAACATATTTATATTTGGGTTTTCACCCATGTCATATGCATCTTCTAAAGCAGGTGGCTATAGGATAACAACTTGATCTTTCAACATTCTTATCTTATGCCTAACACACTAATCTTCCTTATAGGAATATTCTCCATATTTTTAGTTTTCTCATATTATTTTACTTTTTATTTTAGCTCACACACTTCCTTTTCCATAATATTAATTTATTTTCATAAATCATTCAAATTCATGGGTTGTAATTTTTCAATTCTATGATATCTCATGAATGATTTAGCATTCCTTTAAAAAGAACCATTAATGAATAAAGGCTTCTTACCTGATGATTTAGGAATTTTCTAATATTTTTTCATTGCTTTTAGGAATGTGTCTAGTAGGGATGCTTTCATATCCCTTTTTGACAAAGCTTTGATTTGCACTAGCATTTGTGCATGTTGTTGCATGATATTCTATTAGACCTAAGTTTTATTCCATAGTTAACCAACAAACGTCCTCAGCATCATCCCTTTCGGCATCACCCACGAAGTGGTTGAAGTCTCACCTAGAATGCTAATGGGATACTTTTGGAACCAAGGTTTCGTAGTTGGATGGGATTGTTAGAAGCTTGAAGTCTCAAAATTTGACCTAAGGCACAGGCCTGAAACATCTATCAAATGAATGCCTACTAGTCATTCTATGAGTACACAGCACGCCAGTGTTTTAATAATCGGTCGATCTGAACCTGTAACCAGTCAAACCATTCGGTTAGCTAGCCCACTGAGTCAAACTGGTAGAAAAACCAGGTTTGACCCTACATTTCGCCAAAAAAGTGGACAAACTGGTAATAACCGATTGATTTAGGATGGAACCGGCTAGTTTCTGGTTAAACCAGCCGGTTTTTTTCTAAACTGATCAATTTATTGCTAGGGCAACTATAAACCCCAAAAAATGAATTTTTGTGATTTTTGACGCTATTTTGAGGGAAAATTGGGTTTGTTTTCCTCCAAAAATAGACCCTGCAAGAAAAAGATGCCTACAATTTCATTTGCTTGACACATTTCAACGCTAACAATGTCGGCAATTAATACTAGTGTTAAGTTCTTAAAGTAAATGTCACATTTCCTTTAATTTTAATTTTTGTCCTTTTACTTAAATTTTTAACATTACCATGAAATGACTCGGGATGTTTGAGAGTGGTTTCGACCTCATTGGATTTCATATTAAGAAACTAAAATTTTAGATTTCACTCAAAATTCAGCAGACCTAATGGTTTTCAGGATTTCTTGGTTTGGGGGTTTGCAATGTTTCCATTTCATTCTATCAAGCGTGAGGGTGTGGAATTGGAGTTTGATCAAGACCATGAAGCCCTTTAAGAACCTTGATCGTGTTGGCATTGATTGTTGAACTTTGTTGATGTTGGTGGTATTTATTGTTGAACTCCGCTACCATGGCCATAACAAGAATGCACCCTTCACTCAAAGGAAAACAAATGGTTAGGAATGAAAATATTTATCTACCACATTATAAGGTTGAGGAGATGAACCCTTCACTCAAACCAAAATGATTTGTTAGGCATGTTAAACCTTTTCAATTTCTATCATGTTATAACCAATCCAATTCTGAAGACTTCGAGCTAGATGATGTTTATGTATCTCTTGTTGATGATATTTATGTATTTCTATTAGCATTGAATCAATGATGAGTTTCATGAGTGACCATGTTGATCAGTGATTTGTAGTTTTGATGTCTATTTTTTCTACTAGTACTAAAGTTGTAGAGGAGTTTTAGGAGTCCTCAAACTCGAAGCCATATTATTTATGTAGCTCATGTTGATGACCTATTGTCTAGTAGTGGTGATGTTTTTGATCATGATGGGAAGTGATCATGTTGTTGATCACTGATATGTAGACTTGTAGTAGTTTAGTGACCCCATAGCTTAGAGAATTGTTTTCAGACTCTAGAATCCATTTAGAGCCTCATTGATTATGTATTTTTTGTGGATATATATTGCACTTGATGCCATTTTGACATATTCACCTTTACATGGTATATGGATGAGAAAACCTTGTATATCTTGTTTCTATTGGTTGAGAATCATGGTTCTAAATCTTAAAAATAGTTTTTTTCATAAAAAATTAATTATTTAATGTATTTTTTTTAAACCGGTTCATTTAGACCTGACCAGTCCTAGCTCGACCAGTTCCGGTTCAAAACTTGGTTCATTAGGTGGACTGGTCCTATCACCGGTTCTGGTTTTAGTGTGCACCACACATGATTCAACTGACTCTTTCACATGTTATTTAGTGTGCACAACACAATTGACTATATGACTAAGGATGGGATGTAATACTCTTTCTAGTAGTTCTTCCGACCTCATCATATGCGCTATATTTCACCAAAACATTTATTTCCCATGCAAAACCATTACCAACTACCATTCCATTCAACTATTCATAACATTAAGAGACATTCAATTCACTCACATTCACTCCTGTAACGACCTCTCCCATATCAACCAACTTTCACTAGCCTACTAGGGTAAACATGAGCTTAGAGGTACTATGGTATAACTCAACCTCCTAGATCACATTAAGGGAAGCGAGTCAACAACAAGAAACCTTACCCACCTTCTTCACGAGTTATAGGACCCACAAGAGCTAAGCAACCACTCGAGGTGTACAAACCCTAAGTTAACTTTACTTTTCAATGATCTTGAATCCCATTCACTTGTATAACAAGGAAAGCCAACGACTGTAACCCTATAGTTGTATGGATAACCTCACCTCCCAGTGACTGCAGTCTAGATTTCCTAGTTATGAGCATGTGGCCTCGAAATTTGAAACACTTTTTCAAGGATACCCTATCCAGAAATCTACCAAAAACTTGATAGGACTTTATAGAATGATTAATGACACTAGGAAAAAGCCATTAACATAAAAATTAGACAACAACTTGAACTAACGAGGCCTACCCATCACAGGAATTTCATTAAACACATGGAAAACATGAAATGTACAGGTCATGAATGCATATATGAACATAGGGGTCTAATAATTATCTGAAAATCATAAATAAAATATAATTCCCTCTTATAATAGCTGCAATAACATCTATTTGGTCGTGCATCCAGTAACCATCCATTTACCAATCAAAACATATTAAGATCCATAACTAGAACCTACCATAAAACAATGCTTATAACCAACATATAACTAGAATAATAACAATGATAGAACAACCATCAAAGTGAAATAATAAGAAGTATAAATACTCATGAAATAGAAGAGGAAAAGAGGACTTATTAACATATGAAAAATTCAACCAAGTCATGGACTTCCACATACCACCCAACCATAGATTAGGCTAAGCCAAATCTCTCTTTCAGCCAACCACCCCCATGCCATATTCCAAGCATGAATGTGGGACTCACAACAAAACAAATAGGCTTCCTCAATTTTTATTACAATCCTTCCAAAACCATTCAAGGGACTCTTAGGCCCAAAACAATCACCTACAAAGCTAGGCTTTACCATAATGCCGCCATTACTTGTTAAGGAATTCCAAGGCCTAAAAAAAAATCATACACTACTAGGCTTTACTACAATCCTGCAAAAATTGGTTAAGGGATCACTAGGCCTTAAACAAAAATACACACTACCAGGATTTACCGCATTCCCACCATTACCAGTCAAGGGATCACTAGGCCCTAAACAACCTTGGATGCCTCCAAATTTCTTCAAAAGTACCTTGAAGAATTTTCTTGTCTCCACCCTCCTGCCTTACCACAATCCTTCCATTATCGGTTAATCCATTCCTAGGCCCTTGGGAATTTTCCTAAGACGACCTCACCCAATTCCAAAACCATCTAGTAATCCAAAGCTTAACCAAATGAAAGAATCCCATCATAACATGCCTATCCGAAAATGGAAAGGCAAAGTTGAAACCATTGTCACAGCTCGAAAATCCCATGGTAATGACAACAAGTGAGCCAAATACACATATGCATGTACCATGCATGCCCAAACTAGTAAGGAAATCATACATGCAAGTCGATACATGCAATTAATCTCACTGTAACTGCTTGATCCAACTCTTCCTTGCTTGATATTGCTTTAATTTTTCCTTCATCTTCTTTCTTTCCTCAATGCTAGAGTGCTCTAAGAATGCTCTAAGTTTGCAAGAGTATGAGAGAATAGAGAAAGCTCCAAAACTGAACTGAAAAAGTCTTGTGAATTGATCGTTAGAAGAATTTTATCATTGAGGCCTCTGTTTTCTTTAATTTCCTCTATTTTTCCTTCTTCTCATGAAATTATGTGACCTATCATCTCCATTTTCTCCTATTTTACTTTATTTTCATAAATAAAATTCCAAATAATGTCTCTTTTCTTTTTCAAATTTGTCAATTTCCTTATGCATAATAAACTAAAATGCACACCGACTAGGACGTTTCTCCAAAATTCATCTTGGAATACATGTCCCATGACCTTGGTCTTGTTTTTGCTTCATTAAGTTTATTAAATGAAATTCCAACACGGGATTGTTACAAAACTCCCTCAACATCGACCCTTTTGGCATCACCCATGAAGTGGATGAAGTCTCACTTGAAATGATCATGGGGAAGTATTGGAACTAGGTTTTCATAGCTAGATGGGATTGTTAGAACCCTGAGTACTCAAACTTTGATATACAACATAGGCCTTAGACATGTATCAGATGAGCACAAACTATTTAGCGTGCAAAACATAATTGACCATATGACTAAGGAAGAGAGGTAGTATTCTTTCTAGTATTCCTTTTGAAGTCATCATATCGGTTATAATCCAACACAACATTTCTTTTCCATGTAAAACCGTTACCAACTACCATTCCATTCAACTATTCATAACATTAAGAGACATTCAACTCATTCATAGATTATTCATCAAAGGAAAAGTGAATAGACAAAATTAATAAAAGTACATATATGTATACACTAGAATAAAGGAGGCAACCTATCACTCTTTCTATTACTTTAGCATAAAAGAAAAAAAGGTGCAAGGTGCTACAACAAATATCATGCACAAGTTGCCTCACTAGCCTTCAGTAACTGCTCATATTACAATAGAAAACCCGACACATTGAAAGACTGTAGAACTTCTACTGTATGCAATTCCCCTTACACCATATGTTGCATAGCAACTACAAACACTTACACTAACATCTAAAACTATTGAGCACACAGAGAATAGTTGCAAAAATTAACTCTTTCTTAATAGTCGTGGTCTGATTATCGAACCCCTCCTCCATCTCAAACATATCCCTATATTAGTTTCTCACAGATTCTCAAAATCTCTTGGCCTGTTTCGCCACTTTTTTATTTTTCCTCCCAACTAGCTAGCTGTTAGGATATTTTTCTGAGAATTCCCCTTTAGTTGTCCCATGCCTCTTAACCATTTTCTAGAAATATCTCCTTCTTGTTCATTCCACTTCGCTAGCATCCTCCCTTTTGCAAATATCTTCAACTCTTCTTGCCACAACATCCTTCTCCTCCTTCTGTGTCATCTCTCAATATTGCACACCAACTATTCCTCCTCTTCTGCCACTCTATCCTCAACATAATCACTTGCAATAATACTTAACAAAAAATTCAAAAATAAATCGTCGTCCAATAGGTCCTCAACATAAAATTGTGGCTCATCCCAATCTACTCAACCTTTCCTCTAATAAGGGATTTTATCCCCTGTGGTCTTCTGCAATGCCCTCAAGGATTCCTCTTATGCCTCAATCTTAGCCCTAATCTATTCAACTTTTCTAGTAACCTCATGCTCTATTCTGGTGGTCGAATCTAAGATGAAAGCATAGACATCCTAAAATTTTTCTCATTGCATGGGTAACAATAACACGTTAAACTTATGAATAATTGAAAACACCAGATCTTGAAGGTTAGTCCACTACTTTTTGTTGTCATGGAGCTTCTAACTATACTCTCCAAGCTACATTTTTTCCTATGTCACACTTCACTCACCAACAAAGCTCATTGAGCCCATGCTCTCCTCAATCCGGTATATCCGTTCATCGACCTTCAAAATATGATCAATCGCTTATGCCACAATTGGGACTTGCAACAAAATTCCCCACTATCGATTACCCTGTTCAATCGTGCTCTGATAGTGTCTGTCATATTCAACCATTTTCTCCCTAGTATGTTCAATCAAGTCCTTGTGCTCACATTTTTCGAATGACGTTTTAGGTTGCTAATGTTCCTCCAACTTTGTTGCTTGTGCCTCCAAACATTGTATCACCTCACTAATATATACTACCATGTCTTTGGCTAAGACAAAGTCATCGGAAAATCCCTCGATGAGTTCCCCGTAAACTTTCCCTAAGGTTGTGCACCATTCTACTTCACCTTTTGCTATTTGTTCCTTCTCCTTCTGCAACTACTCTTAGGTGTTTTTTGTCTACTTTAGGTCTTTCAGGGTTACTTTCAACTAATGGTGTAAATCTCATACTACCCTGCATTATAGCTAGGTTAACTCCTCCACATTCAACTATGACATTACTATGTTGATTTGGGTAGTGTCTGTAATAATTTGTTGCGTAAATCCATCCCACACCTCTATGGACATCTTAGGAAAAAAAAGATGTAATTTAGCCACTCCAATATAGATGGATTTAGTGTGGATGAATAAACTGGTGACGGTACTCCCGTAGTATGTTATCATCCAAACTTTAACAAAGCTGCTTTTAAAGCCGACCTTGTACTTAACTCACTTACTGATTGTTGTAGCTTGTCTAATTTTTCTATAGAAACATCTTCAATCTATTCAGCGATACTTTTGAAATCATTTTCCGTCATTGTGGTTTGAGACGGTGAAGTACGAGTAGTTTTTTGCTTCTTTCTATCTCATTTCGTGGATGCATTTCATGCTCTACTATTATCCCCAATATTGCTTGTTCTTTGGGCGCTGATGGCCCCTCTTGTGGCTCATCCTTTAGAATGATAGGAGAATTCCTATATTTTTTCTCTTGGTTTGATGGGTCCCCTTAGTCCCTCCACTACTCATAATTTCATCTATATCTAATGCCTAGTCCATCGACTTCTTCCAATCATTGATCCATGAGTTTACTATCTAAAAAACTCTCGGGCGGTGAACTTGTAACTCGTCCTTAACCAAAAACAATCTGAATCTCTGTTTGGTAAGATCCTGATGTAGTGCAAATAGACTTTAAATAGTGTGATACCCTTGAACTCCTCCAGACTTTCTGTAGGCAGTTGAGGTATCTTCCGAATAGCAGTGTGCAACATATGTCCATATAGATAGAGCATAATTGTGCTAGTTTTCCTCTGTTTTGGATCATCGATAACTCATAGATTCTAAAAATGTTCAACTAGGATGGGTTGTGGGGGATTCCCAACTCGTTGGAAACTCTCTGATTTCTCGCAAGTGACTAATGTGATCAAGATTAGTAACCAGGGATAATAAAACTCTACATTTTTCTCCTCGGTATGCAAGCAATATTTCCTAAAATACTTCAAAAGGAATGGTTCCCATGCCAACCGATCCACCTTGGTGGACCAATTGGCTACCACAATGACCCAAGTTGGTACTTCATTTGTCCTCCACTTGCACAAAAATTTGCAGGTTCTTGCCTACATAGAAAATTGGGTGGCCTCGTCATTAATCAGTGACATTAGATACCCCTACCTTCACCTATCAGCTATGTATGTCCCAGTCACCCATGCACTGAGAGTTTTATTAGTAATTATTAGCTCTAGGTCAACCCCTTTGATCGATACGGCTGTATTGTCATGAATTGGTTTGGGGGTCAGTTACACTAGATTTTCCAGCCATGGGTATCCTCTGTTAACGCAAGATGAAAATAATTTGGTAGTTGTGCTTATCTCATCCCCTCTCCTAAAATGTGAGGTATCAAACAGGTTAACGGTTCCACTCACTTTTGGCCCACGTGCCCAATCTTGCGACTCTAGTATTGTTACACCATCTGTTGTCTCTACCTGTTGTAATTAATCTTAGAGATCTAGAAGTCATGAAGGATCATAGATATCATCGTCTGAATATTTAATATGCTCTAGATAACTTCTCATTCTTTCCTCACTATGAACGACAAGTGGGAGGGGTGGCATCTCCATGGAATATTTCACATCTCAGGGAACGAAAACAGAAGAATATGTTTCTTTTAGTTGGGGTTAATACATGGGTTCCACTCCGTAGCTGGTGGTTACTATTGACATGACCATTTCATAGCTTGGCCATGTACTAATATCCCCTCAAGCTATCCCAAAATCATAATTATTTGGAGATGCCCTGCTTCTTCTTGTATTCTTGGCATCTTGGGGAACCGAAAGAGAAGAATGTATTTCTTTTAGTGGGGGTAAATACCTAGGCTCCACTCTATAACTAGTGGTTATTATCGATATGACCATTTCATATTTTGGTCCTACACTAACATCCCCTTGAGCTACCTCTGAATCATTGTTATTTGGAGATGCCTTGCTTTCTTATCCTCACCTTTTGAGGGAATACATGGTGTTTCGTGTGTGGATTTCACTTTGCTAAGCACTTGATCTCTTTTCCGATCACTGTATTTCAATTACTCTTTTTCCTCAGACTTTAATCTATAATCCTTGGTTTTCTCCCCAAACAATTACCTCTATCTCATTTATTAGTTCTCATTCTGCAGATTGTATAACTGCATAACTATACTACATACATGCACTCTCCATGACTATGCTTCCATACATCACTCTCGCACTTCCAAACCGTCGCCTCATCCTAGCATGAAGATTCGACGCCATTTGCAATTTTTTTCGTGTCCTCTCATTATAGGTGGGTTTTATTGACACAATTACCTACTGTTGGAATATGTAATTTCTACTTGTTTATGATTATTTCTAATTAGAGGAGTTTGTTTCTATTGTGTTTCCTAAATTTGTGTATGGTTGATATATTCTCTCAACCAATAAATTGTGTGTCCAAGATAGTTTTCCCATCTTAAGATAATACTCTTGTATATATGTAATATCATATTTGATTAATGAATAGAAAAATAGTTTGCACTATTTATTTTTTATAATGGTATCAAAGCCCTTGGTTGGCCCATCCTGCGCTTAGGAAATAATGGAGTACATTTGTATTTTTTTTAGTTTTTATTTGTTTTTCATCGATTCCTGTTGTGTTGATCTGAGAGGAATTAAGACATGGGGCTGCGTGTAAAAAGTTGTTGTCAATGTTGCATTTGGATAAGTCGTTAAGCGCATTTTAATTCGTATGCGTGCGACTGCGAGCATAAAAATATCGCCATTCCATCCATTAGTGGCGAAATTAGACGCTACAGAGAGGGATGTGAACAAGGTGTATGGTTACATAAACGAAGTTTTTTGTTAGACATGGTATTGGAAATCACTGACGATCGAGGCAGAAAGAGATTCTTCACCGTAACGAAGCAGTGGAGGGCTGTGTGTGTCTTGTGTTTTTTTATCAATTTTGATTTTCAGATGAGAGCTTATGCTTTCTTGTGACCTGTGCGGCCGCATGGCGTGCCCCCGATGGAGTTCTGCAGCTTGCCGCTGGCGAGGGAGAGCCGAGAGCCATAGGGCGATGTTCACTTAGCGGAACCTTACTTTTGTCAAACTTCAAACACGAACCAGGTAGACTAGGGCACATAAAACATTTCAATGACCATCACCGACCATTACAAAGAAATCTATGACACTTAAATTTGCTATAATTATAATGTGTGACTCATAATACATCATGCTACTAAGTGTATTCCACAAACTCACATTAACTCACACGACCTTTTACTTAGTTGTCCATCATCATTTAATTTCTAATGCCGTTGTTGCATAAAATACAATATTTTTCGCACTTCAACCTTCACTACAAGCGCCTCTAGTCTATTCTTTCCTTTTTTTGGTTTAATTGTCTTGGATTCACCTGTGTGATTTGTTAGAATAGATAAGTCTCACTTGAAATGATCATGGGGAACTATTGGAACTAGGTTTTCATAGCTAGATGGGATTGTTAGAACCCTGAGTACTCAAACTTTGATATACAACATAGGCCTCAGACATGTATCAGATGAGCACAAACTATTTAGCGTGCAAAACATAATTGACCATATGACTAAGGAAGAGAGGTAGTATTCTTTCTAGTATTCCTTTTGAAGTCATCATATCGGTTATAATCCAACACAACATTTCTTTTCCATGTAAAACCGTTACCAACTACCATTCCATTCAACTATTCATAACATTAAGAGACATTCAACTCATTCATAGATTATTCATCAAAGGAAAAGTGAATAGACAAAATTAATAAAAGTACATATATGTATACACTAGAATAAAGGAGGCAACCTGTCACTCTTTCTATTACTTTAGCATAAAAGAAAAAAAGGCGCAAGGTGCTACAACAAATATCATGCACAAATTGCCTCACTAGCCTTCATTAACTGCTCATATTACAATAGAAAACCCGACACAATGAAAGACCGTAGAACTTCTACTACATGCAATTCCCCTTACATCATATGTTGCATAGCAACTACAAACACTTACACTAACATCTAAAACTATTGAGCACACAGAGAAATAGTTGCAAAAATTAAATCTTTCTTAATAGTTATGGTCTGATTATCGAACCCCTCCTCCATATCAAACATATCCCTCTATTAGTTTCTCACATATTCTCGAAATCTCTTGGCCCGTTTCACCACTTTTTTATTTTTCCTCCCAACTAGTTGGCTGTTAGGATATTTTTCTGAGAATTCGCCTTTAGTTGTCCCATGCCTCTTAACCATTTTCTAGAAATATCTCCTTCTTGTTCATTCCACTTCGCTAGCATCCTCCCTTTTGCAAATATCTTCAACTCTTCTTGCCACAACATCCTTCTCCTCCTTCTGTGTCATCTCTCAATATTGCACACCAACTATTCCTCCTCTTCTGCCACTCTATCCTCAACATAATCACTTGCAATAATACTTAACAAAAAATTCAAAAATAAATCGTCGTCCAATAGGTCCTCAACATAAAATTGTGGCTCATCCCAATCTACTCAACCTTTCCTCTAATAAGGGATTTTATCCCCTGTGGTCTTCTGCAATGCCCTCAAGGATTCCTCTTATGCCTCAATCTTAGCCCTAATCTATTCAACTTTTCTAGTAACCTCATGCTCTATTCTGGTGGTCGAATCTAAGATGAAAGCATAGACATCCTAAATTTTTTCTCATTGCATGGGTAACAATAACTCGTTAAACTTATGAATAATTGAAAACACCAGATCTTGAAGGTTAGTCCACTACTTTTTGTTGTCATGGAGCTTCTAACTATACTCTCCAAGCTACATTTTTTCCTATGTCACACTTCACTCATCAACAAAGCTCATTGAGCCCATGCTCTCCTCAATCCGGTATATCCGTTCATCGACCTTCAAAATATGATCAATCGCTTATGCCGCAATTGGGACTTGCAACAAAATTCCCCACTATCGATTACCCTGTTCAATCGTGCTCTGATAGTGTCTGTCATATTCAACCATTTTCTCCCTAGTATGTTCAATCAAGTCCTTGTGCTCACATTTTTCGAATGACGTTTTAGGTTGCTAATGTTCCTCCAACTTTGTTGCTTGTGCCTCCAAACATTGTATCACCTCACTAATATATACTACCATGTCTTTGGCTAAGACAAAGTCATCGGAAAATCCCTCGATGAGTTCCCCATAAACTTTCCCTAAGGTTGTGCACCATTCTACTTCACGTTTTGCTATTTGTTCCTTCTCCTTCTGCAACTACTCTTAGGTGTTTTTTGTCTACTTTAGGTCTTTCAGGGTTACTTTCAACTAATGGTGTAAATCTCATACTACCCTGCATTATAGCTAGGTTAACTCCTCCACATTCAACTATGACATTACTATGTTGATTTGGGTAGTGTCTGTAATAATTTGTTGCGTAAATCCATCCCACACCTCTATGGACATCTTAGGAAAAAAAAGATGTAATTTAGCCACTCCAATATAGATGGATTTAGTGTGGATGAATAAACTGGTGACGGTACTCCCGTAGTATGTTATCGTCCAAACTTTAACAAAGCTGCTTTTAAAGCCGACCTTGTACTTAACTCACTTACTGATTGTTGTAGCTTGTCTAATTTTTCTATAGAGACATCTTCAATCTATTCAGCGATACTTTTGAAATCATTTTCCGTCAATGTGGTTTGAGACGGTGAAGTACGAGTAGTTTTTTGCTTCTTTCTATCTCATTTCGTGGATGCATTTCATGCTCTACTATTATCCCCAATATTGCTTGTTCTTTGGGCGCTGATGGCCCCTCTTGTGGCTCATCCTTTAGAATGATAGGAGAATTCCTATATTGTTTCTCTTGGTTTGATGGGTCCCCTTAGTCCCTCCACTACTCATAATTTCATCTATATCTAATGCCTAGTCCATCGACTTCTTCCAATCATTGATCCATGAGTTTACTATCTAAAAAACTCTCGGGCGGTGAACTTGTAACTCGTCCTTAACCAAAAACAATCTGAATCTCTGTTTGGTAAGATCCTGATGTAGTGCAAATAGACTTTAAATAGTGTGATACCCTTGAACTCCTCCAGACTTTCTGTAGGCAGTTGAGGGATCTTCCGAATAGCAGTGTGCAACATATGTCCATATAGATAGAGCATAATTGTGCTAGTTTTCCTCTGTTTTGGATCATCGATAACTCATAGATTCTAAAAATGTTCAACTAGGATGGGTTGTGGGGGATTCCCAACTCGATGGAAACTCTCTGATTTCTCGCAAGTGACTAATGTGATCAAGATTAGTAACCAGGGATAATAAAACTCTACATTTTTCTCCTCGGTATGCAAGCAATATTTCCTAAAATACTTCAAAAGGAATGGTTCCCATGCCAACCGATCCACCTTGGTGGACCAATTGGCTACCACAATGACCCAAGTTGGTACTTCATTTGTCCTCCACTTGCACAAAAATTTGCAGGTTCTTGCCTACATAGAAAATTGGGTGGCCTCGTCATTAATCAGTGACATTAGATACCCCTACCTTCACCTATCAGCTATGTATGTCCCAGTCACCCATGCACTGAGAGTTTTATTAGTAATTATTAGCTCTAGGTCAACCCCTTTGATCGATACGGCTGTATTGTCATGAATTGGTTTGGGGGTCAGTTACACTAGATTTTCCAGCCATGGGTATCCTCTGTTAACGCAAGATGAAAATAATTTGGTAGTTGTGCTTATCTCATCCCCTCTCCTAAAATGTGAGGTATCAAACAGGTTAACGGTTCCACTCACTTTGGGCCACGTCCCCAATCTTGCGACTCTAGTATTGTTACACCATCTGTTGTCTCTACCTGTTGTAATTAATCTTAGAGATCTAGAAGTCATGAAGGATCATAGATATCATTGTCTGAATATTTAATATGCTCTAGATAACTTCTCATTCTTTCCTCACTATGAACGACAAGTGGGAGGGGTGGCATCTCCATGGAATATTTCACATCTCAGGGAACGAAAACAGAAGAATATGTTTCTTTTAGTTGGGGTTAATACATGGGTTCCACTCCGTAGCTGGTGGTTACTATTGACATGACCATTTCATAGCTTGGTCATGTACTAATATCCCCTCAAGCTATCCCAGAATCATAATTATTTGGAGATGCCCTGCTTCTTCTTGTATTCTTGGCATCTTGGGGAACCGAAAGAGAAGAATGTATTTCTTTTAGTGGGGGTAAATACCTGGGCTCCACTCTATAACTAGTGGTTATTATCGATATGACCATTTCATATTTTGGTCCTACACTAACATCCCCTTGAGCTACCTCTGAATCATTGTTATTTGGAGATGCCTTGCTTTCTTATCCTCACCTTTTGAGGGAATACATGGTGTTTCGTGTGTGGATTTCACTTTGCTAAGCACTTGATCTCTTTTCCCATCACTGTATTTCAATTACTCTTTTTCCTCAGACTTTAATCTATAATCCTTGGTTTTCTCCCCAAACAATTACCTCTATCTCATTTATTAGTTCTCATTCCGCAGATTGTATAACTACATAACTATACTACATACATGCACTCTCCATGACTATGCTTCCATACATCACTCTCGCACTTCCAAACCGTCGCCTCATCCTAGCATGAAGATTCGACGCCATTTGCAATTTTTTTTCGTGTCCTCTCATTATAGGTGGGTTTTATTGACACAATTACCTACTGTTGGAATATGTAATTTCTACTTGTTTATGATTATTTCTAATTAGAGGAGTTTGTTTCTATTGTGTTTCCTAAATTTGTGTATGGTTGATATATTCTCTCAACCAATAAATTGTGTGTCCAAGATAGTTTTCCCATCTTAAGATAATACTCTTGTATATATGTAATATCATATTTGATTAATGAATAGAAAAATAGTTTGCACTATTTATTTTTTATAATGGTATCAAAGCCCTTAGTTGGCCCATCCTGCGCTGAGGAAATAATGGAGTACATTTGTATTTTTTTTAGTTTTTATTTGTTTTTCATCGATTCCTGTTGTGTTGATCTGAGAGGAATTAAGACATGGGGCTGCGTGTAAAAAGTTGTTGTCAATGTTGCATTTGGATAGGTCGTTAAGCGCATTTTAATTCGTATGCGTGCGACTGCGAGCATAAAAATATCGCCATTCCATCCATTAGTGGCGAAATTAGACGCTACAGAGAGGGATGTGAACAAGGTGTATGGTTACATAAACGAAGTTTTTTGTTAGACATGGTATTGGAAATTACTGACGATCGAGGCAGAAAGAGCTTCTTCACGGTAACGAAGCAGCGGAGGGCTGTGTGTGTCTTGTGTTTTTTTATCAATTTTGATTTTCAGATGAGAGCTTATGCTTTCTTGTGACCTGTGCGGCCGCATGGCGTGCCCCCGATGGAGTTCTGCAGCTTGCCGCTGGCGAGGGAGAGCCGAGAGCCATAGGGCGATGTTCACTTAGCGGAACCTTACCTTTGTCAAACTTCAAACACGAACCAGGTAGACTAGGGCACATAAAACATTTCAATGACCATCACCGACCATTACAAAGAAATCTATGACACTTAAATTTGCTATAATTATAATATGTGACTCATAATACATCATGCTACTAAGTCTATTCCACAAACTCACATTAACTCACACGACCTTTTACTTAGTTGTCCATCATCATTTAATTTCTAATGCCGTTGTTGCATAAAATACAATATTTTTCGCACTTCAACCTTCACTACAAGCCCCTCTAGTCTATTCTTTCCTTTTTTTGGTTTAATTGTCTTGGATTCACCTGTGTGATTTGTTAGAATAGATAAGTCTCACTTGAAATGATCATGGGGAACTATTGGAACTAGGTTTTCATAGCTAGATGGGATTGTTAGAACCCTGAGTACTCAAACTTTGATATACAACATAGGCCTCAGACATGTATCAGATGAGCACAAACTATTTAGCGTGCAAAACATAATTGACCATATGACTAAGGAAGAGAGGTAGTATTCTTTCTAGTATTCCTTTTGAAGTCATCATATCGGTTATAATCCAACACAACATTTCTTTTCCATGTAAAACCGTTACCAACTACCATTCCATTCAACTATTCATAACATTAAGAGACATTCAACTCATTCATAGATTATTCATCAAAGGAAAAGTGAATAGACAAAATTAATAAAAGTACATATATGTATACACTAGAATAAAGGAGGCAACCTGTCACTCTTTCTATTACTTTAGCATAAAAGAAAAAAAGGCGCAAGGTGCTACAACAAATATCATGCACAAATTGCCTCACTAGCCTTCATTAACTGCTCATATTACAATAGAAAACCTGACACAATGAAAGACCGTAGAACTTCTACTACATGCAATTCCCCTTACATCATATGTTGCATAGCAACTACAAACACTTACACTAACATCTAAAACTATTGAGCACACAGAGAAATAGTTGCAAAAATTAAATCTTTCTTAATAGTTATGGTCTGATTATCGAACCCCTCCTCCATATCAAACATATCCCTCTATTAGTTTCTCACATATTCTCGAAATCTCTTGGCCCGTTTCACCACTTTTTTATTTTTCCTCCCAACTAGTTGGCTGTTAGGATATTTTTCTGAGAATTCGCCTTTAGTTGTCCCATGCCTCTTAACCATTTTCTAGAAATATCTCCTTCTTGTTCATTCCACTTCGCTAGCATCCTCCCTTTTGCAAATATCTTCAACTCTTCTTGCCACAACATCCTTCTCCTCCTTCTGTGCCATCTCTCAATATTGCACACCAACTATTCCTCCTCTTCTGCCACTCTATCCTCAACATAATCACTTGCAATAATACTTAACAAAAAATTCAAAAATAAATCGTCGTCCAATAGGTCCTCAACATAAAATTGTGGCTCATCCCAATCTACTCAACCTTTCCTCTAATAAGGGATTTTATCCCCTGTGGTCTTCTGCAATGCCCTCAAGGATTCCTCTTATGCCTCAATCTTAGCCCTAATCTATTCAACTTTTCTAGTAACCTCATGCTCTATTCTGGTGGTCGAATCTAAGATGAAAGCATAGACATCCTAAATTTTTTCTCATTGCATGGGTAACAATAACTCGTTAAACTTATGAATAATTGAAAACACCAGATCTTGAAGGTTAGTCCACTACTTTTTGTTGTCATGGAGCTTCTAACTATACTCTCCAAGCTACATTTTTTCCTATGTCACACTTCACTCATCAACAAAGCTCATTGAGCCCATGCTCTCCTCAATCCGGTATATCCGTTCATCGACCTTCAAAATATGATCAATCGCTTATGCCACAATTGGGACTTGCAACAAAATTCCCCACTATCGATTACCCTGTTCAATCGTGCTCTGATAGTGTCTGTCATATTCAACCATTTTCTCCCTAGTATGTTCAATCAAGTCCTTGTGCCCACATTTTTCGAATGACGTTTTAGGTTGCTAATGTTCCTCCAACTTTGTTGCTTGTGCCTCCAAACATTGTATCACCTCACTAATATATACTACCATGTCTTTGGCTAAGACAAAGTCATCGGAAAATCCCTCGATGAGTTCCCCCTAAACTTTCCCTAAGGTTGTGCACCATTCTACTTCACCTTTTGCTATTTGTTCCTTCTCCTTCTGCAACTACTCTTAGGTGTTTTTTGTCTACTTTAGGTCTTTCAGGGTTACTTTCAACTAATGGTGTAAATCTCATACTACCCTGCATTATAGCTAGGTTAACTCCTCCACATTCAACTATGACATTACTATGTTGATTTGGGTAGTGTCTGTAATAATTTGTTGCGTAAATCCATCCCACACCTCTATGGACATCTTAGGAAAAAAAAGATGTAATTTAGCCACTCCAATATAGATGGATTTAGTGTGGATGAATAAACTGGTGACGGTACTCCCGTAGTATGTTATCGTCCAAACTTTAACAAAGCTGCTTTTAAAGCCGACCTTGTACTTAACTCACTTACTGATTGTTGTAGCTTGTCTAATTTTTCTATAGAAACATCTTCAATCTATTCAGCGATACTTTTGAAATCATTTTCCGTCATTGTGGTTTGAGACGGTGAAGTACGAGTAGTTTTTTGCTTCTTTCTATCTCATTTCGTGGATGCATTTCATGCTCTATATTATCCCCAATATTGCTTGTTCTTTGGGCGCTGATGGCCCCTCTTGTGGCTCATCCTTTAGAATGATAGGAGAATTCCTATATTGTTTCTCTTGGTTTGATGGGTCCCCTTAGTCCCTCCACTACTCATAATTTCATCTATATCTAATGCCTAGTCCATCGACTTCTTCCAATCATTGATCCATGAGTTTACTATCTAAAAAACTCTCGGGCGGTGAACTTGTAACTCGTCCTTAACCAAAAACAATCTGAATCTCTGTTTGGTAAGATCCTGATGTAGTGCAAATAGACTTTAAATAGTGTGATACCCTTGAACTCCTCCAGACTTTCTGTAGGCAGTTGAGGGATCTTCCGAATAGCAGTGTGCAACATATGTCCATATAGATAGAGCATAATTGTGCTAGTTTTCCTCTGTTTTGGATCATCGATAACTCATAGATTCTAAAAATGTTCAACTAGGATGGGTTGTGGGGGATTCCCAACTCGATGGAAACTCTCTGATTTCTCGCAAGTGACTAATGTGATCAAGATTAGTAACCAGGGATAATAAAACTATACATTTTTCTCCTCGGTATGCAAGCAATATTTCCTAAAATACTTCAAAAGGAATGGTTCCCATGCCAACCGATCCACCTTGGTGGACCAATTGGCTACCACAATGACCCAAGTTGGTACTTCATTTGTCCTCCACTTGCACAAAAATTTGCAGGTTCTTGCCTACATAGAAAATTGGGTGGCCTCGTCATTAATCAGTGACATTAGATACCCCTACCTTCACCTATCAGCTATGTATGTCCCAGTCACCCATGCACTGAGAGTTTTATTAGTAATTATTAGCTCTAGGTCAACCCCTTTGATCGATACGGCTGTATTGTCATGAATTGGTTTGGGGGTCAGTTACACTAGATTTTCCAGCCATGGGTATCCTCTGTTAACGCAAGATGAAAATAATTTGGTAGTTGTGCTTATCTCATCCCCTCTCCTAAAATGTGAGGTATCAAACAGGTTAACGGTTCCACTCACTTTTGGGCCACGTGCCCAATCTTGCGACTCTAGTATTGTTACACCATCTGTTGTCTCTACCTGTTGTAATTAATCTTAGAGATCTAGAAGTCATGAAGGATCATAGATATCATCGTCTGAATATTTAATATGCTCTAGATAACTTCTCATTCTTTCCTCACTATGAACGACAAGTGGGAGGGGTGGCATCTCCATGGAATATTTCACATCTCAGGGAACGAAAACAGAAGAATATGTTTCTTTTAGTTGGGGTTAATACATGGGTTCCACTCCGTAGCTGGTGGTTACTATTGACATGACCATTTCATAGCTCGGTCATGTACTAATATCCCCTCAAGCTATACCTGAATCATAATTATTTGGAGATGCCCTGCTTCTTCTTGTATTCTTGGCATCTCGGGGAACCACTCTATAACTAGTGGTTATTATCGACATGACCATTTCATATTTTGGTCCTACACTAACATCCCCTTGAGCTACCTCTGAATCATTTTTATTTGGAGATGCCTTGCTTTCTTATCCTCACCTTTTGAGGGAATACATGGTGTTTCGTGTGTGGATTTCACTTTGCTAAGCACTTGATCTCTTTTCCCATCACTGTATTTCAATTACTCTTTTTCCTCAGACTTTAATCTATAATCCTTGGTTTTCTCCCCAAACAATTACCTCTATCTCATTTATTAGTTCTCATTCCGCAGATTGTATAGCTGCATAACTATACTACATACATGCACTCTCCATGACTATGCTTCCATACATCACTCTCGCACTTCCAAACCGTCGCCTCATCCTAGCATGAAGATTCGACGCCATTTGCAATTTTTTTTCGTGTCCTCTCATTATAGGTGGGTTTTATTGACACAATTACCTACTGTTGGAATATGTAATTTCTACTTGTTTATGATTATTTCTAATTAGAGGAGTTTGTTTCTATTGTGTTTCCTAAATTTGTGTATGGTTGATATATTCTCTCAACCAATAAATTGTGTGTCCAAGATAGTTTTCCCATCTTAAAACAATACTCTATATGTAATATCATATTTGATTAATGAAGAGGAAAATAGTTTGCACTATTTATTTTTTATAATGGTATCAAAGCCCTTAGGCCCTGGCCCCAGCTTGGCCCATCGTGGGCTGAGGAAATAATGGAATACAATTGTATTTTTTTTTAGTTTTTATTTGCTTTTCATCGATTCCTGTTGTGTTGATTTGAGAGGAATTAAGACATGGGGCTGCGTGTAAATAGTTGTTGTCAATGTTGCATTTGGATAGGTCGTTAAGCGCATTTTAATTCGTATGCGTGCGACTGCGAGCATAAAAATATCGCCATTCCATCCATTAGTGGCGAAATTAGACGCTACAGAGAGGGATGTGAACAAGGTGTATGGTTACATAAACGAAGTTTTTTGTTAGACATGGTATTGGAAATTACTGACGATCGAGGCAGAAAGAGCTTCTTCACCGTAACGAAGCAGCGGAGGGCTGTGTGTGTCTTGTGTTTTTTTATCAATTTTGATTTTCAGATGAGAGCTTATGCTTTCTTGTGACCTGTGCGGCCGCATGGCGTGCCCCCGATGGAGTTCTGCAGCTTGCCGCTGGCGAGGGAGAGCCGAGAGCCATAGGGCGATGTTCACTTAGCGGAACCTTACTTTTGTCAAACTTCAAACACGAACCAGGTAGTTCTAGTCCCAGACAATAGTGAAGGCTTCTGAGATCCTTCATCTCAAAAACTTGTGCCATAAGCCTTTTGATTCCTCTGATTAAAGCATCTGCATTTCCTGTTATAATCATGTCATCCACATACAGAGAAATCAAAATAATCTGCCCCTGGTTATGGTACTTGGTATACAAATTTGGGTCATTTAAACTTCTATGGAAACCATACTCTACAAAGAAAGAATCAACCTTTTCGTACCAAGACCTGGGTGCTTGCTTTAAACCATATAAAGCCTTTTTCAATTTGCAAACAAGATGTTCCTGCCCCTGCTTTACATATCCTTCTGGCTGTACTAAGTAAATTTCCTCTTTTAAATCACCATTTAAAAATGCAGATTTAACATCAAGCTGGTGTAATTCCCAATTACATTTAGTAGCTAAAGCAATAAACATTCTAATTGTATTTAACTTTGCTACAGGTGCAAAAGTATCATCAAAATCTATACCTTCCCACTGTGAATATCCTTTTGCAACCAACCTAGCTTTTAACTTATCTATACTTCCGTCTGCATTCATTTTTGGTTTAAACAGCCATTTGCATCCTATGGGTGTTTTATTCTTAGGCAGCTCAACTAAATCCCAAGTATCATTTCTAAGAATTGATTCCATTTCTTCATTCATTGCAGCTCTCCTTTCCTTAAATTGACTAGCTTCTTTGTAATTAGAGGGGTCTACAATGTTCAAAACTTTTGACATCGAAGCATAGTTTCTCAATTTCAATGGTAATTGAGTCTTCCTACCTGACCTCCTTGGTAGGAGACTTACCTCAAATTTGTTTTCTTCTGCTATAACTGGGCTTGCATTATCACCTTCTTGCTGTTCTTCTTTTTGCTCTTATTTTTGCTCTTCTTTCTGCTCCTGCTCTTTTCATCTTCACTGCTTTCCTCCAACAACAATGGAATGCGCCAATCATCACCAACGTCATCTTTCCCTTCTTGTACTTGTTCATGAAACACTACATCCCTGCTTGCAAATGTCTTACGAGACTCAGGATTGAACAATTTATATGCTTTAAATTATGTGCCATAACCGACAAAGATGCATTTCACAGCTTTAGGGTCTAATTTCTTCCTATCAGCTTTGGGTATATGGGCAAATGCTTTTGACCAAAATACTCTTAGATGGTTTACTGCTGGTCTAAATCCATATAGAGCTTCAAAAGGGGTTTTGAAGCCAAGATACCTGGTAGGACTTCTGTTCTTCAAATATACAACAGTATTAATAGCCTCTGCCCAAAAGCTATTAGACAGACCCTTACCTTGTAACATGCTCCTTGCGCACTCCACCAAGGTTCTGTTTTTACGCTCTGCTACTCCATTCTGCTGTGGTGTGTGTGGCACTGTATAGTGCTGAACAATCCCGTGAGATTTGCAGAATTTCATGAATTCCTTTAGCTTGTATTCTCCCCCTTGATCAGATCAGAGAATTTTTATACTCTTACCAAACTACTTTTCCACCAAGGCTTTAAATTCTATAAAGCACCGGAAAGTCTAACTTTTCTTGTTCAAAAAATAAACCCATGAATATCTAGTGCAGTCATCAATGAATAACAAAAAATAGTATGCTCCTCCTAGCGACCTTGTCTGTATAGGTCCACATACATCAGTGTGCACTAGTTCTAAAACATCTGTTTCCTTCCTCCTATCATGCACAAGAAACTGTTCTCTATGCATTTTTCCTAAGGCACAACCATCACAATTTAACTGAACATTACGAAAGATAGGGAGTCCCTCGACCATACCTTTCTTCTGCAATAACATGAGGTCCTGCAAATTCAAATGACCGAACCTCTGATGCCAGAGTTGTTCGGCTGTCGATCCTCCTGCAACCATGGCCTGCTTTGGTATGCTTTTTGCATCCAATTTGTATAGGGTTCCAACTCGCATGCCTGTTGCAACTATTTCATTCCTGCAATCCTTTATCACACAGTGAGTCTTGAAGAACTCAACTTGCATATCTTGATCAGCCATCATGGATACAGATATTAGATTTTTCTTAATTCCAGGTACATATAAAACATTTGTAAGGTGACTAATTTTTCCATTTGGTAACTTAACTGAAATCACCCCATGACCTTTAATCTCGTATCCACTATCATATCCTAGATATATTTTTGATCCATTTATACTTTCTTCAAGGCTATCAAAAAATTCCTTTTTACCTGTCATGTGAGAGGATACTCCGGAATCGACATACCAAATGTCATCTTCATTAGATGCTGAAAGGGCACAGTCGACTGGGAACAGTCGAAATTCATGACTGAAGTCTTCTTCTTCAACAAAGTATCCTCTGTGCTTTGCATTTGCCTGCCTCCTCTTTGCATGATCAGCCTGCTTCTTATAACATTCTCTCTATATATGAACTGTCTTTCCACAATAATAACACTTCTTTTCAGAATGATTTGCAAGCATACCTTTATGAGAATGCAGATTCTTATGTGATGTTCCTCCTTTCTGTTTTGATTACTGTTGTGACTGCCTTCCTTTGGATGATCGTCGTTTCGCCATCAATGCAAGATTATCACTCTGGGGGTTCAAGTTCTGTCGCTGCTCCTCCTCTTGCTGCAAGATCCCAGTGAGATCATCAAATGAGGGCGTTTTCTCCCTTGCCGACACTCCAGTGATGAACATTTGAAAATCATCACGCATCCCATTCATTGTGATTGCAACAAGATCTTCATCAGACACCGCCACTCCGATGGCCACCAATCCGTCTTTCACATCTTTAATTCGCGCAACAAATGCAGTAGCAGTCTCCCTCTCGTCCATCCTCATTGAAAATAGGTTGCTTTTAAGTGCCTGCTCGTATTATGGGTCTCATACAGACTTTTGATTTTCGTCCAGATGTCCACGAACGTTTTACAGTCTCTGATGTGCGCAATAACATTGTCTTTCACAGACATCTTCAACAAGACTTTGGCCTTGTTCTCTCGTTTTTCCCAATCTTGCTCCTGTGGCCCTCCATTCGGCTTCTGCTCATCGCCTGTAACTATGGACCAAGCATTCGCATCCTCGAGCAAGGTCTGGATCTTAAACTTCCAATTCGTGAAGTTAGATCCATTAAGTTTACCAGACTCGTTAAGGTAAGATTCCATCGTATTACTCATTCTGAATCTACCCAACAATAAAAAATAATACCTGTCAGATCGATCTGTCACCTCTGGATCTGATCTGCAGTGTCTGGCAAACCCGCTCCAATGAGAAAATTCAGCGTCTTCAATACAGCCAAAGATCCGATCTGAAAAAAAATTGATCCGATTTGCCTCTCCCAGATAGATCTGCAACTTCGCCGATCTGCACCCCTTTCAAACCGCCAAACGAAGTTGAGGCTTCCCGCAGATCCCCTTGAAGGAAGATTGGCGCATCCTCAATCAGCGTGCGAAAAATCCTCTTTGTGTTGGCGCGATCCCGAGCGAAAAATCCGCGCCAATTAAAAATCGGTGCGAGTGATTTTTGCTGGCACGGTTTCCTCCTTAAATTTCGCGCCAATTGGACGTTCTGGCGCTCTGGCGTGATTTCCTCCTTGAATTCCTTGCTAATTTCTACTATGGCACGATTAATCTCACAGAATCCGCGCTAATTCCCCCTCCTGGCGCTTCTGTCAGCGCAAAAAGCATGCCAATCTCCTCTCCACTCAGAAAAAAAAATCTGAGTCTGAGCCACGTGTTCTGCAGTCCACCTGCTCAATTGAGCACAAAGCTCTTGTGTACACGCGGCCACAAAGGAACTTCAAGCCACACAGGCAATTCTACCACATAGGTAAGCTAGCTACAAAGGCACTTCAGCCACAAGGTGACAAAAGATCAGGCTCACCCAACCTGAGCTCTGATACGAAGATAAAATGTGAACATAATTGAAAGAAAGAGATGTAGCTCTCAAGTGTGGCCTGCACCTGGAGACTACACTCACCAAAATAGAGAGATCACTCTCGTACACTCTATTACTCATCAATGAAAGATTACATCATTAAATACAATACTAGGAATTAGGAAGTTTCACCCAAACCCCTAAACTTTAGGAACTAATCCTAAACTAGGGAGAACATTACAACAATGTAACCATTTTCTCCATTAATACAAAAATAATATTAATTATTTTTAACTGTATTAAGCTTGATATGTAATCGGAGAATTGAGTCTTCGATTAAGTGGGGGAATTGTGAGATGGAATAATCTCAAAGTGTAAAGGACTAAGTGAAGGAAAGTTCATCAACAAGTTGAATGAACCATGTATGTGAAGGGCATCCTATTACACTGGTGGGTTGCAGTGGTTGGTACCCATGCATTCCAATGGATGGTTGTCCCTTTATACGTCGATAATTTGATGATGACTGCATGAAAAAGGTACAATGTCTAATTGTCATATTAGACTAGAACTAGACTTTGAATATTAATATCGAGACAAGTACTCATTAAGGGGGGTTTGTTGGAATATGTAATTCCTACTTGCCTCAGTTGTGATTCTTTTTAACTAGAGGATTTTGTTCCTATTGTGTTTCCTAGATTTGTGTATAATTGAGATATTCTCTCAACCAACAGATTGTGTGTCCAAGATAGTTTTCCTATCTTGAGACAATACTCTTGTATATATGTAATATCATATTCGATTAATGAATAGGAAGGTAGTTTGCGTTATCTATTTTTTATCACCCACTACTATCATGGTCTATTGGCGATAGTTTTGACAATGAGTATTTGTATTTAATCAGATTTGATACTTACCATGTTTTTGTACTGATCTCTGACAAGTTCATCAATTATCTAGTTGCCTTGCACTTATCATTGATGTAACATTGACCATAATATGTAGCAACCGTTGTGTTATGAATTGAGTTGGTCTACCTTCTTTTATTGCCACTTTTTGTCCTCATGTAGAGTTCTTTATTAGAGGGCAGCCTGCAACAATGCACCCTATCTATTCTAACGTCAATATTGTGTAGTGTCCTCCCTGGTGCATAGTGGCCTAACAATTTTTACATTGGAAAATTCAAGAGAACTATTAGTTACTAACTCCAACGAAAATGATCCCAATTCCATACAAACGTCAACTAGTATACCTTATTTATGTCCAACTAGTACACTCCTTCCTGACTCCTCGTACAAAGTGCCCATGAGATTAGCTATCTTTGTATAGTGTCAGTTGATTTCCATTGATGAATCCCTCACGCATTCTAGCATCCAAGTTATTTAGTTGCATGGTGCATGTATGTGTGGCCCCATTCAGTGCATTTGAGACTTAGATAGATGTTTGAGAAGCTTACTGTCATATAGTAATACCAAATCCCTAAATGGAAACACCTTTCACTTAATTCTTCTATCATCCCAGGCTTTATCTCTGATCTTCTGCACTTCCTGGTGGAAAGTGGTTGGTGCTCGATCTTCATTGAGACGTAGTAACTCCTACAACCTTTTCTCCATTGGGCTAGACTCCATCAGTCACGTGGCTATGACAATGCACAGACTTGGCACTAAAAACTCCATTGGCATGACAACTTCTTATCCATACACTAGCATGAAGGGAGTCTTCCCAATCAACATTTTACATGTAGTCCTATAGGCCCACAAAATTGTTGGTATCCTCAAGTTCGAGTCATCAGACTACATATTGCACACCTTAGTGAGGATGGTCTCAAGTATCTTATTAAGCATCTCCACCATACCATTAGCTTGCATATGGTAGGGGTACTTTTCTGATTATAAATTTCAAATTCCTCTATCAGCACTGCAATAGGCCTATTTAGAAAGTGAGTTCCCTGATCATTCATCAAAATTATTGGAGATCCAAATCTCGTTGCCACATTTTTAAATAAAAGGTGTCTAGTTATCTATGCGCCACAATCCTTTAGTGGCACAGCTTCACCCCATGTGGTCAGATCATTGATGGCGGTAATTATGTACAGTAATTTAGTTCTCATTTCCAGTGGGTCGATTGGTCCTATAAACCAATCACTCATTTATCAAATGGTTGTAGGGAGAGGTGGGGAACCAAAGAGATTTTGTCTCATCATCATGGATTATCCACTGATTACCATATGTCACAAATCCTACAAAACTCCTTAGAATCAACATGGAGAGTAGGCCACCATAATGTCGCATGAAACATCCTCTGCATTGTAGCCAATACACCTACATAGTGTCCTCTTAGAACACCCACATGCGCCTCAATTAGGATCATTTTCCTTTCATTCGTAGTTCATATGCACATTTGTTATTGGTCATATGAAATATTTATAATCATTTCTGATGAGCTACAGTCATACTGTGAGGAATGGCATGGGGAAAACAATGAGAAATGAGAATTTTTTTTATTTTCTTCTCAAGAACACTTTGTTTTCTTTGTTTAGTTTTCTCATCTATTTTTATCAAAATGTCTCTCATAACTTCAAAAGTAGATTCTAAATTCTTGTCCAATTCCATGTAGCTCTTTTCCAATTTTTCTTTTGTATTAGAAAAAATCTACTTAGTATCATTTAATCCACCTTTAGTTTCTAATACTGAATTACTTATTCCATTTACAGAGGAAGCAATAGAGTTCATTGAATCTTGTAGACGATAAAAGTGTCTCTTGCTAGCATAATCAAGTGTTACAAAGATGTATATTTTCATTCCTTGAAAACAATACTTCTCCAATTTAATTACTCTCTAATAGTTCAAATTCTACTTTTTGTTCCTACTAGAGGAGCTTCTTCTTTCAAAACTAATGAAATTTCTTTTGACTGTTTATTTTTATTCAATTATAATCAGTTGAAAAGGGGGAAAAGTGGATTTAGACTCTATTTTATACCATCTAAAATTGTCCATTGATGTTTTTGAGTGATAGCTTCAATTTCTTGTTTTTCTTTTACAAATTCCATAATCGAGATAGAATGATTCATTTGTTTTTTCTGCCATTCATAAAAGTAAATCCAACATTTTTCTTGTGACATATAAATTTTCCAACTTTCTACCAGAGCTCCTTTTTTATTTTTTGATACTGAAGCATTATTTTGTTTTGTATGTTCGTGTGTATATAGATCCCAATTGATCATTTCATTCATCCACTAAGCTAAACCTTCCATCTATAGTATCCTCTATGGTGGGCTAGTTGTAGGTGTTAAGGATAATCGTTCAAACAATTTCTTCAAGTTCGGGTGGATGTTATACAACAAAATGACCTCCTCATCAGCTCAGAGGAGAAAGGCATGATTGCTGAAGAAATATTTAAAATCATAGGCCTTGTTTCCACACTAACATTGTCTATACACTTACAACATGCTTTATAAAGCTTCTCTGTAAGCCTAAGGGAGTGTTAGTGACCCTACTAACTCTACCTGTTTGTTCGGGGACATCGTCAGTGGATCCTAACAAGAATATAGAGGTCAAAGGAGAGAATTGACTCATAAATATCTCTATATTCCCTCCTAAATCTACTCAGAAATGTAAGGAAACATCTAATGTTCGACCTATTTGTGGGATTTCTAAATCCTAATGAAGGAGGCAAATGGGAAAGATCTCAAAAGCATGGAAACATCATTGCCTTTACCTTAAGATACTCATGGAAGAACTTGGCAACCCTAACTCGATTGCTACATAAGCAAAGCTAGGGATATTGTGATAGAGGTCAAATAATTTGAAAGGATAGCTTATTTGATTATCGAGGATAGTCTCAAATCTAAGCATAGGAAGTTCGTAAGAAGGGAGAGAGAGAGAGGAATTGGAGGGATAAGGGAAGGCTGATGCAAGAGATGGTTGTAATCACTCTTCCGACATTAATATAGAACTGTAGTTGTACTATCTACTCTGTGGTGTTGGTACTATCGTTCATTTATTTGTTTGTCCAATACCTTTTAGCATGAATAGCTTAGTTATGTGTAACAAGATGTCCTTTATATATTCATGTATTAATTATCAAGGTTGTTTGATGTGATTATGATTGTCTCTTCTATGTGAAAGACTTGATCTAGAGCCGGCTCAGGGGACTTCCACCTAGTTGCATTGTGTTCCCGAACAAATCTACATGGAGGCTTGAGGTAATGAATCTATCTTTCTTTGATAGTTAGTTATTGTTTATGGACATGCATGTAGCTTTGTGACAGTTGTAGATAATATTACAGTCTCCCAAGGGTCCCAAGACGACCCTTAAGGGTATCTCCATTCTCCATACACCATGCATTTTATCCTATAGCAATGGAACTTCTTCTTGGGTTTTCTTTGTAGTATCAGTCATCAGCCTCCAAATTTAGTTATTCTACTAAAATAGTAGAACTGTTAAATTTACCTGATATATGGCAAAACTTTAATTTCTTCACGGAACCAAAAGGAATTAAAACCCCAGTTCATAACCTTATCGCGTCCGCCACTCCACAAACCTTTACTGCATTGAATCTCCGTCGTCGATCTCACTCTACTTGATCCAACGACTATCACGTAATCTTGTGTGGATTCTTGCACAATGCATAACAAGTCAAGAGCATGCGAGAAAAGTGGTTTTCCCATGCTACATGTCAACCGTTAAGGGCACTCGCGTGAATTTCCAAAATACCACTTACGGCTTTGAGACCGCATGAGATACTACTTACACTTATGAAGACTGCTCTTCTATTTAGATTAATGTCTGCGCTTGTTGACACACAATGACCATTAGATTTATTGGATCTATCCAATCGGACGATTCAGATCTTTTCCTGGGTTTCTCACGAATTTATATGATTTCCTCGCTAGACTTAGCAGCTCCGCTAAGTTTAATCTGTCTCTAATTTATTTAAATACACAGAGATTGAAGATTTAGATGTGACAACACAAGATTATAAAAAAGTCAACAAAAGTCAGAAATATTGCAAAGGAAATAAAACCTCCGGGATTTGACCATTCGTGCACAGTATTCATAGAGATACAAAGAAACTCCAAATTTTACATTCCAATCCTCCTCAACCAAAATCTATCCAAAATCTGTCAAAAATCCCCTTCTACTAATACAAAACTTACATAAATACCTGTTCATACGATAATCAGATCCTAAATCAATGGATCGAATAAACCCAATCCTAGATAATATTTAATCTACATGATATTCTCCTCAAGAATATCAACTAAACCTAAATACTTGAATTAATTACAAGATAATTCAAATCCCATAATTCTACCTCAAATCCTATCTAGAAAGCTTTGTAAAGTGATAGATAAAGGATCCCACTCCTTTACCTGTAATTTTTTTTTTGTATTTTTGGAATAAAATTCGAAGTCTTTTGTCTTCAAGCCTCATGCTCCTGCATTAGACACTTGGGGACAAAATTCTTCATGGGCTCCTATGCATGAGCTCTTCTACAGAATTGCCCAACTTTTGTAGCATGGCATCTATTATCTAGGTAGCATCAGCAATTGGTTGATCCTTCCACTTGATCAAATACTAAAAATACTCCTATCCTCTTGTCTTTTTAAAAAATCTCTTATCTAAAATCTTTTCTAGCTGCAATTCCTTTACTATAGGTAACTATTTTACCCAATCAACCTCTTGTTCTTCTTTATCTTCTGCTATATCATCTGCATTTCTATTTTCATACGTGAAAATTGTAGATATTCCAATGTCGTCGGGTAATTCAATTTCATATGCATTTGCAGAAAATTTCCTCAAGACTCTGCATGGTCCAATTTTCTTAAATTTTAACTTGTTATACTCCCTTTTTGGAAATCTTTCCTTCCTCAGGTGTGCTAAAACCAAATCTCCAACCTCAAAATTAACTTCTCTCTTTTTAAAATTTTCTCTGCTCTTGTACTTTATGTTGCTATCATTTAATTTTTGTTTTACCTATTCATGTATTCCTTGAATCTTTGAAGTAAAATCTTCTCCTTTAGCAATTTTGATTTCAGCTTTTCCTAAGTCTCTTAATTCAGACACACCTCTTAGGTACATTCCATAAACTATATGGAATGGACTATGCCCGTACTCTTGTTAGGAGAATCATTATAAGCATATTCAGCCTGTGCCAAAAATTTGATCCCACTGTTTTGGATATTCACCTGCAAGACTTCTCAGAAGATGACCCAAGCTTCTATTTACAACTTCAGTTTGTCCATCAGTTTGACGATGATAAGTTGAACTATAACTCAGTTTAGTACCAAGTTTCTTCCAGAAGGTCCTCCAGAAATGACCAACAAATCTGGTGTCTCTATCTGAAACAATGCTCTTAGGTAACCCATGTAACCTTACAATATTCTTAAAAAACAGATTAGCAATGTCAGTAGCATCACTTGTTTTATAACGTGGAATAAAATGTGCCAATTTTGGAAATCTGTCAACCACAACATAAATTGAATCATTTCCTCTTTGAGTTTTTGGTAAACCCAAAACAAAATCTATACTTACCATATCCCATGGTCTATATGGAATAGGTAATGGAACATACAAACCTGTGTTTTGGCTCCTTCCCTTTGCATACTGACAAACTTTACAATTTTTTACATACTTCTCAACTTGAGATCTCATCTTCAACTAGAAATAAAACTGATTCAATTATTCATAAGTCTCGTCTGCACCAAAATGTCTTCCAAGTCCACCACTATGTTTCTCTTTGATTAAATTTTCTCTCATACAGCAATTTGGTATGCACAGTTGATTTCTTTTAAACAATAATCCTCTTGCAAAAAAAATCAAGCCACTTACTTCTGTCTAACAAAACAAGTTTTTTACAATCTTCAAATGGATTTTTAAAATCTAAATCTTTCTCAGATAATTCTTAAGAAAATCAAAACCCAAAACATGAATTTGACTTTCTTGAACTAAAATGTTTTTTCTACTTAAGGCATTTGCTACCTTGTTTGATTGGCCATATATATTCTTAATTACAAAATTATAACTTTGAAGATATTCTACCCATTTTGCATGTTACTGAGTAAGCTTTGTCTATTGCATAATGTACTTCAATGCATCATTGCCTGAATAAAGTATAAACTCCTCAGACATCAAGCAATGTCTCTACTTTTTCAATGACTACACAACTGCATAAAATTCCTTATCATAAGAAGAATATGTATTCTTTGATTCAATTAGTTTTTCATTGAAATAAGCTACAGGCCTGTCTTCCTAAGTTAAAAAAAACAACAATAGCTTCTCCACTAGCATCACATTTCCCTTGAAAAGTTTTATTAAATTACGGAAAAACTAAAATAGGTTTTTCGGTGATCTTTCTTTTCAACAACTGGAAGTTCTTTTCTGTGTCAACGGCCCATTTAAATGGTTGTTTATCCTTCTTTAGAGTGTCAATAATAGAAGCATTCATCTTACTAAAATTCCTTATGAATTTTTTATAAAAACTAGCAAGACCATGAAAACTTCTTACCTCAAAAACACTTGTCGGTGAAGGCCACTCTATGATTGCCTTTATCTTCTCTGGATCCATCTTTAATCCATCAGTAGAAACAACAAAGCCCAAATATACCAACTCTTCCTTCATGAATGAACATTTCTTTAAATTTAGGAGTAACTTTTCTTGTTGCATCTTCTGTAAGATATAATTTAGATGTTTCATATTTTCCTCTTTAGATCTGCTATAAACTAATATATCATCTAGATATACTATTACAAATTTACCAGTAGATTCTTTCAGCACTTCATTTATAAGCCTCATAAATGTACTAGGAGCATTTGATAACCAAAAAGACATTACCATCCATTCATACAGTCCTTCATTTGTTTTAAAAGCAGTTTTCCATTCATCTCCTTCTCTAATCCTTATTTCGTGGTACTCACTTCTTAAATCTAGCTTTGTAAACTATCTTGCTCCACTTAAACAATCCATCAAATCTTCAATTCTTGGTAAGGGAAATCTGTATCTGATTGTTATTTTGTTGATTTCTCTTGAATCAGTGCAAATTCTCTAGCCTCCATCTTTCTTTGGACTCAACACTGTTGGCAGTGCACAAGGACTCAAACTCTCTTTAACCAGTCCTTTATCTAACAATTCGTAAACCTGTTTTCTGATTTCTTCATTTTCAGTGGGAGTCATCCTATAAGTTGCTTTATTTGGCAGATTTGCCCTGGAATCAAATCTATATGATGACTGATTTTTCTAATGGGTGTTAACTCAATAGGCAAATCATCTATAATGATATCATAATAATTTTCAAGCATCTCTTGAAATTCATTTGGCAAATCAGAAATTTTAGTGGAAGTATTTATTACCTTGGGTTTGTAAATTAATGCAAAATTTACCTCATTCTCTCCAATCTACTACAAGTATTCTTTTCCACTCAACAATAGAGTCTTTGGATTAGATTTTGTTCATGCACCCACTTCTTCCATAGGCAACAATGTATGATTAACACCATCTTTACTAAATTTGTATGTGTTATTTTTTCCATCATGCATAGCTTCTCTGTCATACTGCCAAGGTCTTCTCAACAATATGTGACAAACATCCATAGGCATCACATCGCACAGAATTTTTTCTCTATATCTGCCCAATTGCAACTCCATTTCACATTGTTCCTTCACTAACAACTGATGTCCTTTTTAAAGCCATGACATCTTGTAAGGTGTTGGATGTTTCTTTGTCTTTAATGTCAAATTTTCCACCACTTCTGCGGAGACCAAATTATCGGTGCTTCCACTATCAATTACCATTTGACAGCATTTTCCTTGAACCTTGCACACAGTCCTAAACAATGTCTTTCTCTTTGCTAGTTCAACAACTTCTTTTTCTGGCTTTAACAAAAATTTGTTAACTACAAAAGATTCCCCTTTCTCTGGTACATTTTCTTCTTTTGGCACCATTGCTGCTTCCTCTTCAGTTTGAGCAACAATTACATTTCTCTGATTTGTCCCTGAGTTTTCTAGGCACTCATAAGCTATGTGTCCCATCTTGTTACATCTGTAACATCTGATTTCTCTTCATCTGTCTCTGCTTCCTCTTCCTCTACAAAAATGCCTTTTGCCACTTGCATCACCTTTTGTGGGTGTATGTTGATTCGAGCTGCTACTAGCTCCATATCTAGGTGTTGTAAATCTTCCTCTACCACCTTGACTTCCTCTTCTTTGGAAAGTACCTCTACTTTTGGCAGATTGCTTTCTCATGAGTTTTTCTTCAGCCTTCAATACCATCTAATCAGCCTCTTCTACTTTTTTAGGAGACATCACACTTATCTCATCTTGGATCTCCATTCTAAGACCATTTATATATCTTGCAACCTTCCCATCTATATTTTGAATTTGTCCAGCTCTTATGCTCACTTCGTAAAATTTCTCTGTGTATTTTTTCACTGTCAGAGACCTCCGTCTAAGATTCTGTATCTGTCTAAATAATGACTGTTGATATTCACTTGGCAAAAACTTACCTCTCAACTTTGCCACCATCCTGTTCCAATTTTTAATTGGCTACTTACCAAGTCTTTTTATTTTTGCCTGCACTCCATCCCACCAAAGTGTTTCATGTCCTTTCAATTTTGTGGCAACAAATTTCTCTCTCTTTCCTTCTTCCATTTCTTCATAATCAAAGAATTCATACATGTCATTAATCCAGTCTATCAACTCCTCAAGGTTTAAACCTCCTGTATAAACTCAACCCTCATGTCTGGGTTTAGATGTGGATCTCAACACTAATTTAAAGAATCTCATTTCAGGAGTAACTTCTACAGGTTCGTCTTCTTCTATAGCTTCAAATTCAGGCTCACCGACATCTCGAGCACTTGCATCTCCTTGATTTCCCATTTCCACTACATTTAATCTAGTTTGCATCTGTTGCATGGCTTCCAACGCTTCATCATTTGCAACTGGTGTTCCTCTTCCTCAACCACCACCACATCTTCCTCCAACTTTGAAATCCATGTTGAATTTCTTTTTTTGATCTTTGAGATCCTGCTCAGTGTCAGTGGGCTACTTTGATACCACTAATGGTGGGATGCTTGCTGGTGTTAAGGATAATCATTCAAAACTAGAAACGATTTCTTCAAGTTCAGGTGGAACTTCTTCTTGGGTTTTCTTTGGAGTATCAGTCATCAACCTCCAAATTTAGTTATTCTGCTAAAATAGCAGAGATGTTAAATTTACTCGATATATGGAAAAACTTTAATTTCTTCATGGAACCAAAAGGAATTAAAACCCCAGCTCATAACCTTATCGCATCCAACACTCCACAAACCTTTAGTGCATTAAATCTCAACTGTCGATCTCATTCTGCTTAATACAATGGTTATCGTGTAATCTCGAGTGGATTCTTGCACGATGCATAACAAGTTGAGAGTGCACAAGAAAAATGGTTTTCCCATGCTACATGTCAATTGTTAAGGGTATTCATGTGAATTTGAAAAATACCACTTACAGCTTTGAGACTACGTGAGATACTGCTTATGCCTATGAAGACCACTCTTCTATTCTGATTAACATTTGTGCTTGTTGACATGCAATGACCATTAGATCTATTGGATCTATTCAGTTGGACAATTCAGATATTTTCCTGGGTTTCTCGCGAATTTATCAAGTTTCCTCGCCAGACTTAGCACCTCCTCCAAGTTTACTCTGTCTCTAATCTATTTAAGTACATAGTGAGTGAAGATTTACATGCGACAACACAAGATTATACAAAACTCAACAAAACTCAGAAATATTTCAAAGGAAATAAAACCTCACAGATTTGACCATTCGTGCACAGTATTCATAGAGATACAGATAAATTCCAAATTTTACATTATAGTCCTCCTCAGCCAAAATCTGTCAAAAATCCCCTTCTACTAATTCAAAACTTACATAAATACCAGTTCATACAACAATCAGATCCTAAATCAATGGATCGAATCTGCCTAATCTTAGATAATATCTAATCTACATGATATTCTCCTCAAGAATCTCAACTAAGCCTAAATAGTTGAATTAATTACAAGATAATTCAAATCCCTGAATCCTAACTCAAATCCTATCTAGAAAGCTTTGTAAAGTGACAGCTAAAAGATCCCACTCCTTTGCTTGTAATTTTTTTTTGTATTTTTGGAATAAAATTCAAAGTATTTTGTCTTCAAGCCTCATGCTCCTGCATCACTCTCACTAAAGAAAATCAATTTTCCATTTTTGTTGTTGAAAGTTTTTGTATTCCTAGAAGAGGATTTTCAAATCTGCATAATGGTGTTCCATGATTTCCTAGATCCACATATCCTATGCCATATCTAAGAGTACAAAGTTTTTTTATTTTACTAAACATTTCTTTCAGCCCATGATATTCTTTCTCAAGAGAATGCATCCATAAAATCTGATCCCGTGGAAAACTTATGTCTGCACATTGAGAATGCGATAAAGGTTCCTATGTAGCTGAGCTGGGGAATGAAGATTTGTATAGAGACTGGAGTGTAACAGGATGGAAAAATGACAAAAATATGAGGAATAAGCAAGAGATTGTGCTAAAATGGCCAACTTCTTATGTTAGAAAAAAGGTCTCATGGACTAAGGGAATGAGATGACAACAAAAGAAGGAGATTTTATAATGACGACTGATGTAATGGTCAATTTTTTTGGGACTTTTGGGATACTGATAACGTATATTTCTAGGAAGGATAGATCTTCTCACTTAATCACCTTATGTTCCATATTTTGATTCAATGGATCTATTAGGACCAAACTACTATATTGAGATTCTTGTTTGGGAGTATGCAAAACACCCATATGTTTGAATAGCAATATTGATCCTTTTGGATTTCATTGTAGTCTTGATTTGTAGTTTGAGCATATCTCTTAGATTCTCATTAAAGACATAAACTAAAAAATTTAGATGACAATCAAACCAAATTGGGTCATTTGACAAACGAGCCACTCTTCCTCCAATTAAAGAATCAGTAAACTTGTGATGTGTTAAATCTCTCACTTTGTATAATACAAATGAATTATGCATTGATTCCTTTATGAACAAGAGCAAAGACCCAACCCTTATGCACCCTATGTGGAGATAGTTTCTTCCATGTTTACAAGCCTCTTTTTGTATATGATTGGGATTTATAAGTGATATAGTTTGGTAACATCACAATTCTGCTAAACTTGAGAAACTGATTCTTTAACTATTACTCTACTGGCAGCTTTGAAACGGAACATATTTAAATCAGCATAAACACTAGAAGGCGAAATAGCTGGAAGATTCCATGCAACTTGTGGGTTAGATTCAACTACTTCATTCACAAAGGAATTTTGACAAGAATCAAACAAATTTTCAGTCCTAAACTCGATGATTCTTAAAGACTTTTTATTTCACTAAAAGATACTGAATTTTGTTCCATTATAAGAAATAGTCTCAAAAATGCGAAATGCACCAGGATTCTGTTGGCTCTGATACCAATTTGTTACAACAAAAGCTTCTTTCAACAGATACTGAAGCTTATTGAAAATTCATTCTTTCTTTACACATTATGGACTTCACAATGTCCTTAAATAAAGTAATTTAATGGGATGGGTAATTGCAATCTCAGTACTATATTACCACCTAAACCTCTTAGTCATTTTTAAGAAACCACTCGAGATCAATGGTATGGAAATGAACATCAATCGACCGTATGGCTTTTATATCATTGTAAAACTTAACAGAGAAAGGGTAGAGGGGATGGAGTAATGTAATTGAAAAAATAAATCATAGAGTGAGATTACACAGAGGTGTATATGGAAACTTAGGATTACACATAGAGATGTATATGAAAATCAGAGCGTAGATGTTGGAGGAACTAGTGAAAATACATATAAAGGTTTAGTGGCATTGCAACTTTTTCTTAGTTTATTGCTTTCAAGGATTGTCCTTGGAGATGCTCACCCTTCTCTCCTCCTTTCCTAATAGAATGGCCTGCTGATTTCCAAAGGATAATGATAATGTTTTCCCATACATATACATAAAACTAACTAACTAGTTATTGGTTTCACTGGTCGTGAAGGATACTATGGTTACAAGATTATCATATTTAGAAAGTTTGATCATTCAACTTATATGAAATAGTACATAAATGTTGGATATAAGTGAAATATTGTGTTTTTTCATGTAAGTATAGTTAATTTTATTTTCCAAAATTATAAAGCGGAAGGAAGTGAATAGACTCTAAAATCTTATATATTCAATATATCAATTCTTGTATAATTAAGAGGAATAATAATTATTTCTTCTGTCCAAAATAAATTCACTTAAATATAAAACATTAAGCTTGTTATTTCAATATTAATTTAGAAACATGTAAAAAGTAATAAAAAAACACGAAGCAAACATGAAACAAATTTTATAATAAAAGTATATGCAGATGATAGCTTTTGCAGTATTTCAAATCAAAATAAGTTAGTAATTCCATAATGAGAGACAAATGACCATTTATGGCTATTAATCATCTCTAGGAAATCATGTGATGATTAATGAAGGAAAGGAACCTTGAGGAAAAGAAAAGTCCAATATGATTTCAATTGACAGTATTAAATTTTTGTATCTTTCTAGAATTGAATAAAGAGAGCGAAGAATGGATTGAGAAGAGACATCCATAAAACAAATACGATAATCGAAATCTACAGAAAGGTAATTGGAATCACGTCAGGCAGTACACAATATGGCATGTGCACAGACAAGAGCTGTGATAAAACTTTTGAGTTAAAAGTTAGACACCTGACCTGTCCTAGGGTAATTTAATTTTTAAAAATTGCGGATGTGGGTTAGAAGATTTGTTTAATATTAATCTGCAACATGTCAATGTTGGTGCACAAGTCCCATGCATAGCACACTGAAGGTTAGATATATAAAATATTACATGATACTGGATATGCCCCTCCAAATTTTTAATTAAAATTATGCCATATAACTATTCAACAACCAAGTGATGCAGTGGAAGATCCAAAGTTCCAGTTAATGATTTCTAATTGATGCAACTCTCTGCGGAAGGAGCGATCCATAGATCAAACTATCCACGTATTCAACTACCGAATTTCATATGCAGTGATCTAGCAAATTTTATACCCAATGTAATAACGTGATGTGAAATAATATGTAGTGATCAAATTTGATATGCAGTGAATACGAAATGTAAACATTGCCGAGTAAGTTGAAATGGGTAGTGTAATAAATGGGAATGCACGCTCTTTTATACATTAACAAAATATGGCCAGAGGAAAGGGAGTGGCAATTTTAGAAATATAAAAGAAGACAAACATGTTATTAGGCTAAACCATTCACTCAAGTATAATTTATATTTTTGAGGAAAGGGATGACAATTTTAGAAATAGACAAGAATACAAGCACGGTATTAGGCTAAATTATTCACTCAAGTATAATTTTAAATATTTATTTATTAAATTAAAACTAGCATAAATTTATTTTAAGCACTCATCTAAACTAAGCTGTCATAACTCCACATATACAACGAATACTCGACAAAAAAATAAATTAAAATTTAATCCTTTCAACTCGGAAATATTTACCACTTTTACTGTAATAAGAAATGCATAAACTTTGTCAGCATCTGACATATTAACATTATTAACAACTTTGGATAACTATTGTTTAATTATCGGTCTTGGTAATGGATAGAGTTCACATCACATATCCATGTGATCCTAAGCATTATCAGCGACATTTAATTTGCGGTAACTCAAATTGATATCCACTCTATACATACTCCAGGTACATGACTCTCTAGGAATTTTCGCTTGTTGTTGGCATTTATTTCTATGCTCTGTCATGCTTCTCATGGCACGGCAGGTGGTCCTTTGGCTGTTGCTTACCTTGGGACCCTCAACTCATGTAGGGAGGAGGTTTCGGGGTGTTGATCCAATGGCAGGGCTTATTCTGAAGGGTTTTACTACCTCGTTTGCCAGAATCGTGCCTCATTCTACTCCTCTGCTTCTTGGTGTCGATTAATTCTTTCTTGCTCTTTCCACTAGCTAGATCGACCTAAAGGCCTAGTGGTTTGACTCGAGTGAAAGGTTTTTGTTGCAGAGCTGAGGTGTTTGCCCTCGAAAGGTGGTATTACTCTAGGTGAGTAATGTTTACTGTTATTTCATAGCATTGTCTACATTTTTCTAATTGAAACCTGATCTCAGAAAGCTAACTTCCTTTTTTTCTGTTCGCAGGGTGGACGGAAATGAAGTTCGCGGTCTTCCAAAACTCACCAGGAAGAGGTCGTGGTCCCCTTGTCTATTTCAGCTATGCGAGGGCTTCCGGGTAAGATTTCAGCGGCCTTATTGTGGTTCACATGTATGAATATCACTCGAGCTCGTGCTATGTGTTTTGGTCTTGGTTCACTGGAGACTGCTTAGTGCTTATTCGCCAGTACTAAGGTTTGACACTACTTGTTGTTATTTTATATGCTTTCGCTCCTTAGGCGTTAGTATTCTGTTGTCTTAGGGAAGTATTCTACTGTTTTATTTACAAAATAGGTTAGGGCTCCGTGCAGACCTAAGCCTCAGGCCACAGCGGAGTAATTTCCTCTTATTGCTATAAATTTTGTATTATAAACCTACACTCGGCTGTGGCCTTAATATCTGGCTTCTCTTGTTTTTAATGAGCTTGAAGCTCTCTTTAAATGTGGTTCGTCTTTGCTATTCTTGAATGTGAACAACTTCCTTACAGGTTAACCTGAATTTAATATGTTTCCTATTTGATGTCTGGAGCTATGTTTAGGGTTGTTGATTATCTACTTGTAAGGGTAGGCTTGTCTTTTCATGGTTAGAATGTTATCATCACATCTTTGATTTGATAGTAATGGCTATAAAATTGTGGTTTGTTTGTGACTTTTGCTACAATTTGGGTTCGAGCATTCACAGAATTTTTAGTTGATGATTCCGCTAAGTAGTATAATTTTTCATATTCAACAGAGAGGGGCAGTGCTTGTCTAGTTACCATAATGCCTTTGTGGGGATTCCATCTCCCAATTCTGACATAACAATAAGTCGCTACTGTAAAACCCTAGCAATGGGGCTTCTGGTCGTTAGTGGTTTGAATGGTATCCCTTATATTGTTCCCACTGGACCGTGCACTCAACAGAGCAAGGTCTGTCTTGTTTCACGCTTCAAGCTTTTTCCGGTTGTGACCCTGGGGTTAACTGTAATTTTGGGAAATTACATTTATGGATAAAGTAACAGTTCCCTCCTTTATTTTTGTGTATTGTTTAAAGCCTTATCCTTTTGGCTCAGGAGTTAATCCTGTTAATGTTTTATACTATGGGGTTTCCTTGGCTTAGTATCATAGAAAGGTTTCTGCAGTGTTTATTTAGTCTTGCTGTCTTATTTTTTATTAGCGAAATTCCAATGCATAGCTATACTCAACATCTTTGTTAATTGATATATCAGTTCTCTGGATTTTGTTGTTCTTTCTTTCTTTGTTTTCCTTTTTTTCTTACAGTTCCTTACTTTTCACATTTTTGCCGGAACAATTCGGACAATATATCATCATTACAAATTAGTTGTATATCACTATCTGCTAGAACTAGTATTTTCTATCTAGTACGGTTCGGTTAATAACCCTACTATTAAATACCCACATAAATGGTTTAAGTTTTAGTTCTATGCAGCGATGAGTTTGTGTTTCATGTCTTGTTTGAAACAGAGTTAAATCACTTTTGTTAACATTTAGGTTTATCCGTTCAGAAGTAGAACTTCTCTCTAATTTTCAAACAAAAAAATATCAGATTCGCTCAACAGATTAGTTCCAGGGAATGCTACTTACTTGAGATCTTCCAAGAAAGAAGCGCACCAGTAGTAGAGTTCACCTTCATAATCTACTACCTGACGTCCACCCAACCGTGAGATTTGTCCTTCAGGACCCAATCTCCCTCAGATCTTGCTTGCAAGACCATTGTCCTCTGCAAGTCCGATGCGCTCTGTGCTCATGCTATCTGGTCATCACCAGACTTAACATTTTTCCCCCTTAGCATCTGACATTTCAGCCCGGTTTTTCCTCCCCTCACTCCTTTTTCTTTGTTTCCTTCAAAGTTACAGGAGGTAGCTAGGGTTTATTTCCAGGAAACTGCCTTTCCAACTTCTTTTCATCAGAAGTTACAAAATCTTCTAATCCCCAAAACATTTATTGTTTAAAAAAATTAATAATATTACTCAATTCAAACAATAATAACAATAATTGTTCAAATAGTTTTTACTATAGTAAAATAAAATTATTTACAGTTTTTCTAGGGGCATTACAACTCCCCCCCTGAAATCAAACATCATCCTGATGCTTTCCGGCTGTAAACAACCCTGGATAAGCTTCTTTAATGAGCTATTCATCCTCCCAGGTGGCCTCCTCCGGTCAAAAGTGCTGCCATTTCAATTTAACTTGGGAAATGGCTCATTTCTGTAGCATTTATTCTCTCTGATCGAGTATAGTCTACGGCTCGACCAGGAATTCTCCTTCTGGCCTAACCTGAAACAGACAAAATTTAAATTAGTTTTCCCTTAACATCAAATTTATATGGCCTACCTAAGATACCTTCTTACCTGTATGTCATTCCAATTGACTATGTGCTTAGGCTCATAAACATATCTTTTTAAAACTGACACATTGAATACCTTGTGGACCCGAATATGGCTTGGCAGGGCGAGCTGGTATGCCACTGGCCCAATTATTGCTAAGATTCGAAATGGTCCCCAAAACCGAGGTGCCAGCTTGGTGCACCCACTCCATTGTAACGTACTTCTTTTAGCTCGAATCCTTAGATACACATGTTCATCTACTTGGTATTCTCTAAAATTTCTCTTTCGATCAGTGAAACTATTTCGTCTATCTTGGGCTGCCTTTAAGTTGATTCGTACCTTCTTGACCATTTCTTCCATCTCTTTTAACATTCTGGGTCCCAGCATCAACTTATCTTCTGGTCTTCCCTAATTGGAGGGTGTGCAAAATTTCCATCCATACAGCACTTCGAACAGGCTCATTTGCAAAGAGGTATGATAGCCATTGTTGTATGCAAATTTGACCAAGTGCAGATAGTCTTCCCATTTAGATGACTGTTGCATCTCATATGCTCTTAGCATATCTTCTATCACCTGATTCACCCATTCTGTTTGTCCGTCTGTTTGAGGGTGATAGGTGGTACTAGAGTTTAATTGAGTTCCTAACCCCTCAAACAGGGTTCTCCAGAAGGCTGATGTAAATTTTACATTCTGGTCAGAGATTATAGTTTTAGGTAACCCATGTAGCTGAAAATGTTTTGCATGAAGATATGGGCAATCTGTACCGCTCTGAAAGTGGACTGAACAAGTATAAAATGAGTTGATTTACTTAATTTTTCTACCACCACCATGATGGAATCATTGTTTCTTTTGGATTTGGGAAAACCTGTTATAAAATCCATAGAAATGATTTCCCACTTCCACTCTGGAATTGGTAGTGGATGTAATAACCCATCGGGGTGCTGATGCTTTGTTTTGATTTGTTGGCACTATAAGAAACGTTCTAAATATTTTGCTACATCTCTTTTCATGCCTATCCAGTAGTACTCCTTTCGGAGTGCAGAAATCATCTTTTGGTACCCCAGGTGTCTTGCATAGGGGCTTTTATGGAATTCATTCAAAATCAAACTTTTAATGTTACTTTGGTTGGGTACATATAGTCTCTTTTTAAAACTCAGCATGCTGGTCGCATCCACTGCATATCCTTGCCGATTTGGGTTTAGGACTTGCTGTCCTATTTGCTGATAATTCTGATCTTTTTCTACTGCTTTTTTAACCAACTCAATGAAAGTAGTCTGCCATTCATTGCAAGAAATTTCGTAGAGGCAACGTACCTTCCAACTCAAAGCATTCGCTACCCAGTTCTCTTTTCCTTTTAGATGTTTAATCTCAAAATCGAATGCACTTAAAAAATCTACCCACCGTCACTGCCTAGCATTTAAGGTAGGCTGGTTGAAATAGCTAGTCAAGCCATCATGATCTGTCATCAATAGAAACTTTTTACCCATCAGATAGTGATGCCACATCTTTAAAGCGTGAATGACAGCTGTCAACTCCAAATCATAAGCAGAATAGTTCTGATCATAATCCTTTAGTTTTCTAGATTCATAGGAGATTACCTTACCATCCTACATTAATACTTCTCTTACTCCTTCCTTACTCGCATCAGTGCACACCATATAGTCCTTGCTCGGATCTACTATACTTAATATCCGTGCCATGGTGAGCAGATGCCTGAGCTGCTCAAAACTTTTTTGGCACTCTGTGGTCCATTTAAAGGTTTTTCCCTTCTTCTACAGGGAGGTGATAGGATAGGCCACTCTTGAAAATCCTTCCACAAATCCTCTATAGTAACCATCTAACCACATGAAGGACCTTATATCCACTTCGTCCTTCGGTACCATCCATTCCATTATGGTCCTTATCTTCTCGGGATCCACCACAATTACTTTCTTAGTAATAATATGTCCTAAGTACTGAATTTGTTCCTTGAAGAAATTAAACTTGCTATATTTAGCATATAATTGATGTTTCCAGAGAGTTTGCAAGACCAGCCTAAGGTGTTCCTTGTGTTCCTCAATATTCTGGGAATATATCAGTATATCATCAATAAAAATTAACATGAATTTGTCTAAGTACTGATGAAATATGATGTTCATTAAACACATAAAGGTTTCGGGGGCACTAGTTAACCCAAAGGCTAATACCATAAACTTGTAATGTCTGTAGCGAGTCCTAAAGGCCGTCTTGGCTATATCTTCCTCCTCGATCTTGATCTGGTGGTACTTCGATCGTAAATCTATTTTTGAAAATACGGTTGCCCATTTTACTTGGTCAAAAAATTCGTCAATTTGGGGTAGAAGGTATTTATTTTTTATGGTTAACTTTTTCAGCTGACGATAGTCCATGCACAACCGAAGGGTTCCATCTTTCTTTTTGACGAATAGCACATGGGCTCCCCAGGGCGACACACTGGGGCGGATGTAATTTTTATCCAACAGCTCCTGCAATTGCATTTTTAATTCTGTCAGTTCTAGTATGCTCATATGATAAGGAGCCCGGGACACCGGAGCTACTCCTGGCACCAACTCAATAGTGAATTCTATGTCTCTCTTGGGTGGCAGTCCTGATATCTCCTCAGGAAACACATCTGCAAATTCTTGAACCACTGGAATATCTTCTAAGGTATTAGTCTTAACTTTTGAGTTGGTATAACCAACCTAAATAAAATAGATCTGACATTTTTTTCCTGATACACTTCACCAGTTGGAAGGCAGTTATTGGCAAAATCTCAATCGGCCTCAAAATGCCTTGCATCTCCTGCTTTTCTCATAATTCATTCTTGTAGCAGATAGTTTTTATTTTACAGTTTATAATGGACCAAAATTTTACCAGCGAATCCATGCCTATCAGCACGTCATACGATCCAAGAGGAAGTACATTTAGATCTGCCATCAAAGGCTGACCAACTATTTTCAAAGGACAATTATTGACCTTGGCCAATACATGTCTCTTTGCCCCGGTTGCCAGCTATACTAGCCAAGGGTTTTTAAACTTGACTGTTTGTAATTTACATTGTTCCACAACCTTAGGACTAATGTAGCTTAATGTAGCTCCAGGATCAATTAAAACATACATAGTATGATCAAGAATCTTACCTTCAAACTCAACCATAGTTAGCTGATATTCTGCCTGATGATCTTTGAGAGCGGCATTAATCTTTGGTATACTCTGGGCCACATCGCCTACCGTAGATGCTTCATGGATCTGAGAAACCTATTCTGTGCCCTTTCGATGAGGACAGTTTTTAACATAATGTGGGCCTCCACATCCCCAACATTGTACTGGAGGCCTCGTTGTCCCTTCATTATCTACTTTACCAGATTGCTCACTGAATCTGGGTTCAGAGGGTGGCTTAAATCTGGGCTAGTTCTTATGCAGATTTCTGTTGTTTTGTCCTTTGGGAAATCCTTTGCTCACACCACCATGATTACCCTTATTACTCACAGAAAACTTACTACTTTTCTTGTCAACCCATCTTTTCCCCAGAACTTCTCCCTTCTACTTACTTTGCTGATAACAAATCCTAGCCTTTCGTATGACCTCATCCATCATTTTTGGGTTGTCGAACTCAATTCTTTCTCTCATTGCCAAGGGTAAACTGCTGACAAACCGTTGTACCTTGGCCTTTTCCTCTCATATGTAAGGTGCATAATAGAGTAAAAAAGTAAATTAAGTAATGAACTCATCCATAGTTTGCTACCCAAGCTGCAGATCATGGAATTCTCTTGCCTTCTCGTCATAGAATCGTTCAGTCAAATATCTTTCCTTAAAATATTTCTGGAATTTTTCCCAAGTTATATTTTCTTCACTTACCCCTCGCACAATTTTGACCTCCTCCCACCATAAAGTGGCCTTCTCTTGCAGTTGAAAAATAGCCAACCAAGCGTTTAGGTTGTGATCATATTCATATAGTCGGAAATATTTGTTCATATTAATAAGCCAAGCTTCAATAGCCTCCTCCAGTTCTCCATCAAATAGTGGCGGTTTTATTTTTCGAAACTCACCCTACAATTCCACTCATTGCCTTTTTGATGTTGGATGCTCGAAGGCATTCTTGGATTTCTCCTCCCTATTCTCTTCCCCTCCACCTGTTCCTTCATGTTCCATATGGTAAAACTGGTCTTCCAACATCCATTCCTATTCAGGGCTGGGATTCGACTGGCGCTCATTTTGCTGGTCCGACAGGGTTTTCATAATTTTTTCCTGTTCCATTGTTAATCTTGCATTGTCCTCCTGTAAGCGGGCCATCTCATTCTTTAACTCCTGAACCATTTCCAATGTTGTAATATTAGTGTTGCGAGCCTCCTCTCATAACTGCACCCATATTTCAAGATTATGTTCCAGAAATGTTGCAAGACCAGAGCTAGCTACATTCCTGTGTGAAACACCATCTGTCCTTCTCATAGTCTATTGTTTTCCTAATTTCCTGTTCTCAACAAGTTAGTGAGTAACAACAGATCGAAAACAAAAGGATCATATTATCTTTTCTTAAAATATTTTCCAGAGGTCTTAGTGATGATAATATGGCTCTGATACCACTTCTCATAACTCCACATATACAATAAATACTTAAAAAAAAAAAAAATTCGAAATTTAATCCTTTCAACTCGGAAATATTTACCACTTTTACCATAATAAGAAATGCATAAACTTTGTCGACATCTGACTTATTAACATTATTAACAACTTTGGATAACTATTGTTTAATTATCGGTCTTGGTAATGGATAGAGTTCACATTACATATACGTGCGATCACTGAGCATTGTCAACTACATTTAATTTGCGTTAACTCAAATTGATATCCACTCTATACATACTCCAACTACATGACTCTCTAGGACTTTCCGCTTGCTGTTGGCATTTATTTCTATGCTCTGTCATGCTTGTCGTGGCATGGTAGGCGATCCTTTGGTAGCTGCTTACCTTGGGACCCTCAACTCATCAACAGAGGAGGTTTCGGGGGGTTGATCTGATGGCTGGGCTTATTCTGAAGGGTTTTAATACCTCGTTTGCTGGAATCATTCCTCATTCTACTCCTCTGCTCCTTGGTGCCACTTACTACTTTCCTGCTCTTTCTGCTAGCTAGATCGGTCTAGAGGGCTGGTGGTTTAATCCGAGTGAAATAGTTTTGTTGCAGAGCTGAGGTCTTTGCCCTCAGAAGGTGGTATTCCTTTGGGTGAGTAATGTTTACCGTTATTTCATAGCATTGTCTGCTTTTTGCTAATTGAACCCTGATCTCAAAAATCTAACTTCATTTTTTTCTGTTCGCAGGGTGGATGGAAATGAAGTCTGTGGTCTTCCGAAACTCACTAGGAAGAAGTCGTGGTCCTCTTGTCTATTTCAGTTGTGCAAGGGCTTCCGAGTAAGATTTCAGTGGCCTTATTGTGGTTTAGGTGTAGGGAAATTACTCGAGCTTATGCTATGTGTTTTGGTCTTGGTTCACTGGAGACTCCTTAGTGCTTATTCACTAGTACTGAGGCTTGACAGTTGCTATTGTTATTTTATATGCTTTCACTCCTCAGGCGTTAGTCTTCTGTTGTCTTAGGGAAGTATTCTACTATTTTATTTACAAACTAGCCGAGGGCTCCCTACGGACCTGAGCCTCAGGCCACACCGGAGTAATTTTCTCTTAATGCTATAAATTTTGTATTATAAACCCACACTAGGCTGTGGCCTTAATATCTGGCTTCTCTTGTTTTTAATGAGCTTTAAGCTCTCTTTAAATGTGGTTCGTCTTTGTTATTCGTGAATGTGAACAACTTCCTTACAGGTTAACCTGAATTATTATGTTTCCTATCTGATGTCTGGAGCTATGTTTCGAGTTGTTAATTATCTACCAGTAAGGGTATTCTTATCTTTTCTTGGTTAGAATGTTATCATCACATCTTTGATTTGATATTAATGGCTATAAAATTGTGGTGTGTTTGTGACTTTTGCTGCAGTTTGGGTTCGAGCATTCACAGAATCTTTAGTCAATGATTCTGCTAAGTAGTGTAATTTTTCATATTCAACAGACAGGGGTGGTCCCTATCTAGTTACCATAATGCCTTTGTAGGGATTCTGTCTCCCATTTCCAACAAAACAATAAGTCGCTACTGTAAAACCCTAGTAATGGGGCTTCTGGTTGTTAGTGGTTTGAATGTTATCCCTTCTATTGTTCTAACTGGACCGTGCACTCAACAGAGCGAGGTCTCTCTTGTTTCACGCTTCAAGATTTTGTACTAGCGACCCTGCGGTTAACTATAAGTTTGGGAAATTACATTTATGGATAAAGTAATTGTGTCCTCCTTCATTTTTGTGTATTGTTTAAACCCTTATCCTTTTGGCTCAGGAGTTAATCCTGTTAATGTTTTATACTATGGGGTTTCCTTGGCTTAGTATCACAGAAAGGTTTTTGCAGTGTTTATTTTGTCTTGCTAACTTATTTTTTATTAGGAAAATTCGAATGCATAGCTATACTCAACTTCTCTATTAATTGACATATCAGTTATCTAGATTTCGCTATTCTTTCTTTCTTTGTTTTCCTTCTTTTTTACAGTTCCTAATTTTTTACATTTTTGCTGGAACGATTCAAATAGTATATCATCATTACAAATTAGTTGTCTATCACTATTGGCTATAAGCAATATTTTCTAACCAATACGGTTCAGTTTATAACCCTACCATTAAATACCCACAGAAATGGTTTAAGTTATAGTTTTGTGCAGCAATGAGTTTGTGATTCATGTCTTGTTTGAAACAGAGTTAAATCACTTTTGTTAACATTTAGGTTTATCCGTTCAAAAGTAGAACTTCTCTCTAATTTTCAAACAAGAAAATATTAGATTCGCTCAGTAGATTAGTTCCAGGGAATGCTACTTACCTGAGATCTTCCAAGAAAGAAGTGCACCAGTAGTAGAGTTCACCTTCGTAATCTGCTGCCCCCAAGCTTGCTTACAAGACCGCTGTCTTCTGAAATCCGATGCACTTTGTGCTCATGCTATCTGGTTATCACTAAACTTAGCATTTTTCCCCCTTACCGTCTAAGATTTCAGCCCGATTTTTCCTCCTCCTACTCCTTTTTCTTTGGAGCCTTCACAGTTAGGGGAGGTAGTTAGGGTTTATTTCCAGGAAACTAACATTCCAACTTCTTTTCATTAGAGGTTACAAAATCTGCTAATCCCCAAAACATTTTTTGTTTAACAAAATTAATAATATTATTCAATTCAAACAATAATAACAATAATTGTTCAAATAGTTTTTACTGAGTAAAATAAAAGTATTTACAGTTTTTCCGAGGGCATCACATAAGCCGAGTGATCGACTTTTTCTAAGTGCAAACTTATTTTAAAATGTAAAAAAATAATGTTTAAATTTTCATTGTTAAAATTATATTCTTGAATATTATATATAAGTATAAGTCAATATTAATTCATAATAAAATATTTTATTCATAACCTACAATGGGTATTTTATTTTAAACAACCTTAAAATATTTACTTTTAACATTTCCTTTTTTATATATAGACATATATGAAGTTGATATTCACATAAGTTAGTTAACATATATCTTAAGATAATTTATTAAATAAAGTGTTAAAATGTTTTTGAAAAATATAAAGTTTGAAAAGCTTACTCACATATTTTTTTTATTCCTATTTATTTTGCATGAAATTATATATGATTATATAGATAGCTAAAAATACATATTATAATTTATTTATTTTTATTATAGCACACATTGCTTTTCTATTTAGAAAGTATTTTATTTTTATTTATAATAAATATTTTCAAACATAATTAACTTGACAAATAAATAAATAATTCTCTCCCTTAAAACAATAGTAACTTTATTGTTACTCTGCTACTTTGACGTGATATAGCCATTTAAGAACATCTCATAAACTATTCTTTTGAAAAAATTAACTATGCTATTGCCACATAATATAGCCATTTAAGAACATCTCAAACTATTCTTTTGAAAATGTTAACTTATTACCTTAACAATTTCTCCATATAACTCTAAGTAAATAAAATTACCACGCTTAAAACAAACCTACTCATATTTGTGATATAATTTGTAATTAATCTGGTATACATTATTCAAAATATGACATATTTGACTTCCCTAGCTATTTATAAAAAATTCTATTATTGACATTGTCAGAAAAATGGAACTCATCAGTAATCGAGTCTGCTCAATTCTTATTACATTCATTTCATTACATTAATGGCACTGGGGACACGACCCAAAAGTTTAAATAATTTTCGAGGGATAAATATAAATATTTTTGATTTAAAGATTATTGAGTCTAGAGATTTATTGACCCTGGAGGCTTATTCCACTGTTTAGTATGAAGGTAATATGTAAGCATGTCCTTGTTGAATTTGGAGTTGATAGTTGTTTTTTTAAAATACAAATAAAATATTCTCTAAAGCAATGCAAGCTATTATAAAATAAAAATAAAAATTAAGATATACATGTCTAGTTGTCCATATCACGTTACATAATTTTATGTAAAGTAATTAGAAGTAAAAAAAATGTGAATAATATGTTCAAACTTTATACTTTTCAAAAATATTTTGACACTATTTAATAACTTATTTTAAGATATATGTTAACTAACTTATGTGAATATCAACTTCATATATATTTATATATAGAAAAAAAAATGTTAAAAATATATATTTTAATGTTATATACAATAAAATATGCAATATAAGTTATGAATAAAATATTTTAATATGAATTAATAAAATTGTATCTAAAAAATTTGAACCTCTCAACTTATGTTAAATCCGTTAAATTTATATTAGTGAATATGACAAATTACATTGATAAAATTCTCAGTGCACAACATTATTATTTAAAGATAACTTCTCCGTTTTCCATTTCTCCTCTCCTCTTACTGATCTTTTGCTCTTTACAAGCATACAGTAAAAGTCTCTCCTTTATATTTTGTTTTAAAATTAGATGATCACTTCGATCAATTTTGGATTCTCGAGAATTTTGTGCATCCCAAGGAAATGAAAGCGATTTGAAAACGCTGGTTAATCTTTGTATACAGCAGTAAGAATGTGATTATATGATGTTGATGGCCATGGTGATTACGTTATGTGGTGCAGAGTAAAAACTGTCATAGAGTTAGTGTTGTGTCATTTGAGTAGAGCACACCTTGTCAGCGAGCATAAGAATTTATTAATTCCAGATACATTTTTGCTTCTTAAGCATCGCCATCAAACACTCAACCCTACGATCATGATATTATAAAAATGTTGATTGACATAACTTATCATGAAACAAAAGGTTAATCTGTGAATAACTCTAATAGAAAGCTACCACATCGTAAAAGTAACGATTTCTTGAAAGCTAAGAAAAGGTAGAGAACTCTGCAATGATTTGGGAAGGAATCTTGATAAAAAGATAAAGAGATGAAGTTCTCTGTTCACGTACATACGAAAAATATTTCAAATCATATTTAAATAGGATATAGATAAATTATGGACAATCTTGCATGACAGTTTAAATATATGAGAGAATATAACATAAATATCCTCACATCATTTACAAAATAAAATGTCAGAGAATACCATTTTAATCGATAACTTATTTTTGTCCATAGTAATAAATTAGATTCGGATATTGTGAAGAAACAAGTATGGTATTAATCCCATCACTGATAAAAACAAAAAAATTAATAATTTGATGATTATATACATTCTTATGAAACACGTCTCCTTTTGCCTCACATATGAAGATTGGTGTGGACCTGCAAACGAACCAACCTTCTTAGGCCCACTACCAGCTTTCGAAGATCACGTATACACTATTAGCGGTTATAACACCCTTTCATCATTGGCGTCCACTTATTTCGTTATATTTGGAATATCTATCGTTTGCTATTTATTGGGTCAATAAATCTGTATTCAGTTCTTTTGTTATTTATTGAGTTCTTTTTTCCTTTTTCATGGGAAATGATATTTTTTCTTTATTAAAAGAGAATAAAAAAAGTATAGTCAAAATTTAAAAAAAAAAAAAAAAAAAAAACTATAAATTGGTAAGAAAAATGGATTTTTAGTTGTGGAAAAGTCAAAATTTCAGCTATATATGTCTGGTTGTTCCAGCTAATTTATATAGGATGCTTTTTAAAGACTGCAATTGGATACACTACCTAGGATAAGATTACATGTTTAGTGTAACAGCTGAAAATATACAGGAGCAGAAATGATGAGATCAACAAAATTGTTTTTTCATCGTTTGATTGTTTTATATATGGAGAGTTTGAAGTAGAAATCTGCTTGATTTCAGTCTAAAGGATTGTGTGGGAGGATTGTAGGGTAGTTCCAATAAGTTCTTTGTAATAAATAAGCGAAAGTTCTATTTGGAGAGTTTGATTTCAGCCTAGAGGGATTGTGTGGGAGGATGAGTGTATGGTAGTTCTAATGAGTTATTCATAATAAATAATAAATAAGTCTAAGTCTTGTTTGGAGAGCTTTTTTTGATAGGTTGCCAGCAGTTTCATTGAGCTCATAACGTGAAATTCCTTCTTCTTCTCGTCTATTTTCCTCTTTCGAACTTCAAAATTAGCTTTTCATACAAGCCAATCAATCAGGCACTTAGAGTACCGCTAAAATTTGAAAATATTTTATGTTCTTTGTTGAAGCTAGGAACATAAGAGGCCAATCAATCAGGCACTTAGAGTACCGCTAAAATTTGAAAATATTTTATATTCTTTGTTGAAGCTAGGAACATAAGAGTCCAGGAAACAATTAATTTTGCTTTTGTATTTGTACTAGGTCCTAGACTAACTCTGAAATTTAAGGATTTTCCTCGTGTCATTTCCTCCCGAGGTTTTGAATTAGTATTAGACATTTTTACTATTACAAACAAAGTAAATTGTTAATAATTAGTTATTGTGTTGATGGGAATAGTAAATAGTAATTGGGTTATTTTGAAAAAAAGATAACATTATCTCTTTGGAAGATCTGAGGAGTTACTGATGAGCATTAGTAACTCTCTTTTCACCCCACACTTATTAGTTAGAAGATGTTTTAGTGGGAACACTTCTAGAAAATATCTTCGCTGGTGGAAGAAATGCGTTGGCGGGTTGGGCTTGGGTCCTGAGGCCACGGCAAACTAATTGTTGCCTTAGAAGTTGTTTTGAAGGGATTGAGGAGCTTGGGGGAGAAGGTTGAAAGTGGTAACTGACTTCTCATTGGAAGGGTGGAGATGCTTCTTCTGTAAATTCCTGACATTCCCTTACGAGACAAGTGTTTTAAGTACATTCCTGACACTCCCTTACGAGATAAGTGTTTTAAGTACACATATATAACTTGCATCTCATTCTGATTATTAGAGAATAGTAAAGAAATATATAGAAACTGGTATTCACTATAATAAGTTTGATGTTGGTGTTATATGAACGAAATTGTTCTGGTTATTTGTGAACAATTTAGTATATGTGTAGCTAATAATAATCACAATAACTATTTGATGTCAAAAGAATGTGAATGGGATTTATTTCTTGTATTTGAGAACAACAAGAATAATAGCTAACTGTATCCACTGTAAGACCTATGAGTGGAAAGAAAAGCAGAGTAGATTTGAGAACAACAAGAATAATAGCTAACTGTATCCACTGTAAGACCTATGAGTGGAAAGAAAAGCACAGTAGATTAGCATTTCTAGTGCCTTTCCTTTTTATATTTTTAACAATAAGAATAATAGCGAACTGTGTCCACTGTAGGACCTATGAGTGGAAAGAAGAGCACAGTAGATTATCATTTCTAGTGCCTTTCCTTTTTATATTTTTGTCTGGTTATTTGGAAATTGAATGGAACCAAGGGTTCACTATATGCACTGTAACGAGTGATGCATAGACAGAAAGAGTAAGAAAACAATATTATTCATGTCTCTCTTTATATATAAACCTAAAAATTGTAATAGAACAATATTATTCATGTCTGTATTTTTTATATAAACCTCAAAATTTTGATAATCGCAAGAAACTAAATATTACGAGGGTTATAGTCATGAGTAAACTCTTACAACTGTACAGGTAATTTTCTTCAGGAATAAACAAACCAATGGAGCAAGACTTTAATCTCCAAACGTAAATAATAAAAGTACCAGATTAAGTCCTCAACATCTTGGTCATCCCCGTCGACTATTTCGGTGTGGCCTAACAAGTTAATTATTAATTTAGGGATTCCCTCTAGAGTAGAGAGAAAATGTATACATAAAAAAATACATATTCCTATAAACCTTTTAGGAATGATGACGAAACATTCCAAGTCAAATTTACATTACAACTAGTAACAAGAATAAGTAAGAAATGTGGAATAATTATCATGGACATAACCAATAACTCGAGTAGAAACCATTTGTTAAGCTGCAGCAAGCTGCACTTCACAATTAAAAGAAAACACATCAAAAGTGGGACGTCATAACCATCTAAGAGATGAAGCAATGGAGAAATAATACTATTAAGTTACGAGAAAGAAGAAAACGAGCTTTTAAAGCACATTTCACTGAAATGACCATGTCAACCTAGAATAGATGAGACAAAGAATTAATATGCCTAAAGACAAAGAATTAATATGCCTAAAATAAGCAGCTAGGCATACATATATGTTCAATATCATGACCGTTTTAAAAGAAACTAATTATGTTATGATTCAACCAAGTGGAGGGCCTGAGAACTTCAAAAGGAAACAAAATTGTAATTTACATTCTCATAATATAGGTCAGAACGTGGCCTCGGGACTCAAATCAAATATTACAATTACAACACAAATTGGGTTGAGGTGTGGCTTCAAGGGAAGCCAGGGTTCAAGTTGGGCGGGCCAAATGTTAACCCTTCAGAAACCCCATTTCTTAAGAAACTTAAAGACCTCACGTCAATACAGTTAAATAGGCAAGTAATGCCAAACCCAAAAGAAAAATAAAGGTTGCACAAACTCCAAGTTGAAGGTGCAAAGAAAACCCAACCGCATAATTCATCGACAAGCAACATGTTGGAAATGTTTACCCCGTCAACGAGTTTTTCAACTTGTAAAAGGAACATGGACTCGATTAGCATATCATCATTACAAAGAAATGGAAATAGGAATGAAAAGAAATATTAATTACTCTGCCTACAAGGGTCACCCGAGAGGAAGGATTCTTGGCTGGGAACCGACAGAAGAAACCCAAGGGTTTCTTCATAGTCGATAAGGAATTCGTGCCCAGGTGGAGAAGGTGTGTATGGATTTGGCACCACAACCAGAATTTGGTGAAACAATGTTCGAATTCTAAAAGTATCAAGGAAAGGATCAAGAAATTGCAGAGAGACATACCCTTCAAAGAACAGAGGCAAATGTGATTTGCCGACAACAACACTGCAGTTAGTTACCGTAACTCTAACTTGGAAAATGGTGACTACTAGATTGGCATCGTGTACCTCCTTCGCAGGATTGAAGCTAGCTGGTGGGTCGAGAAGGTGTATATCTGGATGTGTGCCTTGGTGAATAGAGAGCCATCTGAATTAACACAAAGGAATAAAGAATGGAAAAGACTAATTACCAAATACATTTAATGAAATTCATTTCGAACCGTAACGAGGATTAATCACCATTAAATTAAAGTACGTGATTTCAATTATGTCTCTGTGCATGTTTAAATTACCATGGGTTATGAAATTTATATGATGTGTAATCAAACAGTAAAAAAAATAAGAACAAAATTCAAGGTCATGTTATTCTAAAGGTATTTTGTAATGTTTATGTGTTACAAGTGGTATTAGAGCCCTCAAGTTACTACAATGAGGCTTGAGTGGATGTACATTGAATAACAAAAGTGATTATGATACACATAGAGGAAGCTGGAGCAATAGGAGAGGAGGAGTAGGATCTAACCCATCAGGAAGGATAGCTAGGCATAACCCGGAGGTGTGGGTACAGTGAGGTGAGGCAAATCAAAATACAAATGATGTGTTACTAGAAATGGTCCAGCAACTGTGAGCATAGATGCTGAGCTTGCAGGCTGACAATGAAAGATTACGATTAGAGCAAGAAAATATTATGAGAATCCTTTCAAATAGGCAGAATCAAAGAAATCTGGACCCCAGCAAGGATGAAGAAAAAAATGATATAATCACATAGATAGCAGGAGGAATGTTGGGAGTCTGAGGAAGGATGAACTAGCCATGAAGAATAATCTGATAACATCTATGGTAAGAAAGGAACTAAAAGGTAGAAAATTGAATTCCAAGGGGAGTTCAAAAAGATCAAGCTAGCGGTATATAATGGAGAGGCTGAGGAAGCGGTAGAGGCTTGGCTAATTAACATGAACAAATACTTTCAGATATACAAATATGATGATAGTTTGAAAGCAAGGTTAGCTATATATTAGTTCCAAGGCGAAGCCACTTTATGGTGGGAAGAAATCCAAACATTCAGAGAAATTAATGAACAAGAGGTTACATGGGAGCAATTTCATAAACATTTTGAGGACAAATATCCAACTGAGTGGGTCTACGATGATAAGGCAAAAGAGTTTCATGACTTGAAATTGGGACAACAGTCCATGGATGAATTCATAGCCAATATTACTTCTCTATTAAGATATGTTCCTTACATCCCTGAAGAGAAGGCTAAAGTCTGATGGTTTATTAGTAACTTACCTATCTATATGAAAGAGAAGTTGGAATTTGATAATCTTAAAATGATAGATGAAGCAGTTCAAAAGGCTCAGATCTGCTATCATCAAATGAAGCAGAAGAGCGAGCGCACCAAAAATTGGACCAGTAAGAAGGGGCAAAAAAGATTTCCAACCAGCAAAAACATGAAAATATTAGTACCAAGTATCTAGTTCGGAAATGACTAAATGGTTTTTTCAATAGAAACCAGTAGAGATATAGACCTCATAGTCCAGTGAAGTAAAGTGAAGCATCTAGCAAAGTTGAAGCCTGTCAAGTTCCTAAACATGCCTTGCAGTTTTCGAGTTGTGGGGAAACCCATTACTACAAAAATTGTCCCCATAGAGGGAGATCAGAACATCTTACAAATATTCAAGAAGCTTCTACTGTCGTTGATGTGGCAAGGAACATACCCAAGATTAACACAACGTTGGAGGATCACGAGGCAGAATATCAACTCGCAATGGTCGAACTTGAAGGTAAAATATCCGACCACCTTGTTTCCATTTTAATAGATCTAGGTGCAAGCTTAAGCTATGTTAGCCCAAGATAGTTGATTTGTGCCATTTGACAAGTGTAAAATTTAAGAGTCCTTGGCTAGTCTAGTTAGCCATAGGATCTAAAAGAAGAGTTAATGACAAAATAGAAGACCGTGTAATTTAATTGGAAGGAAAATAGGTTAAAACAAATTTAAATGTGCTATCATTAGGCTCCTATGACATGTTGATAGGTATGGATTGGTTGGAACAATATTGGACCTTAGTAAATTATAAATACAAGACAATTAATTTTCTGTCCAATGATAGAAACATAACAGAAATTGAAGGTATAAGAAGGGAAGTTAGCTTATGTCCCATTACAACTAACCAATTAGGAAAATTTATGCGTAAAGGATGCAAAATTTACGTAGTCCAAGTGGGGTACACTAACTCTAAAGGTGAAATGTCCATCTTGGACCAAATACCAGTTGTTCAAGAATTTAAAGATGTCTTTTCAGAAGATATCCCTGGGTTACCACCCAAACGAAACCTTGCTTTTACTATAGAATTGGTCCCTAGAGCTACCCCAGTTTCAAAAGATCATTATAGAATGAGTGTTCCTGAGTTAACAAAATTGAAAGTTAAGCTTCAAGAATTGTTGTAGAAGGGTTATATCTGACCCAGCGTGTCACGCCCCCAAGCCTGCGGTAGTCTTTCAACCGCTCTAAGCGAGGTGCGACACCACCGAACACTTTATTTTCACCAATACTTATGTTCGTGTACTACGCCTAACCACGTTTTTGTTTCACAACCAAGTATTATTATGTTATCCTTTATACCAATGAACACCCATACACATTCATTATCATCAGCAATTATAAATGAAGAACACAGTTGCATAGTATAAAGAGAGGGGCAACTGCTTGAACAATGAGTCTGCCCGAATAATATATTATACGGACTTTTATAACAGTTACAAAGCTTTACAAGTATACTTGGAAACCCCAAGTTTCATACTTAGCCAATTTTACAATCTTCGGCAAACTCGGTTGCCCAGCTTGTTGGTGCCTTTGCACGGTCGCCGCACGACTCACCAACCCTTCCTTCACCTCATCGCACGATCGTGTTGTTTGCCCAACTTGGGCACGCCTCCAAGTCGCCATACACAGGTGCCTCTACCTGAGACACACCTTTGTCCACATTCTCAATACTTCACCAAGTCACTGTGCACACTTGCACGACGGGTGGGTGCTCACCCGAGTCACCCAAGAACCCGTCCGAAGTCATCTCACAAACCAGGCGCCACACATCCGTGCACGCCTCACTCCAACCAGCGGGCGACCTTGCCCGTGCCCTTCACCCAAAACCGAGATAAGCATTCACCTTCGTGTGGCCTTGCCCAAGAATGGGCACATCACCAAACTGCACCTTCCTTTTTTGCATCCACGCACTTATACCTATGCCTTTCTCCTTTACATGAGCAAAGATGCTTGTGTTCAACAATTGTCAGATGAACTCATTGCAACTCTTGTTTATAGGGGTGGTAGGGCGAGTTAGCCGACTTGTCCCCCATGCCTTACGCACCCACACTTCTCCACAATTCACCCGTCGGCTTTGTCTCCAAGTGTGGTCGGCCCTTGGGTTGAGCCAACCACTCCCCACACCTATAAACTCAGCTCGCCCTCCTTTATTATGTGCATAACACTCCGCATATCCAAGTCGAGCTTACACTTCGTCTAGCCCGGTTGTTTGTTCAACCTCCAACCACGGTCGCACTTCGGCGGAACGCGTTCAGGACTGCAGGTCCTTACATCCTCCTGCACCTGAAGTCGTTGTCGTCCCCGACAACATACCATCTTGGTAGCCATCCAGCAAGATCAACATCAATATATGTCTCATCCTTGGTCCATGATGTCAACTCCTCCACATACTGCAAACATCCCTGCAACATATGTAGAACTTCCATCTCCATCATGTGTCATCCTCATCTTGTGAATTGTCCTCCTCGTCTACTTAATGTCAACATCTCTCTGGTACACTGCTACCCTCATGACTTGAACTAGTCGGGTGATCAGTCCAACTGTCATGCCCAAATCATAAGAATGTCCATCCTTATGCCTTCACTAGTCTATCTCAGATTTTGCCACATCCCGGACTCACTAAGAATCTCTCCCATGCTGAAGTCCATGGAAACTCCATCCCATCTGCAACATGTCATGATGCTTGATGCCAAGCCATCCCTGCACCATCTATCATACCTAGTCATCATGTTTTAAAGGACTCACTGCCATGAGCAGCTAACAATGAGCCCCATCTTCTTTTCATATAAGAAGATGTGGAGGGAGTAGAGCCTAAAGGCTTACCCTTACTAATCATCTCAATCCATTTTTCAGGATCTTCTATCTCCATCCTTTGTAGATAAGTGACCCGATCCTCCTCCCAGACATTCAGCCTCACATATGCCTCATCATCATCATCATCATCATCGACCACTTCTAGCCTTCTTGACAAATCCAAGATACCATCTGAAAGAGTCCTGATGACCAATGACTGCTCGGTAAGCTTTGTCTCAACTGTAGACAACCGCTTACTCATGTCTTCCATCCGCTTCTCATCCTCCATTTGCATCACTGCCAACTTACAATCAAGCCTTGTCACTCCAATCATTGGTACACCAATGCGTACATCTTCCCTTCCATCGTAAATGTACAGTTTCTTCAAATGTGGAACAATCATAGCATCGAATTGTTTCATGAATTCCATTCCTAGTGCAGCCTCATAGTCATCAATCCGCAGTACAGTGAAGTCGACCTTCCTTGTCCACTCAGCAAGTGTTGTGTCCACCTTTTCAGCTATACCAAGAATACTATAAGGAGGAGAATTGACTGTCTTCATCTGTGCTTTCACCAGTACAAATTTCAGCCCAATTCTTCTCGCAGTATCTTCTCCCATGAAGTTGTGAGAAGCCCCACTATCCAACATAGTGAGTATATCAGCAGTCCCCACCTTCATTCGTACATACTCCAAATTGTTCCTCTCGGGATCTCTCCGAGAGACCACCTCTGTAGCAGTAGCAACACCAAGAATCTGCATTGTCCCCATAGAAGCTTCTTCATTCTTGGCATTAGACTATGCAATTGCAGCCACTTTCAGTCTAGAAGCACAGTTCTTCACCGCATGTGGTCCAGCACATATCCAACACTTCAAGGCTTTCTTCATCTTTGAATTATCATCCGATTTGGAAGCATCATCCTTCTTCTTATCTTTCGGCTTATCGGACTTCTTCTTCCTATCATCAGAAGTCTCATCAAAATGCTCCACCAACCTGTCCACAGTAGTAAAAGCTTCCTCAAGTGTTCTAATCCTTTGCCTCTTCACTTCATTGCATGCCCAAGGCTTCAACCCAATAATGAAGTTGAACACATTGTCCCTCTCCGCCATGTCAGGAAGTTCCAGAACCACACTTGCAACCTCCAGCTGATATGTCTGAAGGTTCCCTGTCTTCTTTATGAACTTTATCTTCATCCTTGCTTCCCACGTTTCATCCTGAGGACTGAAATGGGTCTGGAAAGCTTCCTTCATCTCATCCCATGAAGTAATGTCACCAGCACTGCCATTGGCAATCTGATCCATCCTCCTTCACCACCACATCTTAGCATCCTTTGTCAAGAACTAAGCAGCTACCTTGACCTTCGTCTCATCATCAGATAGACCCAATCATTCCAACTACTGCTCCATGTCCCATAGAAAGTTGCCAAGAGTCTTTGCACTCCTTGTACCATCGTAAGATTCCGGTTCCTTGACTTTCACATGAGGCACTCGTCCACCTAAGTTATGCCTCACGACCTTCTTCAACACCACAATCTCATCTCTGGCTTCGTCAAGAGATTTTTGCAAGCCCACAATCTTTGCAAGACCTTGTTCTCTTGCCTCTTCAAACTCCTTGACCCTTACTTCAAGTTGTGTACACATAAGATCAGTGTACTCGTATTGATTTCGGAGTTCTTCGAGCTCTTCCCTCATCTTTGAATTGGCCTCTTGATCTTTATTGACCAAGTCCATCTTCTTAGTCCAGAAAGCTTCCAAGTCCTCCATCTTCTCCAACACATTTTCCATGAATGCCATAGTAGCATCCTTCACACCGTGACTAGACCTAGCCTAAGATTCAGCGACCATTGCTAACATCTTCATTCTTCTTTGCAATCTAGTTTTGACCATCCAATAACTTCACCAAGTTTCCTGCAACCTGAACCAGCTCTTGTTCCACTTGTATGTGAAACAACTTCCTTCACCTGCAAGTACTTGCTTCACTGTCACCCACTGTCAAGCTTCTTCAACCCTAAATCAGCGCTCGGCTTCCTGCAAGACTTCTCCAAGTCTTCAGACTAGCTTTGACACCAATTGTCATGCCCCCAAGCCTGCGGTAGTCTTTCAACCGCTCTAGGTGAGGTGCGGCACCACCAAACACTTTCTTTTCACTAATACTTATGTTTGTGGACTACACCTAACCACTTACTCCTACTTAGTTTGTGTTTCACAACCAAGTATTATTATGTTATCCTTTATACCAATGAACACCCATACACATTCATTATCATCAACAGTTATAAATGAAGAGCACAATTGCACAGTATAAAGGGAGGGGCAACTCCCTGAACAATGAGTCTGCCCGAATAATATATTATACAGTCTTTTATAACAGTTACAAAGCTTTACAAGTATACTTGGAAACCCCAAGTTTCATACTTAGCCAATTTCACAATCTTCAGCAAACTCGGTTGCCCAGCTCGTTGGCGCCTCCGCACGGTCGCCGCATGAGTCACCAACCCTTCGTTCACCTCGTTGCACAATCATGTTGTTTGCCCAACTTGGGCACGCCTCCAAGTTGCCACACACGGGTGCCTCTACCCGAGACACACCTTTGTCCACGATCTCAACACTTCACCAAGTCACTGTGCACACTTGCACGACGAGCGGGTGCTCATCCAAGACACCTAAGAATGGGTGCATCACCAAACTGCACCTTCCTTCTTTGCGTCCACACACTTAGACCTGTGCCTTTCTCCTTTACATGAGTGAAGATGCTTGTGTTCAGTGATTGTCAAATGAACTCATTGCAACTCTTGTTTATATGGGTGGCAAGGCGAGTTAGCCTAGCTGGCCGACTCGTCCCCCACACCTTACGCATCCACACTTCTCCACAATTCACCCGTCGGCTTTGTCTCCAAGTGTGGTCAGCTCGTGGGTTGAGCCAACCGCTCCCCATGCCTATAAACTCAGCTCGCCCTCCTTTCTTATGTGCATAACACTCCGCATATCCAAGTCGAGCTCACACTTCGTTCAACCCAGTTGTTCGTTCAACCTCCAACCACAGTCGAACTTCACTGGAACACGTTCAGGACTGCAGGTCCTTACATAGCGTGTCTCCTTGGGGAGCCCTAGTTTTATTTGTAAGAAAGAAAGATGGTACTTTGCATTTATGCATTGGTTATAGATAATTAAACAAGTTAAAAATAAAAATATGTACTCCTTACCTCAAATTAATGATCTATTTGATCAAGTTAAAGGTGTTGTGGTATTTCGAAAAATTGATTTATGATCAGGATATCATCAGATTCAGATTAAATATGAATATATATATATATATATATATATATATATATATATATATAACAACATTACAAACATGATATGGTCACTATGAGTTCTTGGTTTTACCATTCAAACTCACTAACACTCTAACAACCTTCATGAGTATTATGAATGGGATTTTTCACCCTTTTTTAGATAAATTTGTTCTTATATTTATTGATGACATCCTGGTGTACTCCAGGAGTGTGGAGGAGCATGAAGAGCACCTTCGAATAGTATTGTAGACCTTAATAGAAAACTGGCTCTATGCCAAATTTAGTAAATGTGAATTTTTCAAGGATCAAATCCACTATTTAGGACATATTATTTCATGTGATGGCATAGTTGTGGATCCGGATGAGATCAAGACCATTATGGACTAGCCTGTTGCAGCAAATGTGGCAGATATACACTCCTTTATGGAAGTTTCTACGTATTACGGGCGATTTATAAGGGGGTTTTCTAAGGTAGCATATTCGATCACTTCCTTGCAGAAAAAAGGAACAAGTTTCAAGTGTTCAAGGGACTGTCAAGAGAGTTTTGAAGAGTTGAAGCATTTTATTACCACTGCATTTGATAAAAATTATAGAACCAGAGGAAGATTTTATAATCTATACATATGCATGTAAGGAAGGTGTAGGAAAAGTTTTAATGCAGAAAGATAAAGTGATTGCTTACGAAGATAAAGTGATTGCTTATGAATATCGTAAATTAAAAGATCATGAACAAAAATATTCTTCTTACAAATTGGAGTTAACTACTGTAGTTCACGCCTTAAATATATGGTGACACTACTTGTTGGGGAAAAGATTATTACTCATGACATACCACAATAGTTGAACAAGCTTCTTCCACTAACCTACTTTAAATGAGTGCCAATATAGATGGACTACATTCCTAAGTGAATTTGATTTTAAAATCAAAGATTTGAAGGGAAAGGAGAATTGAGTGGCAGATGCGTTGAGTAGGAAGTTTCATTATGTTAAGAAATTACATTTAGTTTAGAATAATTTGATTTTTCTGATCAAATCAAGGAAGAAGCACAAAAGCACCCAAAATATGGCTATCTCTCGAAACAAGCTGAGACTGCATAGAATTCCACGGAGAAAAGAGGGTACAATATTAACCCTGAAAATTTGTTGATGTTTAGAAACAGAATATATGTTCCTAATCCATTATCAATAAATCAATTTATGTTAGATAAATTTCATAGAAGTCCTTATGCTACTCACCCAGGCTATAATTTTATTTTTATTTTTTTTCTGCAATCAAGAAAAATTATTACTGGCCTGGTATGAAGAAAGATATTGGATAATATTTGGCCAAATGCATAGAATGTCAGGGGGTTAAATTTAAGCATTGACATCTTCTTGGGCTATTATATCCCCTATCCATTCATGAATGGAAGAGGGATACAATAACCTTAGATTTCATCATGGGCTTACCCCTATCAAAAATGTAGAATGACTCAATTATGGTAGTGGTAGGTAAACTAATCAAGACAACTCATTTTATTCCTATCAAGTCAACATACTAAATGACTAAAATAGCATATATATTTATGAGAGGGATTTTTAGGTTGCGTGGAATGCCTCGAGTCATAATCTCTGATCGTGACGTTAATTTCACTTCTGTTTTTTGTAAAGTTTTATTCACAGGTTTAGGCACCCAAATTCACTTTTTCATTTCTTATCATCACCAAAACGATGGGAAAATCAAGAGACTCAATCAAGTGCTAGAGGACATGCTACGTATGTACGTGATGCAGCAACTTGGAAAATGGGAAGAATATCTACACCTAGTGGAGTTTTCCTACAAAAATGGTTACCATGAATCACTAAAGATGAGTCCTTTTGAAGTACTCTAAAGGAGGAAGTGTACAGTCCCTACAAATTTGAATAGCCCTGAGAATAAAATGATATTAAGACCAGATATGCTAGAAGAAATGGAAAGAACAGTGAAAAAATTCTGAAAAAGTTTGAAGGCTGCATAGGATAGACAAAAGGATTATGCGGATAATAAAAGAACCTACCGTGAATTCTAGGTGATGGATCATGTTTACATGTGAATTAAACCAAATAGAAGTACTCTCATATGGCGAAAATGTGCCAAGTTGGCTCCTCGATTCTATGGCCCTTTCCAAATTCTAGATAGAGTAGGTCGAGTTGCATATCAACTTACACTACCCAGTAACATTCGAGTTCACAACATATTCATGTTTCCCTTTTAAAGAAGTATATATATGACCCTTGACACATAATAAACTGGAAAGATATTTAGGTAAAATAATTTTGAATGAATATATAAATATGTGTGTGTGTGTGTGTGTGTGTGTGTGTGTAAATCTCTTTGTTGTATATATATCTATATCTATATATATATATATATATATATATATATATATATATATATATATATATATATATCTGTGTGTTCGAAGATTATAAGAAGTGTGAGTGTGGCAAGTTGAATCAGAAGTTGAATTTTGGTAGAGCCCCTGCACATACTCGATTAGAGAGAAGTAACATTATAGAGGTGAGCTATCATCCAGGTTAAAGTGCAATGGAAGCACTTTAGCTTGGAGGAATCCACTTGGGAGATTAAAGAATTTATGCATGAGGCATACCTATAACTATTCCAAGAGCAGATGGAGGAAGGAACACCAGGGACGTTGTTCCACCCAAGGTGGGAGAGTTGTGACATCCCCAAGTTTTGAATTAGTATTAGACATTTTTACTATTATAGACAAATTAATTTTTTAATAATCAGTTATTGTGTTGATGACAATAGTAATTAGAAATTGAGTTATTTAAAAAAAAATAACATTGTCTCTATGGAAGATCCGAGGAGTTACGAATGAAGCTCAGTAACTCTTTTTTCACCTGACAGTTATTAGTTAGGTGCACTTATCTCCTTGCATCCTCTTTCTCCAAGAAAAAGGATGGCTAGGTTGGAGGGGGGTTTGAAAATACAAGGAGGAGGGTTCCTTGAGCTGAACAAAGTTTCAGTGGGAAAAATTCTAGAAAATATCTTCCCTGGTGGAAGAAATGTGTTTGCAGGCTGGACATGGGGTCATGAGGCTAGGACAAACTAATTGTTGCCTTAGAAGTTTTTATGAAGGAATTGAGGAGATTTATGGGAGAATTTTGGACGTGATAGCCAAATTCTCATTGGAAGGGTGGAGAGGCTTTATCTATGAATTCTTGACCTTCCATTAACATATAAGTGTTTTAACGATACATATATAACTTGCATTTCTTTCTAATTATTAGAGGACAGTAAAGAAATATACAGAAACCGATATTCACTATAATAAGTTTAATGTTGGTGTTATATGAATGAAATTGTTCTGGCTATTTGGGAACAATCTAGTATATGTGTAGCTAATAATAATCATAATAACGATTTGAAGTCAAAAGAATGTGAATGGGATTAATTTCTGGTATTTGAGAATAGTAGGAATAATAGCTAACTGTTTCCACTGTAGGACCTATGAGTGGAAAGAAAAGAATAATAGATTAGCATTTATAATGCCTTTCCTTTTTATATTTCTCTCTAGTTATTTGGAAATTGTATGGAACTAAGGGTTAACTGTATGCATTGTAACGGGCGATGCATTAACAGAAAGAGTAAGAAAACAATGTTATTCTTGTCTGTTCTTTTTATATAAACCTGAGATTTTTAATAATCACAAGAAACTAAATATTACTAGGGTTGGATTCATGACTAAACTCTTACAGAAAAATAAAAAATAAAAAAATAATAAAAAAATAAAAAATAAAAAAATAAAAAGAAAAAATAAAAAGAAAAAAATTGTACAAGTAATTTTCTTCATGAATAAACAAACTAATGGAGCAAGACTTTAATATTCAAACGTAAATAATAAAACCGTGAGATTAAGTCCTCCACACCAACAACTAGGTCAACCTGGTCAATTGTTCTCATGTTAACTAACAACTGGAATATTAATTATAATTTAGGCATTCCCTCTAGAGTAAAGAGAAAATGTATATATAAAAAATTGCATATCGATAAAACCTTTAGGAATGTCGATAAAGCATTCCAAGTCAAATTTACATTACAACTTGTAACAAGAATGAGTAAGAACTATGGAATAGTTATCATGCACATAACCAATAACTATGGTAGAAACCATTCGTTAAGTCGCAACAAGCTCCACTTCGCAATTAAAAGAAAACCCATCAAAAGTGGGAATCCTTGATGGAAGCATAATGAGTTAAGAGATGAAACAATGTAGAAATAATACTATTAAGTTACGATAAAGAAGAGAATGAGCTCAAATTATTAAAGCACATTTCACCGAAATGACCATATCAACCCATAATAGACAAGATAAAGCATTAATATGCCTAAAATAAGCAACTAGACATATATATATGTTCAAGATTGTGACGTTTTTAAAAGAAACTAACTTTTCTATGATTCAACCAGGTCGAGGGCCTTAAAACTTCAAATGGAAACAAAATTGTAATTGACATTGCTTAATATAGCCCATACTGTGGTCTCGGGACACAAATTGAATAACAGAATTACAACAAAACCTAGTTCGAGGTTTGGCCTAAAGGGAAGTCAGGGTTCCAGTTGGGTGGGCCAAAACTTAATCCTTTAGAAACCCCATTTCTTAAGAAGCTTACAAACCTCAAGTCAATACAGTTAAATAGGCAAGTAATGCCAAACCCAAAAGAAAAATAAAGGTTTCAGAAAATCCAACCTAAAGGTCAAAAGCAAAACCAGATGAGTAATTCCTCAACAAGCACTCTGTTGGAAAAATTTACCCTGTCAACGAGTTGTTTAACCTGCAAAACGAACATCCACTTGATTAGCATATCATCATTACAAATAAATGAAAATAGAAATGAAAAGAATATTAATTACTCTACCTGCAAGGGTCACGAGAGACTGTTGAGAGGAAGGATTCTTGGTTGGGCGTCGACACAGGAAACCCAAGGGTTTCTCCATAGTCGATTAGAAATCTATGTGCAAGGGGAGAAGGTGTGTCTGGATTTGGCACCACAACCAGAATTTGGTGAAACAATGTTCGAAGTATGAAAGTATCAAGGAATGCATTGAGAAATCACAAAGAGGCATACCCTTCCAACAAAAGAGGCAAATGAGATCTGCTAGCAGCAACCCTACAGTTAGTTACCCTAACTCTAACTTGGCATATGCTGACTATCAGATCAGCATCATGTACCTTCTTCGCAGGATTATAGCCAATTGGTTGGTCAATAAGGTGTATATCTAGATGTGTGCCTCGGTGAATAGAGATTAGTCTGAACTAATGCAAAGGAGTAAAGGATGGAAAATACTAATTACCAAATACAGTTATTGAAATTCATTTTCAACCGTAACCAGGATTAATGACCATTAAACTAAAGTACGTGATTACAATTATGTATTTGTGCATGTCTAAATTACCATGGGTTAAAGAATTCATATGATGTGTAATCAAATAGTAAAAATAAATAAAAAATCAAGGTTATTTTATTCTAAAGTTATGTTGTAATGTTTATGTGTTACGCATTTTAATCATGCCCCCCCTCTAATAAGATTCTAGAGCTACACCATAAAAAAACTCGATAGGATTATGGAGGAGCACATTAGGAAATTGTATTCTTCTCAATTTTGTTTGGAATTGTAACTTAGAGTACTCTCTGTAATAAGCTACAATCGTTGAAGAAATACAAATGATATTGAAAATTGCATTTTTTAAGATTATCTTATTTCTTTGAATCCATATACTTCATGCCAAAAATATGGGAAGTGAAAGATGTTTAAATTTTCGCACCCAAAATTGAAGAAAATCCTCAAAGGAGGCTTGTTCAAGATGTTCTCTAATATTTAGGATCTTCAAAGCCAACTGCCATATATTATTAGTAGATTGGTAGCCAATAAATATATGATCCACAAATTCATCCTACTTTCTACAAACACAACATTGGTTTGGGCTTGCAAATCCTCGTTTTTGTAAGTTCTTTCAAGTCATAATTTTGTTTGGTATTTTCCAGTTCCAGACATTGATCGACCACCACCAGGTATCCTTTTCCACAACTAAAATAGCAATATATTTATATGTCATACTTTCTTTCACCTTCCCAACATAAATGTACCAACTCCATACTATTTACTCTTTTGATTCATTGAAGTATTTCCATTCTTCAACCAAAGGGCCATCGAAGTCTAAATATGAAGAAGAAAACCATTTTCCCCTATTAGTTGCATCATTTAAGAAATTAATGATTTTTGTAGCCAAAGTGTAATTTAAATCAACTTAAAGTTTATAGAATCCATTCCCTCCTATGAAGGGCTCTTTTCCCAACATAATGTTTTTACCATCTCCCACCTTTCAGGCCAGCCATTTGAAAAGGAAGGGAAAATAATAGAAAAGTGCCTTCAAGACAATGGATCCCCTATTGTCATTCATTTTTGTTGTTTGTCTAAGCCAATCCACCACTGACTATTTCTTTAGGTACTTCTCCTTCATCACTTGACTCCAAAGCCGACCATCAAAAGAATGTCTCCATAATTATTTTTTTGTGAAATCAAATAAGATCCTTGAATCCCCAACCTCCATAATATTTAGGTTTGGTAAGGGAGACCCAACTATCAAGGTGTATTCCTTAATTTCTCCTTCTACCAGCCGAAAGAAAGTTGTACATTCTTTTTCTATTGTTGTTTATAATTGTTTTGGAATTTTGGATATTGCAATCCAGAAGACTATAGTTTCAAGCACTGATTTAACTAGGATCATTCTTGCTCTCAAGGAAATCAAGTTGTGGCATCACAGACTAATATTTTGATCAAGTTTTCTATGTATCCATTTGTATTCATTTATATGATATGAATTCAACTTGATAAGGAAACAAATATATTTGAAATTAGGGTCTATTAGATACATTTGAAAATGGAGAAAAGACTGGATGAATAAGAGAAGGCACTGATTCAATGAGTTGTGATAGAAAGATGATTTCTCAAAACTAATATCCATCCTAGAATCCTAACAAAAGATACTAATGACTCTGGATAAAGCCTTCCATTCCGAAATAGATCCTACTCCCAAAAATTAAACATCATCCATAAATAATAAATGGGTGATGAATTGATTAAATGAGATTTTAATGCCTTTGATGTTTCCTTCTTTCTTTTCTATAAGCAACAACATACTCAAACCTTCCATCAGTAGCAAAAATAGTAAGGGAGATAGGGGGCATCCCTATCTAAGGCCTGTTGAGCTAGATAAGTTGTTTAAGGGAGAGCCATTGATCAAAATTAAGAAATTTGTTGAAGTGTCAAAACCCATAATCCAGTTTGTAGTCTTCAATCCCAAACCTATTTGAAGAAGGAATAAATGAAGAAATGTCTAGTTTACATTTTCGAAGGTCTTATTAATATCCATCTTAAGCACTAAGTCTTAAAACTTTATATACTTAATCGAGTATGAGACTTGCTGAGTGGTGCGAATAACATCATGGATTTTCTTATTGCCCCATAAGACAAATTGGTTAGTGGAGATTTTATCAGAAAGGACAGGCTTGATCATATTAGGGATAATTTTGGAAATTATATTATAAATCAAGTTACACAGACAGATAGGTCCGTAGTCAAATAAATTCTTAGAGTTGGAGATTTTAGGAATTAGATCTATGCATTTTTCATTAATATCTCTAGATAATTTCCCTAATCTTGTAGATTCCTCTACTCAAATTAGATGAAAAAATGAAATGAAGAGTTCAACATTCCAACCATCAGGACCCAAACACTTATCTTTGGTGAAGTATTTCAACACCTCTTTTATTTCCCCAAGGTACATTAGGCCACGACTCTTGACAACATCCTCAATACTCGGAAATCCCAGGAAATTATGAATGGTGTGAAGTTAATAGCTAATAGAGGAAGTCTTTGGATCATTAAAAGGGTGGAAAAACGAGAGGGAGAAGTTTATTTGAGATCATGTTGAGTTATGACAATCTTATCATCCAATAGTTCCAACTCCCAAATAGAGTTAAGGTTCCTTTTGTGATTTGTATACTTATTAAAAAATTTGGTATTTCTATCCCCCTTCCTGATCTAGATAACCCTACTTTTTAATATCCAATAATATTCCTCCATTTTTAAGATCTATAGTATTCTAAAATCTATAGTACACATTCTCTCGGTGGTTTCTCCTGGAACACAAGAGTCAGAAAAAACTAAGAATTATGTTCATATTTAGCTTCCAGATTGCTCAATTCCTCCCATTGATCCTTTTTCTTTTCTTCTCCCATTCCACCACTTCCCTTTTTAAGTTTTGTAAGTTTATGGAACATAGAGTCCATATTTATGAGAACAAGTCTATCTGAACTTATTTTCTAGACATGTTTAACTAGCTCTTTGGAAGACTATAATTTTAACCATGTATGATTAAAATTGAAGGGATATTTGTGAATATGACTTTCAAAGTCATTTTTCTAGTAGGATTGGAAAGTGATATTATAGCTTATCATGCAAAATCTAAGATTTTTATCTCCCTAATTTACCTATCATGAAAACAAACTTTTCCAGACGCTTGCAATCCATTCTTCTCCAACCCTTCTATTTATCCAAGTGGAGATAAAGTAAAAGGGTTCAACATCACAAAGGTTGTAAATAAGAAACATATATAAAAAATAAGGGTCCATAGGGTCAGAGTGATCTCGGGAACCTCAAGATTCTCCATCAAACATAGTAAAGTTTAGATCACCACCTAATATAAGAGAGGGATCCAAGAGTAGTCCACTAGCTTCAACCTTGTCGCAGAAGTCTCTCTTTTCTCCATAGGTTCCATAATAGTTTACTAAATTCATCAAGTGAGGGAAAATCTTATAGAACATTTGAAAATGATAGCAACGGAAGAGGAAAAGGCCTAAAATGAGCCAACATCTAGGTTCCAGATAGAAAGAAGTCCAGATAGACTAGAGGAGTCCATGGGATAGGATAACTATCCAAGACACAACGATCATATAGGTTCTTAAGATATTTCCCTTAAGACCAATGTCTCTTGCAACAATATGATATCTCTTAATATTTTTCTACTAGCCTTTCGAGGGAAATAATTTTAGAGGATTCCCCCACCCCTCTAATATTTAGTGACAAGATAATTATTATGTAGAGGGCATGGAGGTCTTATTCGCTCTAAGGGTCCCAAAAAAAATATCTTTATCAGTAAGAGGAGGTATACTAAGTGCTCCATTGATAGCTTCAGAATGTCCTCCATCCTTGGCATTAGCTTTATTATTCTCTTTCGTTTTTCTAATAGTTACATTTCAGAAAGGTTTATTTTCTACAGATAAATGGGTGATAGGAGATTCCCTTAAGTAATTAGGGATGGGGACAAGTTGAGAATTTACTTGTATGCGGGAATAAAGGAATACCAATTTTCTAGAGAAGAAATTGCTTTCTGATTTGATTTAAAAATAGGAAATGTCTCAAGAAGGAGGGATGATTCATAATAGGGTTTTGAGTCTGAACAAATCTTAGTGAATATCATTTTAGATAAAGGAAAGTCTAGAGAGTTTTTGAAAATCATAGTGAATGATTTACCTTCGCTTCTCATTATAGGGTTGTAACAAGGTCCATAATTAGTATTAAAAAAAAATCATTACATGTAATTTTATTAGAATATTACTCCAAGACCTTGCTTCTAAGGTTGTGAGATGAGTCAGCAAAGGTGGGATTAAGCTTGCTTAAAGGGTTCTGTTGTAAATGGTCTTGCAACAGAGAGTCCTAATAATACATAGAATGAATATGAGAACATATGGCAAGGGAAGACTTACTCATCTCCACATTTCTCCCAAAAGAGTGATTTGATGTATGTAAAGAGTAAGGTCCACCCTTAGTTTTCATATCCAATGAACTATTCCTTTTTCCTGGATCTTTATCAACTATGTTTTCTACAAAGACCTCTAAAATGGACACGCTGTTGGAGTCCCACATGGGTCCTCGACAGGAATGTGTTGGTCCTCCACCTATTCATTCATCATAGCGTTGTGCGAGAGAAGATCGTCAATTTTCCTAATTTATGTTTCTTCCACTACTTCTAAATGTGTAGAGACCGATCGCCATAACCCTGAGGTCTCCAGATGATGAGTATGAGGGATAAATGACACCAAAGGTGCAGTGGAATTATTGTTACCCTAACTATGAAATTTTTTGTTTTAACCTTGATATAAGGAAATACTACATGAAGCCACTCAATGCCCCACTACCCAATAGATTAGGCATTTAAAGGGCATTTTCCAGAAATCCAAAGATTGCAGGATAGTTTTATTGCCACATTGGATTCTTAGGGTTCCAGGAAGTCCATCTAAGATTTCCATTTCTACAAATACCCAAGCTAATATATCATTAGTTGCATATATATAATATTACTCCAAAAAATGAATCTTCCAAGGGAATTAGCAATGTTTATAAACACCTCCTTTAACCAATATTCCAGCAAAAACCCTAGTAGCATCACCTATAAGTTCTTGTGATTCTATTAGCCAATTCTCAGACAAAATGTGGGGTGTCAACATTGTAGCCATAGGGTACCTCTATCAATAACCTTCGACTTGTTAAGAATTAGGTCCATGCCAGATTTAGACAAAAAAAGGAGTTGTATCCATTTTTTCACTAGAATGTTAATCAGTCGCATATAACCCACCAGGGTTTGCCAAGTCTCTCTCACCGAGGCAAGAATATGGGAGTGGCTCAAGATGATATAACTAAATTTACCAACAATATCTCACCTCGATAAAGATTCCACTCTATCCATATTCATGTCTAACACAATGGTTAGTTCCTTTATTTTAGATACAACCTTATAGGATTTTTGGGCATGTTTCTTCTTTTCCCTTTCCCCATTACACTTTTGTACAATCCCAACTCCTCCCACTTCTTTTTCCATAGAAAATGCCCCTGACGACTACCCCGCCCTGACATTATGGTCAAAGAACCTTTATAGAACCTTTGTTTCTGGTGGGATACTATAGAAAACCTGTGAAACCTGACCTTGTTTGACTTCATGAAAAATGAACTAGAATAATTTGTTTCACCATTTTCGATCTAGGGAAAAAAGGTGGCCACCGTATATTTTTCTATTGAATGAACCTCATTGGGAGGAATATTGGAACTAACCGACATTGATGTCACAAGGTGGATGGAAGAGAGAGTTTCCAATATAAAAAAATGAAAAAACAAGAACCTACTAACTTGACCACAAGAAACACCATCAACCTCAGGTCTTAGCCATCACAAAACCTTATATTAAAGACCTTGTCCCTCCTCGATTATGATGCTTCATCATTGTTTCCACATAAACCCTAGTTCATGAAACCTTAGTTTTTCAATCACGCTCAACAAAACTCTTTTCCATCATGAAATTCTCCACATTTGTATTCAATTATTCAATTTGTATTGAATTATTAATTTTCTATTATGTTAAAGGTACATTTATTTTCGTAATTTTAATTTACATATTAATTATTATTACATGAATGGCATGAATTAGTCACATATCGAAGATTAAATCTTTTTTGAAAGTAATTATGTTCTTTCTACATTTTTAATTAAATTTATTAACTACAAAAAGTGTTATATGAAAAAGTATTTTTTTCTCCATGTGACATTGAACAATGGTATTTTCAAAAAGTTTATTTATAGGTCAAGGTCTCCACGGTTAAATGGGAGTGAATTTCCATGGTTAAGAATCTTGTTACATGTTTTTAAATGTATATTTGTTGAAGTCACATATTAATTATTTTTATACTTGAAAATAATATTAATACTATAAAATAAAATTATAATTTAGTATTTTTTTTATGATTTTTATACTAAATGGTGGTGGCTTCTATGAATTACTATGCAAGTTATGAGATTCAAGAATCAAATTCTCTTTATACTTGATAAATATGGGTTTAAGATTAATATATATTGATCCTGAACATTTAAGGTATTTTTTACATAAATGTGTATATGTATTTATTTATCTTTCAATTAATTTAATTTGTGTTATTTGGAACGAATATATATTTTGGTCCTCCAAGCTATAAAGAACCATAATAATAATAAAATATTGAAATTAATTTTAATTTATTATAATTAATATTCGTGTTTATTTAACACCCATATGTTTTGCTTTTTCAGACATGACTAGTTTTAGACTTTTAATTTATTGTTGGAGTTAATGGCTATGGAAGTGAAGATGGGAACTATGTGATGATGTAATTATGTTTTATTTTATTGAATCAATAAATGAGCTATTTGGAAATATTTATGAAATAGCACTAGAGTATTAGAGACTTCTTGCCAATTTATAAAAGTTGTCAAGTGGTTAAAGTCCACATGAAGGATATTCCCAAAACGTCTCCTAAAAATAATTAGGAGAAAGTTGTTAAAAAATATTAACATAATGAGAGGGAAAGATTACACTAAATGGAAATAAGTGCTAAGATTGGGTGAAAAGTATAATACAACACGACAAGAGAGAAAGGAGTGTTTTATAAAAAAAGAGAATATCTTTTTCTTAAATTATAAACAAAAGGTTTAGTAAACTAAGGGATCCAAACCCTTAAAGGAGGGAACTGCTAAGGAAAATCAACTGAGGAAAATCTATAAGAAAAGCCACTCAAGAACCTAAGAAGGTGGTTGATTCCTAAGGGAGAGAAGGTATGATCTCGAGGATAACTGTTGGAGACAATTCATGGTTGGGTGGAAATTTCTCCATTATTGGATATCCCCCAAGCATCTAATTATGGCTAGACATATTTTTAATTCTATTTTATAAATTTATGTTGTAATAGTTGGAGTTTTTATAGTGAGAATGCATATTGAATGTGGAATTCAGATGATTAGTTATATATGTTACAAGTTTTTCATGCATAGATTAATTAATTCTAAGTAACGAATTTGCTGAGATATGTGATTACAATTATTCTTATATTCAAAATCTTATAATAGTACATGTTTATTGGAAATGAGTAGATGAATGTGCAACAAAAGAGTTATATGTATATGAAATAAGGTATGCATGGATAGGTAAAATAATTATGAAAGCAACTTATTATGGTTAGTCTTGTGATATTATATTTTGAATTAAGGTCTAGATTCATGAATGAGATAAATTGTACATGCATAGTTAAAATATCTCCCATTAGATAAATTCAAGTTAGCGGGTATAAGGTTTGAACTATGCATCGATATAAAAAATAAATGAATTATGTTATACGTGTTATTCAATAGAAATGCCAGAGTAAAAGTATATGATATATCATATAATTGGTTATACTATATATTTTTTGAATTAAGACCAAGAAGTTAATTACATATGTATCAGAGGATTTGTATATTAATATAAATCTCGTGTATCTATATAGGACTCACTAGTTATATTTATGTACTCTTACAAGAGTACATGTATAATGGAAATATACTACAAATAATTGGAATGAAGCTAATTCATGTAAACCTAGGCTACACTGTCTCATATCATACATAATCATAATGAAAAGATATGAAAATATATTTTGCATAACAAAAATTTAATTACTTATCTGAGTAAGTAAACAAAAAATATCTAATGTATTCCTATTAACTAGTAAACTATTTGTTTTTTTGTGAGATTTTTGTAAAATGGAAGGGATTAGTTTTATGCTTATACTTAACATTTTAAATCATAGTAACTTTTTTAGTTATTTAATAGGACCACTATAATACTGAATAATACCTTAGATATTATACGAGACCAACAATTTGCTTTAATGGTTATAATAGCCTAACAAAGTGCTTAGGAATTTTAGTAATTTCCACTAAGTGTTACAAATACAAAATAGAATAAAACCATAGAAGAGTTGAGGACCAAGTCCTTTATACCGTATTATCAAAGAGTTAATAAACCATCTCTCTCAAAAACCAACTATATAACAATTCAGAGATGAATATCAAAGTAAGATATAACAACGAAGAGTAATAAAATCACAATAGCGTATGGGCATTATATTGAAATAATTGCAGCACTAATTCAAATGAGAAAAAAAGGAAACCCAACATTTGATTATAGTTAAATAATAAATTATGGAGAGACATTATGACATAGAACTTCACCAATAGTATATGCAACTTGTGCAGTAACATGTATAATATCAAACATAGTAACATGTATAATATCAAACATGGTGAATAGAGTAAAGGAAATATTCCTTTCGACATAAATAAAAAAATTATACACCCATATCAATTATAGGTATACATTTAACAGAGAATTGAAAGAAGAATATTATAATATCAATAAATAAAATAGTAATTTTTACACAAACACAACCTACATATATGGGGAAAAAATATGGTTCGATAATACCAAATTCCAAATTATATAATTTTTAACCATGTAAGGTTAAATATATATAATAATAACAAGAGAAAACTAGACTTGGTTTGTGATTAATAAATTTAACTTGTAGTGATACACCATGAAAATATTTGTGAGTAATGTAGAAATTGAAGTATATTGACCCATAAGAAGATGGAGTAAAAAATTATCTCTATAATGTGTTATAATGTGTAGTATGCCTTGGTGCAAATTAAAAAGCCACCAATTCACATGTAGCCAACATTACTCAAACTAGGGTAAGAAGTTTGGACACTTATTACATGGATTTAAACAAATGATGAAGTGTTACACAAAATAGGAAAATAAATGAAGCAAAAATATACATGAGAGTTAGAGTGGAAGCACATCATTTTCCATAGTTGCGAGCACAAATGGACATGAACATTAACATAAGTCTAGGAGAAAACTAAATATTTAAAATAAGGATGCAATTATTTGAAATGGTTCCACGCTTTGTGACAAAAACCCTAAGGGTGAAACCCCAAAACAAAAGAAACCATCCTAACGATATCATTGAAGCCTTAGCCATTAACAAATGTGGCTTAAAAGAGCCCCTGCAACTCTCGCATAAAGGTAATAATTTATAGGGGATAGAAATTCTTGGTATTTCAAGCTAGAAATAAACCAAATCAACGCGCTTTCCCCTGTAGATAAACATATTTCATGAAAATCGACAAGAAATTTGATGACAGGGAAGAAACCCTACTCCAATAATATAGTTGCAGAGACCCAACACTACTTAGACAAAATAAATATGAATATGAGAGATAGATTCACTCTATCAAGAGTTTATTAGGCTGACACGCAGAAGAAATTGAAAAACGCTCCAATCGTAACTTGTAACCAAGGTTAGTTTTTTCATTGGTATAACCCTTGACCCCTGCCAACGAATATCCATTAGAAAATGCAAAGAAGAGCCATGCGTGGGCATTAACTCTTAGAGAAAATGAAAAAAACCCCAAAGACTTCGTCCCGAAACCACCAAGTTCTATAATTCAAGCTAAATCCTTCTGTCTCACGCGGAACCTTCAAGTTATAAACATCAATATGAAAAACATTGAAGGGAACAAACTAAATAGGAAGATTCAAACGATTCATCCAAATTTTAAAAGTTACATGTGTGATTCAAAGCATCCCAGTACTATTTTGTGGTTACATGTGTCACATTTGAAGTATTACATGTGTAATGGAGGGCATATGGCCAAGAATCTGACCGAGAACAATGACAACTTGTGAGACAACAGAGCGACCGTCTCGTTAAGTGAACAGAGAAAATGAGGAACACTGAGATGGGGAGAAGTCAGGTAATTCGTTTTGTTTAACCCAAATCATTCTCCACCCTTCGATCGAAAACCCCAAATCTCAACCATTGATTGTGTACCCACTCAAGAATCTATGTCAGTGTTTCAAACAACGCCAAGGGTATCCTTTGGGCGAAGAACCATCCTGAAAATCATACTCGTATATCCCATATGGGTAAGTAGAGAACTACATCATAGTTCTTAAAAGAATTATAGTTGGGACCCTTAAGTATCATTTATATTGACATAGACTATGGACTAATAATATGATTTGTTATTGAATTCATGGGTAGGTGTATGATAACACTATCAGGCCATAGTAAAGTTTAGTCCAAGAATTCATGGGTAGGTGTATGATAACACTATCAGGCCATAGTAAAGTTTAGTCCAACGTATGACATTGTATGACATTGTTATAAGGTGTAAACCTTACAAATATAAAGATTAGTATTGGACGCATAGAAATTTACTGCCATATAAATTACGATCACGATCATATGTTAGTACCTATATTACGATCATATCTTAGTACCTATATAAATTATTACGATCACCTATATATCATATGATCAAATTATCATCGATCACCTATATATCATATGATCAAATTATCATCATATGATAATAATTTATGATCATATGTACGGAAAAACAATCACCTATAAATTATTACGATCACCTGTATATCATACGATCATAGTACTAATTAATTTACGATCACCTATATATCATATGATCAAATTATCATATAAGGAAAACATATGTGAAAAGAAAAGGAAAAAAACATATGTAAATTATGATCATATGTTAGTACACCTATATCTATATATAATATGATCAAATTATCATCATATGATCATAATTTATGATCATATGTACGGAAAAATAAATTATGACGATATGTATGGAAAAGAAAAGGAAAACATATGTGAAAAGAAAAGGAAAAAACATATGTAAATTATGATTATATGTTAGTACATATGTGAAAAGAAAAGGAAAGAGAAAAAAATAAATCACTGCCATATAAATTATGATCATATCTTAGTACCTATATAAATTGTGATCATATGTTAGTATATGTGAAAAGAAAATAAAAGTGGTTCAAAAAAGAAAATAAAAGTGGATCAATAATAAAACATTAACTCATTTTGAGATGAGTGCTATGAAGGTTGACCAATCAAGCATACAACATTTTAATGTATCAAATTATCATATTTTAGTACCTATATAAATTATGATCATATGTTAGTATATGTGAAAAGAAAATAAAAGTGGATAAAAAATAAAATAAAAGTGGATCAATAATAAAACATTAACTCATTTTGAGATGAGTACTATGAAGGTTGACCAATAAAGCATACAAGTTTTTAATGTATCAAATTATCATATCTTAGTACATATATAAATTATGATCATATGTTAGTATATGTGAAAAGAAGACAAAAGTGGATCAATAATAAAACATTAACTCATTTTGAGATGTGTACTATGAATGTCGGCCAGTCAAGCATACAACATTTTAATGTATCAAATTATCAAAGTGGAAGATCCATTGGTACAGGGACTATAGTTAGATAATTTTACCTATGGAATATGTGAAGAAAGTCTGGTTGATAAGTGCCAAGATTTTATGAAAATATTTAATTGATAAAAGACAAAAATATTGTATAGTAACTTATTGTCTTAGGAATTTTTTTTTGGGTATAGAATTGAGGTAGGTTGCACTTTCTTTTTCCTATGTAGGGTGAATGAGTGGGGCCATGTGAGAGGGTGCATGGTCCTTACCCAATAAGCATTTAGGGTGGTGGAAATGTAAATGCACTTCATATTATTAAAAACTATACATCACATCCACCCAGGGTCATCCATATGTGTTAGTTTGATGCTAGATTGTTATTGCATTATAACCAAATAATGGTGAACATAAAGGGGATAGATAACACAATTATGATCACAAAACTTATTCTCCTCCCTTCCTCCACGAAGAACCTTCATGATTCTTAGAGTTCGTTGCTAGGCTTAAAAGATGGTGCAAGTTGTCATGAGCCAAATGTTGTTACAAGGTACAATGGTGTGGAGAGTTATGATTTATGGTCATTCATGGTTCTCAACTTTTACATTCTAATTGGATTCCAATGTCTCAATGTCTCACAACTAGGACTTTCACATTTTCTTAGATCCATGGATAGAATATTTTTTCGTAGCTATTTCCTTAGTATTTGAGTCTATTCTCGTGTACATTTTGGTGCTCAAAATACCTACTTTATGTTAAAAATAAAAATAAAATCAATATTCATCAACCAATTTATTTATAATAGTATCGATTCTTCGGTTCCATGACTCAAGTAAGAATTCATGCATTCGTAGTTTATATCGCTATTATACTTTAATCAATACTTGACGAGACTTAGTTAATTAAGAATTATAGTTCGAATTATAATATTATTAGTTAATTGAATGTCATTAATTACAAGGTTAATTTTTGTAGTTTGGCCATGATGGTGAAGGCATTATTTTTTATCACCGATGTACTATGATCTAGACATTTGAAATACATTAGGCTACTTATGAATTTGAATAAAATCTGATGCTCGATTAGTGGTGAATCTAGACCTAGTGAACATTATAAACTAAAAATATTCCTCTCGGAATAATGATGATATACCAAATTTTCTAAACTAGCTTACATATATAATCATTAAATCCACTACCTCATTTCCAATTATGATACTCTAACATTCAATTTATAATTTATACTATGGCATGCATATAGTATATAATTTTCCTTGAGAAATCAATTCATTTAAACGTAAGAAAATAAATTTTAAAATATATGTTATATGTACGTAGTTGAATTTACGGTGGCTAATGACCTCCCAATATTCTTTTAACAACGCTACGAATACAATGGTGCAGGTTGATTTCCTCCACATCAAGACTATGGGTCGGTTTTATGTTATATAGGCTTTAAATCACTTCCACAAACTCCCCATAGAAGTCCAATACAATACTTTGCTCGCTTTTGCTATGCTAGAGAAAGAGTTGGTGACCAGAGCGCTAGATCTCGGATCTCGGCATGACTTCTCTTATTCAACAAACGACAATTGCCCCAACATTTCCCTGATGGTGTGACACCAATATGACAGTATATTTTCCACAACTAAAGTGAATCAATTGGCAGATCCTGAGATTAGGATCTCGAATGTCGGCTATCAAAGGTTCTCGGCCTCTACAACTATACACCTTCCCGTAATCCCAATATTGGGATAGACTCGAGTTGACAGGGATATTCCCATTTCTTAGAAATGTTAAAAAATATTATTACCTACCACACCCTCCCTAGCACTTCCCATGAGCCATAACTGTCAGCCCTAACTGTCAGACCAGGAGGTAACTCTTCAAAACAATTCATGATATTCATTTAGGTTGGTCTTTATTATATACATGAGGGAGAGACTGTTCATTTCATCTCCCGGTGACTCTTCATATTTTCTATTATTTATTTACATCAATTGTTTACCCAATCGTGATGATTAGGTGTCAACATTCCCCCCCTTAATCTGAAGGGATGTTGGTGAGTCCAAGTATCGTTTTGAATCTTTCAAGCTTTTCTCTTCCAAGTGCTTTGGTAAAGATGTCTGCAATTTGCTCATTAGTGGAACAATGGTAGAGATAGATTGTTTTGGCCTCAACATGATGTCGAATCAGATGATATTTAGTATTGATGTGCTTCGTTCGATCATGGAACTTTGGGTTCGTAGCCAACTTTATTGCTGAGGTACTGTCAATCATGAGTGGAATTGATTGTACCTGTTTTACTTGAAAATCTTCAAGAATTTTCCTAAGCCACACAATCTCTTTTGTTGCCTCAGTTGTTGCCACATATTATGCCTCTGTTGTGGAATATGTTGGAACTGATTATTTGCGTGATCTCCAGGAGACAACTCCTGATCCAAGACTCATAGCATAAACTGAAGTAGATACCCTAGTTTCTTTGTCCCCATCGAAGTCTGAATCAGAGTATCTAATCAAGCTGAAGTCATTTACCTGTGTATACTTGATTCCAAAGTCTTGAGTTCCTTTCAAATTCATTTCCTTCAATGGATGTGAGCTTTATGTTTTGTTCCATTGGAGTAGTAAGAGGATTGCATTATGTCATGCCAAACCTGTTCAACAGATCTCCAATGTACTTATTTTGAAAAAGGAATATGGACTTCGGATGTTGAGTTACTTCAATACCAGGATAGTAATGAACATAGCCAAAATCAGTCATTTCAAAACCTTTCCTCAATTCTTTCTTTATGGATGCAATGTAGCTTTCATTGTTCCCTGTCATATAAAAATCATCTACATGTACCACAAGATATACAACTCTTTTGCCAACCTTCTTGACAAACAAAGTTGCATCATCAAGATCATAATGTTTGAAATTGAGTTTCAGAAGATGCTCAGTTAGTTTTTCATACCAAGCTCGTGGTGCTTGTTTGAGGCCATATAAGGATTTCACAAGTTTCCATACTTTATGTTCATGTCCTTTCATAGCAAATCCTTCAGGCTGGGACATAAAACATTCTCTTTTAGATCTCCATTCAGAAAAGCAGTTTTTACATCCATTTGATGGACTTTCCAGCCATTCTGAGCTGCTAGGGCATAGAGTGTTCGGATGGTAGCCCATTTTGCTGTGGGGGAAAAGCCTCCTCATAATCGACCCCTTATATGCAAAACCTTTTGCCACAAGCCTGGCTTTGTGCTTTTCAAGTGAGCCATCAGCTTTATACTTATTCTTGTAGACCCACTTGTAGCCAATTGGTTTGGTCCTAATGAAGGATCAACTAGCTTCCAAGTGTCATTCTTTATGAGGGCATCATACTCCTTTTGCGTCACTTGTTTCCATTCATCATGAGAAGCAGCTTCTTTGATGGAAGTTAGTTCAAAATCTGTAGAAAAATTCAATTCAGGATCATAAGAAACATCCATATCAATAGGTGAATCAGAGTCATCTACATCACCTCCATTTTTCCAGTTTGAATTTCTAGTTCTTATCTTTCCAACCTCATCAGGATGAACACTTTCAAGTGTCTTTGTCAGCCATTTTGGGGGACCTTTCTCAGATGGTCTAGGCTGCTCTGTCAATTGAGTTGGGATTGAATCAAGATTGAGTTTCCCAATTCTATCAATCACATCACTTAAAGTATCATCCGTTGTTGGAGTTTCATGTGGGGGAGAGAGTTCTTCAGAAGAAGATTCCACAGGTTGATCTATTACAGGAATCCCCCTTTCAAAATGTGGAATCTTATTGTCAAATTCTTGAAATGATTTTGCATTTGTGAATCTATCCAAGCGATCAAGTTGTCGCTCAATGTCGCTCAACAACATTGTCAGTTTTGGATGTTTCAAGAAAGCTTACATCTCTAGATACAACAAACTTTTTATTGACTTCATCGTAGAGACGATATGCTTTGGAGGTGTTTGAATACCCCAGGAAGATACACTAACGACTTCTTGCACCAAGTTTGTTTCTATTTACCTTTGGTATCAAGGCATAACAGGTGGAACCAAAGACCTTGAGATGCTTTACCGATGGAATGTGCCCATACCACATTTCATAAGGAGTCTTGTTTCTGATAGCATTAGATAGACATCTATTCTTTATAGATACACAACATAGAACTGCATCAACCCAAAACATTAATTTTACGTTTTTGAAATATCATGGAGTGCACCTTATTTAAGATTGTCCTATTCATTCTTTCAGCTACACCGTTCTGTTGGGGATTATAAGGCACAATTGTTTGATGTTTGATCCCATGTTGGGGAAGATAGTTTTAAAATTCATTTGAAGTGTATTCTTTTCCATTATCAGTGCGAATAGAGCCAATATGAGTTTGTGCATCATTTTCAATCCATGTATGAAAGTTCTTGAATGTTTGAAAAGCATCAGATTTGTTCCTCAACAAATAAACACAACACATTCTGGTGTAGTCATCAATAAATGTCATCATATATTTATTCCCATTTGCAGAAGGAACAGGCATTGGACCACATAAATCTGAATGAATGAGTTCAAGTTTTCTATGTGCTCTTAAATGTGAATCATGAAAAGACTGTTTGCTATGCTTTCCTAGAACGCAAGCATCACATTACTTAAGTTTCCTAGGAATTGTAGGCAAACCAGTAACACCATTTTTCTTCAACAAGTAGAGGCTGTCATAGTTCAAATGTCAAAATCTAGCATGCCATAATAAACTTGATGGAAGTGTACCTTCTTCATAATGAGAATTGCATGAGAAATGTTGTGCATGAGCAGAGATACCCTGCAGCTTGAGAAGCCTTTCTTCTTCTATCCCCCTCATGACAAGTGAGTGGTCAAATGATTTTCTCACCTTAAGCTTGCCATCAAACATATGAATGGAGTGACCTTGCTGGTAGATGTGGACCAAGGACAACAAGTTTCTCGTCAGCTATGGTAGATATAGAACATGACGCAAAAGAAACTCTGGAAGAGTAATTTAACCCTGATTGTGCCAAGCCCTGATGGCTTGAGTTTTGATTGGTCTGGAAATTATACTGATCCATCAACATTTTCAGTAAGTTATCCAAAAATATCTTTTTAATGAGTCATGTGGCAAGTTGCTCCTGAATCAAGCAACCAATCATTTTTCCAAGAAGCAAGTGAAGCATTAAATAAGTCTTCATTTACTCCAATATTACGTTGTGCCACAACATAATGAGCAGATTTAGGTGCTTTACCTTTGTATGTGTCATTAGTTTTACCTTGGGGTTGGTTTATTTGCTGCTCAATTTTGTCCCAAGGTAACTTGCATGTGGAGGCATCATGTGACCCATTTCTTTTGCAGTGTATGCAGTGAAAATACTACTTTTCTTCTTGAGAGTGTTTCCCCCCCACCTCTGAAATATCTTCCTCTTCCTCTTCAACCACCTCTTCCTCTGGAAGAGTCTTGGGAAAGATTATTTTCTTTATGAGCAAGGCACACAGCCTCTTCAAAAGATTCAGGGGTTGTCTTCTTTCCAAAAGCTTTCTCTCTCTCAGCAAATTTTTTCACAAGAGAGTCAAAGGTAATATCTTTGAGATTTCCATTTGCCTTCAATGACTCAAGATAATTGGAGTAAGTAGGATAAAGTGCCTTGAGGAAAGTGATAAGAGGAATATCCAATTTAACCTTAGTGGATTTGATATCATGAATTATAGATTTTACTTCGGATGGAAGAGCAAGAGGATCATTATTTTGTAATTCATGAGTGAAGATTTTAATCATGAGTTGAACAACTTCAAGTGTAGAGTGTGAGTCATAGAGTTCTTTCAGCTTTTGTAAGGCTTCGAAAGCATTTGAAAATGGCGAAATATGTCGGCTCACCTCTTGACTTACAGATGTTGCAATTAATGCATAGGCTTGCTGTTCTTATTTTCCCAAATGGTAAACACCTCATCTGAGGTAGGCTCTTCTGGCTCTTTGTCTCCATATCCAACACACACTCATTTCCACAACTCATTGAAAATGAGGGTCTGTTTTATCTTCTGGGACCACTCAAGATAGTTCTTTTTGCCAGTGAGAAATACTCCCACAATAGATATGATTCAATGCATTGTAAAATCTGAGTGCTGTAAAAATACTTCTGCTGGCAAAATGTTACTCCTAAAAAGGATTTGATTCCGATATATGGAGATAGAGGTATCATTGTACAAAATGTAATATCATACACTGCAATATCATTCAGCGTAATAGCATTCACCATTCACCAACTTTAACATTCAATGCCATACACATATGCCATGCAAGAACAACACAACATTACAACAACAACGATATACCCCACAACGATATATCAATATTCCCTTATTTTGAACCAAAAATACCAAGTGAGAAGGATAATTAAAATGAGAAACTATGTATTACGAGCAGTAGCCAAGCTGATATTCCATATTCCAAGGTTACGGTTGTTCCCTCTTCGCGCAGTTTTTGACAGCTATTGGTCTCAGAGTTTCAGAAACCAAGCAACTGTAAGAAGCAGATTAGTAGTCCTGAACTAGATTTTCCGCAATGAATTAGAAGTAGAACGAATCTTGAGAGCTGGAAAATGACTGACTTCTACTAAATAAAACCAAGGTAAGTCTTGGGAAACCTTATTAAACTACTGGAGGAACCTCAGGAATTTTCAAATTGCAGCACTAGACATCTTTGGTGATAATATTGGACGGGTTTCCATGCTACAAGAGGCAAGGGCGTAAAGGGTTTGTAGAGCCGCCCTCGCCAGGGAGTAAGGTAGAAAATGATAGTGCATATGGTGTGAGTGTTGAGAGTAGATCACAGTGCGTATGAGAGCATATAACAGTGCGTATGGTGTGAGTGTTGAGTGATATTCAAGTCAAGCATTCCACACAAAAATAGTGGTGATACCACACAACAAAAATGCAACGTTTATGAAAAGTAGAGAAAAATGCTGAGTAGCAATAGGAGGAGCAACACTTTTATGAAAATGCATATGATACCATGATAGACATAGAAAATGCATATGATAGTGTACTATCAAAGACAAAGGTGTGAGTTCTGCAAAATAGGTAGAACATAGGTAGAATAGGGAGTTACAAAGCAAAGGGAAACCAAAAATGGCACTGGCTCTGATACCATGTCAGACCAGGAGGTAACTCCTCAAAAAAATTCATGATATTCATTCAGGTTGGTCTTTATTATATACATGAAGGAGAGATTGTTCATTTCATCTCTCCATGACTCTTGATATTTTTTATTATTTATTTACATCAATTATTCACCCAATCCTGATGATTAGGTGTCAACACTAACACATTACCTGTGGCGGGTGGCAGTAACTACGACTATCGAAAATAGGTTCTGTCTCTTGGGGTCATCTACTAATGGGACCACCCATCACACACCACCAAATGATACTAAGTAAACATTCGATTATTTGCCAGCCTCTGTCTAATGGCACAATTGTTGTGGACAATAAACACACAACTGAATATTATCGCACGGCTCCCAGATCTGGTATTGAAATGGTCGCCATGGGACCCTTGCTAATCAACGGGCTACTTCTAGATGGCACAATTGTCATACCCTTGATTGATAATTAGCTAGCCTTGGGGCCCCCTTGGTATGCTATAAACTAACAAAAAGGGTGGATTCGGAGCCAGAAACCACCCACAAACTAAAAACCTTGGTTTTCTACAACCATGTCCTTGGAGCCAAGTGTGTATCCTACACCAACTCAAAAATTGTGTTTTTGTCTAATGTTTGTGTTAGGAATCAGTTTGGATAACAAAACTTCCAAATCATAGAAACTCAGTACAAAATAGATTACCCTGCACTCGAACCTTGTGAAGGATCTCTGGTTCTTCACAACAACTCTAATGGAAACTAAGTAGGGTTTTGAATACAATAGATAGGAATTTTACATGGGTATTTACTATGTCCGTTCACATCTTTGTCAAATATTAGACCTTGGAACACACTATTTCATCAATAATCGAGGGCTGGCATGTGGGTTTGATATTGCAATCAATCATGCTATCTCTCACTCTCCATAATAAGGAATCCTTTACTAAATTAAAGTTTCCCATGCATATTTAACCTTGCACATTTACTAGTCTGCAAGGAATTGATTTTCTACGCACATAGAACCATCAATTCACATTTAATCATTCAAGGAGTATAAACACATCAATCACAAATACATTTATTTTAGGACACATAGATCAAACACTTATTAACTGAAAACTTAGAGATCAAGCATATGCAATAATGAAAGATAGTTTCACACAGTTTCCTCTACAATATGTATGATTACACAATGACTGACCCAATTACTCCCGCTTGGGCTTCTTTTCTTGAATTCCTCCACCGTGGCCTCTTCCCCAAGCTACTTCAAGCTACCCTCTTAGCTAGAAATTTTTTTATCACAAAATGGAGTTTATCAAATAACCACTCTCTTAGTCCAATGGAACTTGTCCCTAGATGCTACTTCATCCTAGCAATTAGCTACATTTATCCCTCTTCTTGAAACTAGATGTGACTCTATCCTAACAATCAATCACATCTATCCTTCTAAGGGCACTTCAACATAACTTCCTAACTATATAGACTCCTAGATTAAATATTACAATTCAAGGAAACAGCTAAAGGGAACCAACTACTTTGATAAAATTTTGAAGTCCACACTTTTCATTTTTTTTTAAGAAACTTAATCTTTCAGAGAAGATGCCCCTACATCAGACTCTTAGGGTGGAAAAAATTATGAATTCCTTGTCATATGCCCTTGGATGCTTCATTCCCCAACCATCCTGTACGTGATGTTGTTAATTGTTTGAATGATTCAATACTAATCTAGGTCTTCCAGGCTCGCATACACTAGTTGTTTATTTTCCATATTCCTTTCCTTCACAATCATTGTCAACGAACTATCATTTTGTATTAAATTCATTCCCCATTTCTTATTGTCCCAACTTAGTAATATTTTCCAATTTTTTCAAAATCTTGTCTTCCAAGTGCATGATATCCAAAATAATTTTTTTGATACAATAATGATGAAATACATTGAACTAAACACTCCACTATCCTTATCCCAATCAACTTATAAATCTATATGTCAAACTAGTTTGAAGTCTTCCATCCTAGAGTAGCCTAAAATTATTGATTTCATTTTAAGTACTTTAGAATTATCTTTGTGTGACAATAATATTCTTCATAAAAGAAATCATGAGCATATAAATAATCCCAACTACAAAAGGAATGTTTGCACTCATAATAGTAATGTAAATAAGATTCCTTAAAGACTTACTATATTTAATTGTATCCTAAAATTCATTCCTTATTTTGTTGGGAGCTTCATATTTTATTGCATTGGAATAAAAGGGGATTGCAATTAGCCATGCCATATTCATTCAATAGTAGTGTAATATACTTCTTTTAGGACATAAATATGTGCTTTGAATACTAAGCTACCTTAATACCTAAGTAATAATGAATATTTACCATTTCCATCATCTCCAAACCCCGCCTCAATTCTTTCTTTTTATGTAGGTAATATATCTTTCATTTCTCCATATTATCAAAATCTTGTCTACATAAATCGTGGGATATACAACAAGTCTTCCAAATTTGTTGACAAACAAATTTATCTCATGAAGAATAAAATGATTGAAATTGATGTTCACAAGGTGCTCAATTCAATTCTCATACCACACACAAAGTGCTTTCTTTTAGGCATACAAAAACTTGATGAGCTTGCATATCTTCTATTCTTCACCTTTCAAGGAAAATTATTCTTGTTCAAACATATATTAGAGTCTCCATTCAATAATTTTTCGTTCAGATCCATGTGGTGTAGCTTGTAGCTAGTATGTGTTCCCAAAAATAACAACGCATAAATGATAAGCCATTTTGATATAAGGAGAAAAGTGCCTTGATTTTTGCTTCCTTATTTATGGGAAAATCCTTTTTCCTCAAGGAAATTTCCATTATTGTCAAGTGATACATCTAATTTGTACTTGTTCTTGTATACTCACTTGTAAACTATTGGTTTCATTCCATTGGAGGATCCACTAGGTTCAATGTCCCATTCTCAATGACAACTTCATACTCCTTCTATGTCACTTCTTTCCACTCATCGTGAGAACAAACTTCATCACGGGAGGATGGTTCAAAAGTAGTAAAATTAGAAGAAAAACACCTTGTAGTGAAGGATTTTGGTGTTAGAAGATTACTACAATTTCTAAAAAATTACTTTTCTACAACCTCTCATATATGTAGAAGAGGTTTTAGTGAAGGTTTTAATGGATGTCTATAACCAAAAAAATCTTTGATAGGTTGAGGTTTTAGTGAAGGTTTTAATGGATGTCTATAACCAAAAAAAATTATACGTTGAGGTTTTAGTAGAGGTTTTATTTTTTATTCTAATAAGACGACATTAACCAACGTGGGGTGATGTAACCTTCCGTGATGGTCAAAATACTATGAGGCATTAATTCTTATTTTTTCCATGTTACAAACACGTTCTTATAAAGATATTATGAATAAGATATTTGTATTTTTTTTGTTAAGCATTCAAGTTCATATAATTCTTGCCCACCCCAATTTTCTTTTTTTGTTTTAAAATATTAGTGGCATATAAACCTAAATGAAACACTAGACCATATTGATCCTTCTATTGTACATAAAAATTCAATGTTTATATTACCATGCACCCAGGAATGACATGAAATATTGAACATTTTAGGTGATATTTCAATGCCATTCTTGACTAACAATAATCATTTCATATAATATATTGAAACGACTATTACAAATATTATATGTAAAATATTCATGCATAATATAATTGTGCACATCATAACATTGTGAAAAAATAAATGTACTTATTTACTATGTTGTTTAAAGTAATGCTTGTTTTTATCAATTTTTAGTTCTAGTTCAATATTTGTAATGTATATCCCGTAATGGTTATTACTCATACAAACATAACATCATATGTTTTTATGTGTCACAATATTTAGCGAGTTAAAAATATTACATTACTTAATTATTTTATTTACAAAATTTCAAATAATCATCTCAAAATCAACATTTTTAGTAATAGTATTTATTTGTATATTTTAATTATTGTATTTTTATATATACCACAACATAAAAGTCTAAAATAATGAAAACTCAATGGATACATAATTGTATCTTAGTGACCTATAATCATTCAATTGAGAAATATGTCATGTCCATTAAAAATATCATTAATTTTCATAAGCAAATACTCCAAAACATACAATTTGAAATAACATTGAGTTAAACTATTGTTCTTGCCCTGACCAGAAGCCCCGCCCAGAAGCAATTGAAGAAGCACCAGCAGCAGCCGCGCCGAGCCCCTAACGAGCCTTATGGTCGAGCCTGCTTACGCATCCTAATGAAATATACAAATAGATTATATATGTTGCAGTAGTTTTCAATGAGATGTAGAATTTCAGGATGAAATAACTAGAATTGGTAATTAGAATTGGTAACTAGAGGATAAAACAGAAAATAGCTGCTACACCAAAACTAGGTGCAAAAAACCAACCGGACCGTCCCAATGGATAGATCAAAAATACAGAAACAAAGAGAGCAATTGGAGCAGAGAATGCAATTGCATTATAAGGTTGCAATTGTACAGATCGAGCAAGTTCAAATTGATGTAACATGAAACCTATTAGACCGAAAGCACCATGAAGAGCAACGAAGGTCCATAGACCACCTAATTGACACCAACGAGTCAAATCTGCTTGTACTTCGGGACCCCATAATAGCAGCAAAGAATGTGCTAAACTATTAGCAAAGGTAGAAACTTCATTTATCACCCTTAAATTAATGTGTCATAAATCAAACTACAAATATAAATTATTTCTTAATTTTTTAAAAGCGATATTATACTTAAATTATTAAACTTAATATTTTCCTTATTATCATAATTTTAATATTTCACTTCTTATAATTCCATCCAAAAACATAAAAATAAAATTTAATGAATATACATACATTAATATAGATATATTACAATATACATGATTGTATAGTAACACTATAGAAACAATTAATACATAAATAATAAAAATTCTCATGAAATCGTGCCCCGTCTGAAATTTTCATGCATTCAATCCACTGAATACTTTCTTTCTTGCATAGTTAATACACCATAACAATGCATAGCTATAATTAATGTTAAGGATTTTGATTTCTGCATTAAACATAAAATGATGGAAGCTAAAAACCACAGATGCGTAAAACTCGTTCAATTAACTAAAACGTCCAATACATTACCAATATAATCGTTATGCATATTCGTAACATGTTCTAATCATGCAATTAGTAAAATGTGTCAGGTATATTAAACAAAATCACGTATTTTGATAGGACAATATTCCAAACAATATAATTTGTAGTAAAATTTAATTATATTAATTTCCATTTTCATCTAAACTACTATAGTCACTCTCAAGCAGGACAGAGTTAGAACGTAGCGTTGGCACCTAAAGCATAAACGGGAAGTAGGATAGGTCCCCCACTAACTACCCCACCCACTCTGGGCGAGCGATGAGAAATGAGTGCTTTCCTCTTGACTACTCAGGGTCAGGTTCAGTGCTGTTTTCTGCAGCAGCTCCTTGGTCGGTGGGTACTACTGTATGACCTTTGAATTCTGTACTAGTTGTAACTCCGGGCTAAGCCTAGTTAATAAGTGGTTTTAACTCATAAGTAAAATGAAGGATGACTTTATTTTCCCAACTCTATATGTGTGTACCTCATTTTTTTTTTATATTTCTTGTAAGTAATATTGAACATGGATTATTTAAGCTACTGCTTTTTTGATAGCGTTGTTTTTATTATGTTTAATGTTTTCCTATTTCATGCAAAAACATAGAAATGGAAAGTAATAAGTATATTTACATTTATAGTAAAATATAAATATTCATATAAATAAAAATGAGTACGATAAAAACAACTAATCCATAAATACTATACATTATTTCACATCCATGCACCATGCAGTATCACAAAAATCTTTTCTATTAGCTCCACTCATGTTTTATTTCCTGCACAGTTAATACAACATAAGAAACCATAAATATACTTAAAAGATTTATGTTGCTATATTAAATATAAAATGAGTAAAGCTAAAATAATTTAGTTAATTATAAATTGTTCAGTCATATACTCATAACGCACACTAAACCAAGAGCTGATCCATTATTTGGAGGTATATTCTCTATATGCTATAATATATATAATTATTGAAACAAATATCAAATCTTATGTAAACTTGGAAACATAATTATTCACAAACGTTGCAGTCAAGACATTTCATCCTTTCCGTATTGTGTTAAGTTTTGAATGGATTTCATTTTGATTTATTTTCTATAACAAAGCAATTAAAAATAGTATCTTATGGAATGAGTAATCTCAATGTACATTAAAAAAGGGAACCAATAATCACACACGTTTAATACACATTGTTCTTGGAATGCCGCCTCCTAGGATGGAATATTTGATAATTTCTTATACCATTTCTGTGTACCGACACTTAAACGTCCCTACTGGCATGTATTGTTTTCCCTTTTCTTTCTTTGAAATTTGGATAATATCACAGAAAAAAAAAATCTATAAGTTTTTGTTTAAATGACCATAAATGTAAATAGAGAAAAAGGTTCAATTTGGTAACATTTTGGCATATATTATAGAAAACCAAGTCTATTGATAATACGTTTTCAATGATTCATTTCTTATTTTATATTTTTGTTATTTCAAGTTCTATAGGTTTCATTGTTATTTGTATTTTATATATAAGTAAATTTTTCGATTAATGGTAGCTTATATATAATTAAATTATTGGATTAATTGGATTGGTTTTTATATTATAAGTGAATGGGATATTTATAACTTATCTTCACTATATCTTTTATTGTTTTATAAAAATAATTTTTTTGTTGTTACACTCTAGATGAACTATGGACAAAGTCATTATCATTTACATATTTCATAATTTTTTTTTAGTAAAATGAAAACTTGTTCTCTTGCTATGATTTTCTATGCAACATTAAAAAAAGTGAAATCACATGATTAGTACGTTTTCGTGATTCTTGTTAGGAAATTAATTTTTGGTATAAATTCAATGAAAATATTATTGTTATTGATAATTTGATCGATCTGCTCTCTAGAAAATTTCCGTAAACATTATATTCTATTTTCCACATACATTATAAACAATTTTGTTTTTTATTTAAGTTTTTTCTCTACTCAACACACATTAATCAATATACTTCATTAAGCTAAACTAACAAATAATTCTTTTATATTAATTTTCTCATAAAATGTAAATGATTTTCCTTGTTCCCCTATTGGTATGGGACACTAACACTATCATGCTCACCTAATTACTTTTTTTCCCTTGAAATTTTATGAACTATCATTTGTCCAAAAAGGAAAGAATCATTAGATAGATAAATTATGAGTTTTTCCGTTAGCTTTTTAAATGAGATATCAGTGCACAAACATTTATGTAATGGTGAAATCCACCAATAGGGGTGGAAAAAGAGGTAGGAAAAGTGATAGGAGGTGAGACCGCCACCCTACCATCTTAGATAACATTAAAGAGTGGGTGGCATGGCCAACCCCCCACATGCAGAAGCATATGATGTCTAAGTTCTTATTCACTAATATAGAGAGTCTTGAAGATGACATCATTCCTAATGTAAGGGTGAATCTATTTTAGTGTCTATGATGTTGCTCTGATTATTCCCCACCACATGTTGAATTTTGTGGACCTTTCTATGAAGGGGGGACTACTCACATAATTAGTGAAATTTTATTGGAGATTTTCTTGCTAATCTGTATGATATGTAGCCTTTATTGCTCTTTGGTGTAAGGGTGTATCCTCGTGTGGATATTGCAATCATGCTTGGTTCCTAGTTATGCAGAAAATGAAGGATAGAGCACAAAAGGCAGTTAACATAGCAGGGAAACTTTTTTAATAGAGTAATCTAGGCAAAACAACGATGCCTTATGTACCTTGTCCTAAAATTATGATTGGACACATCTACTTTTGTTCTTCATCTATATTTGAAGTGATCAACAACTTGGGATACACTTTACAGTAACTTTTGTGATCACTGGATTGCATTTTTCTTTTATAGTATATCTTAAAGTCTCTAGTTTCTATTGCTTGTTACTTCTCCTTGTTTTCTATGAAATGTTTCTGTTGGAAACAAAACTAGAACTTGCACATCCTTCATACTCACTAGTGTCTCTTCACCTTATTGTATCTCAATTGTGTCAGATTTTATTGCGTGAGTCTCCTTGGGCCACATTTCATTTCATGGTCTATTTTTTTGGTGTCCTATTTGTATCCAAAGTACCGCTTCTTTAACAAGTGGTGTTTAAATCCTAGTTCCTACTATTACAGTCACGTAGTAATTATCCCTTAATAATGCATGAAAGTCCACAAAGGAGTGTGTAGTTGAGGCCCTAAGGGTAGATCTTATACCCAACCCTAGGAAGATGAGGCTAAAAGGAATACAACTTGGTTACTCTATCATAAATTTGGTTTGAAATTTGGCATATTAAGTCATTATTTTCCACAAGTCGCTAATATTTCCCATATTTTAATAGAATTGGTTTGGTTTCCCAATGGGTTTTTTACACTAGTCACACCAAGGGAACATATTCGAAATACTGAAGTTTTCAAGTCTGCATTGGTAGTTGGAAACCATCATGGGTCAAGCCTTGAAAGAAAAACATGAAGAGACGTATAACATCTTTGTAGCCTTGGAATATATCAAGCATGTTCAAGGGTATTAGTTCTTTGGCGTGGAGCATTTCACCACTAGGATAGAACACATGGAGAGATTTTTCTAACATGAGGAGAAGCATCCAACCCCTCTAAGTTTTAGTGATGAAAAATATTTCTCAGATGACATAATATGAGTGATGTTTTCTATTATATACTCTTGTAATATTTTTATTAGAAGGTAATTTTTTTGGAATCAAATCACTAATGAGGGGTGAAATAATTAGTGTTATAAAATGTATAATTTTTTATTTTATTTTTCCAATAACAATATACAACATGTAAACAATATATTTGAACATGAAACTACATGAAAGGATCATCGCAAATCAATAAAATCATGCACAATGGACAAAGATGATTTATGGTGGAAACCCAAAAGGGACAAAAACAACCTTGTTATTGTTTCTCTAATTATATTTTTTCTATTATTCATTAATTAATTTATTTTACAATGTTTTGTTGGCCATTACACAAAAGGAGCCATAACCCCTATACAAATTTAGCTATCCACCACCAACAAGGAACCACTACCTCATTAGCAATTTAGCTAGCCACCACAAACAAGGAGCCACTACCCCTTTAGTAATATTTTTGGCCATCACCAACAATGAGCCACTACCCCTACCTTGGAAATCCACCACATGACAAAGGGATCCACCTTCTCTAACACTCTAGGGCCATGTTCACAATATTTCATACTAGGCCCATACTAACCTCTAAGCTTCTAAAAATGGAAATATAATATCCTTTGCATACAATCTCTTTCAACCACACTCAATTAACTTTCTCTCTCAATCCCTCTCAATAGAAAGCATGTCATAAGCAAGCTCATACATACAACTCACTCACCAATCCATCACACTCTTTCCATACGCTAGACAACTACATACTCTTTAAACTAAGACATACTAGTAGCTTATCTCTAACTCAACCCTCTCTCTTATTATACAACATACATATCAAAACCTACAAGAAAAAAATTCAAGGCTATATAATGGTATTGTTGTAGAGGTAGAGGACAATGAGGCACTGTCCTATTCATATGGAAACATATAAGCTACAATAGAAGCATATGCATGGCAATAGAAAATTTTGTTGCATATACTTTTTCATGCAAATAACCATTGATCCATGTACTCAAATTGTTATCCAAAAACCACAACTCTCTTGTACTTTCTCTACAATGATGTTTTGCTAACATCTAATTGACACATGTACAAGGTCACATCAGTTTCTTTTGTTGCGTACCACATATATCAAACTACTATTCTCTCTAGAAAACATTGATACATTTAATCCTTTTTCTCTTTTGAGATCGTACTACACTTGTGAATCAATATCCTATCACTACTCTAAAAATGAGAGATTATGCAGAGACACTAGATTTCACTGAGTACAACTGTTATAAGTATGTGCTTCTTAGTCAGTGAACAATTCATCTACAGGTATGCATATAGATTCACTTGATCCCTTCCATCAAACTCCATTTTCCATATGAATCTGTCCTCCATTTCATCCACTAATTCGCATTGTGCTAAACACTTTATCACCTCACTTCAGTAATGTGTGCACTATGCAAACTCATTCAGACAACCCATATGTAGATTCTTCCTTTTCCAACCAATGTACTTCAAGCAATCAACTACAAATGTGTACTCTATCTCATGCACCATCCCATTAGGTCACTTAGCCTCCCGATGCTTCGCATCATATGTGTATGTACAAATACAAATTAATTTTAACCTATTGAGTGGACCATCATTTGTCTATTTGAAAATAAAAATCCAGTGCTCACTCCTCACTAATTCAAAAGCACCCAACATCTTAGTCGAGAGACCAGATCAACAAAATGAATGCATTCCATCAAAAATATCAAACCACTGCATGGAAGACCAAAAAAAGAGTTAAATCAACCACTAATAATACAATCACAACATAGAGGCATTCATATTATTTCCTAGAGGTTCCACTTGATGACTGCATTTAACTTTGACGAAATCAAGAAGACGAGATCAATGAGTTATGACCAAGTCAACATTAAATCAATCCACTAACTTGATCATCAAGGGTTGAGTGCATTTACAATTTCAACAATGATGCCAAGATTAAGACCAAATAAGCATTCCTTCAATCAAACATTCTCATTAATCCCATTGTAAATTCAATAGTTTGTGTTTGTGGTAAATTATTTTAATCACTTACAAGTTTGGACATGATTTCCTCAATGAGGAATCTTGTACAATTCCAATGATCCAAGCACCCATAGCCACTAAATCCATAATCAAGATGATCAACGCATTCACACATTTACTGGAGGACCAATTTGACCATAATTAAATTAACATCGCTTGTTGCCCCTAATACAATGTTGATCCAAGCTTCACTCAAGAGTAATTAAAGTAGCATCACTTAATTCCATTTATACGACGTTGAGACACTAATTCGACATTAAAATACTCAATGCACTCATATACTATATTATGACCAATTCAATAGACACATTGTGGACCAAGTTAAACCCATGTTCCAACACTATTCCTTGGGAAAATATTTTACCAGTAACAAAATCAAAATACCTGAATCAACACCCAACATCTTAGTCGAGAGACCAGATCAAAAAAATGAATGCATTCCATCAAAAATATCAAACCACTGCATGGAAGACCAAAAAAAGAGTTAAATCAACCACTAATAATACAATCACAACATAGAGGCATTCATATTATTTCCTAGAGGTTCTACTTGATGACTGCATTTAACTTTGACGAAATCAAGAAGACCAGATCAATGAGTTATGACCAAGTCAACATTAAATCAATCCACTAACTTGATCATCAAGGGTTGAGTGCATTTACAATTTCAACAATGATGCCAAGATTAAGACCAAATAAGCATTCCTTCAATCAAACATTCTCATTAATCCCATTGTAAATTCAATAGTTTGTGTTTGTGGTAAATTATTTTAATCACTTACAAGTTTGGACATGATTTCCTCAATGAGGAATCTTGTAAAATTCCAATGATCCAAGCACCCATAGCCACTAAATCCATAATCAAGATGATCAATGCATTCACACATTTACTGGAGGACCAATTTGACCATAATTAAATTAACATCACTCGTTGCCCCTAATACAATGTTGATCCAAGCTTCACTCAAGGGTAATTAAAGTAGCATCACTTAATTCCATTTATACGACGTTGAGACACTAATTCGACATTAAAATACTCAATGCACTCATATACTATATTATGACCAATTCAATAGACACATTGTGGACCAAGTTAAACCGATGCTCCAACACTACTCCTTGGGAAAATATTTTATCAGTAACAAAATCAAAATAACTGAATCAAGTCTCAGATCATCATGCAATATCCTAATGCATTTGTTAACACTAGCTTTCTATGATTGAAATCAATTCCAACACCATGTAGCCAATAAGCTCCCCCTTTGGTGTTGATGACAGCCTATAACGACTTCACCAAGTTTATCTTTCACTCTTTCTCCAATAGTTGTAGCACTCCCCCCCTTTGAAATCAATGATAGAGGGTGAAATTCCTTTACTAAACACTATCTTGCCACATCACACTGATATCTCAAGCCAACACCTACAAAATAGGCTTAAAAGCCAAGAACGCCACTACTGCATGCCAACTAGTCAATCCTCCATGCTAGCACCATGCTCTTATTGCTGAAATATGCTCCCATGAACATGTAAAGAGATCTAAAAGGGTCTCCTCAAGTTTGTTCTCATTAGTGTTAGTTGTTTCAAATGCCTCCTTGACACATGAAGGAGGCCATCAACCAAACCAAGACACCATACAACCCATCATGATCAAATGATTTACAATAAAGTTACAGGAAATTATATGAGAATACATGGCTAGATTAGTGACATTAAACGACCCATACATGGCTAAAATAACCATCTCTATGATTCCTAAAGAAACATGAATCTCATACATGGCTTAACTAAGGGAATCATGTTAATGATACAAATTACCATTCAACCAACTTAACCCAACAATGATAGTACACAACTATAACAATGAAAGTTCATGGATGAACCATGTTGCCCAACATCCCGTACTTTGTTGCAAAAACACATTATGACTCACTTGCTCCAGTGAATTCTTGACACCAAAAATCAGTCCACCAAAATTCAAATGATAAAAAACTACAATAGTACAAGGTTAGTCATGAGATAAAAGGTTGCAACCATAATACCAACAAGCTATACATGGCATACATGTGGCTGATCTATGAGTTTTGAATGTGTGGAACACTATATAAATGAATCTCGTGATAGTATGGACCCAACACACCATCACTCAACTAAGAAAACCAATGATAGATTCAATACCTTATATGGCTATATCATATAAATACATGGTTGTGATATCCTTGTACTCAAGATGCTTAGATGGAAGTAATATGTAGTCAACTACTAGCATGCCAAGATACTCCATCAAATTTCTTATCAATAACATTAGTAACTACCTTAATATTTTCAAACCTTGGTAGCAACATTACACTGATAGAATATGACTTATCAATTAGTAGTAGAAGTATCTAGCACACTCTCAACCTTCTATAGAATCATCATGAAAAAGCATAGCTCATAGTAATACAATAAACTTGTGGGAACTCTTTAAAACTTCATACCATTAGTGACCAATAAGATGTGTATGACTATCTCCATTTTTGTGATCATTTAGAAATTTCAGCAACAACAATTTATAGAGAAGGTTAAACAATCCTCCTTATCAATGTGACACTCTATCATCAGAGAGGCTCAACACTATGCAACCATACTCATGCAATGCAAACAAATGCACAAGTAGCAAGAACATCAATAACAGAAGATGAGGCAAAACATCAACACATTCTCAATGCAATAACTCCAAGAACAACATCACCACTGAAGCCCTAAGTAAATTTCAATCATCAAAAACTATGGCGAGTGGACAAAAATGCAATAAGTAGCATAAAGAACCTTGATATGTACAAGAACAACAACACCATAATTTCCTACACTATCACATTCTCAATAGCTCATAAACTTATCATAATCTTTGGCCTCATGCTATCAAGGCCAACACACCTAATGTTTTCCCAATAAGGTGAAACCCCCAACAACAATAACATATCAATAACTATGACCCATACTCTCATACATTCAGATGCACATGGAATGAGAAAAAATACAAATTTGTTCCATGTAAACCATAGATATACCAACTCCAATGCACATGCTAGGTATACCTATTCCAATGCATCATCATCGCTTTGTTCTCCACAACAACCACGCAAACATGATAATACATGACATGGATAGTAAAATAAATCATCAAGATATATTATAATTATTCACTCGAGACAATATAAGGCAACTCATGCAAGACTATAAGACATGACATAATCCATACAAACCCTATCTATTCAAAACCAAAAGCATATTCTCCTCAAAATTTCGATAACTCTTACAATCAACCAATGTCAAAAATAGTATGAAGAACATAATGAACTCTTTGAAAAAAATCATAATGCCAACAATCTGTTAGCCCACCGAAAGAAAAATTTATCCCAATGAAAATGTGTCATCTCTTCAAGTCTTGACAACTCTCTTCATGATAACAAAATTCATGCTCACATTACAAATATTCTACCACAACCTTGTCACAATGGCCTCAACAGATGCAACATTAGTAACATAAACATTGCATCATATAATCAACATCAAAATAATAAACAAACCCTAGCTACAAGTTATCCTCAAAAATAAAAAATAATCTAGTGATGCATGTTGACATCATGTATATGAGTAACTAGATCAACTAAGAAAATAAGATCAAACCCAAGGTCGCATCATAATGATGGGGTCATATACATGATCTTCATTACAGTTTGACTAATGAGTTTCTCCAATGTTACATAGAAATCTCCAAGAACTATATGTGACCAATCACTACTGAACCAAATAGATATCGAACCAAAATGGGGTTGACATGCAAACCTACATTTCCATGCACAACGCCTTCCTAACCCGTATATCTCACAACATATACAACTTATACTATGGCTACATTTGTAATGATTTCTCATGAAGGCTCAATATGTTGACATATGGTCCCTCTAAGGTGATGCATGCCTCATTTTCTCCTTGAAGCTTCTTATTGCTCCTTGTTCCTCCTAATATTCATGAGTTGATCTTTGACATGCACCCTCTCTTCTCTCTTCCTATCTATTCACTTTGAATTGTATTTTATTTTTTAATGGATAGCCTCAAGATCTTGGGTAGCTTGCAATATTTGGGCATATGACCAAGATGTTCACACACGTAGCATCTAATGTGACCAAATATTGGGGGAAAGGACTCATATATCTTGCTAATTTATCTTCGTGTCCTTTTTGCATAAGACCTACAATCACCATAATTATGGTCAATATCATTGCATGAGTGACAATAAACATAAAAATGATTGTTATAACTAACTGTTGATGAGCTTTGTGATGATAGTAGTCCTCCTTGATTTTTTTCTTGATAGGAATTTATATTCAATTGCATATTTTGCTGACAAGGTCAAATCATTTTTCTTTTACAATTTGTTGTAATATGTCTAGGTTTCTGATAACTAGAGAATTTGACATCTCTCAATGGTGTGAATGATACTCTAGATGAAGAGGATTTTCTTCACACATTGTTTTTCTCCTTTTTGATAGTTGGTTTGGTTATTGGCTTCCTTTCTTGCTGTTATGACTATTGATACAATATTTTTCTCGAGGTTTTTTCAGTGTTGCATCTATTCTAGTTTCTACTTTGTGTAGGCCTAGATCTGATTTGAATGAAGTAGACATTTAGCTGGTTTTTTCTAATTTCATTGGGAGGTATTAATCTCTAGCACACTTCTCACTGAAACCACTTCATCGAGAAGTCTTTCATAGTGATATTAGTTTTCTCTATTCTGCTTCCTCATTCATTCTTCAACTTTCCTTCCTTCTTCCAGCTGATTTTTTAATCTAATGACTTTGTATTTGAATACACATTCCTTCTCATAAAACATTTGTAGTAACATTTGCTAGTTTTTGTTATTAGCTAAGAGCCTTTTAATCTAAGCTTCAAGCACTGAATTTTTGCCTCGATCATTAGAATTATTTGATCTTGATTCCTCCATTAGATGATCATCTAGATTTTCTCTTGGAGAATCAATCTCAAATGATTGGTTATCATCCTCTAGCTACCAAGAGATGGGTGTCTAGATGTATAATGGCCATGATGTCTATAGTTGAAGAAAAATGCATTACATGATATACATTCATGGTTGTCATTAGCCTCCTTGATAGGAAAAAAGAGGGGTTCTTTTGGATTTCAGGTTTCTCTGTCTTGTTTGCTACCCTTCCTTTTCTAAGAAATCTTCTTCTTATTATTTCCCATATGTATACGATCTACCCTTCAGTAGTGAAGCTCCACTAGGGAGAAATTTTCCATGATATACCACTTGTTAGAATCAAATCACTACTTAGGTTGGGTGAATTAGTAGTGGTAGAGAATCTATAAATTTTAAAACATTTTACTAAAAACACTATACAACATGTATAAAGTAGATATGAAGATGCCTCTACATCAAACAGTCATCACACATTAAGAAAATGATGCACAATCAACCTCAATTATTTCTGCTGGAAACCTTGAAGGGACAAAAACCAACCCGTTTTTGTTGTTCTACTTATTTGTTTTATAATATTCATCAATCAATTTCTTTTACAATTCTTAGCTAGCCACTACCAATAAGGAGCCATAACCTATATAGTAATTTAGTTGGCCACCACCAGAAAGGAGCCACTATCCATTTAGCAATTCATCTGGCCACCACCAATAAGGAGCCACTACCCCTTTAGTAATTTAGCTATCCACCACTAGAAAGGAGGCAATACCCCTATCTTGGCAATCAAAAACTTATCAAAGGCCCCCACCTCCTCAAACTTTCTAGGGTCACATTTCACAATATTTCATACTAGGCCCATAGTAATCTCTACGCTCATACCTCATAAATCCCTCTTAGCAACAAACATATCATAAACACACTCATACATAAAATTCACTCATCCGGCCATTGAACTCTTTCCATACACTCTACATCTATATACTCTTTCTACTCAGACATATTAGTAACTTATCTTTGAATCAACTCTCTCTCTTTCTACAACATAAAAATCAAAACATGTAAGACAAAACGTCATGAATATACAGTGGCAATGTTGTGCAAGTACTAGACAATGAGCTAATCTCCTATCCATATGACAACATACACAATATAATAACAACATATACATGGAATTAGAAAATTATTCTACATATACATTTTCATTAAAATAACATCTTATCCATGCCATCAAATTGTTAACCAACAACCAAAACTTTGTGATACTTTGTCTACAATGATGTTATCATAACATCCAACTCCCATGCACATAGGATCACTTCAATTTATTCTGCATACATACCAAATGAATCTACCATTTTCTCTATAAAACACTAATACATTCAATATGTTTTCTCTTCCCAAATAGCACTATAGTTCTGAATTGATCTCCTCTCACTACTCTCCAAACCACAGATTATGCAGAGATGTCAGATCACAATGAATATAATCAATATAGACATGCACTTCTCTTTCATTGAAAAATTCATCTACATGTATGTGTATAGACTCACTTGACCCCTACCATTACACTCCATCTTCCATACAATCATTTGCTCCATTTCATGCACTCAATAGCACTATGGTTAACAATTCATCAAATCACATCAGCAACGTGCACAATATGCATACTCATTCACAGAACCCATGTGCATATTCTATGTTTTCTGAGTAAAGTAATTTGAGAAATCAACTACAAATGCATACTCTATCTCCCATAACCTGCCATCAAGTTACTCAACCTCCTAAAGCTTCACATCATATGTGTACGCACAAAGACTCATCGATTGTAACATATTGAATGGTCCATTGTTTGTCTAATTGAAAAAAACTCCATCTCTCACTCCTCACCAATTAACAAATTCCCAACATCTCAATTGAGAGACCATATCTACCCAATGAATGTGATCCATAACAACATATCAATCCAGTACTTGGTAGACCAAATAAAAAACTAAATCGACCACTAATAAGTCAATCACAACATATATACATTTCGATTCTTTCTTCGAGGTTCGACTTGATCATTGCATTTAACTTTCATGAAATCAAGTAGAGAAGATCAACAAGATATGACCAAATCCACATTAAATCGGTGCACTAAAGTAATCATCAAATATTGACTGTGTTTACACTTTCAACAAAAAATCCAATATGATGATCAAATAAACATTCCTTTAGTTCAACATTCTTATTAATCCCATTGCAATTCAGTGATTTGCATGCATGGTAATTTATTTTAATCACTTCTAGGGGTGTACATAATTTCGTCAATGAGGTCTCTTCCACAATTCCAATGATCCAAGCATCTACAACCACTAATTCCATAATCAAGATGATAAATGCATTCACACATTTAGCAGAGGACCAAATTGGCCATAATTAAATTAGCATCGCTAATGCCATAATACAATGTTGATCCATGCATCACTTGACCATAATTAAAGTAGCATCGCTCAATGAACTTAAAACAATGTTGATCCATAAATGCCACCATCATATATTCAATGCATTAATATACTAGTCGATAACTAATTCAACACACAAATTGAGGACCAAATCAAACTCGTTTACTAGTCCCATTCCTTGGGCAAATAATATCTTAACAACATCAAAATACCTGGACAAATTATCATATCATCATGCAATATCCTAAGGCATCTGTTAAGAATAATTAAAAATGGTTGATATCAAAGCCAACACCATGCAAACAAATTTTTTTTAGATTGGACTAATCATTTCTACAAACTAAAATGTTTTTCTTATACTGTATTTCTAGTAGGCAATCAATATATCCAGTTTCCCATGTGGCAGATTGAGATCACCAATAAATGGGCTAGTTCAACCATCATTGTGTGGAAGAAGTAATGATATTTTTATATTTTCCTTTTTGAGGAAATACAAAAATTAATTTACAAAAAAACTATGCAATGGTGCATTACACATATGTATATGCACCAATATTTGATTATCGTGCTATTGAAAATTTGAGAAAGTTTATTTTACAAATTGTTAAATTGACACAATGTGGTACTATATAATGTAAGAGATTCATCAATGCATTAATATTATTTATTTTTATCACCTAAGAAATAAAAAAATTCAAAGCATGAAATTTTCATATTGAAAACAATTTCATTTACATTTTAAGCTATGTGGTGTTGCTGATAAGAGCATATTGGTCTAATTAATTATTGAATAATTCCAACATAAATTGTTAACCAATATGTTAATAAAAAATGAGATTCTACACTATATGTGTAAGGTCAAAAGCATCAGTAAGACTTCTAACACATGCTAAAGAATAAAAACCAAAGGGAATTCATGAGAGAATGTAGATTTAGGAGATATGTGCTAGCTAGACTAGCAACACAAAGCCTTCTCACCCTTGTTAAACTCTTATACTCCTACGAAGTATTGTATTCAAGAAAATAAAGAGAAGTTTTAATGTGTATGCAAATGCTTTAGAAAGCTATATCACTTCTATTACCTAACAGCTCAAAGGAAAGCATGACAAGGAAAAGAAATCAAGAAACCTACATTACATTGGTCTTCTATTACAAATTCCTCATTCTCATATGTTCCAAAGAAACCTAAATTCCTTTAATGGGGGATTTCCTATTATTCTCAAGCAAGGAATCTATCCTTAGGAAACAACTGGGTTCATGCGGCTAGGTCCTCCCTCTTAAGAGTTGAGTTCTTTCACACTACTAAAGGAATTTGTTCCCTTGATCGCAAGAGATTACAAAGCCCCCAAAGCTTCCTTGAATGATCATTTATTATGGGCTCAAGATAATATGAAATGTAAAAGAATTAAAGAATTGAAAGGGAGCTTAAAACTATTGACTATGAAATGTTGCCAATCAAAATTCTATAAAGAAAGTTAAAACATGGTTGATGAGATTATATAGATAAATCAAGCCTAGCTCTATGAGAAATAGATTGTTATAGATTGTCAACTGATCAAAATGCACATCGATAAAAAATCATGCATGGATTTTCTTGAATCTAGAACCAATCCTCGTTTCATTCCTACTAGACATCGATAATCATAGGTTAGATCTGCATATCAGTATTCGACAATCAAGATAGTCTACCATCCATTAAATCAATGAAGAGAAACATAGTTACCAATCAAACTGGAACTATTACCTCAAAACGGGTACCCTAGCCCAAAAACCCCCAAAAAACATGAAAAAACAACCCAAAAATGAAAATTGTTTATGCGACAAGGATGTTTTTGTTTAGGATAAATTTTCAACTTTTTTTAAAATGGAATTAAAAACCATTTCTCTTGCAAAATGGATGAAAAAAACACCCTTGAAAAATTAAGTGTTGATTCCGGAATAACAAAAAAATCGGGTTACAATTTTGACATTTTTTAGCAATGGAATTAAAGATAAAATATCATGTCTCAAATCCTGATAATTCCAAAAATTTCCATTCATGTTGGATCCCAATCAAGAAATTTGGGTCATTGATAGTATGTCAAATAAATGGGCTATGTGAATTCACACTAGTGACATGGCCCTCACGTACAATGCCATATTTATAGCACAATCAATAATTACATATCCCACATATAGGAGAAAAGGATTCTAACCATAGTTTAAAAGGATTAATACTTAACCCTGTAAAATACAATACGAAATGACTAGAACAAAAGTGTAGAGAAAATCCCCAGTAGACATTAGAACAAAAGTATAGGGAAAATCCATCGTTGATTTGCTTTCTGCCATAAGCGAAGATTAGAGTGGCGAGTAAAGGAAGAAACCCCTGGATCAAAAGTGTACATAAGGGTAGTGTTTCCAAATAATTTAATTCTAATAATTGCTTAAGCGAGACGAATGGAAGCTTGCCTTACATTAGCGAAGATTAGAGTGGCGAGTAAAGGAAGAAACCCTTGGATCAAAAGTGTACATAAGGGTAGTGTTTCCAAATAATTTAATTCTAATAATCGCTTAAGCGAGACGAATGGAAGCTTGCCTTAGTTGTGTAATATAGAATACAAGCCAAGGAAATGAGAAAAACCTCTCAAAAATGGAAATAGCGAAACCAATGAAGGGTAAAATAGTTCAACATATCCTTCCAAAGTAAGATACAAGATAAATATTGTTGCCAAATTGTCTTTGATCTGAGTAAAATAAAAACACAACACGATTATGTTATTTAAACAACCACATGATAGCTGAGTTAAAAATAAAGTTGAGTAAAATAAAAACACAACACGATTATGTTATTTAAACAACCACATGATAGTTGAGTTAAAAATAAAGTCCATGATCCATCATAACAGACTCCTCGAATACCATGAATAAATCAAATTATATAAAATGAATTACCTATATTCATTGATAATGAGACCTAGAAATACCAATGAATAAATATAAACAAAATCCTTAAAGAGTTTTAAAGAAGGCATTTGTGGAATTAAACTCATAACATGATAATTGAAGTTGCATAACCCTCTCTAGGAGTGGAACCCTAGCATCTATGGCCAAAACCCAAATGAGAACATGAAATAGGGAAAAGTAGTTTTCATCCCAATTAAATCCCTAAATGGTTTACCACCGTTGCATCCAAATCATAAAATTTGGGTCGTTGATAGTATGTCAGCTAAATGGGCAATGTGAATTCACACTAGTGGCATGGCCGTCAGATACAATGTCATATTTATAGCAAAATCAATAATTACATATCCCATATATAGGAGAAAAGGATTCTAACCATAGTTTAAAAGGATTAATACTTGACCTTGTCAAATACAATATGAAATGACCAAAGCATGGATTAATCATATGCTTGTTATTGCAGCCACAAAACTATAATACTGTATTGTAATGAGGATTAGTCATTGCAACGTATAGTATGGCATAAGTCGTAAAAATTATAAATACTCGGAGTATATTGGGCCGCCGAGAAGTTTAGAGAACCTTGAGTTATTAATACATTTTGATACGACTGTGGAAGAAAAATGCACTTTAGAGAACCTTGAGTTATTAATATATTTTGATACGACTGCGGAAGAAAAATGCCACTGGGTCAATGATAGACATTAACTATTTTAAAACAATTACTCTAACAGCTTTTCAATTATGTGTGTTTGACTTCAATTACGTGTGTACTATCAAAATGAGAAGAAAAATGCCACTGGGTCAATGATACGCATTAACTATTTTAAAACAATTATACTAACAGGGTTTCAATTATGCGTGTATTATCAAAATGAGAGGGCACATTTTAGTGTGTCTAAGTATTAAAGTGGAAAAACAATTTGATATAAGAAATATAGTCAACAATGTTTAACATAAACTATAGAAAAAATAAATTAATTAACTATTTAAAAACAATTACTCTAACACGTTTTCAATTATGTGTGTATTATCAAAATGAGAATAAAAATGCCATTAGGTCAATGACAGGCATTAACTTTTTTAAAACAATTACTCTAACAGGTTTTCAATTATGTGTGTATTATCAAAATGAGAGGGCACATTTTAGGGTGTCCAAGTACTAAAGTGGAAAAACAATTTGATATAAGAACTATAGTCAACAATGATTAACCATAGACTATAGCAAAAAAAAATTATTCATCAAAGCGAAGAATATTGTACAGTAAGTTACTGTTTCTGCTACAAATACAAATTCTTAATAAAGCTGAATAAGAAATTTAAAAATAAAAATAAAAAAAATTATGGTTCTATTGGATAATTATAGACTTTTTTGTTTTTTTTCTATGGAATCGAGGCATGTTACATATGATAACATAGCAAGATTCAATTTTAGGCCTACTGGCCAACCGACAACTGAGAAAAGGAAAAACATTTGATTACACATCAGTAACACGTAAAGAAGGAAACACAAAATATATTGTTTTGATAAGTTGTTAGCGTAATTTCTAGACAATTTAAAAGAAAAATATGTTTGGAATCTTATTACGATAATCCAAATCCCAATAGCAAACCGAGCATGCTAGTCGTCTATTAAAGTTTGGTTACATAGCTTTCAAACTTCACTTGAGGAAAGAATTGTTGGTAGTTTATCAGAAGGAGTTAACAAAGTTTCTTAATATGTATAAGTGTATTAAATAATACAATTCCATTACATAGCTTTCAAACTTTACTTTAGGAAAGAAATGTTGGTAGTTTATCAAAAGGAGTTAAAAAGTTTCTTAATATGTGCATTAAATATACAATTCCATGGAATTATATAACTATCTTGAACAAGTAAAGACAATATTGAAACTTAAGAACATAAACTGTGATATACAAATGCGGCAATACAAAACCCCGTGGGTGATACACATGTTAGTTAGTATTCTAGAATATATACAAGAAGCATAAAAGCCAAACCAAATCATGGCCAGGAATATAAAAATATGATTCATCATTAATTTTCAATGGCTTAATGCAAACACATGGAATATGGACATATAATTGAATAAATGAAGTAGAATACTGTGTAGCTAAGAAAAAAACAAAAAACTGCAAATATTTGTATTGAATTCAAAACAAGCTATTAATGTATGTTTCATGGAACTGTCCAAAGTTGGATACTCAAAGTTGGATACTCAAACTAGAAGTATAATTAAAACTGTTAAAGAAACAAGACTTAATAAGTAAGAGAAATATACATTTAATTAGAACATAGAATATACATAAATAGGTTTGACAAATAAATAAGACAAACCACTGGAACCTAAATCCTTCCATGGTCAAAAGAGATTCTACATAGGGGTGCAAAAAAGTTAGCAACATCAAAAGGTAGCTGAAAGAAATAAACTATTCAATGTATATGGTATTGAATTAAACATGAACTTTATGAGATTGGAGATAAATGGTACAAGAATATCATGAATGAAAAAAAAACAATACTCAACTAGGAGAAAAGGTATAAAATCATGTGTATAAACTGAAGTATTTAGTCGAATATAAGCTAGAAATGCATCAAATTCAAATTGTAATTGGAAGTCCTATGGTTTCCGTAGTAGATTTCTCGGTCTGATATAGATAATGGGAATTTACGTATCGACTTATACAAAACAATAAATGGATCTCGTCCATTCATTAATGTATTTTATTTTCTTTACAAGGTGGTATGTCATACAGTCAAGGAACATACTTGAGGAAGGTAACCTCTTAGATATTAAAACCAAGACCTCTGCAGAGGAATGATGGTATCGACTCGTTAGTACGAATTAAAGAGAGAGACACAGAATGATGTATGTAGTAAATGTTACACAAGAAATGGTATGAACCATTTTTTTCTTGAATAAGACTTAGATGTTATAGCATCAAATTGTTAGTAAGGAATTTGATGGGAATTTCTTATAAAAATAAATCAGCATGAAAAGAGTAGGGATAAGACAAATGTTTTGGAATTTTATTACCAAAATGCGTGTAGAAACTGATATCCAAGGCATATTCGAGAAGGTATGTGTTTTTCAATAACATAATTAATCATGGATTTATGAGTTAATCAACAACTCATTAAATTTCTATCTTCTTAAGGATAGAACTAATCAAAAAAAATTGAGGGGAGGGTGAAAGTAAGTCAAATAAAAAAGTACATAGTTATATTGGTAAACTAAAAAGTAAAATTTGGAATTGGATATGAAATTCTAAATGTACTTGGTCAAGGAGAAAGGTAATATGTAAACAGATAAAAAAGAAAAGTAGGTTGGTGATCCAAAGTTAAGAGTGATCATTGGGGAACTTAGTGGTATAGTGACCATATCACTATTCGTTCCATACATGGTATGCCATAGAAAAAATTCTCTATATAAAAGGAAAAATTTACTAACAACAATTTGGATGCTTTGCAAGAAATATATCCATGAGTATACTAAAAATATAATATGAGAATACAAGAGGAGGGAATTAAATTATAAATAAAGAATAAAAAGTATTACTATGTAGAAACAATCTCTAAAATGAGTTACACATACATGCTTTAGAGAATCATTGGACATACGTTAAATAAATGCAATCATGTAAGAACAGTTGAACCGTGGAATTATCAATGTGCTCTAAGTATGAAATGCAGTTTTTACCAGAAAAATAAGTCCATTATGTCATAGTGAGAACTCAAGTGGAATTCTTAGATTCACACCTTTCTTGAATAAGGGATTATTGGTAGTTCCCTTGTAAATGTATATATTGGATACTAAAAAACAAGTGTGCTATCAAGATAATTGGTTGAGAAGAGGATACCTCAAGAATAAGTGAAAGGTCACAGATGTCAGAGACCTACTAAATAAGTGATATACCTGTAACATGAAATGGTATATCACAATAAATTCTGATTAAGAGAAAGTTAATCACATAAATATCAAAACATGTAGATCAATAAGATACAATCATATTGATAATAATAATCATAATGGCTTTGTGGTTTTCCCAAGACATGAGGAAAACATGATCGCACCCAAGAATAGTGCTGAAAGGATGCAAAAAAAATCAAGTTTTCAGAAAAATGGGTAAGTATGAAATGGGTAAAGGCTAAAATCAAGAGTCAAAACCTGAACTTATTTAAAACAAATTAAAATAGACCCTGAAATGGGAAAATAAATATTTTATGACTTAGGCTTGAAGGATGAAATAGATATCGAATTTTTATGGATTATATATTTGTATAGTTGATTTATTGGATATTTCGCTAATTGGTTTATTTTATAGTATGATCCATATAGGAAAGAGTTGATTGGTTTATTAAATTAGTAGTTAACCAAATGATGATTGAATGGTTTAATAGGATAGATAACTTGATTTTTAATGAATTTATTGAAGTAGCCCACTAGAACTACGGGAAAAAAAAAATTGGCATGGGACAACCTAGAAAAAATGAAAAAATTATGGTTGCAATGATGAAGATAAATATACTAATGTAATGTGTGTCGAGAGAGAACATGTGTATAGGAATTCAAAGGGGAAATATCCATGGTTTTACATGGGGTAAATATGCACATAGCCTTCACCAACAAATTGCAATGAAACACAAATTGAAAAATGCAATGAAGTGAGTTAAAGGTAAATAGAGGATGAAATGTAGAAGGAATGCCATAGATATGTGAAGTTATATCTCTTTTTGTTTTAAACATAAAACTTGAGTATGTCAAGCTACCTCTTAACCTCCTGTGTTCGTATTAAGAGTTATTTATTTTTCCGTTTCCTCTTACTTTTTTGGTTTGGTCCATGGTGCTTGTAAGAATGAGGAATGGAATAGAAAAGGGTGATAAAAAAACTAATATAGACATGACTAAGTCCACTTGGGCTAGAAAAAATAGTAATATAATAGCTATGAAAATGGTATAGATAAAAAAAATGAAGGGGATATTCTAAATTTTAGTCAGAAATGACTAATGCATATTTGATACCATGGCATCAAAATAACAAAATAAATTGGAATGATTCTAAGTATGGAAAGTGAATAATGTGACACTTAAGAAGAAGCAAGGTAAGTAAGCAGTGGTTTAATTATTATTCCCTATGTGTAAATGAGGTGAAAGGAAAGTGGCAATTCCATGCTTTGAATTTCACGGTAAAAACAATGGATGGCAGCCATGTCACTTAACATCGCCAGTGGGTATGCAAAATCCACATTGAGAGGCTTTCGATCGCTCTGCTAGGGTTCTGAGCGACCCATCAACGGCGTCGACAGCACACCAGGCAAGATCATCTCAGAGGGTGAACAGGCAACTGCAGCGTTCCAGAATTGCAGCGCATTAGGGCGTCGCCATGGCACAACCTCTGGGGGGGGGCGTCAGAGCCCTCCCCGTCGCAGCAAGATCCTGCGCAAAACGTCATTTTTGGTTCAGTGGACAAAGAGATCTTGAACAGGGGGAAAAAACCCCAAAATGACACTAAAGGAAATGGAAGACGTAGGGAAGAAGACAGCGGTCCACAAGAGGGAACATAAAAGCCTGAAGAAGGTCTGAAGATTACCTCAACTACATGCAGACCAATAGCCAAGGAAAGGCCACGAATCGAGCTGCCAGGAGACAAGATTGATAGAAGAATAGAGTTCATGCGAGATCATGCCCTCATTGGGAAGTTCATAGGGTTCTGGCCTACTGAGAAAGCCCTATATGGTTGGATAGCGGTGAAATGGAAATCAAAAGGGGATGTCACGCTGCAGCTAGGGCCGAAAGGATTCTTCACAACAATCTTTTACTGCTTGGAGGACAAATACAGAATACTAGTAGGAGGGCCCTACTTTTTTAATTCGGCTGGATTATACCTGCGGGATTGGATCCCCAGATTTAACCCAGACAAGGAAGATCTAACATGGGCGCCAGTCTGGATCAGGTTATACTCTCTCCCGGATGAATACTGGGAAGAGGACATACTCAGAGGGATCAGAAATGGGGTGGGAGAATATATCAGAGCGGCAGAAGAAACCAAATCTCGTAAGTACATCTCCTACGCTCGAATATGTGTATTCATTCGCCTCAATGAAGCTCTTCCAGAGTCAGTAACTCTCGCCCATCGAGATGAAGAATGGATCCAGCCTCTCGACTATGAACATGTTCCTTTTCGATGTAGAAAATGTCATGCCCTAGGTCATCTCTTTAGGGATTGCCCTCAAAATGTCCAAAACAGCTTACCTGACTCTTCTGATACCCCTGCCCAGGATGGCTTCACTAAAGTCCCTAGCAGGAAGCGCTCTCACAAAAAACCCCTAAATGGGTTCAAACCCCAGCCCAACAAATCCCATGGCCCAGTAACCAGGAACAGCTTTGATATTCTTGGCCAATCCTCAGAGGAACTCCCAACCAATGTTGAAGCCAACCCTAATCACCCATCTTCCTCTTCACCTCCCCCTTCATCTAATCCCCCTCCCAAATCTCCGCCCCCCATCGTCATCCCTACCATTCTTAAAAGGGATCAGAAAGATAATGCAGAGATCCTCAAAGAAATGGAAGTTGATGGTAAAGCAGACCTTCCCCAGAATCCAGAGACCAGCATTGAAGACAGTGATCAGGTGCAAATAATGGAAGAAGAGCCAGAGAGTATAGATCTGAATGGCTTAGACATCCTGGAATTGGAACTGGCTTGCAAAAAGAAAGCATACGATACAATTCCAGAGCTCCAACTCAATAAGCTCGAAGTGATCATCTCTCGAGCCTATCATCAGAATCAACTCGGGATACAACCAGGCAGCCAATGGGATGGAAATCTACGCCCAAAGGATACAAAAAAAAAGAGGAAGAAAGACAGATCTGCAAAGAACAATAGAGATTGGGAAAATCCTGGTAGACTCAGGCAGATATGCTAAGTTGACAAAGTACTACAAGCCCTCTGTCAACGGTTAATCATGAAGCTGGTATCTTGGAATATAAGAGGGCTAAACAGCCCCGGAAAACTCAGGATGTTAAAAAACATGATAAAAAAGGAAAAGCCACAAATGTGCTTTCTCCAGGAAACTAAGTGTAATAGTACTACGCTAGGCAGCATTCTTTCAAAAGCCTGGCCCGGATGTAGTTCGGTAGCAGTAGATGCCTCCGGTGCTTCAGGAGGGCTGGCCATAGCATGGAATACCCAAGCGGTATCCCTCTCAGATTTTCATGCAGCGCACTACCTTATACAGGCGACCTTTCACATTTTAGGCACCAATATCCACGGCAACCTATCAAATGTTTACTTCCCACAAGACACAGGAAGTAAGGTAGCGCTCCTTGATACGATTGAAGCTCTAAGCAACAGCAGAAGGTACCCACTCTAGATCATTGCTGGGGATTTCAACATGATAACTAAAACTGAAGAGAAGCTAGGAGGCAGGAGTAGAATGGAGCCTAAAGTCAGTCGATTCAAGGATTTCATCCAATCGACATCTCTCATAGACATGCCGTTCTGTAATGGCACCTTTACCTGGAGCAATCGCAGGGTTGGCAAACACCAAATCGCCTCCAAATTGGATCGATTCCTCCTCTCAGACAACGCGGTCCACTTAGGAGGAGACATCTCAGCAGCCATTCTTGCTCACACTGGATCGGATCACTGGCCAATAGCTCTACAGTGGCAAAGACCAGGTAACTTAATCAAAAGACCCTTCCGATTTGAAGGATTTTGGCTCACGCATCCCACTTTCAAGGAGTTTGTCAAGACCACCTGGGCCTCGTTCATTCCCCCAGAAGGAGCAAAAATGTATCAATTGTAGCAAAAGTTAAGATTTCTCAAAAGCCACCTAAAAAGATGGAACAGGGAAACCTTTGGAAATATCTTCGAGGCGCAGCAAATGCTAACTCAGGACCTGGAGATTCTTCACAAAAAGATTATCTCGGAGGGGCACACGGAAGCCACTATGGAGCAGGAGCATCTCATCCATAGTCAGCTGGAGAATAGGAGGAAGCAAGAAGAAATCTACTGGAGGCAAAAGTCAAGGGTCAGATGGCTGAAGGAGGGTGAGCGTAACACCAAATTCTTCCACAGAACTACAGTTCAGCGAAGAATGCATAACAATATACCCTTCATCCAAAACCAGACAGGGGAAAAAGTAGAGACTCATGAGGAGATTGAAGAGGAACTCCTCAATCACTTTCAACAGGTCCATCAAGAGCAAAGAGAAGACCGGTGACAGGCCATTCGCAAAATTACCATCAATATTCCAAAGATCATTACGGAGGAACAAAATGAGCTCCTAATGCGCCCTATTCTTCCCCAGGAAGTGGATGAAGCAATGACGCAGCACAAAGAAGGTAAAGCCCCGGGGCCAGATGGATTCACCACCACTTTCTTTCACTCTTTCTGGGACATGCTAAAGGAGGAAGTCTGGCAGATAGTTGAAGAATCCAGGGCAACGCGCTGGCTTCTTCCCTCTCTCAACTCCACTTTTATTACTCTCATCCCCAAAGAGGAGGACTCCATCACCCCTGATAAGTTCAGGCCAATTGCATTATGCAATGTCATTTACAAAGTTATATCAAAAGTCATAGCAAATCGTCTTAAACCTCTCCTTCCTGGGCTCATCTCTCCGGAACAGTCAGGGTACGTGGAAGGACGACACATAATGGATGGCATCCTACTCTCTCACAAAATCATTCATTCCCTCAAGCACTCAAAGCAAGCAGGTATGCTTCTCAAATTAGATCTTTCCAAGGCATTTGACAAACTAAGCTGGAATTACATTCATCATATGCTAAAAGCTTTTGGTTTCTGCTCTCCTTGGATCCGTTGGATCATGAGCCTAATTACGTCCACTCTTTTTTCAATCCTTGTAAATGGTATTCCCTCCCGTCCCTTCAATCCCTCTAGGGGTATCTGGCAAGGGGATCCCCTCTCCCCCTTTCTCTTCGTCCTTATGGCTGAAGGGCTGGGGCGGCACATTAAACAAGCCCTCCTTTCTCATCAAATCAAAGGAATCTCCGTGCACAACTCCCCTGCCACCTCCCATCAATAGTTCGTTGATGATACTATGCTTTTTGGTTATCCCTCTGCTCAAGAAGCCCTCCATCTGAACTCCCTCCTCCAGGATTTTTCGGAGGCCTCGGGCATGCATATCAATTGCTCTAAATCACAGGTTTTCTTCTTCCATACTCCGCCATCAGTCAAATCTGTTGTTTCTCGCATCCTGGGCTTCCCCTCGGCTTCCCTTCCCTCCAAATACCTGGGCGCACCCCTCATGGCTTCAGCCATTAAGCAACCCGCATGGCGCTTCCTTCTTGAGAAACTTGAAAATCGTCTCAACCTATGGACTTATAGATCTCTTAACTTAGCCAGTCGAATTGTCCTCATCAAATCGGTTTTGCAGGCAATTCCTCTGTACTTGTTCTCTATTCTAGCTGCGCCAAAGTGGGTTTTAAAAAGTATAAGAAACCTTCAGCGCAATTTTCTGTGGAGCAGCTCTGCCACCAATCGCAAATGGGCCCTGGTGAAATGGACCAATGTATGCATGCCCAAAGACAAGGGGGCATTGGGTTAAGGGACCCTGAGTACAGCAATTCCATCATGACCGCCAAGATCTGGTGGCAATGGATCACTAACCCAGATAAGCCCTGGGGAAAAATCTGGACAACCAAATATGCAGGAAATAGACCTCAAGAAGAACTCATCAGATTCATTCCTACTGAAAAGGGATCTACAATATGGAATGCAGCCAAACAGCACTATCAGATAATTCAAAAGCACAGCTTCTGGGAAATCAGGAATGGATGCACTGCAAGATTTTGGACTGATGCCTGGAATCAAATGCCTAAACTCGAAAATATTCTTCACCCTTCTCTGATTCCAAATAGGCAGGAGCAGCAACAGGAAAAAGTTCACCAATTCTGGTTGCCGGAGATGGAGTATGGCTTTAGAAAATGGAAACAGAGCAACCAAATTCTCAACATTACAGATGCTAGGAAGGAAGAAGAGCTGAGGAACGAGTTAAGGAAAAGGAGTATTAGGCAGGACAACGGTGGGGATATTCTCAGATGGGGATACCTACCCAAGGGATCCTACACTACCTCAGAAGCCTACAAGTTAATATGCAACTTCCCCTCTCCTCCAGACCCTCTGTGGAGCAAAATATGGGAGCTCGGACCCTGGCCAAAAATCTCATACTTTCTCTGGCTGGTAGGACATAAAAAAATTCTCACGTGGGATAAGCTTAGAAAGCGGAACTTTCATGGCCCCTCGATTTGTCATAATTACTCTCAAAGTGAAGAAACTCTCCAACATCTCCTCGATACCTGTCCTCTAGCCAATCAACTCTAGGATAAGGTCAGTTTCAGATGCCAAAAAAGATGTAGAGGGGAGGGCGACATCATCAATACCATAAGACAATGGCCAAAGCATCCCTACAAAAGCAAGATCCTCAACCATTTATGGAGTACCATTCCGGGGATCGTCCTTTGGAATGTCTGGAAGGAAAGAAATCAGCGCATTTTCAAAAACAAACAATCTCCCTTAGAAGAAACCTGGAGCAGGATTCACAGGAACATACAAGAGACGATGGCGCTTCAGGTATGGACTAAGGAAGATCTCCCATCCACAGATAATGAGCATAACATCCTAGCCAATTGGCAGCTGCAGTTACCTCAAGATTCTCTCAAGATTAGTACTCCTAACAACAACTGCAAGAGCATCTGCCATTGGAAAGCCCCGCCCAAAAACTCATACAAACTGAATTTTGATGGGGCTTCCAAAGGCAATCCAGGAGCAGCCGGATACGGAGGCATATTGAGGGACCATGAAGGCACTCCTATGCAAATTTATTTTGGGCACATAGGGTGGGATACCAATAACTCAGCAGAGTTGGAAGGGCTTTGGCAGGGCCTTATGCAAGCTTGGAATCTCAACCTTCAACCCCTGATTGTAGAAGGTGACTCTTAGATTCTTATCAGCATGGCCACCCGTATACAGAATGGCTCGCAAGCGAGGAAAGTAGCACCCAGGTTGAGGCTAGAAGCAAGGTTAAATGACATAGCACAAAAGCTCAGCAATACTAGAGCCATCTCCTTCATACACACTAAAAGGGAAGGCAACAAAATAGCGGACCTCCTAGCCAATATTGGAGTAGAGACTGATCTCCCCCTTCTGTTTGGAAGCACAAATATCATTCCTAATAGGCAACAGCTCCAGGAATGTGAAATCCTGATCCAAGAAGAGGTTGTCGTCCCGGATGCGGGTATCATCGAGCTAGGACATGGAGAGCCACATGCCCAGCATGGGCTGCCACGTGATGATCAGAGGACTTTAATGCCTCTCGCCGCCAAGACATTAAGCCAGGAGACGCATAATGGTAGCCTTAATGAAGGCGCTGGAGGCGATGGCGAGCCTGCAGAGAGCATTCAATGCGGGCAAGTTCCAAGGGAATGTTAATGGGTTTAAGAATGATGGAATGTTATTGTGCGGGGCTCAGAGCGCCGAGAAAGCTACTCAGATCTCTAAGCGAAGATGCTGTGATATTGATGCTGAGAGCTCGGACGAGGTTCGTTCCATGCTTGTTTTTCTTGGTCTTTGTCTATGCTCAATTGAGCTCTGCCTCGAGCCAATTTGGGGACGGCAATCAATTGGGAGGGAACGTAGTAACAGCAGGCCCTCCTCTGCTCTGGAACAAGATAAGGAAGCTGCGGATACCATGGTGCGACTGCGTGAAAGGATGCTGTGTAGAAGAGGCTTAGGGCATGGTGAATCTTCTCATCCCCCTGCAGCGGATGTTCACCATCACTGCTGCTGCTGCTATTGTTACAGAAGGGCGGGAGCTACCCCAATTCCAGTCAGTCAGTTTCTGGAGGCTGGCAGCTCCAATGATGGAGTGCCCATGCTCCCAGTGATTGGCTCAGTCATTTTCACCCTGGGCAACTCCAGGGACAATGCGGGCATTAATGCACACATCTCAGTTCTGTTTACCAAAATTCCTGAGGAGAATGAGGAAGTATCACAACTGGTCCCTGCTGAGGAACGTCCAGAGGGCAATAGGGGGAAGCGCTCAATGGGGGAGCCATCAAATGAAGAGGGTAATTCAGAGAGGGAGCCTCAGCAAGCCCCCACCCGAACTCAAGAACAAGCGCCACCAGCCCCCGCGCAAGATCCCATGGCAATGTGGGATGGCATCCCAGAGGGACAAGGCTGGTGCAGAATCCTTGAAGAAAAACCAAAGGAGTAACTCCCAGCGACATTCCCTCACATTTGCTTCCTACTCTCAGGTCTGGTACGGGGTCTCGGTTGGTATCTGGTTTATGTCTTATGTCTTTGCTTGTTTCCTTTCTGTTCTGGGTCATGTTCGCGACTACTATAGTCTTTCTGTTCTGGGTCATGTTAGCGGCTATTATAGTCTTTTTGGGTCATGCGTCTTTTGTGGGATGCCCCTGCGTGGGCCGTTTTGGTATTACATGGGAACATCACAGTATCATGTGTACTGGTCTAAACTGGAAATATTGCCCTGCGAGGGAGAATTCTGAGTCTGATAGAGCCACCCAAGGAGCCACAGTTGGCCCTGGGCAGCCAGTCTTTTGTGAATGTAATGTTTACCTATATATAATAATATAGATTAGTTAGTGTTGCCGAGAAAAAAAAAAACATCACCAGTGGGTAAATGTAAAAAATGACTTGTTATTATTGTTGATATGCTATATTTTTGTTACTAATCCTTTTTGGGTGTAATTTGATGACCTTCGTTCGGCGGAGATTGATAACCTTCATTGGGTGTGTGAATCAAAACAGAAAACATGTGTTTGCCATGTATCGAAACATGATAGAAAATGAATGTGCTTCTTAGACATGAGTAGGTTTTACTCCATAATCTAGCCATGTCTCAATTTAACATACATATGAGCTACTTAGAACTCAGGAGGCTATTTTGAAAAAGAAAAAGAAATGTGGGAAGCATTTCCTTCACATGTTTAGAAGATATGAAATTGAGGAAACACTAAGGATGGTGTTTAATTCAAGAAGGGGAATGTAATACCCCTTGTACATTTCTTTAAAGGCATGAATATTTTTATACTATTGAATTATTATAGAACTTAGTGGCTATTGAAGTGAGGATCAAACTATTTAAATATGTAATTAATTTTATTTCATTAAATTAATAAATAAATTGTTTAGAAATATTCAACAAATAGCAATAGAGTATTAGTGACTTCATGGCAACTTATAAAAAGATGTTAGTGGTTAAGGTCCACATGGTTGACCTTCCCAAAAATTCTCCTTAAAGTAACTAGGAGAAAGTTTTGAAATATATTAATATAATGGGAGAGAAAGATTTTGTTAATTACTTATCTAGAGAGAAAGGCTAAGTTGGGCGAAAAGTATAATAGAGCATAGTGGGAGAGAATTGTGTGCCTTAAATAAATCATAGTTAAATAAAAATCTTAGGTAACTAAGTGATTCAACCCTTAAAGAAGGAAGTTGGTAACAAAAAATATGTGTAGAGAGTATATAAGAAAAACCACTCACGAACCTAAGAAGGTTGTTTTTTATTCTTGAAGGCAACAAGGTCTGATATCAGGGGAACCGTTGGAGATACTTCATGGTTGGGTGGAACATGATCTATTCTTGAATATTTCCCAAGCAATTAATTACCATTATACCTATTTCTCTTTTTATGTTATAATAAATATATAGTTTGAATATCGAATTGAGATAATCAACTATATACATTATCAATTTTGCATGCATAGCTAAATTATTTCTAAGTAACAAAACTAATGACATATGAAAGAATATGCATGCATAGATAACATAGTTACTAAATATTTGTATCAAGTGTTTGACTGTATTAATTGTGAATTAAATTATAGATAGGATAATGAGATAAATTGCACGTCCATTTTTAATTAGTTCCTATTAAATAACATTGAGTTAGTGAGAATAAGCTCTGAACTATGCATGAGTGTAATAAGTAACTGAATTTAGTTAGAAATACTATAAAATGAAACTGCAAGAAATATAATTCTTATTATGGACCATATAATCCATTATATTATATAATTTCTTGAAACAAGACCAAAAAGTATATACACATGTACCATACAAATTGTCCTATCGAAGATATCCTAGAAAAGTATGTTTAAATGAATAAATACCATTTAGTTAAAGAGATAAGACTCACTGGTTATATTCTTGTACCCTTGTTGGAGTACTTGTACAATTAGAAGTATGTTGTATATAAAAACAAGAAATTCAGTAGTTATTTTAAAGTTATGCAAGGTTGTTTGACAAATATGAAAATATGTTCTGAATAATGGGAATGTAACTACCTTTTTTGGATAAAGACACATGGAATATTAAAGTTTTCCTTTGAACTAATAGACCCTTCATTATGTTTATGAGTTTTGTAGAAGGGATGGACTAGTTATAGGAGGTACTATATTTTTACACTTAACATTTAAAATGTTGGTATGTTCCTTGTTCTATTACATGACCTGTATGTAATTGAATATTACTTTTGGCATTTATGAAAGCATTAATTGGGTTCAGTAGTTATAATATTCTAATAAAGAGATTAAGCATTTTTAGTATTCCTTATCAAATTCCAGTAAGTATTTAAATTAAGATAAGGAATAAGAATTAGACAAGACTTCAGGATCAAGTCCTTGAGTCAATAAGTCAACTCTGTCAAAACAATTAAATAATGTAAATTGGAGATGATTGTGAAAGTATATATATTAACGAAGACAAATCTCAATAATTTAACCAACATACGAATGGCTCATACCATTAATTAAAGAAAAAAAGAGAAACCCATAATTTGGTTCAAAAAATAAGAAGTACTAAAGCCATGATAGCACAAATCTAATTAAAAGGAAATATACACACATATTGTGTGACAAATATATACATGAAACATTTTTGTATGGTAATAAGAAATATTGACATTCGTTGTAGTAACTGTATAGTCCAAATCTATTGTTAGAAACTGGCAGTTAGCCAAGATACAAAAAATGGTTGCAGTCATTACGCCCAAGTTCTTAACATATATAGATATGTTAAAACTCGGTATGGTTAACAAAGTAACAGGAGAAATAAAACCTTATATAAATTTAACATTCAATAGAAGAAGATAAAAGCTAATGTTGAAAACTCTTGGAATGACTTGAGTGAACAATGCCTTTTTTCTTTCATTACAAAGTCCATACTTGTAGCTATTAAAAAAAGCCACAAAAACATGAGTACTTAGAAGAACGATGGAAAAAAGTTGGTATAGGTTACTTATAAAAACTAAAACTTGAAACCACATGTTTATACTAGGCATCTATATCTTAGGAAGAGGGCCTAGATGTTCCCCTCATCGACTTGGAAACGTTAACGGGAGATATCATATTGGACAAAAGAATTAAAATAATGAAAGAAAAGAAAAAATCCAAAATTAACACTTACACAATGGTTGAGAGCTTTTTTAACTAAAAATAGGCGTAAATTTTCTTTATCAAATTGAGAAGTAGAAACCACAAAACGTTTCGAAAGAATTACTTCAATACTTCATTCTATTTAAGGAAAAAAATAAATCTATATATTACTAAATATAAGATAGTATTAGAACCAAAGCGCAAAGAAAATCCATATTTGATTCCCTTTCCACCACAAGAACTAGAGCAAAGATTAATGTGGCGAGCAACGGAAGAAACCCTTGGACCAAAAGCGGTAATAAGGGTAGCATTTCTGGATAATTCAATTATAACCCTTGCTTAAGTGAGACGAATGGAAGCTCACCTTACATATGTAATATAAAATACAAACCAAGAAAATGAAACCCTCTAAGAAATAAGAAATGTGAAACAAATGAAGGGTAAACTTGGTCAACATATACTTACACACTAAGATGCAAGCTAAACCTTGGTGCGAAATTGTCTCTGAACCGAATAAGATAAAAATAAGGGAGTGATTTTGCTATTAATACAACCACATGACAGTAGAGTTAAAAATAAACCCCATGCGATTTTAAAGGAGATCCGTTGAATACCATAAATAAATCCAATTATATATGGTGAATTACCTGTATTCATTTAGAAGGAGACCTTAAACTTGCAACATCACAATTGAAGTTGCAGAACCCTCTCCGGAAGGAGCGACACTCTTGCCGCTACATTCGAAACAAAAATGAGAAATTGAAATAACGAAAAGGGTGTTTTCATCCCGATTAAAACGCTAGATGGTTTACCACTGTTGGATTCAAATAATGAAATATGGGACGTTGATAGTGCGAGCCAAATGGTCCATGTGAATTCACATAGGACCTAGTGGCGTAACCCTCACATACAACACCATGTGTATAGCATAATTAATAATTACATATCCCACAGAGGAGCAAAGAACTTGAAACATAGTTTCAAACGATTAATAGTTGACCTTGTAAAATACAATATGAAATGGCTAAGCGTCCATTAATCATATTTCTTGTTATTGAGACCCACAAAACTATAATATTGTATTGTGAGTAGGATTGTTCATTGCAACATATATTATGGTATAAGGTGTAAGCCTTATAAATCCTCAAAGTAGATCGGACGGCCCAAAACTTTAGAGAACCTTGAGTTATTAATATACGCTAATACCAATTGGAAAGAAAATGCGAGTGCGTCAATGTTAAGCATTAACTATATTAGAACAATTACTCTAAGAGGTGGCCAAATTAGTGTGAATTATCAAAATGAGAGGCGACATTTTAGTGCTTCGAGGTATTAAAGCAGAAAAACCATTTGATACCAGAACTATAGTTAACAATGTTTCACCACAAACTAAACTCAACAATGTTTCACCACAAACTAAAGGGAAAAAATTTAATTGATCAAAGCCAAGAATATTGTACCGTAAGTTATTATCTCCACTACAAATAAAAATTCTTAATAAGATAAAGTATGATATTAAAATAACTGCGATTCTATTGGCTGATTATAGCATTCCGAAAGAAAATTTTCTGTGGAATTGAGGCATCTTGCACAAAACTATCGATCAATCTTATGTATGGTAAGCCACCATTCAATGATTGACTATCAGATATGTACATTCAATGTGAGTCCTCTCGCTAGTCGAGATGTTGAGGTAGCTTATGAAAGTGAGTTATCTGGATGATATGCATAATGTTTTATCAAAATGGTTCAAGTATGAATTAAGAAACAGAACACACACAACACCAATCAATATATTCCTTTAATATAAAATAGAGTTTATATAGAAATTTATTTGCACAACAATAATATTTTTAATCTAGCCCTTACACATCGATTACATAAACAAAAAATTTATATTCCATAAAACAAATTAACTTGGTCAAAACAAAAAAAATCAGTGTATGATACATAAATTACCATCAGTACATACTATATTTTCATTCATGAACCAAATGAGACTATAAAATGATGTATCTACTCACATCTAAAATGATGTGAGTGTATCTACTCACATCAATTGGCACAAAGCTACTCTTCAAAAGAAAAACCCATGGATTAGCTACCAATCACACGATCTTCTTATGAAATGAAGCAAATCAAGAACGAAACTTGGTATACTTGCAACAAATCAATCAAATGTCACACTTTCATCAAATGAGGCAACTCACTTGGTTGGTGCCAATTGTGAACGAGCAACATGTGCTTGAATAAAAAGAAAACTCAGATCAAGATTTCACACAAGATATAAATTTCAAACATGAACAATATTTCTCATTAATAAGCCACTTTTTGCATGAACAAAAATACGAAGGACTCTGGTCCTAAGTGGTCACCATATAAGATCATTTCGGAGATATAAAAAGGTGACAAAACCCCTCCTCTGGAACTCCGTAAATATACTTTTTTTTTCCATACATTTATACAAGAAAAATCCTGGAGCTAATTGGAACCAGTTTCCCCAAATATGGTATGTAAACCATGACTAGTTTATAAAAAAATATGTTTTATGTATCCTTGCTGCAGGATCTAATTACACAATATTTATTTGGCATGGAATTAGCGGAGAACTTGAACTTGTTTGTTTTGCGGTTTTCTTATGTCGTTTAAAGTTATTTTTTTTTAACATTTTTTTAGGTATAGTATAGCATTTGTAATGTATATATAGTGATGTTATTACCTAAAAAAATACAAAATCATATATTTGTATGTTACACAATATTTAATGAGTACAAAATAAAATATTAGTTAATTATTTTATTTACAAAATTTCAAAGGGTTATTTCAAAATCAAATAGTGTTAGTAATAATATGCATTTGTATATTTTAATTATTGTATTTTTATATAATAATTATATTAGTTTTTTATCCCATAACAATTATGTTAGTGTGTTATCCAAAGAATATCATTTTTGTTATTTTTAATAATGTAAATTTTAAATATATTAATAAATCAATAATACAACATTTTACAACATTAAATAATGCAATAAAATAAGAAACTCATTTTATTATATATCAATAACAAATTCATTATTATATAAAATAAGAGAATCTAAAAATTCACAATAATAAAAATGCAATAAATATATAATTGTTCCACTTATTGGTACCTACCAACATCCAATTGGGATAATATGTCATAAGCATTAAACAAAATCTCTTGCTTTCATAGGAAAATACTCTGAAACCTACCATTTGAATTAACATTTTATTATATTAATTTCCAATCATCACCCTATATCTAATTTTATCACATAAACTACATACTTGACTTGATTCATCATCATTTCTGGTAAGCGGTATTGTACTTGGGTAATTTAACCTAATATTTTCTTAATTATCATGTTTTTAGTATTTCGCCTGTTTTGATTCATCCACAAAAAATATATTGTAATAAATATACCTACATTAATATAATAGAATATACATAATTTCATATTAAATAAACATTCTTTCCAATCCATGTTCCATGCCTTGTCTCAAATTCTCGTGCATTGCATTGAGTGAATACTTTCCTTCTTGCATATTTAATACACCATAACAATGCATAACCATAATTGATATAAATGTTACCTTTTTATATTAAACGTAAAGGTAGGGAAGATAAAAACCATAGTCACTTAAGAATTGTTCAATTAACCAAAATGTCTAAAACATTACACAAAATTTATCATCGAGTTGTTATGCATATCGGTAACATGTTTTGGTCATGCAAGTGGGACAATATGTCATGTATATTAAATAAAATATCTTATTTTCATAGGAAATTATTCCAAACAATACAAACTGTAGTAACATTAAATTATATTAATTTTTATTTTTCGCTTAAAATATTTTTGAACCTATCTTTTATTAATAGTGTTGTTTTTTATATGGTCTTTTCCTATTCAATTGTGCTAATATGGAAAGAAAGAGTAAAAAATTATTTTAATATATAAATAATCACATAAATAAAAAAATACCATACAAACAACTAACTGATAAATAATACACATTATTTTCAAAGCCATGCACCATGTCCTATCTCAAAAAACCCTTCTGTTGATTCCACTTCTTACTTTCTTTCATATTTAAGACAACATAATAAAGCATATATATAATTAATATAAATATTTTTATTTTTATATTAAATATAAAATAAGTGAAGCTAAAAAAAATTTACTTAATTACCAATTGTTCAATTAATCTTAAAACATAAATATATACTCGAAACTGACACTTAATCAAAATTGATTCATTATTTGGTGTTATTTTCTTAGTGTTATAGCATATTAGAAGACATACATGGACACGTGTAAAATAATTATTGAAAGGTAAATGTCAAAAAAATATGAAACCTTATTTAAAGTTGAAAACATAATTATTGACCAACGTTGTGGTAAACATATCCCATGTTTTTCATATTGTCTTATGCGTTGAATGGGTTTAAATTTGTTTTATTTTCTATAAAAAACAATTAAAAATAATATCTTATTTAATACGTTATTCCAATGTACATTGACCAAAAAACAATGATCACATATGGTTACCTCTAATATAGATTGTTGTGGTGATGTCTTCTTCTATGATTCTGTTTTTCATTATCTATTTTATCATTTCCTTTTACACACTTTTAAACATCATTTCCTTTTACACACTTTTAAACATCCTAAGAGGATGTATTGGTTTTCTTTTTGTTTTTTCTTTTGAATTTGCATAATATTAAAAAAAAATATCACAATTTTTTTAAAAGGAACATAAAGGTTAATATAGGAAAAAAATCAATTTTATAATATTTTCCTATATATTATAGAAAACCATTCCATGTGATAATAACTCTTATTTTAGTTTTTCTTCAAGTTACATAGGTTCTAGGGATAATTTATAAATTGTTGGATTCATTCTTATATTATATATGAAAGGTATATCTATAAGTTATTTACATTATACTTTTTACATGTTTATAAAATAAATTGCCTTGTTGTCAAAGTACCATTTTAGATGAACTATGGACAAAGTCATTATTTTATCTCTTTAGGCTGAAAATTTTTCTCTTGCGATGATTTCCCACACAACATTAAAAAATGTGAAATCACTTATTTCACATAAAGCATTTTAGTGATTACGGTTAGGAAATTAATTTTTGATAAAAATTCAACGAAAATCTTATTGTTCATGAAAAATTGATCCATTTGATTTCTCTCTCTAGAAAATTTTCATAAAACTTATATTCCCTTTTCCACATACATTATGAACAATTTTATTTAGGTTCTTCATGTTTTATTCTATGTATGACACACACTAATCAATACAACTCATTTACCTATAGTAAGAAATAATTACAATGTATTAATTTTTTGATCAAATGTAAATAAATTTCCTTGTTCTCATGTTGGGATGATACATCATCATACTCACTATAGTAGGTTGCTTCCCTTGAAATTTTATCAATCATCATTTGTTTGAAAAGAAATGTATCAATAGAGAGACAAATTATGGTTTTTTCCTTTTACAATTTAAATTAGATATTGATGCATAAACAACTGAGCATTCCCCTAATGCGGGTGGAAAATGAGGCAGGAAAAAAGGTACATGGGAGAGCCCATCACCAGACCACCTCGAAATACATTAAAGAGGGGGTGGCATGTCCAACCCCCCATATGTAGAAGTGTGTGATGTTTAATTGTGGAGTTACTAAAATGGAGAGCCTTCAACCCAATTTCATTCCTAATCTAAGCACAACTTTGTTTCAATTTTTATTGTGCTTGTCTGATTATCTGTGGTTGTAGGCAAGATTTAGAGACCTTTCAACAAAGGGGATACTATGTTTATGGTATGGATTATGTCTCACTCTTGGGACTGAGGAAGTATATCCTCTTGTGGATACTACAATAGTGCATGGTGCCGAGGAGTGGAGAAAATTGAGGAAAAAGCACAAAAGACACATAGCAGAGGAGGGAAACCTTTTTGATGGAGTAATTTAGGTTCAAAAACCATGCCTTTCAGACCTTGTCCTAAATTTGTGATTGGATGCCTCTATGTCTATTATCTTTTTGCATTTGAAGTTACCAACTTCTTGGGACACACTCTTTGTGGTAAGTTTTGTTATGGCATTGGATTGCATTCTATCCCTTTGAGGGTAAATTTTAAATTATCTAGTTTATGTTTGTTGTTAGTTCACTTTGGTTCCTGGAAATTTTCCTAATAGATACAGAACTAGAACTTGCACTTACTTCATATTCAATGGCCTCCCTTTATCTCACTGTATTTTAGCTGTGTCAAATTTTACTAGGTGAGTCTCCTTGGGGTGCATTTCCTTTCCTTCTCTAGTTTTTGAATGTCAGGTTTGTATGTCAAGTCCTTCTATAACAAGTGGTGTTTAAATCCTAGTCCCTACTATTGTAACCACCTAGTCATCATGCCTCAACAATGCACACATATCCGAAAATGAGGGAGCACTAAGAACCTCATAGTAGATCTTATGCCCAGACTCAAAAAGAGGAGGCTACAAACATATAAAACATTACTACTCCCTCATAAACTTGATTCTATATTTGGCATGGTGAGTCCTTATTTGCTGCAAATTAACAAGCTTTCTCATATTTTGATATCAATGATGAGGTTTACCAATGATTTCCTGACCCTAGTCACAAATGGGGAAGATGGAAGTAGTACTCAATTCTACAACTTTGCATTGGTAGTTGAAAACTATCATGACTTGACTCTTGAAAGAAAAACAGGAGGAGCAGTATAACATATTTGAATCCATGAAAGATATCAATTATTCTTAGAGGTATAAGTTATTTTGCTTAGATTGGTTTGACACCAAGATAGCTCACTTGGCAAGTTGTTGCTAGTGTGAGGATAAAAATCTAAGGCCTCTAGGTTCCAGTGCTAAAAAGCCTACTCTCTTGAAAAAATTTGAGAGATGTTTTCTATTATGTACACTTGTAATATTTTTATTAGAAGATATATTTGAGATGGGAATACTCATTTCTAGAAGCTAAATTGTTTTTCATAACATTATCATTTGTAGACGATCATCTACAACTGGGTCAGTTCAACGATGATTATTAAGAAGATGTAATGGTATTTTTACATTTTTATTTTTTCGGGAAATACAAAGTTAATTTACAAAATAAAGTTATGAAGTGGTGAATTACAAAAATGTATATGCACCAATATTTTATTATTGTGCAACTAAAATTTTGAGAATTTTCATTTTACAAATCGTTAAATCAATGCAAAGCGGTGCTTTATAATGTAATAGATTCACCGATGGATCATTATTATTTATTCTATATCACCTAATCTATGAAAAGATTCAAAACATGAAATTTTTATATTGAAAAAAATTTCATTTACATTTGAAATTATGTGGTGTTTTTTAATGGAGCATGTTGGTCTAATTAATTGCTCAATAATTCCAACAAAAATTATTAACCAAGATGTTCATAAACTTTGACTTGCTACACTCTATTTGTAACTAGAAAGCATCAATAGGGATTCTAACTTATTTGACATGATGATAATTGAAGGAAATTCATGTCAGAAAGTAAATTAAAGGGATATGTGCCAATTAAGCCAACAATAAAAAGCTTTCTCACCCTAATTTCAATCTTCTGCTCCGACGAGGTAGGGAATTCATGAAACTAAAAAGAAGTTGAAATGTGTATGAAAACCATTTAGAAAGTTGTATAACTTGTATAACACAGTAGCTCAAAAGAAAGAATGACAAGGAATGACAATAGTTCAAATTCCTCATTATCATGTGCATTTCCAAAGAAAACCAAATGCCTTCAGTGGTAGAGTTCATATTATTCTCAAGTAAGGAATCTACCTTAAAGCAACCATTAGGTTCCTTTGGTGAGGCCCTCCCTCTCCAGAGCTTAGGTCTTTCATGCCCTCGAAAGGAATATGATTTCTCGATCTCAGGAGCTTACCAAGGTAGAAGAGTGTCCTTCAGTGATCATTCACTATGGGTTTAGGACAATCTCCAGGTAGAAGAATCAAGGAATTGAAATGGAACATAAAAGTATAACTATGAATTGTTTCCAATCAGAATTATGTAAATCAAGCTAAAACAAAGTTGAAGAGATTATATAAATAACTTGAGCCTAGATATATGAGAAAAATAACAGTATAAATTGTCAAGTGATTAAAATGAAAATCAAGAAAAAATCATGCATTAATTTTGTTTGTTTTGCAGCTGAAAGAACCGTGACTATCTCCCATTTTGCACACTTTTTTACTTGGAATAATGGAGAAATGTATAATTCTCTAGATTATTTTATTATTAGGTATTGGTTGCGATTAGTTAGATTAGATCCTATTTTTGAAGAATTTGTTTAATTTACTCAATACATTTCTAATCTTATTTATGTACGAATGATTTGGTGAGTGAATCAAGTCCTGTGCACACACTCATTAGGTTGAGCTAGGCTCACCTGAGAGTTTCTCATTTCCTCCATATTTTTTCTCTCTTAAATTTATCTGGGTATCAAAGTAGTAGTCTAGAGTCTCTAGTTGAGTCAAGTGTGTGGTTGAGTGTGTTTCACTTAGGAAATTGTTGACGTTGTCATGTGGAGGTTTAGAAATTAATGCATAGATTCAAAATTGCTCATGAAATTTTACTAAATCACAAGACTCGAAGCTACTATACTGATATGCGGAAGTTAATTCTTGATATAGAACACAGATCATAGAAATGTGAAAGGAAGCATAACACATGAGCAAATATTTATCTACGAGGAAGCAACTTCTATGTAACAACCCCGGGTTAAAAGTTCATCTAATAAAAGTTAATGAAGGAAAAAAAATACCAAGGTGAAGGGACAAATGTTCCAAGCTAAATGTTGAACAAAATATCCTAGTGGGCATCACTTGTTGTGTATTATGGCTAAGGGGAAATTGGAAAAGGTAATGAAAAGGGCTTTGAAAAGGAAAAATGGTATTAATGGCATTTTATTTATGAAAATATAGGAAAATAGGAGAAAAGGTTGGTGAAAGGTCACATATTGCATGTGAGGAGGAAATTGAAGGAAAATTAAAAGAAAATGAAGAAATTAGAGGCAAGAATAATAAAATACATTAGAGCATCATTTGGTATCCTTTTGTCAATCCATTTTTAGAATTGGTTTTTAGAGATGATAATAGCACCAAGAAGAGAAAGAAAGAAAGCAAGGAATGGAAGGACAATGAAAGAAAATAAGGGAAAAGGAAGGACAGGGAAAGAAAAGGAAAGAAAAGATCAAGCAAGGAAAGGTTAGATCAAGCAGCTTCAAGAATAATACTTGTAGGTAACAGGTTGCATGTATGATTTCCTAGTTGGTTTTAGCATGCAAGGTATGTATATGTGTATATTTAGTTTCATTGTTGTTGGTTGCATGGATTTTTCCGGGTTTTGAGAGTGATTTTTAGCCTTTCCTTAGAAATTCTAGATAGTCATGGTGTGATTGAATTCTTTCTCTATTGACCTATGGATTTCCCTAAGGTTTTGGATCCAGGTGAGGTGGTCTCGGGAAAATCCCAAGGGTCGGGGTGGAGATGATCCTCTCTGACAAGCCCTCAATAGATGGGTGGAGACTAGGAAATTCTTCGAGGGATGATAAAGGAATTATGAGGCATCCAATATCGGTTTGGTTTTGTGATCTAGGGGATGGTTTACGTGAAATCATGGCATAGTGAGGGTGGAGGTGGTTTAACCTTTATATTCCCATGGTTGTTTATTGATTGGTTTATCCCATGAGATCCCACATTCATGCTTGGAATGGCATGGGGTAGATTGCCTAAAAGAATGATTTCGTTTAGCCCAATCTATGGTTGAGTGGTACGTGGAAGTCCCTGACTTGGTTGGATTTTGCACATGGTTAATAATAGATAATTTTCTCTAGTCTTTGATAAATAAATATACTTGTTATTATGTGGCTTTAATGATTGTTCAATCATTGTTATCTATTTGGTTATCTTCTAGTTATAAGCATGGTTATATGACAGATATAAGTATGGGTCTTATCCCATTTCATTTAATGAATGTATGGTTAATGAATGAAAGGCCTAATTAGCTTTATGACATATATTCTAACAAGACATAAATCCTTCTTGTTAAACCCCAGATAAGTTTTAATATCCTTATGTTCAGATATTCATTCATGACCTATAGGTTACATGTGCATCATTTGTTTGACGGAATTTTAGCCTTCGTTAGGAGAGTTTAGGTCAAGTCATGGTTTAAGTTTTCATTTGGAAGCCTTGTTTCTATGTGATTCATCATTTCTGGAATTTTCACTAAGTTCTCGGTAGGGCCCTAAGTCTTTGCCTTGAAAAAGTGGGCCAGAGTTCGAGGTCGCTAGCATAGAACTCATTGAAAAAAGTCCATAGTTTCTATGATGCAACCCTATGGGGGAGACTGGAGGGTTATAGTTGCTTGGAGGCCTTTCCAAGGACATGATTAAAGCTCTAGGTCAGTGAAACAAAGACTTAACTTGGTGTTTTCACACCTAGAGGCGTTGGGTTGCTCCTAGAAGTCCTATAGCACCTAAAGGGGGTCAGTAAAGTATCAAGTTGTTGACTCCATTTCGTTAAGGTCATATAGGAGGTTGATTATTATCATAGTGACCCTTAGCTCATGTTTACCTCGGGAAAACCAGTGAAAGTGGGTAAATAAGGGAGGAGTTTAGTTATAGGTTGGTATCAGAGTGGGTTGCACTCTCGGGTAAATTATGATGTTGTCATGGTTATGGTTGTCATGCATGGGGTCATGGTACATAGTTTTTATGGCCATGCATCATGTTTTTATATTGATTTCATTACGATTATAGATGTGTGGTGCTAATGTGAACTAATTTTGCAGATGAGATAAACCTCCCCTGAGAATCAGTGAACTATTCAAGTCCTGATTTTGGTGTCTATTTGGTTTATCTAACATGGCCTACTTGCAAGAAGAACATAATCATAGATGAGAAGAAAAATAGTAGACTACATTTCCCATGACTCTCCCTACAAATCAGTTGGGTAGCATGGATATGAGTATTGCCCTGGTATAGCGGATACATTGAGGAGTTTGAGGGAAAAGATAATAAGTTGCAAAATAGATAATGACAGGCTGAGGAAAGACTTTCATGGCCTCAAGAAAACCAGGTGGAAGATAATGGAGCAATTCTTTAGAGCTTGTCAAAATTTTAGAGATAGGGATAGTTTAGGATCAGTTAAGAGTGGGAAGAGAAAACTAATGGAGCCTATGGTAGCAGGTCTCGGTTCCGATACAGGTTGTATTAATGGGATATAGTAAGAGGTTGTAGATCACTAGATACACTTGATAGGAGGACTGGAATGTATGGGCATCATTATAATTCCTCATCAAGGAGACATTATCATCATCATCACCATCACCATCCTTATTGGAGGAGTGAGTACCTAGCAGAGGAGTTCAATAAAGTCAAGCCTCCTACATTTGATGGACAGATGGAGAAGTCAGAAGATGAAGAGGCATGGTTGCCTGGGGTGAAGGAATTATTTAGATTTGAAAGCTATTCAAACAACATGCAATCCAAGATAACCACCTTCAGTCTCAAAGGGAAAGAAAATATTTGGTGAGAAGATGTGAATAATGTTAAGGGCATTCGATAAGAACAATTGATTTGTGATGATTTTGAGAGACTCTTTAAGAAGAAGTACATACCAAAGAGGTACTATAATGATAGAACTAAGAAGTCATATGAGTTGCAGATTGTCTCTCTAATAGATGATGAGTACACTAGAAAATTCCTAGAGTTGTTGAGGTATGTTACTTACCTCAATGATGAGAAATCTATGATTTAGAGACTCATCAATGGATTTCCAAGAAGATATAGAGACCAGCTTGATTTTGATGAGCCTAGGCCATTGGAGGAGGCCATCCGAAAGTTGAAGCATTGTTATGAGTAGTGAAAGTGTAAAGTTGAGCCTAAGCATGATTAGAAAGGAAATGAGAAAGTTAAAGGGAAATGACCACTAAAGCGGGGAATACCTTAGGATGAAGGTGCGAAAGAAAATGCTTCTTCTTACAAAAATTTCGATGTAGTTGAGAAGGGAAATAGGTCACAACCTTGAGAGAAATAGACTAGATGTGATGGTAGGGGACTATTGGAGTTTGGATATGTGGCAAATATCATCGCAAGAAGGATTATCCATTATATCAGGGTGGTAGGCCTTAGATCTATAGTGCTGAGGAGGCACAGCCTGTTGGGGATGTTGGTAATAACATTCCTCAAATTTATGTAGTTGCAGACAACAAGCAGGCATATCACCATGCATCCATAACTGAGATGGAAGGTAAATTTGTGGTCAAGTTGTTTGGAACACCCCCTCATCCCACGTCCACCCAAGAAACTGACCAGTTAGGTTAAACATGCGATGAGAGAGGCTACTATAATGGATTAAACATCCTTGGTGACCTTAAGGAAATGGAACAGACAATAATATCAACAAAAGACATCCACGTCAACAACAACGCCCTCAAGAGACATGTTAGCCACTCAGACATATTTTCCCTGAGTCCCACTGATGATTGAAGCCTTTTAACCCCTTGTCAATCTCATGCTATAGGCATGACAACTTCCAACAACCCAAAGTCACTATCATAGGCCTATGTGCCAGTGAATATGGAATTTTCTTAGCAGAATTGTGCCAACGACCTTGAGACTTGAGCCACTTTTCTAGCCCAGAATCTGGGCCTCTACCTAGAACTTGCTACAACCTTCAAAATGCATCAAATACATGATAAAAATGTTGATAAATAAAAATCAAACTCAGGAATAGGCCCGAGCATCCCCAACCAGAATTGACATTATGTCAAACACTTGGCATCAATGTAACCTATAGGTATAAGATACAAGACAAAGCATAAATAATTGAAAGAACTTATGAAACATAACGAGAAGGATCACCTCCTTCTCCATTGAACTATTATATCATCAATGAGGTCTTGAATCCATGCATTTGATAATTAAAAGTAAATACCTGAAATAACCATGACATGAACCAATCATTTAACCATGCTTATAACCAGCATAAAATCATATAAATATTAGAGATGTGAAAACCATTAACTCTGCATATAAATCAGTGCAAAAGTAAGAGACCTTAACTTTTATTAATGATAGGAAAATATCACCAGGTTTAGGACTTCCACGTACAACCCAGCCATAGACATGGCTGAACCAAATGTCTCTTTCAGCGAGTCACCCCTGCACCCTATTCCAAGCATGAATGCAAGATCTCATGGAAATAAAATCCAAGAACAACCAAGGGAATCAAGAGGTTAAACCACCTTCACTATCATCAAACAGTGATCGCACCAAAAATAGTTCTTCGATCATAACTGAACCGAACTTGGAATGTCATCCAAATCTATCACTCTCCTTAAGGAGTTTTTCTCCTCCTTGTCTCTCAGGCTTTACCGCAATCCAACCTTGGATCACTGGGCCCTAAACCAAGACCACTCTCTCGGGCTTTACATAATCCAAACCTGGATCACTAGTCCCTAAATCGAGACTTCTCCCTTTGGCTTTACCTTGTATCCTGCCAAAACCAGGCATGGGATTCCTAGGCCTTTTGGAATGAAACTTGAGACCACCTCTACCCCAGATTCAAAAATCTATGTAATAAACCAAAGATAAAATTTGAGACAAACTTCCCAACGTACCATGGCATCCAGAAAAAGGGAAGGCTTAGCTAAAAACCATTTTCATACCTGACAAAACCATGCCACCAACAACAAGAGAACCATACACCAACATCAAAAGCCATGCATGTCCAAACCAGCTAGTAAATCACACATGAAAAGGTTACCTACAAGTATTTGTACTAAAGTTGCTTGATCCTACTCTTCTTCGTTGATCCTTACTTCCCTTTCTTTCCCTCCACTTTCTCTTCCTTCCTTGATCCAAAGCTAGAGTGTTGTAAGGAAACTTTAAGTGACCAAGATTGAGAGAGAAAATAATGAGAGAGCTCTAAACATGAACTGACAAAAGGTTACTAGTTGATCCTTAGAAGCCCTTTTTTTAATGAGGCCTCTATTTTCTTCATTTTCCATTATTTTCCTTCAATTTACTCCTCACATGCAACCTGTGACCTTTCACCTTACTTTTCTCCTAATTTCCTTTATTTTGACAAATAAATGTTCCAAAAATACCTTTTTCACTTTTATCCCTATGCCTTAGCCTTTGTCAATTTTCCTTAGCCAAAACACACATCCAGTGATGCCCACTAGGATATCTTTGCCCAACATTTAACTTGGAATAAGTGTCCCTTACCCATGCTATTATTTGGCCTTTATTAAATTTTATTACATAAAATCTTCACCAGGTTTGTTTCAGAGCCCTCCCCCTTGGGGAACACCATTCTTGGTGTTAAACCAAACCATGACCTCAACAAAATTGCTAACAAGAAAACATACTATCCATGGAGTTTTATAACATAGCTCGTTGCAGTATTTACAATGAAAGACATTCTCAAAGGAAAACATCATGACAACATTAAATTATAACAACCATAATAACATGACACCCATACCTCTTATTAGAGATTTATAATGTAGATCATGGTGGTATTTACATCCATATATAGACACGTATATATACCAAAACATCAACAAAATATATGCCAAACATATACCAACATCAAACCAAAACTTCTTTGCCTCAACTGAAAAACAATGAAGGATATATTGTCAACATCTGATCCTCCATATCTTGTGTAGCTTCTTCAGGCCCAAAGTGATTCCACTCCACTTTAACTTTCTCTATGGCTTTGTTCCTGAGCATGAGATGTTTCTGTTGCAATATGCAATGAGGCTCTGGTTGGAACTCTCCTTCTCGCTCCACCTGCAATAAAACCAAGCAATAACTTGATCAACATCTTTTATATTCCTAAGAAATGAAATATGGTAAACAACATGAAATTTCACTATTGGAGGCAGTGCAAGTTGATATTCCACTGGTCCAATCCTCTCAAGGATCTCAAAAGGCCTGCAATACTGTGGTGTCAACATGGAACATGAAAAAATCCTCAAAGAATTTTTGTTGGGATTGATGCACAAATACACATGCTCCCCAACATGAAACTCCTTAAACACCCCATGATAATCTGCATAACTCTTCTATTTATCATGTGTTCCCTTTAGATTCTTGTTCATAACCTGCATTTCCTAGTCCATGTATGCCAACATGTCCGGTCCAATAAGTGCCATGTTCACTAGATCACTCCAACTGATGGGAGTGTTACAACTCCATCCATACAACGCCTCCAAAGGACTCATCCTTAATGACTCCTAATAACCATTGTTGTATGAAAAATCAACCAATGGAATATACTCCTCCCATTTCTTCTGATAGCGCGTCACATACATCCTCAAAATATCCTCCAAGATACTGTTGACCCTCTCTATCATTCCGTCTGTCTCTGTATGATTAGTTGTACTACCTCACTACCTCACTAGATTTATATGTAGTATTTACTAGAATGAAGTGAGCTACTTTTCTCAACTTGTCAACCATGACTATAATAGATTCTTTGTGCTTTATTTTCCTCGAAAGACCTGTGACTAATTCCATGGAAATGACCTCCAATTTCCATTCCATAATTTCTATAGGCTATAGTAAACCACCTGGATGTTTACATTCCTCCTTGACCTACTAACAATCTAAACATCCAGCCATGAGCTCTACCACTTCTTCAGATTCGACAAATAGTAGAAATCATTTACCTTCATCAATATCTTCTGATATCTTGGATGACCCAAGTATGGATTGGCATGAAAATCCCTCAAGGTAAGCTTCTTGAGCTCACTGCAATTCGACACATAGATCCTATCTCTCAATCTCACAAAACCATATGCCATGAGATGATAGTCTACATCTTGATCACCTATATTTGTACCTGCACCTGCACCTATACTTGTGCTCTACTATAACCTCTGCATAATATCCATGTATTTTTCATCTCCTTGTCTTGCCTTCAATATCGTATCTTGTAAATCTATCCCATAAGAGCTGATAGATGCTATATGATTTACCTGTACCTTTCAGCTAAGAGCATTCAGAACTCGGTTCTCCTTCTCTTTGATGTATCTGATCTTGAAGTCGAACTCACTAAGAGTAGCCAACCATCTAGATTTCTTGACATTTATATTATGTGGATCAAACAAATACCTCAACCCACTATGATCGCTCATCAATGTAAACCTCCTCCCAAGAAGATAGTGCCTCCACTTATTCAATGCATGTATAATCGCTGCTAGCTCGAGATCATGTGTTCGATAGTCCTTCTCATGCTAATTAAATTTTCCTGACTTATAGCACACTAACTACCCTTCTTTCATGGGAACTCCACTAATTCCTCTATTAGAAGCATTTGTACACACTACAAACTCTTTGTCTAGATCCATAATATTTAGCGCTGGTGCATGTGTCAACAACTGCTTAAGCTACTCAAAACTAGCCTCACATTCTTCTATCCATCAAACTTCTTACCTTTCTTCTGCAATTATGTGATAGGATATGAGATGCATGAGAAATTCTCGATGAACCTCCTATAGTCACCTGCCAATCCCATAAATGTTCTCACCTCATTCACATTCTTAGGAGTTGCCCACTCCACTATAGCCCTTATCTTTTCTGGATCCACTCTTATGCCATCCATGGAGACAACATGCCCCAAACAATGTACCTATGTCTCAAAGAAGCTACAATTTTTATGTTTAGCATACAACTGATGCTCTCTTAGCAACCTCAACACTACTTCTAAATGCTCAACATTTTATTCCTCATTCTTAAAATATACTAGTATGTCATTAATGAATACAATAACAAACTTGTCCAGATAAGGATGCAACACACTATTCATCAAACACAAAAATGTAGTTGGAGCATTAGTCAAACCAAATGGAAGAATGAAAAACTCATAATTCCCATACCTGGTCTTGAACGCAATCTTGAAGATATCCTCTTCCTTGATGTGTACCTATTGGTATCCTGATCTCAAGTCGATGTTTGAGAACACTATTGCTCCCTTCAACTGATCAAACAAATCATCAATCATTAGCAAAGGGTACATGTTCTTTATCATTACCTTATTCACTTGCCTGTAGTGAATGCAAAATCTAAGAGTACCATATTTGTTATTCATGAACAACACTGGGGCACCCCAAGGTGATACACTTGGCCTAATGTACCCCTTGTCCAACATTTCCTTTAGTTGCGTCTTTACCTCAACCAACACAGATGTGCTCATCTTGTAAGGTGAGTTTGATGCTAGGGCCACCCCTTGTAACAACTCAATAGAAAATTCTACCTTACTATGAGGTGGCAACTCCGCAATTTTCTCATGAAATACATTGTGAAAATGTTGCAAAACTAGGTACCTTCTTAACACATCGAAATCAACCTCCTAATCCTTGTCACTAGAAATGTGTACTGCAAACATGACACAACCTTTTTTAAAACTGTGCTTAGGCTTCATAGTGGTAGCCATCCTCACTGATGTAGGCTTCTTATTTCCCTACAAAGTCCTATTTTCCCCAACCTCATCCACAAACTCAGTGGCCTTGTCGAAGGAATCCACTTTATTTTTGTGAAGGTATATCTAATCCATACACAAAAGCATACTATACGAACCCAATGGTAGTACATTCAAATGTGCTGCTATAGGCATACCATTTAAATCAAATACGCAAGATCTCACACAATGGTGAACTCTCCTCTTCGTACCTGTAGCCAACTGTACCAACCAAGATTCTACTTGGACTTCTTTTCTGAAACCTGATTTGTCCACCAGGTTAGGATTAATATAATTATATTTAGATTCAGGGTCAATCAAAATAGGAAAAAATTTATCACAAAGCTTACCATCCATCTCAATTATCGATGTCTAAAGATCCTCCTTCCTAGTTGTCCATAGCTACATAGTTCCAAGGAATCTTATGACCAACATCACCAATTGTATGTTCCTCCTGCGCAATGTAGATTTGGGGTCTGCTACCACTCTGATATTGTGGACAATCCCTCTTATGATGATCCTTACTACGTATCCAACACTGCAATGGTTCTATACCACCACCTCTAGTATTCTTATCTCCACGTCCCTTCTTAGCCGTATTGAATCTCTTGTAAGGAACTACATTTTCTTTCTCACTTGCATCTTAAGGTATTCCTCTATTTGGTGGCCATTTTCATATACCTTTCTCATTTCTTTTCAAGTCATTCTTGGGCTCAACTTTTCATTTCGACTGCTCACAAAAATGCTTCAACTTTTGAATGGCCTCCTCCAATGATATAGGCTCATAGAAATCAATCCAGTCTCTATATGCAACTTCCAATCCACTAATAAATCTCTGAACCTTGGCCATCTCCTCCTTGAGGTAAGGAACATAACTCAACAACTCCAAAAATCTGCTAGTATACTCATCATCTGTCATAGAACCCATCAGCAACTCATAAAATGCCTTATCTATGTCATCATAGTACCTCTCGGACAAGCACCTCTTCTTGAAGAGCCTTCCAAACGCATGCCAAGTCAAATCCTCCTTATGTATACCTTTGACATTATTCACATCTTCCCATCAAATATCTGGTTTACCTTTGAGACTCAAAGTGGCTATCTTTGCTTTCATGTTTTCTGAATAATCATGAAATCAAAATAATTTCTACATGCCCAATGGCCATGCCTTCTCATCCTGTGATTTCTTCATCTCTTCATCAAAGTTATGTGTATTTTACCTCTTAGACTCATCCAAAAAGTATCCCCTATCACTCCTCCTGTAAGGATGATAACAATGACGATCATGATGCTTATCAGAACTAGAACTAGAATAGTACCTATGCTAATCACCTCTCCTATCCAAAGTGTCAAAAACCTACCATCTTTGATCATATCAGATCTATATGGCCTGTGTCTACTAGGAGACCTACTTCCATATGCGCCATTAGTTCTGTCCTCACGTCCATGGTTGATCTGAAGTGGTCATTCTCACAGCAAATTAGACAAACATTAAAGTAGTATCGCATTCACCTCTACTTGTTTCTTTGGTGCTTACATGATTTTGTCATTGTCTGCTTTGCAACTCCTTATTTCTTCCATCAGGCTTCTCAACGTGTCCACCACGTGAGAAGAGTGACCCACACCATGCTGCCTATATGATGCATAAGGAGTTTCTATGTAGTCTACCAACTTGCTAGCCATCTAATCTCTTTCCTGCAAGGTATGCTATGTTAGCTAAAACAAATCACCATAAATCAATGTACCTTAGCATAATTCAGGGAGGATACCTTGTCAACAATATCATCAAATCAACGTGATACATGTATAACATAATAATGACAACTTATAGACATATATTTAAGAAGTGTATCAATGCATAAGCATCATTCTAGCTAGGATCCAGTCATCAATGCAAGGGCATATAAACAACGCATGCTATGACCTCATGCATGACAACAATCATTACTCGATTTCACACATTGTTGCATGAAACTATCAACATGTATAATAAATGCCTAATGAACGACACATACATATGAATGTAAAGTTGAGAATAAGTGATCAATTCTTGCAACCAACCTACAAGACTGATGCATGTAATCAAAACATTCAAGAATGCACCTAACCTACAAGGATGTAGCCAAGTGACATATAATCAAATGTAAGTGACATATAACCATACACAACTATTCATATACTTCCAACGATGCATCCGACGAAATCACATCAAGTTCCTCATGACAACCTTACTAAAATCATGGTAAACATGATGCAATGAAAAAAGCACGTGGAATGTAAGTGTAAGAGACACACATGCAACTGACAGCATGCATGACCAAACACATTCAGCCAAGGAGAGTGCAACCATGCTTTGATACCAATCTGTAACACCCCCTCCTCCCAAGTCCACCCAAGCAACCGATGAGCGAGGCTACTATAAGGGATTCAACTTCCTTAGTTACCTTAAGGAAATGGAACTAATGGAACATATCAAACAAACCCATCCATATCAGCAAAAAAACCCTAAGGAAACATGTCATCCACTCAAACATCATGGCCCTGAGTACCACTAATGATTTAAGTCATTTAACCCCTAGTCACTCTCATTCTCTAAGAATGACTGCATCTAGCAAAGCAAATTCTCTCTCATAGGCTTATGTGCTAGCGACTGTGGAATTTTGTCAGCATACCTCTTCTAGTGACCCCGAGATTTGAGCCACTTTTCTAGCCCAAAATCCCAACCTCTACCCATAACTTGCTACAACCTTCCAAATTAATCAAAGACATGATAAGAATGCTGAAAAATAAAAATCAACCTCAGGACTAGGCCTTAACATCCCCAACTAGGACTGACATTCTGTCAAACACTTGGCATCAATGCAACCTACAAGTCTAGGGTAGAAGATAAAGCATAAATGACTTAAAGAACTTATGAAACATTACCAGAAGGATCAACTCCTTCTCCATTACATTATCATATCCTCAATTAGATCTTACATCTATCCATTTAACAATTAAAAGTAAATACATGAAATAACCATGAGATTAATGAGTCATTTAACCATGCTTATAACTAGTGTAAAACCATATAAATATCATAGATATAACAATGATTAAATCCAAATATAAATCAGTGAAAAAATAAGAGAACTTAGCTTTTATCAATCATAGGCAAATCCGACAAGGTTCAAGACTTCCACGTACCACCCAACCATAGACATTACTGAACCAAATGTCTCTTTCAGCGAGTCAAGCCTGTGCCATATTCCAAGCATGAATGTGGGATCTCATAGAACAACCAATCCAAGAACAGCCAAGGGAATCCATACGTTTAGCCACATCCACCCTCACCAAACTGTGATCACACCAAAACTGGTGCTCGATCACAACTAAACCAAAATTAGAATTCCATCCAAAATCCATCACTATAGTTGAGGAATTTTCCACCTCCTTGTCTCTTAGGTTTTTTTGCAATCCAACCTCGTATCACTAGGTCCTAAATCGAGACCGGTCTCTCCGGAATTACCACAATCGAATCCTAGATCACTGGACCCTAAATCAAGACTTATCCCTTAGGATTTACAGTTTATTCTGCCAAAACTGGTCAAGGGATTCCTAGGCCTTTGGGAATGAAACTTGAGACAACCTCTGCCCCGGCTTCTAAAATCCATCCGTCAAACCAAAGCTCCAAACTGAGACAAACATCCCAACATACCATTGCATCTAGAAAAATGCAAGGCTAGGCTGAAAGCCACTGCCATAACCTGGCAAAACCATGCAACCGATAACAAGAGACCCATACACCAACATGTAATGTCATCCATGTCCAAACCAACTAGGAAATCACACATGCAAAAGGTTACCTACAAGTATTCCTACTGAAGATCCCTGATCCTAATTTTGTCCCTTGATCCTTGCTCTCCTTCCTTTCCCTTTTCTTGCTTTTCCTTCCTTCATCCAAAGCTAGAGTGCTCTAAGAAAACTCTAATTGACAAAGAGTGAGAGAGAGAATAATGAGAGAGCTCCAAACATGAATTGGAAAATGGTTACCAACTAATCCTCAAATTCCTTTTTATTAATTAGGCCTCTAGTTTCTTCATTTTCCATTATTTTCCTTCAATTTCCTCCTCACATGCAACCTGTGACCTTTCAACTTACTTTTCTCCTAATTTCCTTTCCCTCTATTTTCATAAATAAATGTGCTAAAAATGCCTTTTGACTTTTTATGCCTTTTTCTTAGTCTTTCCAAATTTTCCTTAGCCAAAACACACATCTAGTGATGCCCACTAGGATATCTTTGCCAAAGATTTAGGTTGGAACAAGTGTCCCTTATATGTGGTTTTATTTTTCCTTAAATTAACTTTTATTACATGAAATTTTCACCACGGATATTACATTGTTTCTATTTTGACTAACCCTAGATATAATTATAGTTATGTTAATCTTGACCTAGTGGATAAGTGTGGTTTGAGAAAAGAAGTTTATCTAGAGTCTTGGTTGGTGAAGTTGAATATAGATACAAAGAAGAGAGTTCATGATTGGGTAAGAGCTTGTGAATTTTAGATGAAGGGTATGCCTATAGAAGCACATTTAAATATGTGTCAATTGTGATCATATAGTATTCTTTTGGGTATGGATTAGCTGTACCTTCAGTGGACCAAAGTAGATTGTTATGACAAGGCTATTGAGTGCCTATATGATAATGGTGAAAAGATAATTTTGCAGGGAAAAAAGAAGGCAACATCAATGAAGATGGTCGTTATTATGCAAGGTAAGCACAATTGCAGGAAGGGGTGTGTACTACTTGCAATCCATATTTCCAATGACAACAGTAAGGATGTTGAGGATGCATAAATCTTCAAGAGATACCCTATATTACAAGAGTTTCAGGATGTGTTTGTAGCAAAGATTCAAGAATTGCCTCCCCATAAGGAACTGGAATTTTCTATTAGGTTAGTACCAGGGACAACACTAGCATTAAGGGCACCTTACAAGATGACCACGCTAGAGTTAGTAGAGTTGAAGTTGTGGCTGAAATGAATTCTTGATAGGGGATACATTTGGCCAAGTATATCGCCTTGGGGTGCATCAATATTGTTCATGAAGAAGAAGTATGGTACTCTCAAGTTATCCATTTATTACAGGGAGTTCAATAAGGTAACTATCAAGAACATGTATTCGTTTTCGAGTATTAATAACTTTTTTGATCAATTGATGGGAGCAACAACGTTCTCAGAGATATATTTTAGATTAGGATACCATCTCGGATGCACCAAAGAAGAGGATATCTACAAGACTTCTTTTAGGACCAGGTATGGGCCCCATGAGTTTTGTTCTAGTTCCTTTTGGTTTGGCTAATGCCCCAACTACTTTTATGTGCTTGATGAATAGTGTGTTGTATCTTTATCTTGGTAAGTTTAACATAGTTATCGATCAAACAGGAAAATTACCTAGTACGCATGTTTTTGAGGTTGTAAAAAATCACCCGATTTTGAAAATTGGTGATTCAGAATAGACTTTTTTATTTGGTGCATATTTTTGGCACTTTAATTTTTCTTATGTATCAAGTATGAACATTTTTTTAAAAATGTTTATTGATTTTCATGCTAATTTTAAAAAGTGTTGATGCAGCATCAACACATTTTTTTAAAGAGTTTATTTTTGACAGTTTAATTTTTTTATGTATCAAGTATGAACATTTTTTTTAAATGTTAGTGATTTTCATCTTGATTTTGAAAAGTGTTGATGCAACATCAACCCTTTTTGTTTAGAGGGCTTATTTTTTACACTTTAAATTTTCTAATATATTAAGTCTGAATAGTTTTTCTAAATCTCTATGATTTTCATGTTTGTAATAGATTATAAAAAATAAATTAAAAAACATCACAAAAAACACTCAAATAATAAAAAATATATAAAGAAAACCAAAAAAACACCCATAAAAATGTAAATAAATAAATAAATTAAATTGTAAAAATAAACAAAAAAATAAACAAAAAATAAAAAATAAATAAAAATATAAAAAAATAAATAATAAGAAAAGAAAATATAAAAAAAAAACATATAATTTAAAGAAAAAAATTGAAAATTAACCAAAAAAAAAAACACATGTATAACGATGTTTTTAAGATAAAAAAAATAACCACATAATAAAAATAATAATAAGAATAATAATAACTAAAAAAATTATAATTTTATTTTTTAATAAAAAGTTAAATTAAATAATTGAAAAAAATCCCAAAAATAAAAAAGAAAAACAAAAAAGCAAAAAATTACAAAAAACAATTAAAAATTAAATTTACAAAAAAAAAAAACTAAACAATTAAAAATAAATGAAAACTAAATGAAAAAAAATAAAAAAATCCCCGCCTAAGGAATCAGCCCTTCCAACACCTAGGCGAGGTTTGTCGCGATCATGGGTGTGGAGACGGCTGCATGCAGCCCACCTCCCTACCCGCGCCCACGGCAAACCCCGCCCAAGGGTGGTGGGGATTTTTTTTATCTATTCTTTTTAATTTATTTCTTAATACATTTGTTTTGATTTTTCTTTTATTTCAAATTTTTTTAATTGTTTTTATAATTTTTTTTTTTTGATCAAGTAAGAGTAGGACCTTCTATTAATCTAGCCAATAATACATAATTTACATGTAGCTATACCGACTCTGTGAGAGTTCAACAGATGGCAGGGAAGGCAAAATCCAAACCACGCACCCAAAACCATAAGAAGCCTGACCAAGAAAACCAGTGAGATCTAGCCAAACACTTTGCGCCAAAAGCAAGCAATCGACCATCTGGTCGTATTGATGTGTACCAAATGAACCTTGAGCTCCTTGGAAGACAGGTCCACAGAACTGAGGCCCACAACAAGGCCACAAATGACCTGCCGAGGGTCCACAAGAATGCCAACAACAAACTACACTTAAAACTTCCTTACGGACTCAACGAAAACTTAAGGTCCAGCACTCTAAAATATTTTGGGTTCGAAACACCAAGCCAACTAACACGAACAAATCTCCATCGTTGATCAACCAACTTGGATCCGAAGGTCTTTGTAGGTATCGGGCGGATAAGTAGCATGAGGGTTAACCACTCGATGAGGGCGGCTTTCTCTCACCTCCTGTCCGCAACATGTCGTACGAAGAGTGGAATCGGGGGGTCATCCTTAAAAAACTAGAAATTACTTGGACCCAACCCAAAATACCACTTGTGGTTTTCAAATTGCTCATCTCACGGAACAGCATGCATGCTCTATTCGCCAAGTGGAAACAGTTAATCTAGTCCGACGGGCAGTTCTTGAGCCTTCCTCCCATATTCTCTGTCAAACATCATCTAAGAAATATAAAAATGGACAACCAGACCTGTGGTACTTCTTGAGTCAATCCTTTCGCCACCCGACCAAAAGAACACAGAACTTTGGATTGTAGCCAAACCAAAAAGGGCAGACGATTTAGGGTTCTCCATCCTCCCGCATGTCTCCTGAAACCCTTCAGTCCATCTTGTTAATCCATAGCTCCATATATATGTTCACCTCATAGAGACAATCCTCCCATAGTTTTCCTGGAGGTAACAAATCCCAAGCATGCCGAGAATCCCTGTCCCTATTGGTGACTCCTTCATTCACCAAATGATCCGCTAACATGTTAGCTTTCCTTTTCACATGGACAAATCTAATAGTTTTTAGGGTTTGTAGGTGGGAGTAGAGACAGTGAAAGACCTGCAAAAGTTTCCAATGCTTCGACACTTTAACTGGAGAAGTTCCATTGATATTTTTGTGGTTTCTCTAATGATCAATTCTGAATCTGCTTCAATGATAACATTATGTGAATTTGAATCTACCAATATTTCCAAGCATTGCTCTAATGCCATGAGCTCTACCATGTTATTAGTAGCCTTCCCCAGGTGGCCATGGAAGATCTTCTTTATTTTCCCATGATCATCTCTTATGGAACCCCCAAATCCCGTTAATCCTGGGTTTCCCTTAGAAGCTCCATCAATGTTAACCGTTAAGAAACCATAAGGAGGAGGATTCCAAATGTTAACATCTATATTTGTTTGGCTCACTCTCTTTATTATTTCATGTGGGATTATTGATTGGAGACCCAAATGAAGTATAATACTCACCTCTTGGGGTAGAGGAGGATCCTTAGGAAGTGTCCTCAACAAGCTTCTTACTGTATCTTTGAGCTGCCTTAGTATTTGGTCAATTATGTGTTGGGGCTTGCTTGTTTTGTTTTTGAAGATCCAACTATTGCACTCTTTCCAAACATTCCAGATAACAAAGCCTGGAACCAGAATCCAGGCTTTATTAATAATATCATTCCTTGAGAAGATCTTCCTCTAGTTCTTAAAAGTGTTGGATATGTTGAGTCTGTCCTTATTAGTTTATCTAAAGATCGAGGCCACCCAGTCCCACACATTGGATGTGAAAGGACAGAGGTTGAGAAGGTGTTCCATCGTCTCCTCATGTGAGCCATAGAGGTAACATTTGGAAGGACCAATGAAGTCTTTCTTTAAGATATTCTCCCAAGTTAAGATCTTCCTTTGATGCATTAGCTAGATAAATAACTTTATTTTCATCCAGTGGGGGCTCTGCCATAGTTTCTTCCAGACTTGATCAGGATTCAGATAGTTAAATCCTGTGAATTCCTGTTTAGCCTCTTTGAGGTTAAAGTTACCTTCGGTGTTCTTTCCCCATCTTAATTGGTCAGGTGAGGTTGAAACTAGAATCCTTCTATGCTCTAGATCTTGGGTGAGAGCATCTGCTTGGGCCTTCAGAGGACTCTCATCATTGTATCGTAGATCCTTCCAATTCCTCCATTTTCCATTATTACTTTCCTGGTCCCAGAAGTATTTTACCAAAAGTAGCCCTTTGTTATCTGTGTCACTCTTGAGAGTTTCTAATTATTTGTTATAAAGGTTAGGTTCCCATTGCCAATTGTCCTCCCAAAATCGAGCTAGGTTCCCTACTCGAATTTCCTAGAAGCAATGTTGCTGAACAATACTTTTATTTTCCCAGGCGAGGTTCCAAATATGGGAGCCCCTAATTTTCCCTGAAATTCTAATGTGATCCTTCTCCTGCCAATACTTGGCATATTTTTGTTTCCAAAGCTTAGCCTAGGGAGCAGTCGACTCCTTGATCCATCTCCACCAAAGTTTGGCTCCAAAAACTCTGCTGAGGGCTTCAGGATCATGACGCCCCAAGGCGCCATGGCTTTTTGGCTTGCAAAGCTTGTCCTAGGCTACTAAAGCCCACTTCTTTTTCTCTTCCCCTCTGCCCCATGGGAAGTCCCTTTGTATGCTCCTTATTTGCAGCTTAATGCCCTGAGGAGAAAAAGGAGCTGAAAACATGAAAATGGGAATGGCTTGCAAGACTGCCTGTGTGAGCACAAGGCATCCTGCCAAATTTAGTGACCTGCATGTCCATTTTCTGACCTTCTCCTGAAGTTCATTTAATATTGGATCCCACACTTTCTTGCTTAAAGGTTTGCTAGTAAGAGGTATGCCAAGATATTTGGAAGGTAGTTGTTCCCTTTGAAACCCAAGAATTCTGGTAATGTTTCTCTGAATAGCAATATTAGTGTTAAAGAAAAAGACTTTGGACTTGTTTAGGCTTACCCCTGTGCCTGTTGCCATAACAAAGTTGTTTAAGATGTTTTTGATTGCTCTGGCTTCTCTAACTGTGGGTATGCCCTGCAACATCGTATCATCCACAAATTGTTGATGTGTGTTTGCCACTCAATCCAAGGTGAGTTTGATACCTTCGATTCATCCTTCAGCATTTTCCATTTTGATTGCTCTAACTAGCCCTTCAATAATGAGAACAAAGAGGAACAGTGAGAGCAGATCTCCCTGTCTGATTCCTTTGGAGGGTGTGAAAGTTCTTGATGGAGCTCCATTAAGCAGTATAGAAAAAATGGTCGTGGTGACTAGTGTCATAACCCATCTTATCCAATTTTGGTCAAAGCCATAGGCTCTGATAATTGCTCTTATGTAAGACCAAGTTAGCTTATCATAGGCTTTAGCTAGATCTAGCTGAATGATCATACCATCTTGTTTGTTTCTTTTGAGAGAATGTACCACCTCATGAGCTTGGATGATATTGTTGAGAATTTGTCTTCCTTCCACATAGCCTATTTCTTCGTCCGAGATTAGAGATGGTAGAAGGGGCTTGAGTCTATTGGCTATCACTTTAGAAATAATTTTATACACCACATTGCATAAGGCTATGGGTTGAAAACCATCCAGAGTCATGGAATTTTCCTATTTTGGGATCAAAGCTATGAAGGAAGCATTAAGAGCCTTTAGAACCCTTTTGAATTTTTTGGAGTCTTCCACAACCTCGAGGAAATCATGTCTGACCGTTTCCCAGCAATCTTTGAAGAATTCTACATTGAATCCATCCAGGCCTGGTGCTTTTCCATTTTGCATTTCATTAATCACTTCACTGACCTCCTCTTCTGACACTGACATGTTAAGATTGTGGCTGTCCTCACTGGTGACAAGCTGAGGGATATACTGAGTGAAATGGTTAGTGAACATGGATCTATCCTCTAGTGGCTCCTTTTCAATATTGAGGAAGTGTTGTACAAGGACTGATTCCATATCATTGTGAGTGACAAGCTCAATCCCTTGAGAATATTTGATCTTTGTGATTCTATTGTGTGCCCTGTGAGCCATGGTGGAATTATGAAAGAATTTTGTGTTTCTTTCTCCCTCTCTAATCCATTGTATCCTTGATTTCTACCTCCAGAAAATTTCCTCTTGTAAGCATTGATCTTCCCATTCTTCCTTCAGAGAGTCAGTTAGCTTTTGCTGCTCTTTAGTGAAGCCATATGTGATGTTGATCTGATTGATCTCCTAGAGCTTTTTCTCAGCTTCTCTTTTGGCTTTGAAGATATTTCCAAATTCCTTTTCATTCCAAACCTTAAGTCTAGATTTGATATGTTTAATCTTCTATTGGAGCATGAACATTTTAGTGTCTTGAATGCTTAAATACTCTCTCCACTATTTATCAGTGTTACTGGTGAATTTAGGGTGAGAGAGCCGGGCATTTTAAAACTTGAAAAGTCTATTTCTTGGTGTTCCCCTAAAGGTGGCTTTCCGCTGTATCGGCCAGTGGTCCAAACCTCCAAAGGGCAGAATGGAAGCTGTCATGGTAGGGCCTATGAGAAGGAGGTCCTCTAAAATAATAAATCTATCAAGTTTGGAAGCAACTTGAGAAGCCCCTCCCCTCTTGTTTTTCCATGTGAAGGTTCCATTTATTATTTTGGTATCCACTAGCCCCATGTTTATAATGAAATTCTAGAAGGCCATGGAGTCTCTGCCTAGCTACCTAATACCTCCTTTTTTCTCTGAATGAGATCTTATCATGTTGAAATCTCCTACAACAATCCAGGCATATTGGGATGTCTTGCTCTTAGATCCTCTAGCGAGATGAGAAGCTTGAGTTTGTCTACATGCTTTTGAGGTCCATAGATGTTTGTGATCATGTATATCTCCTTATCACCTACAGGTTGACATACCACCGAAAGATAGTTCTTGGATTCATTAGCATCCAAGATTCCAAACTTCTGTGGATCCCACAGCGTGAGAACCCCTCCCTGCTGAGTTCTTTACCTTAACCTCTAGATACTAATACTTGATTAACCACTTATTATGAATTTCTCTTATCTTACCCATCGAACATTTTGTCTCCTGAATAAAAACCATATTTGGTTTTTCTTCTTTCATTCTGTTACTAAGATTTCTTTGTTTCCTTCTACTTCCTACGCCTCTAATATTCATGTTGTGAGCTTCATTAAGAAAGGTTAGTAAAGGAATAACTAGTGAGATCTTTCATCTTACTTGAGTTAATCAATAGTTTTCCACATTCGTTCAGTAGCTCATTTTGTCTTTTCCTTCCTCTTTTCTTGCCTGAGTTCTTTGGAGATTGTGCCTATGTATTCTCCATCATTTTGACCCCATGGGCTCCTGGCTTTCATGATTTATTTTGACTCCAGCTCCCTTTGATTGTGATCTCCATAGAAAGAGTTGTTGTACTCTGTCATAATCCTCTTTTGGTAGGGAGTCCACTCCTATTTTCTTCCCTTGTTCTATAAATTTCTCCTAATCTAGATTTTCCCTATCTAGAATCTTGTGTAGTTCATGGTCCTCCATTCTTGCTTCACTCGAAGTCATCTCATGGTCCCTACTGATGTCCATACAGCTTGGTAGATCATCCTTTTGCTAGTTGTTTACTATGATACCCTCCATGTCAGCTACCTTTTCCTGCTCCTCGGTTATGTTCTCCATGTCTTGGAATGTGTCCTTGTTCCCCTCTTCTTCCTCTAGGATCTTGAAACTATTATGTCATGTATGTCTTTCCTCATTTATCTTCTTTTGTGGACATTTATCTCCCTTCCCTTTTCCCCCAACCTTGATGAAACCCTATTGATTTCTATATAGAGTAGTTTTCCCATTACCTTCCATATTGATTATTGGGAAGTCTCTGAATATTTGCCCATGTTCATGGCATTTGTGGCACCTAAATGGAATGTGCTCATAGTCCACTATCCACACCCATTCTTCATCATACACTTCTAAAATTATTTCTTCTGGAAGGGCTCCAGATAAGTCCATTTCCACAGATATTCGGGCGAAGGATGTATATTTTCCTTTCAAAGTTGCCTTTGAGATCTTTAGAAAATGCCCCAGCTTGTTGCCTATTGTTTTCAGAGATTCTGGTAGCCAATAATCTAGAGGAAGGGAGTACAGTCTGATCCATACCGGTACCGATGTGAATATCTCACGTTCTGAGACAAAGTTCATCATCCATGGCCACATGTAGAGTCCTGTCGCAGCATAGAAATATGGCCCCCCTTTGAACACTCTATCTTTGTCCTCTAGGCTTGTGAACACCACTATGAAGAAGCCCTTAGAACCCAGATGTAGGTGTATTTCCCCCCCCTTTGGCTTCCAATGGCTCCTTATCTAGACGTGTAACACCCTCTCCATCAGCCATAACCCCATGAATTTACATATGATCACATGTTCCTTCATATGATCCCTATGCACTTGTATTCACTGGATCGCTCAATATAACCCGGGGAATAATGCTCGACTTGGGTTAGGAGAACCCAATAGGATTTTTGGAAGTATGTTTTTCACTGCTGCCTCCATTCTCCTTTTCCTTACCTATACCCTGTTGATCCCCTTCCTAATCCTAAAGTCCTTTTTTTCACAATGTTCCCTTGCTTCTTGCCTCTGATACCTTCTCCAGAGGTTTCTTGAAATGCTTCTTTCCCACGTCCTTACTTCCCTCTATAACTACCTGACTATAGGAGGGAGCTGCACTCCCCCCTGCGCGTCCCGCCATGGTACCCTAAGTCAAAACCCTAGCGCCAAATCCAAACCTAGCTCCAGTTGCAGTCCGTCTAGAATCCCATCTCATTCCATTGTTTTTTATAATTTTAATTTTAATCCTTTTTTTAATTTTTTTTTAAGTGTTTTGTTTTGAAAAAAGAATGAATCATTTTTTCAATTTTTTGTTTTAGTTTTATAGTTTATCTTATTTTTCTAGTTATGTACTTTTTTATTTTATTTTATTTTTTTAGTTTTAAAATAATTTGCTTTTTATTTTTATTTCGTTAATTTTATTTTATTTTTTTTAAATTATGTATATTTTTGCTTTGTTTTGTTGATTTTTTTATTTTTTCTCATATTTTTATTTTTTATTTTTTTTTGGTGATTTTTCAAATTTGATTTTTTTTCATGTTTTTAATTTTTTTTATGGTTTATTTCTTGTCATTAATTTTTAAAATTTTTAGTTTTTTAATTGTTTTTTTCTATATTTCAATTTTTTTTTGTCTTTTGTATTATTTTTTGGGTTCTTTTAACTGTTTATATTTTTTTACAATATTTGAATTTTTGTTTTCTTTTGTATTAATTTTTTGTGCTTCTTTATTGTTTTTATTTTTTTTCAATATTTAAATTTTGTTTTCTTTTGTATTATTTTTTGTGTTTTCTTAATTGTTTTTTATTTTTATCTATATTTAAAATTTTCTTTTCTTTTGTATAATTTTTTTTGTTTTTTTTTTATTGTATTTTTTTTCAATATTTGAATTTTTGTTTTCTTTTGTATTTTTTTTTATTGTATTTTTTTTCAACATTTGAATTTTTGTTTTCTTTTGTATTTTTCATTTTTATTTCTTTATACATTTATTTTTTTTTGGTTTTTATTTTTATATTTTTTTTACAGGGTTCGTGTAAATGCTCGTCTAACAACATGACCCCATTATGTGAAATTTGAAAGTTGATTTTAAAATTTTCGTTATAACGAATCCAGTTTACCTTGACAATGTATCAATTTGATGGTTGGTCTTCAAGTTTTCATTACAACAGATTGACTTCATGTATACCTCGTGTTATTTTGATGTTTGATTTTTAAATTTTTCTTACAATGTATCAAGTTGTCTTAGGCTAAGATTTTAAAATCACTATATATTTAGCATTTAAAGAATAAATTACTCTTGGTATAGTAACCCTTTCATTCAGGTATTCATTTTAAAAGTTTTTTGTCATAAAATTTTTCCGTAATGTCATGCTTGAAATATTTTGAAAACTTGAAATTTTTTTGTAGTCATAGTCTTTGGTTTTAATTGCATTGTTGAAAAATTGTCAAGATTTTAATGTTTTTCTAAGTCATGATATTTTATCTTTAATGCTATGGTTGAAAACAATTATACTTTCATGGCTTTTTAGAGTCAAGATATTTTATCCTTAATAACATGGATGGAAATTGTTGGAATTATCAAGATTTGAGACATGATATTTTATCTTTAGCATCATGTCCAAGAATTGTTGGAATTTTACGTTTTTCAAAGTCCGACTATTTTATCTTTATTTCCATTGCTAAAAAATGCCGAAATTGTAACTCGATTTTTTTTGTTATTCTTGAATCAACACTTACCTTAGACATGTTGTCTCCAAGGAAGGCATAATAGTGGATCCAGAAAAGATAAGGGCTGTCATGGAGTGGGAAGCTCCTAAGAATGTGGATGAAGTCAAACCATTCATTGGGCTAGCAGGTTACTACAGGAGGTTTGTCAGGAACTTCTCATGCATTTCATACCCTATTATATCATTGTAAAGGAAAGGGAAGAAATTTGAATGGACAATGGAATGTGCAGTCATTTTGTGCATTTGAAATAGTTGTTGACAAGTTCTTCAATTCTTAAGATTGTAGATCTAGACAAAGAGTTCATGGTGTGTACAAATGTTTGCAAGAGAGGACTTGGTGGGGTCTTGATACAAGAGGGACAAGTTGTGTGTTTTGAGTCCATGAAGTTGAATGAGCATGAGCATAGCTATGTGACTCATGATCTTGAGTTCACAACTATTATTCATGCCTTCAAGATGTGGAGGCATTATTTTCTTTGAAGGAGGTTTGTATTGATGAGTGATCATATTGGGTTGAAAAATCTATTTGACCAACTGAATCTAAATGCCAGGTAGGATAAGTTGTTGGCCACGATCGATGACATTGACTTTGAGATTAGTTACGTTAATAGTAAGGAGAACATGGTTGTAGATGCTCTCAATAGTAGAGTGCAGTTGAACCATGTTTCAGTAGTGAGCTCTTATGGCACATATTTATAGGATCAGATTTTACAGGAAAGACAAGATTATAATAGGTACATGGATCTTAGGTACAAGTTACAATAGGGTACAAGTGATCTATATGTGAACTATCATCTCATGGCAGATAGTTTGTTGAGATGCAGGGAGAGGATTTATGTGTTGGATGATAGTGAACTCGAGAAGTTCATCTTCAGGGAGCTTCATGTCAATCCATATTAAGGAAACCTAGGATATCAGAAGATGTTGATAGTAGTGAAGAAGTTCTACTATTGGCTCAATGTGAAGTTTCAATCGAGATAGTTTGTGGCTAGATGTTTGGACTATCAGCAGGTGAAATTAAAGTGTAGGAACCCATGTAGGTTTCTTTATCCTATTCAGATTCCATGATGGAAATGAGAGGTGATTTCCATGGATTTTACTATAGGTCTTCCGAGGACATTCAGGAAACATGATTTTATCATGGTCATGTTCAATAGATTAAGCAATGTAGCTCACTTCATTCCAGTGAGGATTACTTATTCAGCTAGTGAGGTGGCAGAAGTCTTCATTAGGGAGATCATGAGATTTCATGGTGTTCCGATGAATATTGTGTTGGACAGGAATGCTAAGTTCACTTCCAAGTTTTTGAATTAGATGTTTGTAGGTTTGGGGAAAGATTTTGGCTTCATTACAACTTACCATCTGTAGACAGATGGACAGATATAGAGGGTCAATAGGATTTTGGAGGATATGTTGAGGATGTATGCCATGTACCAACAATGGACATGGGAGGATTACCTTCCATTGGTCAAGTTTTCTTACAATAATGGTTATTAGGGGTCACTGTGGATGAGTCTGTTTCATGCACTCTATGGGCAGAGTTTTAATACTCCCATCAGTTGGAGTTGTTAACACCCAGGTTGTTCCCTTTGACTCCTGAGGGAATACGGCCGGGGTAACCACTAACCAAGCTTTGGATTACAGGTCGTAGCCTACCTGTAATCATAGAGGGCTCTCTCTTTTAGTTTTAACTTTGTTCTTGAGGATTTTAGGCTAGTTATGAAGTAGGAGTTTGTTTGAGTTTTGGTTGCAGACTGTTGTTCAAAGAAGGGCATGCAAATATGAAAGAGGATTTAATCCATTGGGCATGTGGAGTCCACAAATAAGTAGGTTTTGATGTCTGTGATAAAGAAAGGTTCACTGCAAGGCTAGATGGGTATTCATGATACAAACTTTGAAATTTAGCAAGAAAACAGTATAAATTACACCAGGAAAGGCAATTAAGAATTCTTTCACAGTGCAATACGAGGTGAAGAACAAATCCTACTCAACAGCAACAAGAATTACTGAATAAAGGCTTGTCATGTGATTAGAGCAATTGGGAGCATTTAAGAATTCCACAGTTGCAGCTAACCTTGAAGAAAACATATTTAGTAGTAAGGTTTGAGTTTAGGGTATCTTTAACAGATAAATCCTGAACTAGTCTTTTACCTTCCTACCAAGTTTAAATACCATACATTCACAGACAGATTATAGAAGAGATAAAACATAAATACAGTTAGAAAACACTTATTGTATCACGCCATAACACGGGAATCTTGCGGCAGTCAGTAATTTCATCACAGCACATCCGAGCCATCCATGTATTCTCGAAACCAACAGCTCCTTTGTATTATATTTCTCAGAAAAATCAGTCGAGTTCTCTTGAACAGAATAAGTAACAACAACCCCCAATAAACAGCGCGGGGGTGCATATATAGAAAAAATATCACAAAAATATCTTAGTTCTGAGTTATTGTACAATAAATGTTCTTACCAACTTTCAAAGATATTTTTACAAAATTAAAAGCTACTTAAATGAATACATAACAGCTGTTTGCTGTTTGTCAGAAGTTTTTTGACTTTGAGGGCAACTGGCTCTGCAGGATACTTTGCATTGTATCTGAATAATACGCCTTTAATGCTCTGTCGTGCTGTAGCTTTCTCGGCCCTGTCATTTGCATCTGTCGGGGTTGCTTTAGTGGCCAAGTTGGTTTGCTGAGTTGGCTCAGTCCACTCTTTTGCAGTCATAGTAAATATATCAACTATCTGAACATGATGATTTGTATTTGATGTAAAAATTTGATGAAAATCTGTTTGTTCACAGCAATGTCTGTATCATGCTGGTCCACCATTCCTGAGTAGGCAACTGATGTCTCAAAATTGTGCCTAGTGTTTCATCTGCCTCAGTATATTTGTAGTAATTGGGAGGCACCTCAAATAGATGTCTGATCTCATTCATGATAAAAAACAAATTCTCTATTCTGTCATAGAGACTCTGCCCAGATGCAGGCCCTGTTTCCTCTGGGGTACTTGATCCTGCAGTGATCTAATTTGTAGCAAACGTATTTACCCTTTTGGCATAATTTTCATGGGATAGCAACCTACCTGCACTGTTTAGTAGGCTGGGAAGGCCTCTGTTATGCAATGCTGTGAACTTCTCTGTGAATTTGTTCACCTCTGTCTGCATTTCTTGGCATCTCCTATCCAATGTTTGCACAAGATTTCTTAAAGTGAGGACCCTCTTCACCAGTAAGATGGTGTCAGTCCTATTAGGGATACCCATGGTTGCCAGTTGAGGGCCTGTGCGGTTGTTCAGGACATTGATCATCCTATTGGCTATCTCAGGCATAGTGCCTAGAGATGCCCTTGCTCTTTGACTTTCCTTGTGGGCCCTGCCTATGAGGTCCATGTGCTCGTGAATGGTTTCTATGTACTGCCATTGATCTGTTATGGATTGACCAATATTTTCCCATAAGACTTTCTTGATCTCAGCCACAATCTTGTCAAGAGAGAGCTCTTTCTCCAGTTCTTTTATCCTTTTCTCTAGAGCTCTTACTTCCCTGGTTTTCTCAGCTACAGTTTGCTTTGATTTGTCATATTTTTCATTAAGTGTAGCCAATTTTTACTTGACCTCATTTCGCTCTGCCATCTGGGTCTCTAGAACTTGAATCTCCTTCATCATCTTCTGCATATCAAGGCTTGGTGCCTGTTCTGATGTTGTTGCTAGTGCTGATGTTGATGGGTCTGTCCCAGCTGCTTGTTCTGTGGGAGGACTTAGAATTTGAGGAGGTTCCTCAAGGTTGATCACTGGCTGAGGGGGCTGAGATGTCTGGCCTCCTTCTTTCTGCTTCAGGGCTGCCTGTAATGCAGCCTCTGTTTCTACCAATTTCCCTTCTGTTTGTACCAACTGTTTGTGTAGTGTTAGCAGCATGGCTGCTACATCTTGGTCCTTCCTCTGCTGAGCAACATCTTCTGTTTGAGGGTGAAGGGTTGCTGGAATTTTTACCATCTTCCTCAAAGCTGCTATATCTGCCTCTTTTTCCTTCAGTAATGCCTGCACAGCTTTGGGATCACTTGGGTCATGCCCAAGCTCTATGATGATATCTTCCAAAGACCTAATCCTGTTGTCTTTGGCCTAAGTGGATGCCTTCTCCAATTCAAGTTTGGCAGTTGTATTATGAAGACTATTTTGTAATTTGTGCACAAGAAAGGTCTTATCTGCAAGAGTGGAATAGACCATCTCACCCGTTTGCTTGTGAAGCTCTATCTGGTCCATTGGGTGGATGTCTTTTGCAAATACCTCAAGGTTGGTCCTTATGTAATCTGCAGCTCACTATGGCTGCAACATAGTAGGCATGAAATGACTCATAGTCATCTTCCCCTCTGTTATGTCATATGCTGAAATAAGCCTCTGCTGGTTTGTGGGAGCCATTTTGAGCAAGTGATTGTACAGCTGGAGTCTAACTGGCTCATTCCTCTTCTTAATATCAATGAATTGCTGCTTTATGCTGGATTCAGCCCTCCTTTGCTGGCTTGAGGAGCTGACCTCTCCTCCCATTGTTCTTTCTTGTTCCTATTGGAAGGAACTGGCAGATGCTTCCATGCTAGGGGGGGCCCATACCCATGGATGGCCCAATAGGCATCTCTTCTTCAGATAGGGGATTTAATCTTTGCCTTTTCTCCCCTTGTTGACTTGTTGATGTAGTGAGGGGATTTTCCTGCTCTCTATCCCTCTTCCTGCTTCTTTCTTCATTTAATGGAGTTTGGAGCACCGAGGCCTCCGCTACTGTTTCCTGCCTTGGAGGCACACTTTCTTGAGCCTGGTTCTTTGTAGATATAGGAGCTTCAGCCATTTCTTCTTGCTATTTGGACTGCTCTTTGTGTTGTTCTGCTGTTGAGGGTGGCTTCTCCTGTTCCATCTCTTTTCCTTTACCTTTGCTGACTACCTTAGGAGTAGTTTGAGCTGCCTGCTGGGGGGCTGTGGAGGATGAGGCAGCTGCTCCAAGGTGAATTTGATAAGACGAGGAAACTTGTCCACAATTTTCCAAGTCAGCTTCCTTTTCAAGTTTCTTGGCTTCTTTTAGTAGAATTTCCTCTTTAGTACTTGCCTCTTCTAATGTGCCCTCTTTCCATCTTAATAGATTTGCATATTTTTCAATATGAGGCAGCCTGACATGATCATAGCTAGCCAACTTATACTTGACCCTTCTAAGGCTAATGAAATGATTGGGATCATAGGGTATCCAGAGGAAACTGGTCTGCAACTCGAGGCACTTTAGGATCTTGTCTGCTTCTTGCCATGCCTCTTCTCTTTTGTTATAAATAAATGGGCCTAGCTGGTTCCTGACTTTGAGTTGTACCTTCTTATTTTTGCTGTGGAAATGGACCATGTCTGCATTTCCAAACTGTCTGAAATACTCTAAGGCAAAGAGTCTCATAGGGACATATCTTGGCAGCCTATATGGGGCTAGCTCACAACCATATATTCTGATCACTGAATGGTGTTGGTAGAAGTACCAATCCCCAATGTTGTAGGCCTTTGAGAGCTGGAGGATTCTTTGCATCTCATCTGTTAATCTTGGAGGAGGGGCACTCAACAGCAAGGACATGGCTGGATGGATAAAAAAGTCTATGAATTCACGGTAGCTGTATGGTGAGTAAGACGTATGATGAAAGATTGAAGACCAAAATACTACAGACCTTTGGTTCCCTTGGGCATCAAGTTTCTTGAGAGTAATAGGGAAGCTATCAGGCTGATAGAATAGGAACAAGTGATAGATGTAAGAATTATATCTAAAGATCCTTTCCCTCTCTAGATTCATCAAATGCTCATGAATCTTATTGGCAATGTAGGCAGCATAATCATAGTGAACAACAGGAGGCTTTCCAGGGGAAAAGATGGACAACATGGTCAGAATGGTTTCATCAACATCCTCAGATGTTCTGTATCCCAGGACATAACTGATCATATCCACAAGCATTTTTCCCAACTCATTCAGATACACATTTCCAATAGGGGGATACCTCACAGTTTCAGAGCCTGATTGAATGAATAATTGATTGATCTTTACAATTTGGGCACTGGACAACTTGCCTCCTTTCTTTATCAAATCCATGATGGAGAGGGGAGTCAATGGTCTTTAAGTATGAAAGTGTAGCATTTCATTTATGGCCTCAGGGGTGACATGGAACAAAACTGAGCCTGAGGAATTGAGGACAACTCTCTGACAGGGGTCATAGTTGGCACTGCATCTGTGTATCAAGTCTGGGAGGATATTGACTTGAGGGAGATTGAAAATGGGCAAATTGGAGTCCCAAATCCCTAGGATATCATTCCCACTGAGATGTTTGGCTTTAAGGTCATTGAGTACATGAATATTATATTTGGTGTCCAGTGAGAGTACTTCTACCATCTGGTAATCTCTGTCAGCCAGGGCCTGCCACTCTAGCTCTCTTTGTGGGGCATTTAAAGGTGCAACATTCAATGCAACTGGTGTTTCCATGGTTTTGGTACTTTGAATTGTAATTTGAACTTGTTTTTGTGGGCACAGTTATACAGACCAATGAATTTTGCAGTAGCAGGGAAAATTGCAGGGGAAACAGGGTGAATTATGGTGAAAACAAGTTGAAATGTTCCCGAAAAAGGTTTAATGAGCAAATACTGGGATTTAAGAGTGGTTTTCCCGGTGAACTTGCGTAGCAGAGGTATTAGTTTGCGAATGCGCAAACTGACTGTAAATTTGTGGAAATTTGGCTTAATGCGGACAGTCTGTAGGTGAATTTGGCCTTATAGTTGTAGAAAAATGGTGGTCACCGAGGATTTACTGGTAATTACAGCACTTTTCTCTCTTCTCTCGCTTGTTTTGGTGAATTATGCAAAAAACCAGGCGCAGAGGGGAGATTTTGATAAATACCTGGTGCAGACGGCCAATGGTGGCAATGCAGGTGAGTTGAGGGCGCCCACGGTCTTTAAATCAATTTCTGCAGGTTGGCTGGTGAAATGGTCGTAAATTACATGCAGGGAGCACAGTAGGTATTTTATCAAAAAATGGAAAAAACCATGATTTTTGGCCAAATATGGACATTTTGGGCTTTGGCGCGTTTTTTGGATGACGTCAGCATGACGTCATCGAGTGGGGTCGGGTACGGAAAGGTGACGTGGCGGCCTGTGAGTGGTCCACGGGGACTGATGAGGTGGTGGACAGAGTGGAGGACTGGCGGGCTAAGCGCTGATGCGGGGCCGACTTGGCATGACGTGGGCATAGCATGGGCATGACGTGGTGAGCGGAATTGGCAGAGTGGTAAACAGTAATTTTGGACCGCTTATTGTACGGGAGCGGTATTGGCAGGCGGCCTCTCGATACGATTTGGGAGTGACACGTGGCCGAGCCCTGACGTCACCCTCTGACATTTTTCGAGTGCTATCGTCTAAACATCGGGGGCGGCCCAATATTGATATGGGCCGTCGGATGGGAAAGCCCAGATCCGACGGTTGGCGGGGCACAAAGCTGATAGGACAATATGGCGAGGAGGTGGAGAATAAACAATTGATTTTTATGGAAAAGCGCACCTGGGCGGGACTTTGGAGATCAAAGAAAATATGGGTTTTTGGGTTTTTTCAATGTTTTGTTGGCGGAAAGGGGTTTTTTACATTTTTGCAAAAAAGGGGGTTAGGGCTATAAATCAAGCGGATCTTGATTTAATTCCCAAAACACTATATCAGCGCTGTCTTGCCTTTAGCGCTTTGATTTCTTTGCACTTCAATCCTTTAGGACTATTAGGCTATATTGCCTAGGGGAAGGGAATATACATATTTTTGGGATTTTTATACACAATAGTGTTATGGTAATAGGGAAAGGGGAACATAGGGAGTTAAATGTAGATAGAGTTAGTAGTTAGTATTGGAGGGGAATATGAATGGGAAGTGATAGATACTAAGTTTTTTAGGAAACAAACTTAGTTAGGGAGTAGCTCAAAACGAAAATATTTTTACACAGGAAATGTGGCTCTTTATGCAACAAGGATCAATCAATGAGTTTGATTTCTCTCATGAACAAAGGTGTTATTGGGATGTTAGCAAAGAGTTTGATGGGGGATGATTGGGAAGTTAGACATGCTTCATTTTGCTGCTACAAAACTGCTGAATAGGAGGATCTGCACTGGCCACCATGTGTTTCCTCTGCTTAGGCCAGTGATATGAAAGAAATCATGCTTCTGCAACCCCATCTACCTACCCATTCTATTGCCTAGCATTTTTTGTTACTTCAAGGAGGGTGCACTTAGACTTGCAAACCCTCATGTGCCTTTTCTTTTCCTTTGGCTTTTCCTTTTGATTTTCTATCTAAAGCTAGCCTTATTACTTCTAAGGCCCCAGATTAAACAGTTGGGAACCTTCATTCTCTACCTAACCACTTATCTGCCAAGATTGAATAGTTTGGACAGATTTCTATCTCTAGTCTACAACAAAAAATTGAAATATGGCATGACCCAGCTTAGACTGTTGGATCACCCATTCAAAAGTAGGACAGCATCAACCAACTGTGGATATGTGTTTTCCACAAGAATATGAGATCTTTGCATCACCAAAGTAGATCATATTGGCACTTCCCCTGCCAATCATGAAAAATGAAACCTATTGGTATAGGTAGCTAACAGTGGCTCCACTTGGGGATGGTTTTTCTACTTGAAAGACCAAGAACAGCAGGTCAGACTGCCTTGGCTTTTGACTTCTTCTCAAAACTTGCAAGCTTTCTCTTTGGACCTCAAAACTGGAATCTGTCACCATTGTGGAACTTCTGAAATAAAGCCTTTTCCTGCTTATTTACAAAACTTCTTAAACTGAACTATCTATATGCTGAAAGAAAATAGTATATACAACTGACTATGTACAGGGGAAGGCCATGCTATATACATGGAAAGTAATCAAAATAGTGCTTTAACATCCGGCCATTTACAGGGCCCTCTTCAGCTTCAGTGCCATCCAAATTCTTCAAAAAATAGGTGTTATTTCCTTGTACTGCTTGAATAACAAAAGGCCCCCTCCAAAGGGAGTCAAATTTGCCATGCTTTCCTTTGTCTTCTCTTCTTGAATCCCATTTAAGCACTTTATCACCAATAAAGAAATCTTCAGCCTTGGTTCTTCTATCAAAGGCTTTCTTCAGTTTCTCTTGTAGGACCTGAACTCTGCTGTACACTTGATCTCTAGTTTGTTGTAAACAGATAATCTGATTGATTCTTCTTTGCATGTCATTTGGTTCAGCTTGACTTTCTTGAAGTAGCTTCATGACAGGGACCCCTAATGATGAAGGGAATTTGGCTTCCATTCCATAAACCAACTCATATGGGCTGACCCCAATGGATCTCTTTGTTGTTAGCCTATCTGCCCACAAGGCATTTACAAGCTTCTTGTGCCAATTTTTCTTATTCTCTTCCAGTATCTTCTTAATGATGTTGATAAGACTTTTGTTAGATGATTCAGCTAAACCATTGCCCTGAGGGTAATATGCAGTAGAATGGCCCAAAGTAATGTGGAATTTGTGGAAAAAGTTCACCATCTTCTTGGATTTGAAAGCAGCAACATTGTCTGTTATTATCTTGTCAGGACAACCAAATCTGGAAAGAATATTAGTTTTAAGGAACTGAATGATAGTAGAATCATTTGCTTGTATGCATGGAATAGCCTCAATCCATTTAGTAAAGTAATCTATGGCTGTTAGAATCCATCTATGTTGTCCTGAAGATGAAGGATGAATTTCCCCAATGAAGTCTAAGCCCCATTGCTGAAAGGGCCTTTCTGTTCCAATAGGCTTTAGGGGAAGTGGTAGTAACTTTATTTTTCCCTCAAACACTTGACACTTATGACATGAGGTTGTAAATTTTTTAACATCAGAGAAGAGAGTGGGCCAATAGTAACCTGCCCTTAATACCTTATCCACAGTGGACTTCCAGTACAAGTGTCCACCACAATCACCTGCATGAAACTCTTTCATAACATTGCTTGTTTCATCCATAGTCAAACAATTCAGCAGTATACCTTCATGATTTTTCCATAGTAAATTACCATCTATAACACAGAATATTGAGGCTTTCATTTTTAAAAATCTAGATTTGGTTCTGGACAACCCTGGGGGAGCACACAGGTTTTTCAATATATAACAGATATCAGAATACCATAGGGATTGTTCAAAGGCTACATTGATCTTTGGAGTCGCCAGCTCCAGTTCATTGTCCAGTTGGTTAATGTCCAAGGCTTGGAAGTTTGCTTCAGACATCAATTTAGCCAAACCTTTCCCTTTGATCAGTTTTGTAGATCTTATTTGAATGTCAAATTCCAATATGTTAGCAATCCATTTTCCTCTTCTTCCCTCTAAGTTTTCTTGAGTCAGTATGTCTTTCACAATGGGATTTGGTACATAAGCAATAACATGATAGTATAGGATGTAGATCCTAAAGTCTTTGATGGCTTTGACCAAAGCATAAGCTTGCTTTTCCATGATTTGATATTTCAGAGGTGCATCTCTAAGGGCTCTACTAAAGAAAGCAATGGGTTTTTCTTTCCCTTGATCATCTTTCTACAATAAGACAGCAGCAATGGTATGCTGGGAGGCAAAAGAGAAGATGATAAATTCTCTGTCAAATTGAGGGTTTGTTAAGACTGGGGTTTGGGTAAGGACCAATTTAATACGTTCAAAAGCTTGATTTTCTTCTACTATCCACTTTACTTTTGAATCCTTTTTTAGCATGTTGTTTAGTAATCTGATCAATTCTGCTAAGTTTGGGATGAATCTCCTTAAAAAGTTGATCTTTCCCAAGAAGGCTTGTAATTCTTTTATATTTCTTGGATGGGACATTTGCAAGATGGCCTGTATTCTGTCTGGGTCAATTCTAATGCCATCCTTTGAAATGATATGACCTAATAGCTTACCTTCTTCCAAACCAAACAGAGACTTCTTGGGATTTAAGGAAATTCCATATTTCCTACATGTTATGAATATTTGTCTCAAGTGTTTTAGATGTTCTTGGTCAGATTTTGAGAAAGGTGTGAGATCATCTAGGTAAATAACAAGGAAGTCACGAATCTCTTTAGCAAAAGCAATATCCATTGCTCTCTGAAATGTAGCTCCTGCATTTTTCAACCCAAAAGGCATTTTAACATATTTGAAAGTTCCCCATGGGGTTGTGAAAGTTGTTTTATCTTGATCATCAGGGTGGACTAGGATCTGATTGAAACCCGAAAATCCATCAAGTAATGAGATTCTTGAAGCCCCCACCACTCTTTGGAGAATGTGATCCATTTTTGGTAAAGGATAATTGTCTTTAAGGGATACTTGATTCAAATTCCTTAGATCAACACAAAGCCTAATCTCCCCAGTTTTCTTTCTTGTGGGGACCAAGTTTGAAATCCAATCTGAAAACCTGATTGGTGCTATGATACCAGCTTTAAACATTTTTTGCACCTCTTTCTCAATTGAAGGGAGAAGCATAGGATTAATTCTTCTCAATTTTTGTTTGAATGGATTTTGATTAGGCTTGAGAGGGATAGTGTGTTGAATAACAGAGGTGTCATAGGATTTCAAATCCTCATAACTCCATGCAAACACATCTTGGAACTCTTTAAAGAGGTCAATGTATTTAGGTTTCTGGTCAGGAGGTAAAGAGGCAGACAGTTTTATTATCTTGGGTTTTTTAGTAGTTCCAATGTTGCATTCTTCAATGGCAGCATTAAGGGGTTGCCTTTTTGGTTTTCTAGGAACATCATTTGAATAAAAAATGTCCTCCAATGGAGTTAGGCCTGTTGGTAGAAAATTGTCTTTTAGCTGTATGACCTCAGCCTCTATACCAGTTATTTCATCGAAATGCAATTGTTTAAGTTCTTGTGTATTTTCCTTGTCAAAGGTTGTTGGACAGAGTATCTGATTTGCTATTTTGAGTGATATAGTTGTTTGATCCTGTTCACTCAGTGGCTGTGTGTCCTTTACAAAATCAGCATCAATGTTCAAACCTGAAAATTCATGCTGCAAAGTCAAGAAACTGTTTATCTATGTGTCATCCTCAAACACTTGCCAATATTTGACATTGTTTGGGACAGAAGGTCTGTGTTTAATCTCAGCTGTAAAGCAGTGGTTGGGTTCAAAAGGCAATTTTCATGTACTGGCAAATGTAGCTAAACTATGTGCATGAAGGTTGTGGGTCCTAGGTATTTTGGTCATTTGGAATTCAGTAAAAGCTTTGAGCATTTCAATAGTAGCAGACCTGTATGATCTTAGTCTTTTGTCATTGGTGACAAAATTGCCTTTTACTTGTTGAATAATGAGGTCTGAATCTCCCATGATTGAAACTTTTGTGGCCTGTAAGGATTTTACCAGTTTGAGGCCTAGCAGAAGAGCCTCATACTCTGCCATATTATTAGTACATCTGAAATTAAGCCTATAAGCTCGACCTTGTGCATGATTGCTTTGCTTGTTATGAATCCACACTCCAGCTCCTGCCCCTAATTTATTGACTGATCCATCAAACTCAAGAAACCATAGGATCTCTTGATTTAGGGGATTTTCAACATCCTCTCTATAACTTGGGATTATAAGTTGGAGTTCTTGTCTTTCATCTGGTTTGTATTCTACAATTGTCTCATCAATTGATTTCTCAATCTTGATTTCTTGGGAACTTGATTTCTCACTCACATGCATATCTTGTTCAAGTATGACAGATTTGTTGTCACTCATTGGACTTATATCATCATTGAACAGAATGAAGGAGTCCAGATCAGAATGGACTGCATAAATAGGGAAATTTTGAGGTTTTTCTTCACTGCTCACCATGTATTTCATGAGTGATTCTCTGTATAGCCTCTTTGGCTGCCCAAAGATAGAGATAGTGGCATATGACATGTCCAATTGTAGGGAACCTTGGAGTTTAGCTCCCCATGATCTTGATAACAGCATTCCATATTTGGGTGGGATATCAGCAACTACCACATCCATTAAGATTGTTTTATTTGGGTACTGGACAAGGGACACACATAGATCTTTTATCAAGCCTAAACACTTAACTTGGCTGGAGTCAAATGAAAATAGGTCCTTATATGGTCTTGTGATGTCTAGATTCAATCTTTCCATTACTGACTTAGGCATCAGGTTATGAGAGGCGCCTGAATCAAACATTGCATTGTGTAATATCTTATCATGAACATGCAAGCTGACATAAAAAGGTAGGATTCCAGTAACTGTTGTCTTTCCATCAACCTCTGGACCGAAAAGTAGTTCTGGGGTGTCATCCAACACATTGACATCATCTTTATTATGAGTCAGTTGAAGGGACTTCTTGATTTGTTGTTTGTAAATGTTATGCTTGGCTAGCTCTGAAAGAGGAATGGCTATCTTCAATTTACCAATTTCAGCTTCTAAGTCAAAAGGTTTTTCAGATTGGATCTTGGTGTTCTGGTTAACAACCTTTTCTCTCTCAATTGAGTTCTTAGAGGTTTCTTCTTGACTCTCAATTTGGTCTTGAGGTTTGTCCTTTTTACTCATCTTTTGGAAAGTGCTGCTTGGATTGTGCTGTAAAGGAGGTGTAACCATTGGTTGTTGATTTGAGGGAAATGCTTCGGTTACCTCTTCAACTATTACTTCATTTGTAATTGAATCAGTTTTGTTAATAGGCTCTGTGACAATAGCTTTCTTAGGCTGCAGGCTATCCTTTGTTTTCTCAGGCTGTGTCACATTTATAGTTCTGCTTCTTAATTTGTATTGCTTATGAACTTCAAAAACAGCTGTGTCATAGCCTTGTTTGAAATCAAATGATTCACCTGACTTGGTTTGGAACTGCTTGATGTCTTCATCTTCATGATCTTCTTGACTCAGAAAAACTTGCTGATCATTGTTGAGGCCCATCAAATTGATGTGGGTATCATCTATCTGCTCATTAGAAGTGGATGCTTCAGCATAGTTTTCTTGGAATGGAGGTCTAATTTCTGGTTCAGGGCTGGCCTTGCCAACATTAGGATTTTGATTTCTTCTAAAATTGGGATTCCTGATAGGATTATTCTGTGGTGCTTCCCATGATGACTTCCTATCAACTGATTCTACTCTGTCACCTATCCTATGCATGCCAGTGATTATTGCATCCAGTTTCTGATCCCAGCCTGAAGGCTCTTCTTTGAAGGTAGTCTTCCTTTCAGTTCTGGTCCTATTTCTCCTAGCTATCAGGTTAGCTTCTACACTCACTGCTATGTCTTGCATTTCAGCTAAAGTTCGGGGAGCTCTTTCTCTCAATTGGTATGCCATATCTGAATCAAACCCATCAGGAAAGGTATATAGAGCTAAATCAGGTGGGGGTCTGAGATTTTGGGGAATAGCATTGTAGACATTGTTGAACCGAGCACAATAATCCAAGACAGTTTCTTGGGGACCTCTTTTGATAGTATTGTATTCAGATAAAATATGAAGTGGATCCTTCTTCTTCTCCCATCTGTTGATAAAGGTTTGATACAGGGCTTCCGGGTCAGCTATGGAGTTTGCTGGGAGTGACCTAAACCATGATCTTACATCTCCTGTTAGGCTTTGCACAAAAAATTTCATCCTAACCCCATCATCATCTATCTCATAATTTTCAAAGTAGTCCTACATTTTCTTAGTATGTTGAAGGGCTGGATAAGAGCCAGTACCATCAAAATATGAAATCTTGCTTTGGTAATCTTGAGGCATAGGCCCTAGATTGGCAGGTAACTGCAGTGGAGCATATCTATTAGCCATGTTTGGTGAGACAATAGGGATCACAGGAACAAATGGGACAAGTGGAGGAAAGGGGATGAGAGGGGTATGTGTAGTTGATGGAGTGGTTGAAAGGATACCTTGTGAAGTGGATGAAGAACTAGGAGATTGTGGAACGGTGGTATGAGGATGTAAAGAAACCTTAGCAGGGGTTGGAATATTAGTTTGACATCCTGCTTCAGAACTTGAATCTGATAAAGTCCCTTCTGATTTGTGTCTCTTGAGGATTCTTGAAATCAAGTTTGGATTTTGGAACTCAGGTGATGGATCAGGATCTGGATTAGATCTTGTATAGCGAGTCTTCTTCTTAGGAGCCAGTTTCTGTGATTTTCTATAGGAGAATTTTCTGAGAAAACAGTGATATTTGACAAGGACTGATCAGGTATAGCACAACTGTATGGAACTTAAGACTGAATAAAGATTGACTGAGGCAGCTTTTATATACTCCTGCAAATGCAAAGCAGAGGCAGTTTCCAAGGCTGTCTGGCTGTCACTCAGGCTTTATCTATAGTATTAAGAATCAGACAGGGGGTTATGAAGTTCATTCAATCCCCAGCGGAGTCGCCATTTATGTTAACACCCAGGTTGTTCCCTTTGACTCCTGAGGGAATACGGTCGGGGTAACCACTAACCAAGCTTTGGATTACAGGTCCTAGCCTACCTGTAATCAGAGAGGGCTCTCTCTTTTAGTTTTAACTTTGTTCTTGAGGATTTTAGGCTAGTTATGAAGTAGGATTTTGTTTGAGTTTTGGTTGCAGACTATTGTTCAAAGAAGGGCATGCAAATATGAAAGAGGATTTAATCCATTGGGCATGTGGAGTCTAGAAATAAGTAGGTTTTGATGTCTGTGATAAAGAAAGGTTCATTGCAAGGCTAGATGGGTATTCATGATACAAACTTTGAAATTTAGCAAGAAAACAGTATAAATTACACCAGGAAAGACAATTAAGAATTCTTTCACAGTGCAATACGAGGTGAAGAACAAATCCTACTCAGCAGCAACAAGAATTACTGAATAAAGGCTTGTCATGTGATTAGAGAAATTGGGAGCATTTAAGAATTCCACAGTTGCAGCTAACTTTGAAGAAAACATATTTAGTAGTAAGGTTTGAGTTTAGGGTATCTTTAACAGATAAATCTTGAAACTAGTCTTTTACCTTCCTACCAAGTTTAAATACCATACATTCACAGACAGATTATAGAAGAGATAAAACATAAATACAGTTAGAAAACACTTATTGTATCACGCCATAACACGAGAATCTTGCAGCACTCAGTAATTTCATCACAGCACATCCGAGCCATCCATGTATTCTGGAAACCAACAGCTCCTTTGTATTATATTTCTCAGAAAAATCAACCGAGTTCACTTGAACAGAATAAGTAACAACAACCCCCAATAAACAGCGCGGGGGTGCATATATAGAAAAAATATCACAAAAATATCTTAGTTCTGAGTTATTGTACAATAAATGTTCTTAGCAACTTTCAAAGATATTTTTACAAAATTAAAATCTACTTAAATGAATACATAACAGTTGTTTTCTGTTTGTCAGAAGTTCTTGACTTTGAGGGAAACTGGCTCTCCAAGATACTTTGCATTGTATCTGAATAATACGCCTTTAATGCTCTGTCGCGCTGTAGCTTTCTCGGCCCTGTCATCTGCATCTGTCGAGGTTTCTTTAGTGGCCAAGTTGGTTTGCTGAGTTGGCTCAGTCCACTCTTTTGCAGTCATAGTAAATATATCAACTATCTGAACATGATGATTTGTATTTGATGTAAAAATTTGATGAAAATCTGTTTGTTCACAGCAATGTTTGTATCATGTTGGTCCACCATTCCCGAGTAGGCAACTGATGTCTCAAAATTGTGCCTAGTGTTTCATCTGCCTCAGTATATTTGTAGTAATTGGGAGGCACCTCAAATAGATGTCTGATCTCATTCATGATAAAAAACAAATTCTCTATTCTGTCATAGAGACTCTGCCCAGATGCAGGCCCTGTTTCCTATGGGGTACTTGATCCTGCACTGATCTGATTTGTAGCAAAAGTATTTACCCTTTTGGCATAATTTTCATGGGATAGCAACCTACCTGCACTGTTTAGTAGGCTGGGAAGGCCTCTGTTATGCAATGCTGTGAACTTCTCTGTGAATTTGTTCACCTCTGTCTGCATTTCTTGGCATCTCCTATCCAATGTTTGCACAAGATTTCTTAAAGTGAGGACGCTCTTCACTAGTAAGATGGCATCAGTCCTATTAGGGATACCCATGGTTGCCAGTTGAGGGCCTGTGCAGTTGTTCAAGACATTGATCATCCTATTGGCTATCTCAAGCATAGTGCCTAGAGATGCCCTTGCTCTTTGACTTTCCTTGTGGGCCCTGCCTATGAGGTCCATGTGCTCATGAATGGTTTCTATGTACTGCCATTGATCTGTTATGGATTGACCAATATTGGCCCATAAGACTTTCTTGATCTCAGCCACAATCTTGTCAAGAGAGAGCTCTTTCTCCAGTTCTTTTATCCTTTTCTCTAGAGCTCTTACTTCCCTGGTTTTCTCAGCTACAGTTTGCTTTGATTTGTCATATTTTTCATTAAGTGTAGCCAATTTTTCCTTGACCTCATTTAGCTCTGCCATCTGGGCCTCTAGAACTTGAATCTCCTTCATCATCTTCTGCATATCAAGGCTTGGTGCCTGTTCTGATGTTGTTGCTGGTGCTGATGTTGATGGGCCTGTCCCAGCTGCTTGTTCTGTGGGAGGACTGATAATTTGAGGAGGTTCCTCAAGGTTGATCACTGGCTGAGGGGGCTGAGATGTCTGGCCTCCTTCTTTCTGCTTCAGGGCTGCCTGTAATGCAGCCTCTATTTCTACCAATTTCCCTTCTGTTTGTACCAATTGTTTGTGTAGTGTTAGCAGCATGGCTGCTACATCTTGGTCCTTCCTCTGCTGAGCAACATCTTCTGTTTGAGGGTGAAGGGTTGCTGGAATTTTTACCATCTTCCTCAAAGCTGCTATATCTGCCTCTTTTTCCTTCAGTAATGCCTGCACAGCTTTGGGATCACTTGGGTCATGCCCAAGCTCTATGATGATATCTTCCAAAGACCTAATCCTGTTGTCTTTGGCCTGAGAGGATGCCTTCTCCAATTCAAGTTGGGCAGTTGTATTATGAAGACTATTTTGCAATTTGTGCGCAAGAAAGGTCTTATCTGCAAGAGTGGAATAGACCATCTCACCCGTTTGCTTGTGAAGCTCTATCTGGTCCATTGGGTGGATGTCTTTTGCAAATACCTCAAGGTTGGTCCTTATGTAATCTGCAGCTGATTGTGGCTTCAACATAGTAGGCATGAAATGACTCATAGTCATCTTCCCCTCTGTTATGTCATATGCTGACATAAGCCTCTGCTGGTTTGTGGGAGCCATTTTGAGCAAGTGATTGTACAGCTGGAGTCTAACTGGCTCATTCCTCTTCTTGATATCAATGAATTGCTGCTTTATGCTGGATTCAGCCCTCCTTTGCTGGCTTGAGGAGCTGACCTCTCCTCCCATTGTTCTTTCTTGTTCCTATTGGAAGGAACTGGCAGATGCTTCCATGCTAGGGGGGGCCATACCCATGGATGGCCCAATAGGCATCTCTTCTTCAGAAAGGGGATTTAATCTTTGCCTTTTCTCCCCTTGTTGACTTGTTGATGTAGTGAGGGGAGTTTCCTGCTCTCTATCCCTCTTCCTGCTTCTTTCTTCATTTAATGGAGTTTGGAGCACCGAGGCCTCCACTACTGTTTCCTGCCTTGGAGGCACACTTTCTTGAGCCTGTTGCTCTATAGATATAGGAGCTTCAGCCATTTCTTCTTGTTGTTTGGGCTGCTCTTTGTGTTGTTCTGCTGTTGAGGCTGGCTGCTCCTGTTCCATCTCTTTTCCTTTACCTTTGCTGGCTGCCTTAGGAGTAGTTTGAGTTGCCTGCTGGGTGGCTGTGGAGGATGAGGCAGCTGCTCCAAGTTGAATTTGATAAGACGAGGAAACCTGTCCACAATTTTCCAAGTCAGCTTCCTTTTCAAGTTTCTTGGCTTCTTTTAGTAGAATTTCCTCTTTAGTACTTGCCTCTTCTAATGTGCCCTCTTTCCATCTTAATAGATTTGCATATTTTTCAATATGAGGTAGACTGACATGATCATAGCTAGCAAACTTATACTTGACCCTTCTAAGGCTAATGAAATGATTGGGATCATAGGGTATCCAGAGGAAACTGGTCTGCAACTCGAGGCACTTTAGGATCTTGTCTGCTTCTTTCCATGCCTCTTCTCTTTTGTTATAAATAAATGGGCCTAGCTGGTTCCTGACTTTGAGTTGTACCTTCTTATTTTTGCTGTGGAGATGGACCATGTCTGCATTTCCAAACTGTCTGAAATACTCTAAGGCAAAGAGTCTCATAGGGACATATCTTGGCAGCCTATATGGGGCTAGCTCACAACCATATATTCTGATCACTGTATGGTGTTGGTAGAAGTACCAATCCCCAATGCTGTAGGCCTTTGAGAGCTGGAGGATTCTTTGCATCTCATCTGTTAATCTTGGAGGAGGGGCACTCAACAGCAAGGACATGGTTGGATGGATAAAAAGGTCTATATATTCACAGTAGCTGTATGGTGAGTAAGACATATGATGAAAGATTGAAGACCAAAATACTACAGACCTTTGGTTCCCTTGGGCATCAAGTTTCTTGAGAGTAATAGGGAAGCTATCAGGTTGATAGAATAGGAACAAGTGATAGATGTAAGAAGTATATCTAAAGATCCTTTCCCTGTCTAGATTCATCAAATGCTCATGAATCTTATTGGCAATGTAGGCAGCATAATCATAGTGAACAACAAGAGGCTTTCCAGGGGAAAAGATGGACAGCATGGCCAGAATGGTTTCATCAACATCCTCAGATGTTCTGTATCCCAGGACATAACTGATCATATCCACAAGCATTTTGCCCAACTCATTTAGATACACATTTCCAATAGGGGGATACCTCACAGTTTCAGAGCCTAATTGAATGAATAATTGATTGATCTTTACAATTTGGGCACTGGACAACTTGCCTCCTTTCTTTATCAAATCCATGATGGAGAGGGGAGTCAATGGTCTTGAAGTATGAAAGTGTAGCATTTCATTTATGGCCTCAGGGGTGACATGGAACAGAACTGAGCCTGAGGAATTGAGGACAACTCTCTGACAGGGGTCATAGTTGGCACTTCATCTGTGTATCAAGTCTGGGAGGATATTGACTTGAGGGAGATTGAAAATGGGCAAATTGGAGTCCCAAATCCCTAGGATATCATTCCCACTGATATGTTTGGCTTTAAGGTCATTGAGTACATGAATATTATATTTGGTGTCCAGTGAGAGTACTTCTGCCATCTGGTAATCTCTGTCAGCCAAGGCCTGCCACTCTAGCTCTCTTTGTGGGGCATTTAAAGGTGTAACATTCAATGCAACTGGTGTTTCCATGGTTTTGGTACTTTGAATTGTAATTTGAACTTTTTTTTGTGGGCACAATGATATAGAGCAATGAATTTTGCAGTAGCAGGGCAAATTGCAGGGGAAACAGGGTGAATTATGGTGAAAACAAGTTGAAATGTTCCCAAAAAAGGTTTAATGAGCAAATACTGGGATTTAAGAGTGGTTTTCCCAATGAACTTGCATATCAGAGGTATTAGTTTGCGAATGCGCAAACTGACTGTAAATTTGTGGAAATTTGGTTCAATGCAGACAGTCTGTAGGTGAATTCGGCCTTATAGTTGTAGAAAAATGGTGGTCATCGAGGATTTACTCGTAATTACAGCGCTTTTCTCTCTTCTCTCACTTGTTTTGGTGAATTATCCAAAAAACGAGGCGCAGAGGGGAGATTTTGATAAATACTTGGTGCAGATGGCCAATGGTGGCAATGCAGGTGAGTTGAGGGCGCCCACGGTCTTTAAATCAATTTCTGCAGGTTGGCTAGTGAAATGGTCGTAAATTACATGCAGGGAGCACAGTAGTTCTTTTATCAAAAAATGCAAAAAACCGTGATTTTTGGCCAAATATGGACATTTTGGGCTTTGGCGCGTTTTTTGGATGACGTCAGCATGACGTCATCGGGTGGGGTCGGGTACGGAAAGGTGACGTGGCGGCCTGTGAGTGGTCCACGGGGACTGATGAGGTGGCGGACAGAGTGGAGGACTGGCGGGCTAAGCGCTGATGCGGGGCCGACTTGGCATGACGTGGGCATAGCGTGGGCATGACGTGGTGAGCGGAATTGGCAGAGCGGTAAACGGTAATTTCGGACCGCTTATTGTACGGGAGCAGTATTGGCAGGCGGCCTCCCGATACGATTTGGGAGCGACGCGTGGCCGAGCCCTGATGTCACCCTCTGACATTTTTCGGGTGCTATCGTCCGGACATCGGGGGCGGCCCGATATTGATATGGGTCGTCGGATGGGAAAGCCCAGATCCGACGGTTGACAGGGCGCAAAGCTGATAGGACAGTACGGCGGGGAGGCGGAGAATAAACAATTGATTTTTATGGAAAAGCGCGCCTGGGCGGGACTTTGGAGATCAAAGAAAATATGGGTTTTTGGGTTTTTTCAATGTTTTGTTGAAGGAAAGGGGTTTTTTACATTTTTGCAAAAAAGGGGGTTAGGGCTATAAATCAAGCGGATCTTGATTTAATTCCCAAAACACTATATTAGCGCTGTCTTGCCTTTAGCGCTTTGATTTCTTTGCACTTCAATCCTTTAGGACTATTAGGCTATATTGCCTAGGGGAAGGGAATATACATATTTTTGGGTTTTTTATACACAATAGTGTTATGGTAATAGGGAAAGGGGAACATAGGGAGTTAAATGTAGATAGAGTTAGTAGTTAGTATTGGAGGGGAATATGAATGGGAAGTGATAGATACTAAGTTTTTTAGGAAACAAACTTAGTTAGGGAGTAGATCAAAATGAAAAGATTTTTACACAGGAAATGTGGCTCTTTATGCAACAAGGATCAATCAATGAGTTTGATTTCTCTCATGAACAAAGGTGTTATTGGGATGTTAGCAAAGAGTTTGATGGGGGATGATTGGGATGTTAGACATGCTTCATTTTGCTGCTACAAAACTGCTGAATAGGAGGATCTGCACTGGCCACCATGTGTTTCCTCTGCTTAGGCCAGTGATATGAAAGAAATCATGCTTTTGCAACCCCATCTACCTACCCATTCTATTGCCTAGCATTTTTTGTTACTTCAAGGAGGGTGCACTTAGACTTGCAAACCCTCATGTGCCTTTTCTTTTCCTTTGGCTTTTCCTTTTGATTTTCTATCTAAAGCTAGCCTTATTACTTCCAAGGCCCCAGATTAAACAGTTGGGAACCTTCATTCTCTACCTAACTACTTATCTGCCAAGATTGAACAGTTTGGACAGATTTCTATCTCTAGTCTACAACAAAAAATTGAAATATGGCATGACCCAGCATAGACTGTTGGATCACCCATTCAAAAGTAGGACAGCATCAACCAACTGTGGATATGTGTTTTCCACAAGAATATGAGATCTTTGCATCACCAAAGCAGATCATATTGGCACTTCCCTTGCCAATCATGAAAAATGAAACCTATTGGTATAGGTAGCTAACAGGAGTGATCCAGTGAACAAGGTAATTATTGGATCAGACATGTTGGAAGAGATAGAACAGGAAATGCAAGTAATCAAGCGAAATATAAAGGAAGCATAGGATATACAAAGGAGTTATGTAGACAAACAAAGGGTATTTAAGGAGTTTTGGGTTGGAGAGCATGTGTATTTATGCGTCAAGCCCAAGAAGAGATTCTTGAGGATTGAATCATATGCCAAGTTGGCACCTCGATATTGCAGGCATTTTGAGATCCTTGGGAGGATTGGACTAGTGGCCTATAGACTTTCACTGCCTCTGAAAATGAAATTCCATGATGTTTTGAACGTTTCATTACCTAATAGATATGTAAAGGATGTTGATCATGTTATTTATTGCTCTGTATTGTAGGTGGAACTAGAAGGAGAATTCTAGCTAGAACCTTAGTGCATATATACCAAAAATAACTCATGCTCTGGAATATCACAATCAAGAAATTTAAAGTGAAGTGGAAGTACTTTGGGCCTCATGAAACTACATGGGAGATAGTTGATCAGATGCCGGCTATGTATCCTTCATTGTTTTCAAGTTGAGGAAAATAAATTTTGATATATGTATATATGTACATGGATGTAAATACTTCCATGAGTTATGTTACAAAGCTCCAATAAGTGATATGTTTGTCATGTTGTCATGATGTTTTTTCCTTTGAGTGTTGGGTGTGGATCTTTATTATCTTCTTTATTAAGAGGTATCGCTACATTGGACCCCATTTCGTAATGTGGCATAAAAGACACCCATTTATGTGCACTTCTAGGGCAGTCTAGGGGGTGCGACGACGATTATTTGGTGCCCCCCCTATGGTGGGGGATCGGGGGTGCTGCCCCCGAAGCTAAAAATAGATGTAAAATTGCCTTGTAAAATGTTGAATTTTCGTAGTCAATCTGGATTGTTCATTAGGTAGAAATCTGACAATAGAAGTTATGTTTAATTTAGGGTTTTTTTTCCCTAGAAGACAACCCCTCACTATATATGAGGGAATTGTATTGTGTCTATGCAGATGTGTATTCTGAGTGAGAAAGAGAGAGGAGATTGTCTGAAAGCGAAGAGGGAATTATAGAGGATCTGTTGTAGGTTGTATTTCTTCATTTTGCTTCATAATATAAAATGAAGGACTAGTTGTTTCTCAGTGGACATAGCCAAAATTGGGTGAACCATGTATATCTTTGTCTCTCTTGTTTTATGTGATTTCTGTGTTTATATTTCTAACATATTTTATGTGTTCCATTTCTCTCTAATATATAATTTTCTAACATTGAGTAAGTTGCTCATTGTAAATACTGCAACGAGTCGTGTTATAAAGATCCATGGGAACTATGTTTTGGTTTTCAGCGGTTTCTCTAGTTGTAGGTTTCATATAACACCGAGGATGGTGTTTCCCTAAGGGGGAGTGGTCTATAACAGCCTTGGGTTAAAATTTGATGTAATAAAAGTTAATAAAGGAAAAATAAGATCAAGGTCAAGGGACACTTATTCCAAGTTGAGTGTTAGGCCAAGTATCCTAGTGGGAATCACTTTTTGTGTATTATAGTTAAATGGAAATTGGCAAAGGCCATGTGAAGGCTTTGAAAAGGAAAAAGGGTGTTATTGACATTTTATTTATGAAAATAAAGGAAAATAGGAGAAAAGCGATGTGAAATGTCAGAGGTTGCATGTGAGGAGGAAATTGAAGGAAAATTGAGGAAAACTAAAGAAATTAGAGGCATGAATAATAAAAAGACATTAAAGAATTAGTTGGTAGCATTTTGTCAGTTCATTTTCAAAAGAAAATCAGAGAGGAGAAGTGCGCCAAGAGGAGAATGAAAGCAAGAACGCAAATGGAGGACAAGGAAAGCAAAGAAAGGACAAAGAAAGCAAAGAAAGGACAAGGAAGGACCATGGGGGATTCACTAGAGGAGAAATACAATACTACGTGGGTTCATATTGGGGGATTTATATTGAGGAAAAATTGGCATAATACATTGCGGGATATATAGGGGGTAAATGGTTTTTATATTGGCAGGTATAAAAAATGGAGATAAAAATAAACGATAAGATGTAAAGGGCTATAAAAAATGTTAAGGAAAAATGGATACCTATAATATCTAGTGGAAGTAAGGTTTTTAAATTGTGAAGGTTTATTGAGTTCATATTGTTAGTTTAAAGTACCTCTGTGGCCTACCCAGAAATATAGCTCATAATCCCATAATATTTTAGAATTTTCTTTAGATATAGATAAGATTCCATGTTTCTTTCTCCTAGTCAGACTGCTACACCACATTCAGGGAGGAACCTTAAACCATAGACACATTATCTCACCTTCCTTGAACAATTACATATATATAACCACAACTTGGAAGGAAGGCGCTATAACATGCAACCATCCAACCTCTTGTGACATGCTTGGTATCGATATCTTCAACCATTGGATGTATATATTGAACTTTCTTCCTAACGCTAATAAATCCTAATTACCATATTCATGCATAAACTTTATAAAAGCCATTAACTCAGTTAATCACATGCATGATAAAATTCCATCATCTCCATAATAAGATAACTTCTAAGTAACAAAAAAATGAAAATCTAGCCACATTGAGTATCTATGCACTAACAATCTGACCATCATAATCTATTCCATTAAATCCATCATGCATCGACCACTATCCGACATGTTAAACTAGAGACTTTATATAACATTAAATACCTACTGCATTCATTCACTAACATAATGAAGATCACCGTTAGATTCACTGGATCTTGAACTCATCCACATGCATAAGGATGAAATCAATTACCTGAACAAAGAAAGCATTATCAATAGATATCTTCGAATTTCAAATAAAGAACTGGAATTCCTCAATGAATACAACTCATCTTATGGTACTTTAATGCATAGATTAAATAACATGAAGCTCTAGATTTACAATTTCAAACATAGAACTGAAATCATTTACTAGGTATAATTATCATTCTCCTATATAGATATCACACTTACAGCTAAACATATATGTAGGAATAATTGGCATATATAAATGGTAAGGAATAACGTATAGTACATTCCACGCATATGAAACCAACTAAAACATCAATTAGAGAGCAAAGCACCACCACCCAACCATGAATCACCTTTGATTCCCCTCGAGTCAAGGTTCTTGCCAAGGATCAAATGTCCTCCACTAATCAGTGCACTGGGTATTTAATACCCTCTTTCATGATTTAGTTTCCATTAGGGGCATCCCACTTTTATGGATTTTTCCATTTTCCTAAGTCCTTTTCAGAAAATCTCATCCTTATCTCCCACGAGGGTTTTCCTCATAAAATCTTGCCTTTATCTCCTACAAAACTTTTATGTTAAATGGATATTTATATCCCATCCATCCAATCTTATCTAGAATCACATCTAGAAGCTTTATCATGAAATATTTATCTCTATCCCATTCCTCAATGGGATTTGGCAAGAATCTCTTATCTTGGTGCTCCACCCTCCAAGTGATTTATTTGTTTATTTAATAACATATTTGTTTTTCATATTACATATCACACCTAGCTTTCCTCAGCTTAGGTTTAAAATAGTTTAAACCACAAGGGAGGGTATCAAACATATCTTTTCTCAGCTTAGGCTTAAAATAATTTAACACACAAGGGAGTGGTGTTACACACTCCCCCCTTAAACTTCACACCACCGTCAGTGGGTCACTACATCATGTCCTCATTCACAGGTAGTTGGTTTCTGAATCTATAGCTCTCATTGCTCTTCCATCTGATGTAAATATTCCAATGTACATTGGCTACAAGGAGTGCTCCAAGCACATATCCTTCCATAGCTACCCTTAACACTGTTTTCAAACAATTTGTGAGAATTTATAGATGCAGAAGTTTAACTATGATAAATATCATGATCTGTTACTCAATATTACTAAAGAATATATTTCTCATTATTCATTTTATTTGAAGAATGCATGTTCTCTTCTTGCATTCTTCCAAACCTTTGTGTTCTTGCCGAACACCTGCTCCTTGCAGTTTCTCTGCATAAAACACATCAGTTAGCATATTTTCCACATCAATATGCCTGCAATGTTGGAACATATTTTTTCACATACAAATAGATATTCATTATATATATGTTCATCATATATATATATATATATATATATATAGATATATAGATATATATTTATTCATCATAATCGTATTTATGTCAAACTACAATTAACCATGGTTACTTATCCTTGAAACACTTCTTAATTTCCTTCTTCTGTGCAACCTCCAGGTTAGTTTTCCTGGCAGACATCTAACCAATGTCTTCATGCATACCTCCACCCAAGGTATGTTATACCCACCAATATACATATATTTCAATCATTTAACATATGTAGTCATATAGGTACCCTATGTATTGTTGTACATAGTACCATTTGTGCTACAACCCATTGTACCATCCTCATGGTATCACCTGCATGACAAACTTTATCCACATATTTTTCCACCATGTTAGTATGATGCCAAACATTCCTTTATATTTTTATAGTAAATAAAACAACTTTGTTGAGTTGTCAAGGAATTTTTTTATGAGCATGGTTCATTTTTGTAATCAAAGAAAGTCTTATGTCAAGTGTAAATGATTTTCATATTTCATGTGGTTGTACACAATATCAATAGTATAGTACTGTATTTATGCATATTTTCATCTTAAGTATATTATTAACTCATAGTTTAATAATCATCAAATAAATACTTCATTCTTAAATAATTCATCTCAGGTGATTCCCTATTTCCCTTTTTATGCCTCAACGTACTTGTTGTCAATGCATAATGTAGTATATATATAATCTCATTTTCTCTTCATGAGTTATATATGAGAGTTTCACTACTCTCAATCCTACACCCACTTAGTTGTAGGTACTTACAATCTCGGAATACTGACATGTTAGCTCCTTCCTTTTTAACATTAAATCACCCTTAACTAAAAGATTAGGTATCCATTTTATAAATTTTTGTATGGATTACGCAACAATTTTTTTTATGTTGTCTACACATATTAACCTTGCAATCTCTAAAAATTGCTTGGTATGGAATATGCATTTCAATTGGTATGATATCAATTGATTTAATTAGATTGTTAGATACCATTTAATTCACCTAGTGATCCATACAATTTGTGCTTCTTATTAATTACCATGGTTTGTACTCAAGGATACTTATAGGTCCCACTATACATATTCACTGAAAGATGCATATGTCATGGTATATAATAATTTGTTAAAGTTAGCTTCCTCTTAGTCACACTTCCTTCTAACCAAAGAACAAAACACATTGTATGTAGAGGCATTAATCAAGGGATTAAATTGAAAGACAATTTGTATAGTTATATAGTCTTGTATTATAAAATGTTCTCACATTATAATGCTATTTCCTGAAAACCTTTACCATGGTATGATACTTTCAGAGAAATTATACTATATATAATTTTTTTTATAACATGATGACCATAGTTTAATCTTTTACTAGAATAAATTACTCGCATATTCTCTAATAAATATGGTAAATATCTTTTCTGGTTTGATCATAGTCTAGTTTTATGAAAAAGTGTGATTCTTTCACACAAGAAGGCAACCTGTGTAAGTGTGCCACTTAAGTAATCATATCTTCCTTCTATAAGCATTACTTGTAATTAATATTAAACAAAATCAAACAACATTACCTTAATTCATTTGTTCACTAAGGCACATAGCATGCTATAACAACTTGCTTATAAGATTTTCCATGAGAGTAAGGATTTGTATCCTTTAGTTTCTTCGTTCAGCCTGACCCTTAACTCTAACACATAATCATAAATTTTTCATGCATACTTGGCCTTCTTATCATTATCACATAACAACTTAAGTATATATGCTAAAATTTATAACTTTAATATAGTTTGAGCAACTCAAAATCTCATGTTATGTTTTTCATTTTCTTAGCATACATCCGAACACACTTTTAGATAGCAGTTTAAAGTTATCTAGCTGCTAGGGTTTTAGAACCTGTGTAGTAAAGTGTTACCACGAGCTGAAAATTTTCACACAGGAAACCCATCAATTAGATTCTTAGAGTAAGTTGACATCCAAAATCAACCTTAATCCTGGACAAGGTGATGGCCTTTCTCTGTAAGTGCAATGAGGGGCAGAATCCTAGGATTGACATATTGTCATTTTCCATGAGAGTGTTTAGGTTCTCTGTAAGAAAGAAAAAAAAATCCTATTTTAATCATATTTCGAACATCCTTCCCCAATCACTTTACAATCTCAGTATCGTTATGTAAGTTTCCATAAAGGACAAAAGTTTGCATAAGTTTACAATATTATATGTTGATGGATGCATGAATTGGCAAGGGCTGACTATACACAAGATATTGTTTTCCACTTTGTTCAATTAGAGTTGTGGCATAATATGGTTACTAATTATGACATGATGGCCTAAAACAATCTACCGCAAAAGTTAGAGAAAGTTTGACTTAAAATAGCAGACACTTTCATAAAAGAAATCCACTATATCTGTGTTGTTATTTGAAGTGTGCTTTGTACATTGTCGTAAGTGGATGAAGAACCCAACGAAAAGGGTCAATCATCAAACCCATTATCTCTTGAATGTTTTTGGCACTAATTCTTCAATGTAGTTGACAATAGACATAATGGAAAAAGGACTTGCAAAAACATTTGTTCAATGAAGAATTAAATACAATGAAAGAAACACTTCATGCTTGATGCCCTAATTCATAGAGCTACAAGATATCTTAGAATTCACATCTCTAATTTACTTCTTTCATACAACCAACTCCAAAAATTCACAAGGATCAATGAGGACTTCGTAGGCCACGGTGAGAATATGGGTGCCTAGTAAGCATGGATTCACATGTGAGCCCTAATTTTTGCCCGCTTTAAAAATGAGAAGAGCATAAAGAAATGTACAAAAAATGGTGACAACAAACTTCATGCAATTAAATTTTGGGAATGGATATAATCCAATCCTTGGACTGACCCACATTCTTAGATGTATTTACTATACTTTGGATTTTTTTTTCAATAGATTTTTTTTTTCAATTTACATCCCTTCTTTATTGCCCATTCAGGTCATACTATATTGCAATAAAATTAACAACATTGGTTTCTCATCTAGGACCATCTATTATGATTTTCCCTAATTCAAGAATAAATTTCCATTGCTTAGTAATCTATGGTTTCTGGTTACTTGGCCTACACTTGATGTGAAACTTACTATACGACGGGCATTCTAGGATTCAGTTTTGTTGGTTTTCAGCCATATTCTTTCTGATCCAATTTTATACTAAATGAAGTATAATATTCCATATATAGAGTGGTTAAATCGATCACATCATTCTATATATGAAATCGTTAAAATAAATCTCGAGTGGATATATTATCATGGTGAAGGTGAAATTTAAAAATATTTGGTAAGCATTTCCTATTGCATACTATCATTTAATTTACACTTCAAAAGAGCATATACCTTTCTTTCGGAAATTATGTAACTTCCAATTGATGGCTAGGCTTCTCCTGTGGCTTTAGATCATACATTTTATATTTGCTCATAGATAATTCATAACTGTACATTGAATTGTCAATATATAGGCAGAGAGAAGAAAAGCCATTACCATTACCGGATCCACAAAATTTCACCACTCATATACTTTAGTTAAGAAACACCTGCAATCAATCCTCCTCTGCACATGTTGTGTCCTAGTAAATAACACCTAATAGTGGAGGATACCTTAAAATTATTGTTTTTTCTATTATGTACGTGCTAATGTGAATGTTCTTGATAGCTAAATTTTATAATTATTTCACGTTTTTATTTCACTTTCACTTTAAATAAAAACCCTCAGGATGAAAACCCAAACAAATAGAAAACTTAACTTACCTCCCTTATTACGTTGAAACTTCCATTGTTAAAATAACAATAGCTTTTATAATGTCCAAGGGTAAAATTTCATGAGGATCTCATGTTATTTCATTTTATTACATATACATAATTATAATAATTCCACCATGCTACAGTCAATGGTTGGATACTCCTGAAATACTCCTTTCTTCTGCATGGATCATGTAGAGATCTAGACCCCCATAAAATAGTGAAACCATTTAAATTTCTTGTCCAGAAAGATCAAAGGTTACTGTGAACCTTACCTACCCTTTTGTTTATTTCTGGAGTGGTGAACGGAAACTAGGAGCATTTTTCCCATAGTGGCTAGACTATGACAAAAGTGTCTAATCCTAGCTTTCAACATGACTACCCTCATTCTTAAGGCAACACTGAATTTTGTCAAAGAACCAAAACAAAATCTATTCTTGGAGGCCTCAGACTTAAAAAAATAACACAAGAGCATCCTAGTTGTAATAACAACTTCCTCCAGTATTGTGTTGGCATTATGATACAGGCATTATCCTTGATGGCAACTTACTAAGATAAAAAATCATAGTTTAGGCTCACAGAATGAAGAAAAAGAGATATACACAGGTTCCCTTTGATAAAGCTGCGTATACACGCGAGTTAGCCGACCAAAATGTGCGTATATGTATACACACACTTTCATGCAAGGGAAGGCGTGTACATTGGGTTTTGGTCCATGGTACTTAGTCCTTGGTATTTGGACCTATGGTTTTGGACCATGGTATCTCGTCCGATGTGTTGAACCCATGTATTGGGTCCATGGTATTGATTCTCTATGGTTTTGGACCATTGTATTGAGTAAGGCCTAAGACTATTAAAGGAGGAGAAGATCATTAGGCAAACGCACTGAGAAAGTCTTAAATATCTAATGAAGGATGAGATCCAGTATGCATGTTATGGGTTCATGATGCTTTGCTTGAATTGAGCTAAGGAGGAATCTCACCTGTTGATGGAGAATAAGATCTAAGGATGGATCGGGATCAAATGGTTTGAAATGAATCATCTCTATATGGTTTGATTATGCTTATTCTAGATTTGTATATTGACGCATGTAATGTTCTGATCTGGGTATAACTTACATTTGAAATAACTGCAACTCATGAATGAATATTTACAGATGTATACGCTAGTTGAATTTGATAAAAGCACGTACATACGAAGGTTATTTACATCTAAGTAGCGTATACCATATACACTATGATTTGAAGTTACAGGTGGTTCTGGTAGTTGATGCAAAGTCTGAGTTCTGGTGACTGTTTACTGGTGTTAGTATTCTACATATTCAGATTGGTTGCTTATGTTTAGCTTCAGTGTTTATGGATGAGATTTATAATGGATGAGGATCATAATGACTTATCTTTATGTGATCTAATGGACTAGATCTGGTTGCTAACATGCGTATTATCCTTGTATATGTAATGATCTGGTTATGTCTGAAGCCAGGAAGTGTAGCGAAGACATAAGTAAGTAATTAATGACATATATGCTGGTTCACTTTGGTGAAGTTGCGTATACACACTGGTTCGGATCTTCCAAGTAGTGTATGGACTCTGATGCATGATTTTTGGTGATACAGTTAGATCTGAACATTGTTGCGGAGTTTTTTGTTCTCCTCTGTGTTCTGGTGATTGCAGTTTGTTGACGGGGTTTCAGTGTTTCAATATTAGGTGATTCGGAGATTGATGATGCTTTTGTTGATTGATTTTGTGCTTCAATGATATTGATGGGTCTAGTGTGAAAATTGGATGAAATGTGGCCTTCAGATTATGGTGTTGTGCTTCAGGAGTATCCAGTCTGAAAATTCATGAAATGTGGTACCTGGAGGAAGAAAGAGAAGGTTGTAGCCTTTTGTAGGTCCACATCTACGTACTAGTACATCAGCTAGTACAAGAGCTAAGGAGGTGGTAGCTCCCTTCTAGTAGCAGCTGGAAAACGAGTGAAGGTTGGAGCATTCTGCAGGCTGGCACCTACGTACTAGTAAAAGGATCGGCTCTTACAAGAGCTAAGGGGGCTGCATCTTACTTCCAGGAGAAGCTGGAAAACAAGAGAAGGTTGTAGCCTTCTCCAGGTGGAAGTCCGTGTACTGGTATAAGACTACACTAGTACAAAAATATTGTAAAAAGAAGCTTCTTATTAAAGGAAGATAAAAACGACTTGTAGCAGGTGGTTTTCACCCACATTGGGTTTCCACCTTATGTCATGGTGTTCATGTGTGCTTCTTGTGTGTGATGATCTGTTCTATTTTACTACACCTGTTTACTATTCATATGGTTAAACTAAATATCAACATTTAATAGATTAACTGAATCATAATTTTACTGGATATACGCTAGTTGCATTAGACACAGTTGCATGTACATGTAGGTTTCCTTCACTGAAGTAGCGTATATGTATTTGAGTATGGAAAGGAAAATTTGTGTGATTTGATAATACTGATTCACCCCCCCTCTCAGTATTATTTCCAACATATTATATCTATAGAATACTTCCTCCACCATTAATGAATGTGTAAAGACCTATTCACAAAAAAAAACATATTTTATTTGAACCATACTAATGAAATTCATGTGACAAGTGAGGCTAAAAGAACTTACGAATTTCATAATTTCAACATGCTACTGGTTTCCAGTGCGATTCCTCACTAATGGGGTCAAATTCTACTTTATAACAGAAAGCAGTTCAGCCAGTGATTTGAAACCAGTGTCATGCAACCCTACCTGGAAACCCGTGACTCTTAGTCACGAAACAGTGGTGCATTTATTCACACAATGCACATACAAAGATGAAGGTTACGGTCGAGCTAGTTTAAATCATTTCTACTTTCTATGTGTAAATGGTAAGGATGAACATTATCTTTGAAAAAAAATGGTATGTCAATTGCTTGGACAAAAAAAACAAACAACGATTACTTAGTCCCTGATCCTAGCCTATGTCTTTAACTCCTCCTTGACAGAGGGTGACAAGCCGAATTACGGATTTTCTTCAAACTTTCTATTGAAATGGTCACTTACCTTCTAGATGGTGATAAAATAATACCTGTCACATGGCAGCCTCTTCTCTCTGAATTTTTTTTAGCATGCATTGCGGTTTTTTCCTCATACCACCTAGTGTATAGATACCCAAGTGGCTTTCTGCCAAATTAAGAAGTCGGTGTTTTATGTTTAATTAACGGAATTTAATCCAACTCCAAAAGACAACCATGCATTGCTGTTTTTTTACTTCTACAACCTCATCTAGTTTCAAAGGTGGAAACAACTCTTCCTCAGTGCTTAAGTGGTGCTTCTTTCATGGCGTGTGCCATATGCTACTTAGGATGATTTGGAAACTCTTTATCAACGCACATGTCTACTTATTTTACCTTTAGATTCAAGAAAAATTACAAGACCTTTGTCTACTCTTAGGTTCAATCTTATTCGTAACTAGTACAACGCTGATCATTCATCCAATCTGTGGCTAAGGGAATTCCCTCACCAAGGTAGGTAGGCTCCAATTGTATCTTTCTATCGATGAGGTCCCTTTATTAATGTATAGCCTTCAACAAAAAATAGTGAGCGAGTTTTACAGTGATTCCATCCGGATATGATCATTTTACTAATGCCCAAACAGTTGTTAAACATAACCACATCCTAGCAGAACATGCAAAAATTAAAAAATATGATAGTGCACGAGGAACCCTCATCACACTTGTGCCTTCAGTGCCCAGCCACAGAGGAGAATGCAATAATAGAAACATTTTGGATGTGCACAGAACCTGATATGCATGCCACATTTTGCAGTCTCAATAACATCTCTTCCCACGTTTCTTCTTCCCATAGTTTTCAAACGAATGCATCAAATTAACTCATGTTGCTCACTTAGACACATTTATGCCTCACAAAGCAATCTCATTATATGATTTAATAAGTTATCTTGGTTATTTATATGCCTAGTTACAAATCATGAAATTATAACATATGATATTATTGCTATTCATTTCTATGTAGACATATATCCTCATAATCGGTCATCCCTAGATGTGATATGTGGCATATGAACTTGAGCTCTTTACCGAATGCAACAATGAGATTGACAAAATTATCACAATTAAAAAATCCTTATTTCAGATGTTTTAAAAGTACTCGGTGGCACATATTCTTTCATAAAATTTCCCCCAAATATAATTTTAGGATTAATTACATATACTCTTTTAGATGATAATAAGTGTTGGTGGTATGCTGGATTTTGGACAAGGCATATAACCCCCTCCTTTTTAGATTTAGTTGTTTGTTCTGGCTAAATTATCTTGCATGTGTTAATAATTTCTCAATAAACCATTTTAACACTTGTATTTTTCATTAAGAAATTTTAGTGACAAGAAATCAATATTGAATTAACATATTCTTAGTCGTATAATTGAACCCTGTCAATGGATTAATAAAATGCTACAAACATATATGAGTCCATAGACTACAAGGTTTGAACTCGAAGCTCCAATACCATTTGTAATGTAACTCGGTGGCCTACCAGGAAATACAGCCCATAATCCCATAATATTTTAAAAAATTCTTTAGATATATTTAAGATTCCATGTTTCTTTCTCCTAGTCGAATTATTACATCACATTCAGGGAGGACCCTTATACCATAGACACATTATCTCACCTTCTTTGAAGATTTTTATAAATATAGCCACAACTTGGAAGGAAGGAGCTATAACATGCAATCATCCAGCCTCTTGTGACATGCTTCGTATTGATATCCTCGACCATTGGATAAATATATAGAACTTACTTCCTAACGGTTTTGCATGCATCTATGTATCATGTTAATAACTTCCTCAACACTAATAAATCCTAATTACCATATGCATGCATAAACTTTATAAAATCCATTAACTTAGTTAATCACATGCATGATAGAATTCCATCATATCCACAATAACATAACTTATAAGGAACAGACAGAATGCAAATCTAGCCTCATTGGGTATCTATGAATGAACAAACTAACCCTCATAAACTATTCCATTAAATACATCATACATCTACCACTATTCGTCATGTTAAACTAGAGACTTTATATAACCTTAAATACCTACCACGTTCCTTCACTAACATAATGAAGATCACCATTAGATTCACTCGATCTTTCACTCATCCACATGCATAAGGATGAAAAGAATTACCTAAACACAAATAGCATTATCAACAGATATCTTTGCATTCCAAATAAAGAACTGGAATTCCTCAATGAATGCAACTCATATTATAGTACTTTAATGCATAGATTAGTTAACATGAAGCTCCGGCTTTTCAATTTTCGACTTAAAAACAAAATCATTTACCAGGTATAGTTATCATTCTCCTATACAGATATCACACTTACAGTTAAACATATATGTAGGAAGCATTGGCGTATATACAAGGTAAGGAATAACATAGAGTACATTCCATTCATATGAAACCAAATAAAACATCACTTGGAGAGCAAATCACTAGCACCCAACCATGAATCACCTATGATTCCCCCCGAGCCTAGGTTTTTGTGAAGGATCAACTCTCCTCCCTTGATCAACGCATTGGGTATTCAATACCCTCTTTCATGATTTAGTGTCCATTAGTAGCATCACGCTTTTATGGACTTTTCCATTTTCCTAGATCTTTTCCGGAAAATCTCCTCTTTATATACCACGAGGCTTTTCCTCATAAAATCTTATCTTTATCTCCCACAAATCTTTTATGTTTGATGTATATTTATTTCCCATCCATTCAAAATTATCTAGAATCACATCTAGAAGCTTTATCATGAAATATTTATCTCTATCCCATTCCTCAATGTGATTTAGCAAGAATCTCTTCTCTTGGGTGCTCCACCCTCCAAGTGATTTATTTATTTATTTAATAACAAATTTGATTTTCATATTACATATCACACCTAGCCTTCCTCATCTTAGGTTTAAAATAGTAACCCACAAGGGAGTGTATCACACCTATCTTTTCTCAGCTTAGGTTTACAATAATTTAAGACACAAGGGAGGGGTGTTACAAGTAGGGGGTTAAATAATGTGATTTTTATGGATATATTCCAAAATGTAGTTGAATTATGGGTATTTTTTAATATCCTACTAATGCACGTGATAGGTCAGAGGTTCATTGACTAAATCCGATGTGGGAAGGACATGGAAAGAAAGGATCAAGCAACGAAAGCAAGGATCGAGAAACTTCAACATGAATACTTGTAGGTAACAGGTGGCATGTATGTTTTCCTTGCTGGTTTTAGCATGCATGGTATCTGCATGTGTGTATTTCATTTCATTCCTATTGGTGGCATGAATTTTTCTGGGTTTTAAAAGTGATTTTCAACTTCACCTTTTCATCTCTGGATATGCATGGTGTGATGGGATTATTTCTTAGTTGACCTGTGTATTGACGAAAAAATTCTGGATCCGGATGAGGTGGTCTTAGGAAAATACCAAGGGTTAGGGGTGGAATGGTATTCTATGGGAAGCCCTCAGGAGGTGGGTAGAGACAAGAAAATTCCTTAAGATATGGTGAAGGAATTCTAAGGCATCCAAGATCAGTCTTGTTTTGTGATCTCGAAGCTGATTCAGGTAAGATCATGGTATGGTGAGGGTAGAGATGGTTTAACATCTAGATTCTCTTGGTAATTTATGGATTTGTTTATCCCATGAGATCCCACATTCATACTTGGAATATGACACAAGGATGATTGGCTAAATGAAATATTTGGTTCAACCTAATCCATGTTAGGGCGGTTAGTGGAAGTTCTTGACTTGGTTGGATTTTTCATATGGTTAATAAGAGCTAAATTTCTCTTGTATTTCATAAGTAAATATAGTTGTTATTATGTGGGTTTAAGGGATTTTCTATCATTTTTATCTATCTACTTATATACTAGTTATAAGCATGGTTATATGACAGATCTAAGTATGGATCTTATCACATTTAATTTTAATGAATATATGGTTAATGAATGCATGACCTAATTAGTGTTATGACAACTATTGTAAGAAAGTATAAATCCTTCTTGTTAAACCTCAGATAAGTTTTCAAATCCTTATGTTCATATATGCATTCATGACCTGTAGGTTGCATGTTCATCATGTGTTTCACAGAATGTCAATCCTAGTTGGATTCTTAGTTTAAGTTTTAGTTTGGAAGCCTTGTTTCTATGTCATCCATCATTTCTGCAAGTTTCACTGAGTTCTAAGTTGGGGCCTAAGTCTTAGCCCTTAAAAGTGGCTCACAATTTGGGGTCACTGATATTGAGTTGACTAAAAAAGTCCATATTTGCTCAGAATCAAGCATATGGAAGTGATTGGAGGGTTACAGTCATTCAGAGGCCTTGGAAAGGAAGTGAATGAGGCTCTAGGTTAGTGAAACAAAGAGTTAACTCCAGGGTTGGTTACTTGGAGTAGTTGGGTTGCTCATGGAGGTCCTATGGCACCTCAAGGAGGTAGAAAAAGTCTTAAGTTGTTGACTTAATTTCCTTAAAGTCATATAGGATGTTGAGTCTTATCATAGTGACCCTTAACTCATGTTTACCCCAGAAAAACTAGTGAAAGTAGGTAAATGTGGGAGGAGGTGGGTAACATGCTCAAAACCCCTTCTTATCTGTATTTCATTAAAACAGATATAGAGATTAATACATATGCTTTATCAAGCCTATGAAGAACCAGAAAGTGTAGAGTTTATCCCTCTACTTGACTAACAGACTCTGGCCAATACTTAGCCAATTTTCAAGTCTTCCAAGCTCCTATTTTATTGTGTTTTTCCTTGAGGGAATTAGCCCCTATTATTTACGAAATTATCTCAATTGGATTGTGCAATTCATCTAGATTCTTCCTCTAACTGCATGCACTGCATATACACATGGGAATAGTATACAACTTATATTACACTACCTTGGAATATCCATCTCAACTGGGTAACTTGAATTCTCTACATGCAACAATTATTTTTGGTTGATTGATCAGTTAATTGGTTGATTGTTGAGTGTGTTTGAAGTTCCACTTACATAACTTGACCTCCACTGGTTCTTCTAATAGCTAAAACTAGTTTAATAGATAATAACTCAATTTAACTAAAGTAGATTTTTACAAATTAGAAATCAATCATGTTGAACTAAACTCAAGCCCCCCCAACCTGAATTAAATGAGTTAAATGATTGAAAACTTCCATGTTACCTCTGTTAACTAACTCCAATATTTATGTTCAAATACAAATTTGAATTTTCTCTAGTTTGACCAAGGAAAAGTCAAACTGATATTTTCTTGGTGCATTTTCAACACTCCCTCTCAGGAAGAAATGGATTATCAACCACCCCTATCCTAAACTTGTGGAACTCAAACTTTCCTCTTCGTAAGGCCTTTATCAAAGTATCATCCTCTTGTTCCTCTTTTCGAATTTATTGCAACAAAATTATCCACCTCTATAGACAATCCCGTAAATGGTGATACCATATATATATGCTTGGATCGATCGTGAAAAGAATGTTTTTCAAAGAGATTGGTGCAACTTTTATTATCATAGCAGATCACCATTGGATCCATCATCTAACCGAACAATCTAGTAAGTATCTTTCTTATCCATATCACCTCACATGTTTCCTAAATTGCAGCGATGTACTTTGCTCTCCTATTTGATGTACATCGGTTACAAGGAGTGCTACCAGCACATATCCTTCCATAGCTACCTATAACATTGTTTTTAAACAATTTGTGAGAATTTGTAGATGCAAAAGTTTAACTATGATAATTATCATGATCTGTTACTCAATATTGCTAAAGAAGTTACTGCTCATTATTCATTTTATCAGAAGAATGCATGTTATCTTCTTGCATTCTTCCAGGCCTTTGTGTTCTTGTTGAACACCTGCTCCTTATAGTTTCTCTGTATACAACACATTAGATAACATATTTTGCACATCAATATGCCTTCAATGTCAAAACAGATTTGTTCACATAACCATAAATATTCATTATATATATGTTCATCATATATATATATTCATCATAATCGTATGTATGTCAAATTGCAATTAGCCATGGTTACTTATACTTGAACCAATTCTTAATTTCCTTCTTCTATGCAACCTCCAGGTTAGTTTTCCTACCAGACATCTACCCAATGTCTTCATATATACCTTCACACAAGGCATGTTATGCCCACCGATATACATATATTTCAATCATGTAACATATGTAATCATATAGGTACCCTATGTACTATTGTACATAGTAGCGTTTGTTCTACAACCCATCATACCATCCTCATCGTATCACCTACATGAAATAAACTGTATCTACATATTTTTCCACCATGTTAGTATCATGCAAAACATTCCTTTATATTTCTATAGTAAATAAAACAACTTTGCTTAGTTGTCAAGGAATTTTTTATGACCATGGTTCATTTTTGTAATCAAAGAAAGTCTTATGTCAAGTGTAAATCATTTTCAGATTTCATGTGGTTGTACACAATATTAGTAGTATAGTACTGTATTTATGCATATTTTTATCTTAAGCATATTATTAACTCATAGTTTAATAATCATCAGATCAATACTTCATTCTTAAATAATTCATCTCGTGTGATTTCCTATTTCCCTTTTTATGCCTCAACATACTTGTTGGCCATGCATAATTTTGTGTATATATAATCTCATTTTCCCTTCATGTTTTATACCTGACAGTTTCGCTGCTCTGAATCCTACACCCTTTTAGTTGTAGGTACTTACAATCTTAGGATAGTGGCATGTTAGCTCCTTCCTTTTAACATTAAATAACCCTTAACTAAAAGATCAGGTATCTATTTTATAAATTTATGTATGGATTATGGAATAATTTATTTTTTTATGTTGTCCAGACATATTATCCCTACAATCTCTCAAAATTGCTTCGTACAAAATAAGCATTTTAATTGGTATGATACCAATCTATTTAATTAGATTGTTAGATACCATTTAATTGACCCAGTCGTCCATACAATTTGTGCTTCTTATTAATTACCATGGTTTGTACTCAAGGATACTTATAGGTCCCACTATACATATTCATTCAAAGATGCATATGTCATGGTATATAATAATCTGTTAAAGTTAGCTTCCCCTTAATCACACCTCCTTCTAACCGAAGAACAAATCACATTGTATGTAGAGGCATTAATCAAAGGATTAAATTGAAAGACAATTTGTATAGTTATATAGTCTTGTACTATAACATGTTCTCACATTATAACACTATTTCGTAAAAACCTTTACCATGGTATAATACTTTCATAGCAATTATACTATTTATAATTTGTTTTTATAACATGATGACCATAGTTTAATATTTGACCAGAATCAATTACTCGCATATTCTATAATAAAAATTGTAAATTTATTTTCTGGTTTGATCATAGTCCAGTTTTATGAAGAAGTGTGATTCTTTCACACATGAAGGCAACATGTGTAAGTGTGCCACTCATGTAATCATATCTTCCTTCTGTATGCGTTAATTGTTATTAATCCTAAACAAAATTAACAACATTACTTTAAGTCATTTGTTCACTAAGGCACATAACATGCTATAACAACTTACTTATAAGATTTTTCATGACAATAAGGATTTGTATCCTTTAGTTTCTTCATTTAGCTTGACCCTTAGATGTAACACATAATCATAAGTTTTTCATGCATACTTGGCCTTCTTATCATCAGCACATAACAACCTAAATATATACGCTAAAATTTATAACTTTAATATACTTTGAGCAACTCAAAATCTCATGTTATGTGTTTCATTTTTTTTAGCATACATCTGACCGCAGTTTTAGATAGTATTTTAAAGTTATCTAGCTACTAGGGTTTTAGAATCTGTGCAGTAAAGTGTTGGCAGGAGCGGAAAATTTTCACACAAGAAACCCATCAGTTAGATGCTTAAAGTAACTTGAGGTCCAAAATCAACCTCAATCCTAGACAAGGTGATGGCCCTTCTCTATAAGTGCAATGAGGGGAAGAATCCTGGGATTGACATAGTGTCATCTTCCATGAGAGTGTTTAGGTTTTGTGTAAGAAAGAAACAAAAATCCCATTTTAATCATATTTTAGACATCCTTCACCAATCACTTTACAATCTCAGTATCATTATGTAAGTTTCCAAAAAGGACAAAAGTTTGCGTAAGTTGACAGTGTTATATGTTGATGGATACACGAATTGGAAGGGGCTGACTATACACAAGATATTGTATTCCACATTGTTCAATTATAGTTGTGGCATAATATGGTTACTAATCATGACATGATAGCCTAAAACAATCTTCCACATAAGTTAGAGAAGGTTCAATTTAAAATAGCAAACACTTTCATAAAAAAAAATTCCACTATATCTGTGTTGTTATTTGAAGTGTGGCTGTGTACATTGTCGTATGTGGACGAAGAACCCAATGAAAAGGGTTAGTCATCGATCCCATTATCTCTTTCATCTTTTTTGGCACTAATTCTTTAAGGTGGTTGAAAATAGATATGATGGAAAAGGAATTGCAAAAAAAATTGTTCAATGAAGCATTAAATACGATGAAAGCAACACTTCATGCTTGATGCCCTAATTCATAGAGATACAAGATATTTTGGCATTCACGTCTCTAATTTACTTCTTTGATACAACCAACTCCAAAAATTCACAAGGATTACTGAGGACCTCGTAGGCCATGGTGAGAATATGGGTGCCTAATAAGCATGGATTCACATGTGAGCCCTAATGTTTGCCCACTTTAAAAATGAGAAGAGCATAAAGCAATGTATGCAAAATGGTGACAACGAACTTCATGCAATTAAATTTTGGGAATGGATATGCTCCAATCCCTAGACTGACCCACATTCATAGATGTATTTACTGAACTTTAGATTTTATGCTTCCATTAGTTTTTTTTTTTCAATTTATGTCCCTTCATTATTGCCCATTCAAGTCATACTATATTGCAATAAAATTAACAACATCTGTTTATCATCTAGGACCATATATTATGAGTTTCCCTAACTCAAGAACAAATTTCCATTTCTTAGTAGTCTATGGTTTTTGGTTACTTGTCTTGCAATTGATGTGAAACTTACTTTAAGATGGGCATTCTAGGATTCGGTTTTGTTGGGTTTCGGCCATATTCTTTCTGATCCAGTTTTATACTAAATTAAGTACAATATTCCATTTATAGAGTGGATAAATTGAGCACATCATTCTGTCTACAAAATCGTTAAAATAAATCTCAAGTACATCTATTATCATGGTGAAAGTGAAATTTACAAATATTTGGTAAGCATTTCCTATTGCATACTATCATTTAATTTACGCATCAGAAGAACATATATCTTTCTTTTGGAATTTATGTAACTTCCAATGGATGGTTAGGCTTCTCCTATGGCTTTATATCATCACGGACTTCTACTTTCACAACTATTCAAATCCAATAACAAAAAATTTCACCTATATTTCATACATTTTATATTTGCACATAGATAATTCATAATTGTACACTGAATTGTCAATATACATACAAAGAGAAGAAAATCCAGTAAAATTACCGGATCCACATAATTCCACCACTCATATACTTCAATTAAGAAACACCTGCAATCAATATTTTGTTGCACATGCTGTGTCCTAGTAAACAACACCCAATTGTGGGGGATACCTTAAAATTATTGTTTTTTCCTAGTATATACGTACTACTGTGAATGTTCTTGATAGCTAAATTTTTCAATTATTGCACATTTTTATTTCACTTTCATTGTAATAAAAACCCTGAAGATGAAAACCCAAACAAATAAAAAACTTAACTTACGTCCCTTTTTACATTGAAACTTCCAGAGTTAAAATAACAACAACTTTTATACTATCCAACGGTAAAATTTCATGAGGATCTCATGTTATTGCATTTTACTACATATACATAATTATGATAATTCCACCGTACTATAGACAATGGTAGGATACTCCAGAAATCCTCCTTTCTTTGCTTGGATCATGTAGAGACCCAAACCCCCATAAAGCAGTGACCCCATTGTTGGGTTGTGTTATATTCTTTCCACGACTAGCCCATGTAGTTAACCGGGGGTTAGCAGGGGGGCAGAGTCCCCACCTTCGTTGCATCGATTGTGTAGCGGGGGGAGTCACAAGGGGTTTGACGGCTACAGGTAACCCCACTCTATGGGGTCTGGGGTAGCGCCACGGAAAATTTCAGTTTTGGACCCTATGTTAGGTTGGGCGGACTAACCTATGGTTTTGCACATGATTTTCACACATGGTTTTGGTCGCGATGGTTTTCGGTCCATGGTTTTGGATGCAATGGTTTTTCGGTCCATGGTATTGGATGCTTCAGCATGTATAAATATGTATTGTAACATTGAAAGGAATATAATGAAAAATCAAGCTGGTACTCCTGATTCTGGGATCCAGGGGAAAATCTCTGTGTATATGTGTTTTATGTGTTATGGTCTTGCAATTTTTATTTTCTGTGTTTTAAAATTTGTATGACGGTAATTTCTGTATGAGGTTAAAACCTACACCCATTCAACTTTCCTGTCCGGAGAGATTGAAGGCTGTTGTGACCCTTGCCTACCATTTTGTTTATTTCTGGAGCAGTGAACTGTAACTGGGAGCATTTTCCCCATAGTTGCTAGACTATGACAGAAGTGTTTAATCCTAGCTTTCAACACGAATACCCTCATTCTTTAGGAAACATCCACTTTTTTGAAAGAACTAGAACATAATCTATTCCCAGATGCCTCAGCTAAAATGAATTTCTAGATTCAACTATCCACTTGACTTGTTTGTCCTTCCTTAGAATACAGGTAATATGTTTCACCACTTCAGCAAACTTTGGGATGAATCTCCTGATAAAATTGATCTTACCAAGGAAATATTGAATCTCTTTCTTAGATCTTGGAAGTGTTAAATCTTGAATTGCAATCTCTCTTTTTGGATCAATCCTCACTCCATTTTTAGAAACTATGTGACCCAACATCTTACTTCTTTGAGAGCAAAATGAGACTTCTTCAGATTCAAGGATATACCATATTTTCTGCATTTAAAATATAATTTCCTCAAGCCCTAAAGGTGTTATTGATCTGAAGCTAAAGAGAAAAAGTAATTTCATCCAAATAGATGAAGAAGAACTTGTCATTTTCTCCAATGAATGCAAATTCCATAGAACGTTGGAAAGTATCTCCAGCGTTCATGAGCCCAAAATGACATCTTTGAATACATGAATGTAACCCAAGGAGTAGTGAATGCTCTCTTCTCTTGATCTTCTAGCCAAACAGATATTTGATTATACCTAGAGAAACCATCTAACATGGAAATTTCATCTGACCCAGTTACCTTTTGAAGAATATGCTCGATCTTCAGCAATGGATAGTTATCTTTCTTGGAGCTTTTTTTAATATTTCTAAAGTCCACACACAATTTGATTAGACCACTTTTCTTTCTTACTGGCACTAGATTGGAAACCCAATCTGAGTATCTCAATGGAATAATGATTTTAACATCCAACAATTTCTTCACTTCCTTTTCCATCACTGGTAGCAATAGTGGATTGATTTGCCTTAACTTTTGCCGGAAAGGTTTAGTACCATCTTTCAATGGTATTATATGCTCAATGATATATGTATCATATGTCTTAAGATCCTTATATTTCTAGGCAAAAACATCAAGAAATTCAGAAAACAGCTTGTGATATTCCATCTTTCTTTCATATAGTAAATCTTTTGACAACTTCACATACCTTGGTTCTTCTGATTACATGGGTGTCTTTCAGATATTAAAAAAATATCCCATAGAATTTCAACAGAAAGTACAGGTGTAGATGAGAAGAAGAGGAAGAATGACACTTTGTTGTTGGAAAAACTGACTGGCTACCCCTTTTGCTGCTGAACTTTCTCTTTATGGTCTTGACTATTGAATGACCATATAACTTCATTAAATACAACCTCCAACAACCACATAACTATCTCATATATGTCATCTTTCTTGTCCATATTGTTATGGGTTGCTATCTTTCTAGAACTGGCCTGGAGGTTTTCCGCTGACAGCTGTATATTTCTGTTGAGATAGGTGCTACTAGAAATTTCGGTAATACCTGTAATAGTGAAAAAAAACTCGAAACACTTCCAACTTTTTTGGTACGATAAAGTTTCAACTTCAAAACATTAACAAAAATTCTATGAAAATACCTTTCATTTCATTTGAGCTACAGCCTCTACAAGCTTATCCAAATTTGTTTTAATTCTAGCAGATTTAGACCTTCTCATTTTGGTTGTTTCTCCTTTGGTGATGGTCTCTTTCTTTTCTGCTTCTTTTTGGATCTTTCTTCTTTTGTAAGGCTTTGATGGCTGGTCCATGGGAGCTTTACCTCTTTGCCTCTTCAAGGATATTCTGATTTTTGTAATTGAAGGATCCTCAGTCTGCAAGTTTGTAGGCTATTCATCTATAACTATTACTTTAGTCAGTAAACTAGGATTATTTAGGGCCCTTGATTTCAATCTGTATTTTTTCTTTTCCCTAGTATGTCTCCTCCTAGTTCCAAAAACTATTTTTTGCTCTTCTTTCTTGTTTTTACTAGTTCTTGTATACCCTACTTCCTTCAATATTTCCTCATCAGAATCAAGAGGCTAGTTTTCTTGTTGTTTTTCATGTGCTTATGGAATTTCAGGAAACAGCTGTGCTTTAGATTTCTCTTCAACTGCAAGTTTTATTCTCTAAGTTCTTATGTAAACCTTAGGAACAGGTCTAACAGGAGGAGCCATTTTTTAGATTTTAGTTTTTTGGGTAGAAGAGCTTTCACCTTGCTCCTTTTTCTTTTCAGTTTTAGCAGCTAAGGGTTTCTCTTTGATGATTTTGGCACCTCTGCTCACACATTCCCTCTTTGTCTTTCTTTTTGAGATTCCTTCAACTGATACAGATGATGTCCTATTTGTCTAAACTTTTATTGAAGAATATTGAGAAATTTCTTGGGGTTTTGGTGCAGGTTGGCCTGCCTTGTAAAACAAGAAATGGTCCCAGGTTTGGTTTCTCTTTTTCAGTTCTTCTTCAACCAAAACCCTGATAGTTGCTTGATGATACAGGTTGTACTATGATGCTTCCTGCTGTGTTTGGATCCTCACGGCCATTTTGGTCAAACTCTTCAATATGAAATAAGGCATATTAAGAGTCCTCATACCTGCAAAATGAAAAAGAAACCTCATATGGTAATGAAAAACTATTGTATATCTTCTCTCACAAGTGAGGAAAATCTTAACCAGTTTGACTATTTCTTCCCATTCTTTCTTCAGATAATTGCTAGGAATTCCTTTGGCCCAGTTAAGATCTATGTATTTATCTTTGAGAAAAGCATTGAGATCTCCTTCTGTAATAAGTTGTCCTTTAAACCAATTTTCCCCTTCCTGGGGAAGGTTAAAAGCCTCTGCAATTGACTGTTCTCAAACCTAAAACTAAAAACAAAAAATGGTAGTTTCCTGTACATTGAAAGTTTGAGCAAAATCTAGGGCTACACCTTGATGTGAGTATCCTAACCTCATGTACAGTGGATACCAGCCTCCCTAAATAAACAACCTTCTGACCTTCAGATTAGCATCGACTAGCTCAACCGCTTGGGGTTCAATTCTCTTAAGCTTTCCACCTTTCCTAGACTTTGGTGCCATAGAATATCTGCTTGATGATTATGAAGAATAGGTGTCAAAGTGTGAAATCTTACCCAACTGTTGTTGCAAAAATCTTGAATTAGGCTGCTTGAAAATCTGGGATGTGTTCTTAAACTCTTTAATCAATGTCTCCTTAGCTACACTTTGGAAATTCGAAATGGTGACATTTCCTTCACTTTCAAATATTTGAGATGAAGCTATGGTTTAGTCTCCCATGCATATAATCCTTCATGGTTACATGATATTTCATGTCATAATAGATAACGTTTGGTTGTAATGATGAATTCGATACTCTGGGGAGTCCAGCTGATCTACTACAGGTGGTTGTAGGAGAATTTTGCAAATCTGGCAATTTTCCTGCATTAATTCAGACTAGATGGAAATTCTGGTAGCGGATTACGCAGAACAGAAAGAACGATCATCGAAATTCAAACAACTGGCTGAGATTGACACTAGAGACATGCTTAAGATTTTTGGAAATAGTAGTTATTTAAGATGGGTGGGTAGACAATGGCTGGCTATGGCTGTGACTGACACCTAGCAAACACGATCAACCAAATCGATTAATCACTACCACTTGACTTGACTTAGAGTTTTTGACATATCCAATCATGAAATCTCATGATTTGGATTAGATATTCCACCATTATGACATGTGGTCAATCGAAAATGGTTGTGTTTATTTTTTTAAAACAGGAAACTCTATTGGAAATTTTGGTAGCATCCGATTTTTTTTTTGAAGAAAACATAAAATAAAACAAGAACTAAAAGACTGTCTAAAAAACAGGGGAGACTATCTGAATGAGAAAATGGAGCGCTACTGGAAATTCTGGTAGCATTTTAATTTTATTCAAAATTTACAAAATTAATCCTAAAAACACAAAAATTCTACAACCTACTCATGACTTAGCCTAGAACTATGCTAACATTGGCTCCACACGGGATATAGCTCTCCCTAAGAGGCTCTAAGAACTTTTTTATAGTTTCAGTGCCTTGTCATTGGGCTACATAGCCTTATTATCAAATCACACCAGTTTTTACAGTGAATCTGAGGTTGCCAATAGCCTAAGTAAAATATTTTTTTGAGAAAACGCCCATTAAATGGGCCTCTATATAGTATTGTCTAATCAAAATGCTGCAACTTTCTGCAAGACATTTGAGATTTTGAAAGGACCAAGCCATAAAGCATCAAATTTTGAATTCTTACCTGGATCTTGGTGATGTGCATCCCACTTCAACACCAGAACTCCAATCTAAAAATCTTCCTTTTTAGTCCCTTTATCAAAGACTTCCTTCACAGCTTGCTGATATTTTCTTACCAAATCATATTGATGTTCACTCTTTTGTTGCACTTCTATAATATGATACATTCTTCTAGTCATGTAATTTGGTCCAGCTTCATGATCTTGAAGTAGTTTGGCTACAGGACTAGGTAGTTGTACTAGAAAAACAAAATCAATCACATAAACCATCTGAAAAGGTGATGTATTAATAGACTTTTTGATTTTCACCCTATCAGCCCATAAAGCAAATTTGAGTTTTGAGTCCCAAACATTTATTAGATGATTCAGCTAAACCATTCCCTTGTGGATAGTAAGGTGTAGAATTAGTAAGTTGAATACCATAATATTCATAGAAATTTCCAATTGTGTGGCTTTCAAAGCAACTACATTATCTGCTACTAGTCTTGATGGACATCCAAATCTAGTTATGATTCCTTCCAAAAAGTTAATGATAACTTTATCGGTGGCATTCTTGGTAGGTATTGCCTCGATCCATTTGGTGAAGTAATCAGTAGCAACAAGAATCCAACGATGCTACCTACTTGAAGGTGGATGAATTTCACCAATGAAATCTAATCCCCACTGCTGGAAAGGTGCAAAAACAATTATAGGCTTGAGAGGTAAAGACTTCAGATGCTTTATACCAGTGAACCTTTGACATTTCTCACATGCTCTCACCTCAGCACATATATCAGAAAATAAGCTAGGCCAAAAATATCAAGCTCTCAATATTTTGTATGCAATAGTTCTCCAATAACGATGACCTCCACAAACACTATTATTCATTTCAAATATGACCTTTTTAGATTCCTCTGGATCAATGCATCTCAAAAAAACTCCTGTAGGATCCTTCCAATACAAATAGTTATCCTTGATGCAATACTTAATGGTTTTCAACTTCAAATATCTCACTTTTCTTTTATCGTACTCTGGAGGGGGTTTAAAATATTTCAGAAAATAAACATCTTTGTACGAGCTACACTCAGCAAGCTTTGAATTTATTGTCATATTTTCAACAGGTTCTGAAATTTTCCCTTCGAGATTATCATCCATGAAATTCAAATCCAACACTTTACAATTTTCTTCAGCAAGTAGTTCAGCTAATCCTTGACCTTTGATTAGTTTACTAGGATTTATCTCTAAATCAAATTGAAGAACTTTAGTCACCCATTTACTTCTCTTTCCATCAATATGAAGCTGAACCAAAATCTCTCTAACAGCGGATGAAGGGACATATGCTATCACTTGAGCATGCAGAATATAAACTCTAAAAGCTTTCAGAGCTTTAACTAATGCATAGCATGCTTTTCCAACATTTCATACTTTAATTCTCCATCTCTAAGAGCTCTCCTGAAAAATTTTATGGGAACTTCTTTATTTTCTGAATCTTTTTGTAACAAAACAACAACAATAGTTTCTTGAGAAGCAAAAGAGAAGATTAAGAAAGGTTTTTAATATTCAGGACTTACCAAATGAGGTTCTTCAATGATAACCTATTTTAACAGCTCAAATGAATTTCTAGATTCAACTGTCGACTTGAATTATTTGTCCTTCCTTAGCATACAGGTAATGTTTTTCACCACTTCAACAAAATCTGTGATGAATCTTCTAAGAAAATTGATCTTACTAAGGAAAGATTGAATCCATTTCTTGGATCTTAGAAGTATTAAATCTTGAATTGCAATCACTCTTTTTGGATCAATCCTCACTCCATGTTTAGAAACTATGTGACCCAGCATCTTACCTTCTTTGAGAGCAAAATGAGACTTCTTCAGATTCAAGGATATACCATATTTTCTGCATTTAACAAATACTTGTCTCAAGTGTTGAAGGTTTTCTTGATCTGAAGTTGAAAAAATAGTAATGTCATCCAAATAGATAACTAATAACTTGTCCTTTTCTCCAATGAATGCAAAGTCCATAGCATGTTGGAAAGTAGCTCCAGCGTTCATGAGCCCAAATGGCATTTTTTCATACATGAATGTACCCTAAGGAGTAGTGAATTCTCTCTTCTCTTGATCTTCTGGCCAAACAGATATTTGATTATACCCAGAGAAACCATCTAACATGAAAATTTTGTCTGACCCAGTTACCTTTTGAAGAATATGCTCCATGTTCGGCAATAGATTGTTATCCTTCTTGGAGATTTTGTTAAGATTTTTGAAATCCATGCACAATCTGATTTCACCACTTTTCTTTCTTACTAGCACTAGATTGGCAACCCAATCTGAGTATCTCAATGGAATAATGATTTTAGCATCCAAACGTTTCTTCACTTCCTCTTCCATCACTAGTAGAAATAGTGGATTGATTTGCCTTAACTTCTGCTGGAAAGGTTTAGTACCATCTTTCAATGGTATTCTATGCTCAATGATAGATGTATCATATGTCTTAAGATATTCATATTTCCAGGAAAAAACATCAACAAATTCACAAACCATCTTGTGATATTACATCTTTCTTTCATCTAGTACATCTTTTAACAACTTCACATACCTTGGTTCTTGTGTTGTACCCAATTTATAATCTTCTAATTCAACATCTGCTTCAACTAACTCTGGCTTGACTACAACATCATTCTGATCAAAAAGTTTCTCAAGTGGAATTAACCCCTTGGGAATATGATTGGTACGCAGTTGTATGATAGGATGATCAGCAATTTGTTTTTTCTAATTTCTGGAAGCTTGATGATCAACATAAACTTGTGTTGGGTCTTCTTCTTTATCAATATTTAGAACAACAAACTCTTCAACAACTTCAATGAATATTCTGATCTCTTGGTCATCTTCAAAAACTTTCCAATGCTTAACATTATCAGGAATGTTAGGTCTAAACCTAACTTCCACTTCGTATTTCAACTTTATAGGCATTGCAATTTTGAATGAGCTGGATGAAATAGAGAGTGAATAAACTAGAATATTACTTTCTCTTGGAAGAAAAGAAATATTAAAGGCTAGGAAGGAGTCTTCTACAATGTCCCATACTGCATTCTTGTAATATCTGAGTCTAGGATGCTTAGTTTGATAAAAAATTCTAATTTGCTGAATAATAAGTTCAACATCTCCAAAATAAGAAATTTCTGATATATTCATATCTTTTTCCTTTTTTAAACCAATTAACAGAGCTTCATATTTAGCCACATTATTAGTTGTCTCAAATTCAAGTTTGAAATAAAAAGTGAAACTTTCCTTTAAAGGAGAAATAAGAACAATCCCTACACCAACACCTTCTTTGGAACATGATCCATCAAAAAACATTTTCCATACCTTCAATCCTTCATGATTTATTTGATTTTCAGCAGGCTTTAAAATCTAAAAATTTTCTGTAGGCAAGGCAGAGTCATCCATATGTAGAATTCTTGAACCAACTCCAATTTTTCTAGCATATATCTGATGATTAGTAGTGTCTTTGTTGTCACTAATGATATATGCTAGATGAGCTTCTTTGTAAAGTATTTTTTGTTCTCCTCCAAAAACAAGAATAATAGCATAAGTTAAATCCATTTGCAAAGTTCTTCCCAACCTTTTAATCCATGACCTCGAAAGTAACATACCAAATCTGGGAGGGATATAAGTTACAACAATATCCATTACCATCCCTCTCATAGGTAACTAAAAAAGGCTTACTGCAAGGTCTTTGATGGCACCAAAGCATTGGAATTTCCCGAAATCAAAAGAATAGAGATCTTGGTACTCTCTAGTTATCCCAAGACCTAGTTCATCCATAACTACCTTGGGCATGAAATTATGTGAAGCTCCAGTGTCCATAAGATAGTTCTGCAGGGTCTTTTCATGAATATTCAGAGACAGATAGAAGGGAGGGGTAGAGTCATCTCTGTCCTAAACCAATGGACCTAAAATAGCAGTGGGCTTATCATCTTGAAGGTTAACAAAATCAAAGACTACTTCAGTAGGTGAAGGTTGCAAAGCTTTCATAAAATTATTTTTGAAATCTTGATTTTTCATGAGTTCTACAAGGGGAACATGAATCCTCACTTTTTGAATCTTAGTTTCAAAATTGAAGGAAGAGTGTGGTTTGTGAGAAATTTTTACCTCAAGTGAAGGAAAATCAAACACTACCAAAATTTCTGGTTTGTCAGGTTTGATAACTTGTTTCTTTGCTGGAATATCGGATGCTACAGGAATTTCCAGTCTGCCAGATTTTTCCACTAAAATTTTAACTGCATCTTTATTCTTCTTTGGCTGTGCAATAGGCTTAGAAGTTTCATCAATTTTCTTTGATCTGAGATTGTATCTTATTTGATGATTAGCTGCAATCATGGAATGATTACGACTCAATTCATTATTTTGAGTATATGACATGAAATCTTCATACTCTGCTTGTGTAAGATGAATCATCCCTTCTTTGTCTCTAAGACAATTTATATCAATGCCTGTTTCAAACCCTTCAACTTCTCCTTCATCTTCAAACATAACATTCTGTAAAGGAGGCTGCACCTTTTGATCATCAACATCTCTTCTTTTTCTCTGCAAAATTTGAGGAGCATTAGGTCTTCTAAACTACTGTCTATTTGGAAAATCAAATGAAACATTTTTGGTAGTAGATGGTCTTGCTTCCATCTTCAAGTTACAAATATCAGTAGTGAATGATTTGACCATTTTGGTAAGCTCATCTAGCTTAGGATCTATGTGAGAAGTTCCTAAAGTAGAAAATTCAACTTTTTGCTTTCTTTTTTACCTATCAATCCCTCCTCTGAGTCTATTAAATGCTAATATATTTGATTCTACCTCCACTACATTGTCCTGCATTTGTGATAGCGTAGCCAATCTTCTTTCTCTCAATAGTAAACAAAAGCCAGGATCAAAAACACCAGCATAAGTGATTTTAGATAAAGCTTCAATAGGCTTCATTTCAGTAGGTATCTTGCTATACATTTTATTGAATCTCATAGAAAAATCAAAAACTGATTCTCCTTCTTTTCTTTTGATTACACCAAATTATATGATATAATACAAAAAATCTTTCTTGTCACCCGATTTTCTTAAAAATGTATCATCTATGACTTCCATTCCACTGATGCTACCAGCTGTCAAAGATCTGAACCATTTCCTTACATCACCCTCAGGGCTCTGAACAAAAAATATCTTCCAAAAATCTTCATGCTCAATGTTTAGATTATCAGCATAAGCATAAAAATCAGCAAGATTTTCTTCAGTTGTTACCTCCCCTTCACCATTAAATTTAGGCATATACTTCAGATAATCTCATACAGGTAATGCATTCATAGTCTAAGGTAAAACTAAAGGAGCATACCTAGCAGCAACAATTGCATCCATTCAGTTAGGGTGTGGATTGGGACCTACCATGGTATGAGTTACTGGGATTTGTGGAATGAAAATTGGAGTTACTGGGATTTGTGGAATAATAATTTGAGGATTTTGAATAGTAGATGAGGAAGCACCAACACTCGATGTAGAGGTTTTTGTTGACTGGAAAAGAAGAGGGGTACATAAATTTTTGTAAAATCAGGAGACAAAATTTGTTGTACCTTTTCAAGAATAGTTTTTGAAAAACCAGAAACAGAAGAAACAAGATTTCTCTTACTCTTTTTCTTTATTATCTTCTCAGGATCAGGGAATTGGTTTTTGAAAGGAGAATATGGATTTTCCCTAGTTTAAGCCTTTCCTAGAGCCATAACTTCAATAATGGAGTCACCAGGTGCAAAGTAGTCTAAAAAGATAGTTGGAACTCTACACCTCAGAACCAGACTTATAAATTTGTCATTTACCCAGGAATAAACTTAAATTCACCTCCCGGCAATGGCGCCAAAGATGTTAGCGCAAGGAGTTACTCCTAGATTGCGAAAGGAGTAAGCCTTACACATCATGATTTCACTTCAAAATTTAAAAGGGTTTTTTGAGTGGTGGGATGGCTTCTGAAGGGTGTTTTGAAATGATTTTGTTCCTCCTTCACTTTCATGCATTTGGAAAGCTGTGGAAAGTATAAATTGTGTGGTTAAGTGAGTAATATAGGAGAGAAGAGGAAAAGGAATAGGTAGTTGATAATTATCCTAAGAAACTAAGTATCTTAAGGCAGTCACTTCAACTACATAAAGCCTTGTAACAAACTCTATTTTTTTGGTAAAGAAAATAATAGTTAGAAAGTGAGAAAGTGTATAAAGTATTTCACAAATCCTTTGTGAAACCTTCACTAACAATTTCTACTTGAACTGATATTATGATTTACAGGAGACTGGATAGTAGATAAGTCATCATTAGATCCTCTTAATGATTCTCACTCATACTATACTAGCTGTTGTAATTTGTCATTTAAAAGATTAAAACAGGTTTGGCAAAGGAGACAACAACTAGAAAGTAGAAAACATGTATAAAGTATCTCACAAATCCTTTGTGAAACCTTCACTAGCAAGTTCTACTTGAACATATATTATAATTTACAGAAAACTGGATAGTAGATAAGTCATCATCAGATCCTCTTAATGATTCTCACTCATACTATACTAGCTACTGCAAATTTATAATTTAGAAAATTGAAACAAGGAAATAGACAAACCACACATTAGATATGACTTGAATCACAAAATCCTCCAACATGAAGTGAAAAAAAAGCTATTTTATTAAGTTGAGTCTTCAGGTGAACCAAAATCCAACCCTGAAATGATATTTACAAAAGATATATATAGGGAGAGAGGCACCAACTCCAACTCTACTAAATTGGTGGTTATACTATTTCCTGATTACATGAGTGTCTATCAGATATTAAAAACATATCCCATCAAATTGCAATAGAAAGCATAGGTGTAGATGAGAAGAACAGGAAGAATGACACTTTACTGTTAGAAAAACTAACTGGCTGTGCCTTTTGTTGCTGAATTTTCTCTTTATGGTCTTGACTATTGAACGACCATATGGATTCATTAAATACAACCTTCAATAACCACATAACTATCTTACATCTGCCATCTTTCTTATCCATATTGTTACGGGTTGATATCTTTCCAGAACTGGCCCAGAGGTTTTCCGCTGACAGCTATATATTTCTGTTGAGATAGGTGCTACTGGAAATTCCTATAATACCTGTAATAGTGAAAAAAATTGGAAACACTTCCGAAATTTTTGGTAGGATAAAGTTTCCACATCAAAAATTTAACAGAAATGCTTCGAAAATACCTTTCATTCCATGTGAGATGTAGCCTCTGCAAGCTTATCCAAATTTGTTTCAATTCTAGCAGATTTAGACCTTGTGATTTTGGATGTTTCTCCTTTGATGATGGTCTCTTTCTTTTCTGCTTCTTTTTGGATATTTCTTCTTTTGGAAGGCTCTGATGGCTAGTCCACGGGAGCTTTGCCTCTTTACTTCTTCAAGGATTTTCTGAATTTTGTAATTGAAGAATCCTCAGTCTGCAACTCTATAGGTTGTTCTTCTATAACTATTACTTCATTCAGTAAACTAGGATTATTTAGGGCCTTTGATTTCAGTGTGTATTTGTTCTTTTCCCTAGTATGTCTCCTCCTAGTTCCAACAACTAGTTTTAGTTCTTCTTTCTTGTTTTTACTAGTTCTTGTATACCCTACTTCCTTCGATATTTCCTCATCAGAATTCTTGTTGTTTTTCACGTGCTTCTAGAATTTTAGGAAACACCTACGCTTTAGATTTCTCTTTAGCTACAATTTTTATTCTCCTAGTTCTTATGTAAACCTTCAGAAAAGGTCTAACAAGAGGAACCATTTTTGAGCTTTTAGTTTTTTGCCAGAAGAGCTTTCACCTTACTCCTTTTTCTTTTCAGTGTTAGCAGCTAAGGGTTTCTCTTTGCTTCTTTTGGCACTTCTACTCAAACTTTCTCCTTTTGTCTTTATTTTGGAGCTTCCTTCAGCTGATACAGTTGATGTCCTCTTTGTCTGAACCCACGTTGAAGAAGAGTGAGAAATTTCTTGGGGTTTTGGTGCATGTTGGCCTGCCCTGTAAAAAAAGAAATGGTCCCACGTTTGGTTTCTCTTTTTCACTTCTTCTTCAACTAGAACCTTGATAATTGCCTGATGATATATGTTGTACTTTGATGCTTCCTGATGTGTTTGGATCCTAGCTGCAATTTTGGTCAGGATCTTTAATATGATATAAGGCAGATTAAGAGTCCTTATACCTGGAAAATGAAAAAGAAACCTCGTATGGTAAAGAAAACTACTATATATACTATCTCACAAGTGAGGAAAACCTTAACCAGTTTGATTGTTTATTCCCATTCTTTCTTCAGATAATTGTTGGGAATTCCTTTGGCTACTTAGGATCTTTTTATTCATCCCTGATAAAAGAATTGAGATCTCCTCCTGTAATAAGTTGTCCTTTAAACCACTTTTCTCCTTCCCGGGGAAGGTTAAAAGCCTTTGTAATTGATTGTTTTGAAACATGCAACTAAAAACCAAAAATGGGAGCTTCATGTCCATTCAAAGTTTGAGCAAACTCTTGGGCTACACCTTGATGTGAGCCTACTAACCATGCGCAGAGTGGATACCAACCTTCCTAAATAAACAACCTTCTGATCTTCAGATCAACATCAACTATCTCAGCTCCTTGGTGTTCAATTCCCTTAAGCTCTCCACCTTTCCTAGGCTTTGGTGCCATAGAATATCTGCTTGCTGATTATGAAGAATAGGTGTTGAAGTGTGAAAGCTTACCTAATAGTAGTTGCAACTATCTTGAATTAGGCTACTTGAAAATCTGGGATGCATTCTTAAACTCTTTAATCGGTGTCTTCTTAGATGCACTTCAGAAATTTGAAATGGTGACATTTCCTTAACTTTCGAATATTTCAGATAAAGATATGGTTCAATCTCCCATGCATATAATCCTTCATGATTACATAAGATTTCATGTCATAATAGACAACATGTAGTTGTAATGATGAACTCAAGTTACTCTGGAGAGTCCAGCTGATCTACTACAGGTGGTTGTATGAGAATCTTGCAAATATGGCAATTTTCCTACATTAATTCGGATTGGCCAGAAATTTCGGGAGTGCATTACGTGGAATAGAAAGAATGGTAGTCAATATTCAAACAACTGACTGAGACTGATGCTACAAACAAACTTAAGATTTTGGGAAACACAAGTTATTTAAGATGGGTGGGGTAGACAACGACTGGCTATGGCTGTGACTGACACCTAGCAAACACGATCAACCAAAACAATTAATCACTACCATTTGACTTGAGTTGGAGTTTCTGACCTATCCAATCATGAAATATCATGATTTGGATTAGATATTTCGCCGTTATGACACGTGGACAATCGAAAACAGTTGCATTTTCAGCTTTATTTTTTATAAACAGGAAACGCAACTAGAAATCAGGTAGCGTCAAATTTGTTTATAAAGAAAATAGGAAATAAAACAAGAATGGAAAGACCATCTGAAAAACAGGGGAGACTATCTGAAAGAGAAAATCGGGTGCTACCAGAAATTCCAGTAGAATTTTGTTTTTTTTGAAATTTACAAAATTAGTCCTAAAAAATAAAAGTTCCACAACCTACTCATGAATTAGCCTAGAATTGTGCTAACAGGATGATTTGGAAACTCTCTATCGACATGCATGTCCTCTTATTTTACCTTTGGATTGAAGGCAAATTATAGGACCTTTTGTCTCCTCTTAGGTTAAATCTTATCCCTAACTATTACAGCAATGATCGTTGACCCGATATGCGGCTAATGGAATTCCCTCACCTAGGTAGGTAGGCTCCAGTTATATCCTTCCGTGGAAGAAGTCCCTTTATTAGTGTATATCCTTCAATGGAAAACGGTGAGGGAGTTTTATAGTGATTCCATCCGGATATGATCCTTTTAGTAATGCCTTAATGGTGGTTAAAGATAACCACACCCTAGAAGAACACAAAAGAATTAAAAAATATGATAGCACATGAGGAACCCTCATGACACCCATGCCTTCAGTGCCTAGCCACAGAAGAGAACACAATAAGAGAAATATTTTGGACGTGCATAGAACCTCATCCACGTGCCGCATTTTGCAGTCTCGGTAGCATCTCCTCTCATGTTTCTTCTTCCCATAGTTTTTAAACCAGTGAATCAAATTAACTCATGTCACTCACTTAGACACCTTTATGCCTCACAATAGAGTCTAATTATATGATTTAATAATTTATCTTAGTTTTTTATATGCACAGTTACAATTATTTTCTATGTAGACATATCTCCTCATAATTGGTCATCCCTGGATGTGATATGTGGCATATGAACCTGAGCTCCTTACTAAATGCAGCAATGGCATCGACAAAATTATCACAATTTAAAAATCCTTATTTCATATGTTTTAAAAGTACTCGGTTTCACATATTCTTTCATAGAATTTCCCCCAAATATAATTTTAGGATTAATTACATATACTCTTTTAGATGATAATAAGTGCTGGTGGTATGCCTAATTTTGGACAAGGCATATAACCCCCTCCATATTAAATTTAGTTGTTTGATCCCACTAAATTATCTTGCATGTGTTAATAATTTCTCAATAAACCATTTTAACGAAAAGAAATCAATATTGAATTAACATATTCTTAGTCCTATAATTCAACCCCATCAATGCATTAATAGAATGCTACAGAGGTAGATGATTCCATAGACCTCAAGGTTTGAACTCAAAGCTCTGAAACCATTTGTAGTGTAACTTCGTGGCCTACTCGGAAATGCAGCCCATAATCCCATAAGCTTTTAAAAATTTCTTTAGATATAGTTAAGATTCCATGTTGCTTTCTCCTAGTCGGATTGTTACATCACATTCAGTGAGGAACCTTATACCATAGACACATTATATCACCTTCTTTGATTTTTTTTATAAATATAACCACAACTTTGAAGGAATGAGCTATAACATGTAGTCATCCAGCCTCTTGTGACATGCTTGGCATCGATATCCTCAACCATTGGATGTATATATTAAACTTACTTCCTAACGGTTCTGCATGCATCTATGTCTCATGCTAATAAATTCCTCAACACTAATAAATCCTAATTACCGTATGCATGCATAAACTTTATAAAATGCATTAACTCAGTTAATAACACGCATGATAAAATTCCATCATCTCCATAATAAGTTAACTTCTAAGGAATAGACATGATACAAATCTAGCCTCATTGAGTATCTATGCACTAACAACCTGACCCTCATAAACTATTCCATTAAATACATCATGCATCTACAACTATCCACCATGTTAAACTAGATACTTTATATAACATTAAATACCTACCACGTTCCTTCACTAACATAATGAAGATCGCCATTAGATTCACTTGATATTTAACTCATCCACATGCATAAGGATGAAATCAATTACCTAAACACAAATAGCATTATCAACAGATATCTTTGCATTTCAAATAAAGAACTGGAATTCCTCAATGAATGCAACTCATCTTATAATACTTTAGTGCATAGATTAAATAGCATGAAGCTCTCACTTTACAATTTTAGACTTAAAAACAAAATCATATATGATCTATAGTTATCATTCTCATATACAGATATCACACTTACAGTTAAACATATATGTAGGAATCATTTGCATATATACAAGGTAAGGAATAACATATAGTACATTCCACGTAGATGAAACCAACTAAAACATCACTTGGAGAGCATAGCACCACCACCCAACCATGAATCACCTATGATTCCCCGCGAGCCATGGTTCTTGGCAAGGATCAACTATCCTCAATTGATCAGTGCACTGGGTATTTAATACCTTCTTTCATGATTTTGTGTCCATTAGCGGCAACTCGCTTTTATGGATTTTTCCATTTCCCCAGGTCTTTTTCAGAAAAGATTGTCTTTATCGCCCATGAGGATTTTCCTCATAAAATCTTGTCTTTATCTCCCGCAAATCTTTTATGTTTGATGGATATTTGTCTCCCATCCATTCAAGATTATCTAGAATCAAATCTAGAAGCTTTATCATGAAAGGTTTATCTCTATCCCATTCCTCAATGGGATTTGGAAAGAATATCTTCTCTTGGTGCTCCACCCTCCAAGTGATTTATTTATTTATTTAATAACATATTTGATTTTCATATTACATATCACACCTAGCTTTCGTCATCTTAGGTTTAAAATAGTTTAACCCACAAGGGAGGGTATCGCACCTAGCTTCTCTCAGCTTAGGTTTACAATAGTTTAAGACACAAGGGAGGGGTGTTACAGGGAGGGTGTTAAATAATGTGATTTCTAGGGGTATTTTCCAATATGTAGTCAAATTAAGGTTATTGTTTAATATGCTACAAACATACGTGATAGGTCAGAGGTTCATTGACTGAATCTGATGTGGGAAGGACAAGGAAAGAAAGGATCAAGGAAGGAAAGAAAGGATCAAGAAACTTCAACATAAATAGTTGTAGGTAACAGGTGGCATGTATGTTTTCCTAGCTGGTTTTGGCATGCATGGTATGTGCGTCTATGTATTTCATTTCATTCCTATTGGTGGCATGCATTTTTCTAGGTTTTGACAATGATTTTTAACCTCACCTTGTCATCTCTAGATAGCCATGGTATGATGGGATTCTTTCTCAGTTGGCCTCTGTATTGACGAAATCTTTTGGATCCAGGTGAGGTGGTCTCAGGAAAATCCTAAGGGCTAGGGGTTGGAATGGTATTCTATGGGAAGCCCTCAGGAGGTACGTAGAGATAGGAAAATTCCTTAAGGGATGGTCAAGGAATTCTAAGGCATCCAAGATCGGTTTTGTTTTGTGATCTCGAAGCTGATTCAGGTGAGATCACGATATGGTGAGGGTAGATATGCTTTAACTTCTAGGTTCCCTTAGTCGTTTATGGATTTCTTTATCCCATGAGATCCCACATTCATACTTGGAATATGACACAGGGATGATTGGCTGAATGAAAGATTTGGTTCAACCTAATCCATGGTAGGGTGGCATGTGGAAGTCCTTGACTTGGTTGGATTTTTCATATGGTTAATAAAAGCTAGATTTCTCTTATCTCTCATAAGTAAATATAGTTGTTATTATGTGGATTTAACGGATTTTCTATCGTTGTTACCTATCTACTTATATGCCAGTTATAATCATGGTTATATGACAAGTCTAAGTATGGATCTTATCACATTTCATTTAATGAATGCATGATCTAATTAATGTTATGAAATCTATTGTAATAAAGCATAAATCCTTCTTGTTAAACCTCAGATAAGTTTTCAAATCCTTATGTTCATATATGCATTCATGACCAGTAGATTACATGTTCATCATGTGATTGATGGAATACCAATCCTAGTTGGGAGAGGTTAGGTCAAGTCTTGGTTTAAGTTTTAGTTTGGAAGCCTTGTTTCTATGTCATCGATCATTTCTGGAAGTTTCACTGAGTTTTAGGAAGGGGCCTGAGTCTTAGCCCTAAAAAAGTGGCTCAGAATTTGGGGTCATTCATATTGAGCTAACTAAAAAAGTCCATATTCACTTGGAATCAAGTGTAGAGGACCGATTGGAGGGTTACAGTCCTTTGGTGGCCTTGGAAAGGAAGTGAATGAGGCTCTAGGTTAGTAAAACGTAGAGTTAACTACTGGTTAGATACCTGGAGGGGTCGGGTGCTCCTGGAGGTCCTGTGGCACCTCACAGAGGTCGGAAAAGTCTTAAGTTGTTGACTTCATTTCCTTAAAGTCATATAGGAGGTTGAGTCTTATCATAGCGACCCACAACTCATGTTTACCCCGGGAAAAATAGTGAAAGTGCGTAAATGCTGGAGGAGATGGGTTACATGCACAAAACCCCTTCTTATATGTATTTCATTAAAACAGATATAGAGATGAATACATATGCTTTATCAAGCCCAAGAACAACCTGAAAGTCTAGAGTCTTCCCTGTGCTTGACTAACAAACTCTCACCAACACTTAGCCAATTTTCAAGTCTCCCAAGCTCCTATTTTCTTCCATTCTTCCTTGAGGAAATTAGCCCCTATTATTTATGAAATTCTCTCAATTGGATTGCGCAATTCATCTAGATTCTTCCTCTAACTACATGCACTGCCTATACACATGGGAATAGTATAGAACTTATATTACACTACCTCGGAATATCAATTTCAACAGGGTAACTTGAATTCTCTACATGCAACAATTATGTTTGGTTGATTGATCAGTTAATTGGTTGATTGTTGAGTGTGTTTGAATTTCCATTTATAGAACTTGACCTCCACTTGTTCTTCTAATAGATAAAACTAGTGTAACTAATAATAACTCAATTTAACTAAAGTATATTTTTACAAATTAGAAATCAATCATGTTGAACTAAACTCAAGCCTCCAAAACCCAAATTAAATGAGTTAACTGAGTAACAACTTCCATGTCACCTCAGTTAACTACCTCCAATATTTATGCTCAAATACAAATTTGAATTTTCTCTAGTTTGACCAAGGCAATGTCAAACTGATATCTTCTTGGTGCATTTTCAACACTCCCTCTCAGGAATAAATGGATTATCAACCACCCCTATCCTACACTTGTCGAACTTGAGCTCTCCTCTTAACAAGCCCTTTATCAAAGTATCATCATCTTTTTCCTCTTTTTGAATTTATTTCAACAACATTATTTGCCTCTACAAACAATCCCATAAATGGTGATACCATATATATATATGCTTGGATCGATTGTGAAAAGTAAGATTTTTAGAGAGCTTGGTGCAAATTTGATTATCATAGTAGATCACCATCGGATCCATCATCTGACCAAAGAATCCCCTAAGTATCTTTGTTATCCATATCAACTCACATGTTGCTTGAATTGCAGCCATTTACTTTTCTTCTACTAAGATGAGTGCGGGAAAAAATTTATTCATGTTGTACCAAGAAACCATTGCGGACCCAACACTAAAAAATTCCACTTAATGTACTCTTTCAGTTTATGAAGCCACACAATGAGCTTCTATGCAGCCACAAAACTTCGCTCCCTTTGTCTGTCTATACCATAGTCCAAGGTGGGTAATGCCTCTAAGGTAAAATAGAACATCCTTTAAAATTGTCCTCCAAAATAGTTTGGTTGGCCTAACCATAGCTTGGCTCAACTGGTTGATTGCATAGCACATATTTGGTTGTATATTCACAAGTTACATGAGTGAACCCACCAACTATCGGTAAATACTAGCATCCACTTCCTCACTAGAAGTGGAATCCTCTTTCCTCTAGTTTGTTGCTAGAGGTGTCTCCATGTATTTTCATATGTCCATGCGAAACCCCTAAAGTATCTCATTGGAATACTTCTCCTAAGATATAAATAGTTCCCTGTCACATTTCTATACATCTAATCCAAGGAAGTAGTGCATGAGACCCATGTTCTTCATTTCAAGCTATTTTGCAATATCCTCTTTGCAACATCTTATCGGTTTCTCATCTCAGTCAAAATAAATTCATCAACATATAAGAAAATAGTCAAATATTTAACTTCTTCGAAAATGTGATAGAGGCTTGCATCGGCTTCACTTTTGGTAAAGCCAAAACCAGTGAGATAGCTATCAATCCTGGTGTGCCAAGCAAAGGGTTCTTGCTTGAGACTATACACCAATAATTTGATTCTAGACACATGAGACTCTTGATCAAAATTCTAGAAGCCTTTTGGTTCCACGATATACACTGCCTCCACAATAACTCCATTGGGGAATGCTATTTTCACATTCATCTGGTGGATTTTCCACCCCATATGTTCACCCAGAGCAAGGATTGATTTGATGGATGAGTACCTTGCTACATGAGAAAAGGTCTCATCCTAGGAAACCCCTTGAACCAGAGAGTACCCCATGGCCATGAATATGGCCTTCTACTTTTCTATGCTTTCGTCTACTACATGCTTCACCATGAAGATTCATCTTCAACCCACAATTGATTTATCTTCTGATCTTGGGACAACATCTAAACTTACCAAACATTGTTGTTTACAATGGATACATACACCTCCACCATTGCATCAAGCCATACAGGTTCCTCTATTGCTTCCTAGATGGCTAAGTCTCCACAATCTCAGCCATTAGAGCTATGTAGCTAGTGTACCCATCTAGTGACATTCTCTGCTTGCATTGATTTTAACGAGCATCGATATTATCCCCCATATCCTGCATAGGTATATAAACTTCCTTGGTCCTCTTCCTACCTTCTCTACATGGTTCTACTTCAGTGACTTTCTACACTCTCCGCTCCTCAATTTGTGGCTACTCAAGAAATTCCCTAGGTTCCTCCTTTTGAGCTAAAAGCACCATTTCTAGTGGGATTTGAAGCTCCTTCTCAAGAGAGAAGCACATGGATTTGGCTTCATCAATTTTTACATCCCTTCTCATAATTTTCATTCTGAGGGTCACCAAGTACACATGGTAGTGGGGAGTTTCTAGGTAACCCACAAATACTGCTAATTCTATTGTCGTCTCTAACTTCTTCCTTGATACTTTGGATACATCGTAGTAAACACAGGCTTCAAAAATGTTGAAGTGCGACACATCCAGATTCCTCCCCAAGAAAGCCTCCTCTTGTGTAATCATGCCAAGAATACGATGATAACTCCTATTTTGCAAATAGACTATTGCAGAGGTAGGTTTTTGTCATGCAACATTTCCTTGACTTCTTCCACAATGTTACAGTTCTTCCCCTCATTCACTCCATTCTGTTGTGGGTTGTGGGGTGCCATCAAATCTTGTCAAATGCCTTCTTTTGCATATAAATTTTTTAACTCATTCGACACGTACTCACATCCATTATCACTCTTGAGATCCTTCACCTTCTTTCTCGTTTCTTTCTCAACTAGTGCCTTGAACTCCAAAAACATGGAGAATGTATCATCCTTCTTCCAAATGATGAATATCCAACACTTCTATGAGAAGTCATAGGAAAAAATGACAAAATATTTGTGCCTAGTAGTGGAGGTTGTCTAGAAAGGTTGATAGACATTAGAGTGGATCCTTTCAAGGATTGCACGTACTTTGTTGTCCTCATCATGGAAAGCAGATTTTGTGTACTTTCTCAAGGTACACCCTTCTCATGTATCTTGTTGCTTTAGTGCTACTTTTGGGAGGCATGTGGTTATCTAATGCATGATATTCAAAGCGCCATGATGCAAGTGGCCTAGTATTTTATGCCAAAGTTCAATGACATCATGACTTTGCACCTTCTCCACCTTTGTGCTCAATGGAACACAATCCTCCACATCTACCTTGTATAGGTTCTTCACATGAACCCTGATCTTCTTCAGATATCCTGTGGCTGTGTGTAAATAATTCATTTCCTTTTTTGAAGATCACATCATAACCACGGTCTTCCAAAACTGCAACAGAGACAAGATTTTTCTTTAAACCCAGAGAAAAAACTAGATTCTTGAGTCTAAGAGGGGAGCCCAACTCCCTCTGAAAGGTGAGTGTACCAATATTGGTCATGTTGTACATTCCATCATCTCCCATCTTGATGTACATCTAGAGATATTTTTGCTCCAAATCATTAAAAAAATATTTGTTCCCCATCTTATGGAATGACGCACCATTGTCCAAGTACCACACACTCCCCATCATTGTGTTGGACATGCATGCAATGAGAGTAAACTCAAGCTTGAACTGAGAAGCCAAAGCTTCACTTACATATCCTCCTCATGTCTTCTTTCTTGACTTCTTGTGTGGAGACTTTGTGGCATAGTGCTCAAATTCATGATAGTGAAAGCACTTGATTATGGAAAAGTCTTTATTCTTACCCCTTGACTAGATTGTAATTTGGATTGGGATTTCTTCCCTTTTCCCTTCTCTTCCTTTCAAAGCAAAGCACAATTTTCTTCATCCTTTCCTTTGGATGAGTTCCCCTCTATGGTATTACGCCTTATTTCCTCTTGCATTAACTCAAACCATAGGCATTCGGAATTTGGTAGTTTCTCCCTCCTATTCCCCAAATCTTGGTAGTTTTGCTAGCTCTTTGGAAGGCCTAGAAGGGATACGCTTACCAAATCATCCTCTACAATAGTAACCAACTTAACCAAGTTCATCCTTGAACACTAGTTTCCTATGGCCACTATTATTCTAGAACAAATATGTCAGTTCTTTCCACATCGCATACAGAGTTTCTCTCCTGTGGATATTTTAGACAATTTGGTCTCGTACTCCCTCCAATATGATTATCATAGCGTTGAATACACACCTCTTCCATTATGCTATAATTTGAGAATCATATGTTGTTGGTTTTGGGATATCATTATCGACGAATTCCTTCAATCCATTATCTTCTAGCACTATCTGCATGTGTTCCTTTCTTAACCATAATCTAAGCTTCCCTCAAGGGCATACTTGAGTATTAGTCCATAGAAATACATCCTTCTAGTTGTAAAGAATTGATCTTGCAAATCCGATACTCCTGTAATAATAACTTTGAAATCTGTACTCTACTGTGAATCCTTCTCAGATACCATGTAGAAATTAGTGTGTAGATTCGAAACTACTCATGAAATTTACTAAATCACAAGACTTGAAGTTACTCTACTGATTTGTGGAAGTTAATTCAGAATCTAGAACAAAAATCATAAACATGCAAAAGGAAGCATCACACACGCACAAATATTTATCTAGGGAAAAGAAACTACTCAAAACCCCTTCCTATATGTAATACATTAATCAGAGAATAGAGATGAATACATATTCTTGCTAAAGCCTGAGAACAACCTGCAAGTCTATAGTCTATCCCTTTTCCTGAATTACCGACTCTATCCAACACTTAGCCAATTTTGAAGCCCTATAAGCTCCTAGTTCCTTACGTTGTTCCTTGAGGAAATTAGCCCCTATTATTTAGGAAATTCCCTCAATTCGATTTTACAATTCCTCTATGTATTTCCTCTAACTGCATGCCCCACTTGTACACATCAGAATAGTCTACAACCGATAGTACACTATCTTCAGATGGTCTTCACTTAATGAAACTATGGCACATCACATGCGTTCGTGACATACTAAACAATACCCCTAATTTAACTACATATTGGAAAATACCTCTAAAAATCATATTATTTAATCCCTTAATAATACGAACTCAATACACCTTCCCAATTTAAAAAACCCCTACTTTCACTAGATATTGCAGGTATCTATTTTTACATTAACATTTTTTACACCCCTTTATATTTTTTCATTAACTTTGAGCTCCATTTTTTATACTTTCCAATATAAAAACACTTTACACCCTATATATCCCCCAATATTATGTCATTTTTTCGTCAATATATATCCCCCAATATGAACCCACGTGGTATGGTATTTCTCCCCACAGTGAAGCCCTATGACTGCATTGGAATATCCATCTCAACCCGGTAACTCCAATTCTCTACATGCAACAATTATTTTGGGCTCATTAATCAATTAACTCGTTGATCACTTAGTGTGGTTGAAGTTCCACTTACACAACTTGACCTCCACTAGTTCTAACAATTAGAACTAGCTTAACTAATAATAACTCAATTTAACTGAAACATATTGTTACAAATTAGCAATCAATCATGCAGAACTGAACTCAAGCTTCCCAAACTTGAATTAAGTGAGTTAATTGAGTGACAAGGGCCATGTCACCTCAGTTAACTACCTCCAACATTTCTGCTGAAATAGAAATTTGAATTTTCTCTAGTTTGACAAAAAAAAATCAAACTAAAATTTTCTTGCTACATTTTCGACAGGCTTGGCATTGGATCTGACTGATAGAGTTGTAGAATTGATTGGATGTTAGAGATTGATTGTTGAAGAAGAGTTGCATTTTTTCGATCTGTGTGTCAGGTCGAGCTGTGACTCTAAGGGAACCTGACGCTAGTATGTCTGTCTACCTTCAATCTGCCTACTTTGAGCCGCAAACTTTGGATAGTGCCCATACTGTGCCAAGGACGATTACAACAATTAGATCTAGAGCTTGTGTGGAGGCATAGAGGCTGTATTGTTTTTTTACAATGTAGTTGTGTGGTGCTAAGAACGTGTTCATCTGTAAATGTTGTGGTGAGCGTGGAGCCAACCATTCTATGAAAAATAAAATTGGGTGGCTTGTGTATGCTCCATGTTGAAGCTATTGGAGAATGACGCTAAAGATCTAAGCGCTATCGGATTCTTGAGAAAGCCTATTTGTGAAGCCACATTGATTGGAAGAGTTGTTTAGTTGCAAGTGTTCTCCAATCCCTCAGAATGTTGTTCAATCCTGAACTGATAATCCTTATGCACCATGAAGCTTGGAAGTGGTGTAGGCGAGCGTGGAATCAGATCTATAGAAAAAACACTATGAGAGAGCAGGAGCTCTTGAGGAGCTCTGTTTGATCTGCTGCATTTTGAATATAAATCCCACTTCCTGTTGACTTACCCATACACCTGCTAAACAACCATGTGCTAAATGTTGGAGAGCCTGTGTGGAGTTGCAAGTGGAGTGTAGCGCATGGGTAAGAGAGCCTATTATGAGAGAATCTCCTGTTGTGCGTAGGGTTGAGAGGGCCTATTATGCACAGTACCGAGAATTGTGGTGCCATCCAACATCGCGCAATACAAAAAGTCGAGTGCCAAGACGGTGCTTTATATGGGATAAAACATCGTTCTTTACAAGGGTTTCTGCTTACTGCTTAGGTCGACTGGAGTAGGAGTTGTTCGAGCTGTGAGGAGCTATTCCATTAGATATTTGAGCTGAGGGGAATGACGAGAGTTGTTTGATAAAGCAATGTTATGGGTGCTTCTATTTGGAGTGGGCTGAGAGTCGTTGGACCTATTTCTGCATGTTCAAGAGGTGCAAAAACTGTTGTGTTGCTATATGGATCTAGCGTGCAAGGAGCCCTCAAGACCTTAACGAATTTGTTGTATTTTACTTATGTTGTTTCATACTCACATTGATCATCATAGAAGGTGCAACTTCCATCCTAAATCGATTAGTGAGTAACATCAAGATGGAGTGTATCATTCTAGCGATGAATCACATTGTTTTGTTAGGAAAGTCCTAATTGGGATCAAAATTGGGAGGTAAGATAAGTGGGACGTTTCCAATATGTCTATATTTTCAGAATTCTTCGACATTGATCCTTTTGATGATGCCTTTTTCAAAAGGCCATTTGGAAGTATTTTTGGCTTGGGTAGTATTTTAGAGTTAGAAGATTTCTTAAACAAACAATATGGTTTTATTGATCACCAGAAGTATCAGGGGCTGCAATCTGCCCTACGAGATGTTGCAATAAAAGAGCTACTAGTTGATCATGAGGAAATTTGTAAGGAGCCTTGTTGTTAAAGATCAAAATGATGATCAATGCAACAATATTGAGAGCACAACAAAGACAGAAAGGAAACCAAGATGTGTTCAAGGAAACTAACAATTCTTATACAATGCATTCATGATCTCAAAGCGCCAAAGTAATATATAGAGGACAAAACAAATCATATTATACATCCTTAATAATAAGGAGAGTGGACCTTAATGGGGTGACACACAAGGAGCACATGGAATTAGATAAAAACTTGTGTGGGTGGAAATATTCATATTCTTAGATGATTGATATTGGAAGTAATGCTTCAAGCATGCTTCCACTCCCTAGAAGGTTATCTTTCACTAATTATCAAGAAAAACTACATCACTTGGTCTATGGTAAGCCAACGAAGGAAAATCATGACTTTGGGGTGAATTTATCCATTAAGGGGAGACTTGGAATAATGGAGAACTGTAGAATTATCCAGATTACTTTATTATTAGATATTGGTTGTGATTAGTTAGATTAGATCTTATTTTTTACGAATTTGTTTCATTTCTTCAACATATTTCTAATCTTGTTTATGTATGAATGATTTGGTGAATAAAGGGCTCACTTGAAAGTTTCTCATTTCCTCCATATTTTGTTTCTATCTTAAATTTATCATTTTTTGAGGAAATTCTAGTGAGTGACCTAATTGGAGATGTGGAAAATCTTAAGGTTGAGCTGGGCTAAGTTGCTCATTTACTCATTTCCTCCATATTTTGTCTCTCCTAAATTAGTTGCTCATTTCCTCCATATTTTATGTCTCCCTTAAATTTATCTTTTTTTTGAGGAAATTCTAGTGAGTGAGCTAATTGGGAATGTTTGGAAAATATTCAAGTTGAGCTGGGCTCACATGAAAGTTACTAGTTTCCTCTATATTTTGCCTCTCTTAAATTTATCCTATTTTGAGAAAGTTCTCATCCGTGACCTAACTGAGATGTCTAGAAAATCTTTAGGTAGTTATTCATTTCCTCCATATTTTGTCTCTCTCAAATTTATCTTTCTTTCAGGAAATTCTAATGAGTAACCTAATTGGGGATGGCTGGAAAATAAATTCATGTTCTGTATTTTCCAAATTCTACTTAATTGGTCGAAGTTAGTTGCTTCTTCCTGGTACAAGTTGTCCAAACTACTCATCATAATATGGAACCTTCTAGAACCCACCTAACTGTAATGTAAATAACATAAAATCATATCACCAATACTGAAAACGGAACCCATATTTACGAATTTATCTTAGAATCTCATAGAGATGCCAAACTTAGAAACAGGTCACGGCATAAAAATGACAAAAACTGAGCATAAAGTCTTTAGGAATTGGCAATTTCTCTTCAAAAATGATTTCATAGAAATATCACTTAATACAATTTTCTTTTAATTTCTGAGTTATCTTTAATGACGAGTTTTTGAAGCGAGTAATCAAATAATTTCTAACTGAAACCATCATGAAAGATATTAATTTGCTCCGACTTGAATATAAGAGTAGGATTTCACAGAAATATCGTTTACTAAATTTTATTTTGATTTTTGAATTATCTTGGATGAGGAGTCTTTGAAGCGGTTAGTGCAACAATTTCAAACTGAAACCATCATAAAAGATACACTTTGCTATCAGTTGTACATACGAGTATAAATATACATTAATGTGTCTATGAGACTGTCATATTTTAACTTGAAGTTTGTATTTTGCCAAACCAGTATACTATTTTATTTTAATGTAGGATATGAATTTTTTTATTATTAATATAGATCTATTTTCAATACTGATTTAATATAAGGTCATAGAGATCTAATTTGTATATTTTTTTAAAATTTTTAGATTTTGTTATTTAAATTCATGTAAATAAAATTTCAACTTAAATAACACATAGCTAATGTTACGTATCATAGTAAAAAATAAAATAAACTGGTTAACTAAATAAAATATTTTTGACTTACACAACAATATAAATATGTGTATATAAAAGTGTCATTTTATATTAACCTGTAGTTTGTCCTTTGCCAAACTAGTATACTATTTGATCCTACGCCAAAACGTCTCTAGGTATATGAATTTTTTTATTATAAAATTTATTTTCCGTGCAAGTGTTATGTCACAGAGAAGGACGAAACTAAGCACCGAAAATATCTCGTGTGATAGGAACATTTTATGCGTATAAAATTTACATATTTATCCAAACCTTGTGTCTCGTACGAATAAGCCATACAGTAGGAAAGGATAAGACTAGAAATTCACCGTACGCGACAAACAAATAAAAGTCTGCTGGAACAGTCAAACAGGATTCCAAGAAATCCGAAGTTATTCGGATACTCAACCCTTAGAAGGGTTGCTCATCCTTAAAATCAATCACATCGTTTTCTTCATTTTGTTCCGCAACGTCATGATTACTAAAATTATGAAATGACGTATCATTTGTCGTTGTTTAAATAGCGATTTCTATTCCTTAAATCGATTCACCCTGTTAAATATATTCTAGAATTACGGAAGTGTAAAGTTGTGTTAGTGAGATTACGATTTGCCGTTGCTTTGAATTTATTTTTTAACATGCACTGAGATATGGAATAGACGGTATGCATGGGTAATGAAACCTTACTAAAGTAAAATGAGTACAGTGAGTGGGTTTTGATCTATTTATGCTCTTTGGTTTTATTTTGGGTACAACCATATTTTTGACTATTACTTCAATTTGTCACAAAGTTCGAGGAAGTCTAGATGGACATTTAACCATGTCCCATAATAAAAACTCCCAATTTTTTTACCATTAGATCCAACTAGTAACAGTTATATTGATAGCTCCAGGAAGCCTGGAAGGAACTTTAACCACGTCCAATAATGAAAAACTCCCAACCTTTCACCAGTAGATCCAACCCGTGACAGTTACATTGATTTTTATGGATAAATTAGAGGTCGGAATCACTTCCCTTCAGAATGCGTTAACAATACGTTCATTTCACTGTTAGAATGCGTTAACAATACGCAAGGTTGCAAGAACAGTAACGATGTTGTGTGTTCACGCAATGTTGATCAAAACCCTAAAGTCAGCCTGCCCTAATCGGACATCGTTCTCTGAATTGAATGCGGCTCCTACTTTGTCTCGTTTTGTATCCATCTCTTGGTCCCATCGCATTGTTCTTCTATATGCTCTTCTACTAAGGTCCATATCGATCGATTCTCTCTTTACTCTCGTGCAGAATATAGCCCGTCTCGCCTGCTCGCGATTTACTATGTATATATTTTTTTGAAAACTGTACTGTCTCAATATATTGTTACTAGTCACTACACCTCATCTTTTTCACATTCCTGAATGAGAGAGACATAAAGATTACATATAATCTATGCCACCCCATGGGAATTGATTTATCAGTTTCCCTATACAATTCAATCAGACATCTGGTCAAACTTCGCATTTGATTATAATAAGATTATGATAAGTATATTATTGAGGAAATGGTTTTTAACTAAATTTTATGATATAATCTCACGCAAGATTGTGATTTTTTGTTGTTTAAAGTATAATTTAGCCAAAAAATTATTAAGGCACTAGAATTTTACAGATTAAATAATTTAAACTCAAGTTTTTAAAAATCTTTTTTAAATTTTGATTAGAATTAACCTAAAATATGAAAAAAGTCATTTCTTCTAATCCTATAATTTAATACAAAATTAAAATTGTAATTTAAATGTTTGGATTTTAGAATATATTTTTATTCTTTTAAAGATAATGATTTATTATTATTATTAATAAACAAGTGTAATATGCATTGTTGATATTTACTATTTGCATCTTATACATGAAATAACTAATAATTTTAAATAATATATATAACTTTAATTTTTTAATATTAATTAATATTTTTTTGAAAAATATAAATTAATATTTTAAAACTTTTAATATATATTTTATTTTAAAATTTATTTAATCTATAATTATTATTTTTTTATTTAATTTATATAATTTTCAAAATTTATTTGATTAATTTAGAAGTCTTTAATATTAATTTAAATGTTCTCCTTAAAATAGATTGTCTATCTAATATATTTTTTAATATATGTATCTTGTTTTTGAGTCTTTAGAATTTTTGTTTTGAAAATATAAATTAAATTGTAATGTATTGCAATGAGATTTAAAAATTTCCATGTACAAGTTCTAAATATTTTAATAATTTATTTATAAACACATAAGGTTTAAAGGTTTTACCTGCTACTAGCTTTGAGTTATTGCTAATTTCTAACTTTAAGTATTATCTAAATTTATCATTGCAAAGTTTTAGTAATATGTACTTTCATATTTTTTAGGAGATAAAAATACATGTATGAGAGTAAGATCTTTCTGACTTTTATGTAGTTATTGGAATTGTAGTACTAGGTCAAATTATTAGGTCTTTTGAATTTTTATTATTTTTTGATGATTTTTTTCTTGACAAATGTCTTTAAAAGTTCTTAACACTCATTCAAAAATAAACAAGTAATTGCCCCATGTTAACCCCAGCTCTACTGTAGTATTCCTAAGGACTCTAATGGTGTCAATAATGTAAAACCAATGAAGAGGATCATCCCTCTTAAACATTTGACTCATGGCAATGTATGTGTTGTGGCCAAGGCTTCGGGCTTAATCTCAACTCCGATAAGCCAAAGGTCTGATAATATATTTAAATCATATTTCGGATAAAAGACACACATCTCCCAAATGGTATCACACTTCATTCATGTCGTATGCTCCTCGGCATAAACTCTAATGGTGAATGAGCATGCAAGAAAACGAGAGAGTGAGCCCTCATCATTAAAAGGTTAGTGCAGATCTGATGGTCCAGATCAATTCCGACACCTAGTGAGGGACTTGCGTCGACCTTGGTACAACCCGTAGTAATGTGGTGGGGACCACCCACCAGGTGGACTTTTATCACTGGCTCATCAAGAATAATAGGTAAAGGTAAAAGGGTAAAATTTAAAGGTTGAACTCGGGTCTGTCTGCCCCTCCAAAGCTCATGCCTCCAATCAGGAACTAATCCCAAAGCACCTCGTGTCATTTTGTGCTGATTCCCAAACATGCTACTTGTACAAATACACTTTTTATGTTATATAAGCCTCAGTCACTCTAATTGACATCCTTGACGGCTATTTTTTGAGCACAGTAAAAATACCCATGCCTTGACATCTGCACAGGATTTACCCCTCCGGGTACTCCCAAAAGCAAGTGACCAACTCCACAGTTGCTTATAGACATCCTTGTGGGCTCCAGGTAACTCGACACCCCGACCTCCAATGTTTTTATTTTTTTTCACTCGATAAAATGAAGTGTGCCGTGTCTGCAACTCATAACAGCTGTGAAGTCAAGTCTACTAGTGTTAAGCCCTTAACGGACACTGAGTGTCAAATTCTAGACCCTCCCTACCCATTCTCACTCGCTGACCTTCATTATGAAGTGTTTGCCAACCATGTGAGGAAGGAGGATTATTTTAGGGATGTTAATTCTGACCTATATTTCCAAATTATGCTCACAATTCACCCCTTACCTGAGTTTATATCTTGGCTCATTGATGCATACCGAGAGAACTTGAATTATTTTGTATCTACCTCAGGATCCAAAATCCTAGAAATAACGCCCATTTTAATCCAAAGAGCTTTAATCTTCCATGTTTCCTCCACCATGCATACATCTCCCAATGCTACCCTAGTCCAACATTTCGCTACCCTTCCCTATGACGTAGAACAATGCTTCCTGGACCAAATACTCGGTCCTTAAGTCAAATCCCTTCTCACATATAAGTGGTTCCCAATGACCCTCTTTCAGACCTCAGTATCACCCATCTTGGTCGCAATTTCCTATTTAATGGGCGAATACCTCTCGGAGAGTAAATAAAGCCACCTTGGGCTACCTACATAAAATGCGACGTAATTTCTAACTCAATATCCCAGACTATCTATCAACTACCATTAGCTTTCATCTCCAATATTTCTTGGCCTCTTCCTATTTTGACTACTACTCCTTATTGTTCTACTTATTCCTCTATACCCATGTCGAAGAGTTTCAGTGTCTAGACCTTCATGTGTTTGCTCCTAACAAGCAGCAAAATTTCATCTTTTACCGGAATATATCAGTCAGAAAAGGAACTAGTTTGGGCAGGTACTTTCAATTCATGTCCACCCTCATGGTCATTTCATGTCGAATAATCCATGGGACTCCACCTCACAGAATCATACCACACCAAAAAGAGTTCCTCGAACTTAGCAAGGAAGTTGTCGTATCAGACTAGTACCTCTGTGAGGATTACACATGGATTCGAGTTTACAGTTGTGAACTTTGTCCATAGCACCTTCCGGTGTTCATACCTATGAGGATCTTTGTCCTCAAGCTCATTTGATAGGTCCTCAATGTAGACCTCCTCCACTTTGTATCAGCAAATAAAGGCTACATTTTCAAAATGGGACAACATATAGACCCCTTTCTGGTAAACAAGAAGAAGACCTTCAAAGTATTTGTGGCCCTAATCAAATCCACTGAGTTCAAAATTGGAGACAGTTGGCATTATGACCCCAAGGCATTCTTGCCCGAGGAAGAGAAAAGATTCAAGCTTCAACTTACATGCATGATCCCAAGCCCAAAATTGAATGGAAAGCTAACTTTGATTCCTGACCTCTTAATATAGAGATGGAGACCGAATCTCCAGTTAGCACTGGCAGAGCATCAAAGACGTTTGTTGACTAAACAGGGAGGATGAGATGGAGGAAGAACATGTGAGTAAAAAGGAAAGAATTCAAGGTCGAGGACAAGAACATGAACATGAATAGGAATAGGGACAAAAGAAGAAGAATTAAGTATACAGTTGAAGAAATCAATGTCTGACCACCAAATGTTCTAGATTAATTTGGAGATTACACTAGTGACCTTCCCTACATCCTCTACCAAAGTGGTGATCCCATATCCCAATGGCAGTGATGATGCTGCAGGATCAAGTTAGCCTCTAGGAAAGGCTATTCAAGTTAACAACAGGAAGGTCAAGGAGAGACTGCATAGGGATATGGATTCTAACCTAACTCCTCACCACAATAGAGTGTTAGCTACTATGGATGTGCAAAAAGAAGAAATGAGGATAAGGTTGCAACATCCATCAATATATTCCTTGACCACAAGGCCTCAGTTCCAGAATTTGGATGCCTCCCTAGACTTAACTAGTGTTACTTTGGTAGATAATTTTAACCTACACAATCAAGTTGGGGAGATATTATACAATGATCTACGTAAGAACCTTATGACCATCAACATAGCTGACACCTATATATTGAAAATATCTAATAAGGTGAAAATGGAAAATATCAAATATAGAGCACTATTCTTATAGAAGGAGTCTTATAAAGAACTGATCATTAAGTTGGGAATAGATCCAGAGGACACATCAGGAGTGGGAGCTATTTTAAAATCAATTGAGCAGGAAAATCAAGAGTTGAGACGAAAGCTATGCCTGATAGTGAACACATCTAGATAGAGGGGTTGACCTAGGTTGAGCTGGAGAAGGAAGCACTGATGAGGGAGTTGGACGGTTGTAAGGAAAAGGTGTTGACCTTTGAACAAATAATGACTTAATTACAAAAGAAGATTGCATGTCATGTTTCGACGATAGTAGTTCTTGAAGACCTTCAGGATCTCATTGATCACCTCACCAAGCAACTAACTAAGATTCATATTTCTAAAGGAGAAATGAAGAAGTTCCAGAGTTATTTGGATGCTACTAGAGCCCAGTTAGCTCAAAAGGATAACCAGCTACAAGCCTCGGTTATAAAAGTTGAAACTGTCACTAAGGATCTATAGGTTGCCACAGAGAAAATAAAGGACTTGAAGGCTAAACTGAAAGGACATATGTCTCTCATCGATGCCAGGTAGTTGGTATGGGATGATATCATCCAAGATATGAATAACAGTTGGCAGCACATAACTCTGATACATGAGAAAAAGTTTATCTATGCAGACAGTGAACCCTCGATCATAAATTCTAAAGAGAGGAGTATAAATAACTCCCAATATGCACTAAAATCTATTCATTTCCTAAGTGAAAAGCCTATAAAGGAGTTGAGGCCAATGGATATACCATACATGACCAACGTTCTTGTGGATATTTTTGAGGTGATTTCAAAGGAAGAAGCCTGAGTCAAAGCAAAGTAGAGCTTTATTAAGTTGTAGAAGGACGTGGCTACTGTCAATGAATAATTTGATAGACTCGAGCATGTTGGGTTGCCTAATATTTGGGGGTCTCATGGAGAACTATGACCACGGGAGAAGTATAACCAAAAAATGATTGAAGAAGAGGATAAGGCAGGGTCCTCCCATGAGAAAACAGTTACTCTGAAAGGGGCAACTGTAGTAAACTTCTTAGAAAGAGAATCTCGGTTTCTTGGGATGTTTATAAGTCTGTTTCATCATAGACTCAACTATTTGGGCTTTATTGAGTTGAATATTAACTATAAGAAGTTCAATTTTTCTCCTCTACCTCCTCAAGAATTATGGGAAAGATGTGAACTATTCGCCAATTCACCGATTGTGTAAATGGTCCATCCTCAACCTCTGCATGCACCTCACTAGGCCTTGTCATCCAACCGCCCATGAGAATTCTCTAGATCATGTCAATATTTGGCATTTTAAATTACTTTTATGTTATTTTTACTTGTTGTTTTTTACTTTGATCATTTGTAATGATTACATTTTAGTTGAAACAACTATGTATGTGAACAGGATGAAGTTTTGAGATATTTTTAACATGATGACCTGAATCAGGAAGCAATATCGTACTAATAGCCTATTTATGTTTACAAAGGCCTATATAGGTGATTTTAAGAAACGAAGAAAGGGTTCATGATTTTGGAAATAAACTCTATGTTATCTTTGGGAATGTTTTGCTTCTTTCATGTATGTTTAATAAGGATATTAATGAAAATCAATGGTGATTCCTTCATTTTGAGATTACATTATGTCCCCTCTTTTTTGCAATTTCATAATGTTCATGTTCCTATCAGATTTCACATTATGTACCTGCTAGACATGTTTCCTTCTTTATACAAATTCATTTGAGTTAATATGTTGATGGAAATTCTTGTATGAGGTTTTGGAAGCTAAACCTTTAAATGCGCCCTATGAGTCTTTGCATCCATTTTTTTGGCATAGCCATCATGCCTTTCTAAGTCTAGTTAAGTATGGAATTCTTGATATTTCAAGCTCTATATGATGGGTTACTTCCTTTATTTACTCTTCTATCACATTCACATTAAATTAGATGATCTATAACTCCTTGGGTAGTTTTGGCCTCCTTTGATTGATACTTTATATCATTGTGCATATTACACACACACACATATATATGAAGAACTCGTGCACTATGTCTTTCCTATGTTGATTGAACCAACTAACTTCTATTAGTAAGAAATATTGTAAGTGGTATCTCAGCCCTTTGAGGAATTATTAGAGATACATCAGATTGAGATGTACTAGGCATTGGTCTCTTAGCGATCCAAAGGTTGTCTCTAGAATCAACAACATATTTTGGCATCATTTCTGGGCAACGTATTAAGATAAATTCTCTCGTGGAACACGACATTCAGAAAATCTTTGTTAAGGTGAGAAAAGACATCCAGATTGTAGATTCATCACCTTGGTGACTCCACTATCTAAATATAAAGAATATCATCCTGGCTTTTAGAAAACAACACACTCTTTCAAATACATCTTAATAGAGAAATCCATCCGTATCTAACCCAGAGAAGTTAATTTTCAGGAGAGTTTGGAAGGAAAAAACCATAGTTACTAATGCCATTGTCTCCTCATTTCTTGAATCCTCCTCATCCAGCTCTCAACATGCCATTATTCATTGCTCAGATTTCACTTCTAGGGTCTTAACATAGCCTTCCAGAAATGATCTAATACACCAAATTCTTCCATCTGAGGTCAAGGAAGAAGAAGTTTAATTTAATACACCTTCCTTCTCATTGCCTCCTCCCCCTAAGATCAAAAAGGGAAAATCCATCCTCACTAAAATTCATACTCATCACATAAGAAATTCCAGAACTCTCAACTCGTTAACTATGTCAGTTGTTATCTTAATGCAGAGACCCCTGATCCATTTATCTCCACCTCCATTATTGTAGATGGCAATCCCATGCTTCCTATTGAACAAGTATGCTCCATTAGACTTGCCTCAACCTCTAAGTGTCATGCCTAAGGACTACTTTAAACTTTTACCCAAGTTCAATGGAGAGGATGAGACCACCGCACAGAATCAATTGATATTTTTTGTGCATTTGTAGGAAAAATAAATATTTAGCACTTAGAAATTGTATTGATTAAATCTTTACCAGATGATTCCATTGCTACTTGGCAAGAGCTGGAAAACTCCTTTACATGGAAGTGGGAGGAAGAGAGAGATCACAAATATATAGTAACAAATTTTGATGCTATAAAGAAGGAACAAGATGAAGATATTTCAAAATTTATAAAGAGGTTAAATAAGCAGTACAACAACCTGCCAATGGAAATCAAACCTCCCCAGGCTGCTGCCCGAGTAGTATTTATAGGGGATTCTGAGTCTAATTTTGGTTTGACACTAAGGGAGAGGAAGTCTCACATTCTGGACTAGCTCCAAATTGATGCCCTATAGGTGGAGGGAAATTTCACATCTATAGGAAAGTCGAAAGGGAAGATTGACCCCATGGGAAATAAGAAGGGAAAATAAGAAATTCCGTCCTCTGGTCAAGTGAAAGAATCACAGGAACAAATGTTAGAAGAAATGGATAAGTTAATAAAAGCATTATCACATAAATTGGTTAAGCTTGAACTAGAAAACAAAAGCCTGCCCAAATAGAATGCCCAAGTCCTGAATCGAGGATTTAATCCCCAATACCAAAGACAACCATTACAGATACTATAAAGGGAAAGAAAAGAAAAGCATGACCATAATCATCGCCCATTGTACATAGAGGATGATCTAGATGAACAATCATAAGAAAATCATGAAATGCAGGGTAACTTGTACTCTTGTTTCTCAGAAGGGGAACAAGAAATCATAACTCTTCATGAAGAAGGTCAGGATATGGATGAAAAAATCAATGAGGGAGAAAAATGTGACTATTGTAAACAATCTATAGATTTCATGCATGCACAACTGCATAGGAAGGATGATCTCCGGTCCACAAGGAAGAGGTCAAGATAATAAGACCAAAAGGACGTTGTTTCTATCTAAGATACCCCTAGAACTCCTAATAAGGCGAAGGGGTGTTAGATATAAATGTGTCAAAAATAAAGGGCTCTCTAAATCAAGATGGGCATAAGCCTGAAGAGAAGAAAGAGGAGAAGCTACCCATCTCTTCAAAACAAACCTGTGAAAAAGAAAAGAACTAGTAGAATCTGGTGGCATGGAGAAAGGCCAAACTATCTTCAACCTTCAAAAGAACTTGAAAAGGTCAAAATCCATGTTCCTTCAACTGAATTCCTGAAAAATCCCACTTATAAAGTCCAAGTCTCCCAGTTCATGCTTCCATCCACCTGAGCACCATCCCATGAGAGTTTAAGTCTCCAAGAAGAAATACCTATGGTTTTTTTTAGACCTCATGTCAAAGAACAAGACCCTTCTACCACACCTTTCTATGTGACCCTTGTAATACATGACCTTTTACTTCATAATTGTATGATGGATTTAGGAGCCCCACATAATCTCATGCCATTAACTGTAATGGAACAACTTGGTTAATTATTTCTAGACTTTATAAGGACCTCTAATCCTTTGATTATAGGAGACTAAAATGCTTTGGAATGATAAATGACCTAGTAGTGAGTTTGGCTCTGCTCCCTCTTAAGAGTGTAGTGATGGATATAGTGGTATCAGATATGCCTTCATGATTTGGCATGCTTTTATCGAATTCTTGGGGGTCTAAAGTCAGAGATTCCATCAAGTTAGATCTGACTTATGCCACCATTCCTACCTTTGGTGGTGAAGAAAGAAGATTGTGCAAAGAATCAACATTTGTAAAAACAATGAATAAAGCTGACGGCTCGAAGAATTCTCTTGTGTATAGGAAAGAGAGTGATATTTCTTATCTTCTGCTAGAAGAAGATGATATCATTTCAGAAGAAACATAGGTACACCTAGCAATCCAGTTAGATGATCATTACAAAGACAAAGGAAAAGTGTGGAAATTATACTTTGACGGGGCTAATTCTAAAGAAGCTAATGGAGTAGAGGTCTTATTAGTATCCCCTGAGGGTAGCTTGGTCCCAATTTCATTTAAACTAGAGTTTGAAGCAACCAATAACGTGGAAAAATGTGAGACATTACTCCTTGGGCTGCAAATAATAAGGAATATGAATATTGATTGCTTGACAATATATGGAGACTCTGAGCAAGTGGTAAAGCAAATTAAAAATGAATGTCAAAATAAACATCCTAGATTAAGGACCTATAGAAATTAGGTGTAGAACTTAATAGAAAACTTCTTCTTGGCATTAAACGTTCAATCCCTATGCAAGGAAGGGAACAGAATGGTTGATTCCCTTCCTATGGCTGGAAGCAACTTTAAGCTTCCTCAAAATCCACCTCTGAGGTTTGAAGTCGAAGTTAGATACATGCCCTCTATAATTGATAATCTAAAGCATTAACATGTACTTGAGGATGACAAGTAGATCAAACTCTTTACAGAAGCCATTGGGGAATTTTCAAATTCAATTATCGACCAAGATGAAGAGAAAATGAGAGAAGAAAATACAACTGCATGGGGAGATACAATTGCTGGACAGAGAGTCCTACAACTAAAAGGAAATACTCTTCCTTGCAGCCTAGTTCGACTAGAGATACTCTTCAATAAGAATGATGTAGACTCAAAACCTATAGCACAAGGAGTGTATGAACAGGTGGAAGACTACAATATCAGTTCAAAGGATTAACTCCAGATGGTCAGATTATCAGAAGAGATACCCTCACAATATAAAAAAAGGGTATTTAAATCTCTTCCAAGTTTATAAATATGTTTTAGCTTGGTCCTATGATGATTTGAAGACATTTGATACTAACATTATCCAGCATAACATTCCTCTCAAATATGGAATGAAACCTTGTAGACAAAATCTTAAGAAGATCAATCCCCACCTAATCCCATCTATTGAAAAATAAGTAGGGAAGGTTTTGCAAGTTAAATCATAGTGCTTGTAAGGTATTCTAAGTGGGTAGAAAACTTAGTTCGAGTCTAGAAAAAGAATGGAGAAATAAGGTTGTGTACGGATTTTCGGAACTTGAAGAGAGCATCATTAAAAAAAACTACCCACTTCCCAAGATGGAATACATATTACATAAAGTGGTTGGCTCGATTGGGATGTCCATGATGGATGGTTTCCTAGGATAGAATCAGGTGGAAATAGACCGAGATGACCAAAATAAAATGACATTCACCATCCCTTGGGGGAATTTCATGTATACCCGCATGTCCTTTGGTCTTATAAACGCAGGAGCAATGTTTCAAAGAGCTATGGATATAGCACTTGTGGGGGAACAAGACAAGTTATTAGTGCTATACTTAGATGACATCACAGTCTTCTCCAAGACAAATGAAGAACATATCTTGCACTTGAAGCTGACCTTTGAAAAATGCAGGAGATATGGATTGTCTCTCAATCCGAAGAAGTCTCGGTTTTCTCTAAGTGAAGGAAAATTGTTGGGACACATAGTGGCATAGGAACGAGTAAAAATCAATCCGAAGTGAGTGGAGGTTATTAGTAACATTTCCTTGCCTAGAAATGAGAAAGTGATTTAAGTACTTTTGGGAAGGTTAAATTTTCTAAGAAGAATCATACCTAACTACGCTAAAAGAGTGAAAGGTATCACATACATGCTAAAAAAGGAGAACGAGGTGAAATAGAGCCCTGTTTCTCAAGACTCCTTTTCTAGAATTAAATAAATATTTTCTAAAGAACCAGTGCTAGTCAACCCCGATTATTCAACACCTTTTTATATATTTTCTTTTGCTTCCCTTTACACTATCATTGTTGTGATTTTACAAAAGAATAAGGAAGGTTATGAACATCCAATCGACTTTTGTAGTCAAGTATTGAGAGATGTTGAACTAAGGTACAATATTTTGGAGAAATAAGCCTATGCTCTAGTCAAAGCATTGAAGGCAATTAGAGTATATGTATTGTCGTCCAACATTATAGCATACATCCCAACATTAGTAGTTAATGACACTCTGGTGCAAGGCGATAGTGAGGGAAAAATAGGGAGGTGGATTACCAAGATCTAGGAATATGACTTAGATATCAAGCCTACCAAGCTTATCAAATGCCAGGGTTAGCCAAAATCCTATAAGAATCCAACTTGCAGGCCCTGGGGGTTAATCTATTAACAAAAGATAATGAAGCAGGGGTACAATAGGTAAACATTAAAACCTTAGTCTAGAAGATTCATATCAAATTTGAGACACTGGTTTTGTATAAGAATATTGTTCATTATCTATTATTCCTAAGGTTTCCACTCAAAATACATAAGTCTAAATACTGAACTAAAGACTTGTCCATAATACATACATTGCCATGAGTCAAATGCATTAGAGGTATGATCCTCTTCATATACTGAACCAAATCCTCTTAAGTCAATACTTAGATAATGAAATCCTCTCTCTTGAAGTCAAAATGGATAAGTCTAAATCCTCTTAAGTCAATACTAAACCAAATCCTTTCTCATGAAGTCAGAACCGTTCTCACAGATAAGTAATTCCCAATGACCCTCTATTAGACCTCAATGTGACCCATCTTGGCTGCAATTGCTTGTTTAATGGGAAAATATACCTCTCATAGAGTAAATAAAGCCATCTTTGGGTGCCTACATAAAATGCAGTAGCCTGATTGTTTACTCAATATCCCAGTCTATTTATTAGGTGTCATTACCTTTCAGATCCAATATTTCTTGGGTTGTTCCTATTTTCATTACTACTCCTTATTATTCTACTTATTCCTATATACCCATGTCAAAGAGTTTTTGTGCCTTGACCTTCATGTGTTCGCTCCCAAAAAGCAGAAAAATTTCTTCTTTGACTGGAATATCTCAATTAGAAAAAGACCTGGTTTGGGTGGGTACTCTCAATTCATGTCCACCTTCATGGCCATTGCATACCAAATTATCCATGGAACTCTACCTCCTAGAATCACCCCACAACAAAAAGAGTTCAACCAACTCAGCAAGGAAGTTTTCATATGAAAATGGTACGTCTATGAGGATTACACAAAAATTTAGGTTTATGGTTGTGAACTTCATCCATACCATCTTCCATTGTTCATTCCTATGAGGATCTTCCCCTCGAGTTCATTTGACAAGCCCTTAGTGTAGACTTGCTCCACTTTATACCAGGAAAGAAAGGCTACATTTTTAAAATGGGATAGCCTATATGCCATTTTTTTGTAAACACAAGTGAGGCCTTCAAAGTAGTTAAGGCCTTACTCGAATCCATGTAGTTCAAAATGGGAGACACTTGGCATTATGACCGCTAAGGCATTATTTCTAAAAAAAGAGAAAATATTAAACCTTCAACTTACGTGCATGATCCCAAGCCCGAAATTGAATTGAACACTAAATTTGATTCCTAGCCTCTTAATATATAGATGGAGACCAAATCCCCATTCAACACAGGAAAACCATGAAAGAGGCATGTTGACTCAACATGGGAGGATGCCATTGAGGAAGAACATGTCAGTAAAAAGGAAAGAAGTCAATGTCCAAGATAGGAACAAATACAAGAATAGTAGTAGGGACAAGTAGAAGAAGAATTGGGTATACAACTAGAGAATGGAGAGTCAGACCACTGAGGCTTCCAGATTAATCTAGTGATTACACTAGTAGGCTCCTCCACATCCTCAATCGAAGTAGTCATCCCAGATCCCGAAGAAGGTGTTGATGTTGTAGGGTCTAGTCGGGCTCTAGGAAAGGCTATTCAAGTTAACAAGAAGAAGGTGAGGGAGAGACTGCATAGGGATATGACTTTTGAGCTAAATCCTCACCAATCTAGAGTGCTAGCCACTATGGACCTGGAAAAACAAGAAATGAGGATAAGGTTGCAACATCCATCAATACAGTCCCTACCCATAAGGCCTTAGTTCCATAATTTGGATGTCTCCCTAGAATTAACCATTGTTCCTTGGGTAGTTAAAGTTAACCTACATCAGAAATTCAGGGAGATGATATACATTGATCTCAGTAATAACCTCATGACCATCAACAAAAGTGACACCTATATAGAGAAAATATCTAATAAGGTGAATATGGGAAATATCAAATCTGGAGCACTATTCTTACAGAAGGAGTCTTATAGAGAGATTACCATTAAACTAGTAATAGATCCAGAAGATAATTTAGTAGTGGCAGCTATTCTAAAATCAACCCAGCAGGAAAATTAGGAGTTGAGACGAAAGCTAAAGATGCGAGATGGTGAACATATCTAGATAGAGGACTTGACCCAGGTCAAGCTCAAGAAGGAAGCATTGATTAAGGAGTTGGTTGATTGTAAGGATAAGGTGTTGACCTTAGAATAGACAGTGTCAGAACTGCAAAATAAGATTGCATCTCATGTTTTCATGATAGTACTGCTTGAAGACCCTCAGAATCCAGTTGATTGCCTCACCCAAGCACAAACTGAGCTTCAGATTTTTGAAGGAGAAATGAAGAAGATCCAAAGTGATTTTGATGTCGTTAGAGCCCAATTAGTGCAGAAGGAAAGGTAGCTGCAAGCCTCGGTTATAAAAGTTGAAAGTCTCACAAAGGATCTACAGGTTGCCACATAGGCAATAAAGGTCTTGAAGGATAAACTCAAAGGAAATATGTCTCTCATCGAGGGCAAGCAGTTGGTATGGGATGAGATCTGATACATTAGAAAAAATTTATCTGTGTAGACAATGAACCCTCGATCATAAACGGTAAAGGGAGGAGTATAAATAACTCCCAATATGCACTAAAATTTATTCATTTCCTGAGTGAGAAGAATTCAGAGGAGTTTAGGACATTGGATATAGCAAAAAAGACCGACATTATTTTGGATATTTTTAAGGTGATTTCAAAGGAAGAAGCCCAAGTCAAAGAAGAGAAGATCCTGATTAAGTTGCTGAAGGATGTGGCTATTTTCAATGAAGATTTTTATAGACACTAGTATGATGGGATACCTAATATTTGGGGGTTTTTTGGAGATTTGTTGCCACATGGGCAATATAACCAAAAAATGATTGAACAAAAGAGTAAGGGAGGATCCTACCACGAGAAAACACCTGCTCTGAAAGGGACAACTGTGGTAAACTTCTTAAAAAGGGAATTTCAGTGGCTTCAGATGCTTCGAAGTCACTTTCATCGTAGAATCGACTATTCAAGCTTGATTGAGTTGAAGATTAACTGTAAGAAGTTCAATTTTTCTCCTCTACCTCCTCAAGCATTACGGGAAAGATGTGAATTTTTCGCCAATCCACTGATGGTGCAAATGGTTCATCCTCAGCCCCTGCATGCGCCTCATCGAGCCTCATTATCCAACCTCTGTTTAGAATTTTCTAGATCAAGCTAAGATTTGACATTTTAAATTAATTTTAACTTATTTTTTCTTGTTATTTTCTACTTTGATCAATTGTAGTGAGTACATTTTAATTGAAATAGTTGTGCATGTGCACGGGCTGAAGTTTTGAGATATTTTTGACATGATGATATAAATCAAGAAGGAATATTGTGCTAACAACCTATCTCTATTTACAGAGGCTTATGTAGGTGATTTTGAGAGACGAAGGAAGGGTTCATGAATTTGGAAAGAAACTTTGTGTTATTTGGGGAATGTTTTGCATCTTTCATGTATCTATTACTAAGGATATTAATGAAAATGAAAGGTGATTCCTTCGTTACAGGATTATAATATGTCCTCTCCCTTTTTTAATTTCATAATTTTGATGTTCCTCTCAGATTTCGCATTACGTAGCTACCACATATGTTTCCTTATTTATAGAAAATCATTTGAATTAAGATGTTGATGAAAATGTGTGTATGAGTTTTTGGAAGCTAAATCCTTAAATGCACTTCGTGAGTCTTTGCATTCATTTCTTTTGCATAGCCATCATTTCTTTCTATATCTAGATAAGTAGGTTACTTCGTCTATTTCTTCTGCTATCACATTTACATTAAAGTAAATTATATGTAACTCCTTGGGCGATTTTGGCCTCCTTTGATTGATACTTTATATCATTGTGCATCTTCTCTCTCTCTCTCTCTCTCTCTCTCTCTCTCTCTCTCTCTCTCTCTCTCTCGCTCTATATATATATATATATATATATATATATATATATATATATATAGATATATCATGTAATATTTCTTTCCTATGTTGATTGAACCAACTAAGTTCTATTGGTACGAAATATTGTATGTGATGTCTCAATCCTTTGAAGAATTATCAGAGATATACCAAGTTCGGATGTACTAGGCACTGATCTCTTAGCAATCCAAGGGTTGTCTCTATAATCAACAACACCCCAAAAAGATGTAGAAATAAGCGGATAGGATTGTTAAGTTTGACAAAGAGTTAGTTTAGATTCATAATCATGCAAATGATATTGATATATTAAATTTGAAATATTAGAGTTTTATTTTTTTAATATATATATACCCCAATCTTGTAGGTTGTAAATAACCTTGCCACAAAGATCATGTTGAATGTTTTATCTATAATTTAAAATTTAGAGTGGATACTCTTTTGTGAAAGAAAACTTTTCATTTCTAAGTGCTATTAATTTGATAGGTCACCTAGGTTAGGCTCCACATCATATTGTAACTGTACGATGATTTGCATATAGATGTCAAATGTATGGCACTACAACGAGATAAAAACCTGAATAGAAATATTGCGAATCCACATCCACTGATGATCTCCTTGAGACCAACATTTACTTCACACCTGAAATAAACATTGAGACACCTTCAGATAAGGGTCAAACTTATGACAATGAAAGGTGATAAACCACACGACCATATTACAAAGCTATTATCACCTTGTACTACATGAGTTCCCACCTTTTATTTTGTGGAAGTGGATTGGTTTCTAGCATGGTTTATGATTGGATTTTGTTGTTCAGAAATGTTCAATATGGTCTAGGAATTTTTATTATAGTTAAGTTAAGTGTTATAAAATAAAATTAAAATAATCTATTTATAAAATATTTAGATTTTGAAATGATTTATGTTTTTTTGGGAAAGTTGTATTGATAAGTCATGGTCCTCCCCATGATATTGTAACAAATCCTATTGACAAGTTAATAATAACCATGGTAAAATGAGGGTAAATATCCATGTTTAGGAATATTGTTATATTGTAATTATTAAGTTAAATATTTATAAAATATTTTTATTTTTAAATGAAATGATTTTGGGGAATATGGTATTGATAAGCCATGGTATTGACCCATAATATTGTAACCAAGCAAAAATTATTATGAATGAGTTTAATTATTATTAGTATGAGTTATTATTATTTGGAAAAATTGGAGACATGAACAAATTTTTCCATGACACAAGTTCCATGCATGAGAGAGTAATAGCTTCCACAACTTTTCACAATTTTAAATTGAACCAAATATCAAAAAGTTTATCTGAATTATGAACATAAAATTTGACTCACTGTGTTTCTAGATTCCATCAAGTCTATGAATGTTTTCTACAAACACACTTCTAAGATATGACTAAGTTCATTTTATATTCTAAGATATGACTGAGTAACATTTTATATTCTAAGATATGACTGAGTAAATTTTATATTTGATAGTAATAGAATACTATTCGTTGGGAATGAAAATCACGGATATAGATTCAAAATTTATATATATATAAAAAATTACAAATGTTCATGCTACCCCTACTATTTAAACAAAAGACATCAACTCTTTTTATATACCACTAGAAAGTAGCTCATGTCATACACCACTAGAAAGTGTTGGGTCTATAAAAACTTTTTGATTCATTAGATATTTATAGATTATTTCAATTTCAAGCCATGATAGTAAAACCTAAAATGCCTAATACACTGGATTTTATACAAGTATGTTACAATTCCCAATTAGACACTCCTGTAATTGGAGGAAAGCTAAAGTTGTGAGAGTATAGTTTCAATGCTCCTCGTGTTCCCAAATCACGTGGTGGGTGCTAAAAGGAGTCCACATGTGTGCTAAAAAGGGTTTCTATTTCCTTCTTAGGTCGACTAGAGGAGGAGTTGTTCGAGCTGTGAGGAGCTATTCCATTATCTATTTGAGCTTAGAGGAATGGCGAGAGTTTTTTGATAAAGAATTGTTGTGGGTGTGGCTATTGGGAGTGGGCTGAGAGCCATTGGACCTATTTTTGCATGTTGAGTAGGTGCAGAAATTGTTGTGTTGCTGTGTGGATCCAGTGTGGAACGAGCGCTGGAGACCTGAACGAATGTGCTATTTTTTACTTGTGTTGTTTCATATTCACATTGCTCATCGTAGAAGGTGCAACTACCCTCCTAAATCCATTAGTGAGTAACATCAAGATGCAGTGTATCATTCCAGCCACGAATGACATTGTTTTGTTAAGAAAGTCCTTGGGATCAAAATTGGGAAGTGAGATAAGTGGGACATTGCCAATATGTATGTATTTTTAGACTTCATCCTTTTGATGATGCCTTTTTCGTGAGGCCATTCGAAAGTATTTTTGGCTTCGGTAGCCTTTTTGAGTTGCAAATTTGATGACCAAAAGTATGAGGGGCTGCAATCTACTCTACAAGATGTTGCAATTAAAGAGCTACTAGTTGATCATGAGGAAAGGTCTAAGGAACCCTGTTTTTAAAGATCAAGATGATGATCAATGCAACACAATATTAAGAGCACAAAAAAGCAGAAAGGAAATTAGAATGTGTTAAAGGAAACTAACAATTCTTATCCAAGGCATTCATGATCTCAAAGGGAAAAAGTAATATATAGAGGAAAAAATAAATCATATTATGCATCCCTGATAATCACTAGAATGGATCTTAATGGGGTGATTGAAAAGGAGCACATGGAATCAAATAAAAACTTGTGTGGGTGGAAAGATTCCCATGCTGTGATGATAGGTATTGGAAGTAATGCTTCAAGGAGGCTTGCACTTCCTAGAAGGTTATGTATCACTAATGATCAAGACAAACTACACCGCTTGATCTATGGTAAGCCAACGAAGGAAAACCATGACTTTGGGGTGAATTTATCCATTAAGGGGAGACTTGGAATAATGGAGAAATGTGAATTTATCCATTAAGGGGAGACTTGGAATAATGGAGAAATGTAGAATTATCCAGACTAGTTTATTATTAAATATTGGTTGTGATTACTTAGATTAGATCCTATTTTTGAGGAATTTGTTTAATTTATTCAACAAATTTCTAATCTTTTTTATGTACAAATGATTTGGGGAATCAATGGAGTCTTGCGGAGCCACTCGTTGAGCTAGGCTAACATGAAAGTATTTTGTCTCTCTCTTAAATTTATCTTTTTTTGAGGAAATTCTCATGAGTGATCTAATTGGGGATGTCTAGAAAATCTTTAGGTTGAGCTCCACTTAAAAGTTGTGCATTTCCTCAGTGTTTTGTCTCTCTCTTAAATTAGTTGCTCATTTCCTCCATATTTTGTCTCTCTTAAATTTATCTTTTTTGAGGAAATTCGAGTGAGTGACCTCACTGGGGATATTTGGAAAACCTTGAAGTTGAGCTAGGCTCACCTCAAAGTTATTCATTTCCTCCATATTTTGTCTCCCTTAATTTTTTTTTTAAGAAAATTATGGTGAATGACATAATTGGGGATATATGGAAAATAAAATCATGTTCTGTATTTTCCAAATTCTACTCAATTTGTAAAAATTAATTACTTGATTCTTGGTAGCACAAATTATCTAAACTCATCATAATATGGAGCTTTTTGGAACCTACCTAGATGGAATGTAAATAACATAAAGCCATATAAGCAATACTGAAAACAAAACCCATAAAAATTAGAAAAACTGAGCATAAAGTCTTTAGGAATTGGCAATTTCTCTTTAGCAATGATTTCATAGAAATATCATTTAATAAAATTTTATTTTAATTTCTGAGTTATTTTTAATTAGGAATCTTTGAAGCGATTAATCAAATAATTTCTAACCGAAACGGTCGTAAAAGATATTAATTTGCTCCGACTTGAATATACAAGCAGGATTTCACGGAAATATCACTTAAGAAATTTTATTTTCATTTTTGAATTATCTTGAATTAGGGTTCTTTGAAGCGATTAGTGCAACAATCTCAAACTGAAACCATCATAAAAGATATACTTTGCTATCATTTGTATATACCAGTATAAATATACTTTTAAGTGTATGGGAGAGTGTCATTCTATTTTAACGTGAAGTTTGTCTTTTGCCAAAACAGTATACTTTTTTTTTTTTTATATTTAGTGGAATAGGCAGGTTGCCACTATAACCGCTAGGAGGAACTGTCCAACCCGTAAGAATGGCTTTCAGGTTAAGATGAGACTTGAACCCATGACCTATACAGCGGCACCAATGACTTAGCAGACTGGCCACGAGACCATACAGCGGCACCAATGACTTAGCAGACTGGCCACGAGACCAAACCCATGCGGGCAAACCAGTGTACTATTTCATCTTATGTTGGATATGAATTTCTTTATTATCAATATAGATTTATTTTAAATACTCATTTAATATAAGTTCATTTAATAGATTTTATTTGTTTTTAGATTTTGTTATTTTAAATTATGTAAATAAAATTTCAATAATGTTATATATCATTTTAAAATATAAAATAAACTTCTTAACTAAATAAAATATTTTTGACTTACATACGAACATAAATATGTGTATATCAAAGTGTCATTCTACATTAACGTGAAGTTTGTCCTTTCCGAAACTAGTATACTATTTGATCCAGATGCCAAAACGTCTCTAGGGATATGAATTTTTTTATTATAAAATTTCTTTGACGTGCAAATGATATGTCACAGAGGACGAAACTAATCACCGAAACGTTGTGCAACGTACGAACAGACGATACAGTAGGAAAGGATAAGACGACAAATTTAGCGTACTCGACAAACAGATAAAAGTCTGCTGGAACAGTCGAACAGGATTCCAAGAAATCCGAAGTTATTCGGATACTCAGCCTTTAGAAGGGGTGCTCATCCTTAAAATCAATAATGGGTATCATATCATTTTTTCATTTTGTTCCGCAACGTCATGATTACTAAAATTATGAAATGACATATCATTTGTTGTTTAAATAGCGATTTGTATTCCTTAAATCGATTCACCCTGTTAAATATATTCTAGAATTACGGAAGTGTAAAGTTCTGTTGGTGGGATTACGATTTGCCGTTGCTTTGAATTTATTTGTTAACGCGCACTGAGATATGGAATAGACGATATGCATGGGTAATGAAACCTTATTAAAGTAAAATGAGTACAGTGAGTGGGTTTTGATCTATTTACCCTCTTTGGTTTTTTTGGGGTACAACCATATTTTTTACTATTACTTCAACGTGTCACAAAGTTCCAGGAAGTCGATAGACATTTAACCATGTCCAATAATAAAAACTCCCAACATTTTTACCATTAGATCCAACTGGTAACAGTTATATTGATAGCCCGAGGAAGCCTGGAAGGAACTTTAACCACGTCCAATAATGAAAAACTCCCAACTTTTCACCAGTAGATCCAACCCGTGACAGTTACATTGATTTTTATGGACAAATTAGAGGTCGGAATCACTTCCCTTCAGAATGCGTTAACAATACGTTCACAATAAGGCACTTGATTTCACTTTGAGAATGCGTTAACAATACGCAAGGTTGCAATGAGAGTAACGATGTTGTATGTTCCCGCAATGTTGATCAAAACCCTAGAGTCAGCCTGCCCTAATCGGACATCGTTCTCTGAATTGAATGCGGGGCCCACCTTGTCTCGTTTTGTATCCAGCTCTTGGTCCCATCGCATTGTTCTTCTTTGTGCTCTTCCACTAAGATCCATATCTATCGATTCTCTCGATATTTACTCGCGATTTACTATGCATATAATTTTTTGAAAACCGTACTTTGTCTCAATATATTGTTACTAGTCAATACACCTCATCTTTTTCACATTCCTGAATGAGAAAGACAAAGATTACATATAATCTATGCCACCCCCATGGGAATTGATTTATCAACTTCCCAATCCAATTCAATCAGATATTGGGTCAAACGTTGCATTTGATTATAATAAGATTATTATTTAAGTCTTATTTTAATTTATATACAAAATGATTGTGATTTTTGTTGTTTAAAATATAATTTAATTGAAAAACTATTAAGCCACTCGAAATCTACAGATTAAATAATTTAAACTCCGGAATTCTACAAATTAAATAATTTAAACTCAAGTTTTTCTTTTTTTTAATTTTGATTAAAATTAACCTAAAATCTGAAAACAGACATTTCTTCTAATTCTATTATTTAATACAAAACTAAAATTGTAATTTAAATGTGTGGATTTTAGAATATATTTTTATCTTTTTAAAGATAATGATTTATTATTGTTATTGTTAAACAAGTGTAATATACACGGTTGATATTTACTACTTGCATCTTATACATGAAATAACAAATAATTTATATATATATATATATATATATATATATATATAATTTTAATTTTTTAATATTAATAAATAATTTTTTGAAAAATATAAATTAATATTTTAAAACTTTTAATAATAATTATTATTATATTTTTGTTATTTAATTTATATAATTTTCAAAATTTATTTGATTAATTTAAAAGTTTTTAATATTAATTTAAATGTTCTCTGGAAGATAGTTTGTCTATCTAATATATTTTTTAATATATGTATCTTGCTTTTGAGTCTTTAAAATTTTTATTTTAAAAAAATAAATTAAATTGTAATGTATTGCAATGAGATTTAAAAATTTTCATGTACAAGTTCTAAATATTTCAATAATTTATTTATAAACACATAAGGTTTAAAGGTTTTACATGTTACTAGCTTTGAGTTATTGCTAATTTCTAACTTTAAGTATTATCTAAATTTACCATTGCAAAGTTTTAGTAATATGTACTTTCATATTTTTTAGGAGATAAAAATACATGTATGAGAGTAAGATCTTTCCAACTTTTATGTAGGTACCACAATTGTAGTACTAGGTCTAATTATTAGGCTTTTTTTAATTTTTATTATTTTTAGATTATTTTTTTCTTGACAAATGTCTTTAAAAGTTCTTAACACTCATTCAAAAATAAACAAGTAATTGCCCCATGTTACCCCCAGCTCTACTGTAGTATTCCTAAGGACTCTAATGGTGTCAATAATGTAAAATCAATGAAGAGGATCATTCCTCTTAAGCATTTTACTCATGGCAATGTATGTATTGTGGACAAGGCTTCGGGCTTAATCTCAACTCCAATAACCCAAAGGTCTGATGGTATACTTAAATCATATTTGGGATAAAAGGCGCACATCTCCCAAACTCTATCACCCTTCATTCGTGTCATCTGCTCCTCGATATCAACTCTAATGGTGAATAAGCACACAAGAAAATGAGAGAGCAAACCCTCGTCATTGAAAGGCCAGTGCAGATGTGATGGTCCAGCTCAATTTCGACACCTGGTGAGGGACTTCCCTCGACCTTGATACAACCCGTAGTAATGTGGTGGGGACCACCCACAAGGTGGACTTTTCTTTCTGGCTCATCAAGAATAATAGGTAAAGGTAAAATGGTAAAAGTTAAAGTTTAAACTCGGGTCTATCCGCCCCTTCCAAGCTCATGCCTCCAATTGGTAACTAATCCCAAACCACATCGTGTCATCTTGCACTGATTCCCAAACCCGCCACTTGTACAAATACACTTTTATGTTCTATAAGCCCATGTCACCCTAATTGACATCCCTGACGGTTGTTGTTTGAGCACAGTAAAAACACCCCTCCCTAGACTTCTACGTAGGATTTACCTCTCTGCATACTCCCAAAAGCACGGGACCACCTCCGCAGTCACTTTTAGACATCCTTGTTGGCTCCAGGTAACCTGACACCCTGACCTCGTATGTTTTTATTTTTGTTTCACTCAGTAAAATGAAGTGTGCCATGTCTGCAATTCCTAACACATGTGAAGTTAAGTCCACTGGCATTAAGCCCTTAATGAAAACTGAGTTTCAAATTCCAGACCCTCCCTACCCATTCTAGCTCACTAACCTCTGTTATGAAGTGTTTGCCAACCATGTGAGGAAGGAGGATCATTTTAGGGTTGTTAATTCTGACCTTTATTTCCAAATTACGCTCACAATTCACCCCTTACCTGAGGTTATATCTTGGCTCGTTGATGCACACCAAGAGAACCTGAATTATTTTGTATCTACCTCAAGATCCAAAATCCTAGAAATAATACCCATTTTAATCCACATAGCTTTAATCTTACCTGTTTCCTCCACCATGTATACATCCACCAATGCTACCCTAGTCCATCATTTAGCTACCCTTCCCCCTGAGGAATAACAATCCTTCCTAGACCCAATACTCGCTCCTGAAGTCAAAACACTTCTCACAGATAATTGGTTCCCAATAACCCTCTTTTAGACCTCATTGTCGCCCATCTTGGCTGCAATTTCATGTTTAATGGACGAAGATACCTCTCAGAGAGTAAATAAAGCCATCTTGGGGTTCCTACATAAAATGCAATGTAATTACTTACTCAATATCCCAGACTATCTATCAACTAACATTAGCTTTCATCTCCAATATTTCTTGGCCTCTTTCTATTTTGGCTACTACTGCTTACTGTTCTACTTATTCATCTATACCCATGTCGAAGAGTTTTAGTGTCTAGACCTTCATGTGTTCGCTCCCAACAAGCAACAAAATTTCGTCTTTGACAGGAATATATTAGTCAGAAAAAGACCTAGTTTGGGCAGGTACTCTCAATTCACGTCCACCTTCATGGTCATTTCATGTCAAATAATCCATGGGACTCCACCTCGTAGAATCTTACCACAGTAAAAAGAGTACCTCCAACTTAGCAAGGAAGTTGCCATATGAGACTGGTACCTCTATGAGGATTACACAAAGATTCGAGTTTACAGTTTTGAACCTTTTCCATAGTGCCTTCCAGTGTTCATACCTACGAGGATCTTCGTCCTCGAGTTCATTTGACAGGTCCTTAGTGTATACGTCCTCCACTTTGTAGCAGCAATGAAAGGCTACATTTTCAAAATGGGACAACCTATAGGCCCCTTTGTGGTAAACAAGAGGCACACCTTCAAAGTAGTTGAGGCCCTAATCAAATTCATGGAGTTCAAAATGGGAGATAGTTGGCATTATGACCCCAAGGCAGTCTTGCCCGAAGAAGAGAAAATATTAAAGCTTCAACTTACGTGCATGATCCCAAGCCCAAAATTGAATGGAAAGCCAACTTTGATTCCTGACCTCTTCATATAGAGATGGAGACCAAATCCCCAGTTAGCATGGGCAGAGCATCAAAGACGTCTGTTGACTTAACAAGGGAGGATGAAATGGAGGAAGAACATGTGAGTAAAAAGGAAAGATGTCAAGGTCAAGGACAAGAACATGAACAGGAATAGGAATAGGGACAAGACGAAGAACAATTAGGTATACAAATGAAGAAAGCAGTGTCTAACCACCCAAGCTTCCATATTAATTTGGAGATTACATTAGTGGCCTTCCGTACATCCTCTACCGAAGTGGTCATCCCATATCCCGAAGGCAGTGCTGATGCTATAGGGTCAAGTTCGCCTCTAGGAAAGGCTTTTCAAGTTAAAAACAGGAATGTCAAGGAGAGACTGCATAGGGATATGGATTCTAAGCTAACTCCTTGCCACAATAGAGTGTTAGCCACTATAGACCTAGAAAAAGAAGAAATGAGGATAAGACTGCAACATCCATCAATACAGTCCCTGCCCACAGGTCCTTAGTTCCAAAATTTGGATGCCTCCCTAGACTTAACCAATGTTCCTTTGGTAGATAAAGTTAACTTACACAATAAAGTTGGGGAGATATTACATAATTATCTAGGTAAGAACGTCATGACCTTCAACATATTTGACACCTATATAGAGAAAATACCTAATAAGGTGAAAATGGAAAATATCAAATCGAGAGCACTATTCTTATAGAAGGAGTCTTATAAAAACTAATCATTAAGTTGGGAATAGATCCAGAGGACAAGTCAACAGTGGCAGCTATTTTAAAATCAATTAAGCAGGAAAATCAGGAGCTGAGACGAAAGCTATGCCTGGCAGTGAACACATCCAGATAGAGGAGTTGACCCATGTTGAGCTCAAGAAGGAAGCACTGATGAGGGAGTTGGCTAGTTGTAAGGATAAGGTTTTGACCTTTGAACAAACAATGACTTAATTGCAAAAGAATATTGCATCTTATGGTTGGATGATAGTAGTGCTTGAAGACCCTCAGGATCCCATTGATCACCTCACCAAGTAAATAACTAAGATTCATCTTTCTAAAGGAGAAATGAAGAATATCTAGAGTTATTTGGATGCTACTAGAGCCCAGTTAGTTGAGAAGGAAAACCAGCTGCAAGCCTCGGTTATAAAAGTTGAAATTGTCACTAAGGATCTATATGTTGCCACACAGAAAATAAAGGACTTGAAGGCTAAACTCAAAGGAAATATGTCTCTCATTGAAGCCAAGCAGTTGGTATGGGATGATATCATCCAAGATATGAATAACAGTTAGTAGCACAGAACTCTGATACATGAGAAAAAGTTTATCTATGCGAACAGTGAACAATTGATCATAAATTCTAAAGAGCAAAGTATAAATAACTTCCAATATGCACTGAAATCTATTCATTTCCTAAGTGACAAGCCTACAGAGGAGTTGAGGCCAACGGATATAGTTGGCATGACCAACGTTGTTGTGGATATTTTTAAGATTATTTCAAAGGAAGAAGCCCAATTCAAATCAAATTAGAGCCTGATTAAGTTGCAGAAGGACGTGGCTACTGTCAATAAATAATTTGATAGACTCAAGCATGCTGGGTTGCCTAATATTTTGGGGTATCATGGAGATTTGTCGCCAAAGGAGAAGTTTAAATAGAAAATGATTGAAGAAAAGAGTAATGCAAGGTCCTCCCATGAGAAAACAATTACTCTAAAAGGGACAATTGTATTAAACTTCTTAAAAAGAGAATTTCACTTTCTTGGGATGGTTATAAGTCTCTTTCATCATAGACTCGACTATTCAGGCTTTATTGTGTTGAATATTAACTATAAGAAGTTCATTTTTTTCTCCTCTACCTCCTCAAGAATTATAGGAAAGATGTGAAATATTCGCCAATCCACTAATTGTGTAAATGGTTCATCCTCATCTTTCGCATGTGCCTCACTAGGCCTCGTCATCCAACCACCCATGAGAATTTTGCAGATCATGTCAAGCTTTGACATTTTAAATTACTTTTATGTTATTTTTACTTGGTGTTTTTTGCTTTGATCATTGTAATGATTACATTTTAGTTGAAACAACTGTGTATGTGCATAGGAAAAAGTTTTGAGATATTTTTGACATGATGACCTAAATCAAGAAGCAATATCGCATTAACGACCTATCTCTATTTACAGAGGACTATATAAGTGATTTTGAGAAATGAAGAAAGGGTTCATGATTTTGGAAAGAAACTCTATGTTATTTTTGGGAACATTTTGCTTCTTTCATGTATGTATTAATCAGGATATTAATGAAAATCAATGGTGATTCCTTCATTCCGGGATTACAGTATGTCCCCTCTCTTTTGCAATTTCATAATGCTCATGTTCCTATCAGATTTCGCGTTATGTACCTGCTAGATATGTTTCCTTTATACAAATTCATTTGAGTTAATATGTTGATGAAAATGCTTGTATGAGGTTTTGGAAGCTAAATATTTAAATGTGCCCCATGAGTCTTTCCATCCATTTTTTTGCATAGCTATCATGTCTTTTCAAGTCTAGATAAGTATGGAGTTCTTGATATTTGGAGCTCTATATGATGGGTTACTTTATTTATTCTTCTATCACATTCACATTAAAGTAAATGATCTATAACTGCTTGGCTAGTTTTGGCCTCCTTTCATTGATACTTTATATCATTGTCCATATTACACACACACACACACACACATATAAGGAACTCGTGCACTATGTATTTCCTATGCTGATTGAACCAACTAAGTTCTATTGGTAAGAAATATTGTAAGTGGTGTCTGAATCCTTTGAGGAATTATTAGAGATACACCAGATTGAGATGTACTAGGCACTGGTCTCTTAGCAATTCAGAGGTTGTTTCTATAATCAATAACGTCTTTTGGCATCATATCTGGGGAACGTATTAAGATAAATTCTCTCCTAGAACGCGACATTCAAAAAAAAGTTGTTGAGGTGAGAAAAGACATCCAGATTGCAGATTCATCACCTTCGTGACTCCACTATATAAATATAAATAAAATCATCATGGCTTTTAGGAAACCGTACACTCAGTCAAATACATGTCAATAGAGAAATCCATCTGTATTTGACCTAGAGAAATTAATTTTCAGGAGAGTTTGGAAGGAGAAAACTCCAGTTATTGATGCCACTATCTCCTCATTTCTTGAATCCTCCTCATCCAGCTCTCAACATGCCATTATTCATTGCTCAAATTTTACTCCTAGGGTCTTAACCTACCCTTTCGAAAATGATCTAGTACACCATATTATTCCATCTAAGGTCAAGGAAGAAGAAGTTTCAGTTAATACTCCTTCCTTCTCATTTCCTCTGCCCCCTGAGATCAGAAAGGGAAAATCCATCCTCACTGAAAGTCTTACTCATCATATAAGAAATTCAACAACTCTCAAACTGTCTACTATGTTAGTTATTATCTTAACGTAGAGACCCCTAATCCATTTAGCTCCACCTCCATTATTACAGATTGCAATCCCATGACTCCTATTAAACAAGTATGCTCCTTCAGACTTCCTCAACCTCTAAGTGCCATGCCTCAATACTACCCTAAACTTTTAACCAGGTTCAATGGAGAGGATGAGACCATTGAACAGAATCAATCAATATTTTTTGTGCATTTGTGGAAAATCTAAATATTGAGCACTTAGACATGGTATTGGGGCTTTTCATTCAAACACTCAATGGAGAAGCGAAAAAGTCATTTAAATCTTTACCAAATGATTTCATTGCTACTTGGCAAGAGTTGGAAAATTCCTTTACACAGAATTGGGGGGTAGAGAGAGATCACAAATATATACTAACAAAGTTTAATGTTATAAAGAAGAAACAAGATGAAGATATTTCAGAATTTATAAATAGGTTAAATAAGCAGTACAACAACCTGCCCATGGAAATCAAACCTCCCCAGTTTGCTTCCTAGGTAGTACTTGTAGGGGCTTATGAGTCTAATTTTGGTTTGACACTAAGGGAGAGGAAGTCTCACATTTTGGACTAGCTCCAAATTGATGCCCTATAGGGGGAGGGAAATTTCACATCTGCAGGGAAGTTGAAAGGGAAGATTGACACTATGGAAAAGAAGAAATTCCCTCATCTGGTCAAGTGAGAGTATCATAGGAACAAATGCTAGAAGAAATGGATAAGTTTATAAAAACATTATCACATAAATTGGTTAAGCTTGAACTAGAAAACAAAAGCCTCCCCAAACCGAATGCCTAAGTACTAAATTGAGGATTTAATCCCCTATACCAAAGACAACCATTACAGATACTACAAAGGGAAAGGGAAGAACAACATGACCATAATCACCCCCCACTACACATAGAGGATGATCCAGATAAACAATCACAAGAAAATCATGAAATGCAGGGTAACTTATACTCTTCTTTCTCAGAAGGGGAACAAGAAATCATAACTCTTCATGAAGAAGGTTAGGATATGGATGCAAAACTCAACGAGGGAGACAAATGTGACTATTGTAAACAATTTACAGACTTCATGCAGGCACAATTGCATAGGAAGTATGATCTCTGGTCCTCAAGGAAAAGGTTAAGATAATAAGAGCAACAGGAAGGTGTTCCTATCCAAGATACGCCTAGAACTCCTGATAAGGGAAAAGGGGTGTTAGATCCAAATGTGTCAAAAATAAAGGGCTCTCTAAATCAAGATGGGCGTAAGCCAGAAGAGAAAAAAGAGGAGAGGCTACCCATCTCTTCAAAACAAATCTGTGAAAAAGAAAAGAACTAGTAGAATCTAGTGGCATGGAGAAAGGCCAAACTGTCTTCAACCTTCAAAAGAACTCAAAAAGGTCAAAATACTTGTTCTTTTAACTGAACTCCTAAAAAAACCCACTTACAAAGCCCAAGTCTCCCAGTTCATGCTTCCATCCACCTGAGCACCATCCCATGAGAGTTTAAATCTCCAAGACGAAAGACCTATGGTTTTTTTCTGGACCTCATGTCAAAGAACAAGACCCTTCTACTACACCTTTCTATGTGAACCTTGTAATACATGACTTTTTACTTCACAATTGTATGATGGATTTAGAAACCTCACATAATCTCAAGCCATTAACTATAATGAAGCAACTTGGTTTACATATTTCTAGACTTTATAAGGTCCTCTAATCCTTTGATTCTAAGGACAATTGGGTCTTCAAATCGTGGATAATTTTTTTTTCATTTCCAACCAGCAACATATCATCCACATACAAGACTAGATAAATAACAAGGTCACCAATTAATTTAAAATACACACAATGATATTATTTGCTTCTGGTGAAGCCAAGTCCCCACTTAAATGAATCAAATTTTTGATACCACATCCTTGGTGACTGTTTTAACCCATACAAAGACTTCTTTAACTTGCATACCAGTTCCTTCTTACCTTTCACCGCAAAGCCTTCAGGTTGCTTCATGTAGATCTCCTCTTCCAGATCCCCATGAAGAAATGTTGTCTTCACATCCATCTGTTCTACCTCAAAATCAAAAGCAGAAATAACAAATAAAAGTAACCTAATAGAATTTACCATGGCAACAGGAGAAAAAATATCACCAAATTCAATTCACGACACTTGGGAATAACCTTTTGCTACCAACCAAGTTTTTTATTTCTCCACCTTTCCTTTTGCATTTGTCTTCTTCTTGAACAGCCATTTGTTGCCAATGGGTTTCCTTCTAGCCAGCAACTCCACTAGATCCCAAGCCTCATTTTTGTGCAAAGATGCCATTTTATCAACCATGGCCTCTTTCGAGATCTTTCCATCCTCTGAATCTACTACTTCCTTCACAGTTCTGGGATCATCATCAGTAATAGACAAAGCAAAATTTGAACAGAAAGCAGATGGACTATACCTTTCTGGCTTCCTTCTTTCTCGAACTGATCTTCTTACACCCGAAGTTTGTGGCTCTTCATCTTCTAATTCCTCCTCTGCTATAGAGTCTGATTCTTCCTCCTTTAGCTCAAAATCTATCTTCTTAGGTTCCTTTGGTTGGACTTCATGTTTAATAACATCTTTCACCCCTTTGAACACCACATATCGGCTGTACACAACCTTCCTTGTTTCTGGGTTCCAAAGCTTATAACCCTTTGAACCATCCTTATACCCAATAAAGATGCACTTTTCAGATTTACTATCCAACTTGGTTCGTTCCTCCTTTGGAACATGTACATATGCATCAAATCCAAATACCCTCAGATGTGAAAGAGAGGCTTTCTTACCAGTCCATACCTCTTGTGTAGTATTATCCTCTAATGGTGATGAAGGTGATCTGTTGACTAGGTAACATGCTATCTCCACCACCTCCGCCCAGAATTCCTGTCCTAACCCAGAACGACTAAGCATGATTCTTGCCATTTCCATCAATGTCTTGTTCATTCTTTCTGCAACTCCATTTTGCTGAGGTGTATATGGAGTAGTCTTCTGCCGTGCTATACCACACTTCTTATAGAATTATTCAAATTCATTACTGCAAAACTCTCCACCGTTATCTATCCTCAGCACCTTTATCTTCTTCTCTGTTTGGTTTTCCACTAGAGCCTTAAATTCTTTAAACCTGTCAAAGACTTCAGATTTCTTTTCAAGGAAATATATCCATGTATTCCTTGAGAAGTCATCTATAAATGATACATAGTACACAAACTTACCTAGTGATGGAACCTTCATAGGTCCAAACACATCATTGTGTGCAAGCTCTAATATCTATTTCGCCCTCTTACCACCAGAGGGAAAACTCACCCGTTTCTGCTTCCCATATACACAATTTTCATAGAAATCAAAATCCAGAGAGCTATTACTCATACCTTCTACCATATCATTACCATGAAGTATTTGAAGGCCCTTCTCTCCTATATGTCCAAGCCTTTGATGCCACAGCATGGTCTTCTCTCCAGAGACCACTAGATTTTTTGCTCCACTTTTTGGAACCATAGAATTGTTGCACCCATCAACAATAGTGCTACCTTGTAGCCTGTATAGAGTTCTAGTCTGAACTCTCCGCATCAATACCAGTGCTCCCGAAACCATCTTGCAGGTATCCTTCTCGAACACTATTTTTACACCTGCATCATCGATCTTGCTTACAAAAATCAAATTTTTGGCTAATGCAGGAATATTCAGAACACCCAGAAGTGTTCTAACCCTTCCACCTTGCAACTTCAACTTTACTTTTCTACAACCAATGATTCTAGCCTTCCTATCATCCCCTAAGAAGACATCACCACCATCGTATTTATCATACTTGCAGAACGACTCTCTATTGGGAGTGAAGTGAAAGGATGTATCTGAGTTAATCAACCATGGCTCATGATCTACATGTGTACTTGAAGAAGCCAAGTACACATCCCCACCTTCATCTGAGGTGGTTTTTGCTTCTGTAGAAGAAGTATCATCAAATCCCTTTCCTTTGTTAGGAGCTTTAGATTTACAGTCCCTTTTGTAGTGCCCTTCCTTTCCACATGTCCAACACACCACCTTTATAGGTTTTTCTAGAGATTTAGATCTCCCTCTAGATTTAGATCTCCCACTTGATGACTTATTTTTGTTTCTGTTCTGGGACTGTCCTCGTATAGACAAGGCATCACCATTCTGGCTCTCCATATTTTTCTGTCTCATCTCCTCCATTAGCAAGGATGAGACTATTTCATCAAACTGCAAGGCAGTTACATTGCTACCTATTGCAATAACCATACTATCCCATGAATCTGGTAGAGAACACAACAAACTGATGCACTTATCTTCATCTGAAATTTTAATATCAACAGATGCTAACTGACTTACCACAGTATTAAATGCATTCAGATGCTCTATCACCGAGTCTCCATCTTTCATCCTCTGGTTATACAACTTTTTCCACAGGAACAGTTTATTCACCAGAGACATAGATTGGTACAAAGTCCCTAACTTGTCCAACAAAGTGTTCGCTGTAGCTTCCCCTGATACATTCAGTAATACTGAAACTGAGACACACAATAGTATTGTGCTCTTTTCCTTCCGATCCAACTTCTTCCATTCTTCATCAGACACTCCCATTGGTTTAGTACCCAGATCTACTATGATCCACTAATCTTTATCCACCAATAGATCCTCCATCTTAAGTTTCCACAACTCAAAACTCTGACCATTAAATTTCTCAATCTCTATCTTTCCACTGCTCGCCATCTTCTTTCACCACCAGAATCGATCTCACAGATCTCCCACTAAATAGGGTCTACCACAGAGCCGAACGAAACCACTCAACAACAAAGGCATCCCCCTTGAAGCCAAAACAACTCTGATACCAAATGTAGGTTTTAATCTCATACAGAAATTACTTGCATACGAATTCTTAGACACAAAAAATAAACAATGCGAGAGCATAAGACATAAAACATATATACACAGAGATTTTCCCTTAGATCCCAAAATCGGGACTACCAGCTTGATTTTTCATTATGTTCCTTTCAATGTTACAATACATATTTATACATGCTGAAGCATCCAATACCATGGACCGAAAAAGCATCGTGTCCAAAACCATGGACCAAAAACCATAGGTAGGTTCGCCCAACCTAATATAGGGTCCAAAAAAAATTTTCCCAGGGCACTACCTCGGACACCCTAAAGGGGGACTACCCGCCCCCTCAAACTCCCCAGACAGGGGGGGCTACCGCCCCCCCTGTGACCCACCTGCTGCGCAATCAGCGCAACGAGGGGGGGGCTCCACCCCCCAAGTCACTACGTAGGTTAGTCGTGGAAATAATATAACACAACCCAACAATTCCATCAACTTAGATCTGACATATGCCACCATTCCTATCTTTCGGTGTGAAGAAAGAAATACTGTACAGAGAGTCAAGGTTTGCAAAAACAATGATAAAGTTGACGGCTTAAAGAATTCTCCTGTGTACGGGAAAAAGAGTGATATTTCTTGTCTTCTACTAGAAGAAGAGGATATCATTTCAAAAGAAACACAGGTACACCTAGAAATCCAGTTAGATGATCAGCACAAAGCCAAAGGAAAAGTGTGAAAATTATACTTTGATGGGGCTAATTCCAAAGAAGGTAATGGAGTAGGGGTCTTGTTAGTATCCATTGAGGGTAGCTTGGTCCCTCTTTCATTTAAAATAGAGTTTGAAGAAACCAATAATGTGGCAGAATGTGAGACATTACTCCTTAGGCTGCAAATAACAAGGAATATGAATATTTATTACTTGACAATATACGAAGACTCTAAGTTAGTGGTAAAGCAAATTAAAAATCAATGTCAAACTAAACATCCTAGATTAAGGACCTATAGAAATGAGTTGTGGAACATAATAGAAAACTTCTTCTTGGCATTAAACGTTCAATTCCTACCCAAGGAAGGGAAAGGAATGGTTGATTCCCTTGCTATGGCTGGAAGCAACTTTAAGCTTCCTCAAAATCTACCTCTGAGGTTTTAAGTCAAAGTTAGATACATGCCCTCTATACTTGATAATGTAAAGCACTAGCATGTACATTAGGATGATGAGTAGATCAAACGCTTTACAAAAGTCATTGGGGAATTTTCAAATTCAGTTATCGACCAAGAAGAAGAGAAAATGAGAGAAGAAAATACAACTGCATGTGGAGATACAATTGCTAGACACGGAGTCCTACAACTAAAGGGAAATACTCTTCCTTGTGGCCTAGTCCCACTAGAGATACTCTTCAATAAGAACGATGTAGAGTCAAAACCTATAGCACAAGGAGTGGAGGAACAGGTGGAAGACTACAATATTGGTTCAAAGGACTAACCTCAGATGGTCAAATTATCAAAAGAGATCCCCCCAGAGTATAAAAAAAGGATTTTAAATCTCTTCCAAGTTTATAAAGATGTTTTAGCTTGGTCCTATGATGATTTGAAGACATTTGATACTAACATTATCTAGCATAACATTCCTCCAAAAAGTGGAATGAAACCATGTAAATAAAAGCTTAAGAAGATCAATCCCTTCCTACTCCCATCTATTGAAAAATAAGTAAGAAAGATTTTGCAAGCTAAAATCATAGTGCCCCTAAGGTATTCTCAGTGGGTAGCAAACTTAGTTCCATTCCAGAAAAAGAATGGAGAAATACGGTTGTGTGCAGATTTTCGGAACCTTAATAGAGAATCATTAAAAAAAACTACCCACTTCCCAAGATGGAATACATATTACATAAAGAGGTTGGCTTGACCAGGATGTCCATGATGGATGGTTTCTCAGGATACAATCAGGTGGAAATACACTGAGATGACCAAAAGAAAACGACATTCACCACCCCTTGGGGGACTTTGATGTATACCCACATTCCCTTTGGCCTTATAAACGTGTGAAAAATGTTTCAAAGAGCTATGGATATAGCACTTGTGGGGGAAAAACACAAGTTACTAGTGCTATACTTAGATGATGTCACAGTCTTCTCCAAGATAGATGAGGAACTTATCTTGCACTTGAAACTCACCTTTGCAAAATGCAGGGGACATGCATTGTCTCTAAATCTGAAGAAGTCTCATTTTTCTCTAAGTGAAGGAAAGTTATTGTGACACATAGTGGCACAGGAAGGATTAAAAATCGATCTGAAGCGAGTGGAGGCTATTAGTCACATTTCCTTGCCTAGAAACAAGAAAGCGATTCAAGTGTTTTTGGGAAGGATAAATTTTCTAATAAGATTCATACCTAACTACGCTAAAATAGTGAAAGGTATCACATACATGTTGAAAAAGGAGAACAAGGTGAAATAGAGCATTGTTTCTAAGGACTCCTTTGCTAGAATTAAATAACTATTTGCTAGAGAACCACTGCTAGTCAACCCTGATTATTCAACACCTTTTTATATCTTTTCTTTTGCTTCCCCCCACACTATCACTGTTGTGTTGTTACAAAAGAATAAGGAAGGCTATGAACATCCAGTTTCCTTTTTTAGTCAAGTATTGAGTGTTGTTGAATTGAAGTACAATATTTTTGAGAAATAGGCCTATGCTCTAGTCAAAGCATTGAAGGGAATTAGAGTCTATTTATTGCAGTCCGACATTGTAGCATGTGTCCCAACATCAGTAGTTAATGACACTCTGGTGCAAGGCAATAGTGAGGGAAAAATAGGAAGGTGGATTACCAAGATCTGGGAATATGACTTAGGTATCAAGCCTACCAAGCTTATCAAAGGGTAGGGTTAGCCAAAATCTTATCAGAATCCAACTTCCAAGCCCCGGGGATTAATCTATTGACAGAAGATAATGAAGTAGGGGTACAACAGGTAAACATTAAAACCTTAGTCTAGAAGATTGATATCAAATTTGAGACACTGATTTCGTATAAGAATATTGTTCATTCTTTATTTTTCCTAAGGTTTCCACTCAAAATGCATAAGTCTAGATACTGAACTATAGACTTGTCCATAATACATACATTGCCATGAGTCAAATGCTTAGGACGGATGATCCTCTTCATATACTGAACCAAATCCTCTTTAGTCAATACTTAGATAATGAAATCCTCGATCTTGAAGTCAAAATGGATAAGTATAAATCCTCTTAAGTCAATACTGAACCAAATCCTCTCTCTTGATGTCATAACCCTTCTCACAGATAAGTGGTTCCCAATGACCCTCTTTCAGACCTCAATGTCACCCATCTTGACTACAATTGCTTGTTTAATGGGAAAAGATACCTCTCAGAGAGTAAATAAAGCCATCTTAGGGTGCCTGCATAAAATTCAACAGCCTGATTACTTACTTAATATCCCTGTCTATCTATCAGCTGTTATTACCTTTCAGCTCCAATATTTCTTCTCCTATTCCTATTTCCGCTACTACTCCTTACTATTCTACTTATTCCTATATACCCATGTCAAAGACTTTAAGTGCCTTGACCTTCATGTGTTTGCTCCCCAAAAGCAGAAAATTTTCTTCTTTGACTGGAATATCTCAATTAGAAAAAGACCCAGTTTGGGTGGGTACTCTCAGTTCATGTCCACATTCATGGTCATTGCATACTGAATTATCCATGGAACTCTACCTCCTAGAATCTTCCCACAACAAAAAGAGTTCCTTCAACTCAGCAAGGAAGTTGTCATACGAGACCGATACATCTATGAGGTTTACAAAAATATTTAGGTTTATGGTTGTGAACTTCATCCATACCGTCTTCCATTTTTCATTCCTATGATAATCTTCCCCTCAGGTTCATTCGACAAGCCCTCAAGTATACTTGCTCCACTTTGTACCAGGAAAGAAAGGCTACATTTTTAAAATGGGATAGTCTGTAGGGCCTTTTGTTGTAAACACAAGGAAGGCCTTTAAAGTAGTTAAGGCCTTACTTGAATCCATGGACTTCAAAATGGGAGACACTTGGCATTATGACCCACAAAGCATTATTTCCCGAACAAGAGAAAATATTAAACCTTCAACTTATGTGCATGATACCAAGCTCAAAATTGAATGGAAAGATAAGCTTCATTCCTAGCCTCTTAATACATAGATGGAGACTGAATCCCCATTCAACATAGGAAAACCGTGAAAGAGGCCTGTTGAATCGATAGGGGAGGATACCACGGAGGAAAAACATGTCTGTAAAAAGGCAAGAAGTCAATTTCCAAGATAGGAACAAATACAAGAACAATAGTAGGGACAAGAAGAAGAAGAATTGGGTATAAAACTGGAGAATGCAATTTCAGACCACCGAGGCTTCCAGATTGATCTAGTGATTCCACTAGTAGGCTCCTCCACATCCTCAACCGAAGTGGTCATCTCAGATCCCGAAGAAAGTTCTGATGCTGCAGGGTCTAGTTAGGCTCTAGGAAAGGCTATTCAATTCAACAAGAAGAAGGTCAGGGAGAGACTGCATAGGGATATGACTTCTGAACTAAATCCTCACCAATCTCGAGTGCTAGCCACTATGGACCTAGAGAAAGAAGAAATGGGGATAAGGCTGCAACATCCATCAATACAGGCCCTACCCATAAGGCCTCAGTTCTAGAATTTGGTTGTCACCCTAGACGTAACTAGTGTTCCTTTGGTAGTTAAAGTTAACCTACATAAGAAAGTCGGGGAGATGTTATACATTGATCTAGGTAATAACCTCATGACCATCAACAAAAGTGACACCTGTATAGAGAAAATCTCTAATAAGGTGAAAATGGGAATGATCAGATCTTGACCACTATTCTTATAGAAGGAGTCTTATAGAGAGATTGCCATTAAACTAAGAATAGATCCAAAAGTTAATTCGGTAGTGGCAGCTATTTTAAAATCAACCCAATAGGAAAATTAGGAGTTGAGACAAAAGCTAAAGATGCCCGATGGTGAACATGTCGAAATAGAGGAGCTAACCCAGGTCTAGCTGGAGAAGGAAGCATTGATTAAGGAGTTGACTGATTGTAAGGATAAGGTGTTGACCTTAGAATAGACAATGATTGAACTGCAAAATAAGATTGCATCTCATGTTTTCATCATAGTAGTGCTTGAAGACCCTCAGAATCCCACTAATCGCCTCACCCAAGCACTAATTGAGCTTCAAACTTTTGAAGGAGAAATGAAGAACATCCAAAGTGATTTTGATGTCATTAGAGCCCAGTTAGCATAGAAGGAAAAGTAGCTATAAGCCTCGGTTATAAAAGCTGAAAGTCTCACAAAGGGTCTACAGGTTGCCACATAGGCAATAAAGGTCTTGAAGGCTAAACTCAAAGGAAATATGTCTCTCATCGAAGCCAAGCAATTGGTATGGGATGAGATCATCCACGAAATGAATAACAATTGGGAGCCCATGACTCTGATACATGAGAAAAAATTTATCTGTGCAGATATTGAACCCTCGATCATAAATGCTAAAGAGAGGAGTATAAATAACTCCCAATATGCATTGAAATTTATTCATTTCCTGAGTGAGAATCCTTCAGAGGAGTTGAGGCCAATGGATATAGCAAACAAGACCCACATTGTTATGGATGTTTTTAAGGTGATTTCAAAGGAAGAAGCCCGAGTCAAAGCAAAGAAGATCCTGATTAAGTTGTTGAAGGATGTGCCTATTTCCATTGAATATTTTGATAGACTCCAGTATGATGGGATACCTAATATTTGGGGGTATCATGGAGAATTGTTTCCACATGAGCAATATAACCAAAAAATGATTGAAGCAAAGAGTAAGGCAGGATCCTACCATGAGAAAACAACTACTCTGGAAGGGACAACTGTGGTAAACTTCTTAAAAGGGAATTTTAGTGGCTTGGGATACTTCGAAGTCCCTTTCATCGTAGAATCGACTATTAGGGCTTGATTTAGTTGAAGATTAAATATAAGAAGTTCAATTTTGCTCCTCTACCTCCTCAAGCATTATGGGAAAGATGTGAATTTTTTGCCAATCCACTGATGGTGCAAATGGTTCACCCTTGGCCTCTGCATGCACCTCACCAAGCCTCATCATCAAGCCTCTCTTGAGAATTCTCTAGATCATGCTAAGATTTGGCATTTTAAATTAGTTTTAAGTTATTTTTTCTTGTCTTTTTTTTTTCTTTTTTTTGATCATTTGTAATGAGTGCATTTTAGTTGAAACAGTTGTGCATGTGCACGAGCTGATGTTTTGAGATATTTTTGACATGATTATCTGAATCAAGAAGGAATATTGTGCTAACAACCTATGTCTATTTACAGAGGCTTATATAGGTGATTTTGAGAAACGAAGAAAGGGTTCATGAATTTGGAAAGAAACTTTGTGTTATTTTTTGGAACGTTTTGCATATTTCATGTATATATTGCTAAGGATATTAATGAAAATGAAAGGTAATTCGTTCGTTCGAGGTTTATAGTATGTACTCTCCCTTTTCTAATTTCATAATGTTCATGTTCCTCTACATATGTTTCCTTATTTATAAAAAATCATTTGAGTTAAGATGTTGATGAAAATGCATGTATGAGTTTTTGGAAGCTAAATCTTTAAATGCGCTTCGTGAGTCTTTGCATTCATTTCTTTTGCATAGTCGTCATTTCTTTCTATATCTAGATAAGTATGGAATTCTTGATATTTCGAACTCTATATTAGGGGTTTCTTCCTCTATTTCTTCTGCTATCACATTCAATTTAAAGTAAATTATTGTAACTCCTTGGGTGATTTTGGCCTCTTTTGATTGATATTTTATATCATTGTGCATCTTATATATATATATATATATATAGAAAGAACTCATGGACTATGTATTTCTTATGTTGATTGAACCAACTAAGTTCTATTGGTAAGAAATATTTTATGTGGAGTCTCAATCCTTTGAAGAATTATCAGAGATATACCAGGTTTAGATGTACTAGGCATTGGTCTCTTAACAATCCAAAGGTTCTCTCTAGAATCAAAAACACCCAAAAATTATGTAAAAATAAGCTGATAGGATTGTTAAGTTGGAAAAAGAGTTAGTTTAGATTCATAATCATGCAAACGATATTGATATATTAAATTTGAAATTTTAGAGTTTTATTTTTTTAATATATATATACCCCAATGTTGTAGGTTGTAAATAGCCTTGCCACAAAGATCATGTTGAATGTTTTATCTATCATTTAAAATTTAGAGTGGATACTCTTTTGTGAAAGAACAATTTTCATTTCAAGTGCTCTTCATTTCATAGGTCACCTAGGTTAGGATCCACATCATATTGTAACTATGAGGCCATTTGCATATAGATGTCAAATGTATGTCACTACAACGAGATAAGAACCTGAATAGAAATACTATGAATCTACATAAGGGTCAAACTTATGAGAATGAAAGGTGAGAAACCACAAGACCATATTACAAAGCTATTATCACCTTGTATGACATGAGTTCCCACCTTTTATTTTGTGGAAGTGGATTGGTTTCTAGCATGGTTTATGATTGGATTTTGTTGTTCATAAATGTTCAATATGGTTTGGGATTTTTTATTATACTTAGGTCAAATTTTATAAAATTAAATTAAAATAATTTATTTATAAAATATTTAGATTTGGAAATGAGTTATGTTTTTTTGGGGAAAGTTGTATTGATAAGTCATGGGCCTGCCCATGGTATTGTAACAAATCCTATTGACAAGTTAATAATAACCATGGTAAAATGAGGGTAAATATCCATGTTTAAGAATATTGTTATATTGTAAGTATTCAGTTCAATATTTATAAAATATTTTTATATTGAAATAAGATAATTTTTGAGAATATGGTATTGATAAGCCATGGTATTGTAACCAAGCCTAAATTATTATGAATAAGTTTAATTATTATTAGTATGAGTTATTATTATCTGGAAAAATTGGAGACATAAACAATTTTTTTCCATGACACAAGTTCCATATATGAGGGAGGTAATAGCTTCCACAACTTTTCACAAGTTTGAATTGACCGAGATATCAAAAAGTCGATCTGAATTATGAACATAAAATTTGACTCAGTGTGTTTTTAGATTCCATGAAATCTATGAAAATTTTCTACGAACACACTTCTAAGATATGACTGAGTTCATTTTATATTTGATAGTAATAGAATACTATCCGTTGGGAATGCAAATCACGGATATAGATTCAAAATTTATATATATATAAAATTTACAAATTTCCATGCCACCCCTACTATTTAAATAAAAGACATCAAATCTTGTCATATAGCATTAGAAAGTAGCTCATGTCATACACCACTAGAAAGTGTTGGGTCTATAAAAACTTTTTGATTCATTAGAAATTTATAGATTATTTCAATTTCAAACCAGGATAGTAAAACCTGAAATGCTTAGTACACTGGATTTTATACAGGTGTGTTGCAACTCCCAACTAGATATTCCTGCAATTTGAGGAAAGCTAAAGGTGTGAGAGTATGATTTCAAAGCTCCTCATGTTCCCAAATCAGGTGGTGTGTGCTAAAAGCAGTCCACATGTGTGCTAAAAGGGTTTTTGTTTCTTGCTTAGGTCGACTGGAGGAGGAGTTGTTCGAGCTGTGAGGATCTATTCCATTATCTATTTCAATGACTGACGAGAGTTTTTTGATAAAGCATTGTCAATGACCCTAATGGGGTGATTGACAAGGAGCACATGGAATCAGATAAAAACTTGTGTGGGTGGAAAGATTCTCATGCTTAGATGATTGATATTGGAAGTAATGCTTCAAAGACGCTTGCACTTCCTAGCAGGTTATCTATGAGTAATGGTCAAGACAACCTACACCACTTGATCTATGGTAAGCCAAGGAAGTAAAATCATGTCTTTGGGGTGAATTTATCCATTAAGGGGAGACTTGGAATAATGGAGAAATGTTGAATTATCAGATTATTTTATTATTAAACATTGGTTGTGATTACTTGGATTAGATCTTATTTTTGAGGAATTTGTTTAATTTCTTCAACAGATTTCTAATCTTGTTTATGTATGAATGATTTAGGGGAATCATTGAGTCTTGCGGAGCCACTTTTCAGGTTGCCATGTCCTCCATATTATGTCTCTCTTAAATTAGTTCCTCATTTCCTTCATATTTTGTCTCTCTATTAAATTTTTCTTTTTTAGGAAATTCTCATGAGTGACCTAATTGGGGATGTCTGGAAAATCTTCAGGTTGAGGTCCCCTTAAAAGTTTCTCATTTCCTCCATGTTTTTGTCTCTCTCTTAAATTAGTTGCTCATTTCCTCCCTATTTTGTCTCTCTTAAATTCATCTTTTTTTGGGAAATTTTAGCAAGTTACCTCATTGGGGATATTTTGAAAATCTTGAAGTTATTCATTTCCTCTATATTTTGTCCCTCTTAACTTTATTTTTTTTTAAGAAATTTCTCGTGAATAACATAATTGGGGATGTCTGGAAAATAAAATCATATTCTGTATTTTCCAAGTTCTACTTAATTTGGAGAAGTTAATTACTTGATTCTTCGTAGCACAAGTTGTCTAAACTAGTCATCCTAATATGGAGCTCTTTGGAACCGACCTAGATGGAATGTAAATAACATTAAAAAAACCCATGTTTCTGAATTTATCTTAAAGCCAATCTTAGAAACAGGTCCACCCATAAAAGTAAAAAAACGGAGCATAAAGTCTTTAGGAATTGGCAATTTCTCTTTAGCAATGAATTCATAGAAATATCATTTAATAAAATTTTATTTTAATTTCTGAGATATTTTTAATTCCTAATCTTTGAAGCGATTAATCAAATAATTTCTAACCGAAACCGTCGTAAAAGATATTAATTTGCTCCGACTTGAATATACGAGTAGGATTTCATAGAAATATCATTTAATAAATTTTATTTTGATTTTTGAATTATCTTGAATGAGGAGTCTTTGAAGCGATTAGTGCAACAATTTCAAACTGAAACCATCATAAAATATATACTTTGCTATCACTTGTATATACGAGCATATGGGAAAGTGTCATTCTATTTTAACGTGAAGTTTGTCATTTGCCAAACCAGTATACTATTTCATCTTAATGTCGGATATGAATTTTTTTATTATCAGTGTAGATTTATTTTAAATACACATTTAATATAAATTCATAGAGATCAAATTTGTATTTAGATTTTGTTATTTTAAATTATGTAAATAAAACTTCAATAATGTTATATATCATCTTAAAATATAAAATAAACTTCTTAACTAAATAAAATATTTTTGACTTACATACGAATATAAATATGTGTATATCAAAGTGTCATTCTATATTAAAGTGAAGTTTGTCCTTTGCGAACCTAGTATACTATTTGATCCAGATGCCAAAACCTCTCTAGGGATATGAATTTTTTTATTATAAAATTTCTTTGACGTGCAAGTGATACGTCACAGAGAAGGACGAAACTAATCATCGAAAATATCTCCTGTGATAGCCATATTTTATGCGTATAAAATTTACATATTTATCCAAACGTTGTGCAACGTACGAACAGACGATACAGTAGGAAAGGATAAGACGACAAATTTAGCGTACTCGACAAACAGATAAAAGTCTGCTGGAACAGTCGAACAGGATTCCAAGAAATCCGAAGTTATTCGGATACTCAGCCTTTAGAAGGGGTGCTCATCCTTAAAATCAATAATGGGTATCATATCATTTTTTCATTTTGTTCCGCAACGTCATGATTACTAAAATTATGAAATGACATATCGTGTGTTGTTTAAATAGCGATTTGTATTCCTTAAATTGATTCACCCTGTTAAATATATTCTAGAATTACGGAAGTGTAAAGTTATGTTAGTGGGATTACGATTTGCCGTTGCTTTGAATTTATTTGTTAACATGCACTGAGATATGGAATAGACGGTATGCATGGGTAATGAAACCTTACTAAAGTAAAATGAGTACAGTGAGTGGGTTTTGATCTATTTACGCTCTTTGGTTTTTTTGGGGTACAACCATATTTTTTACTATTACTTCAACGTGTCACAAAGTTCCAGGAAGTCGATAGACATTTAACCATGTCCAATAATAAAAACTCCCAACATTTTTACCATTAGATCCAACTGGTAACAGTTATATTGATAGCCCGAGGAAGCCTGGAAGGAACTTTAACCACGTCCAATAATGAAAAACTCCCAACTTTTCACCAGTAGATCCAACCGGTGACAGTTACGTTGATTTTTATGGACAAATTAGAGGTCGGAATCACTTCCCTTCAGAATGCGTTAACAATACGTTCACAATAAGGCACTTGATTTCACTTTGAGAATGCGTTAACAATACGCAAGGTTGCAATGAGAGTAACGATGTTGTATGTTCCCGCAATGTTGATCAAAACCCTAGAGTCAGCCTGCCCTAATCGGACATCGTTCTCTGAATTGAATGCGGGGCCCACCTTGTCTCGTTTTGTATCCAGCTCTTGGTCCCATCGCATTGTTCTTCTTTGTGCTCTTCCACTAAGATCCATATCTATCGATTCTCTCGATATTTACTCGCGATTTACTATGCATATAATTTTTTGAAAACCGTACTTTGTCTCAATATATTGTTACTAGTCAATACACCTCATCTTTTTCACATTCCTGAATGAGAGAGACATAAAGATTACATATAATCTATTGCAGCCCCATAGGAATTGATTTATCAACTTCCCAATCCAATTCAATCAGACATCGGGTCAAACGTTGCATTTGATTATAATAAGATTATTATTTAAGCTTTATTTTAATTTATACACTAAATGACTGTGATTTTTTGTTGTTTAAAATATAATTTAACTGCAAAACTATTAACACACTGGAAATTTACAGATTAAATATTTAAACTTGAATTCTACAGATTAAATAATTTAAACTCAAATTGTTTTTTGGGATTAAAATTAACCCAAAATCTGGAAAAGTCATTTCCTCTAATTCTATTATTTAATACAAAACTAAAATTGTAATTTAAATGTTTGAATTTTAGAATATATATATATATTTTTTTTAAAGATAATGATTTATTATTATTATTAATAAACAAGTGTAATATGCACTACTGATATTTACGACTTGCATCCTATACATGAAATAATTAATAATTTTAAATTATATATATATATATATATATATATATATATATATATATATATATATATATATATATAACATTAATTTTTTAATATTAATAAATATTTTTAGAAAAATATAAATTAATATTTTAAAACTTTTAATATATATTTTATTTTAAAATTTATTTAATCCATAATTATTATTATTATATTTTTGTTATTTAATTTATATAATTTTCAAAATTTATTTGATTAATTTAAAAGTTTTTAAAGTTTTTAATATTAATTTAAATGTTCCCCGATCTTTCTATCTAATATATTTCTTAATATATGTATGTTGCTTTTGAGTCTTTAAAATTTTTACTTTAAAAATATAAATTAAATTGTAATGTAGTGCAATGAGATTTAAAAATTTCCATGTACAAGTTCTAAATATTTAAATAATTTATTTATAAACACATGAGGTTTAAAGGTTTTACATGCTACTAGCTTTGAGTTATTGCTAATTTCTAACTTTAAGTATTATCTAAATTTACCGTTGCAAAGTTTTAGTAATATGTACTTTCATATTTTTTAGGAGATAAAAATACATATATGAGAGTAAGATCTTTCTGACATTTATGTAGGTACTACAATTGTAGTACTAGGTCTAATTATTAGGTTTTTTAATTTTTACTATTTTTAGATTTTTTTTTCTTGACAAATGTCTTTAAAAGTTCTTAACAGTCATTCAAAAATAAACTAGTAATTGCCCCATGTTATCCCTGGCTCTACTGTAGTATTCCTAAGGACTCTAATGGTGTCAATAATGTAAAATCAATGAAGAGGATCATCCCTCTTAAGCATTTTACTCATGGCAATGTATGTATTGTGGACAAGGCTTCGGGCTTAATCTCAACTCCGATAACCCAAAGGTCTTATGGTATATTTAAATCATATTTCAGATAAAAGGTGCAGATCTCGCAAACTGTATCACCCTTCATTCGTGTCGTATGCTCCTCGGTATCAACTCTAATGGTGAACGAGCACACAAGCAAATGAGAGAGCAAGCCCTCGTCATTGAAAGGTCAGTGTAGATGTGATGGTACAGATCAATTCCGACACCTAGTGATGGACTTTCCTCGACCTTGGTACAACCCATAGTAATGTGGTGGGGACCACCCACAAGGTAGACTTTTCTCGCTGGCTCATCAAGAATAATAGGTAAAGGTAGAAGGGTAAAGGTTAAAGGTTGAACTCGGGTCTATCCTCCCCTTCAAAGCTCATGCCTCCAATTGGGAACTAATCCCAAACCACATCGTGTCATCTTGCAACGATTCCCAAACCCTCCACTTGTACAAATACACTTTTTATGTTATATAAGCCTATGTCACCCTAATTGACATCCCTAACAGTTGTTGTTTGAGCACAGTAAAAATACCCCTGGCTGGACATCTGCGTAGGATTTACCTCTCCGCATACTCCCAAAAGGAAGGGACCACCTCCACAGTCACTTTTAGACATCCCTGTGGGCTCCAGGTAACCTGACACCCTTACCTCCTATATTTTTATTTTTTTTTCACTCGGTAAAATGAAGTGTGCCGCATCTGCAACTCCTAACAACTATGAAGTTAAGTCCACTAGTGTTGAGCCCTTAACGGAAATCGATTGTCAAATTCTAGACCCTTCGTACCCATTCTCGCTCATTGACCTCTGTTATGAAGTGTTTGCCAACCATGTGAGGAAGGAGGATCATTTTAGGGTTGTTAATTCTGACCTTTATTTCCAAATTGTGCTCGCAATTCACCCCCTACTTGAGTTTATATCTTGTCTCGTTGATGCATACCGAGAGAATCTGAATTATTTTGTATCTACCTTAAGATCCAAAATTCTAGAAATAACACACATTTTAATCCAAAGAGCTTTAATCTTTCTGGTTTCCTCCACCAATGCTACCCTAGTCCATCAGTTAGCTACCCTTCCCCCTGAGGAATAAAAATCCTTCCTGGACCAAATACTTGCTGCTGAAGTCAAAACCCTTCTCACAGATAATTGGTTCCCAATGACCCTCTTTTAGACCTCATTTTGACCCATCTTGGCCGCAATTTCCTGTTTAATGGGCGAAGATACCTCCTAGAGAGTAAACAAATCCACCTTGGGGTTCCTACATAAAATGCAACCCAATTACTTACTCAATATCCCATACTATCTATCAACTACCATTAGCTTTCATCTACAATATTTCTTAGCCTCTTCCTATTTTTGCTACTACTCCTTACTGTTCTGCTTATTCCTCTATACCCATGTCGAAGAGTTTTAGTATCTAGACCTTCATGTGTTCGCTCCCAACAAGGAGCAAAATTTCGTCTTTGACTGGAATATATCAGTCAGAAAAAGACCTAGTTTGGGTAGGTACTCTCAATTCACGTCCACCTTCATGGGCATTTCATATCGAATAATCCATGGTACTCCACCTCGCAGAATCTTACCACAGCAAAAAGAGTTCCTCCAACTTAGCAAGGAAGTTTCCGTATGAGACTGGTACCTCTAGGAGGTTTACACAAAGATTTGAGTTTACGGTTGTGAACTTTGTCCATAGTGCCTTCCAATGTTCATTCCTATGAGGATCTTCATCCTCGAGTTCATTTGACAGGTCCTTAGTGTATACCTCCTCCACTTTGTAGCAACAAAGAAAGACTACATTTTCAAAAGGGGACAACCTATAGGCCCCTTTGTGGTAAACAAGAGGCACACCTTCAAAGTAGTTGAGGCCCTAATCAAATTCATGGAGTTCAAAATGGGAGACAGTTGGCATTATGACCCCAAGGTAGTCTTGCCCAAAGAAGAGAAAAGATTAAAGCTTCAACTTACATGCATGATCCCAAGCCAAAAATTAAATGGAAAGCCAACTTTAATTCCCGACTTCTTAATATAGAGATGGAGACTGAATCCCCAGTTAGCACGGGCAGATCATCAAAGACGTCTGTTGACTTAACAAGGGAGGATGAGATGGAGGAAGAACATGTGAGCAGAAAGGAAAGATGTCGAGGTCGAGGACAAGAAGATGAATAGGAATAGGAATAGGAATAGGGACAGGAAGAGGAATAGGTAGGTTTACAACTGAAGAAATCAGTGTCTAACCACCCAAGCTTCCATATTAATTTGGAGACTACATTAATGGCCTTCCCTACATCCTCTATCAAAGTGGTCATCCCATATCTTGATGGCAGTGCTGATGCTGTAGGGTCAAGTTGGCCTCTAGGAAAGACTATTCAAGTTAAAAACATGAAGGTCAAGGAGAGACTGCATAGGGATATGGATTCTAAGCTAACTCGTCACCACAATAGAGTGTTAGCCGCTATAGACCTAGAAAAAGAAGAAATGAGGATAAGACTACAACATCCATCAATATAGTCCCTGCCCATAGTTCGTCAGTTCCAAAATTTGGACGCCTCCCTAGACTTAACCAGTGTTACTTTGGTAGATAAAGTTAACCTACACAATAAAGTTGGGGAGATATTATACAATTATCTAGGTAAGAACCTCATGACCATCAATATATTTGACACCTATATTGAGAAAATATCGAATAAGGTGAAAATGGAAAATATCAAATCTAGAGCACTATTCTTATAGAAGGAGTCTTATAAAGAACTAATCATTAAGTTGGGAATAGATCCAGAGGACAAGTCAACAATGGCAGTTATTTTAAAATCAATTGAGCAGGAAAATTAGGAGTTGAGAGGAAAGCTATGTTTGGCAGTGAACACATCCACACAGAGCAGCTGACCTAGGTTGAGCTGGAGAAGGAAGCACTGATGAGGGAGTTGGCTGATTGTAAGGATAAGGTTTTGACCTTTGAATAGATAATGACCTAATTGCAAAAGAAGATTGCATCTCATGTTTGGATGATAGTAGTGCTTGAAGACCCTCAGGATCCCATTGATCACCCCACCAAGCAAATAACTAAGATTCATCTTTGTAAAGGAGAAATGAAGAATATCCAGAGTTATTTGGATGCTACTAGAGCCCAGTTAGCTCTGAAGGAAAACCAGCTGCAAGCCTCAGTTATAAAAGTTGAAACTGTCACTAAGGATCTATAGCTTGCCACACAGAAAATAAAGGACTTGAAGGCTAAACTCAAAGGAAATATGTCCCTCATTGAAGCCAAGCAGTTAGTATGGGATGATATCATCCAAGATATGAATAACAGTTAGCAGCACATAACTCTAATACATGAAAAAAAGTTTATCTATGCGGACAATAAACACTCGATCATAAATTCTAAAGAGCGGAGTATAAATAACTCCCAATATGCACTAAAATCTATTCATTTCCTAAGTGACAAACCTACAGAGGAGTTGAGGCCAATGGATATAGTAGGCATGACCAACGTTGTCGTGGATATTTTTAAGGTTATTTCAAAGGAAGAAGCCCAATTCAAATCAAATTAGAGCTTGATTAAGTTGCATAAGGACTTGGCTACTGTCAATAAATAATTTGATAGACTCAGGAATGCTGGGTTGCCTAATATTTGGGGGTCTCATGGAGATTTGTGGCCATAGGAGAAGTTTAACCAGAAAATGATTGAAGAAAAGAATAAGGCAGGGTTCTCCCATGAGAAAATAGTTACTCTGAAAGGGACAATTGTATTAAACTTCTTAAAAACAGAATTTCAGTTTCTTGGGATGGTTATAAGTCTCTTTCATCATAGACTCGACTATTCGGGCTTTATTGTATTGAATATTAAATATAAGACTTTCATTTTTTCTCCTCTACCTCCTCAAGAATTATAGGAAAGATGTGAAATATTCTCCAATCCACTGATTGTGTAAATGGTTCATCCACATCTTTCACATGCACCTCACTAGGCCTCGTCATCCAACCACCCATGAGAATTCTGCAGATCATGTCAAGCTTTGGCATTTTAAATTACTTTTATGATATTTTTACTTGCTGTTTTTTACTTTGATCATTTGTAATGATTACATTTTAGTTGAAACAACTATGTATGTGCACAGGATGAAGTTTTGAGATACTTTTGACATGATGACCTGAATCAGGAAGCAATATCACATTAACGACCTATCTCTATTTATAGAGGACTATATAGGTGATTTTGAGAAACAAAGAAAGGGTTCATGATTTTGGAAAGAAACTCTATGTTATTTTTGGAAACATTTTGCTTCTTTCAGGTATGTATTAATCAGGATATTAATGAAAATGAATGTTGATTCCTTCGTTCGGGGATTACAGTATGTCCCCTCTCTTTTGCAATTTCATAATGTTCATGTTCTTATCAGATTTCACATTATGTACCTGCTAGATATGTTTCATTCTTTATACAAATTCATTTTAGTTAATATGTTGTTGAAAATGCTTGTATGAGGTTTTGGAAGCTAAATATTTAAATCTGCCCCATGAGTCTTTGCATCCATTTTTTTGCATAGCCACCATGTCTTTTTAAGTCTAGATAAGTATGGAATTCTCGATATTTGGAGCTCTATATGATGGGTAAATTCCTTTCTTTATTCTTCTATCACATTCACATTAAAGTAAATGATCTATAACTCCTTGGCTTGTTTTGGCCTCCTTTGATTGATACTTTATATCATTGTGCATATTACACACACACACACACACACACACACACACACATATATAAAGAACTCATGCACTATGTCTTTCCTATGTTGATTGAACCAATTAAGTTCTATTGGTAAGAAATATTGTAAGTGGTGTCTCAATCCTTTGAAGAATTATTAGAGATACACTAGATTGAGATGTACAAGGCATTGGTCTCTTACCAATCCAAAGGTTGTCTCTATAATCAATAACATCTTTTGGCATCATTTCTGGGGAACGTATTGAGATAATTTCTCCCCTAGAACATGACATTCAGAAAATCTTTTTTGAGGTGAGAAAAGACATCCAGATTGTAGATTCATCACCTTGGCAAATCCAATATATAAATATAAAGAAAATCATCATGGATTTTAGGAATCCACACACTCATTCAAATACATGTCAATAAAGAAATCCATTTGTATCTGACCTAGAGAAGTTAATTTTCAGGAGAGTTTGGAAGGAGAAAACCCTAGTTATTGATGCCACTGTCTCATTTCTTGAATCCTCTTCGTCCAGCTCTCAACATGCCATTATTCATTGCTCAGATTTTACTCCTAGGGTCTTAACCTACCCTTCCAAAAATGATCTAATACACCATATTCTTCCATCTGAGGTCAAGGAAGAAGAAGTTTCAGTTAATACTCCTTCCTTCTCATTTCCTCCTCCCCCTGAGATCAGAAAGGGAAAATCCATCCTCACTGAAAGTCATACTCATCATATAATAAATTCAACAACTCTCAACCCATCTACTATGTCAGTTGTTATATTAACGTAGAGACCCCTGATCCATTTAGCTCCACCTCCATTATTATAAATGGTAGTCCCATGACTCCTATTAAACAAGTATGCTCCGTTAGACTTGCCTCAACCTCTAAGTGCCATGCCTCAAGACTATCTTAAACTTTTACTCGGGTTCAAAGGAGAGGATGAGACCACCGAACATAATCGATCAATATTTTTTGTGCATTTGTAGAAAATCTAAATATTGAGCACTTAGACATGTTATTGGGGCTTTTCATTCAAACCCTCAATGGAGAAGCCAAAGAGTGGTTTAAATATTTACCAGATGATTCCATTGCTACTTGGCAAGAGCTAGAAAATTCATTTGCATAGAAGTGGGGGGAAGAGAGAGATCACAAATATATCCTAATAGAGTTTAATGTCATAAAGAAGAAACAAGATGAAGATATTTCAGAATTTATAAAGAGGTTAAATAAGCAGTACAACAACCTGTCGATGGAAATCAAACCTCCCCAGGCTCCTTCCTGGGTAGTATTTGTAGGGGTTTATGAGTCTAATTTTGGTTTGACACTAAGGGAGAGGAAGTCTCACATTTTGGACTAGCTCCAAATTGATGCCCTATAGGTGGAGGGAAATTTCACATCTGCAGGGAAGTCGAAAGGGAAGATTGACCCTATGGAAAAGAAGAAAGGAAAAGAGGAAATTCCCTTGTCTGGTCAAGTGAAATAATCATAGGAACAAATGTTAGAAGAAATGGATAAGTTTATAAAAACATTATCACATAAATTGGTTAAGCTTGAACTAGAAAAGAAAAGCCTCCCCAAACAGAATGCCCAAGTACTAAATTGAGGATTTAATCCCCTATACCAAAGACAACCATTACAGATACTACAAAGGGAAAGGAAAGAACAACATGACTATAATCAGCCCCCACTGCACATAGAGGATGATCCATATTAACAATCACAAGAAAATCTTGAAATGCAGGGTAACTTGTACTCTTCTTTCTCAGAAGGGGAACAAGATATCATAACACGTCATGAAGAAGGTCAGTATATGGATGCAAAATTCAATGAGGGAGAAAAATGTGACTATTGTAAACAATTTACAGACTTCATGCAGGCACAACTGTGTAGGAAGTATGATCTCCGGTCCTCAAGGAAAAGGTCAAGAGAATAAGACCAACAGGGAGGTGTTTCTATCCAAGATACCCCTAGAACTCCTGATAAGGGAAAAGGGATGTTAGATCCAAATGTGTCAAAAATAAAGGGCTCTCTAAATCAAGATGGGTGTAAGCCTAAAGATAAAAAAGAGGAGAAGCTACCCATCTCTTAAAAACAGACATGTGAAAAAGAAAAGAACTAGTAGAATCTAGTGGCATGGAGAAAGGCCAAACTGTCTTCAACATTCAAAAGAACTCAAAAAGGTCAAAATACTTGTTCTTTTAACTGAACTCTTGAAAAAGCCCACTTATAAAGCCCAAGTCTCCCAATTCATGCTTCCATCCACCTGAGCACCATCCCATGAGAGTTTAAATCTCCAAGAAGAAAAACCAATGTTTTGTTGGACCTCATGTCAAAGAACAAGACCCTTCCACTGCATCTTTCTATGTGAACCTTGTAATACATGACCTTTTACTTCACAATTGTATGATGGATTTAGGAGTGTCACATATTCTCATGCCATTAAATATAATGGAGCAACTTGGTTTACATATTTATAGACTTTATAAGGACCTCTAATCCTTTGATTCTAAGAGAGTAAAATGCTTGGGAATGATAAAGGACCTAGTAGTGAGCTTGGCTCTGATCCCTGTTAAGAGCGTGGTGATGGATATAGTGGTAGCAAATATTCATGCATGTTTTGGCATGATTTTATCGAGGTCCTGGTGGTCTAAAGTTGGAGGTTCCTGTAGGTTTTAACCCCGTAGAAAAATTACCTACATACGAATTCTTAAACATAGAAGATAAACAATGCGAGAGCATAACACATAAAACACATATACATAGAGATTTTCCCCTGGATCCCAAAATCAAGACTACCAGCTTGATTTTTCATTATGTTCCTTTCAATGCTACAATACATATTTATACATGGCGAGGCATCCAACACCATGGACTGAAAAACCATCGCGTCCAAAACAATAGACCGAAAACCACAGGTAGGTACGACCCCCCTGTGACCCCCCCACTGCATAATCGGTGCAATGAAGGGGTGGCTCTTCCCCCACTCTAACCCCCCGATTCACTATGTAGGTTAGTCATAGAAAGAATATAGCACAACCCAACAATCTCCCAATTGTTCTTTTCTTTCCATAGGGCAGCACAAGAGAGTTTAATCATTTTTCTATCCCTGAAATGCCTATTGTTTCTCTTCACCAGGAGAACTTCTCAAAGATCACAGATTTTGTCAATGCATCTGTAGTATTCTTCAGGTTGTCCACCTTTACCAGCAACACCTCTTTGTCTTCTATCATATCCATCACAAAGTGATACTAAACATCAATGTGCTTTGTGTTTGAATGATAAGCAGGGTTCTCTGCCAAGAAAATTGCACTTTGGCTATCACAGTCTATCCTTATAGCTCCCTGTACTAACCCCATACTTGAACACAATCTCTGCAACCAAACTGCTTCCTTGCTTGCATGAGTCGCTACCATTTTTTCTGCTTCTATAGTTGATAGTGCCACTACAAATTGTTTCTCACTCATCCAAATGACTGGACCTCCAAATAGGTTAAACACATAAACACTTGTAGATATTCTCTGATCCAAATCTCCAGCCCAGTCTGCATCAACAAAGCCATGGATATCCAAAACTTTGTCCAATGCTGGTCTTCCTTGGTAGCACAAACCATAATCACTAGTGCCATGGAAATATCTAAAAACCCACTTCACTGTTGTCCAATGCTCCTTCCCTAGTTTTGACAAAACCTGCTCAATACTCCCATGTAATGTCTAGTCTACTACAGACCATTGCAAACATTAGGCTACCGACTGCGCTTGGGACACTGTTCAATAGATAACTTTACACCTACAGGAATAGGAACCTTCATCGGTTTACTATCCTACGTATTAAACCTCTGTAATATTGTCTCAACATACTTCCTCTGGTTTAACCAAAGCTTCCTCTTCGCCCAATCTCTTTTAATCTCCATGCCCAAAATCTAGTTTGCAGCACCATGATATTTCATGTTGAATTTGGAGGACAATTGGATCTTCAAATCCTGGATAATTTCCTTGTCATTTCCAACCAGCAACATATCATCCACATACAAGACCAAATAAATAACACAGTCACCAATTAATTTAAAATACACACAGTGATCTGCTTTGCTTCTGGTGAAGCCAAGTCCCCATATAAAAGTATCAAATTTCTGATACCACATCCTTGGTGACTGTTTTAACCCATACAGAGACTTCGTTAACTTGTATACCGGTTCTTTCTTACCCTTCAATGCAAAGCCTTCAATCTCCTCTTCCAGATCCCTGTGAAGAAATGCTATCTTCACATCCATCTGTTCTACCTCAAAATCAAAAGCAACAACAACAGATAAAAGTAACCTAATAGAAGTTACCTTGGAAACAAGAGAAAAAATATCACCAAAATCAATTCCTGGCACATGGGAATAATCTTTTGCTACCAACTGAGCTTTGTATTTCTCCAGCTTTCCTTCTGCATTTGTCTTCTTCTTGAACACCCATTTGCTGCCAATGGGTTTCCTTCCAGCCGTCAACTCCACCAGATCCCAAGCCTCATTTTTATGCAAAGATGCCATCTCATCAACCATGGCCTATTTCTAGAGCTTTCCATCCTCTAAATCTACTGCTTCCTTCATAGTCCTGGGATCATCATTAGTAATAGATAAAGAAAAATTTGAACAAAAATCAAATGGACTATAACTTTTTGGCTGCCTTCTTTCTCGAACTGATCTTCTTACACCCGGAGTTTGTGGCTCTTGATCTTTTGATTCCTCCTTTGCTGTAGAGTCTGATTCTTCCTCCTTTAGCTCAAACTCTATCTTCTCAGGTTCCTTTGGTTGGACTTCATGTTTAATAACATCTTTCACCTCTCTGAACACCACATCTCAGCTATACACAACCTTCCTTGTTGTTTGGTTCCAAAGCTTATAACCCTTTAAACCATCCTTATACCTAATAAAGATGCACTTTTCAGATTTACTATCCAACTTGGTTCGTTTCTCCTTTGGAACATGTACATATGCATCACATTCAAATACCCTCAGATGTGAAAGAGAGGGTTTCTTACCAGTCCATACCTCTTGTGGAGTCTTATCCTCCAACGCTAATGAAGGTGATCTGTTGACCAGGTAACATGTTGTCTCCACCGCCTCTGCCCAAAATTCCTGTCCTAACCTGGCAACACTGAGCATGCCTCTTTCCCTTTCCATCAATGTCTTTTTCATTCTTTCTACAACTCCATTTTGTTGAGGTGTATATGGTGTAGTCTTCTACCATGTGCTATACCACACTTCTTACAGAATTCTTCAAATTCCTTACCACAAAGCTCTCCACCGTTATCTATCCTCAACACCTTTATCTTCTTCTCTGTTTGGTTTTCCACCAGAGCCTTAGATTCTTTAAACCTGTCAAAGACTTTAGATTTCTTCTTAAGGAAATATATCCATGTATTCCTTGAGAAGTCATCTATAAATGATACATATTACACATACTTACCCAGTGATGGAAACTTCACAAGTCCAAACACATCACTGTGCACAAGCTCTAATATCTATTTCACCCTCTTACCACCAGAGGGTAAACTCACCCGATTTTGCTTCCCATGTACACAATTTTCACAGAAATCAAAATCCAGAGAGCTATTACTCATACCTTCTACCATACCTTTACCATGAAGTATTTGAAGGCCCTTCTCTCCTATATGTCCAAGCCTTTGATGCCACAACATGGTCTTCTCTCTAGAGACCACTAGATTTTCAACTCCACTTTCTGGAACCACAGAATTGTTGCACCCATCAACAATAGTGCTACCTTGCAGCTTGTACAAATTTCTAGTCTGAACTCCCCGCATCAATAACAGTGCTCCCCAAACCATCTTGCAGGTATCCTTCTCGAACACTATTTTTACACCTGCATCATCCGGCTTGCTTACAAAAACCATATTTATGGCTAATGTAGGAATATGCAAAACACCCAAAAGTGTTCTAACCCTTCCACCTTGCAACTTCAACTTTACTTTTCCACGACCAATGATTCTAGCCTTCCTATCATCCCCTAAGAAGAAATCACCACCGTCGTATTTATCATACTCGTAGAACCACTCTCTATTGGGAGTGAAGTGAAAGGATGCACCTGAGTCAATCAAACATGCCTCATGATCTACACGTGTACTTGAAGAAGACAAGTACACATCCCCACCTTCATCTCAGGTGGTTTTTGCCTCTGCAGAAGAAGCATCATCAGATCCCTTTCCTTTGTTAGGAGCTTTAGATTTACAATCCCTCTTGTAGTGCCCTTCCTTTCCGCATGTCGAACACACCACCTTTACAGGTTTTCCTAGAGATTTAGATCTCCCTCTAGATTTAGATCTCCCACTCGATGACTTATTTTTGTTTATATTATGGGACCATGCTCGTAGATACAAGGCATCACCATTTTGGCTCTCCATATTTTTCTATCTCATCTCCTCTATCAGCAAGGATGAGACTATTTCATCAAATTACAAGGCAGTTGCATTACTACCTATTGCAATAACCAGACTATCCCACGAATCTGGTAGAGAACACAACAAACTGATGCACTTATCTTCATCTGAAATTTTAATATCAACAGATGCTAAGTTACTTACCACAGTATTAAATGTGTTCAGATGCTCTGTCACTGAGTCTCCATCTTTCATCCTTAGGTTATATAACTTTTTCCATAGGAATAGTTTATTCACCAGAGACCTAGATTGGTACAAAGTCCCTAACTTGTCCCACAAAGCGTTCACCGTAGCTTCGCCTAATACATTTAGCAATACTGAATCTGAGACACACAATAGTATTGTGCTCTTTGCCTTCCGATCCAACTTCTTCCATTCTTCATTGGACACTCCTGTTGGTTTAGTACTCGGATCTACTGCGATCCACTGATGTTTATCCACCAACAGATCCTCCATATTGATTTTCCACAACTCAAAACTCTGACCATTAAATTTCTTGATCTCTATCTTTCCACTGCTCACCATCTTCTTTCACCAGCAGAATCAATATCGCAGATCTCCCACTGAACAAGATCTACCACAAGCATGAGCGAAACCCCTCAGCAACAAAGGCATCCCCTTGAAGTGAAAACAACTTTGATACCAAATGTAGGTTTTAACCCCGTATAGAAATCACATGCATATCAATTCTTAAACAAAGGAAATAAACAATGTGAGTGCATAACACATAAAACACATATACACAAAGATTTTCCCCTGGATCCAAAAATCAGGACTACCAGCTTGATTTTTCATTATGTTCCTTTCAATGTTACAACACATATTTATACATGCTAAAGCATCCAATTCCATGGACAAAAAAAGCATCGCGTCCAAAACCATGGACCGAAAACCATAGGTAGGGTCGCCCAACCTAATATAGGGTCCAAAAAAAATTTCTCGGGGTGTTGCCCCAGACAGTGTAGAGGGGGGCTACCCACCGCTCTGAAACCCCCCAGATATGGGGGGGCTACCGCTCCCCTGTGACCCCCCCACTACGCAATCGATGCAACAAATGGAGGCGTCCACCCCCCCGACTCACTACGTAGGTTAGTTGTGGAAGGAATATAACACAACCCAACAATTCCATCAAGTTAGATCGGACTTATGCCACCATTCCTATCTTTCCGGGTGAAGAAAGAAGACTATACAGAGAGTCAAGGTTTGTGAAAACAATGAATAAAGCTGACAGCTCGAAGAATTCACCTGTGTACAGGAAAGAGAGTGATATTTCTTGTATTCTGGTAGAAGAAGTTGATATCATTTCAGAAGAAACACAGGTACACCTAGCAATCCAATTAGATGATAAAAGAAAAGCCAAAGGAAAGGTGTGAAAATTATACTTTGATGGGGCTAATTCCAGAGAAGGTAATGGAGTAGGGGTGTCCTTAGTATCCCCTGAGGGTAGCTTCATCCCTCTTTCATTTAAAATAGAGTTTGAAGCAACCAATAATGTGGTGGAATGTGAGACATTACTCCTTGAGCTACAAATAACAAGGAATATGAATATTTATTACTTGACAATATATGAAGACTCTGAGTTAGTGGTAAAGCAAATTAAAAATCAATGTCAAACTAAACATCCCAGATTAAGGACTTATAGAAATGAGTTGTGGAACTTAATATAAAACTTCTTCTTGGCATTAAACATTCAATCCCTACCCATGGAAGAGAAAAAAAATGGTTGATTCCCTTGCTATGGCTGGATGCAACATTAAGCTTCCTCAAAATTCACCTCTGAGTTTTGAAGTCGAAGTTAGATACATGCCCTTTATACTTGATAATGTAAAGCACTAGCATGTACTTTAGGATGATGAGTAGATCAAATGCTTTACAGAAGTCATTTGGAAATTTTCAAATTCAGTTATCGACCAAGACGAAGAGAAAATGAGAGAAGAAAAGACAACTGCATGTGGAGATACAATTGTTGGACACAGAGTCCTACAACTAAAGGGAAATACTCTTCCTTGTGGCCTAGTCCTACTGGAGATACTCTTCAATAAGAATGAAGTAGACTCAAAACCTATAGCACAAGGAGCGGATGAACAGGTGGAATACTGCAAATCGGTTCAAAGGATTAACCCCAAATGGTCAAATTATCAGAAGAGATCCCCCCACAATATAAAAAAAGGTTTTTAAGTATCTTCCAAGTTAATAAAGATGTTTTAGCTTGGTCCTATGATGATTTGAAGACATTTGATATTAACATTATCCAACATAACATTCCTCTAAAAGGTGGAATGAAACCTTGTAAATAAAAGCTTAAGAAGATCAATCCCCTCCTACTCCCATCTATTGAAAAATAAGTAAGAAATCTTTTGCAAGCTAAAATCATAGTGCCCCTAAGGTATTCTGAGTGGGTAGCAAACTTAGTTCCAGTCCAGAAAAAGAATGGAGAAATAAGGTTGTGTGCAGATTTTTGGAACCTTAACAGAGAATCATTAAAAAAAACTACCCACTTCCCAAGATGGAATACATATTACATAAAGTGGTTGGCTTGACCAAGATGTCCATGATGGATGGTTTCTCAGGATACAATCAAGTGGAAATACGCCGAGATGACCAAAAGAAAACAACATTCACCACCCCTTGGGGGACTTTGATGTATACCTACATTCCCTTTGGTCTTATAAACATAGGAAAAATGTTTCAAAGAGCTATGGATATAGCACTTGTGGGGGAACAACACAGGTTACTAGTGCTATACTTGATGGCATCATAGTCTTCTCCAAGACAGATGAAGAACTTATCTTGCACTTGAAGCTCACCTTTGAAAAATGCAGGAGATATGGATTGTCTCTAAATCTAAAGAAGTCTCAGTCTTCTCTAAGTGAAGGAAAATTATTCAGACACATAGTGGCATAGGAAGGATTAAAAACCAATCTGAAGCAAGTGGAGGTTATTAGTCACATTTCCTTGCCTAGAAACAAGAAAGTGATTCAAGTGCTTTTGGGAAGGATAAATTTTCTAATAATATTCATACCTAACTACACTAAAATAGTGAAAGGTATCACATACATGCTGATAAAGGAGAATGAGGTGAAATAGAGCCTTGTTCTTAGGACTCCTTTGCTAGAATTAAATAAATATTTGCTAGAGAACCATTGCTAGTCAACCCCAATTATTCAACACATTTTTATATCTTTTCTTTTGCTTCCCCCCACACTATCACTGTTGTGTTGTTACAAAAGAATAAGGAAGGTTATGAACATCAAGTTTCCTTTTTTAGTCAAGTATTGAGAGATGTTGAACTGAAGTACAATATTTTTGAGAAATAGGCCTATGCTCTAGTCAAAGCATTGAAGAGAATTAGAGTTTATGTATTGCAGTTCGACATTGTAGCATATGTCCCAACATCATTAGTTAGTGGCACTCTGGTGCAATGCAATAGTGAGGGAAAAATAGAAAGGTGGATTACCAAGATCTAGGAATATGACTTAGATATCAAGCCTACCAAGCTTATCAAAGTGTAGGGTTAGCCAAAATCTTATCAGAATCCAACTTCCAAGCCCTGGGGATTAATCTATTGATAGAAGATAATGAAGCAGGGGTACAACAGGTAAACATGAAACCTTAGTCTAGAAGATTCATATCAAATTTGAGACACTGGTTTCGTATAAGAATATTGTTCATTCTTTATATTTCCTAAGGTTTCCACTCAAAATGCATAAGTGTAAATACTGAACTACAGACTTGTCCATAGTACATACATTTCCATGAGTTGAATGCTTAAGATGGATGATCCTCCTCATATACTGAACCAAATCCTCTTAAGTCAATACTTAGATAATGAAATCCTCGATCTTGAAGTCAAAATAGATAAGTATAAATCCTCTTAAGTCAATACTGAACCAAATCCTCTCTCTTAAAGTCAGAACCCTTCTCACAGATAAGTGGTTCCCAATGACCCTCTTTCAGACCTTAATGTCACCCATCTTGGCTACAATTGTTTGTTTAATGGGAAAAGATACCTCTCAGAGAGTAAATAAAGCCATCTTAGGGTGCCTACATAAAATGCAGCAGCCTGATTACTTACTCAATATCCCAGTCTATCTATCAACTTTCATTACCTTTCAGCACCAATATTTCTTCTCCTCTTCCTATTTTCGCTACTACTCCTTACTATTCTACTTATTCCTATATACCCATATCGAAGAGTTTAAGTGCCTTGACCTTCATGTGTTCACTCCCAAAAATCAGAAAATTTTCTTCTTTGACTAGAATATCTCAATTAGGAAAAGACCCAGTTTGGGTAGGTACTCTCAACTCATGTCCACATTCATGGTCATTGCATACTGAATTATCCATGGAACTCTACCTCCAAGAATATTCCCACAACAAAAAGAGTTCATTCATCTCAGCAAGGAAGTTGTCGTACGAGACTGGTACGTCTATGAGGTTTACAAAAATATTCAGGTTTATGGTTGTGAACTTTGTCCATACCATCTTGCATTGTTCATTCCTATGAGGATCTTCCCCTCGAGTTCATTCGACAAGCCCTCAGTGTAGACTTTCTCCACTTTGTACCAGGAAAGAAAGGCTACATTTTTAAAATGGGATAGTCTGTACACCCTTTCATTGTAAACACAAGTCAGGCCATCAAAGTAGTTAAGGCCTTACTTGAATCGATGGAGTTCAAAATGGGAGACACTTGGCATCACGACCCCCAAGGCATTATTTCCCAAAGAAGAGAAAATATTAAACCTTTAAGTTATGTGCATGATCCCAAACTCGAAATTCAATGGAAAGTTGACTTTGATTCCTAGCCTCTTAATACATAGATGGAGACCAAATCCCCATTCAACATGGGAAAACCGTGAAAGAGGCCCGCTGACTCGACAGGGGAGGAGGCCATGGAGGAAGAACATGTCAGTAAAAAGGAAAGAAGTCAATGTCCAAGATAGGAACAAATACAGGAACAATAGAAGGGACAAGAAGAAGAAGAATTGGGTATAGAACTGGAGAATGTAATGTCAGACCATTGAGGCTTCCAGATTAGTATAGTTATCCCACTGGTAGGCTCCTCCACATCCTCAACCGAAGTGGTCATCCTAGATCCCGAAGAAAGTTTTGATGCTGCAGGATCTAGTTGGGCTCTCGGAAAGGCTATTCAAGTTAACAGAAGAAGGTCAGGGAGAGACTGCATAGGGATATGACTTCTGAGCTAAATCCTCACCAATCTCGAGTGCTAGCCACTATGGACTTGGAGAAAGAAGAAATGAGGATAAGGCTGCAACATCCATCAATACAGTCCCTACCCATAAGGCCTTAGTTCCAGAATTTGGTTATCACCCTAGACTTAACCATTGTTCCTTTGATAGTTAAAGTTAACCTACATAAGAAAGTCAGGGAGATGTTATACATTGATATGGGTAATAACCTCACGACCATCAACAAAAGTGGCACCTATATAGAGAAAATCTCTAATAAGGTGAAAATGGGAATGATCAAATCTAGAGCACTACTCTTACAGAAGGAGTCTTATAGAGAGATTACAATTAAACTAGGAATAGATCTAAAAGATAATTCGGTAGTGGCAGCTATTTTAAAATCAACCCAGCGGAAAAATTAGGAGTTGAGACGAAAGCTAAAGATGCCCAATGGTGAACATATCGAAATAGAGGAGCTGACCCAGGTCTAGATGGAGAAGGAAGCATTGATTAAGGAATTGGCTGATTGTAAGGATAAGGTGTTGACCTTAAAATAGACAGTGACTGAACTACAAAATAAGATTGCGTCTCATGTTTTCACAATAGTAGTGCCTGAAGACCCTCAGAATCCCACTAATTGCCTCACCCAAGGACTAGCTGAGCTTCAGACTTTTGAAGGAGAAATGAAGAAAATCCAAAGTGGTTTTGACATCGTTAGAGCCCAGTTAGCACAGAAGGAAAAGTAGCTGCAAGCCTTGGTTATAAAAGATGAAAGTCTCACAAAGGATCTACAGGTTGCCACATAGGCAATAAAGGTCTTGAAGGCTAAACTCAAACAAAATATGTCTCTCATCGAAGCCAAGCAGTTGGTATGGGATGAGATCATCCAAGCAATGAATAACAATTGGGAGCACATAACTTTGATACATGAGAAAAATTTTATCTGTGTAGATAGTGAACCCTTGATCATAAATGCTAAAGAGAGGAGTATAAATAACTCACAATATGCATTGAAATTTATTCATTTCCTAAGTGAGAATCCTTAAGAGGAGTTCAGGCCAATGGATATAGCAAACAAGACCCACATTGTTGTGGATATTTTTAAGGTGATTTCAGAGGAAGAAGCCCGAGTAAAAGCAAAGAAGATCATGATTAAGTTGTTGAAAAGCATGCCTATTTTCAATGAATATTTTGATAGAATCCAGTATGATGGGATACCTAATATTTGGGGGTCTTGTGGAGAATTGTTGCCACATGAGCAATATAACTAGAAAATGGTAGAAGCAAAGAGTAACGGAGGATCCTACCATGAGAAAACAACTACTTTGAAAGGGACAGTTGTGGTAAACTTCTTAAAAAGGGAATTTCAGTGGCTTGGGATGCTTCAAAGTCCCTTTCATCATAGAATCACCTATTCGGGCTTGATTGAGTTGAATATTAACAATAAGAAGTTCAATTTTTCTCGTCTACCTCCTCAAGCATGATGGGAAATATGTGAATTTTTCACCAATCCACTGATGGTGCAAATGGTTCATCCTTGGCCTTTGCATGCGCCTCACCGAGCCTCATCATCGAACCTCTCTTGAGAATTCTCTAGATCAAGCTAATATTTGGAATTTTAAATTAATTTTAAGTTTTTTCTTTAATTTATATATATATATATATATATATATATATATATATATATATATATATATATATATATATATATATATATATATATATATATATTTATTTATTTATTTTGATCAGTTGTAATGAGTACATTTTAGTTGAAACAGTTGTGCATGCATGTGCGCTAAAGTTTTGAGATATTTTTGACATGATGATCTGAGCCAAGAAGGAATATTGCGCTAACAACCTATTTCTATTTACATAGGCTTATATAGGTGATTTTGAGAAACAAAGAAAGGGTTCATGAATCTGGAAAGAAACTTTGTGTTATTTTTGGGAATGTTTGCATCTTTGATGTATATATTACTAAGGATATTAATGAAAATGAAAGGTGATTCGTTCATTCCAGCTTTACAGTATGTCCACTCCCTTTTTTAATTTCATAATGTTCATGTTCCTCTACATATGTTTCCTTATTTATAAAAAATCATTTGAGTTAAGATGTTGATGAAAATTCATGTATGAGTTTTTGGAAGCTAAATCTTTAAATGCGGTCCGTGAGTCTTTGCAGTCATTTCTTTTGCATAGCCATCATTTCTTTCTATATCTAGATAAGTATGGAATTCTTGATATTTCGAACTCTATATGATGGGTTACTTCCTCTATTTCTTCTATTATCACATTCACAATAAAGTTAATTATCTGTAACTCCTTGGGTGATTTTGGCCTCCTTTGATTGATATTTTATATCATTGTGCATCTTATATATATATAAAGAACTCATGGACTATGTCTTTCTTATGTTGATTGAACCAACTAAGTTCTATTGGTAAGAAATATTGTATGTTGTGTCTCAATCCTTTGAAGAATTATCAGAGATATACCAGGTTTAGATGTACTATGCATTGGTCTCTTAACAATCCAAAGGTTGTCTCTAGAATCAAAAACACCCCAAAAAGATGTAAAAATAAGCTGATAGGATTGTTAGGTTGGAAAAAGAGTTAGTTTAGATTCATAATCATGCAAACGATATTGATATATTAAATTTGAAATTTTAGAGTTTTATTTTTTTAATATATATATATACCCCAATGTTGTAGGTTGTAAATAACCTTTCCACAAAAGTCATGTTGAATGTTTTATCTATCATTTAAAATTTAGAGTGGATACTCTTTTGTGAAAGAACAATTTTCATTTCAGGTGCTCTTAATTTCATAGGTCACCTAGGTTAGGCTCCACATCATATTGTAACTATAAGGCCATTTGCGTATAGATGTCAAATGTATGGCTCTACAATGAGATAAGAACCTGAATAGAAATACTATGAATCCACATAAGGGTCAAACTTATGAGAATGAAAGGTGATAAACCACACGACCATATTACAAAGCTATTATCACGTTGTATGACATGAGTTCCCACCTTTTATTTTGTGGAAGTGGATTGGGTTCTAGCATAGTTTATGATTGGATTTTGTTGTTCATAAATGTTCAATATGGTTTGGGATTTTTTATTATACTTAAGTCAGATTTCATAAAATAAAATTAAAATAATCTATTTATAGAATATTTATATTTGGAAATAGGTTATGTTTTTTTGGAGAAATTTGTATTGATAAGTCATGGTCCTACCCATGGTATTGTAACAAATCCTATTGACAAGTTAATAATAAACATGGTAAAATGAGGGTAAATATCCATGTTTAAGAATATTGTTATATTGTAAGTATTAAGTTAACTATTTATAAAATATTTTTATTTTGAAATAAGATAATTTTTGGGAATACGGTATTGATAAGCCATGGTATTGTAACCAAGCCTAAATTATTATGAATGAGTTCAATTATTATTAGTATGATTTATTATTATCTGGAAAAATTGGAGACATAATTTTTTTTTCTATGACACAAGTTCCATGTATGAGGGAGGTAATGGCTTCCACAACTTTTCACAATTTTGAATTGAGCCGGATATCAAAAAGTTGATCTGAATTATGAACATAAAATTTGACTTACTGTGTTTCTAGATTCCATCAAGTCTATGAAAGTTTTCTACAAACACACTTCCAAGATATGACTAAGTTGATTTTATATTTGATAGTAATAGAATACTATCCGTTGGGAATGAAAATCACGGATATAAATTCAAAATTTATAGATAAAAAAAAATTGCAAATGTCCATGCCACCCCTACTATTTAAATAAAAGACATCAACTCTTGTCATATAGCACTAGAAAGTAGCTCATGTCATACACCACTAGAAAGTGTTGGGTCTATAAAAACTTTTTGATTCATTAGAAATTTATAGATTATTTCAATTTCAATCTAGGATAGTAAAACCTAAAATGCCTAGTACATTGGATTTTATACAGGTATGTTGCAACTCCCAATTAGACACTCCTGTAATTGGAGGAAAGCTAAAGGTGTGAGAGTATGATTTCAAAGCTCCTCGTGTTCCAAAATCAGGTGGTGTGTGCTAAAAGCAGTCCACATGTGTGATAAAAGGGTTTTTGTTTCCTGCTTAGGACAACTGGAGGAGGAGTTGTTTGAGCTGTGAGGAGCTAATCCATTATCTATTTGAATGACTGATGAGAGTTTTTTGATAAAGTATTGTTGTGGGTGTCGCTATTGGGAGTGGGCTGAGAGCCATTGGACCTGTTTTTACATGTTGAGAAGGTGAAAAATTTGTTGTGTTGCTGTGTGGATTCAATGTGGAACGAACACTTGAGACCTAAATGAATTTGTTGTTTTTTACTTGTGTTGTTTTATATTCACATTTCTGATCATAGAAGGTGCAACTACCCTCCTAAACCGATTAGTGAGTAACATCAAGATGCAGTGTATCATTCTAGCGACGAATGACACTGTTTTTGTTAAGAAAGTCCTTGGATCAAAATTGGGAAGTGAGATAAGTGGGACATTGCCAAAATGTATGTAGTTTTAGACTTCTTCCACCCTGATCCTTTTGATGATGCCCTTTTCATGAGGCCATTCGAAAGTATTTTTGGATTGGGTAGCAATTTTGAGTTAGAAGAATTTTTCAGCAAATAATATAGTTTTATTGATGACCAGAAGTATGAGGGGCTGCAATATACTCTACAAGATGTTGCAATTAAAGAGCTACCAGTTGATCATGAGGAAAGGTGTAAGGAACCGTGTTTTGAAAGATCAAGATGATGATCAAACCAACACAATATTGAGAGCACAACAAAGACATAAAGGAAACTAGGATGTGTTCAAGGAAACTAACAGTTCTTATCCAAGGCATTCATGATCTCAAAGGGCAAAAGTAATATATAGAGGAAAACATAGATCATATTATACATCCCTATTAATAACTAGAATGGACCTTAATAGGGTGATTGACAAGGAGCACATGGAATCAGATGAAAACTTCTGTGGGTGGAAAGATTCCCATGCTTAGATGATTGATATTGGAAGTAATGCTTCAAGGACTCTTGCACTTCCTAGAAGGTTATCTATCACTAACGGTCAAGACAAACTACACCACTTGATCTATGGTATGCCAGGGAAGGAAAATCATGACTTTTGGGTGAATTTATCCATTAAGGGGAGACTTGGAATAATGGAGAAATGTAGAATTATCCAGATTATTTTATTATTAAATATTGGTTGTGATTACTTATATTAGATCCTATTTTTGAGGAATTTGTTTAATTTCTTCAGCATATTTCTAATCTTGTTTATGTACGAATGATTTGGGGAATCAATGAGTCTTGCGGAGCCACTTTTCAAGGTGAGTTGGGCTAACCTGCTCATGTCCTCCATATTATGTCTCTCTTAAATTAGTTCCTCATTTCCTCCATATTTTGTCTCTCTCTTAAATTTATCTTTTTTTGAGGAAATTCTAGTGAGTGACCTAATTGGGGATGTCTGGAAAGTCTTCAGGTTGAGCTCTGCTTAAAAGTTGCTCATTTCTTCCATGTTTTGTCTCTCTTAAATTAGTTTCTCATTTCCTCCATATTTTGTCTCTCTCATATTCATGCTTCTTTTTAGGAAATTCTAGTGAGTGACCTCATTGGGGATATTTGGAAAATCTTGAAGTTGAGCTAGGCTCCCCTGAAAGTTATTCATTTCCTCCATATTTTGTCTCTGGTAATTTTCTTTTTTTGGAAAAAATTCTAGTGAATAACATAATTGGGGATGTCTGGAACATAAAATCATATTCTGTATTTTCCAAGTTGTACTTAATTTGTAAAAGTTAATTACTTGGAGGTTTTTCAAGATTTCGATGGCGGTGGTCGAGCGTTCGTTGCCTCTCCCAGAGGTCGAGAGTTCGACAGGGTCACCCTCACCCTCCTATTATAGCATTTTCAGGATGCGCAACCGGTAGGGGGCTCGACCAAAGGGAGAGGATTCTTCTTGGCCCAAGTTGTCTAAACTGCTCATCCTAATATGGAGCCGACCTACCTAGAATGTAAATAACATAAAACCATATCACTAATACTGAAAACAAAACCCATGTTTCAGAACTTATCTTTAAGCCAATCTTAGAAACAGGTCACCCCATAAAAATTACAAAAACTGACCATAAAGTCTTCAGGAATTGGCAATTTCTCTTTAGCAATGATTTCATAGAAATATCATTTAATAAAATTTTATTTTAATTTCTGAGTTATCTTTAATTAGTAATCTTTGAAGCGACTAATCAAATAATTTCTAACCGAAACCGTCGTAAAAGATATTAATTTGCTCCGACTTGAATATACGAGTAGGATTTCATAGAAATATCATTTAATACATTTTGTTTTGATTTTTGAATTATCTTGAATTAGGAGTCTTTGAAGCGATTAATGCAACAATTTCAAACTGAAACCATCATAAAAGATATACTTTGCTATCACTTGTATATACAAGTATAAATATACCTTTAATGAGAGTGTCATTTCATGTTAATGTCGGATATGAATTTTTTTATTATACTCGTTTAATATAAATTCATAGAGATCTAATTTGTGTTTAGATTTTGTTATTTTAAATTATGTAAATAAAATTTCAACTTTTAATAACATATAAATAAAGTTATATACCATCTTAAAATATAAAATAAACTTCTTAACTGAATAATTTTTTTTTTTTACTTACATACGAATATAAATATGTGCATATCAAAGTGTCATTCTATATTAACCTGAAGTTGACTTCACTGTCAAAATGCGTTAACAATACGCAAGGTTGCAATAACAGTAACGATGTTGTGTGTTCACGCAATGTTGATCAAAACCCTAGAGTCAGCCTCCCCTAATAGGACATCGTTCTCTGAATTGAATGCGGCGACCACCTTGTCTCGTTTTGTATCCAGCGCTTGGTCCCATCGCATGGTTCTTCTTTGTGCTCTTCTACTAAGATCCATATCGATCGATTCTCTCTCTTTACCCTCGTGCAAAATATAGCCCGTCTCGCATGCTCGCGATTTACCATGTATATAATTTTTCGAAAATCGTACTTTGTCTCAATATATTGTTACTAGTCAATACACCTCATCTTTTTCACATTCCTGAATGAGAGAGACATAAAGATTACATATAATCTATGCCACCCCCATGGGAATTGATTTATCAACTTCCCAATCCAATTCAATCATACATCGGGTCAAACGTTGCATTTGATTATAATAAGATTATTATTTAAGTCTTATTTTAATTATAGACAAAATGAATATATATATATAACTTTAATTTTCTAATATTAATAAATAATTTTTTGAAAAATATAAATTAGTATTTTAAAATTTTTAATATATATTTTATTTTAAAATTTATTTAATCTATAATTATTATTATTATATTTTTGTTATTTAATTTATATAATTTTCAAAATTTATTTGATTAATTTAAAAGTCTTTAATATTAATTTAAATGTTCTCTTTAAGATAGATTGTCTATTTGATATATTTTTTAATATATGTATCTTGCTTTTGAGTCTTTAAAATTTTTATTTTAAAAATGTAAATTAAATTGTAATGTAGTGCAATGATATTCAAAAATTTCCATGTACAAGTTCTAAATATTTCAATCATTTATTTATAAACACATAAGGTTTAAAGGTTTTACATGCTACCAGCTTTGAGTTATTGCTAATTTCTAACTTTAAGTATTATCTAAATTTACCATTGCAAAGTTTTAGTAATATGTACTTTCATATCTTTTAGGAGATAAAAATACATGTATGAGAGTAAGATCGTTCTGATTTTTATGTAGGTACTAGAATTGTAGTACTAGGTCTAATTATTAGGTTTTTTTAATTTTTACTATTTTTAGATTTTTTTTTTCTTGACAAATGTCTTTAAAAGTTCTTAACACTCATTCAAAAATAAACTAGTAATTGCCCCATGTTATCCTCGGCTCTACTGTAGTATTCCTAAGGACTCTAATGGTGTCAATAATGTAAAATCAATGAAGAGGATCATCCCTCTTAAGCATTTTACTCATGGCAATGTATGTATTTTGGACAAGGCTTCGGGCTTAATCTCAACTCCGATAACCCAAAGGTCTGATGGTATATTTAAATCATATTTTGGATAAAAGGCACACATCTCCTAAACTGTATCACCCTTCATTCGTGTCGTCTACTCGATATCAACTCTAATGGTGAACGATCAGACAAGAAAACGAGAGAACGAGCCCTTGTCATTGAAAGGTCAGTGTAGATGTGATGGTACAGATCAATTCCGACACCTAGTGAGGGACTTCCCTCGACCTTGGTACAACCTGTAGTAATGTGGTGGGGACCACCCATAAGGTAGACTTTTCTCACTAGCTCATCAAGAATAATAGGTAAAGGTAAAAGGGTAAAACTTAAAGGTTGAACTCGGGTCTATCCGCCCCTTCGAAGCTCATCCCTCCAATCGAGAACTAATCCCAAACCACATCGTGTCATCTTGCACCGATTCCCAAACCCACCACTTGTACAAATAACCTTTTTATCTTATATAAGCCCGTGTCACCCTAATTGACATCCCTGACAGTTGTTGTTTGAGCACAGTAAAAATACCCCCACCTAGACATCTGCGCAGGATTTACCTCTTCGCGTACTCTCTGAAGGAAGGGACCACCTCGACAGTCACTTTTAGACATCCCTGTGGGCTCCAGGCAACCTGACACCCTACCCTCCTATGTTTTTATTTTTGTTTCACTCGGTAAAATGAAGTGTACCACATCTGCAACTCCTATCACGTGTGAAGTTAATTCCACTAGTGTTGAGCCCTTAATGGAAACTGAGGGTCAAATTTCAGACCCTTCCTACCCATTCTCGCTCGCTGGCCTCTGTTATGAAGTGTTTGCCAACCATGTGAGGAAGGAGGATCATTTTAGGGTTGTTAATTCTGACCTTTATTTCCAAATTATCCTCGCAATTCACCCCTTATCTCAGTTTATATCTTGGCTCGTTGATGCATACCGAGAGAACCTGAATTATTTTGTATCTACCTCAAGATCCAAAATCCTAGAAATAACACCCATTTTAATCCAAAGAGCTTTAATCTTTCCTGTTTCCTCCACCATGCATACATCCATCGATGCTACACTAGTCCGTCATTTAGCTACCCTTCCTCCTAAGGAATAAAAATCCTTCCTAGACCAAATACTCGCTCTTGAAGTCAAAACCCTTCTCACAGATAATTGGTTCCCAATGACCCTCTCTCAGACCTCATTGTGACCCATCATGGCCGCAATTTCTTGTTTAATGTGTAAAGATACCTCTCAGAGAGTAAATAAAGCCACCTTGGGGTTCCTACATAAAATGCAACCTAATTACTTACTCAATATCCCAGACCTTCTATCAACTACCATTAGATTTCATCTCCAATATTTCTTGGCCTCTACCTATTTTGGCTACTACTCCTTACTGTTCTAGCTATTCCTGTATACCCATGTCAAAGAGTTTTAGCGTCTAGACCTTCATGTGTTCGCTCCCAACAAGCAACAAAATTTCGTCTTTGACTGGAATATATCAGTCAGAAAAAGACCTAGTTTGGGTAGGTACTTTCAATTCAAGTCCACTTTCATGGTCATTTCGTATCAAATAATCCATGGGACTCCACCTCGCAGAATCTTACCATAGCAAAAAGAGTTCCTCCAACTTAGCAAGGAAGTTGCCATATGAGACTGGTACCTCTATGAGTTTTACACAAAGATTTGGGTTTACGGTTGTGAACTTTGTCCATAGTGCCTTCCAGTGTTCATACCTATGAGGATCTTTGTCCTTGAGTTCATTTGATAGGTCTTTAGTGTAAACCTCCTCCACTTTGTAGCAAGGAAGAGAGGCTACATTTTCAAAATGGGACAACCTATACGCCCCTTTGTGATAAACAAGAGGCACACCTTCAAAGTAGTTGAGGCCCTAATCAAATTCATGGATTTCAAAATGGGAAACAGTTGTCATTATGACCCCAAGGCAGTCTTGCCCGAAGAAGAGAAAATATTAAAGCTTCAACTTACATGCATGATCCCAAGCCAAAAATTGAATGGAAAGCCAAATTTGATTACTGAATTCTTAATATAAAGATAGAGACCGAATCCCCAATTAGCACGGGTAGAGCATCAAAGACATCTGTTGATTTAACAAGGGAGGATGAGATGGAGGAAGAACACGTGAGTAAATAGGAAAGATGTCAAGGTCGAGGATAAGAACATGAACAGGAATAGGAATAGGGACAGGAAGAAGAAAAATTAGGCATACAACTGAAGAAATCAGTGTCTAACCACCGAAGCTTCCATATTAATTTGGAGATTACATTAGTGGCCTTCCCTACATCCTCTACAGAAGTGGTCATCCCATATCCTGAAGGCAGTGCTAATGTTGTAGGGTCAAGTTGGCCTCTAGGAAAGGCTATTCAAGTTAAAAACATGAAGGTCAAGGAGATATTGCATAGGGATATGGATTCTAAGCTAACTCCTTGCCACAATAGAGTGTTAGCCGATATAGACCTAGAAAAAGAAGAAATGATGATAAGACTGCAACATCCATCAATATAGTCCCTGCCCACAGTTCCTCAGTTCGAAAATTTGGATGCCTCCCTAGACTTAACCAGTGTTACTTTGGTAGATAAAGTTAACCTACACAATAAAGTTGGGGATATATTATACAATTATCTAGGTAAGAACCTCATGACCATCAACATATTTGACACCTATATAGAGAAAATATCTAATAAGGTGAAAATGGAAGATATCAAATCTAGAGCACTATTCTTATAGAAGGAGTCTTGTAAAGAACTAATGATTAAGTTGGGAATAGATCCAGAGGACAAGTCAATAGTGGCAGCTATTTTAAAATCAACTGAGCAGGAAAATGAGGAACTGAGATGAAAGTTATGCCGGGAAGTGAACACATCCAGATAGAGGAGGTGACCCAGGTCGAGCTGGAGAAGGAAGCATTAATGAGGGAGCTGCTTGGTTATAAGGATAAGGTGTTGACCTTGGAACAAACAATGACTTAATTGCAAAAGAAGATTTCATCTCATGTTTGTACGATAGTAGTGCTTGAAGACCCTCAAAATCCCATTGATGAGCTCACCCAACAACTAACTAAGATTCATATTTCTAAAGGCGAAACAAAGAAGATCTAGAGTTATTTGGATGCTACTAGAGCCCAGTTAGCTCAAAAGGAAAACCATCTACCAACCTCCATTATAAAAGTTGAAACTGTCACTAAGGATCTATATGTTGCCACACAGAAAATAAAGGACTTGAAGGCTAAACTCAAAGGAAATATGCATATTATCAAAGCTAGGAAGTTTGTATGGGATGATACCATCCAAGGTATGAATAACAATTGGAAGCACATAAATATGATACATGAGAAAAGGTTTATCTATGCAGACAGTGAACGCTCGATCATAAATTCTAAGGAGAGGAGTATAAATAACTCCCAATATGCATTGAAATCTATTCATTTCCTAAGTGACAAGCCTACAGAGGAGTTGAGGCCAATGGATATAGCAGGCATGACCAACTTTTTTGTGGATATTTTGAAGGTGTTTTCAAAGGAAGAAGCCCAAGTCAAGGTAGAGTAGAGACTGATTAAGTTGCAGAAGGAGGTGGCCACTTTCAATGAAGAATTTGATAGACTCCGGCATGCTGGGTTGCCTAATATTTGGGGGTCTCATGGAGAACTGTGGCCACAAGAGTAGTATAACCAAAAAATGATTGAAGCAAAGAGTAAGGCAGGGTCCTTCCATGAGAAGATAGTTACTCTAAAAGGGACAACTATAGTAAACTTCTTAAAAATAGAATTTCAGTTTCTTGGGATGGTTAGAAGTCTCTTTCATCATAGACTCGACTATCTAGGCTTGATTGAGTTGAAGATTAACTATAAGAAGTTCATTTTTTATCCTCTACCTCATCAATAATTATAGGAAAGATGTGAACTATTTGTCAATCCATCGATTGTGTAAATGGTTCATCCTCAGCCTATGCATGTGCCTCACTAGGCCTCGTCATCCCACTACCCATGAGAATTCTCCAGATCATGCCAAGATTTGGCATTTTAAATTAATTTTATGTTATTTTTAATTGTTGTTTTTTACTTTTATTAGTGGTGATGATTACATTTTAGTTGAAACCATTGTGTATGTGGACAGGATGAAGTTTTGAGATATTTTTGACATGATGATCTGAATCAGGAAGAAATATTGCTCTAACAGCCTATCTCTATTTACAGAGGCCTATATAGGTGATTTTGAGAAACGAATAAAGGGTTCATGATTTTGGAAAGAAACTCTATGTTATTTTTGGGAACGTTTTGCTTCTTTCATGTATGTATTAATCGGGATATTAATGAAAATCAATGGTGATTCTTTCGTTTCGGGATTATAGTATGTCCCCTCTCTTTTGTAATTTCATAATGTTCATGTTCCTATCAGATTTCACATTATGTACCTACTAGATATGTTTCCTTCTTTATACAAATTCATTTGAGTTAATATGTTGATGAAAATGCTTGTATGAGTTTTTGGAAACTAAATCTTTAAATGAGCCCCGTAAGTCTTTGCATCGATTTTTTTCACATAGTCATCATGTCTTTCTAAGTCTATATAAGTATGGAATTTTGGATATTTCAAGCTCTATATGATGGGTTACTTCCTTTATTTCTTCTTCTATCACATTTACATTATGGTAAATGATCTATAACTCCCTGGGTGGTTTTGGCTTCCTTTGATTGATACTTTATATCATTGTGCATATTACACACACACACATATAAAGAAGTCATGCACAATGTGTTTCCTATGTTGATTGGACCAACTAAGTTCTATTGGTAATAAATATTGTAAGTGGTGTCTAAATCCTTTGATGAATTATTAGAGATACACCAGATTGGGATGTACCAGGGACTGGTCTCTTAGAAATCCAGAAGCTTTCTCTAGAATCAACAAAATCTTCTGGCATCATTTCTGGGGAATGTATTAAGATAAATTCTCCCCTAGAACACGACATTTAGAAAATCTTTGTTAAGGTGAGACAAGACATCCGGATTGTAGATTCATCACCATGGAAGATCCACTCTCTAAATATAAAGATTATCATCCTAGGTTTTAAGAAACCACACATTCATTCAAATACATCTCAATAGAGAAATCCATCCATATTTGACCCAGAGAAGTTAATTTTCAGGAGAGTTTGGAAGGAGAAAACACCAGTTACTGATTCCACTGTCTCCTCATTTTTTGAAGCCTCCTCATCCAGCTCTTAGCATGCCATTACTCATTGATCATATTTTAGTCATACAATCTTAACCTACCCTTCCGAAAATGATTTAATACACCATATTCTTCCATCTCATGTCATGGAAGAAGAAGTTTTAGTTAATACTCCTTCCTTCTCATTTCCTCCTTCCATTGAGATCAGGAAGGGAAACACCATCCTCACTGACAGTCATACTCATCACATAAGAAATTCCATAACTCTCAACCCGTCTACTATGTCAGTTGTTATCTTAATGCAGAGACCCTTGATCAATTTAGCTCCACCTCCATTAGTACAGATGGTAGTCCCAGGCTTCCTATTGAACAAGTATGCTCCATTAGACTTGCCTCAACCTCTGAGTGCCATGCCTCAAGACTACCTTAAAATTTTACCCAGGTTCAATGGAGAGGATGAGACCACCACATAGAGACATATAGATATTTTATGTGCATTTGTAGAAAATCTAAATGTTGAGCACTTAGACGTGGTATTGAGGCTTTTCATTCAATCCCTCAATGGAGAAGCCAAAAAGTGGTTTAAATCTTTACTAGATGCTTCCATTGCTACTTGGGAAGAGCTGGAAAACTCCTTTACATAGAAGTGGGGGGAAAAGAGAGATCATAAATATATCCTAACAGAGTTTAATGCTATAAAGAAGAAACCAGATGAAGATATTTAAGAATTTATAAAGAGGCTAAATAAGCAGTATAACAACCTGCCCATGGAAATCAAACCTCCCCAGGCTACTACCCAGGTAGTACTTGTAGGGGCTTTTGAGTCTAATTTTGGTTTGACACTAAGGGAGAGGAAGTTTCACATTTTGGATGCCCTTGAGGTGGAGGGAAATTTCACATTTGTAGGGAATTTGAAAGGCAAGATTGACCCTATGGAAAAGAAGAAGAGAAAACAAGAATTCCCTCCTCTGGTCAAGTGAAAGAATCACAGGAACAAATGTTAGAATACATGGATAAGTTAATAAAAACATTATCACATAAATTGGTTAAGCTTGAACTAGAAAGCAAAAGCCTCCCTAAACAGAATGCCCAAGTCCTAAATTGAGGATTTAATCCCCAATACCAAAGACAACCATTACGGATACTACAAAGGGAAAGGAAATAACAACTTGACCATATTCCCCCCCACTATACATAGAGGATGATCCAGATCAACAATCATAAGAAAATCATGAAATGCGGGGTAACTTGTACTCTTCTTTCTGAGAAGGGGAACAAGAAATCATAACCCTTCATGAAGAAGGTCACGATATGGATGCAAAAGTCCATGAGCAAGTAAAAGGTTACTATTGTAAATAATTTATAGATTTCATGCAGGAACAACTGCATAGGAAGTATGATCTCTAGTCCTCAAGGAAAAGGTCAAGAGAACAAGACCAACAAGAAGATGTTTCTCTCCAAGATACCCCTAAAACTCCTAATAAGGGAAAAGGGGTGTTAGATCCAAATGTGTCAAAAATAAAGGACTCTCTAAATTAAGATGCGTGTAAGCCTGAAGAGAAAAAAGAGGATAAGACACCCATCTCTTCAAAACATATTTGTGAAAAAAGAAAAGAGCCAGTAGAATTTGGTAGCATCGAAAAAGGCCAAATTGTCTTCAACCTTCAAAAAAAATCGAAAAGGTCAAAATCCATGTTCCCTTAATTGATGTCTTGAAAAAACCTACTTATAAAGCCCAAGTCTCCCAGTTCATGCTTCCATGCACTTGAGCACCATCCCATGATAGTTTAAATATTCAAGAAGAAAGACCTATGGTTTTTTTTGGAGCTCATGTTGAAGAACAAGACCCTTCTACTCCACCTTTCTATATGACCCTTGTAATACATGACCTTTTACTTCACAACTGTATGATGGATTCAGGAGCCTCACATAATCTCATCCCATTGACTGTAATGGAGCAACATGGTTTACATATTTCTAGACCATAGAAGGACCTCTAATCCTTCGATTCTAAGAGAGTAAAATTCTTGGGAATGATAAAGGACCTAGTAGTGAGCTTGGCTCAGATCCCTGTTAAGAGCGTAGTGATGGATATAGTGGTAGAAGATATGCCTGCATGATTTGGCATGCTTTTATCGAGGTCCCGGGGGTCTAAAGTTGGAGGTTCCATCAGGTTAGATCTTACTTATGCCACCATTCCTACCTTTGGGGGTGAATAAAGAAGACTGTACAGAGAGTCAAGGTTTGTAAAAACAGTGAATAAATCTGACGGCTCAAAGAATTCTCCTGTGTACAGGAAATATAGTGATCTTTCTTGTCTTCTGCTAGAAGAAGATGATATCATTTCAGAAGAAACATAGGTACACCTAGCAATCTAGTTAGATGATCAACACAAAGTGAAAGGAAAAGTATGGAAATTATACCTTGATGGGGCTAATTCCAGAAAAGGTAATGGAGTAGGGATGTTCTTAGTATCCCCTTAGGGTAGCTTGATCCCACTTTCATTTAAACTATAGTTTGAAGCAATCAATAACGTGGGGGAATGTGAGACATTACTCCTTGGGCTGTAAATAACAAGGAATATGAATATTGATTGCTTGACAATATATGTAGACTCTGAGTTAGTGGTAAAGAAAATTAAAAATCAGTGTCAAACTAAACATCCCAAATTGAGGATTGATAGAAATGAGGTGTGGAATTTAATAAAAAACTTTTTCTTGGCATTAAATGTTCAATTCCTACCCAAGAAAGGGAACAAAATAGTTGATCCCTTGCTATGGTTGGAAGCAACTATAAGCATCCTCAAAATCCACCTCTTAGGTTTGAAGTCGAAGTTAGATACATGCCCTCTATACTTGATAATGTAAAACATTCACATGTACTTGAGGATGATGAGTAGATCAAATGCTTTATAGAAGTCATTGGGGAATTTTCAAATTTAGTTATCGACCAAGAAGAAGAGAAAAGGAGAGAGGAAAAGACAACTGCATGGGGAGATACAATTACTAGACACAAAGTCCTTTAACTAAAGGGAAATAATATTCCTTGTGGCTTAGTCCCACTAGAGATACTCTTCAATAAAGACGATCTAGACTCAAAACCTATATCACAAGGAGTTGATGAACAGGTGGAAGACTGCAATATCGGTTCAAACGATGAACCCCATATGGTCAAATTATCAAAAGAGATCGCTTCACAACATAAAAAAGGTATTTAAATCTCTTCCAAGTTTATAGAAATGTTTTAGCTTGGTCCTGTGATGATTTGAAGACATTTGATAGTAACATTATCCAGCATATGATTCCTCTAAGAAGTGGACTAAAACGTTTTAAAAAAAAAACTTAAGAAGATCAATCCCATCATATTCCCATCTATTGAAAAATAAGTAAGGAAGCTTCTGCAAGCTAAAATCATAATGCCACTAAGGTATTCTAAGTGAGTAGCAAACTTAGTTCTAGTCTACAAAAAGAATGAAGAACTAATGCTGTGTGTGCATTTTCGGAACTTGAACAGAGCATCATTAAAAAAAAATACCCACTTCCCAAGATGGAATACGTATTACATAAACTAGTTTGCTCGACCAGGATGTCCATGATGGATGGTTTCTTAGGATACAATCAGGTAGAAATACACCTAGATGACTAAAAGAAAACGAAATTCACCACCCCTTGGGGGACTTTCATGTATACCCACATGTTATCAGGAAATCTAGTGTCTATGCAGAGCTGCTAGTCCCACTAAGGCTGGTAGCTACCTTAGAAACAAACAAACTAAAACCACTTTTGTTTTTCTTTATGAGAAGTAGATAAGAGGGGAAAAAAGGAGACCAACCTCTATCTTGTGCTTGGTTCCTTGCTTGATTCATCTCCCTTCTTATAGGTCTTTTCCACTCGCCTCCTCGTCTACCCAGCTTAAAAGAGCACCCGTGGAATCAAAGCAGAATAACACTATCCAAGAACAGAGATTTACAATCATAAACAATATAGGACCAGATATATATTAACCACACAAATGCATATATCATCAATCATACAAGAATGTGGAGGAAAACTTGAATAGCTTTATTAATAATCAAGAATAGAAAAGAGGATTACAACCAATTGTTCTGTCCCAGTGTCATCCTCTAAGCAAGAAAGCCCTTCTTCACCTCATGAAAAGCTTACATCACCCAACACTATGATACACCAAGAAACCAGCATCACTTCTTTACAAGATACAAAATTCCAGCTGTTGGATCTCTGGGATGAGGGATCCATATATAGATGTTTGCAAGGGGGTGAGTCAGCCTTCGAGATTTGATTAGTGTCCTCTCTCTGATAGTTCTTGATTCCACTTGGAGATTGATGATCTCTTACTCATCCCTGGGCAAACACAGAGAGGCAAGTGTCATAGGAGAAGTTTCTGGAAGATTCCATGATCCTCCACCTCATAGATTGACCTTTCCATTTGTCCACTCTCACCCATCACACCCCATATAAGGGATTTTCAGTATGCATCGCACCTCCCATGTGCATTTAGGTGGGATGCAGTGCACTTTGACCATGGAGCAGGTGAGATGGTACAGTTTTGATCAGTTCTGAGTAGTTTTTCATGGAGAACTTCTGGGAGATGCTGTAATCAGTTGACCTTGTTCTTTTAGGGTTTGGAGCAAAACTTTTAGGGATTTAGGAGCCCTTGGTTTATGGGCATTTATGATTGGGTTGCAGTGCCCAAAAATGTCTATAACAGTTGCCCCCTAAAGCATGAGGTCATTAATCTTTTAATCTCAGGTGAAATGCTTTATCATGAGGATCCGAAGGGTTTTCAAGCTGGAAGGTGACCTGTAATAAGATACAATACAACACATTATCTTCATAATATTTTCATGATCTAGCTGAGGCAGGCATTCCAATGCTGAACTTTATAAATTCATTTTCATGTACATAAGACAGAGAATCGTCTGAGTGCAGACTGATGATTCTGGTAGAGCCATCATCCCTTGGATTGGATGATTATCTGTGTAGCAATGATGTACATTTGATGTCTTTATATTCCTGAATATATATCGCAACCCGGATGGATGAAACTAGATCTGGGGTCTTCAATCTCATTCGATCTTCACTCAAAGTACAAGTCGATCCATGTGAGAGATGTTCTAGGGTTAGACATGGAAAGACATCGCCTGATTACTAGCCAATGATGTAAACTGTTAACAGGCGCAAGAGGAATCACCGATAATGATGATGACCCTCAAGGTACTACAGTACAATTCACGTGGTGTGAATAAGGGACTTGGCATTGAACACCATGCAAAATATTTCGGTCGAAGGCCATTGATGTAAACTTGTCGCCAGAAGTGAGAAACTTACCATTGAGGCATGCAAGCTTCAAAGTACTGAAAGGGTTGTTCCTAGATCGACTTCCTGGATAATGAGCTGATGTTGACAAGAAGTGATCCATCATAGGAGGGCCTTAGTGAATCCCACATCAATGACACGGAACGAAGCAAATGATTTTAATGGAGGTTAAAACGATCTGATGATAAAAGGTTTAGGTTGGCGATCATGAAAGAATGGAGCGTAAATGTATTGCAGTGGATGAGACACAGGTGAATTCTCTGAGTGACTTCTCTTGAACATATCGGTGACACTGACATGATGGATTGGTAGCATTAACCCCAAATATGGATGATGTGATGGACCAATGGTGATATGACCAATGAACGGAACAACCCAACCTGACTCGGATGCGGAGTGAAAGTGTCATGTTCAAGAGTGACTTGATACCAATAAAGTTTCTTCAAGTTTTCTTCCCAATTTTTCCCCAGTCATTGCTGACCAGTCCCTCTTTATTTTTTTCAAGCTTGAGGAGGATAACATATGCTTGTTCTATAATTTTCACTTCGGGAAAACCCATCGCTATGTTTTAACGAGCCTAGCGATAGTGAAACTCGTTCTTGTTTGTATGGACAAGTTTGTCGCTATTCGGTTTTAACGAGTTTAATGACAAAGATAACTTGGTCCTTTTCAAGTTTAGAGAGTCTGAAAAGGGACGTAAAGAAAACTCCAATAATCCTTTTTCATCATATAATCCCTTAAGTCCAAAAAAGTATAAACTAATACAAAATGGATGGATTTTCGATAATTTTAACGAGCCGAACAAAACAAGTGCCCAATCTTTTTGTGTAATAATCCCTCAAGTCCAAAAAGATTAAAATCTAAAGGATGGATGGCACTTCAGGTCACTTTAACGAGCTGGAGAGGCCAATTGCTCGGCAATCTTTTCATATTTTACGAGTAAGATGAAAAGAGCTTAAAGGAGACTCTTCTTTCGATGAACGAGTGATAAATTTGGGTAGCAACTAATTCCAGGTAAGGTTTGGAATTTTCCAATCATGGCAGTGTCACAAGGATGGCTAACAGGATCACTCTTCGCAGTTGTTCCTCAAAAGGGTAAACAATCAAATGGAGGTGAATGATCAGCCAATACAGAGTGGAGGTGATGATGAGAACATGACCAAGGCTTAAAAGGCTGATGATAATGCATTCACAATGGCTATTTACCGGAAATTGGTTCACTTTTTAATGAGCTTAAACTCTAGGGGAACGTTTGCTCATTTCTTATGTTTATTTTTTAATGAGCTTGAATTCTGCGTTAAACTGCTCGATCCAGTCGTATAATAAGGATGTCTCATTTAAAATGGCATTTTTTCAAAGCTTTTCCCTACATCCTTTCTTTATGCAAGTTAGGAAACGACCAATCCTATGAGTTTAAAGGGTTAGAGGACCTACAAATTTAAAAAAATAAATGGTCGCTCTTCTCTTGCATGCCAAAAGGTTTGCATGCCCCTGGGTATAGCAAAAAAATTCCAAGTTACCAAAGATTGGTCTATCCGCACTGCGGACAAAACACTTCCTCGGCAATGTCTACCGAAATAAACAAAGGTGAGTGGCACAACTGGCTCCACTCACATAACTTTGATGAAGGAATTTTATTCCAGTCTAATCTCATAAACCAGTCATATATCCTTCGTGGAAACCTACCCTATACCCAAGGCCTTCCTGTCGAAACAGGCCAGGGTGCATGCCCCCTGGGTTTCAGTCATGTCCCCTGAATCACTTGTGCTCATAAGGTGGACAGACTGGGGATTGATGAGACACTCCTTGCGTGGAAAGACCATCCAGGGATGGTATTCGACTATTTGCTATGTGTGAACCGAGGATTGAAAGATGGTCTATGAGCTTTAGCACTCTTACTTCATGCAGAAAACACATTACTCTAAAGAGTGAGGAGACAATGGCTCCCATGCAATAAATATAGTCACGTCCAAGGAGTAGATTATAATCCAGGGGTCCTTAGACGACCATTACATTCATGTGAACGGTTTTCCTTCTCAATGTTATCGACACATTGGGAAGGATCCCTAATGGTCGATTGCTTCCTTTGTTAAAGCCTGTTAGATTTCTCATCTCAGGCAAAAGAGATGGTGAACCAAGCGCTTTCCAAGCAGTTGAGGAAAGGATACTCACAGAAGCCCCTTCATATATGATGGTACTGGCCATGACCATTCTATATATTTGAGAAATGATTCAAAATGGTACACTAGCTGGCAAACGGGGTCTGCCTAGTAGATTCCAATCGAAGGAAACAACTAGGTTGCTTGGAGGTGGGACCGAATAGACGACCGAATATGACTCTGACGAACTTCCTTCCTGTGGTAAAGGAATGGGTATATTGCCCCCATGTTCATCAGAGTCTGTGTTTACGAAGATAATTTGAACGGTATCATTCATGTTCTCTTTGGTGACTGTATCATCTGAAGATGGATCCTCTGAAGGCAAGACCAAGTCAACTGCCGCCTCAACCTTTTGAATTTTGTCTGTTGTGGATTCAGAGGGTTCATCTTCAATGATAGATGCTTCAGCCGACCACAATGGCGTGTCAGCCAGATTTTCAACTAGTGACGGACTCGGCAAGAGTTTCTTATATCCAGGAGGAAGCCATAACGGTGAAACCGGATGGTCATCCAAAAATATTTTAGCCTCGTCTAAGAACGGACAATGGTGGATGACGTGATTGCCTTCACACAGTTTACAAGGAAATTTACATTTTCCTTTTTGTTCAGTGGCTTCACTTTCAGTTGTTGACGGTGCATTCTCAACATGATCATCAGAGGTTGATGACACCAAATTCTACAAACGAGGAGACCATTCCCTTAGGATCCAAGGGATGCAAGGACAATCTTGATGATAGTGGTCTCCTTTGCAAATGACACATGGCGATTTAGGCCTGGACGGTGCCTTGTGTGGATTTTCGCTAGATGACGCGTCGTTGCCCCTTTCCGCCGTTGGCTCCTTCTTCTTCTTCTCTTTCTTCTTTTTCTCCTTCTTCTTCTCAGTTACTTGATTTTTGGCTTTACCAGCTTCATCAAGCGAAGAGGAAGGAGGAGAGGGAGAATTGGATGAAGTAGAAGGTTGGGGGTAACCATGGTATCATTTAGTTGCTGACTTGATTGTTCAGGAATCACGGTGTTCTAAACGACAGAGGTCAAGAAGAGCCATACGGGAAAGCCGATTTTCAATCCTGAAAGAGACAATATGGCCATATGTGGTGCACCAACATCTCCCCAAGAGGAGAAATGACTAGGATTTCCTCCAAGGGAAAATCCTTGGTTGGTGGACTCCATTTTTCTCAACCTAAGACCAATGTAGGAAAGATGATGTTTTATTCCGATTAAAATAAATTTTAGACGCTTTGACACAACTTGTTTTTTCAATTTTTAAGAGTCGAGAAAAAACAAAAGATGACTCTAGTCGCCTTCGATTTTTAATGAGCTCAAAGTGACAAGTGATCAGATGGACCTTTTCCTTTAAGGAGTCTGAAAAGGAACGAAAGAGACTACTGTGGAAATCTAGACAGAGGGATTACCAAGCCAATTGCAAAACTGCAGAATACTTTTTACGGTACGACAGTCAATCTTCCCGAATGTTGTGTTCAGTGCATTGCGATCGATAGGGCGGCAGACACGACTTCCTATGGATAAAGGATACAGCCTATTGTGGTCTCCCAATATATACTCAACGGTACGTGGGAGCACAAGTCCATACTGGCACTTATCGTCTCAACGTGGAGGAATCACCCAACCAGCGATGAAAACAACAGTTACCAGGCTTTACGACGCTGGAATACGTCTCTAGCCTAGACTTCTAAATGTTGTGCATTACGTTACAAAGCGTTTTTAGATTCATTAAATTTATTTTACAGTTGATCTTGCTTAGGAAATTTGCCTTTCAGGTTCACCGCGTGGTATAGATATACAATTCCTAAAATGCAATCTAAGATGATAAACAATCGTTTAATCTTCTTTTGGCAATGAAAATCCTAGCTACTAAGGAAAGAGAGACGATATTCTTTCAACATAGAGCAGAGAACACACACTATATGCACTATCCTAAACCAAACTAATAAACAGTCTAAATGCAAATGCACATGCATGTATTTTTTTCGGCCTTCTTAATGTGTGAATGATAAAAAGAAAGCTAAGTGCAAATCTGAATTATTTTTCAAAGCGACATTACTAACAAGTTTCCTTTCAAGACAAAATGAAGACAATGATGACACTTTGTTATTTGGAATTGAAAACTTGCTTTCGACACTTGAAAAACTATTAATTCAAATCAAATACAAGAGTAACAGTGTAATCGACTATCAAGAAAAATCGGATTCTCTTCTATGACTGAAAACGACACTTCCGACACTTCCAAATCAAGAAACGACAGTTCAATTACGCTACTTCTTTGTAAAAGAGAACTGAAAATGACTCACAATACATAAAAAACATTTACAGTTCTTTGCACAATGGAGGTGTAATAATGGCAAGGAAGGGGGGTTTCCAACAGAGGTATACTGATTACAGATAGAAAAACTCCTGAATAGAGCTGAAAAGAGTGAAAAAACCAAAGTCTGAAGGCAAAATTATCCCTTTCTAATCAGCACACCTATTACACAGGGATTCTAATATGCATCCTACCTATAGCACATGGGAGGTGCGATGCATACTGATATCCTTGAAGAGAGGGTGCGATGGTACAGTGCAAGACTTTTGATCAAGTTCTTGATCACAGTTTGCAGCATAGTTCAGGGATTTAGGCCAAACAAGTGATAATCAGTAATTAAATCATAGGGGTAGATCTAAGGAGGTTACTAGAGCCACGACAAGGGCAATTAGAGAGCTTCAAAATCAATTTTTCAGTTTATAAACAAAACCCAGAGATAGACTGAAGCATCATTGATCTACTTTGCACTTGCATAGCAAATGCAGTTCAAAGGCTAGCTGGCTTGACTTCAGGCTCCGTCTATAAGTTTATAAAGAAAACAAATATAGACAAACAAGCAATCTATTCGCTCCCCAGTGGAGTTGCCATTTTGTTATTGGGAAATCTAGTGTCTATGCAGCGCTGCTAGTCCCACTAAGGCTGGTAGCTACCTTAGAAACAAACAAACTAAAACCACTTTCGTTTTCCTTTATGAGAAGTAGATAAGAGGGGAAAAAAGGAGACCAACCTCTGTCTTACGCTTGGTTCCTTGCTTGATTCCTCTCCCTTCTGATAGGTCTTTGCCACTCACTTCCTCTTCTACCCAGCTTCAAAGAACACCTGTGGAATCAAAGCAGCATAACACTATCCAAGAACAGAGATCTACAATCATAAACAATATAGGACCATATATATATTAACCACACAAATGCATATATCACCAATCATACAAGAATGTGGAGGAAAACTTGAATAGCTTTATTAATAATCAAGAATAGCAAAGAGGATTACAACCAATTGTTCTGACCCAATGTCATCCTCTCAGCAAGAAATCCCTTCTTCACCTCATGAAAAGCTTAGATCACCCAACACTATGATGTTACACCAAGAAACCAGCAGCACTTCCTTACAAGATACAAAATTCCACCCTCTGGATCTCTAGGATAAGGGATCCATATATAGATGTTTGCAAGGGGGGCGAGTCAGCTTTTGAGATTTGATTAGTGTCCTCTCCCTGATAGTTCTTGACTCCACTTGGAGATTAATGATCTCTTACTCATCCCTGGGCGAATGCAGAGAGGCAAGTGTCACAGGAGAAGTTTCTGGAAGATTCCATGATCCTCCACCTCACAGATTGACCCTGCCTTTTGTCCACTCTGGCCCATCGCACCCCATAGAAGGGATTTTCTGTATTCATTGCACCTCCCATGTGCATTTAGGTGGGATGCAGAGCACTTTGACCATGGAGCAAGTGAGATGGTCCAATTTTGACCAGTTTTGAGTAGTTTTTCATGGAGAAATTCTGGGAGATGCTGTAATCAGTTGACCTTGTTCTTTTAAGGGTTGGAACAACACTTTTAGGGATTTAGGAGCCCTTGGTTTATGGACATTTATGATTGGGGTTGCAGTGCCCAAAAATGTCTATAACACCGCATGCCCTTTAGTCTTATAAACACAGGAGCAATGTTTCAAAGAGCTATGGATATAGCATTTGTGGGGAAACAAGACAAGTTATTAGTGCTATACTTAGAACACATCATAGTCTTCTCCAAGAAAGATGAAGAACATATCTTTCACTTGAAACTCACCTTTGAAAAATGAAGGAGATATGGATTGTCTTTGAATCCAAAGAAGTCTTAGTTTTCTCTAAGTGAAGGAAAAATGTTGGGACACAGTGGCATAGGAAGGAGTAAAAATCGATCTAGAGCGAGTGGAGGCTATTAGTCACATTTCCTTGCCTAAAAACAAGAAAGTGATTCAAGTGCTTTTGTGAAGGATAAATTTTCTAAGAAGATTCATACCTAACTACACTAAAATAGTCAAAGGTATCACATATATGATGAAAAAGGAGAACGAGGTGAAATAGAGCCTTGTTTCTCAAGATGCTTTCGCTAGAATTAAATAAATATTTGCTAAATAACCTGTGCTAGTCAACCTCGATTATTAAACACCTTTTTATATCTTTTATTTTGCTTCCCCCCACACTATCAATGTTGTGATATTAAAAAAGAATAAGGAAGGTTATGAACATCGAATCGCCTTTTTAGTCAAGTATTGTGAGATGTTGAACTGAAGTACAACATTTTGTAGAAATAGGCCTATGCTCTAGTCAAAGTGTTGAAGGCAATTAGAGTCTATGTATTGTAGTCTGACATTATAGCATATGTCCCAACATCAAAAGTTAAGGACACTCTAGTGCAAGGCAATAGCAAGGAAAAAATAGGAAGTTGGATCACCAAGATCTAGACTTAGATATCAGGCCTACCAAGCTTATCAAAGGGCAGGGTTAGCCAAAATCTTATCAGAATCTAGCTTCCAAGCCTTGGGGATTAATCTATTAATAGAAGATAATGAAGCAGGGATACAACAAATAGACATTAAAACCTCCGTCCAGAAGATTCATATCAAATTTGAGACTTTGGTTTCATATAAGAATATCGTTCATTATCTATTGTTCCTATGGTTTCCACTCAAAATGGATAAGTCTAAATACTGAACATTAAGACTACAGGCCCAAAAATTTGTCATATATACTAGTCAACTCTATTAGAAAGTCCCCGTTGGGATTCTACTCTTATGCAAGCTTGGTGGAGAATGAAACTCAAAATGTGATTGAACAATTTCATGGTGGTAATTTTGGTGGGAATTAAAGTTGGAAAACCACAGCTCACAAGATACTGAAAGCTTGTTTTCATTGGCCCACACTTTTTGTCGAGGTCCACTCTCAGGTCCATGCTTGTCAAAAATGCCAAGTCTTCACCTAGAAGCAAAAACTAGCACTTGTCCCCTTGATTCCGGTGTGTGTCAAAGAACCTTTCAAGAATTGGGGGTGGGATTTCATAGTAGAGATACATCCTCCTTCTAGTGGCTAGCATAAATGAGTACTCACAGCCACTAATTAATTTACAAAAGGGGTGGAGGCCATTCCAACTTGAAATGCAACTGACTTTTTGGTGATTAAGTTTCTGGAGGAGAAAATGTTCTCAAGGTTTGATTTCTTGATGAATATTGTGACCAATAATTCTTAGGTCTTTAAGTCAACCAAATTCATCAACTTTTGTCAAAAGTTTAATATCACAATTGGACATTCCACTACATACTACTCGAAGGGAAATGAGCTAGTTGAATCCTCCAACAAGATAGTGGTCTGGGTCTTCAAGAAAATAGTCATAAAAAATCTAAGAAACTAGGATTCTTAGCTAAAATTCACTTTTGGTATAATAGGGTGACTCTAAAATTCTACACAGGAAAGTCACCGTTTGAGTTAGTTTATGGAAAGGCAGCAATATTCTGAATACAATTAGGAATGAAAGTTGAAAAGTTGTTGTAGGATGCAGAAGAGGAATCGAATGCGGTAACTCGAATAATAAAGCAGTTGGTTGAACTCCATGAAAGAAGGGAACAAATGAGTGAAAGATTGAAAACTATCAACTAAAAATGAAGTCTTTGTTTAACAAGAATGCAAAAGATAGACCACTACAACCAGGCGACTTAGTCTTAAGGTGGGATGTTAGGATGGAGGATAATGGAAAACATGTGAAATTTGACCCACTATGGTTTGACCCCTTCAAAATATTAGAATCCAAAGGAAATAACACTTTTTTGCTGGAAAATTTGGAAGGAGAAGTATTGGAACTACCATTAAATGGTTAGTTCCTCAAACTCTACTTCCAGAATTAAAGGTACTTCATCCCCCATTCATTGTAAATACTAGTGTGTACATGTAAATATTCTATGATGTTCAAAGCTATCAACGTTTTCTTTTATAGATTTGTGTTGTTATAAATACTCCATGTCCAATGAGAAATTATCAAGTTGCAGGTTCTCAATGCATTGATGCCAATACATTGTCCCCAGTTGGAGCCAATGTTATCCCCAACTCTTCTATAGTATTCCTAAGGACTGTAATGGTGTCAATAATGTAAAATCAATGAAGAGGATCATCCCTCTTAAGCATTTGACTCATGGCAATGTATGTATTATGGACAAGTCTTCAGGCTTAAACTCAACTCCGATAATCTGCAGGTTCGATGGTATATTTAAATCAACTATCGGATAAATGGCGCACATCTCCCAAATGGTATCACCCTTCATCCACACCTTCTGCTACTCAACAAAAACGACAAAGGTGAATAATCACCCAAGATAACAACATAGCAAGCCCCCAGCGTTGAAAGGTTAGTGCATATATGATGGTCTAGATCAATTTTTGTGCCCGACGAGGGACTTCTGTTGGCCTTGGTACAACTTTCCGTAATGCGGTGGGGACCACCCACCAGGTGGAATTTTCTCACTATATCGTCAAGAATAATAGGTAAAGGTAAAAGGGTAAAAGGTAAAGGTTGAACTCGGGTGTGTCTACCACTCTGAATCTTGTGTCCGTGACAAGGAACTAATCCCAAACCACCCCATGTCATCCTGCACCAATTCAAAAGCCCGCCACTTTTACAAATGAACCTTTTATGTTATATAAGCCCTTATCATCCTAAATTGACCTGCCTGACAGTTTTTGTTTGAGGGTAGTAAAAATACCCCCACCTGGATATATGCATAGGATTTACCTCTCTACGTACTCCTAAATGCAAGGGACTCCCTGAACTCATTTTTTTTTTATTTTTGTTTCTCTTAGTAAAATGAAGCATGTGGCACCTACAACTTCTAACCTACATGAATTCAAGTCCACTAGTTGCAAGTCCACTAGTGTTGAGCCCTTAACGGACACTGAGTGTCAAAGTGCAGACCCTGACTACCCATTCTCACTCGCCGACCTCTATTATGAAGTGTTTTCCTACCATGTGGGGAAGGAGGAGAATTTTAGTGTTGTTAATTCTGGCCTGTATTTCTAAATTATGCCCCCAATTCATCCCTTACTTGATTTTATATCTTGGCTCACTAACGCATACTGAAAGAACCTCAATTATTTTGTATCTACCTCAAGAGCGAAAAACCAGGAAATAACGCCCCTTTTCATCCAAAGAGATTTAACCTTCCCTATTTCCTCCACCATGCATACATTCACTGATGCTACCTTAGTCCATAATTTCGATACCCTTCCCGATGAGGAAAAATAGTCCTTCCTCGACCAAATCCTCTCTCTTGAAGTCAAAACCCTTCTGACAAATAAGTGGTTCCCAATAACCCTCTTTCGGACCTTAATGTGACCAATCTTGGCTAAAATTGCTTGTTTAATTGGAAAATATACGTCTCAAAGAGTAAATAAAGCCATCTTGGGGGTGCCTACATAAAATGTAGCAGCCTGATTGCTTACTCAATATCCCAATCTATCTATTAGCTCTCATTACCTTTCAGCTCCAAGATTTCTTGGCCTCATCCTATTTTCGCTACTACTCCTTATAGTCCACTTATTCCTATATATCCATGTCGAACAGTTTCAGTGCCTTGACCTTCATTTGTTCACTCCCAAAAAGTAGAAAAATTATGTCTTTGACTAGAATACCTCAATTAGAAAAAGACTTGATTTGGGCGAGTACTCTCAATTCATGTTCGCCTTGATGGCCATTGCATATTGAATTATCCATGAAACTCTGCCTCCTAGAATCTTCCCACAACAAAAAGAGTTCCTCCAACTTAGCAAGGAAGTTGTCATATGAGACTGGTACGTCTATGAGCATTACACAAAGATTCAGGTCTATGGTTGTGAACTTCATCCATACCATATTCCATTGTTCATTCCTATGAGGATCTTCCCCTCGAGTTCATTCGAGAGGTCCTCAGTGTAGACCTGCTCCATTTTGTACTAGGAAAGAAAGGATACATTTTTAAAATGCGATAGTATGTAGGCCCTTTCGTTGTAAACAAAAGTTAGGCCTTCAAAGTAGTTGAGGGCTTACTCAAATCCATGAAGTTCAAAATGGGAGACACTTGGAATTATTTCTGGAAGAAGAGAAATTATTAAACCTTCACCTTACGTGCATGATCTCAAGCCTGAAATTGAATGGAAAGCTAACCTTGATTCCTAGCTTCTTAATACATAGATGGAGACCGAATCCCCATTCAACATGAAAAACCATGAAAGATGCCTACTAACTCTACAGGGGAGGATTCCATGGAGGAATAACATTTTAGTAAAAGGGCAAGACATCAAGGCCCAAGATGGGAACAATACATGAACAGTAACAGGGACAAGAAGAAGAAGAATTGGGTATACAATTGGAGAATCTAGTGTCAGACCACAGAGGCTTCCAGATTAATCTAGTGTTTCCACTAGTAGGCTCCCCCACATCCTCAATTAAAGTGGTGATTCCAGATCCCGAAGGAAGTGATGATGCTGCAGGGTCCAGTTGGGCTCTAGGAAAGACTATTCAAGTTAACAACAACAAGGTCAAAGAGAGACTACATAGGGATATGACTTCTATGCTAAATCCTTGCCAATCTGGAGTATTAGCCACTATGGACCTGGAAAAGGAAGAAATGAGGATAAGAATGAAACATCAATCAATAATGTCCCTACCTATAACACCTCAGCTTGAGAATTCGGATGTCTCCCTAGACTTAACCGGTGTTCCTTTCGTAGTTAAAGTTAACCTACATAAGAAATTTGGGGAGATGTTATAGAATGATTTGGGTAACAACCTCATGACCATCAACAAAAGTGACACCTATATAGAGAAAATCTCTAATAAGGTGAAAATGGGAAGGATCAAATCTAAAGCACTATTCCTATAGAAGAAGTCTTATAGAGAGATTACCATTAAACTGGGCGTAGATCTAGAGGATAATTCAGTAGTGGAAGCTATTTTAAAATCAACCTATTAGGAAAATTAGGAGCTGAGATGAAAGCTAAAGATGTCTGATGGTGAACATATGCAAAGAGAGGAGCTGACTCAAGTCAACCTAGAGAAGGAAACATTGATTAAGGAGTTGGCTGATTGTAAGGATAAGGTGTTGACCTTGGAATAGATAGTGACTAAACTGCAAAATAATATTGCATCTCATGTTTTCACAATAGTAGTGCCTGAAGACCCTCAGAATCCCACTGATCACCTCACCCAAGCACTAACTAAGCTTCAACTTTTTGAAGGAGAAATGAAGAAGATCCAAAGTGATTTTGATGCAGCTAGAGCCAAGTTACAGCAGAAGGAAAAGTAGCTACAAGCCTCAGTTATAAAAGTTGAAGCTCTCACAAAGGATCTAGAGGTCGCCACATGGACCATAAAGGTCTTGAAGGCTAAACTCAAAGGAAATATGTCTCTCATTGAAGACAAGCAGTTGGTATGGGATGAGATGATCCAAGAAATCAATAAAAATTGGGAGCACATAACTCTGATACATGAGAAAAAGTTTATCTGTACAGACAGTGAACCCTCGATCATAAATGCTAAAGAGAGGAGTATAAATAACTCCTAATATCCACTGAAATTTATTCATTTCCTGAGTGAGAAGCCTTGAGAGGAGTTGAGGCCAATGGATATAGCTAACAAGACCAACATTGTTGTGGACATTTTTAAGGTGATTTCAAAGGAAGAAGCCTGAGTCAACGCAGAGCAGATCCTGATTAAGTTACTGAAGGATGTGACTAGTTTCAATGAAGAATGTGATAGACTCTGTCATGGTGGGATACCTAATATTTTGGGGTCTTGTAGAGAATTATTTCCACATGAGAAATATAACCAGAAAATGATTGAACCAAAGAGTAAGGCACGATCCTACAATGAGAAAAGAACTACCTTGAAAGGGACAACTATGGTAAACTTCTTAAAGAGGAAATTTTAGTGGCTTGGGATGCTTTGAAATCTCTTTCATCACAAACTGGACTATTCGGGCTTGATTGAGTTGAACAGTAACTATAATAAGTTATGTTTTCCCCCTCTACCTCCTCAAGCATTATGGGAAACATGTGAATTTCTTTCCAATCCACTAATGGTGCAAATGGTTCATCCTTCGCCTCTACATGCACCTCACTGAGATTCTTCATCCAACCTCTCTTGAGAATTCTCCACATCATGCTAAGATTTGGAATTTTAAATTACTTTTAAGTTATTTTTACTTGTTGTTTTTTACTTTGATCAGTTGTAATTAGTACATTTTATTTCAAAAAGTTGTGCATGCCCACAGGTTGAAGTTTTGAGATATTTTCGACATGATGATCTGAATCAAGAAGGAATATTGTGCTAACAACCTATCTCTATTTACAGAGGCTTATATAGGTGATTTTCAGAAACAAAGAAAGGGTCCATGAATTTTGAAAGAAACTTTGTGTTATTTTTGGGAACGTTTTGCATCTTTCATGTATGTATTACTAAGGATATTAATGAAAATCAAAGGTGATTCATTCATTCAAAGACTATAGTATGTCCTCTCCGTTTTTTAATTTCATAATGTTCATGTTCCTCTCATATTTCTCACTACGTAGCTACCACATATGTTTCCTTATTTATAAAAATTCATTTGAGTTAAAAAGTTGATGAAAATGCCTGTATGAGATTTTGGAAGATAAATCTTTAAATGCGCTCCGTGAGTCTTTGCATTCATTTCTTTTGCATAGTCATCATGTCTTTATATATCTAGATAAGTATGGAATTCTTGATATTTCTAGCTCTATATGATGGGTTACTTCCTCTATTTCTTCTGCTATCATATTCACATTAAAGTAAATTATCTGTAACTCCTTGGGTGATTTTGGCCTCCTTTGATTGATACTTTATATCATTGTGCATCTTACTATGTCTTTCCTATGTTGACTGAGCTAGCTAAGTTCTATTGGTAAGAAATATTGTAAGTGGTGTCTCAATCCTTTGAAGAATTTTTGGAGATATACCACCTTTAGATGTACTAGGCACTGGTCTCTTAGCAATCCAAAGGTTGTCTCTAGAATTACCAACACCCCAAAAATATGTAAAAGTAAGAGGATAAGATTGTTAAGTTGGAAAAAGAGTTAGTTCAGATTCATAATCATGCAAATGATATTGATATATTAAATTTGAAATTTTAGAGTTTTATCTTTTTAATATATATATACCCCAATATTGTTGGTTGTAAACGACCTTGGCACAAAGATCATGTTGCAAGTTTTATCTATCATTTAAAATTTAGAGTGGATACTCTTTTGTGAAATAAAAATTTTCATTTCAAGTTCTCTTAATTTCATAGATCACCTGGGTTGGGCTCCACATCATATTGTAACTATATGTCCATTTTCATATAGATGTCAAATGTATGGTACCATAACGAGATAAGAACCTAAATAGAAATACTATGAATCCACATCCACTGATGCTCTCCTTAAGACCACACCTTGACATAGACATTGAGACACCTTAAGGGTCAAACTTATGACAATGAAAGGTGATAAACCACACGGCCAAATTACAAAGCTATTATCACCTTGTACGAGACGAGTTCCCACCTTTTATTTTGTGGGAGTGGATTGCTTTCCAACATAGTTTACGATTGGATTTTGTTGTTCCTAAATGTTCAATATAGTTTGGGAGTTTTATTATACTTAATTCAAATGTTATAAAATAAAATTAAAATAATCTATTTATAAAATATTTAGATTTTGAAATCAGTTATGTTTTTTGGGAAAATTGTATTGATAAGTCATGGTCCTGGCCCATGGTATTGTAACAAATCCTATTGACAAGTTAATAATAACCATGGTAAAATGGGGGTAAATATCCATGTTTAGGAATATTGTTATATTGTAAGTATTAAGTTAAATATTTATAAAATAATTTTTTTTTAAATGAGATGATTTTGGGGAATATGGTATTGATAAACCATGGTATTGGCCCATGGTATTGTAACAAAGCCTAAATTATTATGAATGAGTATAATTATTATTAATATGAGTTAGTATTATCTGGAAAAATTCGAGGCATGAACAAGTTTTTCCATGACAAAAGTTCCATGTATGAGGGAGGTAATGCCTTCCACAACTTTTCACAATTTTGAATTGACCTCGATATCAAAAAGTTGATCAGAATTATGAACATAAAATTTGTATTACTGTGTTTTTAGATTCCATGAAGTCTATGAAATTTTTCTAAAAACACAATTCTAAGATATGACTGAGTTCATTTTATATTTGATAGTAATATAATACTATACGTTGAGAATGAAAACCACTGATATAGATTCAAAATCTATATATAAAAAAAAATTACAAATATTCATGCCACCACTGTGTTGTGGTAAAAACACAACACCCCCCATTATTGATGCATCCGCTTCAAATAATGGGGACCCTTTATATAAAAATTTTGGCTAAGCACCTTTTTGATTTTTATTTTAATTGATTACCCTACGCTTTCATTAATTATTAGTTTTCTTTGGATTCTTGTTTTGATTGCTTTGTTAGTATCGATTTTTTATAAGCTTCACATCGACGCTTGTTTCGCCTCATTTGGTCAAATGGTTTGAAAATGACACTCCTTTGCAATCTCATCATTTATCTAGCCTGGGTTAAAAATGCATAAAATGTACATATTGCATTTTGTAAATAAATTAGTCCAATAACGCATTCAGTTTAAATATTAACTCGTAGAGGGTTTTACTAACATTTTTCATTATGCAGCCAAATAATTAAGCATCGGGACTTAAGAAATTCACTCCAATTTTCCAATCAAATCTTAATCTCGAAAAACCAAACATTCAAGTGGCTGTAGTTTATTTTTATTATTTTTCATTTATTTTCTAAGTAGCTGTAGTTTTATTTTTTTACCTATAGTTTAAAAACTTATGTTCATAACAACAAAACAAAAAAAAAATGAAAATTTAAGTTTTAAAATTAAATTTTAAATTAATTAATATATTATATAATTAATTTAATTAAATTAAAATTTAAAACAAACAAAAAAAAAGAAATATGAAAAATCAAAAATTATATCGCATCGAAGCTTTTTCATTAGCACATTTTTATGAACCCTTCCATTCTCCCGATTGCCGAAATTTTGAAAACCCCCGATGCGATATGGGTTGGAAGTCTTGTTCGCAATGCATTCTTTCAAGCCCCCGACACACACCATAACACTCATAACCCCCGATGCGATATCGCATCGGGGAAGTTCAGTTGACATATGTTAATAAGCCCCGCATCGGGGAAGTTCAGTTGACATATGTTAATAAGCCCCTCCATCCTACGATTCCCCGATGCGATGGAGCATGATGATTTAACCCTAAGTCTCATCAAAAGGGTTGATATTTGTTTTTATCATACGTTTTATTTGTTTTTGAAATCACTCACGTATGAGTGAAGTGAGGAAGGGTAATATAGTTATGTTTAATGTTTTATATATATAAGGAAGGGTGTAGGTTAGTGCATTTAACATATGCTGTAGGTTAGTATATTAGTTTATATAGGTAAGGAGTAGGGTTAGTTAATATATATTAATTAGTTTATATTAATTAATAATATGTAATATATTATATTATTTAAATTAATATATATTATTTAATTAATAGTTCAGATTAATTAATTTATAACATGTAAATAATTTATTTAATTTAGATTTAAATATTATTTAGAATTAGTTTTTAATTAGATTTAATTTGTTTATAAATAGTTAATTAGATATTCGTTAGTTAGTTTATAATTAGCAATTAAATTAAAATTAATTAAGGACTAATTCAGGATTTAATTTTTAATTCAAATTCTCATTTTTTTTAGCCCAGCAACAGAATTTCCAGATTTACATTAGATTTGACCCATCAACTTTGGAAGCTCATAAATTGAGTTCTACTTGGCCAAATGAGGCCCAGGACAGCTCATTGGAAAGAGAAAATCAAGGAGAACATTTTGGAGGAGGTTTCACCAACAGAATTGATCATTTATTGGGCCAAAAATCAGGCAGAAGATCAGGCTCCGAATTTTGAAAACAAAATCAATTTTCTGAGTTATTGTTTTCAATTTCATTTGTCCAAAGCCTCTTCTAATTGCAGATCCATTGGCCAATAATATCCTTTGCCAATCAAATCATTCCAAGCATCAATACGTAGCTTATATTTTGTTTTAATTATTCATTTAAATATAATTTGATTAGGTTTGATTTAACTGCCAGAAATGATATTTTGATTGCATTTTAATTTATTTTGATTTCTTTTGCAGGAAAACAGTGGAAAAGATATGAAGAAAAGATCTCAGTCAATGAGAATTCTCCAGCAATTGAAGATCAGAATTTTGAGCAAGTAAAATTGGATTTGGCAGATTTCTCTTCACCAATCTTTCCTCTCAAGAATTCCTTCACAGATAGTATAAATAACAAATTGCAAAATGGAATAAGGGCTGCGCTCCTCTGCAATTTTAGACTTCTAAAAGCACTATTGTAATTGGAATTTAGAGTTGTAGGAGGGAGGAGTGAAAAATCTCAGATCTGAGGACTATTGAGGATTTTTCCTTTGTATCTTGAATTATGTATGAGGGGCAGAGCTTGCACTATTGTGGCTCTAGTTTTAAAGGCAGAAGTTCAAGCAATGTAAAGGGCTGTTGGAGACCAAGAACAGAGAAATGGATGCAATAAATTGGTATTTCTAATACTACTGTTTTAAATATCAGTTTCATTTTTATGGTGATATGAATGTCTCATTTTATTCATGTTTGTGCACTATTGTCAATATGGGTAATTTGTCTCAATCTTGTTATTATGCATCTCTCTTTTTATGGATTAATTTATGATTTATGAGTAACTATTTACTCAGAAATCTGTCTTATTAAAACTGATTTATTGAGTGGTAATATGTTGTGAACTATTTCAACATATTATTGTTTAGTTATTGGGTTTGCTGATTTGATAATCAATATCATTTATGTGAACTACTTCCTGAGTGTTGTTGGTTTATTATTTCAGTAAAAATGTCTCAATAGGATGTGTTTTGATACCCATAATATCAGTTAATTGAACTATTTCATTAACTTGATATTCATTATAAACAAGACATATCTAAATCCCAATACTTTAATTATCTTGCTCTTAGTTGGGTTAGATCTATATCTGCCTAATTAAGATAGGATTTAGATTAGTTTCTTTTGCTTGCATCATAGAATAATCTTGCATTTGGAGTAAATTATACACTCTGTTAAGTCCTCTCCTCAAAGAGGCAAAACTTTAGTTGTGGCTTGGCTGAGCCCAAATCAGCTTAAGGGTCATTCTCTTGCCTGATCAGCAAGGAGAAGTGATCTGATGTCCCTGTCTATTGGTAGTTAAAGATACATTATAAACCAATAGCAATAGGGAGAAGGTAACTGGACCTAGATGAACAGTCGGAGCCACCACACCAAACGGAAAAGGAGCTGCTTTTAAGGTCCGGACCGGGTGGTTATCCCGCAATGTTGTTGCAGCGATTTTCGAGGCATCAACATTTTTGGCGCTAGAAGGAGGGCCTGAGATTATTTGTCTATTGGAGTCTTTTCAATTTTAATATTTTATTTATTGTGATGGCTCCTCTTAAACTTCCAATTTGGAGTTGTATTCATGGACGTGCATCTTCCAATACTCCACCCGAAGTGGTAAGACTCTTGTCTCAGGTAAAGTTCAATGGTAAGAGAAATTCTTCTGCTTTTAACCATGTCTTTCAATTTATTCAAAATGTTTCAAATTACGATTTTCAAGGAATTGATGAAGGTATCTTATGCAGAATTTTTACTCTTACATTTGCGGCAAAAGCCAGAAACTGGTGCAAAACTCTTCCAGTTGCCTCAATCCATAGCTGGGATCAATTTGTTACAATTTTCATTTGTAAATTTGACGGCTATGATTATGAACAGGTATGTGAAGAAATTAAATATCTACGTAGGTTTGAAAATGAGTCTGTTAATGATTTTCATATGCGATTTCATTTGAATTGCTTAAGATTTAAAGACGAAGATAAACCTACGGAAGAAGAATCATTAGATTGGTTTGAATATATTTGTTCTCTTCCAACCATTCCCAATCCATATGAAATTGATTCAAGCTTTGTTCCATCCCCTTCTAATATAAATGAGAATCCCCATATGGATGTGCAAATAAATGGTGACGAAGTGGTTTTACAAAGCTTGGAAAATATTTCCATTCAAATGCAAGAAGACAACAATAGCAATTTTGGAGAAAAAGCCGCCTTGAAATCTGAAAGCTATTTTGAGGTAAATTCGGAAAATCAAATCGCAAATCAGCAAGTACAAGCAGCAATCAAAGTAAATAAAATGCAAACTGCTGTACAAATTTCTGAATTTCTCCATGATGAGCAAATGCCAAAATCAGAGCAGCAAAGCAACCTTCTTCAAAAAAGCATATGCACGGAAAGGAATGATCTGCAATCTGAAATTTACAATGAGCATAATGCACAAGAGCTCTCAAACAGAGACATTTTTAAATGCATTGTTTCAGGTTCACACTTTTCCCTTTATCCTGATATTTTCAATAATGGTAATATTTTTCCTCTTAGTATTAATGATATTTCAGAAATTAAAGAGGCTGATCTAAATCAATTACCATTAAGTTTTTATCAAGATAAAGAAACAATAATTGATCATTCTTTTGCCATTAATGAACTAGAAAATCTTGTTCCTCCTTGTTTTGATATATTGGATGAGATAGAAGGGAATTGTAGAAAATCTTGTGAAGCCATTTATGATAATTACTCTGACAATGAGGATGTTGATTTCTATTCCTCTCAAGAGAATCCTCATGAGAAAATTCAAATAACATCTGAGAATGAGGAACACTTCAATTTAGGAATTATCCCAACTAATCCTCATTTTAGAGCAGCAAATTATCTTCATGATTTCACCATTCGAGAAAACATTCAAATTTATGATTCATATGAAGATAAAACTCCCATTCCTATTCATAATCATAATTCGTTTTCTATTTCACAAGTTGGAATTCAAAATTATTCAAATTCCATAATTCTGGCCATTCCTTGTGAAAATGAAATCATTTCAAAACGATCCCAAATGTGCTGTAACATTAGTTGTACAAATAGTGACTTCATTTTAGTTTTTCTTTCACAGCTATTTTGTTTAAACTTAGATTTATTTTCTGATTTTATTTTGCAAAATTTTCACACTTTTCGCTGGCATAGTGAACACCTTACTATCAAACACTCAATTGATGCATTGCCGAATTGGGAAATTGAAGTTTCATATTATAACCATGAACATAGAAAATTATTAACATATCAATGTCAATCGATGTTCATTGCTTATCAAAAGCTTCTATCTTCTCAAAGGCAATGTCAACAAGAGAATGTATTTTTGCAATCTGGCCAGCTATTCAATTTAATTAATAAATTGCCATTTTATTTGGAAGGCTTCCATCCATTTTTCATTGACTCATTTGAAAATTGTTTGGAAATTTTTCCTTCAAGTAAAATTGACAATGATTTAACATTTGTACATAACACTAACAATTTTTTCCAGGCCTTTGAATTTAAAAGTTCGTCTTCACAATCTGGCCTGTTATCTCTTCCTTTGAACATTTCTCAATCCTTAATAGAAATCCATCCATATTTCTATGATCCAATTGGTATTCAATTGGAAAGGAAATTTCATGAGAGAGAGATTTTAATTAAGTTCCTAACAATAACTGTACATTCTGATTTCATATTTATTTTCCTTAGTTTAGTCAAATCTGTATTTTTATTACTAACATTTGAACTGTACATAAACGCGGGAATAAAAATGAGAAAATGGCTACACTGGAAATATGACTATACCTAGTCATTCTCATGCATATGGTTAGAATAGGGGTAGGATTAATTTAGTTATTTTGTTTTATGTAGTTAATTTATTTTCAGCAGTTCTGTAGATTAAAAAATAAAACAAAGCAATCAGCCTTCTCATACATGATCAATGGGAACATTTTTCCTTATCAGAAAATTTTAATTCTTGCCTTCCTTTTTGAAATTTCTTATAGCGATTTCTCTACTCTGCCTATTTTGAATAATGTCTTGATCAAAGTCAATTAAAGTTGCACTTGGCATCAAAGCCACTTTTCTTCATTTCGGGATTTCCTTCTAAGATTTTCTTTTGAAATTTATATGGCAAGGATTTGAGGATATAAAAGCTTCATGATCCCATTATCTTATGAGATGTATGATTGACTATGATAAGCCTAATTCTAATTCAATCATTATCGGTCAATCTAACCTGTCACAACAATCATATGAAGTTCATATTATATTCCTCGGAATTTGCCAAAAGCTGATCTTAAGGATGCCCATTTTGCCAAGTGCACACATTTAAATCTGTTTTGACATTTTTCTACAATTAGTGACATAATCTCATTCTAATCTTTAGTTTATTATCTGATGCTGTAAAAACGCATCATGTCTATTTACTAAAGGAATTATTAAAAAGTCACTATAACAATACAGATTTTTTCTCAAGATTAATTCGGAATGAGCAGAGGTAATAAATTGTTGTTTCAATTTGAAAGGGAAGCATAGTTTAATATTTATTTCTGATAAATTTTATATTTCCTGAACATGAATAAACAGATTTTGTTTAGGCTGATTGCACACTTAGATTTAGAATAAATAATGAGATGATTTGAAACGAAGGGAAAATTTGATAAACCGAAGGAAGAATTTGAAGATTCATAAGGTAAAATTTGCAGACAATTTCCTTCCAGGTATGCATTTGCAAGCTCGTTCTCATCTCTTATTAGTTTCTCTTTTCCTTAGTTTATTTTTTTATTTATGTTCTGTTTTGTTTGCAGGTTTTTATTTCTTTTCAAGACTTGAAGTAAGCAGCGAACTCATTTCAAATTTGCAAACAGGTTCAGGGAAATTTAATTCTGATTTATTAGAATTCAAGCATTTTTGTAGCTTTGCTTTTATTCACTTAGAAAACCCAATTGAAATTTCAAGGAATATCATAAGACCACTCGCATCATAAGATTTCATCGGAAGTAGCTTTTAGCATTTCTTCGCTCATCAAAGACCTCCGATGTATTATCTTACTAATATGCCATATTGCATTTCGCATATCGGAGCTTTCCAAGTGAAGCATACTTCCATGAACATGAATCGCCGATCTTCGATAATCGAGTTTACTGATATTGCGATAAACACATAATTCCAGATCCGATATGAAATTCAAAGCAAATTCATAAAAAATATCGCGTCTGTTCAATCGCAATAATGGTAGGAGTATAACTTTAAAGGAGGCCGATGTTTCGGATCCGATATGTTATCAAATTTTCAACATAAAATTATCGGGTCCACTCTTCACCACATATCGGCATATTAAGAATTGTTAAATCATGCGCATAACATTGCCGATCGCGATCGCCGATTAGCCACGTCATTCATCGCATATCGGCGTCGCAACAATCATATTGTGTTACATCGAGTGTTTAAGATTGCCGATCGCCGATTTACGTCATCCATCGCATCGCTGATATCGCAATCGCTCCCTTGCAGTTTTATTTATGGCCGATATCTCGGATCCGATTTGATTATTGAAATCCCATCATAAAAGTTATCGGGTCCGCTCTTCATCGCATATCGGCATCGCAAAAAATATATTGTGTTACATCGGGTAACCAAAATTTGCCGATTTCCGATTAGCTACGACTTTCATCGCATCGCCGATATTGCAATCATTTCATCACATTCTTACGCTCACATCACCTCTCTAAATCTACAATGTGTATTTTGCAATATGGGAAGCACGATGCAATTTATTTTCTGATCCCCGATATAATATTTCTTTAATGATGCGATCGCTTCATTTCATTGCACATGTTCTTATCGGCAATTTGCCATTGCAATCTCCGATGCAATAGCTTCCAATGCATGCCTATCAGCCATTAACATTTAATCGATATATGGCATAGCAATAAAGGTGAAGTTCTGCAGATTAAATTTGAAGCATGGTGAAGAAACATGTTATGTGAATCATCCGATACGGCAATGTGTTATTTTAAAAGCGAGCTTGGGTAACAACTATGGTAAGAAAGCAGTTAATGATCAATTTGCAGCATATCCAAATTATTTAAATTTCTCATACATTTTAGTTTAAATATATAATTCCATAATTAAAAATGGAATTCAAGACCTCTCTATCTTCATATTTAAATTTTATTATCGTAGATTTGGTCTTGATTCCGAACTATTTATAAAATCATGGAATTTATATGAAACTTGTGATATTTTGAGAAACAGTCATTGCTGCAAATTCTCATTCTCATTTTTGATGCATTTGCTTTAATTTCAATTCCCTTGAGCACTAAGCATTCTATTTTGACAATTTTACTGCTTGCTTTAGTTTAAATAAAATAAGTAATGATTTTAGGTTATAGGATTTTGGTTAGTTTGACTTCTTCATATTTTAATGATTAATTAAAATAAGAAGTAAGCTAGCTTGGAGAAACTGATACCTTTCAGGTAAGATCAAAAGCAATTATCCAATGGTAAGATTCATGTACCCACTTTCATTAATTTCCATTTCATCACTTTAGTTTCATTTTTGTTTTTTAAATTATGCTGATATAAAACTCTGTTTTGCAGCTCTTTACAAATTTTTTCAATCCTCTGCCAGATCATATTTTCGAAAGTCCATACTCTTCTGCTGGCTTTATTTCAAGAAGAAGCGATAATCCTCATTGAATCAGCCACACCAGGAAGTTTCTGAACCTTTAATCTGTTTCTTTAAGCATTCCTTTTCTTTTAGAAAATGATTAAGATGATGCTTGGGAACAAGAAGACTCATATCAAACAGAAATTATTCATTGTGGCTGAATTTTACGATCACTGTTATCTAAAAGTCTAAAGCATTCACAACTCTGCAAGGTATGTTTTTCTAAATCTCAACATAAGAAGGAATGATAACATGCTTATTTTCTTTTTCTTCATATTGTTGGAGGCATTGGTACAAACATTCTTGTTTGAGTTTATCTTGCGATACTTGGATTTTCTTTTCCATTTTTAGAGATTTCTTGGTTTTGATTTTTGCTCGCTGATTTCTTTTCCCATTTTAACATAAGAATTATTTTTCTTTGGTTTTCAGTTTTGATTTTGGTGACTTTGCCATTATTTATATGGAAGGCCTATTGGTTACCTAACAATGGTTAGCATACATGGAGAAAAATTGTTAATAGTCACCTATTAGCTTTTTCTTAAATCTCTTAGTAAAGTTTGATTTTCTTATTATAAAAGTAGACATACTTGAGGAAGAGATTACCAATCAAGAGAAGTTGGCAAAGTATCGTAAAATCTGAAAATTTCTTTTTCATCAAACTGTAATCATTTTGAGATTTCAAAATTTTATTAAGATCTTTCAGAGTTCTATTATCAGTCAAGAAAAGTTATTTATAACCAAGTAAAGACACTTTACAGCAAAGCACCTTTAACTCTGAAATTGTCATTCTTAACTCTTAAGGAGTCAATGATTCTCCCTGTCCCAAAAAGTTTTATTTTTCTAGAGTATAATCCAGAAATATATTTAAACTTAAAAGATAAGAGGTCTCATCATGAGCCTGCTTACCATGATCATAGGGGAAAAATAGGCTGACATTACCAATACTGCTAAACAAACCAGGGTAATGGATTATGATTGCAAACAATTATAAGACAAGGGGTCTCATCACGAGCCAGCTTGTTCAGCCCAATTTTAACCAGTGAATGGCATTGTCAACTATCTGGCCACCAAACCAGGACAATGGCTTTTAAGATTTAATAAAAAATAAAAAAAAAATAAAAAATAAAAAAAGTAATACATATATAGATGGATTTATCTCTAGATCAATAATTCTTAAACAGATGGGATTCTGAATCATTTATGATTAAAAGGTAACCCTGTCGAAACTATAGATGTTTGCTGGTAGCAGTGGCTCTACCTGTGACAAACGAGTATATTTTGAAAGCTAAGCTATAAAGTGACCCCTGCTTTATCCCTTCAGCTAATTAATGACTGATATAGAGTTTTGAAATATTTTAATTTATGAGGAATTTTAAGAAAAATTACAGTTAGATGATTCTGGTTTTTATTCAGACTAATGAACCTATGTCAAGCATTTCAAGCATAATTCTCTCTTCTTTAAGTTATTATACTTTAATTTTTGGAAAATCTTATTCATGTCAAAAAAAGAGATAACTGGTTCTTCTCCCGTGTGTCGCCAATTGTTGTGGTAAAAACACAACACCCCCCATTATTGATGCATCCGCTTCAAATAATGGGGACCCTTTCTATAAAAATTTTGGCTAAGCACCTTTTTGATTTTTATTTTAATTGATTACCCTACGCTTTCATTAATTATTAGTTTTCTTTGGATTCTTGTTTTGATTGCTTTGTTAGAATCGATTTTTTATAAGCTTCACATCGACGCTTGTTTCGCCTCATTTGGTCAAATGGTTTGAAAATGACACTCCTTTGAAATCTCATCATTTATCTAGCCTGGGTTAAAAATGCATAAAATGTACATATTGCATTTTGTAAATAAATTAGTCCAATAACGCATTCAGTTTAAATATTAACTCGTAGAGGGTTTTACTAACATTTTTCATTATGCAGCCAAATAATTAAGCATCGGGACTTAAGAAATTCACTCCAATTTTCCAATCAAATCTTAATCTCGAAAAACCAAACATTCAAGTGGTTGTAGTTTATTTTTATTATTTTTCATTTATTTTCTAAGTAGCTGTAGTTTTATTTTTTTAGCTATAGTTTAAAAACTTATGTTCATAACAACAAAACAAAAAAAAATGAAAATTTAAGTTTTAAAATTAAATTTTAAATTAATTAAATTAATTAATATATTATATAATTAATTTAATTAAATTAAAATTTAAAACAAACAAAAAAAAGAAATATGAAAAATCAAAAATTATATCGCATCAGAGCTTTTTCATTAGCACATTTTTATGAACCCTTCCATTCTCCCGATTGCCGAAATTTTGAAAACCCCCGATGCGATATGGGTTGGAAGTCTTGTTCGCAATGCATTCTTTCAAGCCGCCGACACACACCATAACACTCATAACCCCCGATGCGATATCGCATCGGGGAAGTTCACTTGACATATGTTAATAAGCCCCTCCATCCTCCGATTCCCCGATGCGATGGAGCATGATGATTTAACCCTAAGTCTCATCAAAAGGGTTGATATTTGTTTTTATCATACGTTTTATTTGTTTTTGAAATCACTCACGTATGAGTGAAGTGAGGAAGGGTAATATAGTTATGTTTAATGTTTTATATATATAAGGAAGGGTGTAGGTTAGTGCATTTAACATATGCTGTAGGTTAGTATATTAGTTTATATAGGTAAGGAGTAGGGTTAGTTAATATATATTAATTAGTTTATATTAATTAATAATATGTAATATATTATATTATTTAAATTAATATATATTATTTAATTAATAGTTCAGATTAATTAATTTATAACATGTAAATAATTTATTTAATTTAGATTTAAATATTATTTAGAATTAGTTTTTAATTAGATTTAATTTGTTTATAAATAGTTAATTAGATATTCGTTAGTTAGTTTATAATTAGCAATTAAATTAAAATTAATTAAGGACTAATTTAGGATTTAATTTTTAATTCAAATTCTCATTTTTTTTAGCCCAGCAACAGAATTTCCAGATTTACATCAGATTTGACCCATCAACTTTGGAAGCTCATAAATTGAGTTCTACTTGGCCAAATGAGGCCCAGGACAGCTCATTGGAAAGAGAAAATCAAGGAGAACATTTTGGAGGAGGTTTCACCAACAGAATTGATCATTTATTGGGCCAAAAATCAGGCAGAAGATCAGGCTCCGAATTTTGAAAACAAAATCAATTTTCTGAGTTATTATTTTCAATTTCATATGTCCAAAGCCTTTTCTAATTGCAGATCCATTGGCCAATAATATCCTTTGCCAATCAAATCATTCCAAGCATCAATACGTAGCTTATATTTTGTTTTAATTATTCATTTAAATATAATTTGATTAGGTTTGATTTAACTGCCAGAAATGATATTTTGATTGCATTTTAATTTATTTTGATTTCTTTTGCAGGAAAACAGTGGAAAAGATATGAAGAAAAGATCTCAGTCAATGAGAATTCTCCAGCAATTGAAGATCAGAATTTTGAGCAAGTAAAATTGGATTTGGCAGATTTCTCTTCACCAATCTTTCCTCTCAAGAATTCCTTCACAGATAGTATAAATAACAAATTGCAAAATGGAATAAGGGCTGCGCTCCTCTGCAATTTTAGACTTCTAAAAGAACTATTGTAATTGGAATTTAGAGTTGTAGGAGGGAGGAGTGAAAAATCTCAGATCTGAGGACTATTGAGGATTTTTCCTTTGTATCTTGAATTATGTATGAGGGGCAGAGCTTGCACTATTGTGGCTCTAGTTTTAAAGGCAGAAGTTCAAGCAATGTAAAGGGCTGTTGGAGACCAAGAACAGAGAAATGGATGCAATAAATTGGTATTTCTAATACTACTGTTTTAAATATCAGTTTCATTTTTATGGGGATATGAATGTCTCATTTTATTCATGTTTGTGCACTATTGTCAATATGGGTAATTTGTCTCAATCTTATTATTATGCATCTCTGTTTTTATGGATTAATTTCTGATTTATGAGTAACTATTTACTCAGAAATCTGTCTTATTAAAACTGATTTATTGAGTGGTAATATGTTGTGAACTATTTCCACATATTATTGTTTAGTTATTGGGTTTGCTGATTTGATAATCAATATCATTTATGTGAACTACTTCCTGAGTGTTGTTGGTTTATTATTTCAGTAAAAAGGTCTCAATAGGATGTGTTTTGATACCCATAATATCAGTTAATTGAACTATTTCATTAACTTGATATTCATTATAAACAAGACATATCTAAATCCCAATACTTTAATTATCTTGCTCTTAGTTGGGTTAGATCTATATCTGCCTAATTAAGATAGGATTTAAATTAGTTTCTTTTGCTTGCATCATAGAATAATCTTGCATTTAGAGTAAATTATACACTCTGTTAAGTCCTCTCCTCAAAGAGGCAAAACTTTAGTTGTGGCTTGGCTGAGCCCAAATCAGCTTAAGGGTCATTCTCTTGCCTGATCAGCAAGGAGAAGTGATCTGATGTCCCTGTCTATTGGTAGTTAAAGATACATTATAAACCAATATCAATAGGGAGAAGGTAACTGGACCTAGATGAACAGTCGGAGCCACCACACCAAACGGAAAAGGAGCTGCTTTTAAGGTCCGGACCGGGTGGTTATCCCCCAATGTTGTTGCAGCGATTTTCGAGGCATCAACACCCTGCTATTTAAATAAAAGAAATCAACTCTTCTCATATGCCACTAGAAAGTAGCTTATGTCATACACCACTAGAAAGTGTTGGGTCTATAAAAACGTTTTAGATACATTAGAAATTTATAGATTATTTCGATTTCAAACCAAGATAGTAAAACATGAAAGGCCTAGTACACTGGATTTTATACAGGTATGTTGCAACTCCCAATTAGACACTCTTGTAGTTTGAGGAAAGGTAAAGTTGTGAGAGTATGATTTCAAAGCTCCTCGTGTTCCCAGATCAGGTGGTGTGTGCTAAAAGGAGTCCACATGTAATTATTTGTAAGTTGTGCATGAATAAAAATACATACGGAAAAGAACTAAAGCATTACAAGTTTCAGAGTACTCTTCAACACAAGATTCCTTCGGTTTTCAGGACTTTCATTTAGTTTCCCTAGGTGAACATGAATAATGCAGTTAAAACAAAAAAACACTACAGAACCTCATGAAGATCAATAAAGAATAAGGAACAATACAAGGAATATTTAGGAGCACACAAAATTGCTATATATTAAATATCTGAGTGGGTGACATATGAAGATCAAGAAAGAATAAGGAAAAATATAAGGAGTAGTTAGTAGCACACAAAATTGTTATATATTAAATACTTGAGTGGGTGACATCTGAAATAGGGAGTTCAACCAAGAAAATTTTTGGAAGCAATGTACCTAACTATTTGTCAAAAGAGAGAAACTTACATTAAAACTCACAACTATCAAATGAATTAAAATATCTCTTTGAAAAAGTCTAGCTTAAATTTTGATAGGAAATAACACACAATATCCTTGAATTAAATTCCCATGAATTCAGAATCATGGACATCACACACTTGTCTCCCATTATCCATACTTCAATTTATGAGATTGATAGACGTACTACTCTATGGCATAACAACCAAGGTTCAATTTAAACTTTTATTGAAATATTAGCTGATCATGAGCCCTACATGCTTTTATGCTAAAAGAATATAGATATTTTTAGATATCAGCCCAATTGCACCGATAACCAGAGCCCTTTATTAAAAAAAATTATATACATTGGTATTGCACACAATGACACAAAAATAGTGTATGTTCGTGATGCCGGTCTAAGCGCCAAACACGTATTTGTCCTATGACCAATAAAAAATTGTACAACAATATACTCTGATTTAGGTCCAACCTACATGTTGTCTCCCTCGTTGTACTTGAAGCAAATTATTAAGTTATTAGCCAACATAATGATTTGAAGAATGTCTTTTCTTAATTTTTCAAGGTGAAAACTTAACTCATTAACATGTCTTGGTAGATGACATCTAGTTGCTTAAATACTACAACCAAAAAACAACATAACCTATGTTCAAATTCAACAAGTTCATAAAAACATTGGGTAGCTTGTTGAAGTGTTCAAATCCTGGTAATAGGGAGTGTATCTTATTTCACACCATTAAGAAAAAGTAGAAGTAATAGGTTGATGCTTTTCTTCACAGAAATACCTATATAATATTTTTTCCATCATAGAAAAAACAAACATTTGAGTAAAGTGATATAACAAATCATGACACTATAATAGTGGTTGAACACGCTCATATTTCTTAGAATTATTGTTCCCTTACCATGTTCCTGAGTTTCTTCTTTCAAATACATCTCTAACATTTTCAAAGCCCTCATCGATTTTAGGAAGTCTCATGATGATATTATTGAATGATTTAGGGTGCTTCCTCCATAGATTTATTTTTTCCTCATAGCCTCAATCATCTTCTATTCAAGTTTGGATGGAGTAGAAATCCTCCAAAATATTTGTAATCTGCTTCGTTTTCCACCCATTTCAATAAATATCTAATACGGGTAAAAGTCAACGCACAGTAAGATCCCTAGTCAAAAAATAGAAAAGTGTTAAAATAAAATTAAAGGGAAATTGTTAATATGAATTCCTAGTGCTATAAAAGTACAAAGGTAACGTTTGATCTACAATAAGAGGAAATATCATATTTTTCAAACGTATCAATGTCATCCCTATATTGGAAGCCTATTCTTCTATTTTTAAAATGTAGAGGCTAGGAAGCTAAGACAAGTATGGTGGACAGTGAATTGGAAATGAACACAACGCCCTTCGTAAGGAAATACCCATAGTTGGTTTCTCAAAAAATTAGGAAATTAAGCAAATTTATGGGCAAGAAAGCAACCAACTCTATTTATGTCTGTATTGTTATCTAGTTCTTAGTAGATCCACATTATATTTCAAAATCAAGGTGCTTGTAGACCTACTAGAGGGGTGAGTTTTTCTTAGCTATATATGTAATTAGATATGCTTGATGAATCTATTAAAAAGATTTCATTACTCATTGTTATTTTTCTTTTAAAAGATAGTTGTAGTTGACATAAAAATTGAGTTTCATTTGATTGGAGTATTATTCTTGTGATTTGGAACCTGATGTCACACAATTATTTGAATATATTTTCGAAGTCCTTTCGTTTCAGGACACTATCGCTTGAGTGTGTAATATGATGTACATTACAGTATTCATCAATGTTCTCATTAATTTTATTGACCTTGTTTGATGACTTTAGAAGAAATATTTTGTATTTTCATTGAAACTAAATAATGGTTTTATAAGCCTTTATTCAATTTAAATTTTAAGGTCATGGTTAAAAACAATATGGTCATAAAATTGAGGTAATGCACATTGTTAATGGAGCAAAATTTGTATCTATGAAATTCAAAGTTTTTTCTTGAGACAAACGTATATTGAGACAATTTTTAAGTTTTATACTTAACCAAATGGTGTAGTAGAACATAGAAATATAATTATAGTCAAGGCAATGCAACACCATTTTACTTTGGGGTATAAGAATTGATAAATTTTCTCAATATACCTTCTTGCAACCAAAATATCAGATGGAATTGCAACAAATTTCCCTGTATTATTAGTACCAAGTATTTAAACTATTTATTCAAGTCAAATGTCATTACTTTTTTCAAGGCATCAAAAACTCCCTCCTTTGAATTTATGAAATACAAGAGTAATTTTCTGTTGAAATCATCAATAAAGGTTGGAAAATAATGGACTCCTTTGAACAATTCCATATTCATATACCTATAAATGTTTGTATGTGCTAAGTCCAACAAGATTCAACTCTATTTGCCACATGTATTAATGCTTTTCAACATCTAAAGCTTCAAAAATATTATTCTTCTTCGTATTAACTTAGGATATAATGTTTTCATTCCTGAAATTTTGATACTGAAGCTCTAACCGAGCATATTTTCTTGTCGTAGAGATTGTATTAAACACCGACTTGAAAACATAAAGACTACCTTTCATGAAAGCATGCATAAATGATAAGAGTATTACTTATTTCTTTACAAAGAAAGTCAACAATTAAACTCCACTTTTGACCATCAATTTGTAATGTTTTGATCACACAACAAACCCCTAGATAGAGTACAATAATGTCAAAATCCGTCAATTTTTCTTCCTAATGATGATCTAAAGAAAAATCTAATTCTCCAACCCCATAACTCCTGTTTGTTATCATCTTCTAATTGGACTCTTTTATGATATTTAAGGAATTATAAATTTATGTTCTATGTTTCTACTAAATCTACAGTCAATCAATTCACCCTCTCCACATCCCTTCAAATGCAAAGATTGAACTATCACTATAAAAATTATCTATTAAAGGAATAAGCATTCTTTCAAAATATACAACACTGCAACACAAACCTTTGCATCCCTCTTCCAATAATCTTTCTAAAAGTTCCCTTGAAAGAAAAAAATAAAGAAAACCTCTTGTCATTTCCATTCTATGATTTCCTTTCTATGGGTTCCTTCCCAAAGGGTGCTATTTATGATCATGTTTATGCCCTTTTTTAGCATAATTTTGCTAAGAAATTTAGTGCCCCTACTTTTAAGTGTAGAGAAATTCAAAAATTTTAGTTTCCCAACACTTTAAAGCCTCCTATTGGAGTACAATGAACTACATTATCTTCTTGTGTGCCTACATCAAGGTACTATATTTATTATTATAAGAAAGCATTGACTAAAGTAGCCTTTTTTCATTTAACAAAATAGATTGCAATGCACAATTCGATAGTGGTATAGACCTTAATCATGTTGGACTTTGGCACCTTATGTTCCTCAACATCCACTACCAATTGCAAGTGAAAAGTCTTTACAAGAGAAAAAATTGCTACTACAAGTTGTTTATGAATGAGCATGTTTTTTATATCAGTCTTTCCTCTTGTGTGCATCTATGTGTTACGAGTAATATCTAAATGGAGAGAAACTCAACTACTAGCCACAATAGTAGCTAGTAACCCAGATGGCTTCAACAATATTTAAGACCTGTTTCTTCCCTATCAGCAACATGCCTTTGGCGGATGGTTCAACCAATAGAACTAACCCTTGGGATTCGTGTGTGTGTAAATTAACGCCACAACTCATTCAATGTTTTATTGTGCACATTATCGATTAAAATATTACACAATAGAACAATTCCAATCATGTGTTATGATTTACCCTCCTTTTAACCAAGGATCAATTTACACCAAACATGCCTTTGCTTTGAGCATTGTCTCCACCTTAAATTGGTAAATGGAAAACCCTCTTATGAAATGTTGTGAACATTGTTGTGCTACACAATAGCCACATCAATTATTTATGCTTCCAATCAATATTTTATCAAAAAATTTACAAACATAAACTTAACTTATCATCTAAACCTTTTTTCAACCATCTTACATGAATCTCAGATTCTCATACACAACATTTGTCAAAAAGTTTGCAAGGATTATTCAAATTTTAAATTTTTAAATTCCAATTGTCTTTGAAATTTAAATAAATTTTCTAGGAGGATTATATTGCCTCACTATACATAGCTTGGGATGTTGTAATCACTCTCCCCATGGCTTGGACTTGCTTTTGGATTGTTGTCTTATTAAACACTCAGTATAGAAAAAATATTTTCATAAGATATGGTATTTCTATTCTCTAAGTTTGATTTTATTTTCACTTTTCTACAAAGTCTTAAGTAGATCCAAAAGTAAAAAATAGACACAACAGACAAGATCCATTTCATAGTACGAAATATTTTACAACAAATCTGTTTGCATTTTCCTATACAAACGTAATCCACCTTGAACTTCCACAATGGACTATTGATATACTAAATTACCACCGTGGTGGATTAAATCTAAGTCTACATAGCCCACAATTTCCTCCCAAATTGTCTGTAAAACCGTTTACTTAAAGTAAAAAATAAAAAATTACAGCTTGAGATCAAAATTTATGGCTTTAGGTAGCACTGATCGAGACAAAGATGGTTTTGAATATATTGGATACTAGCAAAAATCCATTTAAAATTGTGTCTAACATGTTCCTCTAGGTTTGCATATCTAGAGTTGCAACATTTCATATATCTATGAAGGGGAAATGCATTTTTTAGCATGGGTGAGTGAATTTGGTGAAAGTTCTAAATTCACTGTAAAGAAAACCATATGCAAAAATATATTTTTGAAAGTGGATAAGAGCATTTGGCTTGAGTTCTCTAGAAAGGAACCCATAATCCAATCTCATAAAGGAGATGTATTAGGTGATAATACCAAAAAAATGTTTTATTCACCATATTAAAGCACCTTGGGGTTCATAGCTCCCACTAAAAAAATATACATCATGTAACTTTTTAACATCGAGATACATGTCATATTAGATCGAGGTTTAGTCAAAACCCTACTTTTAGGAAGCAAAAGGTAATACCTACTATGTTGTTGGCATAAGCGTTTCTTTCGATCCTTTGAATGCTACTCGCAAACCCTGTGCCTCCAGTAGTACCCTTTGGCATCTGCAAGAACCACCCACATTTGTCCACCTAGCAAGTGGAGGTTGTGTTCTCCATGACAAAGAAGAAAAGGAAGAAGCAGCTTTGGGTTCTTTTATGAGGGGAGAGTGCATTGGATGTTGAAGTCAATCTTTCAAGTCTCTTAGTGAGCTTGAACCCTAGCAATTTGTAGGCTTGGGATAGTCGGCACTCAAATTTATGCTTTGAATTCAAAAAAATAAACCAAAATCATTTTCTTACAACTTCTGCAAATCCTGTATGGTCCATCATCTTTATCTTGGTACTACAGGCAAGAAAGAAAACAAATTCACAATTCAGATTGGTAGTGGGTACTCCAAGCAATTGAACAAACAAATTACCAATTTAGAGTTGATCTTTTGCATATTAAAACACACCTTCCATGTATACATGGCAAAGGATACCATCCAGAAAGCTCTACACACACGTTCATGCCTATATCTATACAAGGTAACAATATGCCAATAGGTTTCATGGTAGAATGATGGATAGAAAAACCAGCACGGTGAAAATGGGAATAAAAAATCCAGTAGAGTTGACATGCATTTCCTGTGCGTTGATGCGTTCTATGCCCATCAATAACTCATGCAACGAGAGCCTTTCAAGGATTCCTAACTCTGTTGTTCCAATCACCATTGAATAAAGGAAAACCCGAAGTCTAATTTATTTGCAGAAACTTATGCCAACATGGCTAATCCTTTGTAAACCTGTTAGTTTGTGATGGTGATATTTAAATACAACCGGTCTTGAACGTGTAAGGAATCATATGACCACTAGGGTTTTAGGCTGAGGAAGTGGGAGTTGTACCCATCATAAATTGATCCACCTCTCACCAAACTATCTTCGACCCCGTTCACATCTGACGCATGAAACCCCAATAGGCTGAGGAAGTGGGAGTTGTACCCTTCATAAATTGATCCACCTCTCACCAAACTATCTTCGACCCCGTTCACATCTGACGCCTGAAACCCCAATAGAACAAGTAGAGAGAGTCCTCTGTGAGGGGTAACTTTGCGAGATATTTTGACAATTTTGACATTATTTTTTGTGGCCATGGGACTCTTCTATTTCAAAAGGATTGCTAATGGGTCTTGTATTCAAGCCCCTTATAACACAAGTGCAAAGCATCTGAAGTGGGCACACCCTTTTGCTGCTACTTTTGCAAATACAAACATGGTGTTTCAAAAATCTGGTCCTCTACAATTGCAAGTACGAGCCAGAAAGGGGGTAATTTGTACTTAGGGACTGTTGCGAGAGATATTTCCAATAGAAGTTTTGGCGAACAATGGCTTTGAGCAAGCCTATCCTCTACAAGTGCAAGTACAAGCCGGAAGGGCGGGAATTTTCACTTAGAGGGTTGCTTCCATAGATTTTCCAATAGTGGTTTATAGCGATCAGTTCCTTTGAGCAAGCTAGTTTGTGGCATTGCTACAACATTTCGCATTGAAGCATATGAGTAACAAATAAAAAAATTCTCCAGTCATCATGCTCATGGGTTATCCTCCACTTGTCAAATTGTTATTGAAGGGATGACGAAGAAAAAAAGCATTTCTAATTGGCTCGATCTGATCAAGCCAATCCCATAAATGAAAGCATATTAGAGTAGCAAATTGATTTCTCAAAAAGTTTAAGAATATTTTAATTTTAGAAATTTTGTTTTAATATGAATTTTTGAAAACAATTATCAAAAATTTAGAAAATTTTCTCGTTTTAATAAAAATCAAAGATTTTTGAAAAAAAAAAAACAATAAAAAAAATTACTATAACCTTATTTTCCTGCATAATTTTTCATCAGGATTCTATACACTGAGAAAATCCATAAGCAACATTTCAGCGTGTAAATTTAGCGTTGTGGGATAATATAAACTAACTATTCCCAAATACAATTTCTGAATAAGTTTATGATTATAAATATCTAAATGTTTTTGACCTTAGGGTTAATAAACACCTATAAACACCCATATACATGAGAACATTGTTTAATGATAGCTTTTACTATACAAAAATTAAAAACCTTAATAAAAAAAAATTAATTTGATTTTATACTATTATTCTTATTAATTAAAAAAAAACATATGAATTATATATATATATAATTTTTACAATATTATGGGTAAATATTATAGATTATTATATTTCATGTCTAAAATATCATTAATTATAATTAAATTAATTAATTTAACTATCATGAGGTAATTATGGTTTTCGTTGAATAATATTGATAAATCAACTTACATTTAGTTAATAATGATTTTCCCCAGTTTTGATTGGAGAACTAAATTATAATATAATTTCTTAATATTAATTTCTTTTATTAATAATACTCTCATATATATATATAATTTTTTGGACACCCAAAATCTTGAAATTGAACCACTGTCCAGATTTCCCAAAATTTCTTTAAATTTTTGATAAAAATCACACCCAATTTCCACCCTTCTCTAACCAAATTTATAGCCTAAAAAAATACCTCGGTTATAGATATATTTTTGGGTAAAAAATTAGGAGTTGTCTATAATGCGACTTTTTGGAGATTCCGGTGATGGAATTCGGCAGAAGAAATTAAGGTTAAATCTTGATTTGTTGCAGTTAAAATGGTTTTTTAACTGAATATTTGGATTCAACACCCTCGAAAACCCCTGGGACGCTTTCATTGTGCAGAAACTAGCTATCAAACTTGAGATTCCAATAAATTCCTGCCGGATTTCGACCAGAAAAACCGGCCGGAAAGGCTTTCAAAAAATCTCCTTATAGACAACTGCAAAAAATTATCCCTCCGAAGGGCAGGAAATCACACGCGTGAAGAAAGGGCACTGTAGTGCAGATCAGCCTTTTGGGTCATACAACACTAACCCACCATTTGTCTCCAGATTGAAGGGTCTGGGCATCGAGTCGAGGATCGTACGCTCCCAAGCATGTCATATCACTAAGAAGGGTGTCGAGAGGTGTCCCAACGACCTCACAGAGGCGTGGTGCTTACTTGAATGAGGGTGCCTTGGTAAGTGAATCTGTGACTTTGAATTTGTCGCCTAAACTATCTTGACATACTAGCGGACAACTGTGAGCTAACGTCTTTCTGCCACTGCCTTTCTGGCATCATAATTTGTCAAGCTGACAGGTATTTTCCGGAACTCTGGTCCTTGGCCTTATAATATGGATACGTTAGATCAAACGAAGGCTCAGCGAGCTAATGTGGGCAGGGTATGAATTTCAAATGTGAAACGTATGTTAGATGACCGTTTCTGCTAGTTATTTTAATCATTAAAAAAAATTGTTGATCCGGAGGAGTATATTTTAATTACATTTGGTGGGCAGATCACCAGTTGTCGATTTCTACCACTGAAGAAAAGTCACCCTTAATAGACGGACTTCGATGGTGCGTGAGATGGGTCGGTACGACGTATCAGGACTGTAGCCTATTACTCTTCCAGATCGATCAACCGATGGGTTATTAAGTAGGGTTATATCTTATTATAATTATATATTAGTTTAGTGATATAAATTGAATGACTAATAAATGTTTATAAATATTAATTTATTAATTATAAAATATTTGATTTCTAAATTTTATAAAATTCAAAAATTTATAAACAATAAATAGTTAAATTAGTACAATCACATTAAAAATATTAATGTGATTGATATAGCCTAAGGCTTCATAAATATATTCAGAGTAGATTCATCTCAAGTATGGATTTAATATTATCAAAGAGTAATAAAATTTCTTCACTTGCACGTTATTTTAGAGTGCAAAATACAATGTGTTAATTTTTATTATTTAAATTGTATTTTTGAATGCTAAATAGCACTTTTTTAGAGTGCAAAATACAATGTGTTAATTTTTATTGTTTAAATTGTATTTTTCAATGCCAAATAAAGAATATATAGGAAGGAATAAAAACTTAAATTTTTAATGATATATAAATAATTCTTTTAAAAGAATATATAATATATATGTAAGTGGCATTAAAATATTTTATGTAACATGTAGATTGAGACATTTTATCATGCAAATTAAAATGACTTTCTTATTATTAATATTTTTAAATATATGTCAATGTTAAGTCTTATTCAAATATTTTATTGATTTTATATACCACATTAAAGTATTTTATTTTAACAAATTTTATTTTATATATAGATATATATGAAGTTCATATCAATATAAAGTAGTTAATATAGATCTTCAAATAGTTTATTTAATTTTTTTGTTGAAATATTTTTGAAAAGTATAAGATTTAAACATCTTACTCACATCTTATTTTGCTTCTAATTACTTGACAACATATTCATTTTTTTTATTATAGACGACATTAGTTTTTTATTTAGAACATAATTTTATTTTTTATTTTTATTTTAAAGAGTGACAAAGATAGGAACATACATACACAGATGTACATTCTTACACTTTTCGTCATATTGGGTTATAGAATTAGCCTCTCAGCTAAACAAAAAAACCCATTGCAACGTGAAGAATGCCTTACCAATGCACACATTTACCTGATTAACCATGTATTAAAAAGTTATGAGTCAACTTTAACTTGAAAAAAAAAAGAATTACACATCTTATTGCAAAATGAACCATTTTGCTGCAAAAAAATTATATATATAAATGAATGTCATATATAATAATGAAGAACTTATCGTAGAGGAACTTATTAGAATAATTTTTTTTAAATTTATTAAAAGTCAATGCAACCTAAAAAACTTTGTAGCACACTACAACCCTTAATAATCATGAAGACTAAACATATGCTAAGCATATTCCCTTGAGAATCAATCTAGAGCCTCAATTAAGAAAATTAAAAAAAAAAGAGTCAATAAATCCTCTTCCACCTTAAGTCGAAATAACCTTAAGTTGAAATATGGAGGCTTCGGAATTATAATTTTATTTAAATTTATTATTAATTAAAAAAATTAATCAATACATAGGCTAAACATACATAAAAAAACATAAAGGAAAATTTTTAAGCATGTAGATTTACTCCACTTTACTTTTAAGATTCTTAATGTATAAATATGTTTTTTTTCCAATATCATGGTTTTGTCAAAATCACATACCAAAAAAACTATAACACACTTCATATGCCATCTTTTTGACTAGCACAACCATATCTAATTGATTAAATGTGGTTAATATACACCGAAAACTTCATTTGTATCTACCACACTAGTCATTGATAAATATATAATAATAAAATTAGCCTTACAAAAAAAAATTAAAGTATATTTTTTATTTATCTATTCAAGCTTCTGTGATCAATAATGAATTAAGCAAAGTCTTTCCGTAGAAATCACATAAGATAATTTTTTGGCTGACGTGTTTCTAGCCAACAAGTGTGGTTCATCATCTCGTCCTGATTATAAACCACACTTGTTAGTTCAAAATGCGTAGGACAAAAAATTCTCTTATGTGGTTTCTATCAAAAGACTTTTCTTAAAATTATTATTATTATTATTCTTATTATTTATAATATTTTTATTATAAATAATAAAAATATTTCCTTTTTTGTACTATTACTAGAATATTTATTAATTAATAAATTAATTGTATATTAATGATAAATAATGAATATTAAATAACTAATTTCTTTATATTAAATAATAATAATAATAGCTACTTAATATATTTAAACAATTATTTATTATAAAAAAATTATAATAAATAATTGATTAATATAAACCCTTGAGATTAATATTATAAATGTAAGCGATTATTAATATCATAAACTGAAGGCATCAATAAATCCAAGGAATTTATATTACAAACTGTAGGAATATGAACACCTACATTAATTAACCTAAGGGATTGATAATATAAACCCAAGGGAATAATATCAAACCCAAGGTATTAATATTATAAACTCAAGATATGTAAACACTAATATAATTATTATAAACCAAAACCACATTTACTAAGGTGGTTGATATACGCCAATAGGAATATATCAAATGCATGTACAGCCACATTAATAAATGTGATTTATATATACCGGTAGGCGTATGATTAATATACATTTATTAACACAACTATATAAACCTAAGATAAATATTATAAACCCAAGGGATTAACATTAAAGACCCAAGGAAATAATATTAACCTGATGGATGAATATTATAAACCCAAGGTATATAAACGCTAAGATAAATATTGTGGACCTTAAAATAAACATGGTTGACTATGGTTAACCATGGTTGATTTTAATATTGACCCAATCTTTGTCACAATACGAGATTGGACTATGGTTGACCATGATTGATTTCCATATTGAGACAACATTTGTCATAATGCGACGTTGGACAATGGATGACCATGGTTGATCTCCATATTGAGACAATTTTTTTCACAATCCAATGTTGGACCATGGTTGACCATGGAAGACCATCGCTATGACCATGTGACTATGGTTATTGACCATGCTTCAGACAACCTTTGTCACAATGTGACGTTGGAACATGGTTGACCATGGTTTATTTTCATATTGAGAAAATCCTTGTCACAATGTGACATCGATTCATTTTCATATTGAGAAAATAGTTGTCACAATGTGATGTTGGATCATGGTTGACCATGATACACCATGGTTAAAACAGAAGGATTTATATCAAACCCAAGAATTTATATTATAAACCCTATTACTAACATTGAACCCTAAGAAGATGAACCCTTAGATTAATAAACCCAATGAATTCATATTATAAACCACAGGGAATAATAAACCCGATGGATTAATATTAAAAAATGAAGGTATTATAAACCCAAGGGAGTAATATTAAACCAAATGGATAAATCCAAGGGATTAATATTATAAACCCTAGGTATATAAACACTAAGATAAATACTATAAACCCTAAAATAAACATGGTTGATCATATTTTACTATGGTTGCTTTTCATATTGAGACAATTTTTGTCACAATGTGACATTTAACCATGGTTGACCATTGTTGATTTTCATATTGAAACAATATTTGTCACAATGTGACATTAGACCGTGGTTCCGCATGGTTGACCATAATTATAAACCCAAGGTATTTATATTAAACCCTAAGATTAATATTATAGACATGATGAATAATATTATACCCTAGGAATATGAACCCTAAGATTGATAAACCCAAGGTATTGATATTATAAACCCGAGGGATTAATTCTAAAACCCCAAGGTATTATAAACCAGAGGGAATAATATTAAACAAAAGTGATCGATATTATAAACCCAAGGTATGTAAAACATGAGATAAATATTATAAACCCAAGGGATTAATACTATAAACCCAACGGATTATAAACGTAAGAGAGTAATATTAAACCCAAGGGATAAATATTATAAACCCTAAAATAAACATGTTTGACTATGGTTGACCATGGTTGATTTTCATACTGAAACAATTTTTTCCACAATGTGACGTTGGACTATGGTTGACCATGATTGATTTTCATGTTGAGACAACATTTGTCACAATTTGACGTTGGAAAATGGTTGACCATGGTTGAACATGGTAGATTTTCATATTGAGACAACCTTTATCACAATGAAACATTGGACCATGGTTGACCATGGATGACCATGGTTGTCACAATGTGACACTGGAACAACAAACAACCATTGTGACAATATGACCATGGGTTACCATGAATATTGACAATGGTTCGCCACGGTTGATTTTCATATTGAGACAATCTAAAGACATTCGAACATGGTTGACAATGGTTTATTTTCACAGGGATACAATCTTTGTCACAATGCTACTTTGGACCATGGTTGTCATAATGTGATGTTGGACGAACAAAAATGTTCATCACAATGTGACCATGATTAATTTTCATATTGAGACAATCTTTCTCACAATACTAAAATCCCAAGGGATTATAAACCGAAGATATATGAACCTAAGATAAATATTATAAATCCTATAATAAAGATGATTGACAATTGATGACCATGGCTCACCATCGTTAGAACATAATTAATATTAATATTAATATTAATACTATTATTATTATTATTATTATTATTTTTAATCTTATTAAAAAAATTATCATTAGGTTTTTATGTCATTAAAGTAAAAGGAGCAATTTTTTTGAGTTCCATCTATACAACATACACCATATTTTATTATATTATATGAGAAGGTAACTTAGGGTATACTTAGGTTTATACAATACCATGAGTTAAGGGTTGTAAACGAAATACAATCATGGATTAAACATTGTTTATAAAAAAAAATTTGTGTGAATCTAATGTCTAGACCTTATATTAAATTGATAATTTTTTTATATTAAAAAAAAATGCAATTTAATAGGGTAGAGATATTATTTTATAATATTACATTAAAAATTATTTATTTTTTCAAACTATTCTCGTTTTGACTAAAATAATTGACCGAAATATTTTAAAATTGACATCAATATTGTTAGATTTTAGACTTCTGTGGGCGTTTTTTGATTCATGATCCGGATTAACCACAGTTCTTAGTTCATTTTGCCAACGTTTCAAACCCCAAAGGGGGTCCATCATCAGGACAAATAGAAAGAATAGGAATGAGAGAATAATTATTATGTTGATGAAAATAATTTTTATTTTTTTTATTTTTAACTACTAATTCTAATGGCTATTTCTGGAACTTGATGCATATTTTCTATTTAATCCTAATGATAGATCAATTTTTTCATTTTGGTCGTGATGATGAACGTCATTAGAGGGTTCAAAAAGTGAACCAACAAATAATTTTGATGTGATTAATCCAAAAGTATAATTTTAAAGATCAATAATAAAATTATTCAAGAAAATTTTGAAAAAGTGAACCAACGAATTGACCTAATTTAAACTTATCACATGACAAGTCAGTTTCCTTATCACCTTGCAACATGAACTTTCATCTTTCCAATACACTTCACATAATAATTTGACATTATGTCCAAGCATGAAATTTTTTCCTTTCATTTTTGCAAGAACCTATATTCAATAATCATTGTGCATTTCAAAATATAAAATTCAAAACCCTATGCATGAAATGTTTTCCATTGATTTTCACAAGAACCTATATTCAATAATCCTTGTGCATTTCAAAAAATTATTCAAGAAATTTTTGAAAAATTGAAATAATGACTTGACCTATTTTAAACTTATCATGTGACAAATTAGTATCCTTTTCACCTTGCAACATGAACTTTCACCTATCCAATTCACTTCACATAATAACTTGACATTATGTCCAAGCATGAAATTTTTCCATTGATTTTTGCAAAAACCTATATTCAATAATCCTGGTATAAAAATTACAACATGTATAAAAATTAAACTATCTTTGAACAATTTAACTTATTTTTATTAAATAAATAATTACCCATAAAATATTTATGGATTATCATTGTCATCCACGTTAAGTTAATTATTCCCAACATATTAATGCTTAGAAATAGAGTTTAAATAAAAAATAAAATCTATATTTTAAATCGCAAGTTTAAACTATACTAAAACCATTTAAACTATTATTATTAAACAAATGATGATCCATAAAGTATTTACATGTGATCATTCTCATGCACTTTGAATTATTCCCAACATATTATTACTTTGTATTTTCTAGTGACGATATTTTCTACCATATTTTTTAACGGTAAGGGACGCCACCTCTAGAGCAGAAATGTAATGTATGACAATATATTAGACGGGTCACCATAAAACCATTAAAAAGTGCCCATTATCATTATCACCATAAAAATAATCAAAGGCTAAAATGATTTATGAAGAAATGAACTCTACAAATCATAAACCACGTGTGTGTGTCTTCCTTCTAGAGCATAGCAAATTGCAATTTCCCACATTAAGAGGAAGATGACCATTTACACCAACAATATTTCTCGTATAAATTAATGGGAAATCTATTTCATCGAACACATTTTCGAATTGTAGTTATGCTTTCTCGTACAAATTAATGGGAAATCTAAACGCTCGGTAGGTAAGTGAGTTAAAACATCGAGGTATTCATGCAAATGAAACCTTATGAAACCCTGGAATTTAACCCTTGATTAAACTATACCTAGGGGATCCTAGACCTATGTTACAAAACTCCTCGATGCGATGGGATCTAATACCATCTGGCATGGAGTAGTCTTTGATATTGGAGCAACTGGGATCTACTACCATCTGGCATGGAGTTCTTTTTGAGAAATTTTGGATCTACGGCATTGTGAGCTCAGGGTTCAGATCAACGATCGAGGTGACATGAAGGAATTTTGGTAACATGTTTCCCTCCGGACACTGAGAGAGAGTGAAGTTCATTCTCATCGCTGCTCCACACCATCGTAACTATGCAATTTGGTGATAGAAGGGTTCCTTTTCTCTTTTGGAGGTGTTACTAACACCGCTAATACTGCTCATGGAAAGTCGCCTGTGAGAAGAAAAAAAGCCATTTTGAACCTCTCACCCAGCATCTCGCACCCTGTAGCCATATGATATTGAATCAGAATGTAATATTTACACATATTATTAAAACAAGCGAACATAAATAGCTAAGCTAAGTTGTATACTCATTAGAGAAATGCCGGTCAAACTACCATTAGGTTTTTACTCCCACATTGCTAAAATTAGCAGAAAATACTTCTCCCTAGGGTTTCAGGCGAGCCGAGTTCGAGATAGCATGGGGCTTCCCAAGGACACAGGTTGCTGAGTCATCCTTCCAAGAGCAAGAACAATAATTTTACCTAGCTAATCACTTTATTTTATTTTGCATGCATTATGTGTAATTATCGGTTACTCTATTTTATCTGATGCTCCGATCCATTTGTGGAAGGTCGACCCTTGAAATGAAAGACTACCACAGGTATGTTATAAGGTTGCGCTTTATGTCTCAGGTTCTTCTTCGGTTATTATCATTAATTTTCAAGATGTTTACATGTCGCTTACTTCTGGACAGGTGGTTATATAGGTTGGTCTTTCGACTCTACCCCACTCTTTTCTTGTAATCTGTAAGCACTTTTACAAACAGGAATAACAAGGCCGGCAAGATAACCTCCGCGAATATTTCTTCTTTCCAAGTTTCATAAATTATGTGATATCTTCATTACGGTTTCTGGATTTGGTACATATAACTATTTTCTTAGGTTTTTAACTAATGGCCCGGGACAAATTATACACTGCAAGCCCAAATGTGGTTAAAAAGTGTTGATATTTGGTTCTTGTATTTTTTGCCGCCGCCGCAAGTTATTTGAGGGTTGTTGTGACTTGAAGTTATGCATATGGATATAGAATATGTCTGTTGGGTTAGGTATCCTCACCAGCTTGGCTGTGTGTAATGGACTTAGTTAAGTTATGGTCCTTTAAAATTGTGGATGTTAATATATGACATGTATTATTATTATATTTCTTTCTTAATTCCCGTGAATGAGGGTTTCACCAACGGAAAATGGTTTTTTGTCTAGGTTTTTATCAATAATCAGTTCTATGTGGCTGTTTTGAATGTATTACAGACAAGTATAATTACTATTTTCTCATTTTTAGGAGTAAGTGGGCCAACAGGCTCACCTCTGTGCATATTTTTTCTCTCCAGGTTTAATAAATTTTGTGCAATCTTCATTACGATTTCTGGAAATGGTCCCTAGAGTTGTTTTCTTAGGGTTCTAAATAATGGCTAGGGACAAATTACACACTGCGAGCCCAAATGTGGTTGCAAAGTGCTATTATTTAATTCTTTTATTTTCTGGCACTACCGCAAGTTATTTGAGGGTTTCTGTGACTTGAAGTTATACATATGGATATAGAATATATTTGTTGCTTTAGATATCCTAACCAGCTTGGCTGGGTGTGATGGACTTAATTAATTTATGGTCCTTTTAAACTGTTGATGTTAATATATGAAATGTATTGTTATTATATTCTGTTTTTAATTCCCATGAATGAGGGTTTCACCATCGGAAATGGTTTTTGTTTTTGTTTTGTATCAGTAATTAGTTCTATGTGGTTATTTTGAATATATTACAGACAAGTATAGATTTCATTTGTTAGTTTGATTTTGTCTCTGGTACAACCACTATTTTGTTCGTTGTATTTTACTTCTTGTATTCGTTAGGTTTGAAATTCATATATAACATCAATATTTATGCTTTTTTCCTCCCGAGGGTATATGAGGTTTTGGTCTTATTATTCTACCCCAGAAACTAATGTGAGGTTCAATTGAACCCACACAGGTCCCCAGGGTGTTGGTTAGTGTAGGTCGACCCAGGGAGTAAACTGGTTTTCTTGCAACCTTCAAATTCTCTTAAGAAATCAACTTCCTTGTATCTTTTAGCTATGTATAACTATATTATTAAACAACCACACTTCAGAAAATATTGTTAAGTTCTTCCAATAGCAAAGTAGGAAGTAGTAGATACAGAGAAAGAAATAATAATGTTCTGAGTTCACTGATGAGTTGTGATCATTTAAATGAATACAATCTCTGAAAGGAGAACTTCCTCCTCTGAGGACTATGAATGCTAAGAGATAAAATTATTCTGAGGGAAGAATCCTGCATTGGAATAAATGTTTCCTTAACCAGAAAGGCAATCTTAGTATAGCTCATTGGGTGGAAATTTTCTACTGCATTCTGGCCACAATTTTATTCTTCTGTTTTGGAAGTATTCTCTCAACTCAATCTAAGATCCACTTTTCTCTATCATCTTTATTGGCACTACTGGGTGTTAAATATTTTGATGATAATGAGAAAATTTTCTAACAAACATAGAAAATGAGGAAACTAACCTCATCGAGGAGCCAAAAAGGTTATTTCTTTGACTTTTGAAGTGCGAGGGTCTCCCGAGGATATTCGATGATCTTGAGAATTATGCATTACAGTTGGTATAGTTGATGATGGCGGTGTTGGAGCTGCTGGAATGGAAAATCCAATTTTTCAGCACGCTGAAACACTTCCTCGATCATGTATACTTTTGTTTCTAATTGTACTTTTTCCCTGCAATCTGTAACGGTTCTGCTGGGAGACAATACTATTAATGGTGGCATCTCTGATCTCTACCAAGTCTCTCAATTCATCGAATAACTCCTGGGTTGCATTTGGGGAAGAAGACTTAGCACCCACCTTTCAGATCCAACTGAATCTATTTCATAATTGAATTTGTTTCATCTCTTCATTTCCTCATCTGATTCAGTTTCCTTATTCACTACGTTACCAACGGCTGAGGGATCCGCCACTTAACACAAAACTTATCCGTAGACAAGGTTTCAGACGATAGTACATTCCCAACACATTAAATCTTTACCGTTAATTTAAAAAATCAACGAAATTTCATCCACCAAGTTGAAATATATACGCCTTCCGCGAACCAATTTACTCAATAAGAGTAAGAATTAAACAATCAATTTGAAAATAAATTTCAACCATAAAGATAATTATGTATAATTAAAATCAAATTTTATAATTCTTATTCTAAAATAAACATATTTATAAATGTAATTAATCTAATCTAATTATTACATATGTAATATTTAGTAAAATTACATTACATGATACTATGTGCATCAAAATTCATGATCTTCAATTTAAAATGTCCATTGGCTTACCCCACCGTGGAAATATACTCTCCAAAAACTCCAATGGAAAATTTTATTTTTATTAAATTATATATAATTTTATTATTTTATAATATAATATAATATAATTTTATGTTTATAAATACAATATAAAAAGATTTCGTTTAAATTATATAAATTTAATATTATTAATATTAAATATAATTAATATTGTTCACTGCATATAGACTAGATAGTGACAGGGGTGGTGTCATGCCCCTACACCTGCGGTAGTCTTCCAACCGCTTGTAGCAAGGTGCGGCACCACCGAACGCTTTCTTTTCAACAATATTAACATTCGTGGACTACGCCTACTTTCACATTAACATACTTAGCTTGTGTTTCACAACTAAATAAAATGCAATTATCCTTTATACTTAATGAAGCCCATACTCATTCATTATCATCATGCAATTATACCAAGAACAACGACAATTGCAGCAAGTATAAAGAGGAGGGGAAACTCCCCGTAATGTGAGTCTGCCCGACAATTTTATTAAGAATATCAGTTTACAATACAAGTGTGTCTTGCCAAACCAAGTCTACACTTAGCCAAATATTACAACCGAGAGGCAACCCTGCCTTTTACAATACATGTGCACCCTTGCACAAAGAGAAGTGCTCACCCGAGCCACTTAATTCCTCTCCACCAAGTCCTGCACAATCTGCACATATACCAACTCCTCGGCACGCTTGCCTACACCTCAAACCGGCACAAGATACTCCAAAACCGCACCTAGATAGTGCGCATGAGCTATGCGTAGCTCCTATCTCCCTTGCGCAGTTTTACCCTTCTCCTTATGCGTAGAGATGATGTGAGTTGTTGAATGTTGGAATGAGCTCTCAAAGCTCCATACTTATACACATTCTTGCGTGGGTTTACAAGGGGTGTGCAGCCCCTTGGCCGACCCCCAAAACCACCATACATGTGCCCATAAGCCTATGTACAAGTCGGCTTGTACACTTCTCCCCATCGCATATATATGTAATGCACTCCAACACTTAGTTGCATAAGTGTTTGCACATTGTCGCATATTTTGTCACATTTTCTCCGCACGTTTTGTCACATTTCTTCCGCAGCTCTTCGCACACCCGTGTCGCCGCGCCCGCCCGTCGTGCAACCCTCGCTCGCCCGTTGTGCAGCCCGCGCCCACTTGTGTGCCCGCGCCCGTCCGCACTCCCGTCGACCGCCCGCGCACCCGTCGACTCACCCGGCGCCCAACCGCACCCGCGCTCGGGTAGAACTCGAGGATCTTACATCCTCCTCCACCTGAAATCGTTGTCGTCTTGGACAACATACCATCTCGGTAGCCATCCACCAAGATCATCATCATCCATGATGTTGACTCCTCCACACAAAGCAAACATCCTTGCAACATATGTAGAGCCTCATGTCCATCATGCCTTGACTTAGTGACCAACTGCCACCAATTTCACCATACCAACGTATGCACCTCAACGGTATGCTCTCCATCAGATGTCATCTCGATCCATGATTACTGACCTCCTGTCTTCATCATGTGTCCTCATGTGAACTGCTGCCATGATACTCCAACACGATGCCAACACATCTCTGTACACTACTAGTCCCCATGTTTGAACTAGTCGGATGGCCAGTCCAACTGTCACGCTCAAACCATGAGAGTGAACATCCTCATGCCACCATCAGTCGTTTCTCAAAACATCCTGCCACATTCTCAACTCATCAAGAATCTATCTCCATAATCCATGATCAGGTCCATGGAACTCCATCCACCTCATCTGCAACATGTTGTCCATGACGTTTGGTGTCAATGTGCTATATGAAATCAACCACATCTATCCCAACATCATCATGTGTGTGTGTCTCCTCCATATGAAGAGATCATCTCCTCAAACCGACTCTTGATATGCCACATCTAGGTCCATGAAGCAATCCTTCATCATATCTACAATGTGCCATCCCTCAAGTCTGCCATAGAAACAAGTATGCATTTGTCTCATCTATTCATATGTCAAAGTAGTTGAGTCTCCGCTCAACCCATGCCCAAGTGCAGCCACCAAGGCATCATCATCATCATTGTAACTCCATCACCTCAAAGTGTCTCATATCGATCCTCTACATCAAGTCACTCTTCCAAGCCATGCCCATACATGTACTTTGAAAGTATGCATCCCATACTGCATCAAAGTCTCTTCACCTTAGCTCCTCGATGCATCAGATCCTCTAAGTCCACCATGTATGAAGTCCATAAAAGTCACAACAATCTCATGTCATCATGAGCTCCATAATCAGTTCACAAATCCATCCGAGTTCATGGTCTTGTTGCACAAGAGTGTACAACCTCTCCATAGGCTCATAAGTAATAAGTCTCCATGTCACACTAGCAAATCCATCTGCCCAACATCTTTGCTCTGGCACTCTTCATTGGATTTCCATGACACCTCTACAAGTGCTCCCACACAATGTCCCTGCATAAGACTGCCATGCTCCATGCCTCCAACCTGATGTCCATGACTAAGTTGCCCATGTAGTCCAACCATGTAGACCTACCGCAACAATTGGTCATCCTCATCCAAGTCTTCAATCTTCGATTTAGTGAACTCGGTCACCGAACCATATCATCATGTCATGAGTCCCTCCATCATAGCTCCTCCACGAAAGTGTCCACCAATACTATCTCTTGGTCTCGGCCATGAGAAGTCCACCCAAGCATCATAAGTGTGTGCCCCCCTGAACTGTCCATGAGTCATGCCGGGCACTTAGCCATGTGGCTAAAGCATGACCTAATCATCTACAACGATCATCATGTTCCTCCCTTGTCAAGGGCCTTTGTACCTTCTACCATAAGGTCACAAACAACCCCAACAAGTCCTGCAACAATCAACAATCCTTGCTTCTCCATACAAGGTCCCATCGTAGTCATCCATGGTAAGATCCTCCCCAGCATCGGCAAACTGGCTTTGCCCTTCCCTGCATACGGTCCATCTACCAAATGCCCAAATGAAACACAAGTATCAATACTTACTTCATCATCATGAGACTCTTCCTCATTCATCCATGTCCACAAACTACACGATCCTGGTCCAACTTGATCATTCTCAAGTTCATCCTCCATCATGGTCATGTCTGCAACATCTTCAATCATCACGGCTTCCTCTTCCTGGCCAACACAATCTGCAACTTCACCTTGCTCCATTGTCCATCCAAGTTGAAGAAGCTCGTCTTCAACATTCTTTTCCAAGACTGCAAGCTTCTCTCGAATCTGGGGATTCTCTTCTTTCAACCTCTTCAACCTGTATAAGGTAAGCAAGAGCTTCCCTTCACCTTCTCCCAAACTTGCCATGTCTTTGTCGTTCAGCTTGGTCCAAGCACTAAGCTTCACCTACGCTAAACCTGCTTCCACTGTCATGAGCAACCCTGCTCAAACCGAGTCTTGAAACTACCTTCAAATGCTTCAACACCTGAACCTTGTTCAAGTCTCAATATCACCTGTCATCAACTGTCAAGCTTCTTCAACCCTGAATCAGTCTGCTCTGATACCAACTGTCAAGTTGTGTATCAACTTCAAACCTTCACGAGCAAACCTTGCTCTGATACCACCTGTCACACCCCTACACCTGCGGTAGTCTTCCAACCGCTTGTAGCAAGGTGCAACACCACCGAACTCTTTCTTTTCACCAATACTAACATTCGTGGACTACGCCTACTTTCACATTAACATACTTAGCTTGTGTTTCGCAACTAAGTAAAATGCAATTATTCTTTATACTTAATGAAGCCCGTACTCATTCATTATTATCATGCAATTATACCAAGAACAACGACAATTGCAACAAGTATAAAGGGGAGGGGCAACTCCCCGTAATGTGAGTCTGCCCGACAATTTTATTAAGAATATCAGTTTACAATACAAGTGTGTCTTGCCAAACCAAGTCTACACTTAGCTAAATATTACAACCGAGAGTCAACCCTTCCTTTTACAATACATGTGCACCCTTGCACAAAGAGAAGTGCTCACCCGAGCCACTTAATTCCTCTCCACCAAGTCCTGCACAATCTGCACATATACCAACTCCTCGGCACGCTTGCCTACACCTCAAACTGGCACAAGATACTCCAAAACCGCACCTAGATAGTGCGCATGAGCTATGCGCAGCTCCTATCTCCCTTGCGCAGTTTTACCCTTCTCCTTATGCGTAGAGATGATGTGAGTTGTTGAATGTTGGAATGAGCTCTCAAAGCTCCATACTTATACACATTCTTGCGTGGGTTTACAAGGGGTGTGCAGCCCCTTGGCTGACCCCCAAAACCACCATACATGCGCCCATAAGCCTATGTACAAGTCGGCTTGTACACTTCTCCACATCGCATATATATGTAATGTGCTCCAACACTTAGTCGCATAAGTGTTTGCACATTGTCGCATATTTTGTCACATTTTCTCCGCACGTTTTGTCACATTTCTTCCGCAGCTCGTCGCACACCCGTGTCGCTGCGCCCACCCATCGTGTAGCCCTCGGCCGCTCGTCGTGCAGCCTGTGCCCACTTGTGCGCCAACGCCCGCCCGTGCACCCGCGCGCCCGCCCGTGCGCCCGCGTGCCCGCCCGCGCGCCCATCGACTCGCTCAACGCCCAACCGCACCTACGCTCAGGTAGAACTTGAGGACCTTACAAGTGGGGTGTTGTAAGGCATTCTATGATGTAAAGTTCATTAGTTCAAAACTCTATATTTAAAAGTATAACTATGTTAAGAATTAGTGTGGTCTTAGATGGTGCAATCATACGACTTAATTACCCTTCGATCATGATTACTCAAACTAGAAATTAACATATCATTTATCTAAACATTCGTTACCTTACGAATATATATATATATATATATATATATATATATATATATATATATAATTTTATTTTTTGATAGATTGAAAAGTGTTTTTTTTAATATTGAAAAAATAAATACACAATTAAATTGGAAAAAAATGATTTTTAATAATTTTGAAATATGAACTTTTATGAAGAAAAATAAGATTTAGAAGATCATAAATACTTTATAAAACACTTGCCTTAAGGAACTACACATTATTTCATTTGTGGAGAGGAAGTATATGATATAAGTGATTATCATACAAGTGCAAACTATCATGAAGAAATAGAGGATTATGGATGTAGTTTTTACTTCACATGTATAAAATAATTTATTCTAAAAAAACAGATATTAGCAATTGCATAACGGAGACGAAATACAGAGAAGAGAGAATGAGTGACTAGTCTAAGAGTAGCAAGTCTGAAGGTGTTGTATTGATTGCTGTGGATATATAATTATAGAACTTACGATTAGGTTGTGTTTATTTACGAATGCATGTGTAAATTGTTTTTTTTTTTTGGGGTCAGTTAGTTGAACTAATAATCGAACTAACTAGTTATAAATGGAATTAGATAACTATAATAAAGTGAATAATGCAAGAGCATTGGGAGTATTCTTGTGGGTAAGTTAAAGACAATTCAAGATGGAAGATTGGCAATGATGATGCATGAGAAAATAAGATTTCCTAGAAAGCGTGTCGTTACAGTTCTGGAAATCGATGTATGGAATCTAATTTATGTTTGTGTTTGTATGTATTTATGGAAATATGAGAAAATTAAAAATATTATATGAAGATGAAAAAGAGTGAAAGGTACATTGATGAAGGAGAGGCTAATTCAATAAATATTAAATGAAGGGTAATTCTTAAGTTTGTAATGATTAATAAATAAATAGTATGATGATATGTAGATTAATTCTAAAAGTCTATGAAAACTGAGGAGGAATGAGTGAAAATAGCGTTGGAGATGTATTCAGAGATTCATGGAAGTATTTGAGGATATAATGGAGAGATCATCGGAGATAGTTATGAAGTATTTGAGGATATAATGGAGAGATCATCGGAGATAGTTATGGAGATATTGTTGAGATAAGTCAGGAGATTACATTACACTTAGCTATAGTTATATAAGGGATTATTTGTGTATAGTTGCAACGTGCAAGAATTTATGAGTTTATAGAATTTTCCCCTTTTGGGGAATTGTATGATTTTTTTTTTGCTATGCCTTTCTTTTCTTTAGTTTGCAACTAGCTTGATAGGATATTTATTATGTTTGTTGCGCCACTCAAATTTTCATCAAATGGCATCAAACCATAACAGAGCTTGAATCCATCACCGGAGAGCTCTACAACATTTGGAGAGTAGAACTTTCTTATGAGTATTAAATATGTTTGCTTGTCTATATGAATTGTTAGAATAACAAGTAAAAGTAGCATAATCAACATTTGAGGATTTGTGTTGATTATGGAAATAGTTAAATTCATCACTAAGAGATCGGTGCTCATTTCGAAGAACAATATGGATGTGCTTAATCTTGAACTAGCTAGTAGATCATAAACTACTACATAGTGGGGAGGGAGGGGGCAGTTGGGTGGGGGGTGGGGGGGGGCTAACCCCAAGGGCCTATGCACACTCGATCTCATCATCAGTGATGGAAGTGCACTTATATATTTTTTATTGTTAAATCAAAAGATACAAGCAAATTTAGCTTTCAAAAATAGCGCACCTCCACTTTTCAATACACAACTAGTCATTGTACTCTTCAACTATCATTTAAACGAAATCTAATGGTGACCCAATAGGTAAACCTTTTACAACATGGAAAAATAGAGTTTGACCTATAAATTTTCATATAATAATCTAAATTATATTCACTAGTGTCCAAGAGAATTGATTCTTTCGATACCATACCAACAACATTGTTAGAATCTCTGTAAATATGCCTAACATGTAAATCAACATATTGTTCTTGTGATGTCCTTATATTCCTCTACAATCATCCAAGATGATGTCCACCCAAAATAAAATTCCTATTAATCCAGTCAACAATGTTTTTGGAAACACCAAAAATGAAAAATTGTAAAAAGTTATCATGAGATGCAATATTTTATTTTTTTAAGCAAGAAAAATTTCATTAGATTTTCAAAAAAATACATAGAGTACAATATTGTCAAAACATTTGTCGAACATGTCCAAATTGAGAATATTGAGGAAAAAAAGACAACATCCTAAGTGAGAGTAGGCTTGAGAGAGACAAACTTCCCTTGTGTGGGAAACCAAATGGTCTCCCTGAGTGTCATGAGACTAGTTTTAATGTCGAAATACCATATTATAGTGCAAGAAAAACAATAGAATAATAGAAATAGGGAAGTTCTTTCATGGAGTTTGATAATGAACCAGGTCATCTTGTGGATTACTTAAAGGGATCATTCTGGCCTTTTGGAAGCAATGGTGGTCTTCACCATTCAACGAGTTTCCCTCTAATATTGATGTGGGCATCATATTTTGGTGTCTCTCAAGTCATATTGTTTGCAATGACTACCTTGTTGGCAATGGCTTGCTCCTTCACCTCATATCTTTATGTACCTATTTTTCTTATTTGCTTCTTCGTCCATGGCAGAGATGCCAACTTCACTATACTATGTAGCTTTACACATCCAAATATCAAGTTCGGGGGGATTTAAGAAGAGGGAATTGAGTTTTTGAGGGAGTTTATGCTAGAAGTAGTGGTGGAGGGGGGAACTAAATTCCCACAGATCCAACTGAAACATGTAAAGCTAACTGAATTTAAACTAGATGAAAGTTTAGATCATTGTTTATACCCTCCACAACACACATAACCTCTTCTTGATACCTCAAGCATTCACTGAGAGGATTCCTAACTACCTAATGTCCATCACCAATATATATTATCTCCTTTGTTTTTTCATAGCATCATTTAGCACTCCTGTAGACTTAATGCTCTTGTATGACCTTGGGCATGTTTTTCCCATGTAGACTTGATCCTATATTAAAAAATAATATTTCAAATTCCATACGTGACTCTACCCATTAAAAAGTGCATATATACATGGGTTCTATAAATACATACCTGTGTATACCTTTATAAATATGAAAAAAATTAAATAATATGTTATTTTTCGAGAGGGCTTTATGAGTTTTACCAAGAGACCACCTATAAGAGCTCCTAGCAAAAACTAAATTAACTAATTTCAGGTGGTATATATACACATATTGGGTAGGCCTAAAAGACATAAGAGAAGGCTATCGACATTATACCCATTTTTCTCATAGATCAAGTTTGATTTTATCGTGCTTCCTCCACTCCTAGTCTTTATGGAAACACTTGTTTCCTTTACAGAGATGTTCATCATATTTATATCATCTCCTTGCATTTGGTAGAGAGGTTGTCTTCATGGTTCAGGCTCGACATATCCATAGGAAGGCTTCGTTGGAGTTTTGGCTTGGATTAGGTTGTACCTTTCATGTACCTATTATTGATTATCAATAAAGAATCTCATGTATTGTTCTCGATATGTTATTGTCTCATGAATGTCAATTTCTACAATTATATCATGATCTAACATATCTTTTATGTATGCACATTTAATTATATATCATCTATATCCTTCTTTGAATTGATTTGCAAGCCTGCTTTATTCTAGAGGAAGCAAAGGGTTTGGACCCTATGGGAAAATCATCAAACCTAGGACCTTCGGATAAGTTTCCAAGTCCACATTTAATAATTCACATGTTTGGCATGCTTGATTTACTTCTTCTTGTTGATTTTATTGCTCTCCTCTATTGAGGTTGTCAACACTTACCTTATGGTACTTTTCCCAACAATAGAATTGGCAACTCTACCGGGGAATACAATCAATTATTTGCTAGAAGGGTTGTAATTCTTTTCTCTGTGGTTTGGTCTAGTTTTTCTTGATTTTTCTACCCTTCTTGAATCTTAAGAAATTTGGTCAATCAACTTGATCTCTTGGATCAAGACTACATTTTATTTTTTCCCAAGTTTTCCCTTTATATGCTCTTTTGGTTGCATACAAAAGTATACATACACATTTTATTTTGAAGAAACTAGTTTATGCACAAGTTTCTTCAGAAACAGTCATGTACATATGCATTTCCGGAACTACACGATCACATATATATTGAAAAAGCTAATTTTCTTCATTTATGTCTTTTGTTGGGGGTTTGTCCATGTTTACTTGTGTCTTTCTTGTTTGAATGAGGGTTGAAATCATCTTTTTGTCAGCTGTTTTTGATTCTTTCCATTTTTCTGGGGAAAGTCCTATATCAACCTAGGGTTTGTAAATTTTGAATATTTGTATACTTAAATTTTGGTTTCAAACTTTCTTTGGGAAGTGTTTGATTGTTCTGTGTTGTTCAAATAGTTGGTTGCTCTTGCGTCTTGTTTATTGTTAGTTTCTGTAGAATTGGATGTGTTTTGGCAATGAAATTTTCTAGAGAATCTAGAATACACTAGATATCCAGAAGGCAGAAATCATTTCTAGATAATCCTTCTAGAAGTGTCTCAATTACATTATTAACCATTTTTTAAAATATTTCTTAGCCTAAACTTAGGGAATATGGTTAATTAATTAGTATTAATTGAGATAAGGTGAGAATCATCTAGAAAATCACATGGATCATTCAAAATATGGTCCTAAACATTGATTAAGTTTTAATTTTGGTTGTTGGTGCTCCAACCATGGATTATAAGAGGAAGTCGATGTGGTGATGGAGAGATCATCCAATGTAGATACTTAGTTGCCCAAGCAGTTCAATTTTCTCAGTGGTAGCAGCTCAATAGAGAATATAGAGCCAGAGTGCGAGTAGGAGGTGGAAGAAGAGAGTAGCAACATTGCAGGATGAATATTTTCAGTTCTCACAAGAGTCGAAAGATGGAAGAAAGAAATATATATAGGACTAGCGTAGGATATGCACAGAGGGTGGCGTAGGGAGCTCAACGCAGAGGTTGAGGGAACTATTTTGGAGGCAAAAATATACTTCTGGGGTGAGAAAATTATCATAATATTTTTGCCGGTGTTTCCCTGATATTAAATTTCCAGTTGGGTATCTAAATTATTGCACGCAAAATTCCTATTGAATATTAATAATAATACCATGATTTGTTGCACCAGTTTTCCCAAGTTGGTTTTTTCCGCAGAAATTTGTCCAAAAATAATTGTGTCTAAATTATTGTGCGTGTGGTAGAATTTCTCAGTTTCCAGTATTTTATTTTCTGAAGTATTTTTATGGTGAAAACTATAGCTGTGGTTTTATTCGTTATTTTCTGTAGCAAATAAATTGCATAACTTATTTAAGAGTTACAAGAATAATTTCTAGTAGCTACAATAGATAAAATTTCACATGGTATCAGAGCATAAGTGATTAGTCGGGAAGATCAGTAGCGTAGAGGAAAATTTCATTGCTCAAAAGGAGAAACATGATGAAATTTTTCATAGGTAGCACAGTGCACTGATAGGCAGGCTAAGTTGCTAGGGCAGAAGTTCAATTTTGAATTTAAGGGAGGAAGGAAATTTGAATTTCCTAGGTTAGTGATTCCAACAGTTAGAGGGAGCAATTACAACTCAGATTTTCACTGAGTAGATTTCTGGTTGGACGAAGAGGGTTTTTGTTGTAGGCTGCAAAAGAAAGGTCTGCATAGGTTGGAAAATAGGAATATCATGCTAAATTTTTCAAGTATAGCCATGGAAAAAAGTAACATTCAAGAGACTTCAGATATTTCCTCCATATTGGAAGACACATTTTACGTCTTAGCAGGATCAAATTCACAAGGAGTGTACTATATGGAGAGTGGACCATCATCTCACATGACATGGGTTAGAGAATATTTCTCTAGCTACTAAGAGGAGAAGATGGACTTCTAGATTACTATGGGAAATAGAAAAAAAATGTACTCTAGTAGGGAGAGGTACCATAAATTTTTAGTGGGAGTCAGGAGCAAGCACCCACACTACAGATGTATTGCATGTGCCAGGATTAGGTATGAACCTGATTTCAATATCATAGCTATAGGATAAGGAGTATGATATTCAATTCTTAGGGAAGAAAGTGTATATCAAACACCCGAGCTAGAAAAAGGTAAGATATATTGCAGTTTGAAGTAACAAGTTGTACCAGTTACAAATCAATTCTCCAATGGCACTCATGGGTAGTGATAATAGCAATGGGAAAGAGTTGAATGAGTTATCAGAATAGGAGAATGGGATATCAACACCATGGAGCATGTAGGATGCACAAAGAAATGGTAATGGGGCTTACTGTAATTAGCATTGAACACGATAATGTGTGAAGAGGATGCGTACTTGATAAGTATGATAAGATCATATTTCCAAGAAGTGACAACAGAGTTGATGTTGTGTTAGTAATTATACACTCAGATATTTGAGGCTAGATGTCCACTAGAGCTCTCAGGGGTGCCGAATATTTTGTCACCTTTATTGATGATCTTTCCAAGAAAACTTCTATCTACTTCTTGAAGACTAAGGATGAGGTTTTCTATCGCTTCAGAGAGTTTAAGGCTCTCGTGGAGAATGTGAAAAGGAAGAAGATCAAGGTGCTTCACTTAGATAATGGTGGATAATATATTGATAAAGACTTCATAGATTCTAGTACGAAGGAAGACATCAAGTGGGAATGGAAAACTCCATATAATCTGCAACAAAATGGTATAGTAAAGCAGAAGAAAAGAACCATTATCAGAGATGAAAAGACTATGTTATATGACTAGGATCTACCGAGATTTTTGTGGGTAGTAGTGTCTAACATGGTAATAAATATTCAGAACAAGAATCCTCATATAGGATTGGGAAAGAAAATGCCTAAAGAAGTATTCACAGGGAAGAAGCGAGAAGTTAGCTACCTCCAAATTTTTGGTAACATTGCTTATGTTATGTGCAAGATGATAAAAAGACAAAAATGGATCAGAATGCAGAGAAGGGTTTCTTCACTAGGTACCACAAAACTTCAAAGGCATTCAAAATCAACATTCCTATAAATAAGAATATAATAGTAAGTCAATATGTGAAGTTCATGTAGGATTGAGCTTTCTGGATGTCTTGTGAGATGCATGCAGGTGAAACAAATTAGTCAACATAAGCTTCTTTAGTCCAATACTAGGGGAAGCCACAGGGTTAGTCAGTGGGACAGGGAGGAGGATAGTCACAAAGGTCAAGTACACTGAAAAACACCAATATTTCCTCAAGTGCAGGAAATCCAAGGAGTTCTTAGGAGATGGAGCATCAGAGAGAGGATGAAGAGGAGCTGGCAGAACCTCCCATGACTAGTGGTTGAGCCAACATAGAGGTTCTTCAAATATTAAGAGATGCAAAGAAGCCTATTGGAACTCATAAGATGAGGAAAAGAAAACAGAGACAACCTAACAGTGCCAAGCATTGGAAGCTCAGGTTGTAGAACCTTCTAGCTTTCAAGAGGCTGCACAACACAAGGTGTGGGTAGATTCCATGGTAGAAGAGTATACGTCTATCATGACGAATAATGTTTTGGAGGTAGTGTCAAGGCTATAAGATAAATCAATTGTAGGTTTGAGATGGATCTATAAGATCAAATATGCATTAGACAATAGTGTGGAAAACTACAAGGCTAGGTTCATGGCAAAGCGGTATGCACAAAATGAAGGGATAGAATATGAGGATACCTTCACTCTAGTTTCTAGATACACTTCTATCTGGTCATTTATATCTCTAGTAGCTTAGATGGGATGGTAGGTTCGCCAAATGGACGTCAAGACAACTTTCATGAATGGGGTGATAGAGGAAGAAGTGTACAAATAAAAGCTAGAGGGATTTTAGATTCAGGAGAGGTGCACACATGTGTGCAAATTGAATAAATCTCTATATGGGCTCAAGTAGGGTTCCCATGGGGGATCCACTCAAGGAACCTCTGACACATCACCTGAGTTCATGTCATACTAAACAATACCCCTAATTTGACTACATATTGGAGAATACCTCTAAAAATCACATTATTTAACCCCTTACCAATATGAACCCAATACACCTCCCCAATTTAGAAGACCCCTACTTTCACTAGATATTGTAGGTATCCATTTTTTCATTAACATTTTTTACAACCCTTTATATTTTTTCATTAACTTTGAGCTCCATTTTTTATATCCACAAATATAAAAACCCTTTACCCCCTATATACCCCCGGATATATTAAGTAATTTTTTCCTCAATATATATCCCCCAATATGAACCCATGTGGTATGGCATTGGTCCCCTAGTGAAGCCCCCGTGAGGGTTCTAGGGCGTGGTATGGTAGAATTGACACCTACTTGCAGCAAATGGGGTCTGTCAAGAGTGACGCGGATCCAAACCATTACTATTTGATGGTAGAGGATGAGCCTCTCATTCTATTTTTTTATGTGGGTTCTCTCTTTTTAACAAGATCATCGGGGCTCATAGAGGATTGGAAGAGGAATGTGCCAACAAATTTGACATGAAGGATTTTGGGTTGACACACTATTTCCTAGGATTGTAAGTGTGGCAGAAGGATGGGGAGATCTTCCTTCAGTAAGGAAGATACACCACAGATATTCTGAAGAAGTTTAGAATGCAGGATTGCAAACTCATGTCTCTGCCCATGATTGCAAATTGGAAGAGGATATATGCATCATATGAGAAGGATGTTGACCCTACCATGTATAGAAAACTCATTAGGTCTCTCATTTATCTAGTCAACATTAGGCCAGATATCTGCTTCACAGTCAATAGCCTTATTCAATTCATGGTAGCATAAAAAAGGGTACATTGGGCATCAATGAGGCATATTCTTAGACATATTCATGGCACAGTTGAGTATTGGTTGAAATATAATAGAAGAGATGATGTCATACTTTATTCTTACATATAGATTCATATTGGGTAGGCAGTTCAGTGGATAGGAAAAATACCTCCGGTTTTGCATCAGGGTTGGACTATGGATGGTTTCTTGGTGTAGCTGGAAGCACAAGTCAATAGAACTGAGCTCTATAGAAGCAGAGTATATGGTGCTAGTGCCTAAATCTACCTCAGGCTGAGAAAAGTAAGATCTAGGGTAACATCAAACCACGCTTAACCTGGTAGCTAGCCCTACCAGGTCGGGAGAGGGCTCTCTCCTTGTCAATCTTAGAAAAGATGGCCTATGAAGCTTGATATGACTGATGTAATGACTGATTTTAGGTTAGGTATGTGTATAGAGGTGTTTGATTGAATTTGGTGATGTTTTGTTGGCTCAAATGTGAAAGGTAGATTTGGGTCCGGGGAATGAGGCTTAGTTTTGCAGAGATCTCTATGGGGCAAGGTAGGAAAATGGTTTGGTACTTCAAATCGAGTGAGATAGAGAGATTTTAGATTGGTGAGGATTTGAAGAGGGCATGAAAAACTCAGGTATCCTCTTCAAAAAGATGAAAACATAGATAACTAAACAAACCCTAGGTAGAGCACTGCACTTTCAGTGTATTCTACCTTTATCCTTGTTTGATTTAGTTAAGATGAAACAAAGAGAGATAATGGCATACAAAAATCACATGTAAACTTACAATTATAGGAGAAAAGACAATACCAAATCAAAACGGCACAATAATCCCATAAAGTGCTACAAACGCTAGTCTATTCCTTTGCCAAACTGTTGAAAAGAGTATACAATGAAGCTCCAAGCTTTCCCAAAAGTCCAAACATGTTAATGACTGAAAAATTACAAGATTTAGGTAACCAACAACTCATCCTAGCCTCTAGTGGTCGAGCTCATAAGTTTAGGAGTTGTTCCAACAAAATCTAAACTGAGAACTAAAAGGTAGGCAGTGGAACAGCTTGCCTCTAAAAAATGGGAAACTGATTCATTCACTTACAAACTACCATTTGATGGATGAATCTACCTCTATGAGTGAAAATTTAACATAATTACGTCAAAATCCATCATGTCACATTAAATTACATCATGAGTTTAATAATTAGAAGAAGAAAATTCAAACTGTGAAAAAACTAGGTGAAAAATAGAGTTTTTTTACCAAAATGAGCAAAATTCCTCCAATGTGCCGCGTGATTTCCCTATGCGTAGCGCCTCTTGGTAGCTTATTTCGGAGGCCTTCCCGATGTCCAAATTTTCTCTAAGTGGGCTTGTGGGAACGGTCTACCTATCTACTTTCCAGAAAAAATGGAATTTCTAAATTTGGCCTCCATTTGCCCCTCCAAAATTGAGTTCTCCCGACACTTCTTCCTGTGTTTCCAAAAAGGGGCAGAAAGGTTATTTTTGAGGTGTTTTTGACCTTTTTGGAAGCTCAAAACCTATCAAAACTTCTTGGACATTTGTGGGCATTCATATCTTTCCATGAAAAATATATAAATGCTGAGTTTTCCTCAAAAAGAGGTCCCTAGCAAAAGCGCGTGCCAGGTGGCGCGGTGCATCAAGCAGAAAAACCTGTGTTTTAAGCCAAAAATTTCAAAATTGCAAAAGGTGTCCCAAATTTCTTGAAATTTGGGCTGAGTGTCCTTCATTAAGTGCTGTGTTGGGCCAAGGAAGCCTCAACCAAGATCTGATGTCTATCTTGCTCTTTTCACTTTCTCGGTGCCTTCTTCAACTTGGCCTTCAAAATCTTGATTCTTGCTTTGCACACTTTGTTTCTCACCAAGTATTGGTAGGCCATGTGCCTCAACATAGTTTTCTCTTTATTGACCTTCTATAACATCTTTTCCAAGTGGATATTTTCCCTCTAAAGCCATGATTCACGATCAACATTGATTTCTTGTTCAAGTGATGTGAGCTTGACTTTCCTCCTTTTGGCAGCTTGCTGGTTGTCTCGTAGGCTTTGTAGCTCCATGATAGTTTGTTGATCCTCTAGCTATATTTTTCTTTGCTCCAGATATTTAATTATCCACTTGGCTCTTTCCAAGTTAAGATAGAAATTCTAAATGTCATCTTGTTGCTCCTGCATGATCTCTCTAAGCTTTGTGAGCCCAAATCAGTGTCGTCATCTTGAATGAGAATAAAATTTGTCTCCTACCCTCCTGAAGGCCCCTCATCATGTAAGGGCCACCTAACCTTGTCCTATACCTGCTCTACTGATAGAGGAAACAAGACCCCTTCCACCCCAGGTGGAGATAATACTCGTTTTGGCGCTGCAAACAACCTTCTAGTGCCCTTTTGATATGTGACAAACAATGGCATGCTAGTGGTTTGTATCTCATGAATCTCCTGCTGATGTGAAGGTCCTCCTGTCTCATGAAAAACTGTTGGGGGTACTTGAGGACCCGTGAAGACCTCATGTGAAATGAAATCCTCCCATGAGATTTTCTGTACACCAAGATGATGCAAGACCACAATTTTGATTAGTGTAAAATGATATATACTGTTTAACTGTTGTTGAGGAGGATTCCTTTGCACTAAGGTTGTCATCTTCTAAATGTTTCTGCAAACAAAATAGGGGAGATTCATCATTCTCACTCTAGTGAAGTGCATCAACAATCTGATCTGATAACAAATAGGCGAGAAAATCGGCCCTCATAGCTGAAATATTTAATTATGAGTTTCATCAAGGGAGCATATGTGTCCTTCAGATATCTAAAGGGAAAAACTCTATTATGATGCCTTTGATAACCAGCCTTGATGTAAGGCTCATAATGCTCTCTACAATTTGTTTCCTTTTATTCCACTGTTCACCAACATTTGGAATGCCATTTTCTTGAGAAATAGTCTCGGGTGTCAAGGTGAATGTCACACCTGCCAAAGTGACTTGACCATTATGAAGATGGAGCACAAACAATCCAGTGAACTCATGATGGTACTCGACTCTCTCTGTCATCTCACAGAACTGATAATAAGATTGGTGTTGAAAGCATGTGGTAGCAAAAGGACATGCCAGCAGCTCAGCAAGTGAAGTAGGTTCTTCTCATACATGTTTACCACCCTTGTGAGGTCTCCTTGGTGCATGCATTTCTGTAGAAGAATCATTGAGTGTCTCCTCATCTCGATCATAGAAAGGATCTGACTTCTTGTTTGCCAATGTTTGAGTTTTCTTGATGAGTATGAAGAGATTTATGGTGTCTTTAGATTTTTGCTGCCAAATGTATGAAGGACTATGGAGGGAGAGTGTATGAGGGGTTTTGGGAATATTACTAACAGGCTTTTTGGGAATAGAAGGGTTTAGGGACAGTAATTGGGCTTTGGGGCAGTAGTTAGGGTCTTGAAATTTTTAAATAGGGGGATTTAGGATTACTAATTTGTGGATATGGGATGTAGGAAATGGGTTGACGAAAATGTAATGAGAGGGAGGGAATGTAAGAGTGAGGGAGTGAAATGGCTAGGAGCAAAATTGGTGGCAAACAAAACACAATTTGTAAACCCTATACAATTGTGTTTGACCAAAATTGCAAGGAGGTAGGGCTTCAACTTTTTCTCATTAAATCACCATAAACATCAAGAGAAACTCATTCACTGATCATGGAGGAATGTTTGACTTACTTGAACACAAGAAGATTGACCAAATTTGGCAATTTGGATGAATTTGTAGGTGAAATCGGGCTTGAAACCCTATGTGCCACGCCAAAAACCCAGTGTGCCTCGCCACTTCAATGCACTACGCCTGTGTAAGTTTTACACTGCAGAGGGCGGTCCAATGCACCGTGCTAGATGGATGCGCCGTGCCCACGACCCAATGTGTTGCGCCCCTGAAACTTGCCCAAATTGCTGAAGTTTTGCCTCCTTTGCGATTTTTGACCTTTCTCTTGTTAACTCCTTCTCCTTTGGATGCAAATGAGATTTTTGAACGTGAAAAATGGTTTATATATAGAAGATTTTAATTTTCCACTTATCAAAAACCCACTTTGTAATGTTTGCATTTGACTTGCTTTTAAAACTTTGTTTTTAGGCAGTTTGTTTTTTTTTTGCCTTTAATGAAGTGAATGCTTTGATTTTCTGTTTGCCTTGCAGAGGATGGAGTTGCTGAAGCTTGGAAAGGTGACCAGGGTTTCCATTGAAGTTATTACATATGAAAAAACTGAAATTACATCAAATTTATACATGAAAACATAAAAAACTGTTTTTCCTCAAAATAGGGTTTTGAGTAAAAATCAATCACTGAGCATGTGATTATGGAACTTATTGTTGCTGAAACTTTATTTGACCTCCTCATGCACCTGCTAACCATTATTGAGCATTTTTAAGACCTTATTGATGAAACCCTAGACCTAATGAAACCTAAAACCCTAAAAATGACTTTTGCAGATTTAAAACAAAAATTGACTGTAGATGATCTAGATGAATGAAAATGGGCCAGCACATGAGGGAAAATGTATAATAAGCCACTATCATCGGATGATCCATGACCCTAACGGAATGCAACTAATCTGGTGAGACACCTAACATGCAATGCAACAAGAGAATTTGATCGCGGAGGGAATGATGAAGATACCAACACTAACATTGCCTCCAATGGGGATGGTAGCTCCTTAGAGGTGCCAAGAAGTATAGTTCTCTGGGAAAGAAGGTAGTTCCTTCATCCATTGGGCTATGGAGTCAATAACTTCTAAAAACCAAAACCAAACTCTTGACTCAATTTTAGGACTGAAATCTGACTCAAAACTGACTCAATTTCAAGACTGAAATCGACTGAAAGACCTCACTAAAACAATCCAAACCAAAACTGAAATCAAACTTCAGTTTTATAGCCTTCACCTTGGGCCCCAAACTGAATGAATGATGACATTACACACTTGCAATGGAATAAAATAAACTGGTATGTACAATGATACATATGACAACATAAAACATTTCAGAAATAGTACTGTTTGAGCAGCCGATCATTGATCGGCCCACCCAAACAATCTTCTCCATTCATTTCTTTCAGAAGGAAAGCATTTTGGCCCCGATATGCAGCAATTTTGAAAGGTCCTTTCCAAAGATTCTCAAACTTACCATGCTTACCTTTATCTTCATTTCTCGCATCCCATTTTAGCACTATGTCTTCTATTTGAAACTTGTCTGCCTTTACCTTTCGATCATATATTTCTTGATTATCTCTTGCAGCCTGAAAGTGTTCCAAAAACCTCCTCTCTAGTCTATTGTAAGTGGATCATTTGATTGATTATTCATTGCAAATGATCATCCTCGCTGCCAGCTTCCTGCAGAAGTTTAACCACCGGGACTATGAGAGAGGTCGGGAATACTGTGTCAACACCATACACGAGCTCGAAAGGGGACATGCCTACAGATTTATTTTGACTTACTCTATCTACCCAAAGTGCATTAACCAACTTTTTGTGCCAACTCTTCTTGTTTGTTTCTAGCATCTTTTTTATAATATTGACCAAGGATTTATTTGAGGATTCTACCAATCCATTGCCTTGTGGATAATATGCAGTTGAGTGCCCCAAAGTAATTTTATATTTATTATAGAAGTCAGTCATTCTTTTAGATGTTAAAGCTACTGCATTATCAGTGATTGACTTGTTTGGACAGCCAAAACAAGACAAAATATTGTTTTCAAGAAATGAAATGATTACCGAATTAGTGGCCTGCCTGGTGGGGATCGCCTCAATCCATTTGGTAAAATAGTCTGTCGCTGTGAGGATCCACTTGTGCTACACTGAAGAAGAAGGATGAATCTCGCCAATGAAGTCCAAACCCCACTGCTGAAATGGAGCACTTACATCAATCGGCTTGAGCGGTAAAGGCTGCAATTTTCTCCTACCTTGAAAAATATGACATTCATGGTAGCTTGTAATAGTTTTGTACACATCAGCAAAGAGAGTTGGCCAATAATATCCTGCTCTCAAAATTTTATTTGTTGTTTTCTTCCAGAAAATATGACGTCCACAATCTCCCTTGTGAAAGTCTTCCATAACCTGTTTTGCCTCTTCTTCAACTAAACAATTGATCAAGACACCACCAGGATATTTCCAATAGAATGCATTATTCATGATACAAAACTTGGTAACCTTTAATTTCATGGTCCTACTTTTGTTCTTAGCCATTCCAAGTGGTGGTGATAGATTTTGGAGCACATAAAAAATGTCTGAATACCAAGGAGAAAGAACAAAAATTTCTGATACCTAAGCAGGCAAACTTTCTTCATCTTCCTTAGACATAGCAACAATGAGATTAATGTCCAAGGCATGCAAATTTGACTCAGCTGTTAGTTTGGCCAGCCCCTGTCCTTTGATGAGCTTTGTTGGTTTGATTTCTACGTCGTATTCCAACAAAGCAATGATCCATTTGCCTCATCTCCATTCTGGATCTGTTTGCACTAAGACATATTTAACAACACTGTTAGGGACATAAGCAAGGATGTGAGAATGCAGAATATAGAATCAAAAATCTTTTAATGCCTTTACCAAAGCAAGAGCTTGCTTTTCTATAATATTATACTTTAAAGCTGCATCCCTTATGGTTCTGCTAAAAAAACAATTGGTTTCTCAAGCTGGTCTCTTTTCTGCATTAAGACCACTGCCATTGTATGATCACAGGAAAATGAAAACAAAATGAAATCTTGAGTATGATCCAGGCTTATCAAAACCGGAGCTGAAGAAAGGGCCAATTTCACCAAATTGAAAGACTTAATTGCTTCCTCGGTCCACTTCACTACACTATCTTTCTTTAACATGTTTGTGATTTCCCTTAAATGTTCTTCAAGATTGGGCACAAAACGATGTAAGAAATTCATCTTACCATTGAATGATTGGTTCTCCTTTTTACTTCGAGTAAAATCAATCTTCTGAATGGCATCCACTAGAGCTAGATCAATGTGGATGCCCTCCTTTGATATAATATGACTGAGAAGCTTGCCTTCATCCATGGAAAATAGACTCTTCTTTGGATTGAGAGATATACCATACTTTCTACACTGCTGAAATATAATCTTCAAATGATAGAGGTGCTCTTCATCTGAATTAGAAAAAATTGTTAAATCATCAAGATAAACAACTAAAAAGATATAGTTTTCATTAGCAAATGCAATATCCATGGCCCGCTAAAAGATCACACCAACATTCTTCAATCTGAAAGGCATCCTAGCATAATGGAAAGTTCCCCACAAAGTAGTGAACGCAGTTTTATCTCTGTCATCCTCATGGACCAGAATTTGGTTATAACCGGAATAACCATCGAGTAGTGACATGCGGGATGCTCCAACTACTAGTTGAAGTATGTGATCCATCTTGGGCGATGGATAGTTGTCTTTCAAAGATACTTTATTCAGATTTCTGAAATCAATACATAATCAAATCTCACCTGTCTTCTTGTGCACGGGCATCAAAATTGAAATCCAATATGAAAATCTTATGGGGATGATTATACCAGCCTTGTACAATCGATTCACTTCCTTCTCTATTGAGGGAAACAACTTTGGATTTATTCTTCTTAACTTCTGTCAAAATGGCTTTTGATTTGGCTTGATCGGAATTATGTGTTGAAATATGCTCGTATCATATACCTTCAAATCTAAATAGTCCCATGCAAATACATCAGTAAATGAAGATAATAAACTCATATACTTTGCTTTTACCTGTGGAGGCAACGCCTTTGTTAACTTGAACATTCTAGGATTTTTTGCTGATCCAATGTTCATATCCTCAACTCCTTTCTCAGTTGGCAGCAAGCTCAGTTTTTGGACTACATCATCTTGATCGAACAACTCCTCTAAAGGTATTAGACCTTTAGGAATGACATTGTCTTTGAGCTGCAAAACTTCCATCTGATTGAATTCTATATCTTCTTCACCATCATCATGATCCCCATCGATAGAAGTGTCTTTGAATTTACCTTCATTTTGCAAAAATTCTTTGATTTCTTTATTATCTTGAAACACCTACCAATACCTTTCATTATCAGGGACAGCCGAGTGATGTTTCACATGAATCTCAAACTTATTGTTTGAATTCATCGAAATTTTCAAATTACTTGTTTCTATTGCAAGTGAATCTACAATAACATTCTGAACACAAGGGACACATGTCAAAGTGTAATCTAGAAACAATCTCAAGATATCTAATACCGCCTTGTGGTAGGCCTACATTCAAGGATGCTTAGCTTGGTATTCCCCTTTCACTTGCTTGATAACTAACTCAGAGTCGCCATAAACTGAAATTCTTTTAGCATTTAACTTTCTAATGATTTTCAAACCAGCAATTAAAGCCTCGTATTCAGCCTCATTATTTGAACAGTCAAAAGCCAATTTATATGAATAGACCCTTACATTACCTAGCACTTTGTTTGGGGAGAAAACAGGGCTACGTATCCAAATGCCAATTCCAGCACCTTCCCTTCCTACCGCGCATCAAAATCCATGATCCACAAGCCGGTTTCATCCTCTTCCAAATGATGAGATTTTGTTTGCTCTTTTACTTTTCCCTGCTGTCCATCATTATTTTGCTACTGTCGGAAGGTTGATTTCTCAGCAGTACTATCAAGTCTTTGTATATCTTGCTTTAAGACCTCTCTGAAATTTTCAGTAATCTCTGGAATGTATTCTACTTCAACTACTTGGCTATTTACATCATTAAAACTATCAGAATATAAAACAAATGATTCTAAATCAGTATGTACATAATTGATTCGATGATTTACCAGTTTCTCCTTGCTAGTGATCATGTACTTCGTCTTTTGCTCCCGGTATAATTTCCTCATCTGACCGAACATAGGAATAGTAGCATAGGAGAAATCAAGCTGCAATGTCCTTTTAAGTTTTTCTCCCCAAGATCTGGAAAGAAGCATGCCAAATCTAGGAGGAATATCCACCACAACCACATCCATCAAAACATTTTTAGCCAGAATCTGATTCAAACTGACCACCAAATATTTAATAAGACCAATGCATCTTACTCTACCAGAATCAAAAGAGTAAAGGTCATGATACTTTCTGGTGATATCCAAACCCAATTTCTCCATGATTGTCTTAGGGATGAGACTATGAGGGGCTCCAAAATCAAACATAATGTTGTGTAACATATAGTCATGCACCCTAAGTTTGATGTAAAAAGGAGCTGCATCACTATCCTGAGACTGACCTTCTAATGTTGGACCGAAGATCAACTCAGGTTGATCATCCTCCACGTTTACCATATCAGATAATGGATCTAAATTCAAAATATTAGACACCTGACCTTTATAGCTGCTATTCTTCATCAACTCAGTCAAAGGAATAGATACATTTAACTTATCAATTTCACTTTTTAAGTTAAAAACTGATGTTTTCTCTACCTCTTTCACTGAAACATCCTTCTTTTCAGTTTTCTCGTTTGATATACTTGGCTGATTTGATCTTTCATTTGCTGATGGTGTTTTGCTGATGGTAGGATCAACTGTCTCTTTTCCGTTTTTCTGCACAATTGCAGGATCATTCTTTGGTGGTGTCGCCTCCTTCCTTTTCTGAATTGGATTTATTGGTACATCTCTACTCCTAAGTGAATATTGTCGCTACTGGGCTATCAAAGAATTCATGTAACCCCTCTGATATTCATCAGATTCTTCTTTAAGAGCTGTTTCATTTGCCAAGATGAAATTTTCATCCCTTTGTACAACTCGGCTCTCTGAATACTCAACTTCAGTGATAAAAATTGGGATATCATCAGGTGTAAAGAAATGATTCTCCTCTCCAATTACGTTCTCCTCATCATCTGATTTTGGACCATGTACAAAATTCTACTGTAAGGGTGTCTTTACTTTTTGTTGTGCCACTTGGTCTTGTGTTCTTTATTCTCGTTGCTTGATTCTAAATTATGGTTGTTGTTGGCCACGAAAGTTTGGATTTCTGACTTGTGTCTTAAGCTTATTAGCAATTTTGAGCCTATCGGACATCTTCTCAAGCTTATGGACCACTTGATCTGAAGTGGAAGCCTCTTCCTTTATCGTTACCTTCTTTCCAACCTTTGTTCTAGCTCTCTTGGTAAGCAGACTTGCTTCAACGCTAACTGCAATTTTCTACATGTCTTCCAAAGTTGCCAGATCTCTTTCTCTTAATTGATAGGTCATATCACGATCAAAACCATCAAGAAACTTAATCAAAGCCAACCCCATAGGTGGCTTTATATCAGCAGGAATTGCATTGTAAATAGTATTGATTCTAACACAATAATCTTGGACACTCTCCCCAACATTCCTCTTGATGTTTTCGTATACGGAAAGAATTTGAAGAGGGTTCTTCTTTACCTCCCAGCGATCCAAAAAGTGTCTTTGAAGTGCTTCCAATGAATTGATTGTTCTAGCCGGCAATGCTCTAAACCACTTTCTAACCTCACCTCCAAAAGTTTGTACAAACAATCTCGTTGTTGCATTTTTTGCGTTGATCTCGTGGAGATCAAAGAAATTTTTCATCCTATCCACATGTTGTTGAGCTGTGATACCTTCAGGGGTACCTTCAAACAATGAAATTTTGCATTGATAATCAACAGGCATGTCATCCAAGTTTTGAGGCAACACAAGGGGTGCATATCGGACATCCATTGCTCTAGGTGGATTTACGACTGGTCTTGGGGATGTAGGAGGGGTTGGAGTAGTTGATGTATGAGGTGTATGAGGTGTGGATGGAGGTGAAGAATTTTTTTATGTTTGATGGGTAGATAGAGTGGATGGAGGTGGCAACACTGCAGATTTCTGATCAGAGATGGAAGGTTGCATGGGAATGGTGGGAATGAAAGGAGGTTTGGTAGGAATTTCTGAACTAGATGTAATAGCAGATGACCCAAGAGTTGTAGATGTAGACTCTAAGAATTTGGAAATGTTGGTAGCCACAATGGAAGTTTGAAGTTTCAAAATATAATCGTCAATTGATTTATTGGCCTTTTCAGTTTCAAGATCTTTGACAAACTCTGGATTTAAGGCAGTAGAACCAACAACACTTTTAGATTTGGTCTCAAACAATGACGGATCAAAATGTTCGTCAAACTCAAGATCTTCAAGATATTAAAAAACAATAGGACATGAATGAGATTTGAACACAGGAATCACAGAACTTTCTCGACGAAGAATTCTTGGAATAAGATTGGGATTTTCATACACAGGAGGTGGATCAGGATCAAGATTTTCTCTAGTGTGTCATCTGGAAACCAGTGTGTTGAATTATTCTCAAAAATCAAATGGACAAAATCATTTTATTTAGCCTATCAAATTCTAAACTCATCATCCAAAAGTCTAGAATTACCTGATGTACTGGGGCAATTTGCAAGTCAGATGTTTTGTTTATAAGACTAGACCAGAGATTGACTGAAGCAGCTTTTATCTACTTATGCACTCACAAAGCAATGTGTAGTTTGAAGGCTACCTTGCATAACTTCAGGCTCCGTCTGTAGTTTATAAAATGAGGAACACTAACATACAAACAATCTTTGTCCCCAGTATGGTCACCAGTATGTTAGTGCCTAAATCTACCTCAGGCTAAGAAAGGTAGGATCTAGGGTAACATCAAACCACGCTTAACCTAGTAGCTAGCCCTACCAGGTTGGGAGAGGGCTTTCTCCTGGTCAATCTCAGAAGAGATGGCCTATGAAGTTTGAGATGACTGATGTAATGACTGATTTTAGGCTAGGTATGTGTATAGAGGTGTTTGATTGAATTTGATTATGTTTTGTTGGCTCAAATGTGAAAGGCAGATTTGGGTCCGGGGAATGAGGCTCAGTTTCACAGAGATCTCTACGGGGAAATGTAGGAAAATGGTTTGGTACTTCAAATTGAGTGAGATGGAGAGCTTCTATACTGGTGAGGAGTTGAAGAGGGCATGAAAAACTAAGGGATCCTCTTCAAACAGTTGAAAACATATATAACTAAACAAACCCTAGGTAGAGCACTACACTTTCAATGTATTCTACCTTTATCCTTGTTTGATTTAGTTAAGATGAAAAAAAGAGAGATAATGGCATACAAAAATCACATGTAAACTTGCAATTATAGGAGAAAACACAATACCAAATCAAAGTGCCACAAGAATCCCATAAAGTGCTGCAAACCCTGGTCTATTCCTTTGCCAAACCGCTGAAAAGAGTATACAATGAAGCTCCAAGCTTTCCCAAAAGTCCAACCATGCTAATGACTGAAAAATTACAAGATATAGCCAACCAAAAACTCATCCTACCCTCTAGGGTTCGACCTCATAATTTTAGGAGCTGTTCCAACAAAATCTAACCTAAGAACTAAAAAGTAGGCAATGGAAAAGCTTGCCTCTAAAAACAAGGAAACTAATTCATTCAATTGCAAACTACCTTTCGATGGATGAATCTACCTCTATGAGTGAAAATTTAGCATAATTACATCAAAATCCATCATGTCACATTAAATTACACCATGAGTTTGACAGTTAGAGGAGAAAAGTCAAACTGTGAAAAAACTAGGCAAAAAAGCAGAGTTTTTTGGCCAAAATGAGCAAAATTCCTCCAATGCATCGTGTTGATTTCCCTATGCATAGTGCCTCTTTGCAGCTGATTTTGGAGTCCTTCCCAGTGTCCAAATTTTCTCCAACTGGGCTTCTTGGAAAGGACTGCCTGTTTTCTTTCCAGAACAAGTTGAATTTCTAAATTTGGCCTCCATTCGCCCCTCCAAAACTGAGTTCTCCCAACACTACTTCCTGTGTGTCAAAAAACTGGTAGAAACCTCATTTTTGAGGTGTTTCTGACCTTTTTGGAAGCTCAAAACCTGTAAAAATTTCTTGGCCATTTGTGAGCGTTCATATATTTCCATGAAAAATCCAGAAATGCTAAGTTTTCGAGAGATTTTTCGGCATAAATCACAAGATCTATCATTTGTCGACACGTTTCGAACCAGCCAATGTGGTTCATCGTTAGGACAAGTTGAAGAACTAGATCTAGCTTTGCATGTTAAATGCTAAGTTTTCCTGAAAAGGAGTTCCGTAGCAAAAGCGTGTGCCATGTGCCATGGCGCATCAGGCAAAAAACCCTTTTTTTTAAGCCAAAAATTTCAAAATTGCAAAAAGTGTCCCAAATTTCTTGAAATTTGGGCTGACTATCCTTCATCAAGTGCTGTGTTGGGCCAAGGAAGCCTCAGCCAAGATCTGAAGTCTATCTTGTTCTTTTCGCTTCCTCAATGCCTTCTTCAACTTGGCCTTCAAAATCCTGATTCTTGCTTTGCACACTTTGTTTCTCACCAAGTAGTGGTAGGCCTTGTGCCTCAACATAGTTTTCTCTCTGTTGGCCTTCTCTAGCATCTTTCAAAAGTGGATATTTGCCCTATCAAGCCAAGATTCATGATCAACGTTGATTTCTTGTTCAGGTGATGTGAGCTTGACTTTCCTCCTTTTGGAAGCTTGCTGGTTTTCTCGTATGTTTATAGCTCCATGATAGCTTGCTGATCCTCTAGCTATTTGTTTCTTTGCTCTAGATATGTAATTATCAACTTGGCTCTTTCTAGGTTAAGAGACAAATGTGGAATGTCATATTCTTGTTCCTGAATGATCTCTCTAAGCTTTGAGCTTTGTGAGCCCAAATCGGTGTCATCATCTTGAATAAGAATAAAATCTATCTCCTGCCCTCCTGAAGGCCCCTAATCTTGTAAGAGCCACTTACCCTTGTCCTATACCTACTTTTCTGATGGAGGAAACGAGACCCCTTCCACCTCGGGTGCAGATAATACTCGTTTTTCTGCTGCAAAAAACCTTCTAGTGCCCTTTCGATAGGTTACAAACATTGGCACAATAGTGGTTTGTGTCTCATGAATCTCCTGCTGATGTGAAGGTCCTCCTATCTCATGAAAGTTTCTAGGGGTACTTGAGGACCTGTGAAGACCTCATGTGAAATGAAATCCTCCCATGAGATGTTTTGTAAACCAATATGATGCAAGACCATAATTTTGATTAGTGAAAAATAATATATACTGCTTAATTGCTGCTGAGGAGGCTTCCTCTGCACTAAGGTGGTCATCTTCTCAATGTTTTGGAAAATAAAATAGGGGAGATTCATCATTCTCACCCTAGTGAAGTGCATCAACAATTTGATGTGATAGGCATATAGGCGAGAAAACCGACCCTCACAGCTGAAATATTTAATTATGAGTTTCACCAAGGGAGCATATGTGTCCTTGAGATATCTGAAGGGAAAAACTCTACTAAGATGCCTCTGATAACCAGCCTTGATGTAAGTCTCATAATGCTCCCTATCAATCTGTTGCCTTCCATTCCACTGCTCACCAACATTTGAAATGCCAGTTGCTTGAGAAATAGTCTCAAGTGTCAAGGTGAATGTCAAACCTATCAAAGTGACTTGACCATTATGAAGATGGAGCACAAACAATCTGGCCAACTAATGATGGTACTGGACTCTCTCTACCATCTCATAGAACTTATAACAAGATTGGTGTTGAAAGCATGTGATAGCAAGAGGACAGGCCAGCAGCTTGCCAAGTGAGGTAGTCTCTTCTTGTACATGTTTACCACCCTTGTCAGGTCTTCTTGGTGCATGCATTTCTCTACAAGAATCATTAAGTGTCTCCTCATCTCGATCATAGGAAGGATTTGACTCCATGTTTGCCAATGTTTGAGTTTTATTGATGAGTATGAAGATATTTATTGTGTCTTTAGATTTCTACTGCCAAATATATGAAGGACTGTGGAGGGACAATGTATGAGGGGTTTTGGGAATATTACTGACAGGATTTTGGGGAATAGAAGGGTTTAGGGACAATAATTAGGCTTTGGGGTAGAAGTTAGGGTTTGGAGATTTTTAACTAGGGGGATTTAGGATTAGTAACTTGGGGATATGGGATTTAGGAAACAGGTTCATGAAAATGTAATGAGAGGGAGGGAATGTAAGAGTGAGGGAGTGAAATGGCTAGGAGTGAAATTGGCAGCAAAAAAAACACACTTTGTAAACCCTATACAATTGTTTTTACCAAAATTCCAAGGAGGTAGGGCTTCAAGTTTTTCTCATTAAATCACCATAAACATCAAGAGAAACTCATTCACTGATCATGGAGGAATGTCTAACTTACTTGAACACAAGAATATTGAGCAAATTTGGCAATTTGGATGAATTTATAAGTGAAATCGGGCTTGAAACCCTGTGTGCCGTGCCACAAACCCACTACGTTGCGCCACGAACCCAGTGCGCCATGCCACTTCAATGGGCCGCACCTATGTACGTTTTACACTACAGAGGGTGGCCTAATGCACTGCGCCAGATGGATGCACCGCGCCCAAGACCCAATGCATCGCGCCCCTAAAACTTTCCCAAATTGTTGTAGTTTTGCCTCCTTTGCGATTTTTGACCTTTCTCTTGTTAACTCCTTCTCCTTTGGATGCAAATGAGCTTTTTGAACGTGACAAATGGTTTATATACAAAATATTTTAATTTTCCACTTTTCAAAAACCCACTTTGTAATGTTGCATTTGACTTGCTTTTAAAACTATGTTTTTAGGCTGTTTGTTTTATTTTGTCTTTAATGAAATTAAATCTTTCATTTTTTGTTTGCCTTGCAGAGGATGGAGTTGCTGAAGCTTGACAAGGTGACCAGGGTTGCCATTGGAGTTATTACATGTGAAAAGCTTAAATTACATCAAATTTATACATGAAAAAATAAAAAACTCTGTTTTTCCTCAAAATAGGGTTTTGAGGAAAAATCAATCACTGAGCATGTGATTATGGAACTTATTGTTGCTGAAACTTTATTTGACCTCCTCATGCACCTCTTGACCGTTATTGAGCATTTTGAAGACCTTATTGACGAAACCCTAGACCTAATGAAACCTAAAACCCTAAAAATGAATTTTGCAGATTTAAAAACAAAAATTGACTGCAGATGATCTAGATGAATGAAAGTGGACCAACACATGAGGGAAAATGTATAATAAGCCACTATCGTCATATGATCCATGACCCTAATGGAATGCAACTAATCGGGCGAGACACCTAACATGCAATGCAAGAAGAGAATTTCATCACTGATGGAGGGATGAAGATACCGACACTAACATATGGCAGCCAACACAACTACGTGTGATGCTATAGGGATTTGGAAGCTGCCAGTGATCATATTCATGCAGAGGATGTAGGCGACTAGTATCTATTGTGATAATTAGAGCTTCATAAAGCTCTCTGAGAATAGAGTGTTTGATGACAACTCAAAGCACATCAATATTCGGTGTCACTTCATCAGATATTGTGTACAATGTGGAGTAGTTCAGATATAGGATGTTCCCACACAGGAGCATGTTTCAGATATACTCAGGAAATCTCTAGGAAGAGATAAGTTCATATATTTAAGAGAAAAAATGAGTTTGGTGGAGAACCTGTTTTAGTATTAGGGACATGCTATTCTTACTTCTCTTCATTTGTAGGTGTTTTAGTTGCAACAACCACAAATGAAGAGGGAGTTACAGTGCAGATGTAGTGATGACAACAATATGGTAGTTTCACCAGTAGTACAAAAGCAATGTATATCAGAGTTGTGTAATGGTTGGTGTGAAGCAATAGGTATACATCAAAAAAATGACAAGAGATGATACAGAGGTAAGGTGCTGACATAGGATGTGCATTAAAACACATTCCTCGTTAACAAGGAGTGTTAGTTTTTGTAGAATCGAATGTGTTGTAGCCACAAATGTTTTTACAGAGGCTAGAACACATGAGATCTCCAAAACCCAGGAATAATTTCTAAAAATTCTACCTAGAAGTATCTCAATTAGATTATTAACCATTTTTTAAAATATTCCCTATGTCTAAACTTAGGGAATATGGTTAATTAATCAATATCAATTGATATAAGGTGAGGATCATCTAGAAAATCACATAGATCGATCCAAAGATGATCCTAGCCATTGATTAATTTTTCATCTTGGTCGTTCCTGCTCCGACATTGGATTATAAGAGGAAGTCAATGTGGTGATTGAGATATCATCTAGTGTAAATACTCAGTTTCTGAGGTAGTTAGATTTTCTCAGTTGCTGCAGCTCAGCAGAGAAGATAGAGCTAGAGGTTGAGTAGCAGGTGGAAGAGGAGAGCAGTAGCATTCTGGGAGGAATATTTCCAGTTCCCGGAAAATTCGTAGGAGGGAAGGTTGAAATCTCCAGAGGTCCAACATAGGCTCTATGCAGAGGGTGATGGAGGGAGATCAATGCAGAGACTCAGGGAGCTATTTCAGAGGTAAAAAGATAGTTGTGCAATGAGAGAAAATTCTCATAATATTTTTTCTAGTATCTTCCTCAGATGAGATTACGAGATGGGCATATAAATTATTGTACTCAGAATTGTTGTTGAATATTAATAATAAAGCCCTCATCTCGGTTTCCATATTTTATTTTCTGCAATATTTTTATGATGAAAATTACAGCTATGCCTTTATTCCCTATTTGTCATAGCAAATAAACTAGATAATTAATTTTATAGTTAGAAGAATAATTTCTGGTAGATGCAATAGATAAAACGCATTTGTAACCCATTTTTCTTGATTACTTATTTTACATTCTTGAATTTGGCTTGTTTTTTACCTTTCATTAGTTGTTTGAGAATTTTTTTTGCAATTCTTCGGTAATTGAGAGATTTTAGTTCTCTGAAATATTTCTTATTTCCAAAATTTCCTTTATCTTCTTGACCAAATCATTCAAGGTAAATTTGCCTCCTATTCACATTAGTCTTTTAATTTTTTGGATTATTAACGGCTAGTGAGGTTTGAGTCTCTTTCTTATTGTTGGTCTTGAATTTGATACCTGCTTTCACTTTCTAAAACTTGTAGTCTTCAAATATTTTGAAGAAAAAGAAAAAGAAATTCTTTGGGTTTATTTTCTTTGATTTTTTTTACTTCAAATCTTTTACAAAGGTGTGAATTATTTCTTTAGGGCTAAAATCATTTTTGCATGAGAAGTGTTCTTTCATGGGATTTTCTTCTTGTTGCTTGATTAATGGGCTTTTGATTTTGAGTTCAGCTTTACTTCTTTGTGAGATTTACTTGAATATTGCATTTACATTTAGTGTGCATTAGGGTAAGTTGCATTATATACATCATTTATTTTTTGCGTTAGGTATTGAATGTGTGAGTTCCTACAAAGAAAAAAAAAGAGTTTTGATTTCTTAGTTTTTCTCGTAGAACTTGCGTAGAATTCACTTTCATTGAAGAAAAGGAAGTTTTGCATTTGCATGTAGCCTGGGTTTTCAAAAGATTTATTTTGTGTCATAACATAATCACTCACACTTTAGCTACATTTTTTCCTAAATAACAACCCCTTAAAATTATCATTGAATTAGTATGAACTAGACTTTTTAGTTTTGTGATAAAAACATCAACTAGTCTAGCACATTAGGGCTTTGGATTGGGTATGTGGAGAGTAAACTCTCCAAGGCCACTTGAACTGAAATTATAGAAGATTAATAAAGAGTGGAAATGCAGTATCGTTAAGCTGTCTCGGAAATCCCTTCTAACACATGAGTTGAGAACGAGGATGTGTATAGATGAGGACAGAGAGAGACCCCCTCTCCTACTTGTTGGATCACATGCCCACAACTATTATGCATGACTTCTGATCATGAACTAGTGACCTTAGTTTCCTTTCCTATGGACCATAAAGGTGAATGTAGGGAGGAATTCCCGTTGTACCTGAGGTAGACGTTGCATCACTTTCGTAGTATTTTTGTAGGGTTCCCTTGCGAAGCTTGGGTACTTGCACTGGAAAAGGATATTATCTAGAAGTCAACATAACTCCTTTTGATAAATTCAATTGTAGGATTAGGCCCTCATAATCCCTAAATACCTTCAGAAGATGCTTATCTTCACTTTCTTGTATTTTGGTGTCTGGTCTTAATCACCCAGAGAAGAAATACCTGGAAGTTGTTTTCTTGGTGGTATCTTTACAATCATTTTAGTGGGTCTCTGTGCTCCAATCTTGTCATAGGTGTTTTGATTATTTAAGTTCTCTTAATATATAAAAGTGCCTGGCTGATCAGTTCATTGATCTAGAAGGATTCGTCGACTTTCACCTATGAGTATAGGCCTTCAACTAGAAGGTGTAGGAGTAGCTTTTCTGGTTCTTCTAAACTAGTGTTAGAAAACACAACAGACACAGATCCTTCTCCAAGTGCTCTCATTGCATAGGGTGAACCTAGTCTAGTCCATAATCCAAACAGTAATGCTTCAATGCTTGCTAGAGTACTCTTCTAGTTAGAAGACAAAGTAGAAATCAAAGACGTTTCAAAACCTCCCTTGACTCCTTTGGAACCTCTTCCTTCTCATCTTCTTTACGTCGCTACGTACTTGGGTACTCCAACTCATAGGCCGGCTAGCCCTATTTACTCTCCTTATTTCTTCTCAATGGCCAATCTTAGTGGCTCTACCAAAGCTACTATTTTACAGACTCCTTCCTGAATTGTAGGAGGAGGTTCTATTGATATATCTACTATTGCACCTAGTATCATAGTTTTTGTCTCTACCTCTATCCATATTCTGAGTGGAGGCACCCAATCTTCATATTCTTTCATGGCAACTTATCCTTTAGGGAAGACATCTAGTGGGATTCCGTATGGATCTTCTACTTCACCCTCTACTGCTTGTACATTTATGGCTTCAATGGTTGTTGGTTTAGTTTCTTTTCAATTTGGAAATGGACATGTTCCTCCTTCCAATCCATCGTTAAACTTAAGATCAATTTATTTCCCTGGTCATTCTCAAAACATTAATCCTTTTCAAGGGAAGGAGGGCTTGGTAAATCCTTCTATGAGTGGTTTTTTGGGAGGGATTTTTTCTCATTTATTTTTTCAACAAGGGAGTATATTCTTCCCTACTGCTGCTACTTCTCAAGTTTTTTCTCCTTTAGCTAGTGCATGGAATCCTTATCAGGGGTTTTCCCCTTAATATAATGTTCTGTTAGGAGGAAATCTTCCTATGGAAAGTAACCCTACATTAGGTGGTGGATACCCTCCATACATCGCTTTAATACAAGGTTTTACATATGGGTTAGGTATTTCTACGAGTAATCGATGGGAACCTTGTGCCATTCCAAATCTGGGGTGCTCTTTCTTGAACGTTGGAAATTCCACCTAGAATTCTCTTGTTCCTTTGTTCTTACAATTCCTGGCAACGCTCAATTTTATGTACATTTCAAGGTTAACAAATGTTCTGATCCATTATAACTCGGCATGGCCTTCAGTCCCTACAAAAATTCCATAAGATATTCCTAAATTTGAATGGAAGTCTGGTGAGGATTTGCGTAACCATACAACCACTTTCCATTTATGGTTCTTCTCTCATGGATTGATCATTCAATTAGGTTGAGATTATTCCTACACACTTTAACTAGGAATGTGACTAAATGTTACATAGAGCTAAGGGGGAGCATGTTTCTTATGTTTGGTGATTTAGCCCCAATGTTTCTAAACCATTTTTAGTGGCTTATCCATTATGACGATAGAACTGAGCTTCTGGCCAATTTTCAGCATGACAAGGATACTCTTAATTTTTTGCCACATCCAAGAGTGGTGTAGAAGGAAGATAATGTTCAAGGCCTATATCCATGATGAATTCCTTCTGGAATGGTTTCTGAAATCATTGGAATGAAAGATTTCTAAGGATGTGTCACTTTCCAGGGTGTTCACTGAAGACATGCAATCTTCAGAGCTGAACAATTAGAGCTCATCTACTCCCAATGGGGGGTTCTTTAAAAAAAAATTCTTGATTCTCCTAGGTCAAAAATTGACCTTGCCGAACAAAAAGTGGGTGCCCATGCCAACAGTGTTATATGATCCATTGATAGAAATGTGCCTAGTTTGTTGAATCAATTACAACAATTATATCTACAATTTTGTAACACAAACTCTGTCATTTCTTTCTACTCCTTCTCAAACTTTAGTGGTTAACGTTGTCCAGTTTTCAAATCCCAAAGGAAATGAACAATTTGATGGGAAGAAGAAGGGATGTGAGAAGGAAAAAGATAAGGGAGGAGAGGGAAATGTCAATAAACCAAGTGATGACACCGTTGAGGGAAAAAAGGAAGCTAAGAAGAAGGTTAAGTTCCCATGTAAGCTAAGTAGTGGAGATCACCTTACCCATATTTATATCTAGATTTACGATGCCCAACGTTTATTATCTCGGCAAGGTTCTTTTAGTTCCTAGATTGTGCTTACAAACCCTTTTTCCTAAGGGAAACAATTACTTGTTGGTGCAAATGATAGTACTCAAATCCCTATATGGGGTAACCACGATGGGAAATCTACATCGAATGTATATATGGTTAAGTCTCACATTGACATTTCAATGAGAGCTCATGATTATGGAGAGGCTGAACCTTTTAAAGCTAAAACTTCTTTTGATACCTCAGAACCTCTTCATATTGAGAGGCTCATAGTAGATCATATACCTCGGATGTTGAAAGGCTCCTCAAAACTTTCGACCTATAATCCCAATGCTAGGGATGTTAAAAAAAACTTTATTGTTGAAGATTTAGCTCAAAGTTCATGTGCCATGTCAACATTAGAGGTACTCCAATTGTGTCCTCCAAAAAGGCGTGATTTTCTCACTATGATCGAAGTAGTAGAGCCCAAAAATTCTATGGTAATCACATTTGATATGTCAAATGTTAAGACTAGACTCCTCCATCACATGGATTTTGAGATTAAATCTATACATCGAAAGAAGCCTATATTTCCATTAGGGAATTTTGAGGTCTAAAACAGCCCTCATAAGAAAAATGTACAACCAAAATAAAATTTATAAGAATCAATAGGATTCAAGGTGATGATGTCAACCATGGGGGATGATTCCCCATTTTTTGAGTAAAAAGGTAAAAAGATTAAAAAATAATAAAATAATAAAACTACTTTTTCAACTCGTATTTTCAACTTATCTCCCTAAGGTTTTACTCAAATTTCAAGTGGGAGTACTCGTTTGATGCAAAATTTAATCCGCCTACCAAGGAGTACCCATGTTGCATACTTTCAATGGACTCTATTACACGAAAAATGAGAAATACATGAAAAGATGTGATTGCAATCACATTTTTCATGTATTTGTCATTTTTCATGTAGTAGAGTCCATCCAAAGTATGCAACATGGGTAACCCTTGGATTAGGAATCAAATGTTGCATCCAACGAGTGCTTCCACTCGAAATTTGAGTAAACCCATAGGGAGATAACTTGAAAATATGAGTTAAAAATGAGTTTTTTCTTTTTTCCCACTAAAATTTGATGATGTAATCTAATCTTATTTTATTATTTCCAATGTTATTTTATAATTTCCTTAGGAGGCCCACTTAAGACCTCAAAAGTCCCCTAACGAAACTGTAGTTGATGATGGGGCTTCAACATGCGTCATGTCTATGTCATGTTGGAAGGTTATTGGGTCACCTAAGGCTATTCCCTGTCCTGCTATCTTAACTACATTCGATAACCATTCTCACAGACCTCATGTAATTCTACCTTGCCTCCATATTTGTGTAGGGAGAAGGTCACTAATGTGGATGTAAAGATCATAGATACTAATCTCGATTACAATATTTTATTTGGTTACAATTGGTTTTATGCAATGGATTAAATTGTTTCATATTTATTTCGCATCGTATGCTTCCCCCATCAAGGGAGAATTGTTACAATTTATTAATTAGATTATTCTGCTAATGATCCTAATTCATCTACTAACTCCACTCTTCCCTTGATAAAGAATACCAAGCAAACTATTCATAATTTAGGAGTTGTAATGTATTCTTCATTGATGGGAAATTTTGATCTTCCATCTCCTATTGCTCATGTAAATTCCATTTCATCTTCCAGGATCATTCGTTGACACGGTGATTTTAGAACTCATTTTTTTCTAATCCTTGGCTCTTGCCCCTTTCTCCTAGCACATTATAAGAGGGGAAAGTAGGTGGAATGGCTTATCCAATGTCTGCAATAGAAATTGTGTATCAATCTATTGTGAATTCTACAGTAATTGATCACATCCCTCTCACATCAGAGGACGAATATGGGGATATGGCTCGGGTATGGACAATTTATTCTACTTCGGCTATGGATTTAGTCGATATTGTTTTACCATTCGATGAGGAAACTCTAGAAGAAATGATTGGTGTAGAAATATCATGGGATGAATTTCATCATCAGTCCTATTTTCTCCCTAACTTGTGTGACATTGAATTGAAATTGTCTACTCGTTATTGTATTGGAAATGTTCATCAGGCTTTGACTCCAACACATATTTATGCCGATGTAACATGTCTAGTATTTAAGAAACCATTTTGGTGAATTTCCCGAAATTCCAATGTTATAGAGAATATATTCATTGGAGCTCAATATTCTCTTGAAGAAATAAAAATGTATACTCATCTCTTTAAAGAGTTCTGAGATGTATTCTCTTGATCTTATGAAGAAATGTCTAGAATTGATCCTTTGATAGTTCAGCATGAGATAAATACCTATGAAAATGGAAATCCTATATGGAAAAGGCTTCAACCAGTTAATCTTAGGAAGCTTGTGACTATTAAGGCTTAGGTAGAGAAGTTGCTTAGGGTAGGTTTCATCTACCCTGTTCCTTTAACTGAATGGGTTTCAAATACAGTCCCTATTGATAAAAGCAAGGAACAATTCTCATGGGCATTGATTTTAGGGATTTAAATAAACTTGTCCTAAAGATAATTTACCCACTCTATTTATTGATTGGATCATCAATGAGTGTGATGGAAATGAAATATTTTCCTTCATGGATAGATTCTCTAGATATAATCAAAAAACAATTCATCGTGAGGACCAACATAAGACAATATTTATTTTCCCCTACGATACATTTGCATACAATAAAATGCCTTTTGGCCTAAAAAATGTTGGAGCTACCTTTCAGCAAGCCATGTCCTACAATTTCCATGACATCAAGAACATAATTGAAGCATACTTGGATGATCTAGTTACTTGCTCTCACATGAGAAAAGAACATTGAGCGCACCTTCGTTTAGTCTTTGAAATATGTCATTACCACAAAATTCGGTTGAACCAAAGTAAGTTCATTTTAATAGATACATATAGTTAATTATTGGGATTCATCATGTCTAATGAAGGGATTTGTGTAGATCCCTTGAAGGTTGAGGAAATACTTTAGTTGCGTCCCACGTCAAGTATCCTTCAACTTCAGAGTCTCCAAGGAAAATCTAAATTTTAAGGAGATTTATCGTAAATTACACTAAGATCACATAAGGGTTTATGCATTTACCCAAGAAAGGAGTCCCATTCATTTGGGATGAATTCTCTAAATTCTCCATTGATGCTTTGAAAAAGGAATTGACTTCTTCTCCTCTTTTGATTCCACCTGATTATAGCAAAGATTTCCTCTTATATGTTTCAGTAGAAAAAACAATCATTGGTATGGTTTTGGTTTATGATGACAATGACCTTAAGGAGCATGTGATTTATGATCTAAATCATGGTTTAGTTGGTCCTAAACTTATGACATATATCATATAGAGAAATTGGCTTTGAAAACTATTCATGTTGTCGACTGAATTTGTCATCACATTCTGCTTATAAAAACCTTTGTTTTGGTTGATGTCAACCCATTTCTATTTGTTCTAAGTAGGTGAGTGATTGGCGGCAAATATAATAAATGGATTTTCATTTTTCAAGTGTTTGATCTCGAGCTTATGTCAGCTAAGTGGAAGAAATCTTTGGTCTTTGCGAAATTGATCTTAGAATTTCCTTATGAAGGAGATGTTTCTTATGAAGAACAATTTCCTGATGAGCATATTTTTTTATCATCTCTTCATAAGATCCTTGGTACATATATATCATTATATATCTTTAGAGTTTCAAGTTCCCTAAGTTTTTTTCCATGGATGAATGTCAATAGTTATGTCACCTTGCTAAAAATTATCTTATCATTGTTGATACTCTATATCATCAAGCGATTGATTTAATCCTTAGGTGCTGTTTAACCTTAGAGAAAGATGAGCTAGTTTTGAATGACTACCACAATGGAGGCTATGGAGGTCATCTCTTTGGGCTTGCTACAACCAATTTTTTTGTGTACGGGGTATTTCTAGCCCTCAATTTTTAAATATTGTGTTGAAGCTGTCAAAAAATGCCATCCTTGTCAAGTTTGTACTCATAAAATGCACTCGCATACAGATCCACTTTTTCTTGTTGTCAATATTGATCCGTTTACCAGGTGGGGTATTGATTTTACTAGTTGTATCCCAGTTTTCACTAAGGGTCGCAAGAATATCATTGTAGAGGTAGACAACTTCACCAAGTGGGTCAAAGTTGTTCCCACCTTCAATAATGATAGTTAGACAACAAATCTTTTCTTGTTCAATCAAATCATTTCATGCTTTTGTATTCCTAAAGAGATTGTCACTGATCATGGTAGTCACTTCCAGAATAAGATGATGTTTGAGTTGGCTTTAGAGTTGGGATTTGGGCAAGAGAATTTGTCTTCTTATTATCCTCAAGAAAATGGACAAGTAGAATCGATCAATAAATCCCTTAAGACCATCTTGCAAAGGACGATCAATCAGGCTAAGTCGAACTGACACATCATGCTATATCCAACACTTTGGGCATACAGAATGTTTGTTAAAACCGCTACATATTTTACTCCTTTTAAGCCGCCTTATGTGTTGGAATAATTTTTTCCTATAGAATGTAAAATTCCATCTCTCACACTAGCAGTTGAGCTTCTTCCAAGCACTTCAAGCCTTAAACAATGCCTCCTTAATTTGGAACATCTCTATGATAAGTGCCAGGATGAAACCATAATAAACGAAGCTCATAAGAAAGGAGTAAATGGATAGTATGACAAGACTATATGACCTAGGGTTTTTTCTGAAGGTGAACTTGTTTTGGTCTATAACAAACACAAATACATCTTGGGGGAAGGAAAGTTTAAACCTATGTGGTATGGTCCTTATATCGTTAAAAGGGTCTTGAAGAAGGGTGCATATGAATTGGTTGACTTTAAGGGAATTGCATCATCAGTGCCAAGAAATGGACTCTATCTCAAGAAGTATTATGTCGTGGCTCTTTCCTAACATTTTCTTTGTTTTTTAAATATTGTAACGTAGTCTTTTATTTCTATCTATGGGTTTCGTGGTGATGATGATATTTTGATCTACTTTGGTAGGTTGTGCTAGTAAACATACATGGAATTTAGCTTCTGCCGCTTGGGTAATATATTATCCATTTGGTTAGTTATTTGTCTCAAGAGGCATATTTATTGGTCATGCCTCTAGTAATATGGCTGAATACAATATCATTATTAATTTATTATTTGAAGCAATATCTCATGGCATTGAATCATTAGTGGTTTATTTGGATTCATAACTGGTTGTGTCTTAATTAAATAACATTTATCATGTGAGGAATCCTTTATTACATTTCCAATTTATGAGAGTGAGATTATTGCAAAGATAATTTACTTTTATTACTCTCATTCATATTCAACAATCAGACAATGCATTTACTGATTTTATAACTAACCAAGCATTAGATTGGCATATTAATCATTCATCACATTAAAATAAAAAAATATCATAAAGTAATTTGTATATATGATCGAATCATCACGATGTCTTTGTATATAGATTGATAGATTATATCAAAATATTACAAAATGTGGAAAAATGACTTACAAAAGTAGGGCTTAAGCATGATCATGTCCATAATAGAAAAATATTAGTCATCTAAAATTTAAGGTTGTGGGCTCTGCCCTATATGAGCATCTAGAAAGAATGTGATTCCACTCACCACTCGTTGGAAGAGCTACACCCACTCTCGCGGTACTCCAACCACTCGTCTCTGTATAGCCTCAGGGAGATCCTTTACTGCTACCATGGGAACCTAGCGAGTTAGGCTCTTCAAGTTCCTCTGAATAGTATGAAGCACTCTCTCAGGCTCAGTTGTTTCTTTCTCCGCATCTCTTTCACAATGCCTGTGTCTCGGTAGACCCTCACATCTCACTTTTCCAACATCTATTCTCTGTGTCTCTTTCATGACACCTGTGCCTTGGTAGACCCTCACATCTCATTGTTCCAACATTTGTATCATGATAATTTAATCTTATACGATTTTAGTTTCACGAAAAAACATTTTTAATTCCTTGAGATTAGATTTTAAAAATCCAAAAAATATTAAAAAACTTAAAATCATTTTTTTTAACCAGTATCACCCCCACACAAATTACGGTGGAAGTGATAGCTCCCAGTCCTCCTCCCAGAGGTCCATGCCTACATATGGGTAGTCATCTATAGCCTTTATTTACTTCTCCTACTAGTTGAAGAACTCATCATTAAAGGTCACCCGAGTGACTTTCCCTCCTCCAAGTTACTTCATCAAATCCACCCATCTAGCCATCCTAGGATCTCTAGGACTACCGATGGTGGTAAGTACTCTATGTTGTAGAATCAGGATCCACTCAAAGAAGAACATGCAAAGGATGGTACCATATCTGAAGCTCTTCATCTTACCGTATCTAAATAAAGTCAATTTTTTCTTCATGTTAATAAAGAGTATTGTGCACCAATAATAGACCATTAGTCTTACGCATTCTATTGCCATGAACATAGCAGGTTGTGAACCTGGATGGAATGATGTTGAACCTGCTAATCTGGTAATAGTAAAGAGGATGATTTTGATTGGTAAATTTATGATTTCCTTGGTTGGAACCTATGATCTGACTTTGCATGTATCTGGTGCACAATATGTGGAAATGTAATATTCAATTTTAAGGCCTGCATGGTCCCTTTCTTTTAGATCAACTACTTCACCGGTTCAGTGAAGCCCTGTTATGAAGTATATGTCCTGTACTTCAATCTATAAAAGAATATAATATATGATGAAAATTCACTGCTCTCCATCCCAATAATAAGCTAACATCTCTAGCAGTCGAGTTTGTGTCTTCATATTGGGCTTCATGAATAATATAAGAAAACCACAATTTTTTAATGCATCCAACAATCCTTGATCTTGTAAAAATGCATTATCAAAATTTGTATGCTCTCTCTCTCTCTCTCTCTCTCTCTCTCTCTCTCTCTCTCTCTCTCTCTCTCTCTCTCTAAAAATGATAGAAATCCTACAAAATTAAAATATCTTTTCCGTTAGAATTTCATATTTTCAAATTTCTATACATGGTTTTCAAGATTTCAATCCCTTACACATCGAGAATCATTTAAAATTTAAAATATCTTCTTAAATTAGTTTAAAATCTTAAAATTTTGAATCAATAGAATGATTTTAAGTGATAGAATTACCTAGAGACCATAGATGTTGAATTTTTTGGAGGATTTTATCAATGTGCTTGCCCAAAATTTCCCCAAGAGCCCTCTTCTATACACTTGAATGATAAACATGAGTTTGGGTGAGTTTAAAAAGTCCCTTCATAGCCAAATTTTGAAAATCCACTTTTCTAAAGTTTAAAATTTTTATTTTTATAATTTAATGAACTTTTGACTTTTTGCTTGAAGTGTTGGGAAACGTTGTTTCTCAAGGTAATGAAGACATAGTGATGTTTTCCCACTATTTTGAATCCATGATTTCTGACCTATCATGTGAGGTATCACTTTTAAACTTTCATATAGGTTAAGACATATCACTTTTCCGTCACATTATACATCTTGACCTCATACTGCGATATTTAGCCATAGGGTCGGCCCCATTGTGTCACAATTTTTAACCACTTTCACTTGTTGTCTTATAATTTGTAACATAGTGATAGATCCTTTCCTTCCATTGGATTCCTAGTGAGATCCTTGTTGACATATGTCACCCTTACTACAAGTATTGTGTAGGAATGGGAGTCCTCTTTAGTCTCGCCATGAATTTGCATTGAAGGTTCGTTCTTCTCCTTCTTCACTAGTTTCTAGCCTTATACCCAAGAGGCTTCCATGTGTTAAGTTGTACTACTACATTGCTTTTTGACTACTTGTACCTCTTTTGGCCTTACGTCGGCTTGAATTGGAATTGTGTATAAGCCACTTTTGACCATGATCTTTTGCAAGTGCAAACCATGTATTCATTATCCTTTCCGAATTGACACCTATTATTCCATGGAAAAAAAATTCCCCCAAGTGTCAATGACTAGTATCCACCACCTCATTGAGGATAGGATTGTTCTAGTCCTAGGAACTATAACACTTTCCCTTCACACTCATTATTTCCACTGTACTATAGGCATCCTTTTATTCCTTTTTAGGCTTTAAATATGAAAAAGACAAAAAATTCAAATATTCCAAAAAGAGCAGGAATGGGACAAATTCTTCATCATTTGATGATGGTTAGAGTCAGTTGTGTCGCACTTGAGCAGATAACTTGAAATGAGTCTTTCCTCCATTGGGATGGAACTTAGTGTGGCTTTAAGGAAGCCATAACCTTGTTCATGACTCATGCCTCCTCTTATTGCTTATCTCTTTCAATCATATGGAGAGTTTGTTAATGCCTCCTGCATTGCAAACTTATAAAAAGTTATTTTATTCTTCCATAAAGTCACATTGAGTCATGATTTTATTCAAGGGAAGTAAAAATGTCGTCGTCCATTATGGAGTGTCTCTTGGCTCATTTCTGTTGGCCCTATCGGGTCTGTCAAGTTATCTTTAGTAGCACATTGTCTATTTGGTCCTTCACTTGTGCTACTTAAGGAGGTCCCCATTGACTTCTTACTAGCAGGTTTTGTCTTATTGACTTTGACAATCTGCTCTGAGAGTAAACCTAGAGTCGCACCCTAGCCTTATTGACATCATTGATAGGTGACCTTGTTCTCAATATCGATCATTATCATGGATCTTTGATTGAGTGGTTTCCCTTATGTTCGATTTTAACTTACATTATCACACATTGGGATTTGTGGAGTACCTTATTTTCCATTTGACCATATTGGTGGATTCCTCACCTCTATGTCAAGTTTCATTATTGGTTGGTTCATAGGATTTATGCCATCTACTAGCCACATCTTGTGTACACCAGAAATGTACATGGGAACAATTACTTCATCTCTCTTTGTCTGAGTTCTTCCAAATTATTGGCTTGTAGGTTACACTCATGCTTGTTAATGTGGGATGCCTTAATGCCTTCCTTCCAGTAGATCATTTCCCATCTAGTCCAACTCATTGCTCTAGAAATACTGTCTACAATCCTTTTTTCAGTATCTTAGGATTTGCAGTCATTAGTGGCAGACTCCTTCGCTATCGAGAGAGAGAATACATCAATGTATTTGAATTGATAGATTCTTTCAACTGTTCAACTTCAACACATTTATTCACACTTGTTAGATTTTACTGGGTTATCTTGGCACTCATTATCATTATTGGTTAGTTGTGTCATGTTTTTTAACGATGTATATCAAAGATCGATAATCAAACAATTTCTCACATGGTCAACTTTGACTCATTTATTCCCATAGTGTAGAAATGTACCATCTGCAGTTGGTGAAGGCCTTGGGTTGTGTCAACATGATGGTTCACTTGAAAACTCCTTCAGTTTTCTACTAGTGACACCTTCCACCATATATGTTGCACTACTTCACAACAACATCCTATATGATGGCACCTGATTTTATGCAGTACCACTAGTTGACCTTTATGACTTAGTACTTTTATTAGGATAAGGTATGCATCATCATTGATCAGACAATCTTCTTGCATCATTGATCATATATTCTTCTATATGTGATATTGAGACATAGACCTGCTATGTTCTTTTGTGGATATGATCTGATGATCCATTAGGTATTCTACAAGTTACTCCTTCTATTCACTTATGGATAGATTCTGGATCCACTTGGTACTTGAGAAACAAAAATGATTCTGGAGAAAGAAGAGGGTTTGGAACATATGAAAACATCATCAAACGTAGGACCTCTGGGTAAATTTCCAGGTTGACATTTAATCATTCACATGTTTCGCATGCTTGATTGGCTACTTCTTGTTGATTTTCTTGTTCTTCCCTATTCATGTTGTCAACCCTTACCTTCGGGAACTTTTCCCGCGAACATGATTCAATTGCTATGACCATTCTTATAATTTTTTATATAGGCTCCTCATTGAACTAGTCGAATCCATGGCTCTTCCATGGAGGAGGACATTGATGGCATCTTCTTCTCTGTCCTCTTCGAGCATGACCATGCTCACGAATAATATCTAACAAGTGATAATTTCTACTACAAGCACCTTTATGTTCTGAATCCTTCGTAGCTTTGCAAATGCAAGTATGGAAAACAACTTATGGAGTTATGCATATTCTATAATGAATAACCACTTGAGGAGTAAAACTGAGCTCCACCCCCCAAGTTACAATGGAATGTAAGCTCCCTGAAATTTTTCCACTACATCTTGTGCATTGAATGGAGATTGTGAGAATGGTAGATTGGGATCACCACCATTCCACAATATTTAATTCATTAACGTAAATTAGCATGAGGTTCATCATTTATTCCAAATATCAATAAATAACTTAGAGTTGAGGTTCATGAGCTACAATAACTTTTCCTTAACAAGCCAATAACTTTTCCTTAACAATAATTTTGAGCCCAATTCATAGCTTGATTTTCAAATTATATAAGGGTCTATATCAATTACCATAGCGCCTCCATAGTTTCTATTAGCATAGGCTCAATCAAAGAAGCGTTTCAAATAGACATCCATATTAATAAGAACTTTGTATAATATTTTCTTAACTAAAATATAATTATGAACCTATTCATTAAAAGAATTCCAAATGTTGAAGGCAATCATGAAGGGTTTAATTTGAGATTTTTCAAAAAGAACCATATTTTGATGATCCCATATCGCCCATGAAACATAATTTGGAAAGTAATGGAATGTGGAACATGAATTGTTTATAACCTAGTTCTACAAACAAGCTTCTAGAGACACACTAGAACAATCTAATTTCAATTAAAAATAATAATAATAAGCTGCCAAATTTCCACTGTAACTAAACAAGAAATGAAAATATGACTCATTGATTCTTCATTCGTCCTACATAAAACACAAAATCTAGAACGTTGTGAGCCCCTCCTTTTAAGGCTTCCCATGTTAGATCTTTATCTTTGAGAATAAGAAACCAAACCAGCCAAATCTTTATGTATCCATTCCTTTTGCAAATAGATATGTCCCACCAGTGACCAATATAGTTATCGCTTTGATGTACAAATTCCTCAGAGGTTGATTTAGGTGTAACGGTACCGTCATATACATTATGATATTGGACCAATTGATCAGTGCATTCCTATTGTAAAGGAATACTAGCTTTCTGAGTCCACACGTCGAATTGTGCCAATCCTCAACAAAAGGACACATAAAAGCTAGATGATTATAGTCCATCCCTAATTGAATATCGTCGTCATTCCTACCATATCAGAAATTTTCCACAATCTTATTCCCTAGTTAATTCAATTAATCCCTTAAATATTGTGATAAAATATAGGAATCATGACTACCAATTCATGATTCTAATTGTAATCTTGCCTAGTGAGCCAAACCCATTTTCCAAGCTATACACTCTTTCCATTTGAGGAAATCCCAATCTAAATATTTCTAAAATAATTATCCTTCCAAAGGGATCCTATTGGCGTTTGATCCTTGTGAACTATTTTTTATTTCCATGGAATCAACAAAAATAAAAATGTTGTGGATACCCTAACCGCCTTTCTTTTGACGAGGGGCTATTTCTTCCCATTTGACCAAGGATATTTCTTTTTTCTTATTTTTTATTGCCCATGGAAATTGAAATCATATTAGAATAACTATTATAATTATCTTGGTAATTTTAGCAATAGCAATCCAAAAAGTTGGAATGAACTTTAAAGATGTTGTAGCTAGTATTAGCCTTCCACCTCGAGACAATTAATGATTACCGTAAAACCCAATGCAATTATCCACTTTATTTATAATGCATCATCGATATTCCACTTTATTGTAGTTATACTATACATAATATCCAATATATTTGAGCCCTTTGTCGAAATTATCAAACTTTTAAGGTAAACACTCCTTGATAGAATATTTATCCTCTAACTCTAGATTGTTAGTAAGGATGAGGGATTTTTACATATTGGTAACCATCGCTGAAGAATTGATTCTTTTCTTAGAATTTATGAGAAGCTATCCCACTCATAAATGGTACCCTTCCAAAAACATGTCTCATTCTCAATTAATAATAAGTGAGGAAAACATTAATAACATTGATACGAATACCTGAAAAAACACCGTTATTGTTGGTTTTGATAAAATCCTTAATAATTCCTTCAATGACCAACATGAAAAGATAGGGTGAAAGAGGACATCCCTATCTTCATCCTCATGTTTCTTTGAGAGAACTAGTGGGATCCCCATTAACAATGACTAAGAAACTAATTGAAGAAAGACACGCCAATATCCATCTTACCATTCGAGCTCCCAATCCAATATTTTGAAGAAAAAGTTGCACATAAGACTAATCCACCCTATCATATTCATTTTTATGATCAAGTTTCATGACAATCCGTGGAAATATTTTTACCTTCACTCTATGAGAAACGTCCTAAGTGATGCTAAAAGTATCAAAAATCAATATTTTGGATGATAACTCAAATTTATTTTGTGACATAATTATATACATCCCATCATTCAATCTCAATGCTATCTATTTTGTGATAATATTGTATAGCACATTGCACAAGGTAATAAGCCTAAAATCACTAAAAGTATCATGATCATACTTCTTTAGGATGAGGAAAATAAAGCTCACATTCAATGGACTGACATTAAAACTTCAACCTTGGAATACTCAACCACCTTAAGGATTTCTTCCCCCTTTACATAAAAAAGGTTCATAAACACTTCAACAACCCAACCATTTGGGCCCAAACTTTTGTCTATAGGAAAATTTTGGAGGATAGATTGAATTTATTCAGTGGTTTGGAACTCCAAATCATCAGCGAACTATGATTTGAGAAACAAGGACACAAATTGATGATTTATATTTGATCATTGATATTAATTGCCCATCGATTGGTATAAATATTTTAGAAGGTATCCTTACCAATTTTAGGTATCTCCTTATAATACTTCATCCAATTCCCCTCTTTAGTCTTTGCATACTATATAGACTGGTTGTGACAATTTCCCTTGTACATATATAGTCATATTCATATTGAAATGTCATTTATGATCTAGTTTTCCAACAAGTATACTACGCTCAGGTATCTTCCATTATGAATCCCTAATATGAGTTCAAATTTACTAGACTTTTGATTGAGTTGAAGCTTCCAACCTCTTCTACGGAGAGGAATTTATTTGAGTAGATGAAATTGAAAATAATTTCTCTACCTTCCTCATGAGTTTTCTTTCAGTTCTATGAGTAGGACGTAGCTCACACTGTTAGGAGTTTTATATGGATGTCAGTCTTTATTTCAATATTAGATGGCAAGTACAATGTAAAGGTTGAAATAGAAAATTTTCATATGAAAAATTAGGTGCATGTATTGATTACAAAAGCTATGGAGGGGTTACATAAATAATTTTAGCTAAGAACATGCAAGAAGGATTTTGTGGTATTGTCTAAATAATTTTTCTAGGAAATCTTATGCCCAACATCATTGTAATGTGTTATGCATGAAATGTGGAGGGAAGAAAATTAAAAACATATATCAAAAACATTTTTTAGCATCATAAGTGATTTTATTATTGTTAATTAAGTAGTTGCAAGAGTCAAAGGTTTGAATGTATGGCCAAGAAAGTACCAAAAGTAGTATGGAGCAATTAAGGTTTATTTGATAACACCTGATGGTAATTTCATGATTTTTTTTTCTTAACTATTACATAATAAGGAAATCTTTGAGACTTGCAGGGTTCATGTATTGCACATCACTGAAGAGGACACCAAGGATGAATAGTTGAAAGTAGACATAAAAATGTTTTTTCATAGTCTCATCATCTTGTCAATAAGATGAAATCATGGGAGGCACAAAAAATGATAAAGGTTTTGGAACTAGATATGATGGTGCCATGGAGACATTATGAAGAGCATCACAATGCATAGAATTGTAGGCTATGGACAGGAAGAAGAAAATGAATGTAGAATGAGGATCCAAATACATGAATAATCATCAAGTTAATAAATTCATTTGCGCTACTTTATAACTAAATTCTACTATCTTGTCGTATTCAAGAATGGAAACTAAGAAATAATGAAATGTCGAAGTTAAGATAAATATGCTATGGAAGATTACAATGAATTGTATAAGGACTGACCTAGATGCTACTTTCTATTTCCCGAATTGAATGAGTTGGTGTGCCAAATTGATGAACCAATTTTAAAACATATGGAGGAGCAAGGGACTTGACCCATCACTTTGTTGATAGGTCAAATTTCTAAAATATTGTCATGAGTATTTGGGTTGTTTTATTGATTGGTTCATGTCTATTGTTTTTAGAATAAGTCCATACAAATGAGAGGATATGTTCTCATGTGTTAAGTGTCATGGTTCTTGAAGTGAGAGGTGGAGTGCAATGAGGAGCACTTTGGAGAGAAAAGGTAAACAATATATATATATATATATATATATATATATATATATATATATATATATATTTAATATTGATGAAATGGTTGTCTCGGATAATGTATGTTAAGGCATGGAATGCTCACTCGACATTGAGTGAATAAAATATGTAATGCACTTTGTATTGGTTTCAATCTAAGGTAAAAGAGTTGGGAGTTAGGTAAATTAAAGTTTAAGTTGTATCAAGGGATATTATGTAAAAATTGAAATGTTTAATATAAAGTGATGAAGTTTAAAGTATGAATTGGAGTCAAGAAAAGCTTAGAGTTATTAAATATGTCATTGAGTAAGGGTGCATGAATAGTATTACTGGAAACCTTACAAACTATGTTGTGTCGTAAGTTGAATTCAAGTGGAACCTAGAGAAAAAAATAGTCGTAGAAAATTAAAGTCATGTTGATGTCAAAAGTAATTCATGTTAAATCATGAAACTCATGAATCGATTAAGATTTCCAATCCAAGGTCCTAGATATCTTATTTGGGATTAATCAAATCTAGCGAGAAACATGTGTTGTAAGCATGTATTGGATAAACACATCCATGTTGAAAAAATATTATTTTCATGCATCTAAGGAAGACGAAAAGAAGAAAATGTTGAATCCACCTGAAAGAGAGAAAGGGATGTGAATTTCATTAGGATAGTTGAATGACAAATGAGTTTATGCGGCAAGAAAAATCATAATAGGAAAAAAATAAGAACAAATTTTAGTTGCAGTTGAGCAGAAGCTAATGATACACATCCATATTTGTGACATAGATAACATTGTCAGGAGGAGAAAGTATATTGTATAAGGCTATCGAAGCAAGGGAAACTCAAAAGGTTATAATGGGAAGAACCAAGGCTATTAAAACATCAACTGTAGGAGAGAAGATTGGTGAAGTATTTGGTAGTAGGGTGAAAAATTATTGTGATTGTGGAAGTTAATTGAAGCTCACAGTGAGCATTGAAAATATCATAGAAGGAAAAAGAAAAATAATTATGGATAGGTAGGAAAAGTTTTAGAATAAATTCACGAAAAGGTAAAATATGCAGACCCCATGAAAATAATAGAGAAGAAAGAATAACAAGTCTCATGAAGGACAACGATGAAGAGGTAAATAGGAGACTCGATAATAGAAGAAGAGGATAGAGGAAAGTGAAAGTGAGATATAGAAAGAGGATAATTGATGCAGTGCTCCAACCATAGGTTATGTAGTTTAAATGTTAGGTCCCTATACTACTAGTGTAACCCCTTATTGTTATTATTACAACCCCTTATTATATTGTTGTTACCATGTAGTCCCAATATTGTTATTATTGTGCACCATAGAAGCCCACTATTGTTATTATTGTGCCCTTACATTATTATTGTTATGTCGGCTCTAATTATATTATGACCCCTTAGACTCCTATATATAGAAATGAGGTCTTGTCATTTGTATCATCCAAGAATTGCTCATTTGTATAATGTAAAGGAGGTTTCCCCTTCGAAGAGGTTGAATTCTAAGGCGTTGTTATTTCTTTTATATCCTTTTGTGAGATGGTTTCATAACATTTGGTATGAGAGCTTTGGATTCTAGGGTTTCACTGCTCCAAATAGGTCATCGTGGAATTTTCACTATAACTTTATTTCTTTGACGTTTTAGAAGTGGAAACAAAAACCCATTTGAGACGAACTCGCACTAAACCTCAATTCTAAATTTTAGAGCTTTTCTCGCTATATTTTTGGAGATATGATTTGAGGAAGTTATGGTTTTTGCAAGCTCCAAAATTTCAACTAAAACAGATCATCGTGGGATTTTTGCTATCTCTTTAGGTATGAAGTTTCAGAAGACAAAACAAAAACTCATTTGAGAGGAAATTGGTATGAACCTCAGCTCCAAATTCCAGATCCTATCTTGCTACAGTTTCAAAGATATTGTCTAAGGAAGTTAGGGTTTTCACATACCCCCAAATTACATTCCAAAAAAGGAACCTTGGGAGAATCGTCAAAACTGTCTCTCTGAGCATCAGATTGAAATTTCTTAAGAAGTTCCAAAATTAGGACAGACCGTAGTTTTCTGTGCATAGTTTTAAGATCGGAAGGTTGAAACAGTGACACGTGGCACACCGTACAAGTCTGCTCTACTAAAACATTATATAATCAGGTCATCTTAGGAGATTGGGCTTAACTATTTCTTGGAGAATCAAATTCTTATCAGACTTGTGGGATTAGAAAGAGGACTCATAGGGCTACTGCAGGAGACAATTTCAGAACTTTGAGATTTGAAAGTATAGAGTTACAATCATTTCAAGATTGAGCACCTGAAATCAAGAAAAGGCAATATGAGGAAGTTTCATGGAAAGGATCCAGTGAATTGGATACTACAGATGGAGCAATATTTTGATCTACATGGTGCACCACTATTACAAAATGTATGTATTTCATCTTCATATTTAGAACCGGATCAATTTTTATCGTATAAATGGCTTTCTTCTTGTAAACAACTTGTTATGGGGTCAATTTTCATGGAGGAAATGATAGCACATTATGAGGATACAAATAGCAACACCTTCTTCAAAGCAACACCACAACAATTGGAAGAAAAAAGAGAAAAAGGATTTTGTTACAAGGCGGAAAGCAAAATTATGGAAACAAGGAATTCTACCCCTCACAACTATAAAGATGGAAGTGTTGTTTCTCCTAGACTTCCACAACCTAGAAGGGTTACACCACAACAATTAGAAGAAAAGGAGAAAAGGGCTTTGTTACAGTTGTGATAACAAGTACATTAAAGGTCATATGTGTGCTGAGAAGAAATTATTTTAAATTGGTTGTGGAGAGAAGGAAGAAAAGGATCAAGAAACGTAAAAATAAGAGTATATACACTAGGAACCAACCCTAGAGAAAGAAGAAATGAATCTCACAATATCTTGTAAAGCATTGGAAAGAATTACCACTCCTAAAACTCTCAAGATAGAAGGAGATATCAAGAAGAAAAAGGTTTAAGAAGTGAAATATCACATCGAGTCTCAAGAAATCAATCCAACAATATCATGTAATGCATTGGAAGAAATTACCACTCCTCAAACTATCAAGATATAAGGACATATCAAGAATAAAAAGATAAGAGTGTTGATTGATTTGGGCAGTGCCCATAATTTAATTTATTGTAAGATAGCCAAGGAAATAAATTGCTTCCTATATCCAGCACCGAAGTGTCAAGTGATGGTTGCAAGTGGAGGAACAATAAATTGCACTGGAAAGTGAAGCTATCCATGGGAGAATATCTATTTAATAGCCTAATGCTTCCCATTCCAATGGGTGGTGCTGATGTTTTACTAGGAGTCCAATGGCTACAATCTTTGGGTACGATAGCTTTTAATTTTCAAGAACTTTTTTTGAAATATTTTTGGGAAGGAAAGGAAGTTGAATTGAGGGGTATCAAAGGAAAACCTGGAAAGATAATCAATTGTAGTAGCATGACAAAGCTTCTAAATAAAGAATAATGGGAACTCTCAAAGGCCTCCCACCTATTCATTATCATGATCATGCTATTCATTTGATTCCATGAAGTGTTCCTCCAAACATCAGGCCTTACATATACCCATATGCCCAAAGGAGTGGGAACTCATTAAAATTTGGAGAAGATCCTAGTTCAAACAATATTGCGAGAACTTGAGAAGGAAGGAAAAATCATATTGGAACATGAAGCAGTCACAAAACCAAGAAATTGAAAGCTATGAAATAGATCAACTTTAGAGTATCTCATCAAGTGGAAGAACTTACCTACTGAAGATTCCACATGGGAGGACAATAATTTATACAGAAGCATCAAGAACTACTCAAGCATTGAGGACAACACTTTTTGAAGGAGAGGGGCATGTTAGGTACCTATACTACTAGTGTAACCCCTTATTGTTATTAGTACAACCCCCTTATTATATTGTTGTGCCCATTTAGTCCACATATTGTTATTATTGTGCCCCATAGAATCCCAGTATTGTTATTATCGTGCCCTTACATTATTATTGTTATGTTGGCTCTGATTATATTATGACCCCTTAGAATCCTATATATAGAAAGGAGGTATTGTCTTTTGTATCTTCCAAGAATTCTTCATTTGTGTAATGTAAAGGAGGTTGCCCCCTCAAAGAGGCTGAATTCTAAGGCATTGATCTTTCTGTTGTATCTTTTTGTGAGCTGGTTTCATAACATTTGGTATCAGAGCTTTGGATTCTAGAGTTTCATTGCTCCGAATAGGTCATCATGGAATTTTCACTATAAGTTGTTTTCTACAATGTTTCAGAAGCGAAAACAAAAACCCATTTGAGACGAACTCGTGCTAAACCTGAGGTCCAAATTTTAGAGATTTTCTCGCTACATTGTCATAGATATGATCTAAGGAAGTTAGGGTTTTTGTAAGCTCTAGAATTTCAACTAAAACAGATCATCGTGCAACTTTCACTATCTCTTTCGCTATGAAGTTTCAAAAGCTAAAACAAAAACCCATATGAGAATAAATCGTTATGAACCTCGACTTTGAATTTCAGATCCTGTCGCGCTACAGTTTTAGAGATATAGTTTGAGGAAGTTAGGGTTCTTACAGACCCCCAAATTACATTCCAAATAAGGCACCTTGGGAGAATTGTCATAACTATCTCTCTAACCATCAGATTGAAATTTCATAAGAAGTTACAAAAAGAGGACGGACTGTAGTTTTATGTGCATAGTTTTTAGATCCAAAGGTTGAAACAGTGACATGTGCCATGTCTACAAGTTCACTCTATTGAAACATTATATAATTAGGTTACCTTAGGAGATTGGGCATAACTCTTTCTTGGAGAATCAAATTCTGATAAGACTTGTGGGGTTAGAAAGAGGACTCAGAGGGCTACTGCAAGACACAATTTCAGAACTTTGAGATTTGAAAGTACAGGTTACAGTCATTTCAAGATCGATCTCCTAAAATCAAGAAAAGGCAATATGAGGAAGTTTGATGGAAAGGATCCTGTAAATTGGATACTATAGATGGAGAAATATTTTGATCTACATGGTGTACCACTGTTACAAAAGGTATGTATTGCATCTTCATATTTAGAACCGGATCAATTTTTATGGTGTAAAGAGCTTTGTCCTCGTAAACAATTTGTTACGCGGTAAATTTTCACAGAGGAAATGATAGCACATTATGAGGATACAAGGAGCACCACTTTCTTTAGAGCAACACTGCAACAATTGGAAGAAAAAAGAGAAAAAGGACTTTTTTACAAAGTGGAAAGAAAAAGTATGGCAACAAGGAATTCTACCCCTCAACTATAAATATGGAAGTGTTGTTTCTCCTAGATTTCCATGACCTATAAGGGTTACACCACAACAATTGGAAGAAAAAATAGAAAAAGGGCTTTGTTATAATTGTGATAACAAAGACATTAAAGGTCATAAGTGTGATAAGAAGAAATTATTTTACATTTATTGTGGAGAGGAGGAAGAAAAGGATCAAGAAACGTCAAAGTAGGAGTATATACACCAAGAACCAACCCCAGGGAAAGAAGAAATGAATCCGACCATGTCTTGTAAAGCATTGGAAAGAATTACCACTACTAAAACTCTCAAGATAGAAGGACATATCAAGAATAAAAAGGTTCAAGAAGTGAAAAATAACATTGAGAAAGAAGAAATGAATCTAACCATATCTTGTAATGCATTGGACAGAATTACCACTCCTCAAACTATCAATATAGAAGGACATAACGAGAAGAAAAATGTTCAAGAGTTGAAAGATCACATCGAGTCTCAAGAAATCAAGCCAAAAATATCTTGTAATGCAATGGAAGAAATTATCACTCCTCAAACTATCAAGATTGAAGGACATATCAAGAAGGAAAAGGTAAGAGTGTTGATTGATTTGGACAGAACCCATAATTTAATTGATTGTAAGATAGCCAAGGAATTGAATTGTTTCCTATATCCAGCACCGAAGTGTCAAGTGATGGTTGCAAGTGGAGGACCATAAATTGTGCTAGAAGGTGCCATAATATCAAGCTATCCATGGGATAATATCTTCTGAATACCCCAATGTTTTCCATTCCAATGGGTGGTGTTGATGTTTTACTAGGAGTCCAATGGCTACAATCTTCGGGTACGATAGCTTTTAATTTTCAAGAAATTTTCTTGAAATATTTTTGGGAAGGAAAGGAAGTTGAATTGAGGGGTATCGAAGGAAAAAGTGGAAAGATAATCAACACTAATAGCATGACAAAGCTTCTAAATAAGGAACAATGGGGTGTAATTGCACAATTATGTTCACTAGAGGATCCCACATAGAAATCATGTATTTCTCCAGATCTCCAAAATGTTTTGGACAATCATTCTAAGGTATTTGAGACTCTGAAGGACCTCCCACCTATTCGTGATCATGATCATTCTATTCATTTGATTCCATCAAGTGTTCCCCCAAACATTAGCCCTTACATATATCCATATTCCCAAAGGAGTGGGAACTCATTCAAAATTTGTAGAAGATCCCAATTCAAACAGTATTGCGAGAACTCGACAAGGAAGTAAAAATCATATTGGAACCTGAGGCAGTCACAGAACCAAGAAATCAAAAGCTACAAAATAGATCAATTTCAGAGTATCTCATCAAGTGAAAGAACTTACCCACTAAAGATTCCACATGGGAGTACAAGAATTTATACAGAAGCATCAAGAACTACTCAAGCGTTGAGGACAACACTTTTTGAAGGAGAGGGGCATGTTAGGTCCCTATACTACTAGTGTAACCCCTTATTGTTATTAGTACAACCCCCTTATTATATTGTTATGCCCATGTAGTCCCCATATTGTTATTATTGTGCCCCATAGGAGCCCACTATTGTTATTATTGTGCCCTTACATTATTATTGTTATGTTGGCTCTAATTATATTATGACCGCTTAGACTCCTACATATACAAAGGAGGCCTTGTCATTTGTATCATCCATGAATTGTTCATTTGTGTAATGTAAAGGAGGTTACCCCCTCGAAGAGGCTGAATTCTAAGGCATTGATTTTTCTTTTCTATATTTTTGTGAGCTGGTTTCATACCATTTGGTATTAGAGCTTTGGACTCTAGGCTTCTGCTACTCCAAATAGATCATCATGGCATTTTCGCTATAACTTGTTTTTTGCAACGTTTCAGAAGCGAAAACAAAAACCCATTTGAGACAAACTTGCGCTAAACCTCATGTCCAAATTTCAGAGCTTTCCTCGCTATTCGGAGATACGATCTAAGAAATTTATGGTTTTTTGCAAGCTCCAGAATTTCAACTAAAACAGATCATCGTGGGATTTCCACTATCTATTTCGATACAAAGTTTCAAAAACTAAAACAAAAATGAATTTGAGAAAAAATCATTATGAACCTCGGCTCCGAATTTCAGATCCTGTCTCCCTACAGTTTGAGAGATATAGTCTAAGGAAGTTATGGTTTTTAGAGATTCCCAAATTACATTCCAAATAGGATACCTTGGGAAAATCGTCATAACTGTCTCTCTGAGCATCAGATTGAAATTTCATCAGAAGTTATAGAAAGAGGACTGACTGTAGTTTTCTGTCATAGTTTTCAAATCCAAAGGTTGAAACAGTGACACGTGGCACGCCGTACAAGTTCGATCTACTGAAACATTATATAATCAAGTCACCTTAGGAGATTGGGTAGAACTCTTTCTTGGAGAAAAAAATTCTAATCAGAATTGTGGGGTTAGAAAGAGGACATAGAGGACTACTAAAGGAGAAAATTTTAGAAATTTGAGATCTGAAAGAACAAAGTTACAGTCATTTCAGGATCGAGCTCCTGAAATCAATAAAAGGCGATATGAGGAAGTTTGATGGAAAGGATCCAGTAAATTAGATAATACAGATCTATAAATATTTTGATCTACATCATGTACCACTGTTACAAAAGGTATGTATTGCATCTTCATATTTAGAACCGGATCAATTTTTATGGTATAAAGGGCTTTTTTCTCGTAAATAACTTGTTACATGGTCAATTTTCACAGAGGAAATGATAGCACATTATGAGGATACAAAGAGCAACACCTTATTTAGAGCAACACCACAACAATTGAAAGAAAAAAGAGAAAAAGGACTTTGTTATAAAGTGGAAAGAAAAATTATGGCAACAAGGAATTCTACCCTCACAACTATAAAGATGGAAGTGTTGTTTCTCCTAGCCTTCCACAACCTACAAGGGTTACACCACAACAATTGGAAGAAAAAAGAGAAAAAGGGCTTTGTTACAGTTGTGATAACAAATACATTAAAGGTCATAAGTGTGTTGAGAAGAAATTATTTTACATTGATTATGGAGAGGAGGAAGAAAAGGATTAAGAAATGTCAAAATAAGAGTACATACACCAGGAACCAACCCCAGAGAAAGAAGAAATGAATCCGACCATATCTTGTAAAGTGTTGGAAAGAATAAGCACTCCTAAAACTCTCAAGATAGAAGGACATATCAAGAAGAAAATGGTTCAAGAAGTGAAAGATAACATCGATAAAGAAGAAATGAATCTAGCCATATCTTGTAATGCATTGGACAGAATTACCACTCCTCAAACTATCAATATAGAAGGACATATCAAGAAGAAAAATGTTCAATAATTGAAAGGCCACATTGAGTCTCAAGAAATCAATCCAAAATTAACTTGTAATGCATTGGAAGAAATTAACACTCCCCAAACTATCAAGATAGAAGGACATATCAAGAAGAAAAGGGTAAGAGAGTTGATTGATTCCGGCAGTATCCATAATTTAATTGATTGTAAGATAGCCAAGGAATTGAATCGATTCCTGTATCGAGCTCCGATGTGTTAAGTGATGGTTGCAAGTGGAGGAACCATAAATTGCACTGGAAAGTGCCATAATATCAAGCTATCCATGGGAGAATATCTATTGAATAGCCCAATGCTTTCCATTCCAATGGGTGGTGGTGATGTTTTACTAGGAGTCCAATGGCTACGAGAGCTTTTAATTTTCAATAACATTTCTTGAAATTGTTTTGGGAAGGAGAGGAAGTTGAATTGAGGGGTATCAATGAAAAACCTGGAAAGATAATCAACTCTAACGGAATGACAAATCTTCAAATAAGGAACAATGGGGTGTAATTGCATAATTATGTTCACTAGAGGATCCCACATCGGAATCATTTATTTGTCCAGATCTCCAAAACATTTTGGACAATCATTGCAACGTATTTAAGACTCCCAAAGGCCTCCCACCTATTAGTGATCATGATCATGTTATTCATTTGATTCCATGAAGTCTTCCTCCAAACATCAGGCCTTACATATATCCATATGCCCAAAGGAGTGGGAACTCATTCAAAAGTTGTAGAAGGTACCAGTTCAAACAATATTGCAAGAACTTGACAAGGAAGGAAAAATCATATTGGAACCTGAAGCAGTCACAGAACCAAGAAATCGAAAGCTACGAAATAGATCAATTTCAGAGTATCTCATCAAGTGGAAGAACTTACCCACTGAAGCTTCCACATGGGAGGACAAAACTTATTGAAGGAGAGGGGCATGTTAGGTCCCTATACTACTAGTGTAACACCTTATAGTTATTAGTACAACCCCCTTATTATATTTTTGTGCACATGTAGTCCCAATATTGTTATTATTGTGCCCCATGGAAGCCCACTATTGTTATTATTCTGCCCTTACATTATTATTGTTATGTTGGCTATGATTATATTATTACCCCTTAGACTCCTATATATAGAAAGGAGGTATTGTGATTTTTATCATCGAAGAATTGTTCATTTGTGTAATGCAAAGGAGGTTTCCCCCTCGAAGAGGGTGAATTCTATGGCATTGATCTTTCTTTTCTATCTTTTTGTGAGCTGGTTTCATAAGATTTGGTATCAGTGCTTTGGACTCTAGGGTTTTGCTACTCCAAATCGGTCATCATGGAATTTTTGCTATAAATTTTTTTCTCTGGCGTTTCAGAAGCAAAAGCAAAAACCCATTTGAGACAAACTCGTGCTAAACCTTAGTTCTGAATTTCATAGATTTTCACACTATATTTTTGGAGATATGATCTGAGAAAGTTAGGGTTTTTACAAGCTCTATAGTTTCAACTAAAAGAGATCGTCATGGGATTTTCTCTATCTATTTTGCTACGAAGTTTCAAAAGATAAAATAAAAACCCATTTCAGAAGAAATTGGTATGAACCTCAGCTCTGAAATTTAGATCCTATCTCGCTATAGTTTCGAAGATATAGTCTGAGGCAGTTAGGGTTTTTACAGACCCCCAAATTACATTCCAAATAGGGCACCTTGGTTAAACTGTCATAACTATCTCTCTAAGAATCAGATTGAAATTTCATAAGAAGTTACACAAAGAGGACAGATTTTAGATTTCTTTGCATAGTTTCCAGATCTGAAGGTTGAAACAGTGACACGTGGCACGGTATACAAGTTCACTCTACTGAAACATTATATAATTAGGTCACCTTAGGAGATTGGGCATAACTCTTCTTGGAGAATCAAATTCTGATCAGACTTAGGGGGTTAGAAAGAGGACTCAGAGGGCTACTGCAAGAGACCATTTCAGAACCTTGAGATTTGAATGTACAGAGTTACAGTCATTTCAAGATTGAGCTCCTGAAATCAAGAAAAGGGAATATGAGGAAGTTTGATGGAAAGGATCCAGTAAATTGGATACTGCAGATGGAGCAATAGGTTGATCTACATGGTGTACCATTGTTACAAAAGGTATGTATTGCATCTTCATATTTAGAACTGGATCAATTTTTATGGTATAAAGGGCTTTGTTCTTTTAGACAACTTGTTACATGGTCAATTTTAATGGAGGAAATGATAGCACATTATGAGGTTACAAAGAGCAACACCTTCTTTAGAGCAACGTCACAACAATTGGAAGAAGAAAAGACAAAAATGAGTTTGTTACAAAGTGGAAATAAAAATTATGGCAACAAGGAATTCTACCACTCAGAACTATAAATATGGAAGTGTTGTTTCTCCTAGCCTTCCACAACCTACAAGGGTTACACCACAACAATTGGAAGAAAAAAGATAAAAAGGGCTTTGTTACAATTGTGATAACAAAGACATTAAAGGTCATAAGTGTGCTAAGAAGAAATTATTTTACATGGATTGTGCAGAGGATGAAGAAAACGATCAAGAAACATTAAAATAGGAGTATATACACGAGGAACCAACCCTAGAGAAAGAAGAAATGAGTCCGACCATATCTTGTAAAGCATTGGAAAGAATTACCACTACTAAAACTCTCAAGATAGAAGGACATATCAAGAATAAAAAGGTTCAAGAAGTGAAAGATCACATTGAGAAAAAAGAAATGAATCTAACCATATCTTGTAATGCATTGGACGAAATTACCACTCCTCAAACTATCAATATAGAAGGACATATCAAGAAGAAAAATGTTCAAGAATTGAAAGATCACATCGAGTCTCAAGAAATCAAGCCAAAAATATCTTTTAATGCACTGGAAGAAATTAGCACTCCTAAAACTATCAAGATTGAAGGACATATCAAGAAGAAAAAGGTAAGAGTGTTGATTAATTTGGGTAGTACCCATAATTTAATTTATTGTAAGATAGCCAAGGAATTTAATTGCTTCCTATATCCAGCACCGAAGTGTCAAGTGATGGTTGCAAGTGGAGGAACCATAAATAGTGCTGGAAGGTGCCATAATATCAAGCTATTCATGGGATAATATCTATTGAATACCCCAATGCTTTCCATTTCAATGGGTGGTGCTGATGTTTTACTAGGAGTCTAATGGCTACAATCTTTGGGTACGATAGCTTTTAATTTTCAAGAAATTTTCTTGAAATATTTTTGGGAAGGAAAGGAAGTTGAATTGAGGGGTATCGAAGGAAAACGTGGAAAGATAATCAACTCTGACAACAAGACAAAGCTTCTAAATAAAGAACAATGTGGTGTAATTGCACAATTATGTTCACTAGAGGATCCCACATCAAAATCACGTATTTCTCTAGATCTCCAAAACATTTTGGATAATCCTTCCAAGGTATTTGGGACTCCCAAAGGCCTCCCACCTATTCATGATCATGATCATGCTATTCATTTGATTCCATGAGGTGTCCCTCCAAACATCAGGCCTTAAATATATCCATATGCCCAAATGAGTGGGAACTCATTCAAAAGTTGTAGAAGATCCCAGTTCAAACAATATTGTGAGAACTTGACAAGGAATTAAAAATCATATTGGAACCTGAAGCAGTCGTAGAACCGAGAAATCTAATGCTACAAAATATATCAATTTCAGAGTATCTCATCAAGTGGAAGAACTTACCCGCTGAAGATTTCACATGGGAGGACAAGAATTTATACAGAAGCATCAAGAACTACTCAAGCATTGAGGACAACACTTTTTGAAGGAGAGGGGCATGTTAGGTCCCTATACTACTAGTGTAACACCTTATTGTTATTAGTACAACCCCCTTATTATATTATTGTGCCCATGTAGTCCCCATATTGTTATTTTTGTGCCCCATAGAAACCCACTATTGTTATTATTGTGCCCTTACATTATTAGTGTTATGTTGGCTGTCATTATATTATGACCCCTTAGATTCCTATATATAGAAAGGATGCCTTTTCATTTGTATCATTCAATAATTGTTCATTTGTGTAATGTAAAGAAGGTTGCCCCCTTGAAGAGGTTGAATTCTAGGGTGTTGATCTTTCTTTTCTATCTTTTTGTGAGCTGGTTTCATAACATTTGGTATCAGAGCTTTGGACTCTAGGGTTTCACTGTTCCAAATAGGTCATCGTGTAATTTTTACTATAACTTGTTTTCTACAATGTTTGAGAAGCAAAAGCATAAGCCCATTTGAGACGAACTCACGCTAAAGCTCAGGTTCGAATTTCAGAGCTTGTCTCACTATATTTTTGGAGATATGATCTGAGAAAGTTAGAGTTTTTGCAAGCTCCAGAATTTCAACTAAAATAGATCATCATGTGATTTTCGCTATCTCTTTCTCTACGAAGTTTTAGAAGCTAAAACAAAAACCCATTTGAGAATATATTAGTGTGAAGCTTGGCTCCAAATTTTAGATCCTTTCTCGCTACAGTTTTGAAGATATAGTCTAATGAATTTAGGGTCTTTACAGACCCCCAAATTAAATTCCAAACAAGTCACCTTGGGATAATCGTCAAATCTGCCTCTCTAAGCATCAAATTGAAATTTTGTAAGAAGTTATAGAAAGAGGACAGATTGTGGTTTTTTGTGCATAGTTTTTAGATCCAAAGGTTGAAACAGTGACACGTGTCACGCCATACAAGTTTGCTCTATCAAAACATTATATAATCAGGTCACCTTAGGAGATTGGGCATAACTCTTTCTTGGAGAATCAAATTCTAATCAGACTTGTGAGGTTAGAAAGAGGACTCAGAGGGCTACTATAGGAGACAATTTCAGAGCTTTGAGATATGAAAGTACAGAGTTACAATCATTTCAAGATTGAGCTCCTGAAATAAAGAAAAGGCGATATGAGGAATTTTGATGGAAAGGATCCAATAAATTGGATACTATATATGGAGCAATATTTTGATCTACTTGGTGTACCGCTGTTACAAAAGGTATGTATTGCATCTTCATATTTAGAACCGAATCAATTTTTATGGTATAAAGGGGTTTCTTCTCGTAAACAACTTGTTATGTGGTCAATTTTCAAGGAGGAAATGATAGCACATTATGAGGATACAAAGAGCAATACCTTCTTTAGAGAAACACCACAACAATTGGAAGAAAAAAGAGAAAAAGGACTTTGTTACAAAGTGGAAAGAAAAATTATGGAAACAAGGAATTATACCCCTCACAACTATAAAGATGGAAGTTGTTTCTCCTAGCGTTCCACAACCTACAAGTGTTACACCACAACAATTGGAAGAGAAAAGAGAAAAAGGACTTTGTTACAATTGTGATAACAAATACATTAAAGGTCATAAGTGTGCTGAGAAGAAATTATTTTACATTGATTATGGAGAGGAGGAAGAAAAGGATCAAGAAACATCAAAATAAGAGTATATACACCAGGAACCAACCCTAGAGAAAGAAGAAATGAATCCTACCATATCTTGCAAAGCATTGGAAATAATTACCACTCCTAAAACACTCAAGATAGAAGGACATATCAAGAAGAAAAAGGTTCAAGAAGTGAAAGATCACATCGAGAAAGAAGAAATGAATCTGACCACATCTTGTAATGCACATGGACAGAATTACCACTCCTCAAACTATCAATATAGAATGACATATCAAGAAGGAAAATGTTCAAGAATTGAAAGATCACATCAAGTCTCAGGAAATCAATCCGAAAATATCTTGTAATGCATTTGAAGAAATTACCACTCCTCAAACTATCAAGATAGAAGGACATATAAAGAAGAAAAAGGTGAGAGTGTTCATTGATTCGGGAAATACCCATAATTTAATTGATTGTAAGAGAGCCAAGGAATTGAATTGCTTCCTATATCTAGCACCGGAGTTTCAAGTGATGGTTGCAAGTGGACAGACCATAAATTGCACTGGAAAGTGCCATAATATCAAGCTATCCATGGGAGAATATCTATTGAATAGCCCAATGCTTTCCATTCTAATGGGTGGTTCTGATGTTTTACTAGGAGTCTAATGGATATAATCTTTGGGTACGATAGCTTTTAATTTTCAAAAACTTCTCTTGAAATTTTTCTGGGAAGGAAAGGATGTTTAATTGAAGGGTGTCGAAGGAAAACTTGGAAAGATAATCAACTCTAACAACATGACAAAGCTTCTAAATAAATAACAATGGGGTGTAATTTCACAATTATGTTCACTAGAGGATCCCACATCGAAATCATGTATTTCTCCATATCTCCAAAATGTTTTGAATAGTCATTCCAACTTATTTGAGACTCCCAAAGGCCTCCCTCCTATTCGTGATCATGATCATGCTTTTCATTTGATTCCATGAAGTGTTCCTCCAAACATCAGGCTTTACATATATCCATATGCCCAAAGGAGTGGGAACTCATTCAAAAATTGTAGAAGATCCCAGTTCAAACAATATTGCGAGAACTTAACAAGGAAGGAAAAATCATATTGGAACCTGAAGCATTCACAGAACCAAGAAATCGAAAGCTACGAAATAGATCAATTTTAGAGTATCTCATCAAGTGAAAGAACTTACCCACTAAAGATTCCACATGGGAGGACAAGAATTTATACAGAAGCATCAAGAGCTACTCAAGCATTGAGGACAACACTTTTTGAAGGAAAGGGGCATGTTAGGTTCCTATACTACTAGTGTATCCCCTTATTGTTATTATTGTGCCCCATAGAAGCCCACTATTTTTATTATTGTGCCCTTACATTATTATTGTTATGTTGGCACTGATTATATTATGACCCCTTAGACTCCTATATATAGAAAGGAGGTCTTGTCATTTGTATCATCCAGGAATTGTTCATTTGTGCAATGTAAAGGAGGTTGCCCCATCGAAGAGGCTGAATTCTAAGGTGTTGATCTTTCTTTTCTATCTTTTTGTGAGCTCGTTTCATAACATTAAATCAAACGCACAATAGAACTCTAAAATCCACAATATAATAATTTATATAACTCTCAAAGATAGTTTATTAAAGACATAAAATATTTACAGGAGAACTTCTCATTCCTCACTCTCACACTTCTCTCTGTCCCATGCCTCATGGGCTCCTCTTAATTTTTACAAATGGATTAGAACCCAAGTAGGTTTTATATCCCTTAACAAACTCCAACAATATCTCTCTTGATCGCTAAAATATCTCATCCAATTCCTAAAAATCCTCTAATTCCACTTTTAAATCAACTAATCCTCTATTCTAGGATCCCCTAATCCCTAAGATCTCTATGATACCTTCACAAGTCTATCATCACTCATATTCTCTCTTTTTTTGCTAATGCAAAAGTGAGACCTTCTATTAAATCGGAGACAAAGATAACACACACCAGGATATAATACATAAAATAGCCATTAGTTCTTAAGCCAAGGATACAATGGAGGAGAAACAAAAAGCTGTGGCTAAAAAGCACACTGACTACCACTCAAAACAGACCCGAAAAGCTAAGATAAGCTGAATTAAAGAACCTATCAGGTCTGAAAAGATTCTAAACTTTCGTTCACATCCATCCCCCGGAATCTGCCAAATGCGTGAGAGACCCGAAAGCAAGTGCAAGTTTCACGTAAGTTAAACTAGGTAACGGACCCACCAACATGCCCGTGCAATCCTGGCCGTTGAATGCCCACAAAAGATCCAACGGTCCATAAACATATTGCACAGCCAAACCATGCCAAAGATTACCGCATGATGAGGGCGGTAATGCCTTTCCACATTGGGCCACGTGTTGGAAGGTGAGTGGAATCGCTCTCGCCGAAGAAAAACCATTGTCTACCAGAAAGTGGTGCGAAACATCAAAAACCGTTTCAAGGGCAGTAAACCTTCCATCGGCCAAGAAAGCCCGGTAAAGCGACCATCGTAAAAGACCTTCCACTTCCTCGACCAAAAGAAAATAAGGATTCTTGAATCCCGCCAATTCATAGAAAATTTTGTAAACTGATACCAAGCATAGACCTGCAAACCCAAAACTACCTTTCTTGTTTAAGAACTCAGCATAAGGGTCAACCCGATCCCATTATTATGGCCCTGTTATGATGAACCCATTAATCCTCTTCTGCCTGACTGAGGCATTGTTCCCTTAATCTATTCTGGGGCATTTCTCACCAAATTATCTTGACTCTATTTTTAGTAGAAGCCACTCCTTGATTGGGCAGAACGTCCACCAGTTTATTGGTCATCCACCTCACATGAGTAAAACTCACAGTGCATAAATCTAGGAGGTGAAATTGAATTCTTTGAAAATCTTGTATCAGCCTCCAGTGACTTGAGACTTTCTCCGGCTCTGTGCCACACCAAATTCTTTTAACTGAGTTGATAATCCTTTTAGAATTCGATTCAATAATAATGTTCTGCAGATTATCTTGTTGCAGGAAATGTAGACATTGTTCAAGCGCCATTAATTATGCCATATTACTAGTAGCTTTTCCCAACTGGAAATGGAAAATGAGAAGAATACTGCCACTATTATCTCGTAGCACTCCTCTGAAACTAGCAAGGCCTAGGTTTCCTTTAGACGCTCCATCTATGTTGAATTTCAGGAAACCTGAGGGGGAGGATGCCAATAATCTGGCTTTCTAGGCTGATTCATGTCATTCCTATCCATTCCCTGTGATATGAGACCTTGCATCCTCAACTGACAGAGAATCGGTCTCTCCTTTTCTGAAGGTGGCTTTGTGGGGGAGGTGCAAACAATGGTGCCAACTGACTCCTTGAGCTATTTGAGGATCGTTGGGTGGTACTGTGAACATTTTTGAAGATTCTATTTTTCCTTTCTTTCCAAACATTCCAAATTAAGAAGCCTGGACTCAAAATCCAAGCAAGGTGAAGAAACTCATACTCAGAAAGGTTTCTTCCCCAGTTATTTAGGGTGTTGATAATGCTATCTTTATCCATGTCCGTCTGTTGGAAGATTGTAGCAAAAGAATCCCACAATTCAGAGGTAAAGGTGCGATACTTGAGAAGGTGCTCCATTTTCTCCTCTTGGGCTTCATAGAGTTGGAATCTAGAAGGTCCTAGAACACCCCTCTTTCGAATGTTTTCCCAAGTCAGAATTTTCTTGTGGTGAACCAATCACATGAAGATTTTAATTTTCATCCATCCTTGATGCTTCCAGAGGTTCTACCACACGTTGTCCAGAGGTTGGGAGTCTAGTTCTAGAGACATCTTCTTGGCTTCCTTGATATTGAAGGTGCCTTCATTATTGTTGCCCCATCTGAGTTGATCATGTACTTTAGAAACAAAAATCTTCCTTTGATCCAAAATTCACAGTGGTACCTCTGTTTTTTCTTTCAAGGGGTTGTCATCGCTAGGTTCGATGTTCTTCCAGGTTCTCTATACTAGGTTGATCCCAAAAATCTTTAACCTTGAAAAGTCCTTTGGTGTCTCTTTCTTTCTTTAGGTCTAAAAAGTCCTCTCTTAGTAGAGTTTGTTCTTGTTGTCATCTATCCTCCCAAAACAGAGCAAGGTCCCCTTCTCTAATTTCCCCAAAACTGTTTTTCTGCACTAAGTCTCTATTCCCCCAGGCCAAATTCCAAATGTGAGATCCCTTTATAGTTCCTGTCATCCTTACAAGATCATTCTGTTGCCAAGAGCTAGCATATTTTTCTTTCCATACATGAGCCCACTGAGCCTTTGGCTCTTTAACCCACCACCACCATAATTTTTCTCCCAAAACCTTGCTGAGTACCTCACGATCATCCAAACCAAGGCCTCCATGAGATTTTAGTTTTCAAAGCTTATCCCAGGCAACCAAGGCCCATTTCTTTTTCCCCTCCCCCTTGCCCCAAATAAAGTCTCTTTGAATATTTTTCATTTGTTGTAAAACTCCCTTAGGAGCTGGAAATGCTGATAGCATGAAAATGGGGATTGATTGCAAAACAACGTTGGTCAGCACCAACCTGCCTACCAAGTTTAAAGATCTGAAAGTCCATTTCCTAATTTTATCCTGCATCTTATTGATGATCAGCTCCCAGATGTTTTTGTACAAAGGTTTAACAGTTAGAGGAACTCCCAGATATTTGGAAGGAAGGACCTCCCTTTGAAAGCCTAGAATTCTGGCTATGTTTCTCTGAATAGAAATATTAGTATTAAAGAAAAAAATCTTAGATTTGGATAGATTAACCTCCATACCTGTGGCCATATCAAAGTCATGCAGGATTTTTTTATAAGCAAGAGCTTCTTTTACCGTGGGGATTCCCTGCAGCATAGTGTCATCAACAAATTGTTGATGGGACAAGGCTTGCCCATTGTCAGAAAGTTGAATACCCTTGATATGACCCCCATCTTTCTCATGCTTGATTGACCGCCCAAGTCCTTCCATCATGAGGATGAAGAGGAAGGGCGATAGTGGGTCTCCCTGTCTGAGACCTCTAGAGGGAGTAAAGGTTTTGGAAGGAAAACCATTGACCAATATTGAAAAACTAGAAGAAGTGACCAATGCCATAACCCATCTCAGCTAGTTATGATCAAAGCCATAGGCTAGAAGGACCTTCCTGATATAGGTCCAATTCAGTTTGTCATAAGCTTTGGCAAGGTCCAATTACATAATCATACCAGCCTTCTTATTGCTTATCAAAGAGTGCACCACCTCATGTGCTTGAATGATGTTATTGAGAATTTGTCTACCTTCCACATAACATGATTGCTCCATCAACACCATATAAGGGAGAAGGGGTTTAAGTCTATTGGCTACAACTTTGGATATAATTTTATAGACCACGTTGCACAAAGATATGGGCCTAAGCTTGTCTGGAGTTTGAGCATTGTCCTGCTTGGGGATCAAGGATAGGAAGGAAGTATTGAGCACCTTTAGAATGGTTCAATTCAACCTGGATTCTTCCACCAAATTCATGATATCTTGTTTAACAATGCTCCAACAGGGTTTGAAGAAATCCACATTGAAACCATTGGGGCCTAGTGCTTTGCCATTCTGCATTTCCTTAATTGCATCACTGATCTCCTCTTTAGTCATTGGCTTGTTAAGATTGAAATTGTCCTCTCTAGACACTAGTCTGGGTATATGCCTTGTTAAGTTTCTAATAAAGAGTTCTCTATCTGTAGTGGAATCCTTTGTTATACCTTGAAAGTGCTAGACTAGCACAGATTCCATATCTTCATGGGAGTTGCACAGATGACCTCTCTCGTCCTTAATTGAAGAGATCCTATTATGTGATTTGTTTGCTATGGTGGATCTATGAAAAAATTTGGTATTCCGTTCCCTTTCTTTTAGCCACTGAACTCTAGATTTTTGTCTCCAATATTTCCTCTTATTTGCAAAGTTTCTCCCATTCTTGATGAAGTTTAGTGAATTGGTCTTCTCTGCCTATATCAAAGCCCTCTACAATAAGAGTTTGATTGAGTTTCTACATCTTATTTTCAACCTCTTTTTTTGCTGCAAAAATATTGCCAAATATCTTGTTGTTCTAGTCTTTGAGTTTGAGCTTGATGTATTTAAGTCTTTTGTGAAACAAAAATATTCTTTTTCCTTGAATGTGCAAATCCTGTTTCCACAATCTTTCTATGTTACTGATGAAATCGGGGTTTTTAAGTCACATATTCTCAAATCTAAAAGGCCTATTCTTGGGGGTTTTGATGCCCTTCACCTCCATTTGTACAAGCCAATTGTCTGAGCCACCAAAAGGGAGAATTCTCACTGTCATTTCCTTGTCTATGAACATGAGGTCCTCTGAAATTATGAATCTATCCAGTTTTGAAGCTACTTGTGCCTCCCCTCCTCTCTTGTTGTTCCAGGTAAAGAGGCCATTATTCATAACAGTGTCAACTAGCTTCATATTATCCATGAAATTTAGAAATGATGTAGAATCTTTATTTAAAGTTCTTGTTCCCCCTTTTTTTTCCGAGAGTGATTTGATCATGTTGATGTCCATGCCCATAATCCAAGGAACTTCTGCATGTCTATCTCTGAGCTCTATCAGAGAATCAAGAAATTTAATTCTATCATCCAGTTTTTGTTGCCCATAGACATTCGTGACAAAGTAAGTCATGCTGTCTCCCAAAGGTTGTATAATCACTGATAAATAGTGCCTAGATGCCTCAACATATATAATGCCAATCTTTTGGGGGTTCCAAAGGGTGAGTATGCCACCAGCTGTATTATCTGCTTTAACTTCAAGAAACTCATACTTATTGAGCCATTTACCATTAAGTTCTTTGATTTTTTGAATGGAACACTTACTTTCCTGGATAAAGATCATATTTGGAGCTTCTTGTTTCATTCTATTACTAAGTAATCTTTGCTTCCTTTTATTACCTAAACCTCTGATATTCCAAGATGTGAACTTCATCATTAAAGATTTGTAAAGGAGTAACTGGATAGGTCTTTCATTTTACATGAATCAATCGTTAGCTTTCCAAATTCCATTAGTAGGTCGTTCTGCTTTTTTCTTCCTATTTTCTTTCCTGGGTATCTGGGAGCTAGTCCTGGTGTAGTTTTCATAGATTTCACTCCTTCATTGCCTGATCTTTGGATGTTGTTTTGATTTTCCGTCCCTTTATCCTGAGTTTTCCATAGGAACAGTTGTTGTACTCTGTTGAACTCTTCTTGAGGTAATGAGTCTACTCCTCCCATAGTTCCCTATTTCAATAATCCTTATAGATCTAGGTTTTCTCTATCTAGAATTTCCTGTAGTTCTCGATCCTCCATTTCTATCTCACTTTGAATAATTTCTTGATCCATCTCCAGTTCTTCATCATTTAGTCTTATTTCTTTCTATTTAGTAGAATCTCGTGCTTGTTCGCTATTCTCTTCTTTCTCATTTTCATCTGAACTTCCTTCCATAACCTGATATTCCTTTAATAATCCCTCCTCTTCTTCAAGAACTTGGAAACTATTTAGATTAGCCTGTTGTTTTTCTGTTTGTTGTTTTTTTGGTCCACTTTTGCCTCCTTTTCCTCTATGACTCACTTTGTGAAAGCTTTCAATATCTTTCATAGTGGTTTCTTTATCTTTGTTCTCTGTTTTGCTGAGGGGATAGTCTCTAAAAAGGTGCCCATGCTCATGGCATCTATGGCATGTAAACGGAATATGTTTGTAATCTACTATTTGTACCCATTCTTCATCAAAAACTTCCAAAATGACCTCATCTGGTAGGGCTCTTGATGTTAAGAAATTTACTGCATAACATAAATAATTACTGAGAGGAATAAATAAAAAAATAACCAGCAACAACCATAAACACATAAACACAAATGTTTATCTGGGAAAACCCCAAATCCGGGAAAAACCCAACCTAATAAGATCTTATTAGCATTGGCCAAAACCCCGGCCAATCCGACCAAGTGAGCCTTCACCGCTCACCTCTAGGTCTTGCATTACAATGAAGTCCTTCTAGCCTTTTATAAGCTCCATTACATATAATACCATGGGCAGAATACTATGGGTGCACAATACCATGTGCCCCAAAACCACCACTATTTAACCTAGTCAACTTTGACTCTATCCTGATTCATGTTTACCTAACAATTCCCCCCTTAAACTTGACTTGGGGTTCCTTGACTAACTCCAGCCAAACTTTCTAAGTGAGACAATCCTGTTCACTCTAGCTCTTACCCCCCTCAGAGTTTTTACCTGGGGTATTGTTAACCCGACATCCCTCCTATCACCTAGGTCTAACCCAGACTTTACTGGTGATCACCAAGGGGTACACATGCCTTACCAGGTCTTATAGTAGTATGCCCATTTACATGCAATAATTTTGACTTCATTAATTTTTTTTTTGTTTATTGCTGGTGCGATTCTGATCCATCCTCTCTCAATTTGATTTGCTCAAAAACTTCTATCAAACCGCTCCCACTGCGAACCCCACGAGAACTTCGTAGATTCCAGCACTGGTGGCCTCACGTAGCAGAAAACGAACAATTTTCGAAGCCGCATGAACAATTTTCTTCTGCTGACCTTCTTTAAATAGCCGCATGAATCCTGAACAATTCATCAGCATGTTCCAAACCGGTAAATATGCAAATGCACTACAATCCCTGGCACACTATCTTCCACACATTCTCCTCGAGGTTCTTCCGCATATGATTGTTCCACCATTATTTTCAAACTCAGATCTGTAAAAAAGGCTGCATTGATCTCATCAAGCACTATAAATCCCTGGCATCAAAGAATCCCTTTGAAGCCAATATCTGGCTCTGATACCAGTTGTTAAGAAATTTACTGCATAACATAAATAATTATTGAGAGGAATGAACATAAAAATAACCAGTAACAACCATAAAAACATTAACACAAATGTTTCTCTGGGAAAACCCCAAATCCAGGGAAAACCAAACCTAATAAGATCTTATTAGCATTGGCCAAAACCCTGGCCAATCCGACCAAGTGAGCCTTCACCGCTCACCTCCAGGTCTTGCATTACAATGAAGTCCTTCTAGCCTTTTATAAGCTCCATTACATATAATACCATGGGTAGAATACTATGGGTGCACAATACCATGTGCCCCAAAACCATCACTATTTAACCTGGTCAAATTTGACTCTATCCTGATTCAAGTTTACCTAACACCTGATAGATCCATCTCAACACATATTCTTGCGAAGGAGGTGTATTTTCCCTTTCTGGTGGCTCAGGAGGCTTTAACATAACATCCTAGTTTATTTCCTATGGTAGATAACGATTCCTCTTGCCAGTAATCAAGAGGTAGGGAGTATATTCTTACCTAGATCGGCACTGAGGTGAAAGTCTCTCTCTCCCGAACAAAAATTCATCATCCACAATGGCATTTAGATACCCGTTGCTGCATAGAAGTAGGGCCCTCCTTCAAACACTCTGTCTTTATCCTCAATATTTTTGAAGACCACAATGAAGAAACCCTTTGACCCAAGGTGTAGGTCAATTCTTCCTTTCAGTTTCCAATGATATTTGATCCATGTTTGTAGTGCCTTTTTAGTGGGCCATAGTCCCATGAATTTGCAAATGATAGCATAGGTCCGCATGTGATCTCTGTGGATCTATAGGGTAGGATCATTTAAGAAAACTCTAGGAGTGACTTCAGCTTTTGGTTTGTAGGGCCCCTTCTGTGCCTTATTTTCTGATCCCTGTTTTTTGTCTTCTTCCTCCTTATCTTTCGTGCTATTGTCCTCTCTTGGTCTGGTATCCTCCTGATCCTCTTCTAGATTCTTGTCCCTATTTCTTGAAGTTCCTCTGATAGATTCTAAATGTTTCTTGCCTCTATTGGTCACTACTTTCCTGTAGGAGGGAGTGGAGCTCCCCCCTTTGCGTGCCTCCATGGTGCTCAAAAACCTACAGCCCTAGCTGTTCTTCCATTATTCGCTCCTTCTTTGCAGTCCTAACTCCATTTCCTCAACTTTAACCTTATTCTCTCATAATTGAGAATATTTATAATTAAAACCTCACACACATAATTTTCACTCAATTTATTAAAAATATAGAAATAAATTGAAAACATCACACCCCCTGGGACAACCAAATATACAATGATTTTTTGAGCAGGATGCTCCTGCATCAGACTCCCGATGTAGAAAAAAAAAGAATTCATAGAATCCTGTCTATGAGGTCTGTCACTTTTCTGTAGTAATGTGACAGCCACAAGTCCCAATGAGTTGCTACCTCCAGGATTCCAAACTCTGTTTTGCTGTTGGTCCTTCAATCTTTCTTCCTAATGTTGTTTACAAGATTGGAATAACAATTTCTCGTGATTACATTAAGGTTCCATATTTGGACATTTTTCTTCCATATGTGCAATATGTTCATGTTCCAAAAACATTTTCATTTCTTCAATTTCAACTTTATTATCATTTTCTATGCTTCCGTTACACCAAATTTGTTGATTTGAAGGCATATTGTCACATTCTAACTTTGGATTATCCAACCAATCTTCTACAAATTTTAATTATGCTGTAATATTACTCATGTTGACATCTGAGAGTATTTGATGATTATCAACAACTTCAATTATTTGTTCACGTTCATCATCTTTAACATTTCCTGCATCCATAATCAAGCTATTAGTTTTTAAAATACAAGACCTTTCAGCCTCATTTGATGCTTCAAGCACCAATCTTTCACAATGGACTTTCTGGGTTTCAACAATTCTCTTTGTTGTGACTCAATTCCTTTGAGTCTCTCCTTTTCCAACAAAGCAATATATATTTGTTCAAGTTCTCTGAACTTGTTTATCAACTTTTTATTCCATTTCTTTTTCAATAGGTTCCATCTAACCCATTTTATCATTCTCCATCCATGTCTTCGGTCTTCATTCTCTTTTCCTTGTAGCCATTCTAGTAGTATGCCAAGTTGCGCTTTTAATTCCTCGATCTCTTTCTTCATCTTTTGTGGTGAACTTTATCGTGTTTAATGTCACCTGCAACAACTAACACTTTACCAAGATTTCTATCAACTCAGCCAATGGTTCACCTCACTTGAACCTACTCTTGAGAAATCCTTGCTCCTCTTTGCTGCAAGCAACAATTGTAGTATCTCTTCAAATTGTGCTACAATGACCAGACGTTTTGGGTGTCAGGCTCTGCTGATCATGCACCCATTACAATCAATGACACTTTTAACTAGACTCTAAATTCCCCTTTTTACTCCAGACTTTTACATAAACTCTTCATTAATAGACCTTTGACTTGAATTTTTACATTGAGACTCTCTCACTTCAACTCAACTTGTGCAAGGACTTTTGTCTATTTGAGAACTTGTCATGACTTTCTTGAATTGACCCAATAACTTTTAAGTATTCAACTTAAACAACTTCACTGACTTCCCAATCTTACTTTCATGTCTTTCATAATTGTTTCACCCTTATCATCACTTTGTAAATAAACTTCATTACATTAATGTTCAAAGCCTTATGGTAAATAAGAGTGACACATATTTTAAATACCAAAAAGGTAAACATGGAAACCTTGAATCCACGTCTTCCACATTTTCCTTTTTTTAAATTCTTCTCATGAAATTGATTTTAAAAATAATGAGTGGAAGAAATTTATCCACGTGAAACTTATTTAAAAGTTATGAGTGGAGAAAGTATGTGATTAACCAAATATGGTTAGCACGCAAAGGAAATTCATTTTAGTATTGACTCACGCAGACCTCCACGCTCCAACTTCTACAACTTTACACAACGATGGTGCCTCCAAACGCAGTCTTTGGCATACGACTTCAACACTATCTCTTCACGCTTCTGGAGCACCCATTCAACACAATATTTTGGTATCAATATTCTGGTACCGATTTGTATTCTCCACAATTTCTTCAGCAACCTTTGATTTCTCCACAATGTCTTCGAAAATCTCTGATTTGTCCACTGATTCAACAACAATTTTAGATTTTTGCTGCCAAATCTTCACTGGATTTTGGTTCCTCACTAGAACTCTTAAAGACACAGCTATAGGTACAAACATTTGCACTGTGTGACTGCCTCAACATGGCTGAGTGGCATCTCGCCTTGCTGCAGAATATATCCACCGCTCGGAATCCTTCCACTTGAATTTGAAAAAGACACAGCTTCACTTCAAACCGCATTAGACTCTGCCAGATCGATCTCGAGCTTCAATGCTCAGATCAGAAACCTATCGATATTTGAAAGTATCTGCAAATCAGATCCACCAAGGCTTACCAAATCAGATTCACGTCCTTCGACACACATTCGAGCATCAATTCTCGAATCTCGGGCTTCCTTGGGGTCTCTTCTTCTTGCACCAACGTTGCTATGGTTGCCAGCAGATTCTCTGCATAGAGACAATTCGCAGATCCAACAGTGTTGAGGAGACTTGTCCTAAGTCTCAAGTGTGCACCAATGATCTATTGCATAATCAACCACATATAGGGAAACTCAGATCTCTCCCGGCTTCGATACCACCTTTATGTAGCGCTCTAACCATAGGTTCTGCCACTTAAATAAAACACACAATAAAAATCTAAAATACACAATACAAGAATTTATATAACTCTCAAATATAATTTAATAAAGACCTAAAGTATTTACAGGAGAACTTATCATTCCACACTCTCACACTTATCTCCCCCATGCCTCATGTGCTCCTCTTAATTTATACAAATGGATTAGAACCTAAGTAGGCTCTAGATCCCTTAACAAACTCCAACAATATCTCCCTTGATCCCTAAAATCTCTCATCCAAAACCTAAAACTCCTCTAATTCCACTTTTAACTCAAGTAATCTTCTATTATAGGATCCTCTAATCCCTAAGATCTCTATGAAATCTTTACAAGTCTATCATCACTCATATTCTCTCATAATTGAGAATATTTACAATTAAAACCTCACACACATATTTTTCACTCAATTTATTAAAAAAATACAAATAAATTAAAAACATCACACAACCTAGGTCAGCCAAATATACAATGACTTTCTGAGCAGGATGCTCCTGTGTCAATAATATAGGGCTATTGAAGATGATAACAGAGAGTAAATGACTCATGTGGAAAGAGGTAACAAAGAGACAAGGACACTAATGAAAAGGAGGTAAAATAATGAAGTGCAAGAAGATAAACATAGTGAAGTAGTAGAAGTATGGTAAAAAAAAAGCAGAAAAAGAAAGATATAAATACAAGTATATGTGTGGTTTGAGATATAATAAATTGGTAAAGAATAGAATCCATAGAATTTATTGGTCCATATTATTATTTTTTTAAAGAAGAAAATGTACTTAATCATATACTTGTATGAATGTGAAATTATATGCAACTGTTTCTCATGATTATGCAAGCCTAATTAGTCAACGTGTGTCCCCATAGTGTTTGTGGTAATCTAGAAACCACTTGTAATGAAGGATTGTGGTTCTCTAGCAATCAAGATTTATCATATCTTATTGAGTGGTCAGCATAAACCACTTGAAGTTTTAAGGTCATTAATTGAATCTCAACTACATGAAAAAATGTTAATTAAGGTAGTCCACATCAAAATGAAATGAAGGAAGTCAAGAAGATTATAGGTCATAGAAAAGAGACTCATGCAAGAGGAGAGTGAACATTGTGAATGTCATGCAAATTTAAAAACAAATGTTTAGCAGAAACATAAAGCACATTAATAACAGATCACAAGGAACTTTTGTTGCTTTATAGTATGATGCAAGAGCATTTTGAATATAGTTGCATGTAATCCAGGGAAAATCCATGATGATGATTGATAATGACCATGCATGGGGAATCGAAGTTAAAGGTACCAAGCTTGTGTTGAGAAAATATTTTCGAAACCATGTACAAGAAAAGGCTTCCTAGAAAACTAGAATATATAGTTAATAATGGCACATGTATTCTAGTAGATGGTAACGCTTCCATATAGACTCCAACTTATGTTAATTCTTGCAGGTAATAGGTACATGATGAAGCTTAAATAAAGATAGAGAGAGGTAAAGACAAAATGAAGAAGGGTCCAATTCAATAAATATTACATGATGGATACATTTCTATGTTTGTAATGACTAATAAATAAATAATCAGATGATATGTAGATAAATTTTTAAAGTCTATTGGAGATGGGAAGCAATGAGTGAAAATAGGGATGAATATTTATGGAGAGATTCATGGAAGAATTTGAGGAGATAATGGAAAGGTCATGGGATATATTTATGTATGTATTGTGGAGATAGTTAAGGAGAATGCTATGGTCACCTATAGTTATATAAGGGGCCATTTGTACAATAGTTGTAGCACTAAAAAAATTATGAAATTATATAATTTTTCCCTTGGAGGAATTGTGTGAGTTGCTCTTGATATCCTTACATTAGTTGAGTTTGCAATTAATTAGATAAGTTTTTTTTAATTGTTGTTGCACCACTCTAATTTTCGCCAAAACAACACTACACATTTAAGAATTGATACATAGCACTACACATTTAAGAATTGATACATTAAAAAATAAAAGTAACATGTAACACATGCATACATAAATTACAAAAATAACACCAAACTAAATAAAATGTTTAAACATATTTCAAAAGATTATTTATCCATACAAATCCACTATAGTCTATTTCATTAGCATATCATAATACTAATTAAAGCACCTCATAAAAATAAACATGCTCTAAATAAAATTCGTGGAGGAAATGTATATATTGTCCAATATTAAAAGTAATTCAAGTATTACTAAAGTAACTAGCTAGTATAGCGATAACACCAAAGTAACTAGCGAGTACAGTGATAACACCATATAATGATGCAAAATGTTTATTCTATTTATGATGAAGTAAGACTATCTTCAACAATAAAATAAGTATTTCGCAGATATAAAGAAGGTTTCATGAATTTCAAAATAAAATTACAAAGTGGATTAAACATAAAACAAAGCCTTTTAACAAGGAACAAAATTAGAAACTATTTTAGTAGAACACCTAACAAATTATATCCCATTTTGTTACGAAAAAAAATATTCAATAGGTCTCGACTCCGGTTAATCTACCAAAAGCAAACAAGATTTCGATCATCATACTTACTATCACATTTTCCACTAATTTCAGATTAAAAATAATATAAAATAAAATACTATGAAAAAGGTAAAATTAACAAGCTGAAAAAAGGGGTGCTTTTTTTTTATTGTACCTTTTATATTTTATATAAATTGAATTTTTTTTTATGATAAGAGATGTTAACCTATAAAAATTAAATAGAATTTAATAAGTTTATTTGATATTTTTTAATCTTATTTCAGAGGGGCAGTTTTATTATTTTATCTTTTATTATTATAAATAGATTTAAAATCAATTTACAATAAAAACTATTTTGATAATGTTAGTATAGATCTATCTTAATAATGGATTTAGGGAAGAGAAATAAAAACCTTTTTCTATTAGGTAAAACCAGAAAATTGGTTTGTATTTTTTTTATTTAATTTTTCTTTCTATATTATATACATATAGTTACAAACATTTTTTATTAGGTAAAATAAGAAAAATGGTTTGCATATTTTTTTAATTTCTTTATATATATACACATAGTTGACATTAAAATATTTTACTATAACTACAATAATTTTTTAAGCCAGGCATTCTCTAGTTAAGTTAAGTATGGAAGAGATATTGTTATGTTATATAAACAGTTTGACTCAATCAAATTATATTAAATAATTAAAATTTAAATAAAATTTAAAAAAGATGAGAAAATTATTAACTAAAACAAAATTGAGGTGAAATAATCAAATTACTATTGAGGTTTCAACAACACATGGTTTTGCCAATAATATTATTCTCTAATATAGCCTATTTATAAGGTTCCATAGAGAGAACAACTCAGTAAAGGTACGCGACAAAAATATTTTGTAACTCCAATGATGCATGTATTCCATAAAACATCAAAACAAAAGTCTTGTTGACTTTACTACATAACCTTCAGTGATGTTACCTAATATAATGCATTGCGTAAACCCCCTAATACTTAAATTCAAAAAGGGTGAAGGGATCTCTACTTGAATGGTTCATGAGGCACAATACTTGCTAATGTTTTGTAAATGGGGTAGCAAGCTAAGTGGGTTTGATTGTGAGGAAAGATCCACAGTTAAGCACGCTTGAGCCAGAGGCAATCTAGGATGGGTGACCTCCCGGGAAGTCCTGGTTACTGGGTGCAAGCCTCAGAAGTGATGATTGACGCTATGTGATTCATATCACTAGTTTCAATCCCACTTCTTCACCCCTGTGAGCATCACCGATGCAATGAGTGCTAAGTGAACTATTCAAAAATCATGAGAAATTAGTGAGTTACACCTACCTCTCATGGAAATGGTCATACGTGAATGACTTGCTTAATGTAGTTGAATCTCAAAATGATATCCAATATAATGCATTGTGTAAACACCTTAACACTTACATTCAAAAAGAGTGAAGGGATCTCTAATTGAGTGGTTCATCATGCACAATACTTGCTAGGGTTTTGAAAATACAATAGCAAGCTAAGTGGGCTTGATTGTGGGGAAAGCTCCACAATTAAGTGCGCTTGAGCCAGAGGCGCTCTGGGATGGGTGACCTCCTAGGAAGACCTGGTTACCGAGTGCAAGACCTGAAAGTGATGATTGATGCTATGTGATTCATTTCACTAGTTTCAATCCCACTTCTTCACCCCTATGAGCATCACCTGATGCAATGAGTGCTAAGTGAACTATTCAAAAATCACGAGAAATTAGTCAGTTACAAATACCTCTCATGGAAATGGTCATTCGTGAATGACTTACTTAACGCAGTTGAATCCCAAAATGATATCCAATGTTTTATGTTATTTTATATTTTTGAAATTTTACTTTTGAGTATGAAGAGAAATGTGGAAAATGTTTTTAAAATTAATTTTTGATTATTAAATAAAACTTGAAAACAAAAACCTTGTTGACTTTGCTACATAGACTTCAAGGATGATATTTTTTAGGTTGTTACTATGTTTTACGTTATTCATTTTATGTTATATTTTTGAAAATTTACTCTTGATTGTGAAGAGAAATGTTGAAAACATTTTTAGAATTTCTCTTCAATTATTAACTAGTAATTAAAATTTTTAAATTTCTATTTTCTCCACATTTTAGGATGAATGCATGAGTCGAAACAAAAACACATTCCTTTAATCCAAATAATAATACATATTCCTAAAGTGGAAAAATTTATATTCAATCTTAATCTTACAAAACACTCTCGTAGCCATACTAGAAATATATCTATTGCCGAAGCTAAAAATATGTTGCATTCAGTCTAAATCTTATGCAAAACTCTCATTTAGTCGTAGCATTTTCTCATTTAAAAATATAAAATTGATTCTGTCAAAATATAATATAGAATAGAATCTTTATCTATGTAATCGTAAACTCTCCCAAAACTCTACGAGTCCAAACATAAATCGTTTCAAACCTATACTCTTGGAAGAAAATGGAAATACATCCCTCATTATTTCAAGGTAAAGAAAGCATTTAATTGCTTCTAGTCAAAGAAAAGGAAACCCAATCCATCGAAAATTAGCTATGAGCCTAGAAATACTAAATAGTAGCAATTAGTCTATAAATAGTAAATACATTAATTCTATCGATACAACTACATTTGAAATTATAGTTCATGATGTCACTTCGAAAGGAGTTGTATCATTCTCAAAATTAACATATCCTATTTGATTTCGTATGTATATTCATGCTCCTAAATATCCTATCTCATTTCACCTATATATCCATGCCCTTGATGAGGCATTTCTTCCATGTTCATTAGATCCTTCATTCCCGAAGGATCGGACTTATAATTGGATAATCCTTTTAGAAAAAATCAAACATGGTCTAGATATTTATAACATTTCTCTTCTAAATAAATTTTAAAAGAAAGTGAGAGAAATTTGTCTCTATTTGTGATGGTTGTATTAAAAGGAAATTGAAAGGAGAACACAATAATAAATTGAATTTAGTTATATATATATATATATATTAAACTAGTCTAGATTCATTTTAACCTTATATTTACAATTAAGAGGGATACAAATTTTTGAGGTGAAAATTGTTTCTCAAGTCTTTCAGTTAAAAAATAGGTTTGCACCATGAGAGATTTGATCCCTCTTAGGCCTTGACAAATATGGAACTAAGATAGATTTAAACTAGTTTATTATGAATAATATTCTTTAAATGCAGCCTATGAATTTTATATCAGTAATTGAATGTATTATAAATATGGCTCTTATAAAAAAGTAATTTTTCTTTTTACTTTCAATCATTTTTTTCCATTAAACATTCACACACACACACACACACACACACATATATATTTGATATTGAAATATATTAACATGGATATTTAAATAACTTATTTAAGTTTTATATTAGAGTATTTCTTAGAAAGTATAGCCCACGAGGTGTAGAATACATGGTGATGGGGTGTACCATATTAAGGGATTATGTGGCCCATGCACGATGCGATCCCCAAGTGATTTCAATTAATTAGATTACCTTGGGTCGCAATTTCTCATGCCATAAGTCAAGCCTGATGTACTCTATAGAGAACCCATACAACTTGAGAACAACAAAAAAATGAAAGTTTTTGTAACTTTCAATTGAGGTAAGAGACATTCTCTAGTCTATTATAGTTGTTGAAATGTATTGTAATGTAAGAATTTTAATTGATTCAAAATAAAATAAAATAAAATCTATAAAAATAGTACTACCCATTGTATTGACCCATGGTATTCATGTCAAATATTTATGATCTAAAGGGGGAAATTAAACAAATAGAGATCCATCTTAACTATGGATCTACCAAGCATTCAGAGGGATCAAATATCTTGACATGAAAACCTATTTTAGAGTGAAAATAAATTTTGTCCCTCTTATCTCTTGGTAGATCCGGAGTTAATATGGATCTAAGCTGATATGGTTAAGAGTAAGAGTAATATTCCTAATGGGAAAATAACAGTAAATACCAAAAATATGAACTAGAAACACCAATAAAAGTAAAGTCCAATTATCCAAATTAGAATACCATAGAAAATAAGCATAATAAGTGAGCCATTTTATTAGTTAATGGGAATTGGAGTATATAAGGAGTAAGAATAATGGAAATTGAGATTTATATTCAAGTTATGCAAAGCCCAGGTCAAATATCGTTAAACCAACTACTAAAACATCTCCAAACTGATCATGCATACTACTTAGAAAATCTGTTATATGTTGGCAAATGGAACTGGAAGTTCTAATCAAAATATTGGCCAAAATTATTTGAAATTACATCCACGATCTCCTCACCTCAAACTTGAAAATACCTGGAAAACGTTTAGCGTATCTCCAAGCCAAATCAAACTCACACAATGTTGAAAATACCCAAGCTAACTAGTAATTCACCTTACTATAAGAATGGAAATTTCAAGCCTGAATATGGCCCAAAATATTATATGAATTTATTTGGAGACTCCTCTAAATAAAGCCACAAAAATCTAGAAAGGGTTTTGGCTAAATCCATCGACCCTCTCTAACCCCCAACAAGTAAACATTGCTTGATTTACCTTGAAAATGTGCCACAGTCTTGATATAATTGAATTAAGCATGAATACAACACTAGAAATCCCTCCCAACTCTAGCTAAATTCTCCCTTGAGGTATACCTCCAATCTCAGGCCCTCATCACTCCTTAACCTCTATTCCTAGATCCCCTATGCAATCCTTCCTAGAGACGCACTTATAGAAATGTATAATTTCGGCCCCAAGAATTCCCTGAATCTCAACCCTACTATTCACCACAAAATATCTACATAAAATAATAGAAAACACCTACAAATTCTCTGATGTTTTCCTACTCTATAGTTGATATCCCCTCAAATAATTTGAACCACCTATAGGTCCTTGAAGAAACAAACACACTAGTTGTAATAACCTGCAAATATGCCCAATGGAAAATCTCAATTGAGCTCCCCAAGTTTGTCCCGCTAGGGAAACTCTCAAAGTTCTCTCAAATGAGGGTAGAATTCTACTTGGAACTCTTGTGCTAAACAACACTTCTCTTGCTTTTCTAAACAACTCCAAGAGGAGATGTAATGTGATGTGTAATGGTAAAAAATGTGATCAACATATGATTCCATCCAGCTTTTCTAATTTATCCCCATGCTTCGAGACTCCCTTTAATTATTATTTTATAGGTGGGGTCCATTTTCAACCAAGTGTTTTTTTTCCTTCATTTTAATAGATTAATAATATACCAAAAATATCCAATAAAATAATATTTTTTCACCTTTATATAAAATTATATTTTCCCCTTTCAATTAATATTACCAAAATTGGCAAAATTCCGATGCTCACAAAATTAGGGATATTACAGTCCTCCACACCAAAAATTGCTTGTCCTCAAGCAATGCCTAAATAAGTGCCTCCATTAGCTTCTATCCAAAACATTTATTGCAAAAACTACCATCATCCCAAATGTGCCACTAAGTCATCCATATCCCATGCACTATCCTGTCATTAAGGAATCCCTCGATACCAGGATCCTAAGCCATCTTAATCAATGTGAAGCACTCCTTGATACACCCTTTGTCTAACTAGGTATAAGCTATATAAGCCCTTCGCATACTATCAATAAGTAGAGCACCATGATAATGTATGGCTTTGTCCAACTCCCAATGAAGCTTCCCTACCAGGCAGTCCACCTCATGCACATTAAGAGTAAACTCCTGAAGATACAACCCTATCCTTGTGGGGAAAATTCTCTCCCTCCTAAGCTCCTCCTAATATCCTTATGTTAACTAACTTGCCCTGCTGATGAAGTCACACACACCATCAACGAGTCACTAAATCCTGATGGAATATCTGAGTGATCTCCCTCTATAGCATCCAACTCATTCCTAAAGGTTGTTAAGCTATTAAGTGTTGTGATTCCTAGGTCCCATGCAAGTCTTAGAAGAGTTCCACCATGTTGTAACTATGCCACTTTAACTCTAAGAGACTTACCATTGTGTACACATCATATCCTCCTCCCCTAATACTTGATGGTGAAATATTGGTGAAGGCCAAGCTCATTTTGACCAATTATTTCCATGATGTCAATATCTACCCATCCATGGTGAATCCCGATCATGAGCTACAACTGGAAAAACTTGCTTCCCCATAAAATGGAGGACTCAAGATAGATCACCCTCTATTATGGTCCTTCATTTTACAAAACCGAGTGTCTTATCAGCCAAGTGAATCCTTAGATCTGATAAATATTGATGAAGGCCAAGCTCATTTTTCCCAAGTATTTCCATGATGTCAATATCTACCCACCGATGGTTAATCCCAAACTTGAGCTACAACTAGAAAAACTTGCTTCCCCATAAAATATAGGACTCAAGATAGATCACCCTCTGTTATGGTCCTTCATTTTACAAAACCGAGTGTCTTGTCAGCCGACTGAATCCCTAGATCTGATAACTAGATCTATGTTAGTTCGCCGTACTACTATTGTAACCCCTTATTGTTATTAGTGCAACCCCCTTATTATATTGTTGTGTCCATGCAGTCCCCATATTGTTATTATTATGCCCCATACAAACCCACTATTGTTATTGTTGTGTCCTTACATTATTATTGTTATGTCGACTCTAATTACATTACGGCCCCTTAGACTCCTATATATAGAAAGGATGTTTCACCCTCAAGGACGCTGATTTCTAAGGCGTTGATCTATCATTTCTATCTTTTTGTGAGCATGTTTCATAACATTTGGTATCAAAGTTTTGGATTTTCGGGTTTCACTTCCCAAACAGTCCATCATGGAATTTTCAATATAACTTTTTTTTATGACGTTTTAGAAGCTAAAAAAAACAATTTGATCCGAAGTCATTTCAAACCTCAGGTGTGAATTTTAGATCTTGTCTCGCTATATTTTCAAAGGTATGATTTGAGGAAGTTAGGGTTTTTTCAAGCTCCAAAATTCCATCGTAAACAAGTCATCATGGAATTTTCACTATAATTTGTTTTCTGCGAAGGCTCGGACTCTAAAATTAAAACTCATTTGAGCTAACATTGTGGTGAATCTCGAGCCCAAATTTCAAATCTTATTTCCCTATATTTATGGAGATATAGTCCAAGACATTAAGGGTTTCTGCAGGATTCTCAATTACATCCCAAACCGGTGACTTGGGGAAAATCATCATAAGTTTCTTTCTAAGCATCATATTAAAATTTCGTCATAATATATCGAGCGAGGATGGATTGTACTTTTGTTTTTATTGCTTTTAGGCCCGAAGGTTGAAATATTAACACGTGGAAATTTGTACGACTTCACTCTATGGAAAACGTATAAAACAAGGTCATATTGGGACATTGGGTATAACTCTTTCTTGCAGAATCCAATTTTGATCAGGCTGGTGGAATTGGAAAGAGGATGTAGAGGGATACCATAGGTTGCAATTTAAAACCATGGAGATCCTAAATTATAGAGTTACAGTTGTTTCATGATCGAGCTCCTAAAATCAAGAAAAGGCGATATGAGGAAGTTTGATGGCAAGGATCTGGTAAATTGGATACTACAGATGGAACAATATTTTTATCTACATGATGTAAACCTGTTAGAAAAGGTAGGTATTGCATCTATATATTTAGAATAGAATAAATTTTTATGGTATAAAGGACTTTGTTCTCATAAACCACTTGTCACTCGATGAATTTTCACGGAGGAAATGATAGCACATTATGAAGATAGAAAGAGCAACACTTTCTTTAGCCAATCGATAAATCTCAAACAAAAGGGTTCAATGGTAGAGCACATTGAGGACTTCCAAAAAATAAATATAAGGGTAAATGATATTCCGTAGAAGCAAAGGATTGATGTCTTTGATAGGGACTTTCAAAGATAATGTTCAACATGAGGTTCGTCTTTCGGAACTTGATTCATTTCAGAAGGCATTTAGGTTGGGAAGAGGAATTGAAAGCGGAATTATGGAAACCAGGAACCCTACCACTCAGAACTATAAATATGGAATTTTTTTTTCTCATAGCCTTCCAGAAACTACAAGGTTTACAACAAAACAACTAGAAGAGAAAAGAGAAAAACAACTTTGTTACATTTGTCATAACAAATACACTAAAGGTCATAAGTGTGCTGAGAAGAAATTATTTTACATAGATTGTGAAGTGGAAGAAGAAAAGGATTAAGAAACATCAAAAGAAGAGGATATATGCTAGGAACCAACCCCAGAGAAAGAAGAAATGAATCCAATCATATATTGTAAAGGATTGGAAAGAATTACCACTCCTCAAATGCTCAAGATAGAAGGACATATCAAGAAGAAAAAGGTTCAAGAAGTGAAAGATCACATCGAGCATCAAGAAATGAAGCTGACCATGTATTGTAATGCATTGGAAGGAATTACCACTCCTCAAACTATCAAGATAGAAGGACATATCAAGAAGAAAAATTTAGTAATGCTGATTGATTCGCGAAATACCCATAATTTTATTCATTGCAAGATAGAAAAGGAATTGAATTGCTTTCTATATCGAGCACCAAAGTGTCAAGTGATGGTTGTACATGGAAGAGCCATAAATTTCTCTAGAAGGTGCCATAATATCAAGTTATCCATGGGAGAATATGTTCTGAATAGTCCAATGCTTTCCATTCCAATGGGTGGTGTTGATGTTGTACTAGGAGTCTAATGGCTATAATATTTGGGTATGATAACTTTTAATTTTCAGGAACTCTTCTTGAAAAAAAATTCAGAAGGAAAGGAAGTTGAATTAAGGGGTATCACAAGGAAACCATGAAAGGTAATCAGCTCTAATGGCATCACAAATCTTCTAAGGGTAGAACAACGTGGTGTAATTTAACAATTATGTTTGCTAGAGGTTCCCACGTTGAAGTCATCTATTTCTCCAGATCTCCAAAAAGTCTTGGACAATTATTTCAAGTTATTTGAGACTCCCAAAGGCCTCCCACCTATTTGTGATCATGATTATGCTATTCATTTTCCAGGAAGTTTTCCTCCAAACATCAGGCTTTATAGCTATTCCTTTTCACAAAAGAGTGAAATTGAACGTATGGTTGCATAAATGCTAGAGGTTGGTATAATTCAACCTAGTCAAAGTTCTTTCTCTGCACCACTAGTATTGGTGCACAAGAAGGACGAATCGTGGTGCACGTGTCTAGATTATAGAGAGCTCAACAAGCTCACTATTGAAGAAATTTTCCATTCCTCTCATTAATGAGTTATTGCATGAATTTCATGGAGAAATTTACTTCAGCAAGTTGGACCTTCATGCAGGATATCATCAAATCAAAATCAAGACCGAAGACATTCTGAAAACAACATTTAGAACTCATGAGGGTCATTATGAATTTTTGGTCATGCCTTTTAACCTTACCAATGCACCTTCTACATTCCAAGGTTTGATGAATTCCATTTTCAAACCCTTCCTTAGAAAAATTGTGTTAGTAATTTTTGATGATATACTAATCTACAACAAGTCTTGGAAATATCATGCTCAACAGGTTGATAGAGTGCTCATACTATTGGATGAGAAACAATTATATGAAAAAACCTCCAAACATTTATTTAGAGTACAAGAGGTGGAATGCTTGGGTCATATTGTATCTCATGAAGGTGTTAAGGTAGACCCTCAACAACAACAAGTTCTCCAACTCTTAAAGGATAACCTCACTTTGGCACAGAATCGAATGAGACAACAGGCATATCAACATCACAGAGAAAGAAGTTTTGATATAGGCGACTAGGTATTTTTATGAATACAACCATACAAACAAATGTCCGTCAAGTAAACTAAGAAGGATAATAAATTAACACCAATGTGCTATGGTCCTTACAAGGTGCTGCAAAAGATTGGTACTATGGCATACAAATTGGAGCTTCTGCATCTTCCCGAGTGCCCCCAGTTTTCCATCTTTCATGGTGAAATAATTTTATAAGTGACAAGCTCCTAGTTCAAACAATATTCTCGGAACTTGATGAGGAATGAAAAATAATATTGGAACCTGAAGTAGTCACAGAAGCAAGAATCTGACAACTATGAAATCAATCAATTTTAGATGATGAGATTTTTGTACAGAAGCATCCAAAACTACTCAAGCATTAAGGAGAACACTTTTTTAAGGAGAGGGGCATGTTAGGTCCTTATACTACTAGTGTAACCCCTTATTATTATTAGTGCAACCCCCTTACTATATTGTTGTACCCATGTAGTCCCCATATTGTTATTATTGTGCCCCATAGAAGCCCACTATTGTTATTGTTGTGCCCTTACATTATTATTGTTATTTCAGCTCTGACTACATTATGAACCCTTAGACTCATATATATAGAAAGGAGGTCTTGTTATTTGTATCATTCAAGAATTGTTCATTTGAGTAAATGTAAAGGAGGTTTCCCCCTCGAACAGGCTAATTTCTAAGGTGTTGATCTATCTTTTCTATCATTTTGTGAGTTGGCTTCATAACAATCTCTTGCAGCATAGTCCTGATGAATATTGGAATCGATCTTCCCCACATACATTATACTTGCATGTAATCAATATATACACCCCATGCATTACAAATCAATCTAGTGCATACAGAGTTGTGCTATGCCCACCATACCACACCATGGGATCTACTATCTTGTCTCTTGGAAGCGCACTTGATTCTTCCCAGAGACTAAACATCCACATGTAATAAAGGTAAACCATTTTCTATATATGATCATATTATACCTCAGAGTGCCTTGCCCAAAATGTGGCATGCATACAGTTAAGTTTGAACTGAAGTGGGGAACATATGCCACCTCCATAGTAAACCATGCACTCCCAAAACTTGTACATGTCAGCTCGTGCCCTGACCCAATTCCACCATTGAGAAGTCTCTCCCCCCGTGCATTGAGTTTCATAAAAATATCTTAGGTGATCTCCCCGCACCCTATTGCTCATGCTCAAAGTGAAAGGATAATAACCAAATCATTTGTGCCTGCAAGCGATGCAGAAGAGGGATTGGTGTCTGAGTCCCCATGGTTACCATTAAATGTTGTTTAGGAATGTCCTCAATGATGTTGGGTGAACTACAACCAAAGGTGTGCCTGATGTCCCTGCCCATAATTCTCCTTGTAGGCAGCACTCGAAGAACTTTTTGTGCAACACCATATGCCCCTACATACCACTAAGTATTCTTGTAGTCCTAAGCATGATACTATTCCCTATGGCCTATACCTGTATACCAATGGATACCTGGTGCTACTATTGTACCATCATGTACCATGTCGTATCCTGGCTATGTCACTACACCTTACACTACCTACATGTCCTCAATGTGATGTGAGTCACTCCTACTCTACAACATAAACCAACATGATACAACAAAAAAAAATGAATCTCCATGCTCCTCTATAGGCCATTGCTCATCATTGCATAATCCTATACAACACTATATTCTAGGGTCTAAAATGGGTCTCTATGCATCAAGTCGCATCCCTCTAGATAACACTGGACCTTTTACTGTATCTTTGTGCACCCCTAGGTACTAGTGCCTATTATCGTACCACCACGTATCATATGCCATCCTACATGCGCCAACACAACACCACTCTCTTAGTAAGTCCTCCACGATGTCAGCTATATCTCCTCATCTTCCTAGATAGGCTTGAGTAGCATAACTCCTCACATGATAATGTGAAGGACACTACTAAGCATATCCTCAATAGATCCTATGTCCAATATACTAGTACGAGAGAATTTTCTCCACACATACCTTGTCTAGTGGCTTGTCAATGTCACCTCCTCCTACCAACTCCCTCCAGAGTAGGCTAATCATCCTATAATCTCATGTATGACCAACATGAAATGAAAACTAATTAAATATACCTACTCCACTATCAATCCATCTTGTCACTACTGTTGTGAGGAAATCTAAAGGGGATATGAAATGGTGTGTGTGACCAACCCTTGACTCCATCATGTAGCTACTACCATCACCTATCCACTCCACTATCTAATGGATAATCTCACCTGGATCCCAACAACAATGTGGCCCTCAAGCCCTTTTCGTAATCCATAACATGTGCTTCACTATGGAAATGGATGCATCTAATCCCCTAGACATATCCACCAAATCCCAACTCAATATCTCTCATCATCCAACTCTAATAAAGTGATCAAATGCATGAACAACCATACACAAAATAAGACCTCCATTCCGCAAACTTTTCACCTTGGGAAACTCATGCCCCCTCATCTTGCTAGTCTAGCTATTCCATGTAATTTTCTTAGGTAATGAGGCCTCTCTCTCACCAACATGCACACTCATACCAACAATGTTGCAAGCCCAATCGATGTATTCCTGAAGGGGAGTGACGTCTAAAAGTATGACAACTCTACTGTTTGCCAATGCTCCTCATTTCCTGCCTTCAATGGTTGACTCCAATGATGGCTTCTCATCTTACTCCATAATAGGCTCAACATGAGACACTAACTACCACTCCATAGATAAGTGATCATGCATAACATCCTCAATAGTTAGCGGTAGATATATACCTTCTGGAAACCTTGTCACAACTTTGGATAACTTTGTACTTATTGGTTCTTTGTTACTAGACATGTCTCTTCGCACCTTAGGAATCTGTTGTGGGATACTATCACCTGAAAAATAAGACATAGCCCTAGACACCTCATCAATGTATCCCTCAACAACAAGCAATAACTCATCCATGAGTGACACTTCATTTACATATGGCCTTCTAAGTGTATGCTCCACTATTTGTAGTAGGCTTCCAACCAGAGCTACCAAAGGGATATCCAACAAGAGTGACTCCTACATCACACTGGACACATCGAAACACTTCTCACAATCCTATGTGCCTAAAACCTCATGCTCAATGTCCTCCTTAGGATCCTAATATCTAAAGCCAAGTCTCCACCAACAAAAGAACATGGTGGTCTCACCCTTTAATTTTCCTCGTCTTGTCTGTTGCATTTGAGGAGATATGGTGCCCTCATTATCTCAAATTTCCACAGACAATCTATATGGTTGTACCCATGGCCTGCGTACCTCTAGTGTCTCTACTGTGAGAATGAAGATGAGTCTGGTGTGTCACCTTTCTCAACTAGGCCAACCTCTCATTATTCTAGCATATTCCATAGTATAATTCTGCATATTGAATCTTCCCTAAGCCATGGGTTTGTCTATGGTTTCACCTGTCACTATGCATACATGCCAAAATCTCCCATGATATTTCTAGATACACCACAACTTGCCAATATCATGCTCTGCTACCACTATAATATTACTAGTTGTAAAATAGTAGTAAATACAAAAAAGCATGAAATTGGAATAACAATTAAAATTAAAGTCCAAGCACCCAAATCAGAACACCATAGAAAATAAGTAGAATAATTCAGCCATTTTATTAATTAATCAAAATTTGAGTATATAATGATTATAAACAATAGACTGTAGGCTTTCTATACAATCCATGTAAACCCAAAGTGAAATCTCATTCACCCAAATACTAAAATGGCTCCAAACTGATAATGCACATTACACATAAAATCTCTTATATGTTATGAAATGGAACTAGAATTTCTACTAAAAATATTGGCTAGAATTCTCTAAAATTGCAGCCACAAGATTGTCTTCTCAAACCCAAAAATATGCATAAAAGTTTAAGCCTGTCTCCATTACAAAATCGAACCCACAAAGTGATGCAATTTCCCCAACTAACTCGCCAGTCATCTTGCTATAAGAATGAGGATATCAAGCTTGAATATTGCCCAATGTTTTTTGTAAAATTAGCTAGAGACTCTTCTCAATTAAGCCAAAAAACCTAGAATGTGTTTGGCTTGAATCCACCGACCCCCTATGACCCCCAACAACTGAAAATTTCCCAATTTGGCTAAAAAACGCTACACAACCTTGATACTACTAAATTATGGACAAATACCACTGGAAATATTTCCCAAGTTTGGCTAAGTTGTCCCTCAATATAGACCTCGAATAATTAGCCTTAATATCTCTTCAAACTCTATGCCTCTAGCCCTTAGGAAATCCTTCTTGGAGACCCCTGCACACTTCAAGAAATGTATACATTTTACCCCAATAATTCCCTCACACATAGCCCTACTAATAACGTAAAAGATCAAGATAAAATAATGGAAAACAATTGCAAATCCTTTCATGTTTTTCTTCTCCATAATTGATCTCCGCCCAAGTAATTCAAACAACTGCTAGGACCTGGAAGAAACACACACTACCTATCATAACCTACAAATTGGCCTAATGGAAACTCTAAATTGAGCTCCCCAAATTTGCCTCAGTATGAAAACCGCCAAATTTCTATGAAATGAGGGTGGAATTCTGCTTGGAGCTCCTATGCTAAACAACCCTTCTATTCTTGTGATAAAAAAACTTGAAGAGAAGATGTAATTTGAAATTTTATAGTGAAAAGGATGATCAACAAATGAGTACCCCCCGTTATAATTTCTCCCCATGCTTCTAGACGCTCATTTTAATTATTATTTTGTAGGTGGTGGCCATTCTTAACATAAGTGACTTTTTCCTTCATTATAATAAATTAATAATTTGTTGTGAATCTATGATAAAACAATCCTTGTCACCATTCTCCAAAATAAGTTTTCCCCTTTTAATTAATATTACCAAAATTGTGAAAAGTTCCCAACCTCACAAAATTGGGGATATTACGAAAAGTGAATTATTTTTTTATTACATTCATATTTTGTTGACTTGATAAACATAGTTATTGTATGATTATTGATCAGTTATAATTCTTTTAATTATATATAACCAAATATGTATATTAATTTTTCTTACATATTATAATAGATATTGGTTTTTTTGTTTAAAGAATATTTTACTTTTATTTTAAGAGGCACATGTCAAATCAAGATTGAGCATGGAAGGAATTATACATCTCCCTTATATTTGGGTGTAGAATTTGCCTCCCCATGCATGAATCAAATATCTATGCACATCAATCTATAATAAAAATCAAAGAGCTTACTTTTCAATATTATATGTTAGGTTTCTGAAATTAAAAGAAATCATAAAATCTAATTAAATTATTATTATTATTATTATAAAAGGAATTAATATATAAATTAAGCATATGAACATTTATAAAAATATGAATCCTGTTTCTTAACTATGAAGATTTACCTCCACTTTACCATGGAATTTATTAATATGTAAATAGGCTTTGTTAAAATACTATGGGTCAATACCATGATTTACAAATACTACATGCCCAAAAAACTAGTTCAAATGACACTCATTCATATGACAATTTTTCTAAACTAGCAATTGCACCAGATGTTGCAATGGAAACACTATAAGGCAATAGCATATAACATTAATTAATGCTTCTTTGACCATTTTTGAAAGGAAGAAAAATATCAAGAAAAGGAAAGGACCATGCTAAAGTGAAATCTTACATCTTGCTGCCTCCGAGTAGGACCAAGCTCTAATCCTCAAACTCTACTAGAATCTTACATCTCGCTGCCTCTGAGTAGGACCAAGCTCTAATCCTTGAACTCTATTGGAATCTTACATCTCGCTGCCTCCAAGTAGGACCAAGATCTAACCCTCAAACTCTACTGGAAAAGTTCAGTGCTCCTTCCAAGTAGGACCAAGCTCTAATGCTCGAACTCTACTTGAAAAGTTCAGTGAGCACAAAGTTTCTCCCATGTCATTTTCATGGGGACTAATTTGAACAAACAAAGTCTTTGAGTATCCTCTTCAGTGAACATGCATCATATTGGTGTTAGAGGAATATGAATTGAACTTTATACACCTAAATTAAATTTGATTTTTTTGTTGTAACATAGTTTTAATAAAAGTCCTACATTGTCTCAGAATATGATGGCTATCAAATTGTTGGATAAGTGATCTAGTTCATATAGTGTTAAAATTTAGAAAAAAGGATTTTAAAAAGAAATTGCTAGTGAAAATTTTGATAAAATTTTTGTGATCCAGGTCATGTAGTGTTCAAATTTGCAAAAATGGATTTTAAAAACAAATTGCTAGTGAAAAAAATTGATAAAATTTTCCATGAAGTTTAGCAGAGAGAATCTTCTTGAAAAGATGTTAGAATATCATATACATGTCAAAAATCCGAGTTCTTTATTTAAAAATTTAAGATGAAAAAGAAAAATCTTAATGAGGCTTTTCATGAATTTTCAAATTTGCAAAATGGATTTTAAAAACAAATTTCTAGTGAAATTTTTTTATAAAATTATCCATGAAGTTTAGCAGAGATAATCTTCTTGAAAAGATTTTAGAATATCATATGCATGTCAAAGATTTTAGAATATCATAGCCATGAAATTATAAATTTTCCATTATATTGTAAAACAACTATTAAATTTTACATTAAATTCCCTAATGCTTGAGATTCAATGAATTTTGATATTTTTGTGGAAAAAAAATACAATGTGTGGTGACTAAGGTTGTAATTTAGTATATATACATGGGACAGTCTGTAATTTCGAATATTTACATGAGACCATAATGGAATGCATATGTTGTGGAACCCTATATATTTTAGTGTAAATCCTAAATATTGTGAGTGAATGCTATTTTTTTCATTTCTACTTTGAATTTTGATATTTTTGGGGAAAAATTCAATGTGTGGTGACTAAGGTTGTAATTTAGTATATATACATGGGACAAAAAGTAATTTAGAATATTTGCATGAGACCAGAATGGAATGAATATGTTTTGGAACCCTATATATTGTAGTGTAAATCTCTAAGTATTGTGTGTGAATGTTATTGTTTTTCTTTCTACTTTTATATAAAATCTATGTGGGTGGTTTTACTCTAAATGTTTTAAACTTAAAGGAAACAAACGAGTAATGACACAACAAGCATATATGAAAACTGAAACTCACTTTATTTCTTTCAAAGAGAACTCAGTTAGGGGGACTAACAATCTTGTAGATCCATTGGCATTAAAAAATGTAATGAGAAAAAAATATATAAGTATACAGCCTTGGTTCTATAATCACTAAGATAAAGGGAAAGTAACCTTTAAAATATAGAATAAAGAAAATAGTTTCTATTGAAATTAGCTTCTTGCTACTCAGAATGATAGTATTACAATAAATACAAAGATTATCAAATTGTGTTGAAATCAAAGAAATAATTGGCAACAACAAAAATTATCAAACGATATTGTTCTAGTTTACATTCATTATTCAAGACCTTTGTAATGACACAACCTAAAGAAAAGAGTAAAGGTATTGGCACTTATAAGATGCACTCCATAAAGAATTGCTGCAAATATGTTATTATGACTTCACCACCATGGCAGAAGTTGAATCTTTCAAAACAAAGCTTATTTTTCAGCTCACATGTTTGAAAATTATAGCAGGCTGTACAATCAAAGTCTAATAACATTCATTAGACAACCATATGCAATTGAATAAGAATTTGGATTCTCTTAGACTGGCCCGGATTATGAAGTTTGAAGACCTGATAACTTTCCCCGAATACCTTATGTTATCACCCTAAAATTTTTGTTTCTAAGCTTTGGAGAGTTTGCCTTGTTTCTAGTCATAGTCTTATAGGTTTTGAGTCATCTCATCTCAATAAGGGTCATTCTCTTTTCCAAAGAATAGTTTCACAACCTCATTCCATGTCCTAGAAGCCTCACCATGTGATTTAACATTAGTTTGATTCCAAAGGATTGATGTTAGTCTTGGTCTAGCCTTTCCATGCTTGTTTTAGAGTCTAAGATCTAAAAGAGAGTCTTGTTGGTATGGTCAAATAGGTTCAATACTCTGTTCTTGCCTATCACTGGTCCCACATCACACATAAGTTCCATGTGTCAAACTTGTGTCAAGGTTTTCGTAGTGCAAAACTCACTCTAGGTGTTTCCATAGCACAAAACCTAGAATTTGCACTCGCTATGCTATGAAATCGGGGATTCTAAACTAGGATTTTTCGTAGCGCACTACGAAACCCCTGAAGCAGCCTGTTTCAGCATAAAAGACTCTGTTTTTTGCTTTTACTAGTCAACTTCCAGAAGGGTTCCTGAGTAGATGAGAACTCAATTTTCAAAAATGAAAGAGGTTTTTCTTCCTAAGATATTAGAATACAAAAACACTTTCAATTTCTTTAAATTTGTTCTGAGGTGGGAGGAATTTATGGTTAAACTTGCACTACGAAACTGCTGAAAGTCAAGATTTGTCTTCTGGTTTGAGTAGTATTTTTCAAGATCAGTTTTTGGTCACAGGAAAAGGTATTTTGGAATTTTGAAGGAGGTTTACATTCATAAATTCTATAGCTACAATAATCTATCTCACTTTCTTCATAAGTTTTTTCAGTTGGGAGATACTGAGCTTTCTTTGAAACCCTAATTTTAGAGAACAATTTTTTCCTGTTTTACACGTGCTTTTCAAGGACAGATTCTGGACAGTTGGAGAAGTGTTTTAAAAAACCAAGAGAGGTTTTTGTTCTAGACAACATGGACTACAAAAAAATCCTTCAGTTTCATAAAATATTTCATGGATGAGAAGATAAAGGCTCTATCTCACGTGCCAATTTTCAAGGATCCTAAACCTAAAAATAGGGAAACATGTTCCCTAATTTCTAGGGTTTATCATCAGCAGTAAGGTGACAACGTGGGAGGCTTCATCAAATTCGACTTCATGAGGTTGAAGCTGTCAAAGAATGCATTCAATATTTAGATAAATTTGTTGTAATCATAATAAGGAGTTACACTCCTAGTTGTATTAGGTCACTAGCACTGCTAGTTAACAACTAGTTCTAATTAATGGATTTTTTATGGTTAGAATAGGTGTCACTCATAGAAAATTCGAATTCTCTTGATGAGGGATGAAGGAATACATTTTGTAAATGCTATATATAAAGCAAGAGGTCAAATTAGCAAAGGGGTTGGAGACTTTTTGGCTTAGCTGTTGCTCTATGTGCAAACTGTATATATTTTAACCTAATGCAAAATTTCTACTTAGACAACTCAAGATTCATGAAGAGTTCTTGTATGTTCTTGTTTTGGTGGCATCTGCCAATTCTTACATTGCCATGGTGTTTACGCATGATACTCACAATTCATCAATGATGCTTTGACGTCCTTCATACATAAACTAACTATGTTTCACTGTTTTATATTTGCATTTCTGCACTTGAACTCTATAATTCCTTGACTTCCATGCTAGGTAGAATGTTTTGGCTTCACTACTCAGGATTCGAAGAGTGTTTTAAAGGTCCTATTGTCTCATGGATTTCCTCTTTCAGTTACTTGCAGTGGTATGAATACATGTTACTTAGAACTCATCAATGCTGTTCTAACTTCCTTCATATATTTATAAATTGTGTTTCCTTGCATTGTACCTTTGTTTTTTTGATGTATAAAAACTCTATATGCCCTGACTTCATGTTAAGATGATCTTGCTATGGTAATGAAACATACTTTGACTCCATAGCCCAATGGTAGCCAGCCTTCATCTTTCAACCTATAAACATATACAATCACAAACCATAGAGTTAGCCATCTATCCATATCTTTAATCAAAATTATTAACGCTTTGAGAGAGCCCTCTCAGGCTGAGGAGGCTAAGCCTTAGCTAAAAGATTGGTTTGAAATAGTTACACTGAGATAGTCTGATCAGCAGCCTATCAAGTTTCTATTTCGGTGATAACATTTTGGTGTGTCTGTCAGGAGACTGAAGATTATTCATTCCCAAAATCAAGAAGCTGAACTTCTGAAGGTAGCAGGAACTGAGTGATTTTTTAAGGCTACAAACTACCTTGGCGACTCCACACATCAAATAACAAATTGGAAGGTGACTCCACTGCTAGAAGTGCAGTAGCTTGATGAAGTTTCAAAATGAGTGCCATTGCAAGAATGAATGCCAGGTATGCACCTATGAATCGGTCTCATATCCCTGGTTTTCCAAATCCTATGCCAAAGGTTGATTGGTTAGATGATCTTCCAATATTCAAAGATGAAAAGAAAGACAATGCTGCTCTTCATTTGGTTAGGTTCCATATGCATGTACGCGGTCTTAAGGTTTAGTTCCCTGAAGATTGTCTCATGAAGATGTTTATGACCACTTTAGAAGGAAAAGCATGGTCTTGGTATAAAAGCTTGGAAAATGGTTCATTATATTCACTTGCTGATTTCCACGATGTATTCTATGACATGTATAAAGAGTGTCATCCCTCCTTATTGCTGGTCAAAGATTGTTGTAAACATTCTATGAGTTTTATTCAATATTTGGAGGATTGTTATGATGATGATGAATTCATGGATGAAGAAATTTTATAAGGTCTTCATAAAAATACATTTCAACACCCAAAAGAAAGGATAACATCCCATGAAATGCAGCATGAAAATCACCAGGGGTTTACTTATGAAAATCATATTACATCCTCTGAGATTAATGTATAGATGCAGTAGACTTGTCAGTCTTCAGATCACAATGAAGATGAAAATAATTGCAAACACCAAGAAGAAATAATGGAAGAAATTTTTTATAACCCCCAGGCAGAGGAAAAGGTTGTTCATTTATGTAATTCCTTGTAGCATATTACTTCAAAGAATGATCATAATAGTGAGGAAAATTACAATGTCTATGGAAATCATGCAGAAAGGCAGTTGGATAGCATATCAAAGGAATTTTGTGTGGCTCAGAATCAGTTGACTGAAGATATAAAATGTTATGATGATCATCAAAATAACCATGTCCTCTTTGACCCTATAAATGAATACATGGAAAAGTTTTGCACATCAGTATTTCATTTTCATTTGCATTATGAAGATCATATACATTGCAAGTTGATTTGGTCATCTCACTATCATGGTTATTTTGAGGTTGAGTGCAGTCACGAGATTCAAGGGTCAAATCAGATCGATGACTGGCTTCATTGGAAATTTCATGTTCCTTGAGCTACAAGTGGAGATTGCAGCTAATAGGGTAGGTAGGAATGTGCAAATAAGCTCAGGGTAGGTTGACTGAGCATCTATTTCAGTAGGTGTAGTTTCAATTCTTCTTACAACAAATCATTAAAGGCTTGAGGAGAAAATTGGGTAGAAGTTCAGAGTTTTATTCGAGAGGATGGATAGCGGCACTGGAGCTACAAGTTCTTAGTATACCACAAGGGCACACTATCCCTATTGGAGCCACTGTTATCACCCGAAAATTTTTGTTTCTAAGCTTTGGAAACTTTTCCTTGCTTCTACTCATATTCTTATAGGTTTTGAGTCATCTCATCTCAATAAGTGTCATTCTCTTTTCCAAAAAAAAGTTTCACAGCCTCATTCCATGTCGTAGAAGCCTTAGCATGTGTTTTGACATTAGTTTGATTCCAAAGGATTGATGTTAGTCTTGGTCTAGTCTTTCCATGGTTGTTTTAGAGTCTAATATCTAAAAGAGAGTCTTGTTGATATGGTCAAATAGGTTCAATACTCTGTTCTTGCCTATCACTAGTCCCACATCACACATAAGTTCCATGTGTCAAACTTGTGTCAAGGTTTTCGTAGTGCAAAACTCACTCTAGGTGTTTTCGTAGCACAAAACCCAGAATTTACACTGGCTACACTACAAAATCGAGTATTCTGAACTATGATTTTTTGTAGCACACTACAAAACCCCTGAAGCAACCTGTTTCAGTATAACAGACTCTGTTTTTTGCTTTTACTAGTCAACTTCCAGAAGGGTTTCTAAGACGCTGAGAACTCAATTTTCAAAAATGAAAGAGGTTTTTATTCCTAACATAATCAGCTACAAAAACCTCTTTCCGTTTCTTCAAATTCGTTTTGAGGTGGGAGGAATTTATGGTTAAACTTGCGCTACAAAACTGCTGAAAGTCAAGCTTTGTCTTCTGGTTTTAGAAGTCTTTTTCAAGATCAGTTTCTGGTCACAGGAAAAGGTATTTTAGAATTTTGAAGGAGGTTTTTCTTCATCAACTTTCCAAATACAATATATATCTCACTTTCTTCATAAGTGTTTTTAGTTGGGAGATACTATGCTTTCTTTGAAACACTAATTTTAGAGAACAAATTTTTCCTGTTTTACACGTGTTTTTCAAGGACAAATTCTGGACAGCTGGAGAAATTTTTTAGAATGAAAAGAGATATTTTTGTTCTAGATGGCATGGACTACAAAAACCTCCTTCAGTTTCATAAAATATGTCCTGGATGAGAAGATAAAGGCTCTGTCCCATGTGCCAATTTCCAAGGATCCTAAACCTAAAAACAAGGAAACATGTTCCCTAATTTCTAGGGTTTATCATCATCAGTAAGGTGACAACGTGGGAGGCTTCATCAAATTCGACTTCATGAGGTTGCAGCTGTCAAAGAATGCTTTCAATGTTTAGATAAGGTTGTTGTAATCATAATAAGGAGTTACACTCCTAGTTGTATTAGGTCACTAGCACTGCTAGTTAATAGCTGTTGTAATTAATGGTTTGTTTTATGGTTAGAATAGGTGTCACTCATAGAAAATTAGAATTCTCTTGATGAGGGATGAAGGAATATATGTTGTAAATGCTATATATAAAGCAAGAGGTTGAATTAGCAAAGGGGCTAGATACTTTTTGGCTCAGCTATTGCTCTATGTGCAGACTGTGTATATTTTAACCTAATGAAGAATTTCTACTTAGACAACTCAAGATTCATGAAGAGTTCTTGTATGTTCTTGTTTTGATGGCATCTTCCAATACTTACATTGTAGTGGTCTTTACTTATGATACTCAGAATTCATCAATGATGCTTTTACTTCCTTCATACATAAACTAACTGTGTTTCACTGTTTTATATTTGCATTTCTGCACTTGAACTCTAAAATTCCTTGAATTCCATGCTAGGTAGAATGTTTTGGCTTCACTACTCAGGATTCAAAGAGATTTTTTAAGGTCCTAATGTCTCATGGATTTCCTCTTTCACTTACTTGCAGTGGTATGAATACATGTTACTTATAACTCACCAATGATGTTGTAACTTCTTTCATGTATTTATAAATTGTGTTTCCTTGCATTGTATCTTTGTTTTGTTGATGTATAAAAACTCTCTATGCCCTAACTTCATGTTAAGATGATCTTGTTGTGGTACTAAAACATACTTTGACTCCATAGCCCAATGGTAGCTAGGCTTCTTCTTTCAACCTATTAACATATACAATCAAAAACTATAGAGTTAGTCATCTATCCATATCATTAATCAAAATCATTAAACCTTTGAGAGAGCCCTCTCAGGCCGAGGAGGCTAAGCCTTAGCTAAAAAATTGGTTTGAAATAGTTACACTGAGATAGTGTAATCAACAGCCTATCAGGGTCCTATTTTGGTGATAACACCTTCTGCAAGAAGAGAGGTCTCTCAATTCAAACAAAGTTGTCTCCTCCAAACATTCTATAAAATATACAAGAATATTTTAGGGATAATAACCAGAGATAAACCAACTTTAATAAGAAGAGAACCATTTTTCCCAATATTTTATGGTTTTCTTTATAATTAATTCCACTCAAATTTTATTCCCTTCACCTCTAAAACTAAATTTAACTATGAATTTTTCAATCAAAGTTATGTTAATCTAGACCTTTTCTAAAAGGGTGCTTCAATATCCACCATTCAACAACAAATGATGAAAAGTTATTGCAGCAATGATACATATTTACAAATCAAGAGTGATCAAGGAAATATTTTTTGAGATTTTACTAAAGTATTACCCTTCCAAACAATATCTAAATCTAATCACTTAAAAAATACGTCACTCCTTTCTTATATCTTATTCTAATGCCTTCTATCAAGATCTTCAAATGTATGATCTTACTCGTGACCATTAAAGCTAAGATGCATTTGTGTACTTACATCAGACCTCCAAAGTTTACCATGCATGCCTCTGGGAGTAATGTGAAAATGTTTCTGGAATGATCATGTCGCTTTTTTTAAATACACATGACAAAAATATTACTCTTCCAATGAATAATAATTAATGCAAAACAGTTACTCTAGAAATACAATATCTTAAAATGGCTTACATGAAATATCACTCGTCCATTAGCAGCACCATTGTTAACTTATAAACTGAATGAATCTATCATGTGAACTTTAGTAAGCTCGCAGATGATGCACGCATATCGTTACAATCATATTCTTTATGCATATTGTGTGTTCAATGAGAAAAAATATTTAATATCTAATAAGTGCAATATTGTAAATCTCCTTTCACTTTCTTGTAATTAAAAAAGTTGTTTACAAAAAAACACAAATACATTGCATCTCTTTGAAAATGTATACAACAAAGATTTGCTCTTTTTATTTAAAATCTATGTAAGAAGCATAAAAAATCAAAGCACCTAGGTGTCCTGTTCATTACATGCAATAACTATAAACTTGATGGTGCCCCTGGCTGCTTGTTTCACTTTAGCTAAGACATTATATACTTATGATCATACTTCCAAGGGTTATCTAGGGGGAATTTCATGGCCTCAAGGATCTTGGCAACTAGTTTAGCTCTTTTTTGAATGAAAAAATCATACGCCCCATTGCAATATGGTAGATTAAAAGACATCACTCCTCTCTTATATCTTATTTTAATTCCTTCTATCAAGGTCTTCAAATGTATAAGCTTACTCGTGACCATTAAAGCATTTGTGTACTTACCTCAGACCTCCAAATTTTATCATGCATGCTTCTGGGAATACTGTGAAAATGTGTCTAGAATGATCATGTCACATTTTTTAGATACACATGACAAAAATTTTACTCTTCCAATGAAGAATAATTAATGCAAAAATAGTTACTGTAGAAATACAAGATTTAAAATTCCTTATATGGAATATCACTTGTCCAGTAGCAGCACAGTTGCTAACTAATAAATTGAATGGATCTGTCATGTGAACTTCAGTAAGATCGTAGATGATGCATGCATATCTTTACAATCATATTCTTTATGCTTATTGTGTGTTCAATGAGAAAATTTATTTAATATCCAATAAGTGCAATATTGTAAATCTCCTTTCACTTTCTTGTAATTAAAAAAGTTGTGTAAAAAAAAACACAAATACACTGCATGTGTTTGAAAATATACACAACATAGATTTACTCTTTTTATTTAAAATCTATGTAAGAATCATAAAAATTCAAAGCACCCAGGTGTCCTATTCATTACATGCAATAACTATGAACTTGATGCTGCCCCTGGCTACTTGTTTCCCTTTAGCTAAGCCATTATAAACTGATGATCATCATCGGTACCACCTTGGATGTCTTATCCAAAAAATACTTTGTTGGTTGATTAGTTACCAATTCCTACTTGTGGAATGAATGACATGATGTTTAACAAAAGGTCAAAAAACTTACCCATGAAAGAGAATTAGGTTTTGTACTTTTATCTGCCACCCTAATAACCTTGATGTTCAACTCGTCACTGCCACTCGTACTTAAGGAAACAACCAATAATTCTACTTTTTCACTCACTTCAGAAATTCTTAATGCTACTGTTCCATCTTCACTCAGATTGCAAGGGTCAAGCAAGACCTCTGCTTTTGCTTCCAAATCTTCCTGAATATAATAATTTAAGAAGTACCACCTTGGATGTCTTCTTCAAAAAATACTTTGCTGGTTGAGTCTTTAGCAATGTCTACTCATGGAATGAACCACATGATGTTTAACAAGAGGTCAAAAAACTTACCCATGAAAGAGAATCAAGTTCTATACATTTATCTGCCACCCTAATAACCTTGATGTTCACCCAGTCACTTCCACAGGGAGTTAAGTCAACAATGAAGAATTCTGCATTTTCACTCACTTCAGAAATTCTTAATGCTATTGTTCCATCTTCACTCGTATTGTTAGTGTCAAGCAAGAACTTTGCTTCTGCTTCCAGATTTTTCTTAATATAATAATTTAAGAAAACAAAAATAAAATGAGATTTAATCTCCTCCCAACATGAAAAGAAAGAAGAAGAAGAAAGAACCAAATGAAAACTGTCCCAAGAAGTATTAAGAAACGAATAGAAATATGCTCAGGTAACAAATCAAATTTTCACAAACGAATTTTTCATATTCAGAAAGAAGTTGACTATGTTCATTCAAACTATAGCTTTACAAAATATCCCTATAAATCTCTTCTCTTAATTTTTAAGTATACCTGGACATACAGGACACTCTGACCTTGGAGCCCAGTGTTGGAGAAATAGAAGTACTTATCACCACGTTTGAATGGACGACCATATCTAGGATGGTCAAAAAGAGTTGTGATGCGCTCTCTCAGTTTCCCTCTTGTCTCACAAGTCTGTAGTAGGGATTCAGTTAAGGAAACTTGTTTCTCAACAAAATCCTTGACCTCCTTTGTATCAGGGTCTTCCAGCCTACAAAAGAATAATGGATATGTATTAAAACCTAAAATAAAACAACACGATTTCGAATTATATTCCTTTCTTCAAATGGGAAAACATGAATTCCTGGCAATTTCTAATATTCCATATGGAAAAGTTGCAACGGTTTACCAATAGGGAATTTGTTTACAGTCTGTTAGGTTGCGTTCTATTGATGAGTCAAACTGTTGAAGCACTTATCATGATGATGAGTCAGGTCAAACTCTCATTGAAAGGAGCTCTAGCTCTGTTCCCTCTCCTGGATGACTTCTAAGACTCTCATTGAAAGGAGCTTTGTCCCCTCTCCTGGCAAAGGAGTTTACCACCCAACAAACTACCCAGAAGATTCCATAAAGCAAAAAAGAAAACATAGATTCACCATTCCCATTCCCTTCTAATAGGATTTTCCCATTCTCACCATTCTCACCACTTTAGATTGGCATGAGTTTGAGTGATGAGGCTGGTTTTTGTAAAATAGTAAATAGCTAAGAAATTTCAAAAATTAAACTCAAACGAAGCTTACCATCTGTAAGGATCATGTACAAGCACCCCAAGATAGTTTTCTACTACAAACTCATCTCTCCTCGCTTCTGGATAATCCAAGCATTCTTCAGCTAGCAACAAACCCATATTAAATTCAAGAGCTTGTCACAACCTAACGAAATGGTTAGTAAATAAGGGAAAACTGCTCTTTGTATTCAAACTAATGTTCTTCCAAATGAACCTGCATTGTGTACAAAGATATGCAATTAATAATTAGGAATATGTTAATAAAACCCAGTTTATTTCCCAAAGCGATAAGAAAAATATGAATAGGAAGGAAGGCCAAATCTGGTAAAGTATCTGGAATTACTGAAAATTCACAAACAAGAGAATTAGTAATGGCTCTAAGATTCGTACAAATAATAGAAAATGATCGTAGACCTTGCCACTGTGCCCGCACCCCAAAGTTGAAATCTTCTGAAGATCTTTCAGCGTAACTTCTTCAAGAGGAACACAGGGAAACTTGCATGCACGATTCATGTTAGGGGGCTTCGATAGGGGAAGAAGCAATGGCATTGGCATAGAAAATGTGTCTTCTTGAGCTGGGATTGGCAGCTTCAAACCCACCATCTCTTTTCTCTCCCTTGAACCCATCTTCCCACTAAAACAAAAAGTTTTCCTTTTCCTCTATATACCCTGTTTCTCTCCACATCACTCTTTCACACAAGGATAACTGTCTACCTTCATTCCCGTTGCAACCATGCTTGTCTACCTCCATTATGTAATGCAAGCCTGTTGCAATCTGTGCTCGTCTACCTTAACTCTGCAACACAAGCCATGGCAGTCTACCTTCAGGGCTCGCTCATCCTTGAAAAAGATATGCAAGCCATGGTCATCTACATTCACTCTACAACCCAAACTATGGCATTCTACCTTTAGGGTTAATTAGTTATTTAAAAAGATGAAGTTTAGATGGTTATTGTTTCAGTTATAACTAATTTTTTAATTAGCGGTAGCAAACATTTTAATTGTCTAACATAAAATCAAACAGATCATAATTTGACATGTAAGATAAGAGGAGAGTGGATTTTAGAGGGGAACGCCTTATGGTGTAATTACTTAATTTAATCAAAAGAAAAAAATTACATAATTACTTTGGAGATAAATCTCAACATTTGATTTGTGTATACTATTAAAAATATTCTACAACATTCCATGAAAGTTAAACTCCTACAATCAACCTAATGATTGTTTATAATTCAATTAAAAATCTAGAAGTTCGATTCCAAACACGCCTAGAAATTTAATATGTTAATTGATTTTTTAGTATGTGAAAATATATACACTATTATATTACTATGAATAATAGTATGTAAATGCAGCATACCAATTTTAGATTAAAAATTTAATGTATTTACACATCTTTCCCTTATATTAAAAAAGAAATTAATTTGTTTTTTTCAGCATTTTTTCTTTTTTAAACTTATTAATATGGACACTTTAATAGTTTTATTTTGAAATATTTTTAAAAATATAATAATTATGCATCTTTTTTAAATTCAAAAGTGAAAATATAAGATTTTTTATTTTGAATTATTTTGTGTATCTAAAGTTGACATAGTTAAGAGTAAGAGTGAAATATTTTTGCATTTCTTTCATACTAGCTTGTAATATTGATAATTGATTCAACAATTGTAATGAAAGTATGAGTATTGATATTTTATAATGCTTATAATTAAAATTAACCAAATATATATATTCATTTTTGCATTTTATTATGGAAGACATTATTTTTCAACTAGAAAATCCTTAAAAAGAACATTATCTCATAATAGCACACAAAAAATATTATACATCTCCCTCATACTAAAATGTAAAATACACATCCTAACTTAATTCTATAAAAATTAAAATATAGTAAGAAGCAAAAAAATTATCCTTTCATTAATTATTATTTTATTTTTGCTGAAAATTCATCTTTAAATAAAATGACGTCCATACACGACATAGATTATATTACATTTGCAGAATATTTGTACACCACAAGTGATATCTATAATATGCTAACTTATCAAAATTAAACTTATCTTAAAACTCATATTTCTCAGTGATAAAGATAAAGTAATAAGGTAATCAAATATTAAAATTTTTGTATCATTTGTTTCTACTAACTAGGATAATGATGATTAATAAATGGATAATGATGGTTAATGTTTGATTAATAAACGGATAATGATGATTAATGTTTATTAAGAATTTTTTGGTTTATGAAATCTTTAAAATATGGAGATTATTTAAATTTTTTAAAATATTATTTATATGTTCTAATTTGTTTGTATGTAATCAGGATAATGATGATTAATGTTTATTAAGATTATTTTTGGTTTATAAAACCTATAGAAATTGTTTAAAAATTTTAAAATATTATTTATATGTTCTAATTTGTTTGTATGTATGGCATTTTAAGAGAAAATGTATGTATAATGTTTTTAGTTTCAAAATAAAATCTTGTATTTCTCGATATTTTAGGAATTTTTCAATAACTTGATGTAGTTCTAAAATGTTACTTATTACCTTAGTAATGATGATTTTTGGCATTATTCTAGTTAGAATTTCATTTTTTTTTTTTGTTTTTTGTTGTGTAATATCTCACGGTCCTTTATTAAGAATTAATTCCAGAACACATTTCTTTCAAATTTAAATATAATAACATTTTTTATATTGTGTGTAGTGATGCCATTTTATATTTTTCAACAATTTATTGAATACATGATGCCTTAATATTATTTTCACTTTCAGCAATTTATTTTGAGGGATGGAGTTGGAAATAACGTTTAAGGAACCTTTTATTGTCATGGTTATTTATCATGTTCGTTTTATTATATTTTGATTTTGAAAACATGTGTAACACATAAAAACTAAACTAATTTTAAACTAATTTTAAAATTTTCTTTACAGCTACTATATATTATAACACCAATAAAAAAAATTATCTTTTACAAATTATTATATATTATAAACGAAAAGAAATTATATTTTATGAAGATTATTATTATTATGATATTGGAAGAAGATAACCTTAAAATTAATATATATGAAATAAAAAGAAATATTCATGTTATTATAATCACTGTAAATCTATTTTAACCATGGATTTAATAAGAATAGAGGGATATCATTTTTTATATTGTTAATTTCTTTTAACTGTAAAAGTTGAAAAAATAATTGTTTTTGGAGGGATTTGATCTCTTCAAGATCTATAGCTAAGAAATATAAATTTTCATTCTTCAAATTGTACTTTTTAACCCATAAATGGGTTCAAATATTTCGAAATACCAATTGCCACTTAGATTGTATAGACTACATAGATTAAACTTACAACTCAGATAAACTTTTATCATATTTTAGAAAAAAAAATCCAGAAATTATATTTGAAAATGAGTGAAAATATACAATAAAAATAAAAGTTGCTATATTTTAACCATAAGAATTTATTGTTTTCTATACCCTTTTTTTGTGAATCAAAACAATCATATTAATAAGAAGTATTTCTACATTTCTTACATTTTCTCAAACCTCTGCTACCCTCACTCTGGCGAGATTTGTTGGCTAGCAGATAATTACCCAAACATATATCTAAATTCCTAAATATTCTAAGTAGCAAAAACTTAATAGAAAAAACATACTAGAAGCTTTTCAAAATTAAGATACATCAAATAAAAAATATGCTTATGAGGAACCAAGTCTAGGTGATCATGACTAAATCCCAGATATCGAGAGGGTTATAAATCACAATGATTTTGTTTTTCCATCTAGGTTGGCCTTCCTTCTAGATGCTCCACATTTTCTTGTATTCTCCCTTATCCTCTCCAAATACTAGCTAGGAAATCTTGCATGTGCCATTGGTTGTGCTATAGATCATTCATGAAACTGATAATCACATTGAAATCATCATGTCAATCCTCACCAATCCATATGAATAGATGACTAACTCGACTTAATTGATTTTCCAAAGATTCAAAGGAAGCGGGATAAAGAACATTTCTCATTGTTTGAGGGTAATGGGGTTGATCATGTTTCCATGGTCATAACCACACCACCCATCATTGCCAATATGGAAACCTTCCCCCACAACCCTCCTGACCTTGCCATGGTGATGAGGCATGGCTAATTCCCTAACAATCCTAAAAACAAAAAATAAAACCATTATGGCGATGGTTTCATTGTTGCAACTAACTCTTGAACTGCAAACCCTTGTTTCGAGAATATCACACAATAGTTCAAACTGTGTCTAGAAAACTAGGATAGAGCACTTACACCTAGAGATTTGAATCCCACTCACCAACTACTAACAATAGCTCACAAACTCCACATATTGAGCCCAAACCAAATAATTAACACTTCTTAAGATGACTTCATATCCCTTAGAGTGCCATTTAACTAAACCAAGTGTCGAAAATTTCCAAGCTTCAAATGTATGAGTCCCCTAGAGAATCACAATAAGAAATATTTGAGAATACCCATCCCTGAGTTATTTTGCTAAGGGTATGAGCTTCCCTAGCACACTCCTAGTGAACGCACATTAGAAATAGAAGAATAACTATGAATTAACATAGGAAGCTCTGAAACCCCACTAACGTATGAAATATCAATATTGAGACGACCTAAATACACTAACCCAATAAAGAAACTTAATTTTCTTACTAGAAATGCTAAAACCAAGTCTCGCGGGCCAGGATACATGCACCAAAACTCAAATTTGTGACCCACGTTCTAAACTCCATGTTGTGAAGCTAAGTGGGGGTCTAAAATACCACAGCCCTAAACGAGGTGTCTACATTCGCACACAATTCTCAATAGTGCATAATCAAGACCTCAATGTCCCATGTGTAGCACACATTTCATCTCCATGGTAGGTGTAACTCCAGTCACATACCACCTAGGAACTCATAAAACATTCTAGCAATCGAACCAAGAACCATATCATTTTACCTCCAACTAAATCCACCAGGCTATCAAGAATGAAGTCAATTGCGATGAGAGTGTACACACATGAAGGGGCACATCCTACTCCAACAAATTATTAGGCAGGTTGTTGGGGTGGTGGCCACCCCTAGCGATCCGAAGGTTCCTCACATTCATCACCCCATTAGGGATTTTTTTCATTATTTTAATCGTATATAATAAGTATAAAGTTGATATTGAAGCATTTTAATTAATGTGCTCCTTGAAGTATTTGATTTATGGACCTTGTCTGCATTAACTATTTCTTTGTTATTAATATTTTTAAGTAGATCACAATAACTATTTTAGGTATAAACATATCTAATTTTTTATTATTATTAATAATAAAAATTTTAAAAGTGACATGTTAAATTTATATTAAGAATTGAATAAATTGCACATCTCTGTTTTATTGCTCTTACTACAAAGTGATTATATTTTTCTACTTTCAATTAATTCTTCTATATATATATATATATATATATATATATATATATATATATATATATATATATATATATATATATATATAATCATTAATAATATTAAAAGAAATCCCCAATTGTGTTTTTATGTGGGGATAATAGTGGGTTTGGGGGTTATGCCTACCACCCAATAGAGTTGGTCTCATTAAATTAAGGTGGTGGTGTGGCCATCCCCATGCATGCACAATAATGCAAGTATATAATAAGAAACTTTCCATGGGCTATAGAATACAATGAGATAAGGCAGGTCAACGCATTTAGATGCAATGTTAAGTTGAGGGGAAGTATCCTGGGTCCCCACCAAAGGCAACATGGCTTGGAGCAAGAGAAATAATTCTAAGGTATTTGAGTGTGACAACCTTGGTGGATTGAATTCTTCCAGACAAGACTATTTCAAAATTATTTTTAATTATTGTTTGAACCTAATGGACGTGGAGGACATCAATTAAGTTGATCCATTATGCAAATAAATTTTATGATGAATAATTGTATGCTTTTGGGAAATATAATGGGAAAGAGAACATGAGTAATATGACTTCTTTCTATCCTAGGAATTGTGAAGTGGTTAAGTACACATGGTGAACCATCTCAATCAATTTTTCCAACAAATCCTCAGAGAAATGTTTCACTAAGGGAAACAATATAGTTAGAGAGGAATATTATGTTCAGTGGAAGAATAAAGTTAGCTAGAGAGAAAAGCTAAGTTGAGTAAAAGTTTTAATAGAAGCACAAGGATAGAGAAAGGCATGCTTTAGAGGAAAAAATAAAGACTTTTTCCTAATTAAAAAAAAAAAAAATAGGTAAAGTAAAAATGATGCATGCCTTAAAATCATAATGTTGCTAGAAAAATGTTTTTGGGAGAAAAGCCATAAATACCTCTAAAGGAATAAAATAAGGGGATTTTATTTGAAGATACGCATTGAGGAGATGAAGACTGACCTAAGGGTGAGTTATTGAGGTGTAGCCTATTGGTTTTGAGAAATGTGCTCTCTCCCATAGTTTTCCTAACAAGTCTATTTTAGTCAAATAACTTGTTATGTTATTTAAGATTATATAGGGATAGTTTAAAGCATATGATCATTGTCTAAAATGAAATGGATTATTTTTTAGTATTTATCATTGAATTAAATTAATTATATATATAGATAGAAGATAAATATGTTTCAAATGAAATTTTTGTTATATATATATAACTTCTCAAGCATGTGCGAGACACACGAAGAAATACCTATGCTTAGTTGGCCGGGATGCATGTTTATTTGTAAGAATAAAGATATAATGATGTTGTAACCTCGAGTATTTTTGTCTATTCGAGGAAACTTGACTGCGTTAAGATTAGATTATATAGTGAAGTTTAACTCATAATAGACGTTAAGAAGAAGTCGCAATAGAGTATGATTTATGGATTATAGTAGAATAAATATATGTAAATTACATATACATGGCATCAAAATATATTATACATCTCTTAAGTTATTTGGAAAAATCCCTTAGATCATACTTTGAAACATTGTTTAGATCTACACCTATCTAGCGCCACAAACCCTTTTGTGGGTTTGCTTGAAACCACGCAGTGGATTCGAGTTGTTTGCACTAATGACAAGAAATGGTCACTAACAATGTTAAATCTATTTAAAAATAACAGCCACATCTAACTTAGAATGAACGAGATGTTTTACTTCATGTTAGATAAGAAAACAAGTTTGAGAGTAGATAAAATATCCATGAAGATATAGTTAGGTAACTAATACTTTAACTAAAATGTGAAGAACCTTATTTCTAAAAGAAAATACAAATGAATCGAATGGTAAAAAGAAGCCATAACAGTGCAAAATCTTAGCCATTGATAAGGTATATGTTAACTGGGAAAGTTCACTAAGGGGACTCTAAACAATGCGTGCGTATAACTCAGCAAGCACGTATAAGTCTACTCATTCGAAGACTAGAAGATAATTTTGTACATATTGTCATGATAATAACCCATATTAAAGAATATAAATATTTTATGTATATAAAAGAATGTGTAGGAAAACCTTTACGTCATTGTTCTGTTTTCAATCTATGTAACATAGACTGTGATTACAATGATGTATAAATGGAATACGTTAAGGGTTGTAATTCTTATATTTACAACATATGATCTGTTGAGATAGCGATAGGGGAACGTTTTCCTAAATTAAAACTTACGCTATTAAACAATAATGATTACATGCATGCCAAGGGTTTATTATGGAAAATGTTAAGGGTTGTAATTTTTATATTTACAATATATGATTTGTTGAGCTAGCGATAGAGGAACGTTTTCTTAAATTAAAATTTACGCTATTAAACAATAATGATTACATGTATACCCAGGGTTTATTATGGAAAATAACATTCAAATTAACATTCAAACTAAATCTATATTACCCATAGATTTTTAAAGTTCAACATTTCAAGATTCACTCGAGATATACTTGAGAAGGAAATGTATTGGCTGGGTAACCTAATTTTATAATAATAAAAATAAAATGTTTATTTCCATATTATAATCTAACAAAAAGCAACAGGAAACCATGAGAAGTAGACTACAATAGAAATATCTTATATATTTAAATGAAAATGGACAATTTTCAACATGGATAAACTAGAGATAATGGTAAGACACTATACGGTCAGGAAATAATATTATATATGATGAACTACCTAAAACATATCCATGAATGAGTACCCTTATTTAACCCTAGAATGAACTAATGGGTCTGTGTTCAAAGAGACTAAGGGTGAAAACATGGTCCACCTCTTAACCTCTAGAATTTTCATTGCATATCTGACTTGAAAGTGGGAAGAGAATCTTAGACGTAATCTGAACCTTGAATGGATAGACTTCAATATAAAAGTATAATTTGCATGATGGGGATAGTATAATTTTAATGACAAGCATAAGTGATACCTCTAAACTAAAACCCTATAGCTAAATCATTGACAAAATTTTAAATGTAACATAACCTTTCTCATAAGATGGGAAAACTAAGAGTAAAGATAAATAATTACATAATAGTGGTGAGGTGAAGCAAGTTGTATTTTAGTAGAAATAGGGGGGTCCTGTGTTTTAAGGAAGTTGGTTTCCTAAGTGTTGAATTAATGTAATTACTTAGGTTTTGAGAGATTTTAATGAAAATAGGAATTAATTAAGTATTGTGAGGATATTTGTGAATGTTCCCGAATGTAAGAGAACATGAGTGATGATGAGTAATTAGTATGGATTGAGATATTTTCATCTTAGAAAGTAGTTCATGATTTATGGAGGATCCTTAGGACTAGTTGAAACTTGAGATCCTTAAGGGATAAAGAAGATATTTTAGAACTAAATGAGGACTTAGAGGATTCTTAGGATTTAGTTGAGAAGATCGAGGATCTGAACTAGAATTGGAAACAGAGTCCTTTTGTATAAATGTAAGCCAAAAAGGCAGAGGAAGAGTCAGTCAAGTTAGTCAAGTCAAGTAAGTTAGAGAGAGAGTTAGTAGATAGATAGGGTTAGATTGTAGCCTACGGGCATTGAAATGAGAAAGGGCCATTGATACAGACCGTGAAAAGGTGGATCAGGCCAAGTCTAGATTGTAAAAACAGAGATTTATTTGTATATGTACATTTGTTAATGAATGAGGAAATTGAATTCATTATGACTGTGTGTATCATTCCTTTTATGTGTTGAGTGATCAGTAATTGGGAATTTATAGTTCTATGTGATAAACCATGATGAATGAATTCAAGTTGAATTTCTAAAAGTATTTCTGAGTGAAAAAAGGCTTATCTTTAGGTGAGAATCCATGTGCTTCTAGTCAGATTTAATAGATGTATGTATAGGTCAAGTAATTACAAAATCTGAAGAAAGGGAAATAATATAGGGTGTATTATGTATTCCAGTTCGAAGTGGTGTTAAAGGAACAAAGGTATAAGTTGCAGGAAGAGTAATCAAAGAAGTCTTGGCGTGTTGTTTCTAAGCAGAGAAATGAGTTGGCAGAATTGAACTTGATAACAAGACGTTCTTGAATGGTGAGCTAGCAATGAAATCGAGTTATCAGTAAATGAGAGGACAAGAGCGAATGAATGTTTTGATCATGGTTAAAGCATCGTATTAAACCTTGTCCATTGATCATGTTTTCAATCGCTGACGTCACAATTAACTACGAGGTTTAAAATTGTGTTTAACCGTGTGTTTGTTGAAGGGTCGCAGACCGTTGGATCGATGCTGATATTGGCTATTGGATTAATATCACATTGCATCGTTCATGAGTGAATGAACGTTCCCGAGAGAAGTTGTGACATTTGATGTACAATGATCAAGGTGGTTAAGTGTCGTGCAAGTTTCTCACGTGATATCATTATTGACTGTTAGATCAAGCATAACTTGATCAAACGGTGTAGAATTAATCTGATAAGATTTGTGTGGAAAGTCAACGTGGGAAGTCAATGTGGGATCAATTGTTGTTCAATCAGGTGTTGTTCAATTGTTGTTCAATCGGGCATTGTTCAAATGCAATTGATTTTCAATTGTTGTTCAATCAGGTGTCATTCAATTATTGTTCAATTGAAAGCATTGTTCAATTGTTGTTCAATTGTTGTTCAATCCTACGTCATGTTGCGTCATTTTTGGGTGAGCCTTAGGAAATGTTCCAAAGCCGTGGAAAAAGTAGAAAGGTAAAATTAAAAGTGATTTATGTATATTTCTATAATAAAGTGGATTAAGGGCAATTAAACATGGTATGACTAGTGTTGAGACCAGAGTAAGAGGGTATGGTTAATATGCGTGATTTTAAGAATTAATCAGAGGATTGAGTAAAGTTTCCATTGGAGTGATTAATTAAGGTTTAGACCATTGATTAGTTATTGAAACATTTCAACATGAGAATTTATTAAGGGGTCTTAAACCTTAACTAGTGAAGGTTTGACTAGGCATGATAAATGAAATTCCTAGGAATAAACAAGATTATGCATTTTACATGCATACTGTGGGTATTGTCGGCTTAGCTTGACATCATTTTGGTATCAGAGCAATAAAAAGATTTTTTGGAAGAAAATCAGAGTGGGTTTGTCTTTTGAAGATAATTAAGAACTTATGGAATTATATTATTTCATAATTAACTTTGTGGACAGAGAACAAATTTTGAAGAGTTTTCTTCGAAAAGGATAGAATGGGAAGAATTTTCACGAAGCGAGAATGGTGCAGGAGAAGTGAAGAGAAGAGTCAGATCTGAATCTGGTTGAGGTAAAAAGAAATTGATTTTCTTATTTTATTTTGAAATTGGTGATTGATAAATTGATTTTTGAAAGAGATAGAAGAAAATCTACTTTGGGATAAAGTAGATCAGATTGTTCGAAGGACAAATTGAAAAATTGTTTATGAAGCGATAGTGGAAAAGTTGCAACAACAACATGTATTCAGAAAATTTTGATAGTAAGGTATGGTATTTATGATTTTAGTTAATTAATGATGAATTATTGATTGAAAGATGCTATGAAGATATTTGATACTTGTAGCGAAGAAAAAGCATATTTTTTGATGATTATGGCAACGAACCTATCCAACTAGAGGTTGGAAGAAAGGAGAAAGGTGACTGAGTGCGGTAGCCAAAGGAGCAATGAGACTCTAAAAGGCTCAAGAGAGTGGACCAAGAGAGAGAATACCTAGGAAGAGAGAAATCTTAGAGAGGAAGCTTGATAGGGTATTGAGTAGCAAGAGAATAATGCTACATGAAAAGGCTATGTTGGAGATCACCAAATGGGCACGAATGAGCCCGTGAAGGAAGATGGCCATGGAAGGTCTTAGAAGAGGCTCTATAGAATGCCATATAGGTAAGATGAGTAATGAGGAGCGAGAGAGAAATCTTGCAGTGATGAGAGTACAGTTGGAGATACTACAGGGATGGCTACAAGAGAAAGAGAACGAAGACCGAAGACATGGATGGAGAATGAGGAAACATGTCAAATGGAACCCATTGCAAAAGAAATGGAATGCCAAGCTGATAAACGAGTTCAGAGAAATTGAACAAATACATATTTCTTTGTTGGAAAAGGAGAGACTCAAAGGAATTGAGTCACAGCAAAGAGGATTTGTTGAAACCCAGAAAGTCCATTGTGAAAGATTGGAGACAGAGAAGCTCGAAAGAGTTGAGCTACAACAAAAGGAAAATGTTGGAGAAGGTGTTGAAGTTTTGGTATGTGAACCAGAACATGGACCATTACTTTTTGAAAGTGATGAAGAGACAAAGGAGTTGAATCATATGAATGATTCAGAGCAGCTAGAAGACTTGATGTCTGAAGCATCAAATGAGACTGAAAGGTCTTGTATTTTTAAAACTAATGATTTGTGTATGGTTGCAAGAACAACACAGGGTGATGACAAAACTTTAAAGTTTGTTAAGAAGGAGGATCAAAATCTGAAATCTGTTCATATTAAGACTGAGAAAGCAAAATCTCAGAAATGAAAGGAGACAGGAAGTTTTCATGGAAATATGCAGCATAATATTGGAGCTAGTAATAGTGAAGATTGGAATAGCAAATATGAGTTAAGACATGAAGATAAAGAAAAGATAATTACTATGCCTAACGAGTTTCAAATAATTAAGTATGATGATTTATATTTAACAGAAGAAATATCATTTGATGATGGGACGAAAACAAGTGAAGGTACTAAAAATCGTGTAAAGTTTTCAAATTATACTCTAATTAAATTTATTGAATTATATAGAAAAATATATCTTCAAAGAAGAAAGTTGGAAAAGTAGTGGATAAATTTTCAGAGTAAATTGCTGATGAAGGGTGACAAAGAAATTGTCATGAATGACAATCAGGAAGAAGAAGTTGACAGGCACAACAAATAGAAGTGGAAAATTATCTTGGAAGATAATATGGCAGCAACTAAAAAGGTGTGAAATTCTACAGAAGATAATAATGAACAAGAGGGTAAGGATGTAAGGGTGGCAGTAGTAGCGAGGATGAGATTTTAGCAGTCAAGAGTTGAAGGTAATCAGCAGGCAGAGGATATACTAGACGAAGAAATTGTGTTGATAAGAAGGTTAGTGATGTAAGTGTCTCAGAAGAAGACAACCGCAAGAAAGGAAAGAAGCAACAACAAGAGGAAGACAACAGAAGAATGTGAGAGGATAACAAGTGGAGCATTGCAGCATAAGGTATGGAGACCTAGAGAATAGCTAAAAGGAAAATAAATAGGCAAAGATAAATTACAGAACAAAGTATGGGATCCAGGAGGACAGATATTAGAAGCACATGATCGGGAGATCATGATTATTTTCTACTTTGGGAGTCTAATGCAGGAGCACTTGGCTCAGAAGAACCATTGTATTTTAGTAGACATACGGGGGTCTTGTGTTTTAAGGAAGTTGTTTTCTTAAGTATTGAATTAATGTAATTACTTAGGTTTTGAGTGATTTTAATGAAAATAGGAATTAGTTAAGTATTGTGAGGATATTTGTAAATGTACCTGAATGTAGGAGAACATGAGTGATGATGAGTAATTAGTATGGATTGAGATATTGTAATCTTATAAAGTAGTTCATGATTATCGAGGATCCGTAGGACTAGTTGAAAGTTGAGATCTGTAAGGGGTAAAGAAGATATTTTAGGAACTAGATGAGGACTTAGAGGATTCTTAGGATTTAGTTGAAAAGATCTGAACCAGAATTGGAAACAGAGTCCTTTTGTATAAATGTAAGTCAGAAAGGCAGAGGAAGAGTCAGTCAAGTTAGTCAAGTCGAGTAAGTTAGAGAGAGAGTTAGTAGATAGATAGGGTTAGATTGTAGCCCACGGGAATTGAAATGAGAAAGGACCATTGATACAGACCATGAAAAGGCAGATCAAGCCAAAGCTAGATTGTAAAAATAGAGTTTTATTTGTCTCTATACATTTGTTAATGAATGAGGAAATTGAATTCATTGTGACTGTGTGTCATTCCTTTTATGTACTCGATGATACGTAATTGGGAATTTATGGTTATGTGTGATAAACCATGATTAATGAATTCAAGTTGAATTTCTGAAAGTCTTTCTGAGAAACAAATTACTTATCATCAGGGTAGAATCCGTGTGATTCTAGTTGGATTTGATAAATGTATGTAAAGGTTAAGTAATTACAAAATCTAAAGAAAGGAAAATAATACAAGGTGTATTATGTATTCCAATTCGAATTGGTGTTAAAGAAACAAAGGTATAAGTTGTAGGTGGAGTAATCAAGGAATTCTCGACACATTGTTCCTAAGCAGAGGAATGAGTTGGCAGAATTGAACATGATAACAAGACGTTCTAAAATGGTGAGATGGCAATGAAATCGAGTTATCAGTAAGTGCGGCGATAGGAGTGGACGAATGTTTTGATCATGGTTAAAGCATCGTATTAAACCCTGGTCATCGATAGTGCTTTCAACAACTGACGTCATAGTTAACTGCGGGGTTTAAAAATGTGTTTAACCATGTGTTTGTTGAAGGGCCGCAAACAGTTGAATCGATGCTGATACTGACTATTGGATTAATATCTCATTGTATTGTTCAGGAGTGAATGAACGTGGGCAAGAGAAGTTGTGACGTGTGATGTACAATGATCGGGGTGGTTAAGTGTCATGTAAGTTTCTTGCGTGATATCATTATTGACCATTAGATCAAGCGTATCTTGATTAAACAGTGGAGAATTAATCTGACAAGCTTTGTGTGGAATGTCAACGTGGGAAGTCAACATGGGAGAAATTATTGTTCAATCAGGCATTGTTCAATTGCTGTTCAATCGAGCATTGTTCAATTGTTGTTCAATTGAAAGTGTTGTTCAATCGGGCATTGTTTAGTTGTTGTTCGATTGCAAATGTTGTCCAATTGTTGTTCAATCAGTGTTGTTCAACTATTATTCAATTCTGCATCATCTTGCATCTTTTTTAGGTGAGCCTCAGGAAATGTGCAAAAACTGTGGAAAAGGTGGAAAGGTAAAGTTAAAAGTGATTTATGTATATTTCTATAATAAAGTAGATTAAGGGAAATTAACCATGGTATGATGACCAGAGTAAAATGGTATGGTTAATATACGCGGGTTTAAGAATTAATTAGAGGATTGAGCAAAGTTTCTACTGGAGTGATTAATTAAGTTTTAGACCATTGATTAGTTATTGAAACATTTTCGCATGAGATTTTATTAAGGGATCTTAAATCTTAACTAGTGAAGGTTTGACTAGACAGGATAAATGAAATTCCTGGGAATAAACGAGATTATGAATTTTATATGCATATTGTGGGTATTGTCAGCTTATGCAGGCATCATGAGGGCTAGTTGACTTTTTCACTTACAAAATAAGAATTACAAATACATTACATATATACATAAACAATTGTATCCCAATATTTAATTATGAAGGTTATTTAAAAAAACCAGAAAGAAAGGAACCATGACTAGTTTACTTGGTGCAAGAAGTCTATAATTCCATGTTTCCTGGAGTGCCAGGATAGTACATCAATAGAGGAACCTCTTAGTAGTATCTAACAGGAGAATTATTAGGGTTAGAGATAGTGAAGTATTAGAAGAAAATATCCACGTGGGAAATCTAATAATTGTATAATAGTTTCGAGGATTATCATGTAGGGAACATATCCCTTACCCAGATATTTCCATTCTATCCAAATGGTGCTCGGACTGTGAGAGAATAGAGAGATAGCACAAGAAAAAGAGAGAATTTAAACCATGAGAAAAAATTTAAGCAAACTAACACACAAATTGTTTGGTATTGGATACCTAATATGGAGAGGAAAATGGACAACCCCGTGAAACTAAATCCTTGAGTTGAATAAACAAATACACATAAATAGTCAATAGATATTAAACCCTAAAGCCAATTCTAGGTTGGATACCTAACATGAGGCATTAAAAACCAAAAAGAAGAATCGAATAAGGGTTTAAACAACAAGAAATACTATGAGTATTGAACCAGGGAATGATAAATTTATGTCCAAAGGAATCTTGTATTACTAATGCTTTGTTGTGGTCGAATTCCAAGAGGCATTGTGACATCAATTAATACTAATGAACTAACTAGGGTAAAATGATTATAACCAATGAGGAATGGTGTTATGGGAGTAATGGTTTTCAGTTTCATAAGAGAACGAAGGGAGGCACAGGTCAAATGAATAAAATGAAACCAGTTGCAAAATAAAAGAACTCTCGCAAAGGTTAAACGAATAAAATAAAAGGACTGTAAGGGTAGTCAATCCTAATCCTTCATACCCAAGTCGACTAAGCTATTAGGTCATTCCAATTAATCCCAACCATTCACCCTTAGTTCATCAGAGGACCATGTGATAACCATGAGGTGGACTCTTTGTAATATTTCCGTGTGGATTGGTCATGAGCCCATTAAATGTCGATTAAAATACCCATCACATAAGAATTAAATGGTATGTGCCCAAAACAAAACCATATAGGATATTTTCCATGCACAAACAAGTAAGAACAAAACCTTTGTATATAAACCTTGATCATGTTATAATGTCACTATGTGAAGACTAAGGTTTAGTGAATGAAATTGCACCTTAGATCTGTGTTGTAAGGAAATAAAATAAATGTGCCAAGCTAAAGGGGCATTAAGTATGTAGGATCAAATATATGAGAAAGTGTAAAGAACTAAATTTCAAGGGTGATAAGATAGAAACATAATTACAGGAAGCATATAGGGGTTAGAGGTGTAAGAAGGACTATAATAAAGACCTCTTTGGTTACATAGGAAAGGCTATCTATACATTAAAGGATTGCCATAGAGAACTTGGAAACATAATTGATCATTATAAGATGAAGGTTACATTATAAGTGATGTGTAGATATATGCGTATTAAAAAATGTATCTATAAACTACTTGGTCATAGAAAGAAGTGTTAATTATCAGCATAATTTATTTTTTTAGTGTGGATTTGAGGTACATTACATATGCTATGGGATCTCTAGGGTCAACATTGAGGCCTATGGGCCAACACACAACTAAAATTTAACTAAGTTACTAGTTATGTTATAGATAACTAAGAAGAAAATAAGATGGTAATGGAAGAACCATGTAATGTATATATTGTCGAAGGAAAGAAGATTTGGGTGCAGTCACGAGGTGAAGAATCACCTCCTATTATTCAACTATTGGAAATCATAAAGGACTTGGAACGAGAAATTGCTAATATCAGGAAAAGCAAAGATAATTAGCAAAAAAAAGTGTTAAGCAAGACAAATGCATTAAAGGATTTGATTGAGAAATGTAATAAAAATCCTCTAGAACTAGAGGTATGGGTGACATAGAAGAGTCCTCCAAGTAAAAAATTTAAGAAAATAATGTTGAGGATGAGGATGATAGACCTAAGGATGAGGAGGAATTAGACAATATAATCCCAAAAACACATAAACAATGGAAGAAATAGGAAAAAAAAAAAACTTCAATGCGAATTAAAAAATATCAAACCACCCAACTTTAATGGTGAAAAGGAAAAAGAAATGGAGGCATGGTTGTTAGATATGATTAAATACTTCTAGGTGTATGAGTGTTTTGGTAACCAAGAATTCGGACTGGCCATATATAAATTGTAAGGAACGTCCTGTTTTTTTGGTGATAAGAGGTGAAAATAGTACACATCATAGAGGAAAATAAAGTGATCTCGGAAGAGTTCCCTAAAATTTTTTAAGGAAAAATATATAACCAAGAGCTACTATGATGACAAAGAAAAATAATTCCGTGATATGAAGTCGGGAAAAATGAGTATGGATGAATTTGTGGCCAAATTTACAAGTCTGGTGAGATATGTTCCTTATATTTGTGAAGAAAAAGTTGAAGTGGAGTGTTTTCCTACCTATCTTCCTCTATCATACAAGGAAAGAATAAAGTATGATAATTCAAAATCTATGGACAAGGCTATCCAAAAGGCCAAAATTTACTTCCAATAGTCTAAGAAGAAATTTGAAAACCCAAAACCATGGCCTAATAAGGGAAATCATAGATTTAGGATAGACAATAAAACGTAAAAAAAAAATCTCAAAAAATTTTGGAAAATATTCAAACCAATATTTCTAATAAAAATAATCAACCGGAACCTACTCAGTCTAAGATAGATTCTAAAACAATTGACCTGAACAATAAAGGAAATAATAATTAAAAAAAGTAGGAACTATTAAAGTGTTGGGGATATGGAGATCCTAATTTTCTCAAAAAGTTTCTTATAGTAATTGATAAACCCAATCTCTTTGTTTAGTCCTAGAATCATCTATGGTGAATGATGTGGAAGAAAATATACCTAGAATCAATGTTGTAGTGGAATAACTTCAAGTAGAACACTAGTCAATAATGATTGATATTGAAGGTATTATTCTAGACCAAGTTGTTTCTATTTTAGTATATATAGGGGTTGGCCTAAGTTATGTTTTCCCACAAGTTGTGGATAGAAGTAAATTATGTAAAAAACGATTTAAGAATTCATAGTTGGTTCAATTGGCCATTGCTACAAAACAAAAGTGACCAACTAGGATAAACATGGTCTTGTTAGCTTAAATGGATGCAGAAGAAAAATTGATTTGAATGTATTTCCTTTATGTTCCTATGATTTACTATTAGGAATGGAATGGTTGAAGAAACATAGGTCCATAAATAATTCTCTAGATAAAATTGTCTCATGCACTACACAATATCAAAGGAACACCAAGACACGTATTCACTAGTAAAATTTAAACTTTACATATGAAAATATGTGTCATAAAGGCTAAAAAATATTTGTTATCCAAATATAAGAATTCACACAAAAAACATATAACATAAACATAGATGATATTGGAGTGATCACAAAGTTTAAGGATGTGTTTGTAGAGAAAATATTAGGACTACCTTGTAAAAAAGATATACATTTCATAATTGAGTTAGTGCTTGGAGCCACACTAGTGTCCAAAGCACCCTACATAATGAGTGTGCCAGAATTGATGGAGCTAAAAATTTGATAACAAGAAATATTGGATAAAGGGTGCATTAGGAGAAGTGTTTCCCCTTAGGTATCACCTATTTTATTCATGACGAAGAAACATGAAATATTCAGAATCTGTATTGACTATAGACAACTAAATAAGTTGAATATTAAAAAACTTATCCTCTACCCATGATAGATGATTTGTTTGACCAAGTGAGAGGAGACACTATATTTTCTAAAATAGACCTATAGTATGGCTACCATTAGCTATGAATCGGAGATGAAGAAATACATAGGACTAGCTTTCAAACTTAGTATCGACACTATACATTTGTTGTATTTCCATTTGGGATTACAAATTCTCCAACCACTTTCATGTGCTTTATGAACAATGATTTAATCCCATAACTTGACAAATTCGTGTTGATTTTTAGTGATGATATTTTTATATACTCAAAAGCTCAAGAATAACATGAACAACATTTGAGGATAATGTTGAAAACACTTAGGGAAGACCAAATTTATCCTATGTTTAGCAATTGTGAATTTCAGCAACACCAAATCCAATACTTTGGAATTGATTTCTAAAGAAGTGATTGTAGTTGACCCCGAAAAGGTAAAAGAATCCTAAATTTCATATGCCCTAAGCATGTGGTAGATATTCAGTCTTTCATGGGTATCATAGTATACTATGATAGATTTATTGACATATTTTCGAAATTAACCTACTCCATAACTTCATTGCTAAAAAAGGGAGTTAAGCTTAACTACAGATACAAATGCCAAGATGGTTTTGAGAAGCCAGAGTATTTATTAACAATAGGTCTAATACTGAAAATTGGAGATGCTAGTAAGGATTACACTGTTTACATAGATGTATGCCTACATGGGCTGGGTAAAGCATTGATGCAGGAAAATCGTGTAATCACATACAAGTCCAGAAAATTAAAAGACCATGAGAAAAATAATGTTGTCTAATGTTATTAAGTTGGTTGCAGACATATATGTATTAAAAACATGGCATCATTATTTATTAGGAATGAAATTTACTCTTGTTACAAATCATATTTGAAATGATTATTTTATCCATCCATATCTGAATTCTGGATAGGAAAGATGGATGGCCTTCTTGAGTGAGTTTGAATTTGATATTAAACGTATAAAAGGGAAGGAGAACAAATATGCATTGAGCAGAAAATGCAAACCAAATTGTTGAAATCCAAGTCAATAGCATAAAAACATATTTTGTTGAGAAAATCAAAACAACAACCTTAAAGGATGATGTGAATCGATGAATACACAAAAAATAGGATGTACATAATAGTTTGAATATGCAACATCTAAATATGGGTTTCTAACTTTCATAAATAGAATATATGTTCTTAATGTGCATACAATTAAATAATTGATTTTAGGTGAGCACCATAGTATCCTTTTTCCATTTCATCTAGGGAATAGAAGATGATTAGAACGCTAAGGAAAGAGTTCTTTTGGATAGGAAAGGGAGGAAAAATAGTTGAATACTTAGTAATGTGTTTAGAGTGCCAACAAGATGAAGTAGGACACCAACACCCTGCTGGACTACTAAATCCTTTAACCATTCTAGAATGGAAGTGGGAGCTTAGCTCTTTGGATTTCAATATTGGGCTACCTAGAGCTAAGAAGCAACATGATTCAATTATAGATGTAATGGACATGCTAAGTGTAATACCCATAGAAAAATTACTATGTGACTTTTATATTCAGTTGTTGGCTACAAAATCAAAGGACAAGTGACATCATATATGGATGCAAATATTTATTTTAATTAATGAAATAATAACTTAATTATGGTATTTTAGTCCTTTTAGAAATAGATTAAAGGATAACATGTGAGGTTAACTCCTAAGTGTAAGAAAACAATTGATATTAGTTATTCCTAGATGGGAAGAAACAAAAATGAAGAAAATCATCCTTCTATCATATGATTCAAGGGAGTATTTTTACAAATAGAGACTATTAGTAAAAATTGGCATGATTGAAGATAAATGTCATGTGGTGGATTTTGTGATAGGAAATGTGGGGGATAAAGAAAATTACTTTGAAAATAAACCCAGTGGAAGAGAAAGATTGCTTAGGAACATAGAAGATTAATAAGATGTTGCTAATGGGTTTAGGAGGTGAATCCTAAAAAACTATTTTTTAACAGTTTTCTAGACATAAATTAATGGAGCTCTAGGGAAACTGACAAAAGAGTTGGTTGAAGCTTTGGAGGAACGTGGAATCCCTTAAAATATTCTCAAAAGGACTTAGATAAGCATATGAATAATTATATATTGAATAATAGAAATTTGATAATTAAGATTGTATGGTAAGGAATAGAGTAGATGGGTGTTGTAGAAGTTAATGGTGAGATAAATTATAGACTAATAAATGAATTTGTTATTATTATTGAATATAAATGTTAGTGTTTTAGAATTAAAGTTGTTTTTTGAATAAATTTGTTGCTATAGGTAAAGAAATGTTCATAGGTGTTAGGACAAAGGTATTTATGGCAACTAAGAGCGACAAGATGGTCCTTAGAATATCCTATTAAAATTTCTTGACTGGAAACTAAATAAATAAAGATGAACAAGAATATTGTAGGATAATTGTCAGAAAATTCATCTAAACAAAGACAGAATGGATGGTAAGATTGGGCATTTAATGATAGACATATATTGATTATGGGGCTTACTAATACCAAAAGTTGTATGTTACAAAGAAAATTAAAAGTGTGTGTGTGTGCGTGTGTCTATGTGTGTGTGTGTGTGTGTGTGTGTTTGTGCATGTGTATATATATATGTGTGTGTGTGTGTGTATATATATATATATATATATATATATGAAGATTAGATTTTTGGCTTGTGTGCAGGTTAGATGTAGACCTGTAGGAAAACAAATACTTGTTCTCAAGCCAAGCACAATTAGTCAGAAACACATGTGGGTTAAGGCTTAAAATACTTAAAGTGGTTGCCCATTATAGGTGTCCATTAGGACTATGGCCTAGATGTGTATGTGTGTCTGTGTGTGTGTATATATGTGTGTCTGTGTGTGTGTTTATGTGTGTTATAATTTCCAAACTACATAAGTTGCCTGATGAATAAAAAATGTGTAAATACATTTCAGAATTATCAAGTATGATCGATCGATGGTATACATTAACAGACAAGAAAAACATAAATACAATTCAATAAATGAACAATCTTATAAAGGAACATTACACCAAGAAATTATTGTATGAATGCATGAAGAGCGAGAATTGTTAGTTTAATCATTATCACATTGTGAATTTCTCAAAAGAGAAATGTGACCATAAGATTGAACCGTGTATATTTTTAAATGGAAATGCATGTTTCCAATAATGACCACAATCTTGTTCTTAAATAGAATAGACCCAAGAGACAAATATATTAATGGAAATATATATATATATATATCAATGTTTAAGGAATTAGATTCGCTGCCAAGAGAGCCAACCATATATTGAAAACATATCAAACAAAGGAAAACAAACCCTTAGAGGGAAGGAACGCCCTCTCATGAAATTAATAGTACATTTCTCAAGTATATCAAATACATTATTTTGAATAACTTGGGATTTTCCTTTAAATAACGTCAATAATGAATTCAAGAAAAGGAAGTATGCCAATGGCCAGTCTAGGGTTGAATTTGTAAACCCTAACTTCTAATTCAAAAAAACTAGAAGTAATCCAGAAGACCATCACAATGAGAATGACTTGGAAAATTTTCGAAGAATTATATGATGAGCTGTTACCTTGAAGTGAAATGATAAATCAAGAAAATCCTAGCCAACTCTTCCAACAATTGTACACTCAAATTTTAAATGTCATGGAGCATACCTATAAGAAGGAAATTGAGAAGAGTTAGTCCCTACTCAAACCCTTAGTGAAACTTATGAAAAGGAAAATAATTATGCCATAAGGATTATCAATAATTTTATTTACCTAGAGGTGAATGCATAGGGTCACCATTTTTCATTCCAAGTAAACAATATTTATGCTTAATAATAATTTTCAAAAAAGGGTGAAAATAAATTATTGTAAAGACAAATTGCAAACTTAACAACTCTAGAACTAGGATTTTGGGAAAGCCCACCTAGAAGAAACACTCATTAGAAAATTTTTGGAATAGACTAGAAGATGCTTTCTAGTCACCTTGTGGAAATATTAGTGTTGTGGCCAACAAAACCATTCCATGCAGAGTCAGAATACCTATGAAAATAACCAAGATATAGTTAGCCATTACACTTTAGAATGTCCTTTGCATACGATTTAACTTCAAAGTATGGCACAAGCAAATAATCAGACAAATATTAGAAATCTTACCATAGTCAAGAATGTGCACCATCCTAATCATAAACACACCCATTCTAGAGTTCAGGAGGTTCATTTAAGAAGAGACAAAAAAAATTCGATGTTTATTCTTCAAAGAAATGATACAAAAATTATGGTTGTGGTAGTTTTTGAAGAAAGTTTCAAGCTCATTGTTTCCACACGATGATCTCATGAATATAGGGATGGGAAGGGTAGTTACCCTAACTTTTTCTTAGTCAACATCCATCTTTATTAAATAAAGATTTGATCTACATCATTGAATCCAACAATTGGCTAGTGGTTTAGGAAAGGAGTGGGGAGCAAAGACATAACCCCAAACCACGTGACATTCGTCTCTGTGGCATGCATAAAAAATGGCGATGTGGTTTAAGTTTTTCAAATCAACATAATTTTTACCATCATTCCAACCAAAACAATAAGGAATTCTAAATTTATCTAAGGAAATTCATACCAAGAATGTGACTATATATAGATATATATAACGTGTAGTTGGAATGTCATGCTTGAAATCCATGAGGATATACCATTATATTATTGCAATTTTGTATATAGAGACAAAGAAAGTGAAGGTCTACCACACTTTATATGGGATACATGAAGATGTTTATATTATGAGGCACCTCAATATATTTAAATAAAAAAGGGGGTCTATATATATATATATATAGAGAGAGAGAGAGAGAGAGATAGAGAGAGAGAGAGAGAGAGAGAGAGAGAGAGAGAGAGAGAGAGAGAGAGAGAGAGAGTTACATGTATACAACGACAAGAATATGATGAACATATGATTATATAGATAAGGTATATTTTCGACTGGAAGTAGTTAAGGAAAAGATGAGATAGGTCGTAATGCACCACGATTTCACAATAATTATAACTTAAGGAAAGATTTCCATTTCTGTAGAGTAGCATTAACATGTATTAGCTAATATAAACAAGTAAAATAGGTGACCAGGTAAGGAAAATAAAGGTCATTAATAATGATCAATTTAGAAACTGTGTGAAAAATTATCTTACAAAGGAAAACAAAATTATATTGTGTCAATTTGTAGGTTAATTATGTAATTTTTGCACTAAAAAGAGGGAGACATTACATTAAGTAATACATCTTACATTATATCAGTCCACTCCACATATAATGTAGTGAAGAACACAATTTTTATTATCAAAGATATATTGTGGTTGGATGGAGTACCGAAAATTATTATATCTAATCGAGATGCAAAGATTACTTCTAAATTATGAAAATGATTATTTTCATGGATGGGCACATAACTGAATTTTAGTATAGCCTACCATCCTCAAATACATGGTGAAATAAAAAGGAATAACAAAATACTTTAGGATGTGTTGTGTATGTGCGTAATGGACTAACCCATGAAGTGGGAGAATTATTTTCATATAGTAAATTTTTCCTTTAACAATAGCTATCAAGCAAGCATTAACATTGGTCCATTTAAAATTGTGTATGGGTGCAAGTATCACACTCCATTAAGTTAGAATCAACTAGAAGAAATACTGGTTTTAGGACCCGATCTCTTCTAGGAGATGGAACAATTCATTAAGAGAATAAAAGAAAACTTGACAGTAGACCAAGCTAGGTACAAGAGTTATGCAAAATAGAAAGCACTACATAAATAGCCTATTTTGGGGGAGCATTATTATATTAAAGGTAACCCAAATAAAAGTACTATGATATTGGAAACCTCTTCTAAGTTACCACCTAGGTTTTCTGTATTGTTTGAGATACTAGATATAGTTAGATCAGTGGCCTAGCAACTAGCATTACCATATCACATTAAAGTACGTAATGCTTTTAATGTTTCATTATTGAAGAATTATGTCCATCATCACACTCATATTATTATTGGAATGTGGCTCAGGTCAAACCAGATGAATATTTTTATGTTGAACCTTTGGAAATATTACTTTGGAGGGAATATCAATCGGGAATCGAGTCATCACCTAGGTTAAGGGGAAATGGATGCACTTTGTCCCTAAGGAGGCTACCTCAGAAATGGAAGATAAAATGAGTGAAGCATTCCCTTCAGATTTCGAAAAGTGATGGAAATTGGAAAACATTGATGATGATTTTTACTTCAAGAGCGTGAAAATACGATATCTTTGTTGCATTACTTTTTTACAGAAAATACTATTTTAAAATTAGTTGTAAATATTATTTAAACTTGATGGCTGTGGAGGCTATGACTTAAGTTGATTGATTGTGTAAATAAATTTTATCATGAATATCTTATTGTTTTTGGTAAATGTTATGGGACAAAGCACATCAATGATATGGATTTCTTCTTATCCTACTAATAGTTAAGTGATTAAGTCCACATGGTAGACCTTCACATATCTTTCTTCCAAAATATCCTAGGTGAAAATCACAATTAAATGAAAAAATATAACTAGGGAGAAATATTATGTTAAGTGGAATAATAAACTAACCTAGAGAGGAATTGTTAGTTGGGTAAAATTTTTAAGAAAATAACAGCAAGAGAGAAAGGCATTTCAATTAAAATAAAAATCCTTAGTAAAGCAAAAAGGATGTGGACCTTAAAACTAGGGCGTTACTAAAAAAATCAATTGTGAAGAAAAACATTAAATACCACTAAATGAATACACTAAGGGGTTGTTATTCTAGGATACTCATTAAGGATATTAGGTAAAAATTTTGATCTCCTAGGGAGTTGTTGGTATGTAGATTTTTCATTGGGAGGAATGTTCTCTCTCCCATAGTTTTCCTAGCAAGTCCATTTCATTCAGGTAATGTGCTATGTAGTTAGTTTGAAGTATATAATTATTATTTTATATGTATATCAAAATTAAAATGAAATGGATTTGTTCACAGTATTGACCATGGAATTTAGTGTATTTATATGTGATAGATGCAGATAGAAGAGAAAAATGATTTTGAACTAAAATTCTATGATATATGTATATGTATATGTATATAATACTCACGATGCATGTGTCACACATACAAAAGTATGTATTATTAGTTTCTTTGGAAGCATGTTTATTCATAAAATTTAGGTTATAATGATACTATAACCTAGAGTAATTATGTCTATTAGTGAAAACTCAACTAGTATAAGTTGAGATTATTTAGTGAAGTTGTTTATAACAAAGGCTAAAAAATCACAATAGAGTATTATTTATGGACCAAATTACAATAAATACATGTAAACCCCATATAAAAATCATTAATATATAGTTTAAATCCATTAAATTCTCTGGAAAAATATCTTAGATTAGACATTGAAACATTGTTTAGATCTACAACTATCAGTTTCCACAAACGCTTTTATAGGTATGATTAAACCCATTCAGTGGATTCAGGTTATTTGCAACACGAACAAGTAGTAGCCACTAATTCTTGATTCAATATTAAATCTATATAAAAATAATAACCACAAAAGCTACATCTAACTTACAATGGATATGAGATATTCTACTCAACGTCAAATAAGACAACAACTTGGAGAATAGATAAATTCTGCATGAAGATATATTTATTTAACAAATACTTAAATAAAAACATAAAGAATATTATTTGGCAAAATAACATGAAATGATTAATGAATGAAATGATAAAAGGAATCCCTAATAGTCCATAATATTAACCTATTATAGGTTATGTTTTAACTATGCAAGTTGGCTAATGGGACTTTAAATTTCCTTTGTGACTAACTCTATAAGAAATTAGAAGTTTACTTCCTTGATGTTGAAAATACAAATTTTAATAAACCTCATTAAAAATCCATGTGATAAAGTTAATGAAGGGAAAATAAAACCAAGGTCATGGGATACATATTCCAATCCGAATGTTGGGCAAAACATAGTGATGGGGATCACTTGTGATTAATTAATAGCTATGGAAATTGGCGAAGGAAATGGAAAAGGGAAAGAAGTGTTAATTGGAGTTTTATTTATGAAACTAATTGAAATTAGGAGAGAAGGAAGGTGAAAGGTCATAGGTTGCATGTGAGGAGGAAATTGAAGGAAAATAGAGAAAATTGAAGAAAATAGAGGCCTTAATGATAAAAAGGCCCTTGAGGATCAGTTCACAACCTTTTGTCAAATTTAGCTTGACGCTCTCTTCTATTATCTCTCTCATACTCTTGACCACTTAGAATTTTCCTAGAGCACTCTTGGAGTATTGTGACATACTTTAGTTTTAGAGAAAGAAGGTCAAGGAAAAGTAAGAAAGTGCAAAAGAACAATGAGATCAATAATTATAGTGGGTTTTCTTTGTAGGTACCGAGTTAAATGTATGATTTTTTTATTAGTTTTGGCATGCATGGCATATGCTAGTGGTTATTTGGTTATGATATGTCATTTGCATGGAGGATATCCTAGATTGACAGTGGATTTTCCTAGCCTTTCCATTTTCTAGATAGTCATAGTGTTGGGGGTTTTCCATTTTGTTTTTTGATTGGTGCTCATTTTATTTATGGTTGTGGGCTGAGTTATTAGTTCCAGGAGCCTTAGTTGAAAAAATGTCTGGGAAGGCCTGGAGAAACTTGGGTTGAGTTATAGTCTTGGAAGCCTTGATTGGACAAGCGCACTTGAGACCTTGGTGGGTTGAGTTACTAGTCGTAGATCCTTCATTAGACAAACTCTATGGGGCCCTACGACATCTCTTGGTTGAGTTACTAGTCCTAGGGACTAGCTGGAACAAACTCTCTAGAGTCCTAGACAACTTGGGTAGAGACCGATCTAGTGATGGTTAGTGATGTCTGATCATGAGATGGAACGACTGGTTGAGAGTTGACATGGTTTTTCCTCTGGGAGCCTTTGGTTTTGTTTTTATTATTCCATGAGATCCCACATTAATGATTGGAATATGGCTCAAGGGTGATTGACTGAAAGAGAGATTTGATTAGCCCAATCTATGGTCAAGTGGTACGTGGAAGTCTCTGACTTGGTTGGTTTTGTGTATGTTAATGAGAGCTCCTTTTCCTCTTGCAATTCATGAGTATTTATGCTTTTTATCATGCTCTTTTGATGGTTCTTCTATTTTTGTTATTATGTTGGTTATATGTTGGTTGTAAGCATGGTTTTATGACAAGTTTTAGTTTTGGCTCTTAACCTATTTTTGTTAGTAAATGATGTTGGCATTATGATACAGGGGTTGTCCTTGATGGAAACTCACATATATGATGATAGTTCACAGTGCAACAGGTTAACAACAAAGGATTACAGATCAGACTACAGAGATTGAAGAAAGAGAATAGTTTAAGAAGTATACACTAGTAAACCTTGTCCAAATAGCATATACATGATGGTTCATAGAACAAAATGAGAAAATATGTATGCACACACTTTCACAGAAGGAAAAATGCATATGGGATTGAAAATTAAGAAGAAGGAATACCAGGAGTTCCTACCATGGTATTGACCCATCGTAATGAGCGCGGCAAAGAATATTGATACCATCAAATAATACCAATAACATAACTATGGTTTTGGTCTGAGGTATTGACAAAGGATCTAAGTATATAAAGAGGACAAGATCAAAGGACCATGTGTGCAAGTGAATTGGTTTTTCATGAATACTTTTATCTGAAGTATATTTTATGTTGTAAGAACTATTTGAATGATATGATATGAAATATCACGTCCACCTTTGGATACAATGTTGGATCAGGATCATGACACCTGAAATGACTTATTATTGTATAATTTGCTATTGATTAGGCTAGATCTGATTGCTTATGCATGTTTGATTCTTTAAATGTCCTGATCTAGGTATGTCTGAAGTATGGAATACCAACGAAGTTGTAAGTTAGTATTTGCAGATATATACGTTGGTTCGACTTGGTGAGGATGCATATACACACTGGTTAGGCACTTCAAAGTAGTGTATACATTATAAAATATTATGTTTGAAGTTGCAGTTGGTTCAGGTTGTTGATGTAAAGTTCCGGTTTCTACTCTTTGGTCTGGTGACACTGATCTGATTGTTCAAATTGATTGATTTTGATTTACTTCAGTGTTGATGGGTTTTCAATGATTGGTTGTATTGTAGTCATGATTGATTTTGAGCTCCAATGTTGCTAAGGGGTCCAATATGAAAATTAGATGAAACGTGGCCTTCATATTATGTTGTTGTGTACCAAGAGTATCCAGTCTGAAAATTATTGAAACATTGTCCCTGGATGAATAGAGTACGTTCGTAGCCTTCTGTAGGCCGATGCCTATATACTTGTAAAAATATCAGCTAGTACAAGTGCCAGGAGGTTGGAGCTCCCTTCGAGTAGTAGTTAGAGAAGGAGTGAAGGTTGGAGCCTTCTATACGTTGGCACCTATGTAGTAGAAAATATATTGGCTAGTACAAGAGCTAGGGCTTGTGGCTCACTTCCAATAGAAGCTGGAGAACAAGAGAAGGTTGTAGCCTTCTGTAGGTGGGTGCCTGTGTATTGGTATGATTCTTCACCAGTACAAGATTGTAAATATTTTTTTCTTATATTAAAGGAAGACAGAGACAACAGCTACGGGTGGGTTTTCTATCGCATTGGGTTTCCACCTAAAATCTTGGCGTTCATGTGTGTTTCTTATGTGTGATTGCTTATTCTATTATTACTAAACATGGTTATTGTTTAATGGTTAATTAAGTACTGATGCACTGATTAAAGATCAACATATGATGAATTAATTAAATCATAAGTTTATTGGATATATGCTAGTTGCCTTAAGAACAGTTGCATGCACATGCAAGTTCCCTTCACTAAAGTAGCATATACAAATCTGATTATGAAAAGAAAAAGTTATTGATTTGATAACACTAATTCACCTCCCCCCCCCTTCTTAGTATTATTCCCAACAATTGGTATCAGACCAGGTCCTTCAAAAGAAGCTTGAACACTTGAAGGAATATCTCTCAAGATGAGCAATCATGAAGGAATGGGATCTATTAGACTACCAATCTTCAACAGAGATAAATTAGTATATTGGAAGACAAGAAATAGAGCCTATCTTTAGTCACTTTGAGCTAAGATTTGGTCAATTGTGGAAAGAGGATACCAATATCTAGCAGTAGTCCCCACGGATCTAACATAAGGGAAATCATATGAAATCAATGCCAAAGTCGTCAATGCTCTATTGGGAAGTCTATCAGAATCATAATTTGTCAAAGTCATACCGTTAAACACAGCCAAGGGAATATGGGACATAATCAGTCATAGCTACGAAGGAGGCACCTAGGTAAAACATGTTAAACTCCAAACTCTTAGAATCCAGTATGAAAATCTCAAGATGCATAGTGATGAAAGTATTGCTAATTATTTCTTACGAGTAGATGAGATTGTAAATCATATGAGAAATCTGGGTGAAGAAATAAAGGAGGCTACTAGAATTGAGAAAATTTTGAGATCGACGTCTTCTAAATTTCAGACAAAAGTATTTGCCAATGAAGAAAAGAAATATCTACAATTTGTTACTATTGTTCAACTTCATGGAATTTTAACTGCCTTTGAAATGAGGAAAGGAGGTCCATCATAAATCAGAAAAGCCACTTTCAAATCTTCAACCAAAGGAAAAGAAAAGGAAGATCTCAAAGAATCGAGATACATATCAGAAGAACACGAGGTAAAATTTTTGAAGAAACTTCAGTGGGGTTCTGCAAGATTCAGAGGTAAGCTTGCCTTCAAATGTTTTGCTTGTGAAAGAGTTCGTCATTATGATGCTACATGCCCTCATGAGAAAGGAAAGATTTTTGTAGAAGGTAATAGAAGAATTGATTATACTCATTAAGATAGTGATGACCTATCTAATAGTGATGAATACGGTTAAGATGTTAAACTAATCATGGCATATGAAAATGATACCTTAGAAAAGGAAGATATCCTTAAAGAAATCACTCAACTCAAAATGTGATTGGCAGAAAAGGATACAATCATAGACACAATGACACATCAAATCACTGAAAAGGACAAGCAAAATGAAAAATTAGACTGTGAAGTAGCAAGTCTAAGAACGAAACTTGAGAAGACAAAAAATCTTAATCTTAGATTTGCTTTAGGGTTAGAAATGTTAGATGAAATCATCAAAGTTCAGTGTTTTCCTATTATAAAGACTAGTCTTGGTTTTCATGAAACTGTTGAAGGTGAATCTAGCTCACAAGATGAGGCAAGGAACTCTAATGTAAAATCTGAAATGCTCAACAAGGAGATAATAGGTCAACCCCATCAACAGCCGAGGAAAGAAAGACTTCAAAGAAAATCATTTCATCCTAACTATGGAAAGGATAATCGGTTCTTTCCTTTGATGAATAATGTTCATTGTCTTATATGTCATAATTTTGGACATGTTGCAGCCAGATGCAAAAGTAGAATGGCTCAAGCTAATAACTGTCACACAGAAAGATCATTAGTTTCCAGGTACTTTAAGGGATATTGTTTTTATTGCAATATGTTTGGTCACAAATCTATTGATTGCGATAGAAGGAATATGAAAAATATAAGATGTTATTCTTGTAACATGTTTGGGCATATAGAAAAGGAATGGAGGAGCAAATTTCGGCCACCATACCAGAAGGAGAAAACATCATCACAATCCAAGTTATTGAAGAAGAAGGAATTGATGTCAGAAAGATGTGGCAGAGCTTAGTATACAAACATAATAGACCCAAGGGGAGCTAAAAGTGTGAAACTTCAGTATTTAAATTCTCATACATAGTTATTATGAAGACAGGCTGCATATATATACACAAGTTAGAAGCTGCACAATCGCGTATATGTTGATTTGATGAAGAAGCAGTGGGACAGACTAAGGAAAAGGGGTCTGATATGGTTCAGTCAATTATAAATTATCTTTTCTGTTGTGATTGATGATGATCATAGTTTTCTAATGATATGTAGAAGTTATTTTGGCCACCATAAGTTTTTAATAACTTGGTGAATAACTGGTTGATGATGATTCCTTCAATGATTCTTACTAAGAAATGCAATGATCAAATTTGACAGTGAACAGTTGTCACACGTTTAGGGGGAGCATATGCTTCTAATAATGCATTGTTGGCATTATATTAGAAGACCTTGGTACATGATGACACTTATATTTCTTGATCCACATAGCTGTTTTGATTTAGATGACTCTTTTGATGATGGACATATACAAGTTGTTGATATGGATGTTGTTGACAGATGCTTATGGTGCAGATCATATATGGTGTATGAAAGTTGTTGATGACTATTGTGGTCTTGTTTATATTGTTGGTCCTTGTTATAAAGGTCATGTAAAGACCTATGGTATAATTTGTAACCCCACTATACATGGGAAGGATGATGTAATAATTGGAAATTTTTTAATCATGTATGAACATTTGGTATATCTCCACTTTGTTGGGTGATTGATGTATGCATGATTCATTTCTGATAGGAAGGTCATACTCACTTACTTGAGGGATATAGTCATGTACTTCATTTCATAGCAATCAAATATTTTGGTAAAATCTCAGGGGGAGCATGATCAGATAATTCAGCATGTGCAAAGCATCCCTAAGGGGAGAATATCTTTGTCTGCCCTTTTCCCTTGATGTCAATGGGGGTGAGTATCTCGGTCTTGTGGTTGCCATCAAGTCTAAAGGGGGACATTGTTGGCATTATGATACAGGTGTTGTCCTTGATGGAAACTCACATATACGATGACAGTTCATAGTGAAATAGGTTAACAACAAAGGATTACAGACCATACTCTAGTTATTGAAGAAAGAGAATAGTTTAGGAAGTATACACTGGTTAACCTTTCCCAAGCAGTGTATACATGCAGTTTCAAAAAACAAAATAAGTGTATACGTATGCATGCACTTTCACATAAGGAAAAGAACGTATGGGATTGAAAATAAAGAAGAATGAATACCACGGGTTCCTACCATGGTATTAACCCATGGTACTGAGCGTGGCAAGGAATATTGATACCATCAAAGAATACCAACAATGTAACTATGGTTTTGGTCTGAGGTATTGATAAATGATCTAGTTGTATAAGGAGGATAAGATCAAAGGGCCAAGTGTGCAAGTGAATGGGTTTTTCATGAATACTTCTATTTGAAGTATATTTTATGTTGTAGGAGCTATGGGAATGATATGATCTTAAATATCTCATGCACCTCTGGATACAATGTTGGATCAGGATCATGAGACCTGAAATGATTTATCATTGTATGATCTAATATTGGTTGGGTGAGATTTGATTTCTTACGCATGTTTTGTTCTTTAAATGTCACGACATGGGTATGCCTAAAGTTTGCAATAGCAATGAAGTTGTAAGTTAGTATTTGCAGATATATACACAAGTTCTACTTGGTGAAGGCATTTATAGATGCTAGTTAGGCACTTCGAAGTAGCGTATACATTATGAGATATGATGTTTGAAGTTGTAGTTGGTTCGAGTTGTCGATGCAAAGTTTTGGGATCTTCTCTATGGTCTGGTGAGACTGATCTGATTGTTTAGATTGACTGATCATGATTTACTTCAGTGTTGATGGGTTTTCAATGGTTGGTTGTATTGCAATGGTGACTGATTTTAAGCTTCAATGTTGCTGATCAGTCTAGTATGAAAATTGGATAAAACGTGGCCTTCATATTGTGTTGTTGTGTACAGGAGTATCTAGTCTGAAAATTAATGAAACGTGGTCCCTAGAGGAAGATAGAAGGTCATAGCCTTCTGTAGGCCGGTGCTTATGTGCTGGTAAAAATATTAGAGAGTGTAAGAGCTAGGGGGTTGGAGCTCCCTTCGAGTAGTAGCCAAAGAGAAAGTGAAGGTTGGAGCCTTTCGTAGGCCAACATCTATGTACTAGTAAACATATTGGCTAGTACAACAGCTAGGGGGGTGTAGCTCCCATCCAGTAGAAGCTGGAGAATGAGAGAAGGTTGTAGCCTTCTATAGGTGGGTGCCTACATACTGGTATGAGTCTGTGTGAGTACAAGGTTGTAAAAACGTTTTTCTTATAGTAAAAGAAGACAGAGACAAAAACAACAGGTGGTTTTTCTTCGGAGTTGGGTTTCAACCTTAAATCTTGGTGTTCATGTGGGTTTCTTATGTGTGATTGCTTATTTCTTTATTACTGCACATGGTTATTGTTTAATGGTTAATTAAGTATGGATGAACTGATTAAATATCAACATATGATGAATTAACTGAATCATAAGTTCATTGGATATACATTGGTTGCCTGAAGAATAATTGCATGCATACACTAGTTCCCTTCAATGAAGTAGCATATACAAATCTCATTATGAAAATAAAAATTTATTGATTTGATAATACTAATTTAGCCCCCCTCTCAGTATTATTCCCAAAAAATGAATGGTTATTGATTGCATGACCTAATATATGCCTTTACAACTATCTTGATAGGGAATTAGACCTTCCTGTTGATTCTAAAATAAGTATGAGACCCATCTATTTAGATATGTGAATATGACCTATAGATTACATGTTCATGATGTTTTTGAAGAAATCTATGTCATGGTTAGGATGGGTCCAATTAGGTCCTTGATCAAGTTTTGAATTAATGGTTTTTTCTTAGTGTCATTTATCATTTATTAGAGTTTCATTAAGTTCTGGGCATAGGTCTAGATCCTAGCCCCAAAAAAGTGGCTCAGATCTCGGGGTCGCTAGCACACAACTAAGTAATTTAGTCTACAGTGCTTGGGAAGCAGGCTTATGGGAGTGATTGGAGAGTTACAGTTGTTGGATTTCCTTATAATGGGAGCCTTTAGGAGTCTAGATTATTAAAAAGTCATGTTAACTCATGGGTTTGGCACCTAGACTTTTTGGTTAGCTCTCGAGGGTCCTATAATTACTAATTGTGGTCAATATGGTTTTACTTTGTCCATTCCACTTAATTAAGTGTACTTAGGAGGTTGATTCCTATCATAGTAATTGTTCATCATATATTTACCCTGGTGGACCAGTGAACTTTGGTAAGTGGGGGAGGTGGGTGTTACACAATTCTTACACTATTCCCATGATAATAACATATCGAGATGAATATAAATATTTTACCCATATAAAAGTGTTACGGATTGTTTAGAAATTACTAAATCCTTGGGGAGATATTTACATCTTTCCTCATCTTGTAATCATTATAATATACACTACGATTTCAGTGAAGTATAAATGGAATATGTTAAGACTAATACCCTTATACTTACAAGATGTGATTCACTGAGCTAGTAATAGGGGAATGTTTTCTTAAACTACAACTAAAGCTATTTAAAAGTGATATTATGGAAAGTAACAGTCAAAGTAACATTCAAACTGAATGCATATTACCTATAGATTTAAAGTTCCATCATATCAAGATTCCCTTTGAAGAAAAAGTATCAGGGAATATAATCTGAGGATAATAATAAAAAAATGTGTATTTCCATACTATAATATAAGAGAGTAAGAAGAAAATACCAGAAGTAGATTAAACCATTATATTAAATATAGATAACAATCAATACAAATATCTTATATATATAAATGTAAATGGAAATCTGCCCAAAAAATGAAACAGGACATATTGGTACGACAAAAATTAATCAAGAAACAATATTACACATGATGAATTGTTCAAAACATATCTCTAAAGTGGTACCCCTCTGTACCCATAAAACTAACTAATGAGTATTTTTTCAGAGAGACTAAGCGTGAATAGTTGGGCTTCCTATTAACCTTTGGAATGGCCATGTCATACCTGACTTGAAAGTGGGAAGAGAATCTAAGATGTAGTCAAAACCTTACAAAGACAGAAATAATGAAAACTGGAAGATGGGGCCATTAGAATCTGATCAATGAGGATCTAGTGATACTTGTAAAGTAAAAAGGTATAGAAAAATGTTCAATCATGTAAAGAGAAACATAACCATGTTGATAAATTATGGAAAATTTTAGAGAAGAGATAAATAATTACTCGTACTGGTTGGAGGAAGGGTAATGGTTGTGTTCCACCTATAAAACAAGCATTATAACCATGATAGATACATATATAAAAAAATGTTTCATAACATTTAATTATGAAGTTTATCTGAAACAAGAAAACCCAAATTCGAAGGAAACCCTAACTAATTTACTTGGTGTGAGGAGTTGATAATTCCATGTTGGCTATCGTGCCAAGTCACCACTACATTTGGGAAAACATTCCAACAATGAAATTTGACAGAACGACTAAAATCAGGAAAAAGTGTCAGAAGTTAAATGACTTTTTTTGTTTTTTTTCCTAAAATCATGACTACCGTCGAATGTTCGACGACAATTCTTTACCACTCGAATATTCGTCATAATTTCCTATCCCATCAATTATCATATGGTTTCCTTTAACCCCTCATGTCATTAAATAACCGACATTAGTTCTTTTGCCATTAGATATCTAACACTATATCTAATGTGAAAATGTGTTGTCCAATTTCCTAAAAATGGTAAATAACCATTGTATAATGTTCAATTCCACCATTAATAACGTTTTGCAGTGACAACATCTAATATGGGACTACTTTGGAACAATTTAATGAATTAAAATAAATATAACATTAATACCATAATTATATATATGCGTGTGTGTGTGTGTGTGCGTGCGCACGTGTGTGCGTGTATACAGACGGCCTAACATCATATAAATTTGACATAGTTTGTATATATATTATTTGCAATTGTTTTGAAAGGATGTAGGCTTATTTTGAGTTTAATTTTTGAAGAAAATAATCATTGAGAGTTTGGTAACAAAAAATATAACATAACATTCCTCAAGGAGACTAGGGATACATGGGATCGACATCGGGGGCTTTTGAAGATGGAAAAATTATTTTCATTGTACAAATTGTAGGGCCTTCAGGTCAAGGAGAATTTTAATAAATCAACTAAAAACCATTTTAGAGGCCATGGACATACTAAATGCGTAAATGAATATCATCCACTTGTAAGTTATTTATTATATATCTTTGTATTGTATATTGCTTTTGTAAATTTTATCTGTAAAATTTATTTTTGATTGTATGTCCTTGTATTGTAAATTGTATTATATCTCTATTCAAGATGTATTTCATAATATTCTTTTTGGAGGTGTTTGAACTATGTTTTCATCATGATGTCGACTAGAAATATTGTTTGATTATTTTCATTAGGGTCGTTTAAGGGGTTAGGTGGAGTTAGGTTTTAATTCCTTTATGGGATTAGGGATAAGGAGTTATTGTTTAAGGGTTTAGGTGTTAATGACTTAGGGGTTAGAGGTTTAAGGGATTAGGGGAATGGGGTTAAGATGTTAGGGGGTCAATGTATGTTTATGGGGTTAAGTTGGACCTAGAGGATTTAGAGGTTGATCATAGGTTTTTATGGAGAATTATTAATAAGTTTAAAGTATATTATGAAAAATACGACATTAATAAAGAATATGACATTAAAATGATGAACAAAAAATAAGATCAACTTTTTTTTTTATTATGGTTAGGACCATATAAGGTAGAAAGTGTCTCACTTCCTAATGTCAAGAAAAGTAACATCCTTTTTAGATTTTATTAACATATTCTGAAATATCTTGATAAGTTACACAAGCATCATCATTGATCTGTTGCCTTTATTTCTTGATCTCACATAAGTTGTCTTTCTCTTCATCTTTGTTGTTTTTGTTGTCTTTGTTTTCCTTATATATTATATTTGTAAATTATTTTTATATTGATGTTTAAATGTTTTATATACATACTAATATTAATTTATTGATTGTAATTTTATAGTATGCCCCCCCTATGGCATTTCTCGATGAGGAATACGTGGTTGTGTTACAAGAGCCTGTTCAAGAACATGAGGAGATTAATATTGAGGATCAAGCTAGTGATCCTATGGAAGAAGATAATGATGTTGATAATATAGTTGAAGAAGATGGGACAAATAGATTGATCTAAGAGATATTTAATAATGTTGGAATAGATGATGGTGAAAACTAGTGTGATGATCGTGATTTTTATTTACCTTTACTTGAGAGGGAATGTGAGCCTCTTTATGAAGTCTCAAAAACATCTCTTCTCTCTTTTTCATTTTTGTTGGTTAAATTAAATGTGATGAATGTTTTTTCGAACATGTGTGACATAGCTCATAAGGTATGCAATACATGTTGTGACAATTAGTACTATATACATGATAAAGAAATTATTTTTTCCATTGTTTTTAATGGTAGTAAGTTGATTTGCATCATTTCATTAATTTGTAACATTTGGATGCAATATGAATGATTAATATTGTTTATTACATTAACCAAATGTTTTACCCTGTACGTACTAATATTTACATCTCGTTCTGAAACATACTGGAATGGAGTATTAAGTTATTCATGCATGCCTTAATGATGATATTATCTATTATAAATACCATTCGATGAAAGACAAATTCCTAAAATGTGATGAGAGTAGATATCAGACTCACAAAGTAACAAAAAGGGTGACCCATAATGTTCTTCATTATATTCCCATAATTCCATGTTAGAGACAATTGCTCAGGTGTAAAAGTGTAGAAAAAATTATGGATTACAATGCAAGGAATAAAAGTGAAGATGGTGTTCTTGAAATGCCTATAGATGGATCTTCATTTAGGAATATAGAGTAAAAGTGGCCAGAGTTTAAAATGGAACCTCATAATCTTAGGATTTGAATATCAGTTGATGGTGTCAACCCATTTGGAGAGTCAAGATCTACTTACTTAGTGTGGCCCATTTTTGTTATCAACAATAACATTCCTCCATGGAAGTCAAAAAGAGGGAGCATATAATGATAAAATTGATTGTTCGAGGTATCAATTTGTTTCAATTTTTTTTTTTATCACAAAAATATCTTATTTGTCTTGTTTGTTTCAAAATTATGTCTTATATTGTTTCTTAATTTACTCATATATGTTTAATTATGCGTTATAATTATGTCTTATAATTTTTTTATTTACTCATATACGTAGTAATTATATATCATATGTTCAATGAATTACGTAAGTACTAGGGCAAAGATATTTATACCTATATCAAGCCTCTTATCAATGAGTTATTGGACTTATGGGACAATGCCACTATGTATGATATCTCTAGACTAGTAATTGCACGCAGGGAATTTGATTTCCATGCAATGCTTGTATGTAAACTTCATGATGCCCCAAGGCTAACACATTAATGTGGTATGTTATAATGTGACGTATATAATAGACTTCATGCTCGTAAGGTGTTGTTTTGTAAAGTGGTGGTTTTCACTTATATAAGAGACTCGACTCTCTATGGTTCAGGTGGGGCAGCATGCTCCCATGAACTTTCTCCTTTCGGCCTCCTATTATAAAGCATTGACGGGGGCCTGCACAAGCGTATAACGGCGTACCTTTCGCATAATGAGTCAGCTAGTGGATGGAAACAGCGGAACGATCGATTAGGTGTAGGAACGACAGTGAGCGACACCACTCTTCCCTAAGTGTTTCGGAGCCACCTCTTTTTTTCGGATGCCGGGGCATAGAATGGGAATGGTTTGGGCCAACTCCTTCCTATAGGTAGGTAGAGGTGTATCAGTTGTATCTGTTCACTTGTATCGGTTGTCTCCGTTCACTGCTATGAAAGAGAGAACCGCCCCTTCTTGCATATGAATCTGGTGTATTCGAACGGTACCAAGAATCGCCAAAAGCTAGCTGTTCCAAATCGAAGTAAGTAATGTAATTCATTTTGGCAGAACAAAATTTGGGAATAATGGGGATCCGGCCCTCTACGAAAGCAAGCGTCTCAGAGTGCTTGGTTTACCGCTTCGATGAGTTACTCAAGCTTTGCCCCAGATAGATATAAAGGCTCTTTGAACCGGATGAAGTGAATTGATCGGAGTAAGCTACTGTCTTTGGTCTAGAATCGCGCGCTAGCCCCTCCCTACTCAGCTAAGTAAGGAGGGAGCGAGTTTAGTAGCCAATGCTATTCCATATATTGAATGAGGGTCTCAACCTTACTTCGACATTCTCTCACCCCAATTAAGTATTCCAGTCGAACCAACAATGAAGCCCAGTCATGCTTGTTTCATTCAAGAAACATTTTTTCATCCATTTGAACTTAAGGAACTCTCATTTTCGTTCGTGGGGGTCGGGAATGGTTATTTGGTTGGAAAGAGTGAGTTTCATTTCATAGGAAAAGCAAGCCCCAAATCGGATCGTTCCGATCCACTATCTTTCTTTGAGGTAGTTCGCAGTGCTCATTATATCTCAACCGGGGAAGCCAACTTATGTTTATCACACCAAATGGACTCCATTTTCATCACGAAAATGTATTACGTCAAGATCCGTTGCTAAAATCGAATCACGCCAACATCACGGAAGTTCCTAGATCGTGTGAAATAATAGTAGTTCCAAAGGCACTCCCAAATTTCATAATGACAGATAGAGAATTGGCTATGGAGATTCCCCATGGTCAAAATTCATACAGGCACAAAGAGGTTGGATGGGAAAGTCGTTTTGATCCAATCAATTTTTTCCTAATCAAGGGTCCATGAAAGACACGGGATATATCAGTAACCTAGCACGAGAAAGAACTCTCCAAGGGCATATGATGTATAATTCCTTGGAAATGATTTTGGCAGTAATGTCTCTCTATAATTCTATGATCGAGATACAGAAAAACTCCATTCAATTCTCGATGGAGACGGAGTTTTGTGAATTCTTCCGGAACTAAAAGATCATTTCGAGATTTCTGAGCATATCCTAGGTTCCAATGTGACTATTATAACTTCAACCAACACACAAGATGAGACTCTACCATCTTGGAGCAGCTTTTCATAGAGGGAAGAGGGGGATTATTAGGAATATGTTGGAGAAGCGAAATATATGAGATCACAGAAGTAGATTTCTTGTGGCTAAATATGAATTGAGAAGGGAGCCTCATAGAGCCTTTTGTAGGGATCCCAATCCTCCTAGTGACATGCGGGAAAAACATATTTATAATTTGCCTAAGTTGTCGAGAAATAGTTCCTTTGCACGAGTAAGAAAACAATGTATTTTCATTGGTCTCTCTCGCTCCGTATATACATTATTTCGCATTCCTCATATTGTCTCTTGTGGATTAGCATCTCGAGGTTATTCGATGGGCATAAAGAAATCATCTCGGTAGTGGGCAGTGGAACAAAGGTTAGCTTGGCTATCCACGAGGTCCATTACTGGCTAGATATGGACCATAAAAACCTACCTAACAGATCAATCCCTTATCTCTCTTGAATATGCTAATGGGGATCTAAGTGGGAGACTTATCTACTACACCTCCCAAGACATGGACTACGTACAAGGTAGTACTCTTGGAAAGAAAGATGGAATATCACCTAGGCCAAGAACATAGAGTGAGTTCCAAATGTCACTCCCCCTTTAGAATCGACTAGTATTACCTACCAATTGGGAGAGAGAGTTAGATCCTTTCTTTCAGGACCTTCTTTTTCGCTCTGCTTAGGCTTTGAGGGGAAGAAATCTAGGGTCCTGGAACTTATTTTCTGCTAGCTCTGCTAAGTAAGGATTATACCTTACCACCTTCTAGCTCTTTGAGGGGAAGAAAGAAATATAGGGGATGACCTTGAATAGTGAATAGTTCCACTCCCTTTGGAGATGCTACTTGAGCACAGGTCCCATCCTTATCATGATTGGCCCACTCATGATAAAAATATCATGACATGATCAGGGTGACCCTGATCATGCGTTAATAGGAAATTAGAAATGTACATTGCTATTGTAGCTAAAATACTTGGAATAATAATACCACTTCTGCTAGGAGTAGCCTTCTTAGTGTTAGCCGAACGTAAAGTAATGGCTCTGCAACATCGAAAGGGTTCTAATGTAGTTGGATCGTTCACATTGTTACAACCTTTAGTAGATGGTTTGAAATTATCTATGAAAGAATCTATTTCACCAAGTAGTGCTAATTTATCTCTTTTTAGAATGGCCCCAGTGGTTACATCTATGCTAAGTTTGGTTGCTCAGGCCATTGTACCTTTTGATCATGGTATGGTATCGCCAAATTTGAACATAGGTATACTTCATATGTCTGCCATATATTTGCTAGGTGTTTATGGAATTATAATAGTAGGTTGGTCCATTAATTAGGGGGGGCGGTTGTTTGCTTGCCTGTGATACTAGGGTTGATGGGTCAAAAATTGGTTCGTGCTTCAAGTGCTAAACGATCCACTCTACAAAAGTGTGGGTGAGCTACTGGCTAGGGGCGCATTCATGAAACCTTAGTATTACTCTCATTCCATTCTATCCCAATATGGAACCATTCACTTTTCCAGGATCAATCAATAAGTGGAAGTTAGTCATAATATATATGTTTATCTACCTCGGTCAGATGGATAAGGAAAGACATCAGGAAGAAGGGAATGAGTCTATCTATATGCATGTGAATCTGTAAATATGAAGAGCATGCCGCAAAAGTATGATGTTTGGTCCTTCCTTTTTGAGACACAAAGAGAGGTACCTAGCCCATCATGGTGAACCTCTCCTTGCGATCGAGATGAGGTAGGTGCCTCCTAGTGATCGAATCGAATCAGAGTTTCCTCAAGTAGCCACTGACCTACATTTATCCCCATCCCAACTCACATGCTTGGTGGAGATGAAGGAAAGAAAGGTATGCTCATTATCTCCTCTGCCACGGACTGGGATTGCTCACCAGCTAGGTCAGATCGGAGCAACATTGTATGGAAACATATCACCCATATTATTTCCTATTAGGGAAAAGGGATGAAACGACCTCTCGATCTACTGTAGCCCAGGACGTCGTCTAGCCTGTCTTGTTCCATTTACTCACCCATAGGTCATTGTCTGGGCTAGCCAAGAGCCATAGTGAGTTGTTGTTCTCATTTCCATATGTTGTGATTTAGATTGTTGTTGTTGATACTGGCAAGACCCAGCGAGATGATATGTTGTCTTCTTGTTGGTAGTGGGAGGACTCTTAGTACCCACATACCCGAAAGGAGTAAGGGTGGGCACTAGTCAGAACTAACAATCATTTTGTTCCGTGCTCTCTCTTAGCAGTAGGAAATGATTCTACATATTTTCCTAGCTTTGGTAGGTTGATTTTCCCTTAAACAATCCACAAACTCAAATTCCATCCCATCCTTGGTGGATAATTCCAACGACTCAGCAGTGTGGAATGGAGTTTCTCATGGATATTTGGATCTATCTATAGTTCAAGGGGAAGAGATACATACATACCAAAAGGTTCGAATAGAATTTGTGCCACTTACTCATATTTATTCCCCTCAAAGTGCTGAATGATAACCTGACCTCCTTCCCTCCCTTTCCTTCTTTCTTACTCTGATCTTGGTTATGGTTTTGGGGATCCAAAGATCTAACAACACATCTGATCTGTGTTGGAGCCGTATTCACTAACTAATTGGTATTGGAGGTTGTGATGTGTATAATAGACTTCATGCTCATAAGGTGTTGTTTTGTAAAGTGGCATTTTTCACTTATATATGATAATTGACTCTGTATGGTTTAGGTGGGGCAGCGTGCTACCATGGAATTTGTCCTTTCAGCCTCCTATTATAAAGCATTGTCAGGAGCCTTCACAAGTGTATAACAATGTACCTTTCACATAATGAGTCATCTAGTGGATGGAAATAGTGGAACGATTGATTAGGTGTAGGAATGATAGTGAGCGACACTGAGCCATTCTTCCCTAAGTGTTTAATAGCCACCTCTTTTTTTGGATGTCAGGGCATAGAATGGGAATGGTTTGGGCCAACTCCTTCCTATAGGTAGGTAGAGGTATATCGGTTGTATCTGTTCACTTGTATTGGTTGTCTCTATTCACTACTATGAAAACATATTACCCACTCTAATAATGTTTAACTTTATGAAGTGCATTTCAATTATTTTTTTTAAATCATTCAACATTCATTGCACATACTTAAAATAATTGATATAAAAATTATTCCATCTCTTGCAGGATTTCAAACCAAGGGTAACTTTTCTTCTCTAGTTTATGGTTCTAAGATTAAGTCTTGTCATTTAAGGAGATTAGGAAAGGAGCTGTTTGATGGGTGTAGGAACTTCCTTTCTAACAACCATAGGTACTAAAGTACTGAAAAACATTTTTTCAATGGGAAAGAAGAGGTGAAAGAAAGACCACAGAGAATGGCACCTAGTGCATTGAAGTTGCAATATAATATAGTCTCTCGAGGTATGGATTGAATTGCCTATGTATCAATATACACTATATGTTTGGATTATTTTATCTTTTGTTCTGGGATTTTCATCACTATACTAATTGGCAAGTTATATTTTGTTTATAATATATTTATCTATGATTCACATTGTAGGTCACGAAGGCATTAATAACAAGGCACTTCCAAGAGGAATGAAAAGTTATCAAAAGAAATTCAATAGACTCCCATACTATGGTGAATCTTAGATGGAAGGGGAGACAAAGAAAAAAACTTCAATATATGTAATGACATTAAGGATGTTATGAAACCAGCTCAAGAATGTTGGGTCCCTATAATACTAGTGATTACCCCATTACTATTGTAGTTATACCCCTTATTTATATTGTTGTTCCCCCATTGCCCCCATATTGTTATTAATGTGCCAATAGAATCCCTCTATTGTTATTTTTGTGGCTTTATATTATTATTGTTAGGTCGGATGGATTATATTGTGACTCCTTAGACTCCTGTATATAGACAGGAGGTTTTGTCATTTGAATCATCAAAGAATTGTTCATTTATGTAATGTAAAGGAGGTTTCCCCCTCGAAGAGGCTGAATTCTAAGGCTGAATGTAATTTTGGTATCAGAGCTTTGGATTCTAGGGTTTCGCTGCTCCAAACAGGTCATCGTGGCATTTTCACTATAACTTTGTTTCTGTGACGTTCTAAAAGTCACAAAAAAAACCTATTTGAGAAGAAACCGTGCTAAACCTTGGGTCCGAATTTCAGAGCTTTTCGTGCGATATTTTTGGAGATATGATCTGAGGAAGTTGGTATTTTTGCAGAATCCTGAATTACATTAAAAACAGGTGACCTGGGGAAAATCGTCATAACTTTATCTCTGAGGATCGAATTGAAATTTTGTAAGAAGGTACAAAAAGCGGACGGACTGTAGTTTCTTGTATGCATTTTTCAGATCCATAGGTCGAAACAATGACTCATGGCACGTCGTACAATTTTGCTCTACTGAACTAGTCTATAAGCAGGTCGCTGTGGGAGATTTAGTATAAATCTTCCTTGGAGAAACCAATTTGGTTCAGACTTGTGGAATTGGAAAGAGGACTCAGAAGGCTACTACAGGTCAAAATTTTAGAACTGGATGATCCGAAATTACAGAGATACATCAGATTCAATATCAGGCTCCTAAAAATTGAAAAAAGGTGTGTAGTTTTTTTTAAATTTTTGCATAAGCTTGGTTTGAAGGAATTCAAAGGGCATAGTAAAGCATTATTATTGGTAACTGATGCCCCGAGGAAAGAAAATGCAAAAACCTAGTAAGGAACCTGAAAGCTCTAGCATGACTCATGAAGAAGAGGACGAAATGCTACATGATATATCAAAATTACAAGAACAAGTGCAACAAATGTCACACTCACAAAAGCTAACAGAAGCTAAGATAAATGGCGTGGAATCTAAGATAAATGGTGTGGAATCTAAGATAAAGGGCATGGAAGCTAATATGGATGATTTGAAGATAGATTTGTGGACAGATTTCAAGACAGATTTGACAAATTTTCTACAAGAAATACTTACTAATGGTGAAAAGGTTGTAAAGGAAACTCATGATGTGAACAAAAGAAATGTTAATCATGATTCCATAGACTCTAATGTTGGATCGAAGACCCACCATATTCCAAAAATCGATATGAGGAAGTTTGATGGCAAGGATCCCGCCACATGGATATTACAGATGGAGCAGTTCTTCGATTTCAATAATGTGCAAAACACACAAAAGGTACGTATGGCAACTTTATATTTGGAACCAAATCAGTTTGTATGGTATCAATGGCTTTGCTCTTGTAAACAATTTATCACTTGGTCAATTTTTATGGAAGAATTGATAGCACATTATGAGGATACAAAAAGCAACACTTTTTTTAGCCAATTGATAAGTCTCAAACAAAAGGGTTCAATAATGGAGCACATTGAGGAGTTCCAAAAATTGAACATAAGGGTAAAAGATATTCCAAAGGAGCATAGGATTGATGTGTTCATAGGGTCTTTAAAGGATAATATCCAACATAATGTTCACCTTTGGGAACCTGATTCATTAGAGAAGGCATTCAGGTTAGCAAGAAAAATGGAAAGCAAAATTATGGCAACCAGGAAGCATACCACTCACAACTATAAAGAAGGAAGTGCAGTTGCCCCTAGTCTTCCACAACCTATAAGGTTGACACCACAACAATTGGAAGAAAAAAGAGCAAAAGGGCTTTGTTATAGTTGTGATAGCAAATACACTAAAGGTCATAAGTGTGCTGAGAAGAAATTATTCTACATAGATTGTGAAGAGGAAGAAGAAAAGGAGCAAGAAAGGTCAAAAGAAGAGGATATGCTCCAGGAACAAAGCCTAGATGAAGAACAAATAAATCCGAACATATCTTGTAATGAATTGGTGGGAATTACCACTCCTCAAACCATCAAGATAGAAGGACAAATCAAGAAGAAAAAGGTAATAGTGTTGATTGATTCAGGAAGCACCCACAATTTTATTCATTGTAGGGTAGCAAAAGAATTGAATTGCTTCCTATATCCAGCACCAGAGTGTCAAGTGATGATTGCAAATGGAGGAACAATAAATTGCTCTAGAAAGTGCCATAATATCAAGCTATCCATGAGAGAATATGTATTGACTAGCCCAATGCTTTCCATTCCAATGGGAGGTGCTGATGTTGTACTAGGAGTCCAATGGCTACAATCCTTGGGTACAATAGCTTTTAATTTTCAAGAACTTTTCATCAAATTTTCTACGGAAGGAGAGGAAGTTGAATTAAGGGGTATTGCAGGGAAACTAGGAAAGATAATCAGCTCTAATGGTATGACAAAGCTTCTAAAAAAGGAGCAAAGGGGTGTAATTGCACAATTATGTTCGCTAGATGTTTCCACATTAGAATCATCTATTTCTCCAGATCTCCAAAAAGTCCTGGACAATCATTCCAAGGTATTTGAGACTCCCAAAGGTCTCCCACCTATGCATGATCATGATCATGCTATTCATCTGATTCCAGGAAGTGTTCCTCCAAACATCAAGCCATACAGATATCCCTATGTCCAAAAAAGTGAAATTGAACGTATGGTTGCAGAAATGCTAGAGGCTGGTATAATTCAACTGAGTCAAAGTTCTTTCTCTGCTCCAGTAGTATTGGTGCACAAGAAGGATGGATCATGGCGCATGTGTCGGGATTATAGGGAGCTCAACAAGCTCACTATTAAAGATAAGTTCCCCATTCCTGTCATTGATGAATTACTAGATGAATTGCATGGATCAATTTACTTCACCAAGTTGGATCTTCGTTCAAGATATCATCAAATCAGAATGAAGATTGAAGACATTCCAAAAACGACATTTAGAACTCATGAGGGTCATTATGAATTTTTGGTCATGCCTTTTGGCCTTACTAATGCACCTTCAACATTTCAAGGTTTGATGAATTCAATTTTCAAACCATTCCTTAGAAAATTTGTGTTAGTATTTTTTGATGATATACTAATCTACAACAAGTCTTGGAAGGATCATGTTGAACATGTTGACAGGGTGCTACAACTATTGGAGGAGAAACAATTATATGCAAAAAGATCCAAATGTTTCTTTGGAGTCCAGGAGGTGGAATATTTGGGTCATATTGTATCTCATGAAGGAGTTAAGGTAGACCCTAGAAAAATTAAAGCCATTAAGGAATGGAAAATCCCCACATCCATAAAGCATCTGCACGGATTTCTTGGGTTGACAGGGTATTATCGCAAGTTTGTTAAGAATTATGGGAGAATAGCAGCACCTCTAACAACATTATTGAAGAAAGATGCATTTTCATGGACTCCGGAAGCAACAAATGCCTTTGAACATCTTAAAGAGGCAATGTTCCAAGCACCGGTCTTAGCTACACTAGACTTCACAAAAACCTTTATTGTGGAATGTGATGCTTCAGGAAATGGAATTGGTGTTGTTCTAATGCAAGATGAAAGACCCATTGCTTTTGAAAGTCGTCCAATCAAGGGAAAGTTTTTAAGCAAAGCTATTTATGAGAAGGAAATGTTGGCAATACTCCATGCACTTAAGAAATGGCGACCCTACCTAATGGGAAGACACTTCAAGGTAAAAACGGATCATGATAGCCTTAAATACTTTTTAGAACAAAGATTATCCTCTGAAGAGCAACAAAAGTGGGTCACAAAGATGTTGGGTTATGACTTTGAAATCATCTACAAAAAAGGGAAGCAAAATGTGGTGGCAGATGCACTCTCAAGAAAGGATGAGGATGTGGAAGCATTGTTGTGCGCTATTTCTATTATCCAACCAGATTGGATAAATGAAGCAAGGGAGGAATGGAAGAATGACGAAGAAGTGTGGGCACTTATTCGAAAGCTACAACAAGATTCCAGTACGTCTGATACATTTAGCTGGCAAAATGATTCGTTATGGTACAAAGATCGCTTATACCTCTGTAAGAATTCCCAGCTAAAACAAAAGATTCTTATGGAATTGCACACTTCTCCCTTAGGAGGGCACTCAGGATTTTTAAAAACTTACCACAGGGTTAAGAAGGAATTTTTTTGGGATGGCCTTAAATCAGATATTCAAAAGTTTGTGGCAGAATGTTTGGTTTGCCAACAAAATAAAGTTGAAACAATTAAGACACCGGGTCTATTACAACCTTTATCCATTCCAAGCCAACGTTGGGAGGAGGTTTCAATGGATTTTATCACAGGTTTACCCAAGTCTGAGGGAAAGAGTGTCATCATGGTGGTAGTTGACAAACTTACCAAGTATGCACACTTTTGTGCATTATCACATCCATTTAAAGCCAGTACAGTTCTACTGCATTTATGGAAACAATTCAAAAGCTACATGGAAACCCAAAGATTATTGTAAGTGACAGAGATCCCATTTTCACTGGAAATTTTTGGACAAAATTATTTTCTTGTCTTGGTACTCAGTTAGCTCATAGCTCATCTTATCATCCTCAATCTGATGGGCAAACTGAGATAGTAAACAAATGTTTGGAAGGATATCTTCGTTTCTTTGTATCTGATAAATAGACACAATGGGTCAAATGGTTGCCTCTGGCTGAATGTTGGTATAACACTTCCTTTCATACAACAACAAAAATGACCCCATTTATGGCACTTTATGGGTATCAACCACCATCCATCACATCATATTTAAGAGAAAATTCTAAGGTTCAGGCAATGGAACATCACATCGAACATCAACAACAAGTCCTCCAACTCTTAAAGGATAACCTCGTGTTGGCACAGAATAGAATGAAACAACAGGCAGATCAACATCACAGTGAAAGAAGTTTTGATGTAGGTGATTGGGTATTCCTATGGCTACAACCATATAAGCAAATGTCCCTCAAGCAAGCTAAGAAGGATAATAAATTATCACCAAAGTATTATGGTCCATACAAGGTGTTGGAAAAGATTGGTACTATAGCATACAAATTGGAGCTTCCTGCAGCTTCTCGATTGCACCCAGTTTTCCATGTTTCATGCTTAAAGAAGGTTATAGGTGACAAGCTCCCAGTTCAAACAATATTTCCAGAACTTGATGAGGAAGGAAAAATTATATTGGAACCGGAAGCAGTTATAGAAAAAAGAACTTGACAGCTACGAAATCGATCAACTTCAGAGTACCTTAGCAAGTGGAAGAACTTATCCGCTGAAGATTCCACATGGGGGGATGAGAATTTTATGCAAAAGTATCCACAACTACTCAAGCGTTGAGGACAACACTTTTTTGAAGGCGAGGGGCATGTTGGGTCCCTATAATACTAGTGATTACCCCATTACTATTGTAGTTATACCCCTTATTTATATTATTGTGCCCCCATTGCCCCCATATTGTTATTAATGTGCCCATAGAATCCCTCTATTGTTATTTTTGTGGCTTTATATTATTATTGTTAGGTTGGCTGGATTATATTGTGACTCCTTACACTCCTATATATAGAAAGGAGGTTTTGTCATTTGAATCATTGAAGAATTGTTCATTTATGTAATGTAAAGGAGGTTGCCCCCTCGAAGAGGCTGAATTCTAAGGCGTTGATCTGTCTTTTCTATCTTTTCTTGAGTTGGTTTCATAACAAAGAAAAAGATAGAAAAGATAGATCAACGCCTTAGAATTCAGCCTCTTCGAGGGGGCAACCTCCTTTACATTACATAAATGAACAATTCTTGGATGATACAAATGAAAAGACCTCCTTTCTATATATAGGAGTCTAAGGGGTCATAACATAATCATAGCCAACATAACAATAATAATGTAAGGGCACAATAATAACAATAGTGGGCTTCTATGGGGCACAATAGTAACAATATGGGCACTACATGGGTACATCAATATAATAAGTGGGTTGTACTAATAACCATAAGGGGTTACACTAGTAGTATAGGGGCCTAACATGCCCCTCTCCTTCAAAAAGCGTTGTCCTCAATGCTTAAGTAGTTCTTGATGCTTCTGTATAAAATTATTGTCCTCCCTTGTGGAATCTCCAGTGGGTAAGTTCTTCCACTTGATGAGAAACTCTGAAATTGATCGATTTTGTAGCTGTTGTGTTCTTGTTTTTGTGACTGCTCCAGGTTCCAATATGATTTTTCCTTCCTCCTAAATTTCTGGCAATATTGTTTGAATTCAGATCTTTTGCAACTTTTGAATAAGTGGCCATACTTCTTCTTCCTTCTTCCATTCATCCCTTGCTTCGTTTATCCAATCTGGTTGGATAATAGAAATAGTACAAAACAATGCTTCCACATCCTCATCCTTGAATAGTCTTCCCATTCAGTAAGGTCGCCATTTTTTAAGTGCATGTAGTATTGCCAACATTACCTTCCCGTAAATAGCTTGCTTGAGATGTAGCAATAAAAATACCCAATCACCTACATCAAAACATTTTTCACTACGATGTTGATCTACCTGTTGCTTCATTTGATTTTGCACCAAAGTGATGTTATACTTTAGAAGTTGGACAACTTCTTGTTGATGCTCGATGTGATCTTTCACTGCTTGAACATTTTTCTTCTTGATATGTCCTTCTATCTCTAGAGTTTGAGGAGTGGCAATTTCTTCCAATCCTTTACAAGATATGGTCGGATTCATTTCTTGATGCTCGATGTGATCTTTCACTTCTTGAACATTTTTCTTCTTGATATGTCCTTCTATCTTGATAGTTTGAGGAGTGGTAATTTCGACCAATGAATTACAAGATATTTTTGGATTCATTTCTTCTTTCTCGATGTGATCTTTCACTTCTTGCACCTTTTTCTTCTTGATATGTCCTTCTATCTTGAGAGTTTTAGGAGTGGTAATTCTTGCCAGTGCTTTACAAGATATGGTCTGATTCATTTCTTCTTTCCCTGGGGTGGGGTCCTCGCGTAGATCCTCTTCTTTTGATGTTTTTTGATCCTTTCCTTCCTCCTCTTCATATTCTATGTAAAATAATATTTTCTCAGCACACTTATGACCTTTAGTGCATTTTCTATCACAATTGTAACAAAGCCCTTTTTCTCTTTTTTCTTCCAATTGTTGTGGTGTAACCCTTGTAGGTTGTGGAAGGCTAGGAGAAACAACACTTCCATCTTTATAGTTGTGAGGGGTATGCTTCCTGGTTTCCATAATTTTTCTTTCCACTATGTCACAAAGCCCTTTTACTCTTTCCAATTGTTGTGTTGTTGCTCTAATGAAGGTGTTGCTCTTTGTATCCTCATAATGTGCTATCATTTCCTCTGTGAAAATTGACCACGTAACAAGTCGCTTACAAGAACAAAGCCCTTCATACCATAAAAATTGATCAGGTTCTAAATATGAAGATGCAATACATACCTTTTGTAACAGTGGTACACCATGTAGATCAAAATATTGCTCCATCTGAAGTACCCAATTTACCGGATCCTTGCCATCAAACTTCCTCGTCTTGCTTTTTCTTGATTTTAGGAGCTCGATCTTGAAACAACTGTAACTCTGTACTTTTAGATATTTAAGTTCTGAAATTGTGACTTGTAGTATCCCTCTGTCTTCTTTCCAATGCCACCAATCTGATCCAAATTGGATTCTCCAAGAAAGAGTTATGTGAAATCTCCCACAGTGACTTGATTATAGACTAGTTCAGTAGAGATAACTTGTATGACGTGCCACGAGTCATTGTTTCGACCTTTGACTCTAAAAAATATATACAAGAAAACAACAGTCCGTCCTCTTTCTGTACCTTCTTACAAAATTTCAATCCAATGCTCAGAAAGAAAGTTATGACGATTTTCCCCAGGTAACCTGTTTGGAATGTAATTCAGGAGTCTGCAAAAAGACAAACTTCCTCAGATCATATCTCTGCAAATATAGCACGAAAAGATCTTAAATTTAGACCCAAGGTTCAACGTGATTTCTTCTCAAATGGTTTTTTTTACAACTTCTGAAACGTCACAGAAAAAAAGTTATAGCGAAAATTCCACGATGACCTGTTTGGAGCAGTGAAACCCTAGAATCCAAAGCTCTGATACCAAATGTTATGAAACCAGCTCAAGAAAAAGATAGAAAAGATAGATCAACGCCTTAGAATTCAGCCTCTTCGAGGAGGAAACCTCCTTTACATTACATAAATGAAAAATTCTTGGATGATACAAATGAAAAGACCGCCTTTTTATATATAGGAGTCTAGGGGGTGATAACATAATCATAGCCGACATAACAATAATAATGTAAGGGCACAATAATAACAATAGTGGGCTTCTATGGGGCACAATACTAACAATATGGGAATTACATGGGTACATCAATATAATAAGTGGGTTGTACTAATAACCATAAGGGGTTACACTAGTAGTATAGGGGCCTAACAAAGGAGGCCTACCATGCATTACAAAATGGGATTCATTAAAATAATGATGTATATGGAAAAGATATAAGCACCCTTCCATGGTTATTGATAGAGCATCAAAGAAAGCATGTTAAAGAGGTTATTGAAAGAAATAATTTCCAACTCAATTTTATTCAAACATAAATAATATCCTAACAAAGAAAGGTGAATTAGGTGGGGTACAAACTCATGATTGAAATATTTTCATTAAGGTAATTATATTGGTGTATATATATTTTATACATTGGTGAAACATATTGTTAATTAGTGTTTTTTTCATATTGATTTGGGACAAAATAATGATCGATCATTAATTTTCTTACAATATGTTCTACCTTTATCTCTCCTAGACAATTTTGATAACAATGTCAAACAATTTATATATGATCTTCGAAAATACATGAGGTAAGTGGATATTTGTGTGCAAAGTGTTATTTGTTCAATAAGTTTTTGTGTTGCATATTTTTTAATACATGTTTTTTTCTTATCATCATGTACTATATTATTTTTTTTGTTGAAGATCGTGATTGGCCTGCTTCATTTGTAGATGGTTTCCATCTAAAGAAATCAATAAAGAAGATATAAAGAATTGGAGAAAACATTTTCCTCGTCTAATGTGTGAAATGAAAAGTATCTACTTCTGACATTTTCCCATGCACAAGAAAACTACCTCATACAACAACTCAAGGAGATTGAAAAGTGTGGACCTATACACACAAGAACAATGTGGATGGTTGAGAGGCACCTGAAATCATTGAAGGATTTGGTCAAACAAAGAGCATGTACTGAGGGTTCTATCGTAGAGGGATATATGGTATCTAAAAACATGACTTATATTGATCAATATAGTGATGAAATAGGAAAAAATATTAATGTATTGGATTGAATTTGGGATGTCAACTCTATGGAAGATTTGAAAGGGGAGCACCTACTGGGGAAAGGTAGAGTGAGAAAAGAGAGATGTAAGTGGGTAGTTGATATTTATAGCACATCTGACTAATTTTTATTCATGTATATCGTACTTATTTCATTTTTAGTCTTCCTATATAATCCATTATTATGAAGGTATAACATGGTAACTAATATAATATATGTGAAGTGTTTTATCTTAAAACAACTAGTTGAGAGTGGGATGCAATACATATATACGTTACAAACAATAAAGATTGGATGAAGGTATGGATTGAAACATGCAAGAAAGCTAATAGTGGTAGGTATCATGGTATGGTGCGTCTTCATTAGTCAATGAATCTCAACATAGTGGAGATACCAATCTTACATAAAGGGAAATTTATTTGGGATGGGGTTTAAAAGATTATCAGGAGATCATATTCACCCATACTACTTAGTTTTTTTACAATTATATTGATGCAACATATGGCGTGGTTTTCTCTTAATTTTCAAAATTTTAAATTATAAATATGCATGATTGTCAATTGACAATGCATCTTTTATGTGTTTGAAGCATTGTAGTTGAAACACCAAAACAAACTGTGGTGCAATGGTTGCAAATTTCACATTAAAAGGTTGGATGAAAAGATGGAAACTTGTGATAGTGGGATACCTGCATTATTTCAAGTTATCATTTTTTCTCTAGAGTTCACAAACATACAAAACTCTCCAAGGATAAATACTATGTGTATCTGCATAATATTCTAGAGTGTGACTTTGAATCCTTCAAAATAGTTTTATTCGATGTGAAATGCTTTAGGCGAAAAATCCATGAGTGTGTTCCTGATAGAACAGTTACCGAGCATGCTAATGGATTTACCATGGTCGGTACAAAGAATATTGAGACATGATCAGAGCCATATGCTTTTCCAATCCAATGTGAACATGTATTTCATCTAGACATTCCTGGTAAAGCAGGTTGGTTCTATGTTGTTAGATATGATCTCAGAGGAAGGCCTGTAAAGTATAATGTAGCGGATGAAGATGAAATTAAAGAAGAATATGGCGTAGAGTAGTAAGGGTTTCATGCAGTGTCAGATGAATATGTCAAAGAAGTTTAAGGAATATATGTTAATCTAGAAAATGTTAATATGGATGAGCTATATGATATTGACATTGTGTTAGACAAAGAACTTGGAGAGGTTGAACCAAATGTAGAAGAGCATGTTCTAGATGATGATATAGATGCTTATGATGATGATGATGTTGATGTTGATATGGTGAATCCTTTGTAGATAAATTCTAAACTAGATGATACAAGTGATGAGATGGATGAGGAATAAGATTAATGATATCAAAATGTTAAAAAATATGAAGTAGACATTTATACATTTTTAGTTGTTTTTTTCTCCTTCATTCACCTTAAATTTTTATTTTCCTAGTTTTTATGTTTGAACGTTACTGTGTTTCTTCCAAATTTATTATAGTAGTTAGATTGGGCATGGGTAATTGAGAGTGATGTGACGAGGGGGGGCAGAGGGAACATATGAGCTTCCACCTTCACATTTTTTGGCCTTTTTAAGTAGAGAATATATTATTATTTAAGCAAAGAGAATCTCATTTATGTTTATACCATAATTTCAAATTTTCACTTTAATGATTCCTTAAGAAGACATACCATACAAGTTGGGAGATGGACGAACTAGGTGAAAACGTGGTTGGGTAGACATGTGAAGTAAGGTCATCTCATGACATCCCATGAAATGAGTTCCCACCACGGTGTATCAAAATCATTTTTAGAAAATTGACTAAATTGATGTTTAGGTGTTAAAAGCCACTTTATAATGGATTGATTATGCAGCATGGATGTACTAAAAAATGATAATATTTTGTTGTCATTGATGATATAATGATTTTTGTTCATTGATTTTCATAGCAGGGTGTGCTTCCGCCCTAGACGCACTTGCACGAAAGCAAAGTTCCCAAGAACCTCTTGGGGCATTGTGATTTAGGCATGCCATGATGTCCACCCGACAGGGGCACCCATGTGATGAGTTATTGGGTTGAACTGACTTGGAAAATGGCACCCGCATAAAAGAAGTAAGGTAAACCCATAACTTCCCATGAACAGAGTTCACACGAAATGGTCTCATAATGAATTTTAGAAAATTAACTAAGGTAATGTTTGGGTGTTAAAATTATGTTTAGAATTGATTGATTATGCAACATGGTACTAAAAATTATCAATACTTTGTTTTCATTGATGAGCGAGCAAAGGCGAGGTGCCCATGGGTGTGTCGCGTGCTGGGCATGCTAGGTTTCTCGGTGGCCATGGGGGCATCACGTTCTAGGCACACCACGACGTCTGGTTCACATGGGGGCATTGCATGTTGGGCATGCTAGGGTGTCTGTGCGATGAGTTGGTGGGTTAGCTTGACTTGGAAAGGGGTACCCACACAAAATATGTAATTTGAGCTTATGTCTTCCCATGAAAAAAGTTCCCACAAGCGAGTTTCATAATTATTTATACACAATTAAGTAAATTAATGTTTAGGTGTTCAAATTCAATTTATAATTGAATATTGATCATGCCACATGGAAATAAAAAATGATGATATTTTGTTTTCATTAATGAGATAATGATTTGTGTTCACTAATTTGCATAGTAGGGTGAATGTTCATGACTTAGGAATTCCCACATGAAGGCAGGGCACTTGGGTGTCCATAGGGGCGTCACTTGGTAGATGCGCCACAGTGCCCAACACCCATGTGAGCATCGGGTGCTTGATACACCAGGACACCCGCATCCCATTAGGGTGTTTCATGTTGGGCAAGTTAGGGCGTATGGTGCCCATGGGGGCATCGCGTCCTAGGTGCACTAGGGCACCTAATTCCCATAGGGGCATCATAAGCTGGGCATGCCAGGGTGCCCGATGACCATGGGGAGTGATGCGTGCTGGACACGGCAAGGTGCCCACCTAGCAGGGATGTCTATTTGATGAGTTGGTTATGTTGGGTTATGACTTTGAAATCTTCTACAAAAAAGTGAAGCAAAATTTTGTTGCAAATGCACTTTCAAGAAATAATGAGGATGTGGAAGCATTTCTTTGTGCCATTTCTATTATCGAAATTGATTGGATAAGCGAAGCAAGGGATGAATGGAAGAATGATGAAGAGGTGTGGTCAATCATTCAAAAATTGCAGTAAGATCCTAGTACATCTGATACATTTAGTTGGAAAAATGATTCGTTATGGTACAAAGATCGCTTATATATTTGTAAGAATTCCCAACTTAAGAAAAATATTATTTTGTTATTGCATACCTCCCCCTTAGGAGGGAACTTAGGATTTTTGAGAAATTACCATAGGGTTAAGAAGGAATTTTTTTGGGATGGCCTCAAATCAAATATCTAAAAGCTTGTGGTAGAATGTCTGGTTTTCCAAAAAAATAAAGTTGAGACAATTAAGACCCTGATTCTATTATGACCTTTAGCCATTCCATGTCAACTTTGGGAGGAGGTCTCAATGGATTTATCACAAGTTTACCCAAGCCTAAAGAAAAGAGTGTCATCATCATGGTAGTTGATATAGTTACCAAGTATGAACACTTTTGTGCATTATCTCATGCTTTTAGTTCCAGTATAGTTACGACAGCATTTATGGAAACAATTCAAAATCTACATGGAAACACGAAGATTTCTGTAAGTGACAGAGATCCCATTTTCACTGGAATTTTTTTGGATGAAATTATTTTCTTGTGTTGGTACTCAACTAGCTCATAGCTCATCTTATCATCCTCAATCTGGTAGGAAAACTAATAGAGTGAACAAATGTTTGGAAGGATATGTGTGTTTCTTTGTATCATATAAAAAAACACAATGGGTCAAGTGGTTACCTCATGCTGAATGGTGGTATAAAAATTCCTTCCATACTTCCACAAAAATGACCCCATTTATGGCACTTTATGGATATCATCCACCATCCATCGCATCATATTTAAGAGAAATTTCTAATGCTCAAGCAGTGGAAGATTACATAGAGCATCAAAAAAAGTTCTCCAACTCTTAAAGGATAACCTAACTCTGGAACATAATCGAGTGAAACAACAATAATATCAACATCGCAGTGAAATAAGTTTTGATGTAGGTGACTAGGTATTTTTATCGCTAGAACCATACAGACAAATTTCCCTTAAGTAAGCTAATAAGGATAAAAAATTATCACCTAAGTACTATCCTCCTTACAAGGTGTTCCAAAATATTGGTACTGTGGAATACAAATTGGAACTCCCCACATCTTCTTGAGTACACCTAGTTTTCCATGTTTCATTCTTAAAGAATGTTATCAGTGACAAGTTCCCAGTTCAATCAGTGTTTCCAGAACTTAATGAAGAAGGAGATAAAAATATATGACCCTGAAGTAGTCATGTAAACAAAAACCTGATAACTACAAAATTGATTAATCTAGTAATATCTCATTAAGAGGAAGAACTTACCCATTGAATATTCGACATGGGAGGATCAAAATTTTATACAGAAGCATCCAAAACTACTCAAGCATTGAAGATAATAGTTTTTTGAAGGAGAGGGGCATGTTAGGTCCCGATAATACTAATGTATTCCCCTTATTGTTATTACTGTAGCCCCCTATTGTTACTAGTGTGCCCATTTATACCCCATGTTATTGTTGTGCCCCATGGAAGCCCACTATTATTATTGTTGTGCCCCTACATTACTATTGTGATGTAGGCTCCAATTATAATGTGACCCATTAGAATCTTATATATACCGCGAAGGTCTTATCATTTGAATCGTCTAAGAATTTTTCATATCATTTGAATCATCCAATAATTGCTAATTTATGTAATGTAGAGGAGGTTTCCCCCTCTAAGAGGATAATTTTTAAGTTCTTGATCTATATTTTCAGTGAGTTGGTTGCATAACACTAACCATGATAGAGGATGAAACACGTGCAAAATTTATAGATACCAAATTGAAAATTTAAGAATTGAAGGAGTGGACTTGGAAGATCATAGAATAGAGAGATTAAATTTGTTTTATTTACTCAAATGCCTTAGCATGTAGATCTCCACCATGGAATTATGCTTTGTTTCTACTCAAACAATATTTTCTACTCAAATCCAAGGCTATACAATGCAGCCATCGATCTGAATTCAATAATGTGTTGCATTTCATCACTTTTTTCCGCAATCAAGATGAGGGAACAAGGTATCTATTGTGTGAATTCTACATGCACAAATTTCTTTTGGAAGAAAATTTAAAGGAAAAAAATGTCCCATTGATCAAAGATGTCCAATTCCAATCTATTATATTGTTTGCATTAAAGCAGATAAAGTCGGAAAAAATCCTACCAAACTTTCCAGCGAAGATAGCATAATATTGATCTTTGGGTTAGGGGTGAGCTAGAAAATCCCTTTACTACATTGATTTCCCATAATGCCTTTAAAGAGAAGTCTCATGTTTCTCCCTCACTTAGGAAAAATAATAATAAAGTATTACACTAAGGATGGGAACAACTGAATGACATAAGAGATGAAGCTATCTACAAAGCCAAGATGAGATGAAAAGTGTCATCTAGAGAAATAAAAAACATGAAACCTTTTTTCATATATAATTTTTAGCAAGATATGTCAAGATTTCTAGATTATGTTAACATTATGATGGAATATGGGATCAAATGGATAGGATACAAGTATAGGTTACCTATGGTTGGGTGTTCTCCATCTTACTACAAGTATGATTATGAGATGTTAGAGGTAGGTAAGTATGTGGCTTTTGGCTTTCCTAGAAATCAAAAGTACGAGTGGATTCATGCTCATTGAAGAAAACCCTATGAAGACTAATCCTTAACTTCCTTACATGTTAATTATCTATTTGAATGAGGACATGGAAAAAGGTCAATTGGGGAGTGGTGTTGGGCCTCACAATTCACGTGCTTTCCTTATCCTATTTCTTAGTTTTAATGTGTTGTCATTTTCTTATATTTATGATATATTAACATGTATAACATAGTTCTTATAACATATTAATTTACTTTTACTATTTTTTCTTACTGATAAACTATTTTGATTGAAAAATTCTTATTTTATTATGATTGAATCATTACTATGAATAGGAGTTTTACGAAAGCTAGTTCTCGATGTTGTTTCTTGATATGTTCATGTTAAAATTGGATAGCACAATGTTGCCTTCACCAAATGTAGCAAAATGTGAGCCCGATTATGAACTGAGAAAAATGGTTTGAGATGAATCCCTTGGTTCTATCATCTAGGTGATATTAACAATCTTTTGTAAAAGCATCCTGAGAATATTTATATGCTCATGACTGCTCCTTTTTAAATGATTTACTATTTTTATCATCCATGACTATGGTATATAGATGGGGAATCATAACCAAAATGAGAGTTTTTTTGGCATGTAATACTTTTATATACATTTGGTAAATTCATTGAAGCATTGTAATCGTTCTCTCAGATTATAATGTAAGTTTTTGTTGTTAAGAGTTAATTTATTGTTTTGGTTTTTCCTATAAGGTAGTGTGACTCTAGTAGTTCAGACCCATTACTGGATGAGGCACTATCTTCGTTTGTATCACTGGCTTCACATTTTAACTTTAGATTTCAACCATTTATCTATTAGATTAATTGCAAATACTGTGATTTATTTTGAGTAGGGATAATATCGGTAGTTGTAATATTAGTTTTGAGGGACTTCTCTTTAGATAAGTCAATTTATAATTGTTGTTTCTTTATTGTTTTTCTATGAATGTTATCTCTAGATCATGGATAATTTTGCACATGTTTAGTTTCTTTCCTTATATTTTCCCTTCTACGTTCCACAAAGTACAGATTTTTAGTGTTGTTCTTTCAATTACATTATTTTTTTTCCTTATGTAGAAGCTTAACTTCCGATAGATTCCCTACTTGTTTCTTGTAAAGAGTAATTAGAATTCAGTATTTTTGAATAATTTTTTGAAGTCATAGTTTTCCCAAGAAATAGTTGTTTTTAATGTGTGTTTCATGTTAGGGGTTGATTCCTTCATTATAGTCACTTTCTTTGTTGTTAGAGAGTTGGTGAATGTTAATTTTAGCACTATCTCTTTTATATACTTTGAAAACACCCTTGAAATAACCAAAGGAAAGCTCAGGATAAAAAATAATAAGGGTTAGTTAGTTTCTTCTTTATAACAATTATTTGTCGCAACAGTTTCTCCTAGAATCAACTAAATAGATAAATCGACTTCCCTATGAGGATTCAACTCCAAAAATTTTGCTGCTAACACATCATAAAACTACTACAAAACAAGATACCTCTTCAACACTTGATCACCGTCGGCATTTTTCACTTTGTCACTCGAAATATGAAGTGCAAACAATGCACATCCTTTCCCGCAACTACACTTTTCCTACATAGTTGTGACCATCGTCATTTATGTAGGCTTCTTCCTTCCCTATAATATTCACTTCTCTCCATCATCATCTAGGCACTCAATAGCCTTATCAAATAAATATACCTTAGTACTATGAATGTATAACCAATCTAAGCCCAAAATCATACTGTATGAACCCAAAAGAAGCACATTTATATGTGTTGATGTAGACAAACCATTTAACTCAAATGCACAAGATCTCACCCAATGATGAACTCTTATCTTGGTCCCTATAACCAACTACACCAACCAAGACATTGCATGCACTTATTTATTCAAGCCACACTTATCCTCCAACTCAAGCCTAATGAAACTATATTTAGATATAAGGTCAATCAAAATGGAAATAAATTGATCACAAAGCTTACCTTCCATCTCAATAATAGATGCATCATGACCAGTGTGCCTATTATCCAGTGTTGCATAAATTCGAGGAATAGTATGCACAACATCTCCAACTATTTGTGGCTCCTAAGCATTGTAAACACGAGGTTTTCCACCCTTATGCTATGGAAAATCTCTCCTGCGATGCTCTCCACCACAAGTCCAAAATTGCAAAGGATTCCTACCATCACCCTTGTTCTACTCCTCAAGTTGATATCCATGTCCTCTGTTTGCATTGAACTTATTTTATGCCACTATATTCTCCTTGCTACCTACATCCCGAGTTCTTCCTTTATTTTTATCCCACTTTCCTTTAATCCTATCATTTCACTTCCTATCGAGATTAGGCTCAAACTTACACTTCGAATACTCATAAAAATTCTTCAACTTTCTAATGACTTCGTCCAATGACCAAGGATCATCATACTCATTTTTATCCTTGAATGTCAAAGGAAACCCAATGATGAATCTTTGAACCTTCATCTTCTCATCCTTAAGATAAGACACATACCTCAATAGCTCCATAAATTTGGGCATGTACTCTTCATCTATCATAGAACCCATCTTAATCTCAAAGAACTCCTTACCCTTTCCATCATACTATCTCTTTAATAAGTACTTCTTTCATAAGAGTCCCTTAAACTCATCCAACTAAACTCCTATGTTTCGATGCCTCTGACAAGCTTCACATAGTCCCATGAGATATATTCTCTCCCTTTGAGACTAAAGATAACTACCCTGTCATAATCTATGAATAATGATGAAACTTGAAGAAATTCTTCATCCCAAGTATCCATGCTTCTACATCTTCTTGTCTCTTGAGCTCTCCATGAAAGCTAGGAGGCTTGGCCTTCTTGAACTCATCTAGCAAGTATTGCTTATCACTCCTCATATAAGGATGATAGCGGTGATGACCATGATGTCCCTTTGGTCCTAAACTAGAATAGTACCCATAACCATTACCTCTGCTATCAGGTGTATCCCACCATCTGACACCTCTGAATGTGTTATCCCTATCCAATTTGCGCCCTTATTGAGAACTCCTTTGAATAAGAAAATTAATCTAATTTTTATCTTTCATATTTCATCCTCATGTATGTGCTTAACATCGTATCAGAGTAGGAAAGGTCCTGCCCTTCTCATATTTGAGCCACTGTTTTTTTGTGGCCTTTCTCTGTGTGTCTGTCGGACCTAGGTGTTGTCTAAACTATTCCAAAATATATCTAGACTTGTTAGAGTGCAAGACCTAAATTTTTCTCTCTGTCATTGCGAAATCATAAACTCTCTCTTGTTATTAGTAATATACATTTTTCCTGATTCTGGCTCAACAATTTGGATCTGTTATACCAATTTGTGTGTTGGTCTATCCAAAGTCTTATCCTATTCTAGTGAGTGTTGCCTACGCCTAGACCTATACCATGCCATTTTTTGCTACCTCTCTACTATCGCTCTAACCTCTGGGCACTGTATTACTCCTCTTCATTGGTCCACCTACATTTAGGCCATAGTCAATGCCCTACACCTCACCTGCATAACTCGTCTCCTCCAACACATAGTGGACTCCCTAAATTTTATGCTCGAAAGTCCATACAGACTCCATCAATAAGTGAATCCACTCTTAGATTTTATATCACATACCATGATGTTGTACCAATTCCTCCATAAAAAACACTCCCCTCTCTCTCCTTTTTGTGCCACTATGTTATTCTGCATTGAAGCAAGAGCTGTGAGCTGGTGCGCACCCAAATATTCATAAATTGTTAGGATTATCGCAGCAAATCATTCTTGCTCAAGTACGATTTCCATTTATCCACTTTTCCTTTTGCCTCTAACAGATATCGTAGGATTGTTCAGATTCCAGGAAGTGATGACTCTTCAATGGGTTACAATTAATATTGCACAACAACTGAGGGCATTTTTCCTAGCTTGTCTAGTTGTATTAAACTTATGAGCTTACAAAACTGTCATTGATCATAACTTCCTCTTCTGAGAGGATTCGACCTCTGGTCGCATGTTGATATAAGTTTATATGTTGAATACTTTTTATGGAATGCAACAATTTTTCTAATAATAAGTCTACTTTTGTAATACATCTCCCAACTACACACTCTCGGCCCTCTCCACTAGGTATACTGCCTTTGTTCCAGAAAATTTGCCTACAAACATTGACCCACTTGATAAATTTATGGAATTTCTCTACATGTGAGCATATTTTGGTGTGTAGAGGTTGCTATCAAGGGAGCTTTGGAAATGGTCAGATGAGGCCTCAAAATGAGCTTGTTGTTGATGCCTCATTACATGGTGGTCATACACATATATTTAAGTTGAATACCTTGTGTTAAGTGAAACATGCAACCAATTTATTAGCTTGATCCAGGTATAATTGTTTCCTCCAAGCAATTCATTTTTGTTACAATGCATTGGAATGAGAATGGAGAATTGAAAAATCATGTTCCTTGATTTTGGTATGTATTCTATGATTTTATTTGAATTCTTGAGAAATGTGTTGATGCATGCACTCACTATTTATTGTTGGTGGATGTGTATTCAAATCTTATGGATTAATTGTGTTGCTTTTAAATGCTGTGTACAAATATTATAAAGTTCAATATTGTTATAAGCAGAGGTCATTATTTGAAGACTATGACATAACTGTTGTGGTGAGTATCATGTTGAGAATTCTGTGTAGTGATGGTCATGTAGTGATGGTATATACTTTATTTAGTGCCTTGTTATATTAATTATTGCATATGGAACATTAATCTCTCCATAAATTACATATGATTCATATATATGTGTTGATTCATACATGGTTCAACATTCAATGTTGATTCAAATGCTACGTTGATTAATATGTACCTCAATTTGATAATAGATGTTGAATTATATGTCCATTGGATTATATATGTGATTTATTAAATGTTTTCTACACTTTGAAGTCAATACATTTATATGTACCACTTCCACAAGAAAAACATCTACATACATGTGTTGAGATATAAAAGTCTTCAAAAAGAACCAATCTGCATTGTCCAGTTTGTTGGCTCCTTGCAAATTTTGGGCAAGAAGGAATTACAGTGTTGACCGAATACATAAATTGGTTCCTGTTGGCAAAGTGAGCACCCATTTATTTGGTTTTGAGAGCACATCAAATTTTGAAGAAGATTGCATTGCTAGCTATTTTCCTTTACAGGTACATATGTGGTCATTTGTTGACCTCAATTCGTTGAATAATGGCGAAAATTAATGGCTTATTAGAGTTACTGAAAACTCTAATCAAGTCCATTTTTGATAGCACAATTAAAATTAACAAAGCCTCTCTTTCAGACATTCAACGTTTTCTACAAAATTCACAAAACAAAATTGATTTTTTGCAGCTTGAATCACAACTACAGCAAGAGGAGTTACAGAAGCATAATCATGATTCTGAACTTGCCTTTGTTTAGGACAATTCTTTTTTTGAGACACACTTCGGTCAACAACAAAAAAATTGATCAGATCATTGAGCCCCTCTCAGGAGTATGTGTACATGCATATGCAGAAATTTACTCTGCACTTCCCAAGTCAGTCATCAGACCTTGGGAAGATCTTGTCCACAACAAGCACAAAACTGGTCTTCAATATGACAAGGACATTTCCTTTCATATATAGATTATTCAAAGCCCATCCAGTTTCACAGTGCTAGATTTAGCCATGACAGTTCACCTTTAGTTGTTTCAGATTATGTTCCTTTTCCACAACAGCAACAATAGAATATTAAATGCCAACATTTTGACCAAGTTGGCCATGTAAAATATCATTGTCTTGATCATCATCCATGTAAGCACTGTCATAAAACCAATCATTCTTCAAATAGATGCTTTAGAAACAAACCTCCTGCAAGAACAAAGATTCATCTTGGATGGATCACTTCTTAGCAATGGGCTTCAACAACCAAGATTATATTTCACTCATACAGCAAGATTTGTTCTCGAATATTGAACAATCTTGCAGTTGAGTTTTCTCCATCATCTGACCTTCTATCTGACAGGGGGGGAAATGATGGTCATATACAAGCTTCAAAGCCACATCAAGTGAAACTGGGCCATAACCTTCCATACAAATCCAGAGTTGTATTCAGAGACAAATATGCCCTTAAGCATGCGTTCAGTTGGTGATGCCTCTTCAAAGAATTGGTGACACTTCCTCTAGCAGAAGACTTCAACTTGTTGTTGGTTTTGGAAGAGTTCCAGGAATTGCATTAAGCATTCCAGAGTTAGTGGTAATCCATAAACGATCACAAGTTGAGACCTCGCTTTTCAAGTTGAGGTTCTCCCTTTTATGGGGGGTGAGACCTCACATTTCAAGTTGAAGTTCTCCCTTTTATGTTGGGTGAGGCCTCCCTTTCATGGTTGAAGTTTTCCCTCCTCAAACCATTAGGAGCACTTCCTCTAGCAGAAGACCTGAGTATCTTGCCAGACCTGGAAGAGTTCTAGGAACTTCACCAAGCATTCCAATGTTGGTGGTCATACTTAAAACACCTCCCTTGATACCAACATTTCAGAGAGCACATTTAGCCTAGTGTTGCCATGGATTTTTTCACATTTTGTATTACAGATCTCTTCTTCGACTCACACATAACCCTTCAGATTAAGGGGGGGAATGTTGGACACCTAATCCTCTAAGGGTTGCTGTGGAAGCTAAACAGCCAAAGGGAGTCCAAGGGACCACTTGGAATATGAAACCAAGGGTCATTCCTATGTACTATAAATATGTATCATTGTCAATAAGAAAAGTAATCTAATGTTTATATTTCATATTTCCTCCACCATGTATGTGCTTAAAAGCTCTACTTGCTTCTCCTGAGCTCTACTAATCTTTTCTTAGGACTAAATTATCCTGTCATTATCTGCCTTGCAACTTCAGATTTCAAACTTATGACTTCTCAAGGTATTTTCTATTTTAGAAGAGTACTATTCCCCATGCTTCTCAGCTAATCTACAAGGAGAGTCACATGAACTAGAATCCCCTATTCTGCTTGTCATTTCTAATGTTCTTATTCTTAAAAAAATCCCACATTAGATAAACCAAATATAAACATAATCAAACATACCTTAGTGGAGATCAGGAGAGGTTATCTTGTATGCACAAATCAATCTAAATTAACATGATATATATATATATATATATATATATATATATATATATATATATATATACTTACATACATATATATTGACATGCACATCATCAATCTTCTTAAGATTGACATCATGATGACACAATACTACAATAATGACCATCACAATGCATGCATAAAAAACACGTTGAAAAATAAAATGCATGCATAACAATCACATTCGCCCATCAAGTGTAAGTGTTTGAAACTAAAAGTTCTCATACCACCTTATAACCACCCCTTCCACATTTACCCAAACTCATCACCTCACTGGGGTAAACATGAGATGACTGTCACTATGACATGATCCAACCTCCAATGTTCCAGTTAAGGAAGAAGGACCTACAAATTGACCATAAACTAACATCCCATAAGGACTATAGATCATTTAGGAGATATAAAATCACCCCATGTGATCAATCCTTGAGCTGGAACACTTTTTCACTAACCTAGCACCCCAACCACAAGAAAAACAATGCAAGAGTGCAATTATAGGCCTCCAACTATGTGCATTGGCCTAATTCCATGTTGTCATGCCCTAAATTCCTTAGTTCAGTGTCTATTGTCCCATGATATAAACCACTTTCTAGGATAGCCTCTAGATGGCTACCTAGGACGTTCTGTAACTTTATAAAATCATTTTTAACATCATGGAAATTCTAAACATTAAAACTTGAATCAGAAACTTGACCTAGAGTGTCGAGAAGACACTAGAAATTTCATCAAAAATATGGAAAAGATGTAAGCTATAGGTCATAACTACATATATGATCATAAAATCATATTATTCATCTAAGAATCACCAAGAAGGCTTGAAGCCCTCTCTAACTAGTTGCAATAACACTTCTTAGTCGATGCATTCATCAACCATTCCATAACTTACCAAAACATGTCAAGAGCCATAAAGAGAATACATCATGTAACCAACATATAACCATCAAATAACCCTCATAGAAACCATGTAAAATTGGTCCTAACATCACCATAATAATCAATACAAATGTTCATAGATCACAATAGGAAAATATCTCATATTAACATGTGAAAATGTCAACCAAGTGAGGGAATTACACATACCACCTAACCATAGACTGGGATGAATCAAATCGCTCTTTCAACCAATCACCCAAGCACCATATTCCAAGCATAAATGTGGGGTATCATGGAATAAACAAAAACAAAACAAAACCAGGGTTTCCAGAGGCCAAACTACCTCAACTCTCAATCGTAGTGATTCAACCTCTATGGTTTGGAAATCACTAGCATCAACAACATTAGTCTCTTCCCAAGTTTTCTACGACTCTACGAGCTAGTAAATCAACCCATAACCTTCCAAGGCTCTAGAGCGTTTGTTCAAACCACAACTTTAGGAACTAGTAACTCAATTGACTAAGGGCTCCAAACCATTTTTCCCAACGAACAAATCCATGAACTAGTAACTCAACCCAAGCTGTTCTATGGCTTCTAGAGTGTTTGTTCCAAACCACAACCATAACGAAACTAAGAACCAACTAGAAAAATAAGTAGAATAAGCCCACAATACCATAGATATCTAGTTAATGGGAAGGCAAGGATAAAACCCAATGTCAGTCTTGTTAAATCTCCATGCCAATGACAACACGTAACTAGAGACTCACATGCATATACCATGAGTCCATAAATAAATAAGGAAATCACACATCAAAGCTTTTATCTCTAAAACATTGTAGTTGTATTTTTCGATACAACTATTTCCTTGCGCTTTCATTCTTTCCTTTGCCTTATTTTTCCAGTCTGAGTGAAATCCCAAGTCCTCCAAGAATTCTCCAATATTTCTCTAAGTGTGCAAGAGCATTGGGGGATGAGAGTATGCCTTTGGTCATTCGATCAATCAAAGGTTTTGTGAGCACACCGCTGACATCAAGCATGACAAGACCCACTCTTCTGCTTCGGTAGAACATGCAGAAAAAAAACTAAGCATCACATCTACATTGAGGAGGACCAAGTAATTTCTAGGGTTAGTCATTTCCATCATCGTAAATTCAGTGGGGCATTAGAAATAGAAAAAGAAGGCCCATTAATTTGAATACAGATGATGGTTAGAAAATTAGCAAAGGTTGGGTCTGTGTCATGTTTTCCTAGTTTTTAAGTTTCTTTTACATATTCTTTTTTCTATTTTCTTTATCTATGTAGGTATCTATATCTTTTCTATATCATTTGCTTTTAATTGTTTTTCTAAGGTTTCTGTTAATAATCTTTCGATTTGTTTTTCATCAATTAGTTTTTACATCTTAATCATTCTTGGATATTTTATGTATTTTTATCCTGTTGTTCATTCTTAGCTCCTTTAAGTATTTATTTTACGTTAGAGTTTGTTTATTTTATAAACTTTTCTTGGCTCCTTGAATTAGTTGTAGGACCTTAGTCTCGTATTTTATGGGTGACCCTGATTCATTAGTCCTTATGTTTATTATTTTAGTTTTTATTTTACTTATTTACATTATGTGAATATTTTATGACTATGCCACTATTTTTCTATAAATTATTTTAATTTATTAATAGGGTCTAGACTCCATTATTTATTAATAGGGTCTTGACTCATTTTGTTATATTTTTTGACTTTGCTCCTTGTTTGAGGTTTGACTTTGAATGTTTGATTCTTGTTATTATATATATATATATATATATATATATATATATATATATATAGCACCTTAACATATTAGTGGATTTTATTGGATCCTAATAATTAATGTTATAAATTAAATAATATTATTCATAAACTAGTCGTTTATTATAGTCATTATATGAACTAAGGGTCTCTACATTGCTCTCTATTTAAGATGGTGGCATGAGCTGCCTCTTCATCTTGCCCTGACAATGATCCACACTGGATGGTTTGAAACACGTCAGCAAAAATTCTCCCATGTGATTTCTACTAAAAGTTTTTTCTTAATTAAATATGGATCACAGAATCTTGAATACATAGATGAAAGAGAGCTCAACTCAAAACTGACAAAAACGTAGCAACTAATTCTTTAATCCACTTTTATGATTAAGGGCTATATTTTCTTCATTTTCCATCATTTTACCTCTAATTTCCCTTGCATGCAAATTTCTGTCTCTTCACCTTCCTTTTCTCTTATTTTCCTTTATTTTCCTAAATAAATGCCAATTATTTCCTCTTTTCCTTTGCCAGTTTCCATAGACACTAACTAATCACAAGTGATTCCCACTAAAGTGGTTTTCCCAAAATTCAACTTGGAATATGTGTCCCATGAATTTGGTCATATTTTATTTACATAGAAAAATCAACTAGGGGTTGGTACTGAAACAACATCAAGAAGATTGAAAGGCATGAAAATTTGCAACAAATAATCACCCAAAAGGATAGCACATAAATTTGAACCATGGATTTCTCCAAAAATGTGGTTACAATGAAATCCATGCTAATTTTAAAATATATTCTTGATTAAAAAATTGAATATTTTAATGGTTCCCAATATACCTTTCCATCATTTTATGGGCCATATATATTTATAATATTACGAACTACACTTACAACCAAAACCTCCAGTTATATCAAAATAACATTGTGGTATACATTTGTGAAATGAGCCTTAAAATCTAGGCTCTATCTTGATATTATATCCCTAGAGAGCCTCCCCACATCGATAGATCCAAATTTCGAATCCTTGAACCACATGCTTATGATATCTTGAGCTTTTTATCCTAAATTCATGGTCTATTACATAATTAAGATATTTATATTTTATATATTGGAAATATGCTTGATGGGTCTTTTGCTAGGGCACCCTTAGAAACCCAGTGGTTGAGTGACAAATGCTTCATCTAGGAGTCCCTAGTAGGGATTTTCCTCCAAGGCCACAATGATAGTATTTTTCATTCCTAAGCAAATATCCTCCTTTACCATTTTCTGGGAAATATAAATATTGGAATTTCATCCTGCATGTCAAATTGATGAAGTTTCTTCTACTATGCCACCTCTAGAGGGAATTTCTAGTAAAATATGGGCCTTATACCTAAGTTCTTATTGTTTCTGACCCCTATCACATAGTTTTTGCAAGTCCACATGGATATGAAAGTCAAACACTTCAAAAGATGATAAGGTCAAAGAATTGGAGGGTGAAACTAAATACGAGACAATTAGATCTTTTGTATGACATGATTCCAAAGGGGTCCATGGAAAATTGTCTCTCCATTGAGAGGAAGACACATAATCCCATGGGATTTCTATAACCAATAATATCACATTTTCATTCAAAAATGCATGAGGATGGGCTCTAGAGTTAGGATTATGATCAAATCTAAAAGGAGGTGGAACAATATTCTTAATATCTTAATCTCCAACAGAGCCTTCGATGTAAAATATTTATGCTAAGTAGGTTCTTTCTGCAGAGAGTGTTGTCTTTTCGTTAAGTGAAAGTATTCATTTAGTGATTTGTGGACCCAAATTTTATTGTTTGGCTTTATTTTCCATGTATTGTTATCACATGTTTCCAATAAATCTCTGAACTTTCTACATGTGTAGCAGTGGAAGGAAACATTCCAATAGTCTACCAGCTAATTCGAAGGCCTACCTTGATACTACAATTTTACCTCCTCAACTAAGTTATTCCTCATGTTGACTTTAATCAAAATCCATGAACACTAATGATCATATATGGACAGATAATTATCTTTCATGGCTATAGAGTGCCCCATAATATTATGAAATTCACCTAAAAACTCATTGGTCCAAAACTGGGTGTGAAAACCTCGAAGGATCATTGAAAAATACTGCACAGACATTGTTTCAGATGATGCATCGAAATTTAGTTGCCATGGTTAAGAAAATAGCCCAAAACATCCCCAACACAAGTCATTTCTTAATATATTCTTTTTGTATTCTCTCGCTTTAAAATTCACCATAAGCCACCATTTAACAATCGCATGGTACTATGAGAAATAGCCAACCACTGGTTTCCATTTTTCTTCAATCCATCCTTAAATAGATGCAAGACTTACAACTTTACCTGCATACCTTCACAAAATTTCACACTTGAGTATCTTCAAAACCCTCTCTAACCATAAATATTATCCTATCACCATGGCATGACCTCCCTTATCCTCAGAGATTTCATAGGATCCGACTTCACAACAGGGTCTTGAGTGGATTTTAAATGCACAAAGGGAGGGTATGGATTAGCTTTCACTAGCCCCAATGCCTCATTAGCAACCTTAATTATTCCATCACCTTTTTCATCTAGCCTTATGAGGTGTGAAGTCTCTACAAAACATAGATAAAAGGAAAACGATGCGGGGCATAAGGGTAGAAACACCTTAAGCGATGAAAAATGCCACTAGATACAGGGCCATCCAGTTCAAAATCAATTCATCCATTTTCATTTAATCCAACTGGAATGTGAAAGTTCTAACGAATGATAAGAATTAAATTTCACTTGACAAATCGATGAAAATTAACATGATTTTTTTGCAGAAAAAAGTTTTAGATATTCTACGAGATTAAATAATTTGGAAATAAAAATAATTATCATTATATATATATATATATATATATATATATATATATATATATATATATATATATAGATATAGATATATAGATATAGATATATATATAATTTTTGCTTTTTTGTAAGCTTGGTAGTACTACATGTTCATCATGTACAACTTCTCAGCCTGATTGGGGGTGGGGTGGATAGCACAAGATTTGAACCCATGACTTCTAGTTCGGTGAGACTACATTTCCATAGCCATTGCCAATTGATCTACCCCAAACACCGAATTATATTATTTATTTTAATTTTGTTAGTAATAATATTTTTTATTTTATTTTTTGTAAATTGATACTTTGAATTTCCCAAAAAACATGATTACATTGTTTTCATAGATTGCACTCCGAGTATTTTAATCCTCCTCTAACTATTTCTCTTGACAACAGTGGTTTTGCACTTCTGTATACAACACTAGCTACAAAATTCATGAAACACAACTGTACGCCATATATGGCACATAGAGTACTATAAACTAAATATATCATAAAGCCAAAATCCCTTATGACTAGGTGGAAACGAAACTCAGAGGATAAATAACTACAACACATATAGATAAGAACTATATTCATTATATATGGATGGAATCTATATTGGCACCCTCATGTCGAACCCTATGGATTTGGAATATCCCCACTATTATATTCACATGATATGCCACACTATAACATCCCTAGGTAATTAGTCATGAATTTTATTATTTTTTTATGACTAAAAATTTAAGAGTCTAGAAAACACTGGTTGATGTAGATATTTATATTTTGTTGCTAAATGAAAAAGGAAATTAAATCCCTAATAGTCACAGAAGCAGTTGGGGAATCAGTTATGCCCAAAGAAGGGGAATAACAAAAGAAAAAAATTCCTCATTTTTCCCAATTCTCAGAGGAGAGAAGGAAAAAAGAAGGAAAAAGAGAGAAAATGCTTATACTAAATAAAATGGTTGGAGATAAATGTCACAAATCTAGAAGACTATTTTGATGAGAGATAAAATGTTGGAGAAAAATGCAATGAATTTGGTTCTAACTGAAATTATTGTGGGAGAGAAAGACAATAGTTTATAAACCACACTAATGGGAGAGAAAGATAGGTGGAACTGTTAAAAAAATTACGATGTCTCTTGGGGTTAAAATGAAATACTCTTTGAACTAATCTAAAAATTGGTTCTTTGACTGGTAGGGATGAAGCTTAGGGATAGCTAGGAGAGGATCTAGATTATAGTTGTATGGATTGTGAGAGCCCTCTAGATATTCCCCATAATATTTTAGATAAGTTTTTCTAACAAGTATTTATTTATTTTTCAAACAATACAGGTTTTTGAATGTTTACTAGTCCTTTAAACCACTAAGATAGATGGAAATATTGATATGTATGTCTATGCCAAGAAAATATAAGAAGTTATAGGTGTGCAGGTACAGGAAAGTGTCTATGGAATACTATACTAGAATCAACATGAATAATGCTTGTAAATTCAACTCATAAAGAGGAAAAATAAGAGGTTTGGTAAGTTTAACTAACAAAATTCTACGAGACATATTGTGTCATAGGTTGTTGTAAGCTTGTATGGAAATTGATATGTAATTTTGAAGAAAAATTTATATAAGAGAAATAAGCATAAATTACTCCTCGTTAAATCTATCTATCTATCTATATATATATATATATATATATATATGTATATATATATATATATATATGTATATATATATATATATATATGTATATATATATATATATATATGTATATATATATATATATATATATATATGTATATATATATATATGTATATATATATATATATATATGTATATATGTATATATATATGTATATATGTATATATATATATGTATATATGTATATATATATATATATATATATATATATATATATATTGTATATAATTGTATAAGCTAAATGGGAATTGGGGTCAGTATATCTTTTTTTGGAAAGGCCAGCAAGTGGATACTGACCCCACTTAAATACAATCCCCAATTCTATGTTTTAGGATACATAAAAACATAATAGTTCTTGTGACGGGACCTGTGAGGGTTATGGACATTTTTAGGAGTGTTTAGTTAGCATTATAAAGAAAAAAATATGACAACGTGCAAAATTATGTTTGTGCATGTCGATGAAAACAAACAAATAGACTTTATATTCAATATATTAGAAGAGATAAAAATATATATATGTAGTTCCTTTTGTTTCAAGTCTTCAAATTATATTGCACGATAACTATTGATATATAAAGTAGTTGTAAAGGTTGAAGTAAATGAATAACACAAGAGTCAAAAAACAATTTTTGAGCTGTGAAATAGTCGAGTTGTAGAATAAGGTAAATATTTGTAGAAGAAACAAAGAAATAGTAGTTGATGGCTTTCCACATAACCCGTAAATATACAAATTATAACATTTATGAAATCTAGGAACAAACACAAAATAAGAGCAGAGAATTGTTGGTCAGATGCACTAGAGTGACTACGAAAGTATACTCTCCTTCATACAAAAATGTGAAAGAATTATTATAGTGGAAAAGGTCACTATATTAACATTAATAACAATGTATGAGGTATGTCAAGGTAGATTGGTTGCACTAATTCAACATTTTGAGTGAAAACAATAACAATAGTTACAAGAAATGTCATTGTAAGAGACTTATCCATAACTCAAACTATGTTTTTTCCTTGCATGAAAATAAAAGGGAAAATCCCTTTTTGAAAACTCATTGTCAACAGAGTTACACATCAACCCTATGATTATAATAAAAAAAAACTATCGTCTTGGCTTATAGTCGAGGAACCCTGAAATCAAACAAAAGAACATACAATTAGAATGTAAAAACCTAAATGAAGTCACCTGAAAGGAATAAGCAGTGTTCTTGTTGAGGAAAGAATGTTGTATTATGTAGAGAGCCAATCTACAAGCTAGGAAATTTCAATGAATATTAGGTTACATGGAAACCATGTTGGCCAAATGGTAAAAAATCGGTGTTAATGGAAGGAACTTAAAATAAAATAAGTATACATTGATTCATTTACCTGTGGCATGTAAGCCATGTTTTCTTACTTCTGATAACCCTAATAGGGCTACCCAACAATGAAAAGGAAAAAAAAAGTATTACAACCCTTAATTAAAAATGAAATGGTGAATCTAATCCTAATAATGCAAATTCTACGTATCATTCCAAGATAGGGGTTCTAGTAGTGACTTCTTACATGTAAAAAAAACATTTTGAATAGGCATTTAGGATGTGGCTGCCATTCAAACATCATCATTGCTACACGCAGTGAATATTACAATTAGAATTTGTTAGGGAGTAAGAAATAAAGATAAGGGATTTTACCATATGAATAACAAAATTGAAAAGAAACTCACCAAAGGAAATTTCTTGTTGGAGGCGCCATTAAAAATTAGAGCAAGGAGAAATTAACATTGTCGTAATGCAAATGAATGAAAATTTTGAAACTATTATGGAAAGATTGATAGAGGGGTGGGGGAATAAACCCTAGTAAACCCTAGCTCGCAGAGCTTCCTTCACCCAAAAAGAATGCAAATGGGTAGAGAAGAGGGCAACTGCGATGGTCGTTACCTCAAAGAATGACCCTAATGAACCATAGTCGTCAAATGCACCAAAGGACACATGTATCACAAAGATATGGCTAGAGCATCCAAAGATTAATAAAAATTAATTTATATGCCAGAGATATTTCCCCTTGAAAGTATCGTTGCAGTTTGAATCAACAATGGGAAACCACATATATATCTGTGAAATTCTAACCACATTCATAATAAAATGTTGAGACTTAAGACGAATTCTCACTATGGATATAATAATGTCCCACATGCACAACACGAAAGTCTGAAGAGGTAAAATTTTCAAGGAACACAACATGTCATTGCATATATTCCAAGTGGTGCAAATAACACCATAATAAATTAAAGTAGATGAGGGTTAGTGAGTCGAGAGAGCATATTATCATTTAATTGGATATATAATTTGTATAATTGTAATGAATCTCAAGTGTGGTTATAAATTGTGTGTTGTCATAACATGTTTTTATAAGTAAGTTTCGTTACAGATATAAGAATAAACATTAACTACTATGATAGTTAAATTTGAGGGTAAATATTATGTTAACCGGGCCATGAGAATGAAACATTGATAATCAATAGAATACACAAGGCATTGGAGCATATTGTAGGTTTTATGTCAAGGAAAATTTTATGTCAAAAGAATTTGTGAATTCAACTATCCTCTTGTGGAAGATGTTTATTTTGGGTTCCTCAGATCTCTTATTAACAGTAGATATATTGCATTAAAAAAATTATATTTCTCTTGTACATTTAGTCTTAAGGGTAGTTTCCATATCAATCTTGATGGAGAAGTGATAGGTTCAAATCCAATTTTCTTCAACTCTTAGGCCTAGGGGCCAATGAAAAGTAGGAAGTTTAACACAATTATGGTTTTTATATAATTAATTAATAAAGAAGATAGTAAAGGAAAACACACCATATAGACCTCCTAGGGAAGGATAACAAACCTCGATGCACATAGGAGATGAAGTGTCACCTCCTACAACATAATTGTTGGGATAGAAAAACAATTCAAACTAGGAGTAACTACTAGCAAAGCAATTCCTAGCACTGCTAAAAAATAATGTACTCTTATAAACAAGAATAAAGTAATATAGAAAATTACTATCTTTACAACTAAAAATGCACGGTTGTATTAGAAAATCTTAATGAAGATGAAGAACACAAGTTTAACTAAAGAAAACCTTAGAAAAACAAATTAGATAGAGTAACATATTAGTATAACTGAATCAAAATAATGATACAATTTCAAATGGAATAAATAGACAAGACCTAAGAACAAAAGGATATTTGAAAAACAAAATTGTTATAGTACATATTTAGTAAGTTGTGGCCAAGCTGAGTATTGAAGCTCATATAATTGTAGATGTTTGCTAAAAAAAATACAACAACTACATCCCTTAGTGTCAAGAAAAAGTTGTTAGCATAGAAATATGAGTGTTGAGTTGTCAATATATACATAAAAATATATTTAAAAATTAGTATTTATAACTAACATTTCTGAATGGAATTAGAGTGACCAGGGCCACAATAGGTCATTAGAAAGGAAAAAAATCCTAAAAGGGAAAAATGTGATGAGACTGAGAGATGTATATTATCCATAAACCCATGTACAAAACAATGATGAAGGTATTTCATTCGAATGACTATCACACTTATCTTGAACACATTCATTATCTATATATGTTAATAATTTTTATATTAAGTAAACCATGGTGGTGACATAGAATGTAATCATGATAGTAATATCAGTATAGAAAACTAAAAATATGTTCTATAATGAAATAAAGGATTAAATGAATTCAAAAAAGAAAAGGGTTTGAAGACAAGTGGGAATCTTACATAAGTGTAAGATTAAACCAATCAAAAAACTAGGTGCCAATTAATGCAGTGTAATACCTAAAGTTTTGATATACTTATGAATGAAAAGAAACATAGTTGTTGTTGGTTGTATATACAAAATAATTCTACCACTATAAACTAGGTAAGGAAAAATAATTAACTATAGGAGTATAGATTAGCCCCTCTCGAGAACAGATCTTGTAAGGGGAATATGGAACATAAGTAGCACGCATATGGGAAGTAAAGATAATTGGTACATAACCTGATCTATAATTATGAAAGAATGCAAAAAAATAAAAATATAAACACAAACACAAAGATGTAGCAGAAATAAATTATCATTTCATTAATATCAAATAATTGAGTGATTATTACTAGAAAAATGGAAATAAATTAGCTCGGGCAATCGTAACATATCTCTGAGAAGATATGTGGTAGCCATATGCCTTTGAATTGTGTTACGCTGAGTCTCAAGGGATTGTTTATTATTGAACAACAAGGGGAAGCCCTAAACAAATAGGAACCTAACCCTAAGATATGCAACGCCAAGAGTTTGTGGGCCCCATTGGGGTTATTTGGGGATCAACTTCCTCGGGTCACAACTTAGTCATATGATCATTGTTTGGTGCATGTGACACCTCATAAGAAGTATATATGTTATTATTATAGTATTTTCCATAGGCCCTTTTTTATGGTTGTGGGCCTATCGCAAACCCCAAAAAAATGTCTTGCGGAAGTTCAGGACCCAAAAAAATGCTAAAAATAATAAACGTTTCTATAATCAAGGAAACTGATGAAACCGACTAGAGGTACATATGGAATAGGTGGGTGGCCACCAATATAATCCTCGATCAACCATCCCCCCTTAGGAATTAATGGTCCCCATTACGTGTAGACCCTCCATGAGGTGAGGAAATTTTTATTGAACCTAGTGCCTTGTGAATGACCTGCCCTAATGAAGGAGTTGGATTGCTTTAACAACACGATATAGCTGGATCCTCTGCTGGTGATTGTTTTTGGACTTCGTATCCATGACCTTGTCAATCGTGGCTTTCTCTATGCAGCTTGGGTTGAGCTCTTTTAGTCTCAACTACTCTACAACGTCACATGTGTCCAATAATGTGGGAAAGTATGGTCACAGTTAGTCCACAATGAATATTGGGTGCAAACCAATGAACTGTGGAAAACTAAGCTTGAAGTAATTTTCCCATACAAACTTGGTGATGGTGTATGACCAATATCAAATTGGAAGGAGCTTGTGAGGGAGTTGAGTGAGGCACTGATTCTGCAAATGTAACCAAAATTTGTTGTCCACTTGGAACTTATGTGTCATTCAATGTTGATCATGAAGCTTTTTGTACTTAGAATTGGATTTGTACAATATGTCATGGACTTGCTGGTGGATGTGTTGAATGCACTCAATGAAACTATTAGCTTGGTCAACTTCTTACTCGATATGAGATGAATCTACGAGAGTAGCTGCAAATTGTATGGCAACATCAATGGGACATAGTGGCTATAATCCTAACCACACTTAAAAGTGTTTGTGGCTAGTTGAGTTATGGAGAGTTTTATTTTAGTTGTTTTGGACATAAGGGATGCTTTCATCCCATGCGCATGGATTCTTCTAGTTGTACATGTGCAAAATGTGCATGGTCATCGTATTGATGACCTATGCTTGTCCATCAATTTGGAGGTGGAAGGTCATGTAATTATTGAGCTTGGTATCCAATTGTAGATTTTAACCCTGTATATAAATTACCTGCATACAAATTCTAAAAACCGAAAAATAAACAATGGCGAGTGCACAAAACATAAAATATATATACAATAATATTTTCCCTTGGATACAAAAACTTCGACTGTTAGGTCCCTATATTATTAGTGTAACCCATTATTTTTATTAGTGCAACACCCTTATTATATTTTTGTGACCTGTAGTCCCCATATTGTTATTATTGTGCCCCATAGAAGCCCACTATTGTTATTATTGTGCCCTTACATTATTATTGTTATGTTGGCTTTGACTATATTATGACCCTTAGACTCTTATATATGGAAAGGAGGTCTTGTCATTTGTATCATCCAAGAATTCTTCACTTGTGTAATGTAAAGGAGGTTTCCCCCTCAAAGAGGCTTATTTTGAAGGCATTGATCTCTCTTTTCTATATTTTTGTGAGCTAGTTTCATAACGTTTGGTATCAGAGCCTCAGATTCTAGGGTTTCACTTCTCTAAATAGGTTATCATGGAATTTTGGCAATAACTTTTTCCCTACGAATTTTTAGCAGTTAAAAAAACATTTGAGATGAAATCGGTTTGAACCTCGAGTCTGAATTTTAGATCTTGCCTCTCTATATTTTTGAAGATATGATTTGAGGAAGTTAGGGTTTTCGCAAGCTCCAAAACTTCATCTCAAATAGGTCATCTTGGAATTTTTGCTATATATGTTTTTCTACAAAGGTTCAAACTCTAAAATTAAAACCCATTTGAGACACAATTCTAGTGAAGGCCAGGACCAAATTTTAGATCTTTTTTCACTATATTTTTGAAGATATAGTCCAAGACATTTAGGGTTTCCACAGGCTCCTAAATTACATCCTAAATAGATGAACTTGGGAAAATTGTCATAACTATCTCTCTGAGCATCAGATTGAAATTTCATAAGATGTTGCAAAAAGAGGAAAAAATGTCGTTTTCTGGTATTGGTTTCAGGTCCTAATATTGAAACAGTGATACGTGGCACTTCATACAACTACACACTACTTAATGAGTCTATAATGAGGTCATCGTGGGAGATTTGACATAACTGTTCCTTGTAGAATCTAATTTTGATCAGAATTTCGGTGTTAGAAAGAGCACTCAGAAGGATATTGCAAGACGCAATTCCAAAACATGGAGATCTGAAATTACAGAGTTACATTCTTTTCAAGATTGAGCTCCTCAAATCAATAAAGGCGATATGAGGAAGTTTTATGGCAATGATCTAGTAAATTGGATAGCACAGATGGAGCAATATTTTGATTTACATGAGGTGAAACTATTACAAAAGGTATATATTACATCTTCATATTTAGAACCGAACCAATTTTTATTGTATAAAGGGCTTTGCTCTAGTAAACCACTTGTTACGTGGTCAATTTTCATAGAGGAAATGATAGCACATTATGAGGATACAAAGAGAAACACATTCTTTAGCCAATTGATAAATCTCAAACAAAAGTGTTCAATGGTAGAGCACATTGAGGACTTTCAAAAATCAAATGTAAGGGAAAATGATATTCCATTGAATCAAACGATTGATGTCTCCATAGGGACTTTAAAGGATAACATTCAACATGAGGTTCATCTTTGGGAACCTTATTCATTGGAGAAGGCATTCAGGTTGGCAAGAAAAGTGGAAAGCAAGATTATGGAAACAAGGAAGTCTACCCCTCACAACTATAAAGATGGAGGTGTTGTTACTCCTGGCTGTCTACAACCTACAAGGTTGACACCACAACAATTGGAAGAAAAAATAAAAAATGGCTTTGTTACAATTGTGATAAAAACTACACTAAAGGTCATAAGTGTGCTAAGAAGAAATTATTTTACATAGATTTTGAAGAGGAGGAAGAAAAGGATCAAGAAACATCAAAACAAGAGGATATACACCAAGAACCAACCCTAGAGAAAGAAGAAATGAATCTGACCATATCTTGTAAAGCATTGGAAAGAATTACCACTCCTCAAACTCTCAAGATAGAAGAGCATATGAAGAAAAAAAAGGTTTAAGAAGTGAACTGTCACGTTGAGAAAGAAGAATTGTATGATACCACATCTTGTAATGAATTGTCCAGAATTACCACTCCTCGAACTATCAAGATAGAAGGACATATCAAGAAGAAAAAAGTAATAGTGTTGATTGATTCGAGCAGTACCCACAATTTTATTCATTGTAAGATAGCTAAGGAATTGAATTGCTTCCTATATCCAGCACCAGAGTGTCAAGTGATGGTTGCAAGTGGAGGAACCATAAATTTCTCTCAAAAGTGCCATAATATCACACTATCGGTGGGAGAATATGTATTGAATAGCACAATTCTTTCCATTCCAATTTGAGGTGTTGATGTTGTACTAGGTGTCCAATGGCTACAATCCTTGGATACAATAGCTTTTAATTTTCAAAAACATCTCATGAAATCTTCTTGGAAGGAAAAGAAGTTGAATTAAGGGGTATCACTAGGAAACCAAGAAAGATAATCAACTGTAAAGGACTGATAAAGTTTCTAAAGAAAGAAAAATGAGGCATAATTGCATAATTATGTTCGATTGAGGTTCCCACATCGAAATCATCTATTTCTCCAGATCTCCAAAAAGTCTTGGACAATCATTCTAAGGTATTGGAGACTCCCAAAGGCCTCCCACCTATTCGTGATCATGATCATTCTATTCATTTGATTCCAAGAAGTGTTCCTCCAAACATCAGGCCTTACATATATCCCTATGCACAAAAGAGTGGAATTGAATGTATGGTTACAGAAATTCTAGAGGCTGGTATAATTCAACCTTGTCAAAGTTCTTTCTCTTCTCTAGTATTATTGATGCACAAGAAGGATGGTTCATGGCACATGTGTCCAAATTATAGAGAGCTCAACAAACTCACTATTAAAGATAAATTTCCCATTCCTGTCATTGATGAAGTATTGCATGAATTGCATGGATTAATTTACTTCACCAAGTTGGATCTTCGTTCAGGATATCATCAAATAATAATGAAGACTGAAGACATTTTGAAAACAACATTATTGAAGAAACATGTATTTTCATGGACTTAAGAAGAAACGAAGGCCTTTAAACATCTTAAAGAGGCAATATTCCAAGCACCGGTCTTAACTACGCCAGACTTCACAAAAACCGTTACTGTGGAATATCATGCATCAAGAAATGGAATTGGCGATGTTTTAACACAAGAAGAAATATGCATTTATTTCTAAAGTTGTCCAATCAAAGGAAATTATTTACACAAAGATATTTATGAGAAGGAAATGTTGGCAAGAAAACATGGACTTAAGAAATGTCGACCCTACAAAATGAGAACATCCCAGTTCAAACAATATTGCCAGAACTTGACGAGGAAGGAAAAATCATATTGGAACTTGGAGCAGTCGTAGAAACAAGAAGCTGATAGCTATGAAATCGATCCATTTCAAAGTATCTCATTAAGTTGAATAAATTACACACTGAAGGTTCCACATAGGAGGACAAGAATTTTCTACAGAAGCATTCATAACTACTCAAGCATTGAGGACAACACTTTTTGAACGAGAGGGGCATGTTAGGTCCCTATACTACTAGTGTAACCCTTATTGTTATTAGTGCAACCCCCTTATTATATTTTTGTGCCCATGTAGTCCCCCTATTGTTATTATTGTGCCGCATAGAATACCACTATTGTTATGATTACGCCCTTACATTATTATTGTTATGTTGGCTCTAATTATATTATGACCCCTTAGACTCATATATATAGAAAGGAGGTCTTGTCATTTGTATCATCCAAGAATTAGTCATTTGTGTAATGTAAAGGAGGTTTCCCCCTTAAAGAGGCTTATTTGGAAGGCATTGATCTCTCTTTTCTATCTTTTTGTGAGCTACTTTCATAACAGGGACTACCATATTGATTTTTCATTATATTCCTTTCTATGTTACAAGGTTTATGAATTCTTCAACATATATCCATTAACCCTAGATTAGAACATAATTGTAGTTCCCTTGACAAAATCTACAAAATACCATGGGCAGGAAAAACACCAAGCCTAAAACCATGTGTGAAACCCATGCACAAAATCATAGATATGTCCACCCACCTAATATAGGGTCCAAAATTTCTTTTCCTAGGAAATTTCCCCAACCCTATAGAGGGTGGTTACTGCACCCCTCATAAGGGAGACTTACGCCTCGCCAAATGACCCCCCCATTGCATCGAACGCAATGAAGGGGGAGATAGAATGTGGGACTAGTAGCAGAAAGAAGATAAGACACACCCAACACCAACATCGACTAGAAGCTTGACCAAAATGTACTCAGGAACCTACTGTCTCGATCTGAGATAATGGTCTTTGGGATTGGAAAATGTACCCAGACTCATTCAAAGAAGAGCTTAGAAATGGCTTATGTTGTGATACTGTTCTTGCAGGCTACTAGAATGGCCATCTTAGGGAATATGTTTACAACCACGAACACGGAGTCGTTGTCATGTTTAATAGAAGGAAGGTCCAGCATGTAATTCATGGAGATGGATTCCCAATGCCAACTAGAAGTAGACAAAGGATTATATAGGCCTTGCTTATTGATTTTCAGTTTCAATATGGCATAGGAAGTGCAAGATATGATGTACTTCCTAGCATCCTGTTGAAGGTCTGACCAATAAAAATGATTCTACAACACTGCCGCTATTTTTTCTACTCTAAAATGTCCAACGACCTCACTATAGTGTGCCTCTCAAATCATCATGTCATGCTCGCTTGCCGTAACACAAGGGTGTCCCAGGAGAGGTGAAAATATGGAACTTTCATGGCTTCTAGGAGCATCTATTATGTATTTCCTAATTTTGGATCGCTCTTGTAAATATGCAGCTACCGTGAAGTATCGTGTCCACTAGAGTCAAGCACAATGGTCAACGCCATAACCGGTGGTCAATTGAGATAGTTTGCAACATTATTGGTGCTCCCCTTCTTGTACTTAATGTTCACATGGAGTTGCTACAAATATCTGGACCCTTTTTTTATGGAAATTATCCTGCAACGTCCCTTGTGTCTGTATGAATTGCATGGGTTGGTGGTCTATGCCGATGACCATTTCCTTCCCCATAATGTGGTTCTTCCATTGTGGAGAGGCCTACAAAAAATAATACATCTATTTGTCATAAGTGGCATACTTTTAGACTATATTTGGAAGTGTCTCACTATGATATGCCACCATATTTCCCTGCTGGGTAAGAACTACACCAATGCCACTAGATTCCCCTGTTGGGTAAGAACTACACCAATAGCATAGTCAGAGTTGTCTGTCTCAATTTCAAATGGTTCTTGGAGTTTTGGTATTATTAGAACTAGTGCATGACAAAGGAAATGATTCAACTCGAAAAATGTGTTCTATTGTGATTTAGACAAAAATAACTTCGTTTTCACTCTACCCTTGCTAACTTGACTCAAAGGCCAAGCTATATGAGGGAATCCAAACACGAACATTAGATAGAAATTTGCAATACCTAGAAATTTGCAGGAAAATTATAGAGTGGTTGGGGTTGGCAAATCCTGAATAACTTATATCTTGGCTGGGTCCACATGCACACCTGTCTCGTGAATGACGTATCCCAGATATTGAATGTGGGTTATAACAAAAGTGCATTTCTCGAAATTAGCACACAATTTGTGGTATTGTAGGGTTTCAAGGACCTGCCAGATATGATGTATGTGTTATTCACAACTCTAGTTGAAGATCAAGATTTCATCTAGGTACACTACTAAGAATGAGCTGGTGAAGGGTTACAAGATGTCATCCATCAACTACTTGAAGTTTGTAGGTGAATTCATCAACCCGCAAGGCATGACTAGCAATTCTAAAAGGCATTCCTTCTATTCGAAGGTAGTCTTCAACATATCAGAGGGTTCAATTGGTACCTCATGATAACTGGAATTTAAGTCAATCTTGATAAAATATTTGGCCCCATTAAGCCAGTCCAAAAGGACGACAATATGTGGGATTAGTTACCTATTCTAAACATTGATCTTATTCAGTGCCTAATAGTCAATACATAGTCTGTAGGTGACATATTTCTTCTTTACCGACATAATCAGGCTCCCACAGGGCAATGAACTTGGCATGATGTGCCCTTTTCACAATATCTACTAAATATGTGTCTCAATTACATCATTCTCCATAATAGAGTGTCGACAGATCAGTCCGTTGGGTAGCAATACATCTGGGGACAGATTAATGGAGTGCTTGTCTAACACCACAAGGGTACGCCTATGGGTAATGTGAAGATGTACTTCTACTCTTCCATGACCTTGTCCATCTACTATTGTTGAGCGAAGGAGTCCTCTCTAGAGGTTGTGGATGTGGCCACAATAGTCTTATTTCCATGAGTGCAAATCATAAGGAAGACAAATTTTCTAGTCAAGGAAGTGATCTTACTGCATTGCTTCATAGAGATCAAAAAGATGGTTCTAGGTTGTGCTACCCTCAATATCCTTTATAACTTATTTCCTTAATAAATAATAAAAGTGTGAGGCCTAGATTCTTACACAGCATGACATTTCTACAAGTATGGGTGGCCTAACAATACATCACAAACTTCAAGTGGATAGACATCACACAATACCTCATCTATGAAGGGATTCAATCTATAGGGAAGGCGACACTGTTGGATGACACGATGATCTCATCATTCGTGAAGCGAGTAGATAGTGTACGACTACAAATGCCGTGTTGTCTGTAGGCCCAACCGCTTCTTGAACTCTAGCGAAATTAGGTTCTTTTGGCTTCCGTTGTCAATAATGAACTGTAGTGGAGAACCCTTCACCCACATCTATGAATGGAAGAGCCACTCCCCATACTCTACGTCTTCAGGTTCAATATTCTAGATTATGGTGGTGGAATTGGGCTCTGTATCAATAATATGCTTCACTTTTTCATTCCACTTGTTATTTTATGACTCATATTCGAAACATGCATTTGATTCAAAATACCTAAGATCCACCACTAGTGATTTCTTTACTTGAAAATCACTTGTGTTGTGAGTGGGGCTCTTATCAAACTCACACCATTTCCTTGTGTCCTTCTTTGTCATCGTGGTTATTTTCTTTGATTACAACTTGATCTGATTGTACTGGGTCACCCCGCCTTTGTTTTGTCCTTCATTCTATGCTTTGGGGGTGCCTCTCCCTTGCATTGGATTCATAGATCTAAAATTTCCCTTGCTCTATTTAAATTTTTGTTGGATTTTAACAGCATATTGATAGGCGGTGCTAAGTGAGGAGATGGCGAGGAACTCCATCTGATCCTTGAGTTACTTGTGTAGACACCCACTGTAATTGAGTACAAAATGCCACTCAAAATCCTTGATACCCAACTTCGTGCAAAGGTTATGAAAAATATTTATGAATTCTAGCACATATTGGTTCCTTCCCTACTACAACATGGTCCACTTTACGTGTTTATCTTCATAGCTCCTGACAGTGTAATATTTTTCCTTATTGGAATCTCAAAAATAATTCCAGGTGAGTTGCGCTGAAAACAGTGAGGATTCCCTCTCATCCTTTTCTTCATAGTGGGTTTCCCACTAGTCCTTGACATGTGGGGCTACTTTTAGGAGTGCAAAAGTAATCTTTTCCTAATTGGAAAATTCATGAACCAGAAAAATATCTTTTTGATCGATTTAACCATATATATATGACGTTTACATCTATCTAGCCTTAGAATATGGGAATGTCAAAGTTGACTTGTTCCTTGAAAGGAGTGGCACCTCCAGAGTCACTGTTGGATGAAAATGTATCGCCTGTGGGTAGCTGTCGAAGGATCTGGGAAAAGTTGCCAATCATCACATTCCTTTGTCACTCGAGGGCTTCCTCAAGCAATATTTTGAGAGGATATTCTACTCCCTCATCTTTATTTTCTTTTTCCATGGGATGTCGTTGGGGTTTGCGAGGATGGTCCTACAAAGGTTCAACGAGTTTGAACCCTAACTCCTTATGCCCTAACCTCATTGGGGACATGCAAAGAAAAATAAATAAGGAGAAGAGCTCTATGATACTACTGATCTAGAATTATGAAGGAACACAATAAAATATAAATGTAAAGATAGACACAAAAATGTAGCAGAAATAGATTCTCATTTCATTAATATTAAAGAATTGAAAGATGCTTACAACAAAAATGGAAATAAACTAGCTCAGGCAATGGTAACTTATCTCTTAGAAGACATGTGGAATATACATTTCTCACAATTGTGTTACAATGTGGCTCAAGTAAATTTTTATTATTGAATAACAAGGGTAAACCCAAAACAACGAACAACCTAACCATAGGATATGGAACACCAAGCGTTTGTGGGCCCTGCTGGGGTTAGTTAGGCAACAATCTTCTCGGGGTTGTAACCTGGTATATGATCTTTGTTTGGTGTGTACAATACCTTGTTAGAAATATCTATTCAAGTACTATAGGATTTGACTTAGGGCCTTGCATATGGATGCAGGCTTGCTGTGAACCTCAAAAAAATGCCGTTTAAGTGGTCAAAACAACTCTAGAAGTTTAGGACCTGCAAAAATTGCTAAAAATAGTAAATGTTTCTATAATCAAAGAAGCTGATGAAACCTACTAGAGGTCTAGGTGGAAGATGTAGATGGCCACCAATACCCACATCGATCATCACTAATAAACCAAAATAGAATCACTCTAAGTTAGTACACTTGTATTAGGAAAACTCAAAAATTAGAGAGAAAATGCACTAGAAGGCATAAGGAATTTAGCTAATGAAGATGGTCCCTTGGAGGCTAAGTTCAATCCTATGCATAGGAGTGATTGTCATCAATGAAGTAAGGATAAGCAGAAATGGAAGTACAAAAATAATTTGTGAAAAAAACAAATTATAGTTGTCATGGAAGTGGGATATATATATATATATATATATATATATATATATATATATATATATATATATATATATATATATATATATATATATATATATATAGATAGAGAGAGAGAGAGAGAGAGAGAGAGAGAGAGAGAGAGAGAGAGAGAGAGAGAGAGAGAGAGCATATCTAGTAATTGCGAGTATATTCTAGACTAAATACAACTAATTCTTGGTATATTGTATGTATGTGCCACTTTTGTAGATTCAAAAATGGATCTGGAAATTGTAGGGTGTGGATAAAAAATGTAGACACGCATAGAGAAAGGGATAGATGACTTGCTTATGTCAAAGTTAATTTGGGAAAAATACGTGGCATAAAAAGCTTTAAAATTGAAGTTGTATTATAAATTTTTTATATATAATAAAGTGTGTGGCAATTAATGTTTTCATTTTTTCAAAAGAAGAAGAAGAAGATATTGTATTATTGGTCAAGGACAAATCGTGATCCCTAAGGTAAACATTGATAACATGACTGCAAGATGATCTATATGGTTGTAAATACATATAGAAAAATGTTAAGAATAGGGTGAAAAACTCTATATTACGTAGAATAAAATGTAGCATAAACACATGAGGTAGCCAATGATAACATGTGTTACAACTAAACTAGATATACATAATATCTGTGTCAACTGAAAAACATACAATAACAACATAACTCAAGTATGAGGATGTTAAATATTGTAAGTTATGATTGAGAGTGCACACTGATGGCTACCATGAGCAAGTTTAGTATTCAATACTATTCAGATTGTGGAAAAATTACTCATATGCTTACTTAGAAAAGAGATAAAAAAAAAAAACAATTCTAAACTGAATCTTTTGTGACTTTATTAATTAAGGAATGTCAGGAATTGACTTACTTAAAGTCTAAATATCAGTTTCGAATATCGGAACTACCTAAATAATGATGAGAAAAAGAATATCTCTTGATATTTTTCAGGGGAAGAAAAGTGTTTGAAATCAAGTAATTGTGTGATAGAAAGGAAATTCCATCCTAAAAACCCCTATCAAAATCCATAAAATGTTTGTGAGATGGGATCAAACATCATGATAATTTATTGAGATAAAAAAATAAAAGGAATCGACTGAGACTCTCCAATTAAAAGTGAGAGTGATAATAGTATGTTGGTTACACCGAGAGATAGATAAGCATGTAGGCACATGGAAATGATGTTGAAAACATTTATAAAATGGTATTTTTATGCAAACATGTGCAATATAAAAATGATCAAGCTTAAAATGGATGACACAAATAGTAATGTGATGGGAATTTATGCGCTACTTTAGTCCATGGGAATGATGGAAAATAAAAACATCAAAGGGAGTTCTCTTAACCCTAACTTGAATTGTAAAAGTACTTATGTATTGTAGACAAGGTAATGTTGATATGGTTGTCTAGGGATAGGAGGATTACTAAGAAACAACATGAAATGTGTTATAAGTTAACAAAAAGGAATCGTTATTGAGCATGAATCTTATGTTGTAGTCATCAAAAATCAAAAGAGGATTTTTGGCGTGGTTCACATGAATGTGTGGTATTTGTAGTTTTTGTGGTAATGTGTATAGTGTTCATTCATGTCTGTATGTGTATTACTATATTCTGCTATGTGTATGTGGCATTGTGAACTAGTAATTTTAGAAAAAGGAAAAAAGAAACCAAATGCAATGGACCCTGAAAAGAGTAGGAAATATTTCATTGGCCTACCTATTATGGATGAAATGGTTATTAAATATATATGAGGGTAGAAATTGTTGTGATTGGCTCATTGGAAACTTCACTAACTAGTTTATCTACAGTGTCATCCACAAAGAGAGGAGTCGATCTCACCTAGAATCAAATAACCAAGAGAGCTAGTTAATTGAAATGGAAGTTAACTAAGTACTGATTGGAATTGATATCATGAAACAAACATGTAAAATTTGATTAGATTTCCTGGAGTAACCCAATAAAATTCCACTAATTTATGACTTAGAACAATCTAGTAGAATACCAAACAGATTTTGAATGAGTGGTACATTTGTAACTATGAAGAGAACTTTCGAAACCTAGCTTTTGATAGATGAGTTATTGATCCCTTTTGTTAGAAATTTTGAAAAGATGTTCTAAATTTATGAGGATAACTATACTAACATAATTTTTGTGAGACATTCAATGTGCATATGATTGCAAGGTGAAGAAACTCATGGATCTACATAGAAGAAAAGAACATACAACCCTCATCAATAACCTACAAGGAAATATGAAAGAGGTCAAAATTGAAGAACATTGTAATGTGAACACTTGATTTTGTACTAAGAAAGAATAGAAAAGCATCCCTAGAAGGACATAGCCAAGCCTTCTTGGGACAAAGTAGCGAAAATTGTAGCCATCTTAAAAATGGGACAAAAAAGAGGTTATCCTAAACTTTACTCAGGTATCACTTGTTGGAAATAATACTGAGAGGGGGGGTGAATCAGTATTATCAGATCTATAATTTTATTTCCCAAACAAATTTATATACATTACTTCAACGGAGTGAACTAGTGTGTACATGTGATTGTACTTAAAGCAACCAACGTATATGCAGAGAACTTTTGATTTAGACAATTTATCAAGTATTGAGCTTAAACCAGTATATCAGAGATTTACTAGACAGTGCAGTAAAAGCAGAATAAAGCATCGCACGTAAGCAACACACATGAATACCAAGATATAAGGTGGAAAACCAATGTGCGTAAAAACCACCTGATGTTGTTGTCTTTCTCTTCTTTTTAATAATAATAAGAAAATTTGTTTACAATCTTGTACTGGTGCAAACTCATACCAGTATGTAGCCACACACCTGTAGAAGGCTACAACCTTCTCTCGCTCTCCAGCTACTACTGGAAGGCAAATACAACCCCCTAGCTCTTGTACTAGCCAATATGTTTACTAGTACGTAAGTGCCAGCCTATAAAAAACTCCACTCTTCCACCAGGGACCACGTTTCATTAATTTTCAGATAGGATACTCCTAGACCACAACACCACAATCTGAAGGCCACATTTAATATAATTTTGATACTCGACCCATCAACAACATTGAAACTCAGAAAATCATCACTGCAATACAACCATCAAATACATCCGCATCAACCAATCACTGAAACCCAATCATCACTTTTTGAATCAACTACAACTAAATCAATCAATCACTTGAGAACCCATCATCACTGAAGAAAATCACAATCAATCAATCTGATCATTCAAAACACTGTCACCAGAACACAAAGCAGAACCCAGAACTCTACAACAGCAAATAGAAACAATTGAAACTTTAAAAATCATAATTCATAAGGTATACACTACTTCCATATGTCGAACTAGCGTGTATACACACTTTTACCAAAGGGAACAAGCGTACAGATCTACAAATTCAAATTTATGTTGTATACACTACTTTGATACGCTGAACCAGCGTGTATACGCTCTTTTACTAAAGCGAACCTGCGTACATATTTGTAAATGATAACTTAAACATCACAAGTATTCTAGACTTCAGTCATACCTAGATCATCGTATTTACAGAATAAAACATGCGTCAGTATTTACATCTAGGCTATTCAAGATCAAATCACATAATAATAATACTCAGAAGCCTTTATGATCCTGATCCATCAACCTTCATCAGCCTTATAGGTGCATCCTTAGATCGGATCAAGCAAACCATCAGAAGCTCATTAACCTGCATTTATGATTCAACAATTCAAGAGATCCTCAAATCCTTGCACATGCTTAGCCTAATGATCTTGTCCTCCTTATATAGTTTTAGGCCTTTCTCAATACCATGGACCAAAACTACTTAGGACCAATACCTTGGACCAAATACCTCAGACCAATCAAATACCTTGGACCAAGAAATACCTTCGACCAAAAACTTTTGGTTTTCCAAGATATACACTTATTTCCTTCTGTGAAAGTGTGTGTACGTATACACTACTTTTGTTTAGTAAACCTGCATGTATACGCAGCTTGGACAAGGTGAACCTGCGTATACCTCTCTTTCTTCATTCTTTGGAGTATGATCTCTAATTATTTGTTGTTAACCTGCTGCACTGTGATATTTCATCTGATTGAGTTGCCATCAAGGCAAACTCCTGTATCATAATGCCAACAATCTCCCCCTTTGGACATGATCGCAACAACAACACCAAGTCACTCTCTCCCTTTAACATCAAAGGCAAAAGGTGGACCAAGATATTTTCTCCCTTTGGCATACATTATGTTGTTCATGCTCTACCTGAGTACATGTTGAATTCTGATTGAGTGCATGGAGGGAACATAATCCGATTTGACCTTTTGTTCAAACGCTTGTTCATGTAGAAAATGGTATTTGATGGGTATGTGCTTGGTCTTGGAGTGCATGATTGGATTCTTTGAAATACTGATGGCACTTGTGTTATCACGTAGAATGGAGATGGGTGGAGTACATGTGATCTAAATGTCTTGCAAGGTTTGCATCATCCAAATTAGTTCTGTGCAACAAGATGCAGCAACCACATATTCTACTTCAGCTATAGATAAATAAATTGAACTTTGTTTCTTGCTGAACCAAGATACTAACCTGGAACCCATATAGAATGCACCACCACTAGTGATTTTTCTGTCATCAACACTACCTGGCCAATCTACATCTGTATATGCGTGAAGAGTAAGATATGTATCTCTAGGATACTGTAAACCAAAGCTTTGAGTTCCTTGAAGATATTTGAAAAAAAATTTGACTGCCTAAAGGTGTGATTCCTTTGGATTTTCTTGGAATCTTCCATCTATTCCTACTACATGCATGATGTCAGGTCGGGTACCTGTTAAATAAATCAGACTGCCAATCATGGATCTGTAAGATGGTTGATGTAGTGTTGTTGATTCATCATTTGAGCTGAGACTACATCCTGTTACCATTAGGGTACATATAGGTTTAGAATCTTCCATGCCATACCTTTTCAAGATCTATTTGAGATATTTGGTTTGTGAAAGAAAAGTACCATCTTTATTTTGTTGAACTTGTAGGACCAAAAAAATAGGTAAGTTCATCAAGCAAGGAAATTTCAAATTCTTGTTGCATTACTGAAGCAAAATTCTGACTCATGGATTCTTCATATCTATCAAAAATGATATCATCAACATAAACAAAAATAATCAGAAATTTATCGGTTTCAATCTTTGTATATAGGTTTCTATCTTCTGAACCTTTTGTAAAACCCTGTTGGTGTAGATATTTTTCAAGATAGTAATACCAGGCCGTTGGAGCCTTTTTTAGACCATAGAGAGCCATTTTGAGTTGGCATACAAGTTTTGCATCATTTCCGAGAATTAATCCTTCTAGTTGTTCAATATTAACTTCTTCTTCTAAATCTCCATTAAGGAAAGAATATTTTACATCCATTTGGTATGCTTTGAATTTATGAAAGCTAGAAAGAGAAAGAAACATCCTTATGGATTCAAGTCTAGCAACAGGTGCAAAAGTTTCTTCAAAATCTATACCTTCTTGTTGAGAATACCCTTTATAAACAAGTCTAGCTTTGTTTCTAATGACTTCTCCATTTTCATTCAACTTGTTTTTGAATATCGATTTAGTTCCTATAATATTTTTATTAGGAGGTCTAGGAACTAATTCCCAAGTATTATTGTTTTCAATTTTCTCAAGTTCTTCATTCATGGCCTTGACCCAACATTTCTCTTTGCATGCTTCATTTACATTTTGAGGTTCGGTGGAGGATAGTAATGCTAGATAGCTTGAGGTTTCTGTAATAGTTCTTCTTTTCTGTACACCTGCCTCTTTTTCCCTTAAAATTTGAGTTTCTGGATGATTTTTCTGAACATACCTAGATGGAGTCTTTTCTTTGACCATTATCTCTTCTTCTGGTGCTTCATTGGTTTCTTCTTCAATATTATTGTGATTTGATGTGGGAAAATAATCCCCATCTTCTTCATTTTTATAATCGTCTGTTTTTATATGTTTTGGATTTCTTCATGCTTCATCCACTACAACATAAATACTTTCAACAATTTTCCGAAGTCTTTTATTATAAAATTTATATCCTTTACTTCAGGAAGAGTAACAAAGAATAATACCTTCACCTGCTCTGGGTTCAAACCAAGTTTTTCATCAGTCCTTTTGATATAACATTTGATTCCAAAAACTTTAAAGTATTTTACAGTAGGAGTCTTACCATACCAAAGTTCATGTGGAGTTTTAGTGTTATTTACCCAAACATTTTCTTGGTTGAGAATAGTTACGGCAGCGAATGCAACTTCACCCTAGAAGGTTGCAGGAGTTCTAGATTCATCTAGCATAGCTCGAGCAATTTTTTGAATAGTTATGTTCATTCTTTCTACCACTCCATTTTGCTGAGGAGTCCTTGCGGTGGAGAATTGTGTTTTTATTCCATGTTGTTCACAAAAGTCAAAGAATTCATCTGAGGTAAATTCCCCTCCTCGATCAGATCTGAGGAATTTGATTTTTCGATCTAATTCATTTTCAACCAAAGCTTTGAAGACCTGGAACTTTTCAAATGCTTCATCTTTATGCTTTATAAGACCTATCAAACACATTCTGGAAAAATCATCAATGAACAAAATAAATTATTCTTCTCCGGGAGGTGACTTTTTCCTTGATGGTCCACATAAATCAGTATGGAAAAGTTCAAGAGGCTTACTAGCTGACCCTTCTTTTTCAATTAAGTGAGCTATGCTTTCCTTACCGATTTGACATGGTTTGCATATTGCATTTTTAGGGATGCTGATATCTGGAAGATCATGAACAACCTTGAATCTGCATGCTTTTCTTATTTGAGAAAATCTTAGATGTCCCAATCTTCTATGCCACAGCCAGTTTTCATCATTTTTGCTTAGATAGCACTGTTGTTGTCCTCCCTTGAGTATGTATAAGTTGTTTGGAGTTCTTTTACCTTTGATCACGGTCTTTGTTGTATCAAGTTCATGAACAACACATACATTTGATCGAAACACCACTTCATCTCCTTTATCAGACACTTGACTGACACTCAACAGGTTATGCTTTAAACCATCTACATACATAACATTTCTATCTTTAAACTTTTATTCCAAGAAAACAAAGCCTTTACTTTTTACGACAGTAGGAGTGTCATTTCCAAATGAGAAATTCTTTTCCTTTTCTAAAGCATTATATGAGTGAAGTTTTTCATTGTCACCTGTCATGTTTTTTGAGCATCCACTGCATACAAGTCTATACCACATCTTTCTGTTTGATATTCTTTCCTTCTCCATATCTCAGGATTCAATGGAGTTTTCTCCTTTTGAGATGTTTTCCAAAATTTTCTCCTGCATTCAGATTCTTCATGACCAAAGTTGTTACATATTGAGCATTCTATTTCATTTTCAAGAAGACAAGAGTTATTATAGGAACATTTCTTGATCCCTGTCACATTCCTTTCATTTCATGCTTCTCTAGTCATGATGGTTTTGTAAGAAACACAATGAGCAGCTTTGTGTCCAAAATTATGACATGAAAAAGATTTCCCATTAAAGAAGTTCCTGCGACTATCGAATCTATTGACCTGGTGATTGTAGTTTCTATTGATATTCATCTTTGGAGAAAATTGAGTATGATTTACCTGAGGTTGGTTGTGGCTTCTATTCATCCTTGAAGTAAATTGAGTCTGAATTACCTGGTGATCTGTTTATGCCTTTGCTGACGATTGTCATATTGTTCACTAGACTTTGTTGCATCAAGATAGATTTTAGTGGAAGTTGACAGCTTCTATGATTTAGATGCTTCTTCAGTATATCCAAGACCTATCTCTATCAGAGGAGAACGTTGCACTTTGATAATTTCATTTAAAGTTTCTAATCCTTTAGAAAATCTAAGATTGAGAGATTTCATTTTCTCAAGATCCTTTCTTAGACCCACAATTTCACATTCTAGTTTTTCATTGTGTTTTTCTTTTTCAGCAAGTTAGTATGTCAAGGTCTCTATAATCATATTCTTTTCTTATAAATAGATTTTGAGTTTAGAGATTTCTTCATGAAGGTTAGCTTTTCTAAAGCATCCCAAAAATTATCATTGTCATAAGCCATTAGAAGTCTATAATCATTATTGTTTTCATCTTCATCACTATTTGATAACCCATCACTATCTTCATGAGTATAGTAGTTACTTTTATTTTCAACTTGTTTTCTATTCCATTTTGCATATTCCTTCCCTTCTTCATATTTATCTTTATGAGGACATTTGGTAGCATAATGACCAACTATGCCACAGGCAAAGCATTTGAAGGGTAGCTTACCTCTACATCTTCCAGAACCCCGTTGAAGTTTCTTGACAAAGTTTACATCATCTTCTTCTTCTGAAATATTTCCTAATTCATTGTGTTCTTCCTTTCCTTTTGCTAAAGATTTAAATGTAGCTTCTCTCATATCTAATGGTCCCCCTTTTCTCATCTCAAAGGCAATTAAGATTCTGTGAAGCTTTGTCATAGTTATAGTCTATAGATCCTATTTTCTTCTATGGCAGACACTTTTGATTCAAATTTAGTAGAAAAGGATCTCAAAACTTTCTCAGCTAAAGTAACTTCCTTTATTTCTTCAACCAGATTCTTCATATAATTAACAACCTCATCTATGCGTAAGAATTAACTAGCTATACTTTCCTCACTATGCATCTTAAGAGTTTCATACTGAATTCTAAGAGTTTGAAGCTTAGCATGTTTTACCTAAGAGTCTCCTTCGTAGCTCAGAATGAATTTGTCCCATATTTGTTTGGCTAATTTGAGCTGCATGACTTTGACAAATTCTGAATGTGACACACTTCCCAATAAAGTATTGACTGCTCTGGCATTGGTTTCATATTTCTTTTTACCTGTCGTATCTGTAGGAATTAATGTTGGAAATGTATTCTTTCTTCCACAATTTCCCAGACATTCGTTCCAAGTGATTGTAGATAGGTTGTGGTTCTTATTTTCCAATAAACCAAATTTTTCCCATCAAAAATTGGCGGTCTGATGGATCCCACACTTTCTTGATTACTCATGATGATGGATCTCCCTTCAAGTGATCAAGCTTCATCTGAAGGACCTACTCTAATACCAATGGTTGGAAATAGTACTAAGAGGGGGGGTGAATCAATATTATCAGATCTATAATTTTATTTCCAAAGAAAATTTATATATGCTACTTCAATGAAGTGAACTAGTGTGTATACATGACTGTACTTAAAGAAACCAACGTATATGCAGAGAACTTTTGATTTGAAAATTTATCAAGTATTGAGCTTAAACCAGTATATCAGAGATTATTAGATAGTGCAGTGAAAGCAGAATAAAGCATCACACATAAGCAACACACATGAACACCAAGATATAAGGTGGAAACATAATGTGGGTAAAAACCACCTGTTGTTGTTGTCTTCGTCTTCTTTCTAATAATAATAAAAAAATCTGTTTACAATCTTGTAATGGTACAGACTCATACTAGTACGCAAACACCCACCTGGAGAAGGCTACAACCTTATCTCGTTCTCCAGCTACTACTGGAAGGGAGCTACAACCCCCTAGCTCTTGTACTAGCCAATATTTTTACTACTAGGTAGGTGCCAGCCTATAGAAAACTCCACTCTTCCACCATGGACCATTTTTCATGAACTTTCAGACTAGATAATCCTGGAACACAACACCACAATCTGAAGGCCATGTTTCATCCAGTTTTCATATTTCACCCATCAACAACATTGAAACTAAGAAAATCATAAATGCAATACAACCATCAAATACATCTGCATCAACCAATCACTGAAACCCAATCATCACTTTCTGAATCAACCACAGCTAAATCAATCACTCACTTGACAACCCATCATCATTGAAGAAACTCACAATCAATTTGATCTTTCATAACACTGTCACTAGAATACAGTCACCAGAACACAAAGAAGAACCTAGAAATCTGCAACAACAAACAGAAACAACTAAAACTTTAAACATCATACTTCATAAGGTATACGCTACTTCCATGTGTCGAACCAGCATGTATACACACATTTACTAAAGGGAATGAGCATATAGATATGAAAATTCAAATTTACGATGTATACACTACTTTGATATGTTGAACCAGTGCGTATAGACTCTTTTAATAAAGCGAACCTGCATACAAATCTATAAATGATAACTTAAACATCACAACTATTCCAGACTTCAGCCATACCCAGATCATCACATTTACAGAATAAAACATAAGTCAGTATTCATATCTATGTTGTTCAAGATTAAACCACATAATGATAATACTATTAAGCCTTTATGATCCCAGTCCATCAACCTTCATTAGCCTTAAAGGTGCATCCTTATATCAAATCAAGCAAACCATCAGAAGCTCATTAACCTACATATATGATTCAACACTTCATGAGATATTCAAACCCTTGCACATGCTTAGCCTAATGATCTTCTCCTCCTTATATAGTTTTAGTCCTTTCTCAATACCATGGACCAAAACTACTTAGGACCAATAACTTGTACCAAATACCTCGGACCAATCAAATACCTTGGACCAAGAAATACCTTGGACCAAAAACTTTTGGTTTTCTAAGATATACGCGCATTGCCTTCTATGAATGTGCATGTGTATGCATACACTACTTTTTTTTAATAAACTTGCTTGTATACGTAACTTGGACAAGGTGAACTTGCTTATACCTCTCTTTCTTCATCCTCTGGAGTCTGATCTGTAATTCTTTGCTCTTAAACTGCTGCACTATGATCTTTCATTTGAGTGAGTTGCCATCAAGGACAACACCTGTATCATAATGGGAACATCACTAATTTGTATGCAACATTTGAAATAAATATAGAAGCATAATAATTCCACCCAATGTGACAAGACACTATATGTGATGTATCATAAAAGAAAAATGTAAGAAAAGTAATTGATTCCTAAAATATCATTGTCATTATCTAGATATTGCAAATGTAACTAGTATTTCCATAGTCTAGAATTTAAAGTGGAGCCACACGATGGGGTCCATGTCACTTGGCATAGCCATGAGGTAAGTGAGAAAGGATTGATTTCTATTATTTGTGTGCATACATTATTGTTTCTAACTCTTATTGAACTGCATAGTGCTAATCCCTGTTTGGTTATGGTACATGCACATGAACTTATCAGTTACATGTCATTTGCCCCATTGAGTGCAAGAATGGAAACTGATGGTGCCTATTTAGCATGGATGAGAAATTTTTATAAGTGAAATGTGAAATTCATAGAGGAGTGAATTTTTCTTTAGAAATTGAGCCATCACTCAAAGTAAAGTGCCATGAAATAACTTTGGGAATAAAAAGAGCTCTTGAGAGATGAAAGATGAAACGAACGATGTCTTTCATATATGATTCCAAAGAAGAATGGGATCTAAAACACTGAGTACAATGTCCCTTTTAAGGGGAGGAGATATGTAACACCCGTAGGTAATCACTCATGACTTTTATTATTTAACTATGACTGCAAAGTTAAAAGTTTAGAAAATAATGGTTAATGAAAATGTTGATATTTTGTTGTTAAATGAGAAAGTAAATTGATTTTTATTGTGTGAATATTCCTGAGAATATGTAAAGAGTTATCAGATAGAACTAAATCCTTAGCAGTAAGAGAAGTATTTGGAGAATTAGTTATGCCCCAAGAAGGAGAATAATAAAAGAGAAAAACTCCTAGTTTTTGCCAATTCTTGGAGGAGAGAAAGAAAAAAGAATGAAAAAGAGAGAAAATAGTCAGACAATAGAAAATGGTTGGAGATAAATGCCATGAGTATGGAAGACAATTTATACCAGAGAAAATTGACGGAGATAAATTCCATGAGTCTCAAAGACTATTTAGACTAGAGATAAAATGCTGGAGAAAAATTCTAATAATCTGGTTCTAATTGGAATTCCTTTGGGAGAGAAAGACATTTGATTCAAAACCCCACCAGTGGAAGAGAGAAACTAGTGGAACCCTTAAACAAAGCAGGACATTGCTTGAGGTTACAAGAAACTAATCTCTGAACTAATCTAAAAATATATTCTTTGACTTGTAAGGGTGAAACTTTGTGATATCTAGGTTGGGAACTAGCTTATGGTTGGGTGGACCGTGAGAGCCCTTTGTATATTTCACTAAATATTTTAGATAAGTTTTTCTAACAAGTATTCATATATATTTTAAATAATATAGGTTTTTAAATGTGTACTATTCCTTTAAATGACTAATGTATATGGAATGATTGGTATGTATATCTATGCCAAGAAAATATGTGAAGGTAAATGTGTGCAGGGATAGGAAATTTTCTATGGAATACTATACAAGAAAGAAAATGAAGAAATGTTGGTAAAATAAATTCAGAAAGAGGAAAGACAAGAGGGTTAGGAAATTGAACTAACAAAATTTTATGGGACATATTGTGTCACAGGTTCTTGTAAGCCTATATCGAAATTGTTCTATAATTTTGAAGTGAAATTTATGGGAAAGAAACAAACAAAAAGTAGTTTAATGTAAAAATAAATTTATGTATATTAATGTATATGTGTAAAGGGGAACTAGGGTTATTATTTCTTGTTTTGGAAGGTCCAACAAGTGAATATCAACCACACCAAAATACAGTCCCTAAATCTATCCTTTAGGATAAAAAAAAAAAACTGAATATGTCCCACTACAACCCCGGTCAGGGTGTTGGACCTTTTCCGGAGTGATTGGTTGGCATTCTTTAAAGGAAAAATGAAAATTTGCAAACATGTGTGTGTGCATGTCCATGAAAACAAATAAATAGATTTTATAGTCAATATATGCATAAAAGACACAAACATATATATATATATATAGTTCCTTATGTTTCAACTCTTCCAATTGTATTGCATGATAACTATTTATACAAAGAGTAATTATACAGGTTGAGGTAAACAAATAACACAGGAGAAGGATCACAATCTCATAGTTGTGACATAGTCAAGCTTTACAATAGAGTAAATATTTGTAGAAGTAATAAATGACTAGAAGTTAATGTCTTTCCACATAACCCATACATTTACAAATTATAACATGTGTGGAATCTAGGAACAAAAACAAAATAAGAGTAGATAATTGTTGGTCAAATATACAACAAGTACTAAGAAAATATACTCTTATTCATACAATTATGCGAATGAATTAATACAATAGAATATTCCACTATATTAACATTAAGAACAATATGTATGTCAATGCTAATTGGCCAAGCTAATTCGACATTTTGAGTGAAAATAATAAGAATAGTTACAAGAAATGTCATAGTAGGAGACCTAGTTGCAATTGAAACTATGTTAAGTTTTCGTTGCATGAAAGTAAAAGGGAAAATATGTTATGAAACTCAATGTCAATAGAGTTAGAAATCAACCATATGGCTATAAAACAAGAAAAAATTATTGATGTTACAGACAAAAAGAATGAACTCCACAATTTAAATTATTATTTTATTAAGTGAAATCTTCAAATACTTATACAATGAGAGATAGTTACCAGAACACAACTAACTATCTGGTAGTTTTTCTAACCGTTGTAAAAAAATAACTAATTCTAAGCTAATATTTTTCAATAACCTATAGGATTAGTTAACATTCCCCCTTTAATCTGAAGGGACATATCACATGCCGAGTGACATTCTGAAGGGAATATGTATGTTATCTGTTATGAAGTAGGACAATGTGTCATCTGTATAAATTTTGCCTCTATATAATGTTGAATCAAGTGATACTTTGTGTTAATGTGCTTGCTTCGATCATGAAACTTTTGATTCTTGGCCAATTGTATTGCAGAAGAATTATCGACAAATAAACGAGTTAAATCCTTCTACATCTCCCGCAAGTCTTCAACTATTATACGAAGCCAAATGATTTATTTGGTGGCTTGTGATGCTACAACATATTTGGCTTTGTTGGTAAAATCAGTAGGTATAGATTGCTTGCGTGACCTCCAACTATTGGTTTTTGATCCCAAATTCATCAAATGACTAGAAGTAGAGACCCCATTCTCATTATCCCCATCAAAGTCAGAATCCGAATATCGAGTGAGATGGAAATCTGCAACTTTGAATTATTTGATGACAAAATATTAAGTGCCCTTCAAGTATTTCAAAACTCTTTTTGTTGCAATCCAATGACCTTCATAGGGTTGATGCATGAACCTAGAAAGTATCCCTACAACAAAAGTAATGTTAGATCTAGTAGCGGTTAAAAAAATTAAACTTCCAACAAGTTTCCTATACATTGTTGGATCATTAAATGGACTTCCCTTAGTGCAAGTAAGTTTCAAATTCTACTCCATAGGGGTAGAAACGAGGCTACAATCCTGCATTCCAAACTTGTTTAATAGATTTCCAACATACTTCTTCTGAGAAATGAAATTGTGTTTGGGTAGTTGGGTAACATCAATTCCGAAATAATAATGCAGCATACCCAAATCTGTCATGTTAAAGATTTTCTACAACTCCCTTTTAATAGATGCTATATAACTATCATTGTTTCATGTAATCATCAAATCATCAACACAGACAAGTAGATATATGACATATTTTCCAACCTTTTTGACAAATAAAGTTGCATCATTTAGGTTAAAAATATTGTAATTCAGCTTAAGGAGGTGTTCATTTAACGTTTCATAGCAAGCACATGATGTTTGTTCCAGTCCATATAATGCTTTGCAAATTTTTCATACCTTATTTTCTTTTCATTTGAAAGTGAAACCCCCAGGCTGAAACATGTAGACATCCTCTTTTAAATCTCCATTCAAAAATGTTGTTTTGATATCCATATAATGTATCTTCTATCCTTTTTGTGTTGCAAGAGAAAACAAAGTTCTGATTGTGCCCCATTTTGCTGTAGGAGAAAAAGTCTTTGTATAATCCACACCTTCCTTCTGTGCATAACCTTTAGCTACAAGTTTGGATTTCTATTTTTCAAGTGAATCATCTCCTTTATAATTGAATTTATAGACCCACTTACAAAAAAGAGGTTTGATGTCTATAGGAGGATCCAGCAATCTCCATGCACCATTTTTAATAAGGGAATCATAATCTTTGTTCATTGTATCCTTCCAATCATCACAATTAGTAGCTTCTTTCAAACAAGTAGGTTCACTAATTATGGAATAACAACAATCATGAGAAGCATTTAGTGTAGAAGAACTATCTGTCTAATCATTATCATATTTGACTAGAAATTTACGAATATGAGTGGATCTTGTCAAATATTGTTGAGGTGGTTGCGAAGGTTGCTCACACTCAAGTGCAAGTTCTTCAGGAACACTTTCTGATTCTGTAGAAACAATATTATCTTCCAAATTCTCCTCAAAAGAAACATCTTCATGAATGAAATATGGAAAACCAACAAACCAATCTAGAACGGGAACTCCCCCTTCAATATGTGGAACTATATTTTCAAATTCAAAATAAAATTTTGTGACACAAATTTCTCTAAGTGAGAAAGTTGTCTATCAATGGTAGAGAAATGTTTGGCAGATTCTAAAAAATGAAATCTCTAAAAATAATATTTTTTTAGTTTTCTTCAACATATAATCTATATGCTTTTTAAGTGCTCGAATATCCGAGAAAAATACATCTTTTACTTCTGGAATTTAATTTTTCTTTGATGCTTAGGAATAAGTGCATAACAAGTAGATCCAAGAAAATTAAGATGTTGCATTGTTTGTAATCTATTGTACCAAACTTCATATGGTGATTTATTGTTGAGGACAAAAGAAGGAATTCTATTTTTAATATATGCTACACAAAGTACTACTCCTCCCAAAAACATTAATTTGACAATTTTGAAAAAAATCATTGATCTAACCATGTTAATTCAAAGTCCTATTCATCCTTACTGCAACACCATTTTTTTTATGATTATATGGAATAGTATTTTGGTGTTTGATGCCACTATCTATTAGATAATGTTCAAAATATTTTGAATTATATTCACCTCCATTATGAGTCCTTAAGATACCAATATTATGTTTATTTTCATTTGTAACCATACCATGAAATGTTTTGAACATATCAAAAATCTGTGAATTTTCCTTCAAAATATAAACCCAACACATTCTTCAATAGTCATCAATAAAGGTGAGTATACATTTTTTTCCATTTGTAGTTGGTATAGGCGCATATCCACAAAAATTAAAATGTATAAGACCTAATTTTATGGAAGATCTAGAAACATAATTATGAAATGGTTGTTTATTGTGTTTCAATAAGATGCAACCATGACATGGTGTAAGCTTTCTTGGAATTGTGGGAATACCTTTAATGCCATGCTCTTTCATAATTCTAATGTTTTCACAATTTATATGACCAAATATAGCTTGCCATAATAAACTTGAAGTTAAAAGATTGTCATGTTGCACTAACATAGTTGAATTTGTAGCAGACTGTGTAATATATGAATTACTATTTAATTTCAAGAGTGTACCTTCTTCAACACTAGTCATAATTATTGAATTATCACTTTCTCTATGAATTTCAATTATGCCATCAAAAATATGGATTGAATGTCCTTGATGTTGGATATGAATGAGGGACATTAAATTCCTCCAAAATTGGGAAATATAAAGAACATCTTTCAATATATAATCTGCTAAATGTGGAACTCTTTAATCTAGTTGATCCAATTCCTGATGGTTTAAGTTCGGTCTTAGCAGAAAAATAAACAACACCATCAAAATTATCACTAAAAATTTCAAAAATATCTTTCTGGAATGTCATATGACATGTAGCACCTAAATCTAAAATCCAACTGTCCTCCCATTAAGAAAATGTAGTATTAAAAGCATTATCAATACTGAGATTGTAGTGAGCAACTATATATTGTGTCGATTCATTTTATTTCTTTTTGTCAGAAGTTGATTCTTTGTCTCATCATTAACTAGTTCTTTCTTGTCATTATTAATCTTCTCCAATGGAACCATGCAATCAACTAAACTATGACCAATTTTGCCACAACTATAACATCTTATATTTGATTTAGATTGATTTTTTTTGTGTTTTTCATTGTGATGTATAACACCTTGATTGCTCTTATTTCTAACCCCTACCTCTAAAATTCCTTCTACCTTGGCCTCTGGGATTCTTGCCACCTCTAGCAGACTCATTTTGTGATTTATGTTCCTTTTGTGCATGGCACAAGGTTTCTATATTTGCAGTAGAAACAAACTCTTTTCCCAAAAGTCTTTTCTCTTTCTCTAATTTTATTTACTAATTTATCAAAAGTAATTTCCTTTAATTGTCCACTAGCTTGGAGAGATTCCAAGTAGTGAGAGTATGCAGGGTGTAGGGCCTTGATGAAGGCAATTAATTGTAAATCTACTTTAACACCTATAGCTTCTATTTCATAAAAAATATTCATTATTCCATAAGCTAATGTCATTTTCCTTCATTTCCAAATTAAATAACTTAAATAACAACTGAATAATCTCCAATTCTGAATGTGAATCATAGAGTTCCCTTAAAATTTCTAATGTTGCATATGTTGTCTTACAGGAATGAATGTATCTGCTTACCTCTTCAGAAACTGATGTTGTAATCATAGCATGAATGTATCTACTTACCTCTTCAGAAAGTGATGTTTTAATCATAGCATAGGATTTGATGTTCATGAATTCCGAGATGGCACGGTGTTTGTCATCATCTAGACATTCTAGTGCAATTTCTTTATCTTCTGCATCTTTATTTCCTTGGCAAACATCTTGCTAAAAATCATTAAAATAAATGCTCTCATGAGTTTTGTTATCCATCATGGGTAATTTTCTTTCCTATAAATTAAATCAAACGAAAGAAATTATGGATGTCATCGTAAATAAAATCAGAGATTTAGTGTTAGTGATGATAGTGATTTGGATGTCATTGTAAATAAAATCAGAGATTTAATGATTTGCAAAGGATATCGTTTTCTGAAATGGAAAAAAAAACAAAAAACAAAAAACTAACTTTTAAAAAAGGTAAGAGATAGACCTTTGCAACAAGATATTTTTTCAAGACGTTTACAACAATTTAACTTTGTTAAATAGTGATGTACCAAATGAATCAACACCTTGCCAAAATGATTGGAAAATAGATCCACAAAGGACCTCAAATCAACAGGAAGAGCGAGAAATTTCAGTCACAAAGCAGAATGTAATGAAGACTCCATTCACCTTGCCAAAATGATTGGAAAATAGATCCACAAAGGACCTCAAATCAACAGGAAGAGCGAGAAATTTCAGTCACAAAGGAGAATGTAATGAAGACTCCTTTTTCGTAGATGGAACCTCCTCTTTACCAATCAATATCTTCCATTTATACTAATGTTATCTTCTCGAGCTTTGACAAATATGAGCACGCTCCCAATATTTAGATCCCGTGACAAATATGAGCTCGCTCCCAATATTTAGATCCCGTGAAGCCATCTTTAGAGCATTCGATGAATTAGAAATATGTCAAACGGCATATGACATATGTAAAAATATTTTACAACAAATGTCGAACGTTAAAAAATTGATGATAAATGACAAATGTGTGGGGACAACACGAAACATATGATAATCCAATCAAGGGTAATGCAACGGCGTATGACATATGTAAATATAGTTTACAACAAATGTCGAACGTTAAAAATTTTATGATAAATGACAAATGTGTGGGGACAACACGAAACATATGATAATCCAATCAATGGTAATGCAACGACACAAACATGTCGATGGTTAACGAGGCTGATGATTCCATAATCGGTTGCAACAAAATAGCCAACGCGTAAATCGACAACCATCATTCATTGCGGGGGCACGAAGGTGGGGTTAGAAAACCTTCTCCAATGATTCTATAAACCCGCGACATATGCCGACGGTCCTACGCACCAAGTCCGTCAGCCACACCAACTCTGCATCCACCTCACATGTACACAATAGAAACCTGTCCGCTCACACATTCAGTGGACTTCAAACCAACCATGAATCATTATTTAATCGGTTCACGTTGTAGCTCTGATACCAATGCCACAGACAAAAAAAATGAACTCCACAATTTTAATTGGTGTTTTATTAAGAGAAATATTCAAATATTTATACAATCAGAGATAGTTACCAGATCATAACTAACTGACTGGTAGTTTTTCTAACTGCTATAAACAAATAACTAATTCTAAGCTAATATTGTACAATATCTCGTAGGATTAGTTAACAATCGACTCTGCTTGTAGTCAAGGAACCCTGAAATCAAAGCAAAGAGCATGCAATTAGAACCTCGCAATCTCATTGAAGTCACTTCAAAGGATGAAGAAGTTCTCTTCCTGAAGAAACAATGTTGTATTGTGTAGAGAGTTGCCTACAAGGAAATAAATTAAAACAAAAATTAGGTTACATGGAAACCATGTTTGTCGGATGTCAAAATTTTGGCGTTAATAGAAGGAACTTCTAATAAGAGACATATACAATGATTAATTTACCTATAGCGTGTAAGTCCATGTTTTGAACCTTAATAGGGTTACCCAATAGTTAAAAAGAAGAAAAAAGTATTACAACCCTTAATCGAAAACGAAATGTTGAATTCATTATTAACAATGCAAAGACTAAGTATCATTCCTAGATAGCGGTTCTAATAGTGACTGCTTACATGGAAAAAATAGTTGAATAAAACCCTAAGATGTATTTTCCATTCAAATATCATCGTTGCTGCACCCAACGAATATTACTGTTAGAACATTTGTTAGGGAGAAAGAAATAAACCTAGGAGGGTTAACCATATCCATAACAAAATAGAAAAGACACCCACCAAAGGAAATTTCATGTTTAAGACTCCATTAAAACTCATAGCAAGGAGCAATTAACCTGGCAGTAATGCAAGTGAATGAAATTTAGAAGTTATTACATAAAGATCGATGGGGGAATAAACCCTAGGAAACCCCATGTCGTAGAGCTTCCTGCATTGAGACAGAATGCAAATGGGCAGAGACAAGGGAAACCCCGAGGGTGCTTGCCTCTAAGAATGACCCCAATGAACTATACTCAACGGATTCGCTAAAGGAAAAATGTAAGAGAAATATCTTTCTAGAGCATCCATAGATTAACAAAGGAAAATTTCTATGTTAGATATATTTCCCAAGAAAGAGTCGATGTACGGGAAAACTAAGATTTAGGAGAGAGTTTCAATAAACAAAGGGAAACCACATATATATCTATGAAAAATTAACCACAGACATGATACAATTCGGGACTTCAAATTCTCATTGTGTTGAAAATAATGTCCCACATGCACAATGCGAAAGTTCCAAGGAATTAATTTTTTAAGGAACACAACAATACATTACATATATGACAAGTGTTGTTAAGTACATCCTAATACATGGAAGTGTATGATGACTAGTGAGTCGGGATCACATATTATTGTTTAATTGTTATATAGAATTTGTATAATTATATTGACTCTCAACTATGGTCATAGATTAGAATGAAATAAGAGAATAAACATCAATTAATGCGATAGTTAAATTTGTGGTTAAATGTTACTTTAACTAAGCTATGTTAATTTGTGGTTATTAACAATTATTGTTAATTTGTGCTTAAATGTTAGCTTAACTAAGCTATGAGAATGAATCTCACATATTATTGTTAAATTGTGGTTATTAACAATTATTGTTAATTTGTGGTTAAATGTTAGCTTAACTAAGCTATGAGAATGAATCTCACATATTATTGTTAAATTTGTGGTTGAATATTATTTTAACTTGTTGTTAAATTTGTGGTTGAATATTATTTTAACCAAGTTAAAATTTGTGGTTGAATATTATTTTAACCAAGTTATGAGAATATTAATAGAATATATGAGAATGAAACAATGATAATTAATAGAATAATACATGAATCATTATGAATTATGAGAATAAACATCAATTACTAAGATAACTAAATTTACAGGTAAACATTATGTTAACCAAGTTATGAGAGTGAAACAATGATAATTAATAAAACACATGAAGAATAAAAATCAATTATTAAGATAGTTAAATTTGTGGTTAAATATTATTTTATCCAAGTTATGAGAATGAAACAATGATAATTAATACAATACATGAAGCATTGGAGCATATTGTAGGTTTTATGTCAAAAGGAATTATGATATTGTAGATTTTATGTCAAGGAATGTGTTATGTCAAAAGGAATTATGATATTGTAGGTTTTATGTTAAGAAAAGATTTTTGTCAAAAGGGATTATGAATTCAACTATTCCTTAGATTTCTTATTTGTAGTATAAATATTGCATACATTTTTTTACCTTTCTCATGTACATCCATTCTTAAGAGTAATATCCTTATTGATCTTAATAGAGATGTGACACCCTCCACATGATCAAGGTGAGAACCCATCCTATCCAACAAGAATGGTTTATTTCTAAGCATCTATCTTTTGTCTTTGAGGGTGGTGAAGATGTTATACTAATCCACTTGCTTATCTTTTACGATAGGTCCCATCAAATTCTTCATTTTCCAATGCAAGAAAACATAATTCAATTATTGTTTCTTCCTTCCCCTCGTGTCATGGGGGTCAAGTACCATAGTCGAAATATTCTCCAATATTTTTTAATTGAAGTGGGAATGTCTCTTGACCCCAAAATGAGTCTCTAATTTACAGATCTTCTTACTTGTTTCTAGTGGAATTTCATTGAATTAAGTGGCATCCAAGTCATTGGAAAAGAGTGTCATTCCTCTCTTCCACTGCGGGTTGTTTCCCCCTCCCCCCTCCTACATTTCATTCACTATATTAGTGGCCTGGCTAATACTAGGAGGGCACATCCAGAGAAGCTACTATAAACACCTCTACCTAGAAAATAAAAACAGATAGATCCAAGCACATCCACCACAAAATTAGGGTTCTAACCCACTAAATCATCTCCAAAACTCATGACGCACACATCAAACTTAAATGAGGCACTTGAGTATTGAATATAAGGTCATGATACCCTCTACAAAGGACCCATTCCTTAACATTGTAAAAAAAATATTCAGACTCGCACAAAACAATGAACCCTGGTCACATAAAACGCTGAGACACCCAAGAAAACCAACCAACAAGAACCCTTCAACCCACTCCTTACATTTCATGTTGACACTCATCATAATTAAAACAAACTATAGAAATCCACATAGACATTACAATTTCAAGGAAACCCCAAATAAATGATTTGTACATGTTGTGAAGCCTTCCCAACCCTAACAAGAAGACCAAAACAAATCACCCAAACCTAATGAAACTAGACGTTTCAGATCAAACCCTACCAATGAACTAAATTTAAAACTATTTTCTAGAGAAAGGAAGTAATCAACATAATTACAACACATAAGGTTATAAGTGAAACCCACAACATCCCACCATACGACATGGTTCCAAGCATCTTGACATAAACCACGACTCCAACGAAACTTGATTTATTCCACCAACACCTTTGCAGGCTAGTGAAAATTGTCTTCGACATCACAATTGCAAGCCCAAGCCCAAACAAAAATCTCCCTTCACTATAAGCTAGAGTAGAAGTTCTGCAGAGGGAGGCCAAGGACCTACCCTTTCCTCTACTGAAACCATGAGAAGAAACTACCCAAACTTCATTTAGGTATGTATATAATGAGCCATATCCATTTGGGATTCCGCATATAAATTCATAGAGGACCAGCCACACTGCCCTTCATTAATGCACATCATGTTTGAGGGTGGCAGGCACAACCCCCAAAACCCATTCTTTAAACTGATTAAGCTCCCATCAAATATCTATATATATCTATATATATATATATATATATATATATATATATATATATATATATATATATATATATATATATATATATATATATATATATATATAGATATATAGATATATAAATGTTATATAAAACACAACCCATGAAAGAAGTCACAATGACAAAAGAATAATTAATCCCAACAGAACCCATATAAATTCTTTCAAAACGTCTTGATAATAAAAAGATGTTTAATATCATACATAGAACGAAACCAAAATTGCACAAAAAAAATAAATTATTTTTCTATTACACCTCCAAACGAAAAATATATCACATATATATAGTTCTTATGACATCCAACAAATTCTGAACAAAGATATTATTTGTTGAGAAAATATCTCAACAACCAAATCCAAAAAAAAAACCCAGTCTATCGATATTCTATTGTAAGAACTAATTCTAGGTCCCTCCCTTCATCCCTACATTATAAAGATCAATATCAGAATAAAAAATCACGGCTGCATCTCGATCCGGATCTTGCTTTCTAACAGCTCATGGTGGGTACTATAATGTTATATAATGAGTACTAGTAGCCCTGTGCGAGTTTTATGCCTATATTTTTTGATAGTCTAGTATGGCCTTCATAAGAAATTATACCCACTCTGAAATCCTTGAGACTAGTGTCTTTCTTCACAACATAACTTCGAGCTTACCACTTGACCCATTTAAGAGACAAATTCCTCTAACCATCATTGACATACCTTTAAGATCAACAATATTCATATACTCCTATTGTTGGGGCTTCTGCAAGAAAATATGTCAAGTAATTGAACCACTCTATGCACATACCACAATCTATCGGTTATTTATCTTTCATTTATCCGTGAGTTTCTAGGAAGAAGGTCTAGATATTGAGAGTGTTTAGAAGTTGATAACAAAAATTGACCTTCCTAACACACAAGAATCTCATAATATAACCAGTATTCATTGTTCAAAGGTTTCTGACCGATATGACTAGAAAACCATAACTATATGTAAACACAATCAAACTAGTTATATGTTTGGGTTTCTGAGTTTGAAGAACCATTAGTTTGAATTATGCAACAATATTCTTCAAGAATTCGTTCCGCACATTTCAATTTAAAAACAAATTCAAAGTAAAAAGTGCAACTAGAATATAATTACTCACATGGATAATTTCTTTACGGGCTCATTTTGTGAATAACCTTGTTACACATATTTTATTCAAGCAATAAAATTAATGTTTTTGTAGAAACCAAATTTGATTCCCAAACCAACAATCATGCACCCATGGTGTGAAGCATTGAAGCCTAAATCTCATGGTTACCTTTCCAATGACAGTGAAATATGAAATAAAACATTGAGAGTTTCAATTTTATGCTCCTATTTATAGGTAAAACTAGAAGTCTTCAATGAAACGTTACCTCTCCTTGAACTACAAACTTCTTCTGTAATTTCTTCCCTATGAAAAATAAGTCGAACCGAAAAAATAAAAAAAATGGACAGGGAACAAAGTTACCCTGTAATTTTCGACAGTGTTGGATTAGATTGAAAGGAAACAGAGAACATATTAACAACACCTTGAATCCTTGCATTGAATGCTCCAAGGGTATCTATATGGAAGCATCTATTTCTAATCTAGTAAAATTAGGTCGTCTTCCCAATGTCATGGAGTTGTACAAAATGTTGATCTAGCCACATTGGAGGATGAAGTGACCAACGTGCATATGTGACTAAGTGCATTCCAAGCCAATATCGGCACCTATATGGATGGAGTTTAGAACATCATATCAAACAAAAAGATGAATGCTCAATATAGACCATGGCCATGAAAATATTTATGCACCACATAGTAATTGTGAAATCTAGAAAGTATGCTAGCCATTATAAGGTATCCCATATCAATATTCACCCTCACCCTTGTCAATCCATAATTGATAGAGGGCTTTCTTCCTTCGCTCGTGAGATTTCATTTTCTATCCGTCAAGAAAATAATATCTTGGTAGCACAAATTTGTTGAGTGTCTATTAATGTCTTTGATGACACCACGTCCAGCCATGCAACAAGACAAAGGCACTCTAATAACGAATCAAATGTCCTTTACATAGCTCCCATGGTTCATCATCCACTATTCGCTTAAATTTTATAGAGCATGACTCTCATCTATTAGTCTGCATCGACTATTTCAGACTATTGGATCTCATATGTGTTTTTCATTCTTCTCCAACAAATGTGATCGATTGGAACTAATACCTATTACAAACGAGACTACCGAGTTCTGAACTAAATAGAAAACATTCTCATACAAAACACACAAATACCAAACATATTAAACTAGCTACTATTTTCCCATGTCCCTGGGCCCTCCCATTAGGGTGTCAAGCCCATCTAGGCTTTGATAGCAAGAAAGAAACAAGAATTGCACATACAAAAAAAATTGTTTTTCTATGACACCTCAAAACCAAAAATACATTATGCATATATAATACTTATGACATCCAACAATTTCTAAACTAAAATATTATTTATTGAGAAAATATCTCAATGGCCCAATCCAACCAATAAATGCAATCTACTAGTCTTCTATTGTAAACATTAATTCTAATATATATATATATATATATATATATATATATATATATAGATATATATAGATATATATATAGATATATATAAACTAAGGGATTTTTATATTAAATTTATATAAAATTATTAATGTATCAATAATAAAGCATTATAAATTAATGGGTATATTAATTTATTTTAAGTATAAATTAAGAAAAAATAACAATATTAATATTATAAATAAAATAAGTAACAATATTGGTTTTAGTTATTATATTTGCTAAGCCAAACAAATTTTATATATTTATGTATCTAAAGATAAACATAAATTATATTATATATTAATTTTTTTTAAAAATGAAATAATAAATATAAAAAAATGAAACAAGAAAATATGAATTATATGAGAATTTCCAAATATAAATGTAATATAGAAGTAAAATGTTTGTAAATAATATCTTAGATCCATTTTAACCCAAATCGATCAAGAATTTAGAGGAATATATCTCTCGAGGTGGAAACCTCTTTTTTGAGTCAAAACTTAATAAAAGGTTTGCAACTTGAGATATTTGATCTCTCCGAGTGCTTGATAAATATGAGTTAAGATGGATCTAGGATGGTTATATAATACTATACAATATCTATATTTGTATCCATGTACATATTTCCTATTCCCTCTCTCTCTAACCCCCAAACATACACACTCTCTATCTATATCTATATATCTCTCTCTCCCTCCGTCTTTCTCTCTGCCTCTCTCTCTCTTCCCATTCTCTCATTCTCTTTGTCTTCCTACCCACTCTCCTCTCTCTCTCACTCTATCTCCATCACTCCCTTCTCACTCTCTCTCTCTCTCTACCTTTCTCCCTCTATGTCTTTCTTCTTCCTTTCCTCTCTCTCCCCTTCCAACTCCATCTCTCTCTCCTCCAACTCCAACTCCATCTCTTTCTCCTTCTCTCTCTTAGTCATCTCTTTCCCTTTCTCTCCCAGCTCCTCTCTCTCTTCCTTCCACCATCTCCTCCTCCCTCTCTCTGTCCCCCCCCATTACACTCTCTCTCTCTTTCTGTCACTATCTCCCTCCATCTCTCCCCCTGTACCTCTCTTCCCTTCGCTTTGTTGGTTGTCATCATTTATATGGTTAGTTAAGATGGGTCTATGTTGGTTCATACTAATACAATTTGTATTATAAATTTCACATCTTTAAATATAAAAGTATTCTAATTTTTAATTCTATTAAAACCTTAATTTAATTTCTATGGGAATTTTCTTAGTAGTCCAATATAGGTTTTGATATATCTCAAAACTAATTGTAGCATTTTTCCTTTCAGCTTTAATTAAAAGAATGTTTTAAAATTAAATTAAAATAAATATTTTTATTGTGAATTAAGTGTTTTTCCTCTAGCTTGAATTTAAAAAGTGTTATAAAATTAAATTAAAATAAATTTTTTTATTGTGAAATAAGTTATGGTTTTTGGGCATGTGGTATTAATAAGTCATGGTATTGGCCCACGGTATTGTAACGAAGCCTATTTACAAGTTAATAATATCCATGATAATGTGGGGATGAATATCCATGGTTAAAAATATTTTAGTATTGTTATAAAATATTTTGATTATGAAATAGGTTATGTTTTTTTGCATGTGGTATGGATAAGCCAGGGTATTGGCCCATAACATTGTAACAAAGCCTAATCTTTACAAGTTAATAATGTCCATGATAAAGTTAATTTTTACAAGTTAATAATAATATCCTAGTTTTTACTCTATTTTTGTTGCTAATGCAAGAGTCGTGCCTTCTATTCAAAATGTTGAAAGGGTAAAATTACATAAAATACAACCAACCACAGGCTAAACCTTTTGGCCCTAGGTAAAAGCATTTCCAAAATAAAAAACCCACCAACTAGGTCCTAAAAACCCAAACAATAGTCCCGCAGTAACTCAAATCCAAAATAAACAATACGTAAATGGCCAAAAGACCCAGACCCACAAATAAGCATGTTTTTCCCTGATTGTTGATTCTCCTCGCCTGATCCAACGGCGTAGGATCATATCGCGTGAACCAAAAACACAGAGAATTACCATGCGATCACCTTATGACCCCCCGCACGATAAAAGGCCTGGACCCACCAACATCCACGCTATTTGCTGACCATTGATTTTCCTCGCCTGATCCAATGGCAGAGGATCATATTGCATGAACCAAAAGCACAGAGAATTACCGGGTGATGTGGGCGATATTCTCTCCCCAACCTTGGCCATGTGTTGTGTGGTGAGTGGAATCGCTCCCAACTTCGAAAAATTGCTCCCAGCTTTTAGTGCACGCGATAAAGCAGAAACCACCCCAAGGGTGGTTTTGATAGCAAAGGTAGTAATGCGGGAGGTTTTGAGCTTGCTAAGAAAGCCGGGACTCTAGTCCCTCACACCATCCCAACTCCTCAAGCGCTTGAACCAAAGGAAAATGAAAATATTCTTACCATTCTTGATGTTCTCCATCTGGTCATCCGAGAACCACTGTCTTCCAAGCAACTTCCACCTGAGACTTCTGGGTGTGCGCTTACCTGGGCCGAGGAGGCAGATAGAGACTTAGATCCCAATTGTAACATCACTTATGAAATAACACTTCATATTGAATTTGAATCAACTAGACCCCGTCTCTACGTCTCTACTTCTAAAAAAAATTATGTCCTCATCTGCTCGATTGAGACAATGCTCCCTCAATATATTCTAACACATCTCTTACCAACTCAACTTGACCTTGCTTTTGGTGTAGAGCACCCCTTGATTGGCTAGAATGTTCGCCAATTTATTTGTCATCCTTCGCACATGAGTAAAACTCATAGTACGTAAGCACAGAAGGTGAAACTGAATCCTTTGAAAGACCTAAAGCAGCCTCTAGTGTCTTGAGGCTTTTTCCGACTCTGTGCCACAATAGATTCTCTTGATTGAGTTAATTATTAACACAAAATTGTAGGTTTTAACCCTATACAAAAATTACCAACATACGAATTCTAAACACACAAAAAATAAACATTGCGAGAGCATAACACATAAAAAACATATACACAGAGATTTTCCCCTGGATCCCAAAATCGAGACTACCAGCTTGATATTTCATTATATTACTTTCAATGTTACAATACATATTTATGCATGATGAAGCATCCAATACCATGGACCAAAAACCATCACGTCCAAAACCATGGACCGAAAACCATAGGTAGGTTCGCCCAACCTAATATAGGGTCCAAAAAAAAAATTCCCGGGGCGCTGCACCAGACCCCGTAGAGGGGGGCTACCCACACCCCCTGTGACACCCCCGTTGCGCAACCAACAAAACGAAGGGGTGCTCTGGCCCCCCTCTAACCCCCCGGTTCACTACGTGGGTTAGTCGTGGAAAGAATATAACACAACCCAACAATCTCCCACTTGTTGTTTTCTTTCAACACGGGGCCACATGAGAGCTTAGTCATTTTTCCAACCCTAAAATGCCCATTGTTTCTCTACACCAAGAGAAATTCTTAGAGCTCACAGATTTTGTTAGTGCGTCTGCAGTATTCTTCAAAGTGTCCACCTTCACTAGCAACCCCTTTTTGTATTCTATCATATCCCTCACAAAGTGATATTGAACATCAATGTGCTTTGTCTTTAAATGGTAAGCAGGGTTCTTTGCCAAGAAAATTGCACTTTGGCTGTCACAGTCTATCTTTATAGCTCCCTGTAACAACCCCATATTTGAACACAATCTCTGCAACCAAACTGCTTCCTTGCTTGCATGAGTGGCTGCCATGTATTCTGCCTCTGTAGTTGATAGTGCCACTACAGATTGTTTCTTACTCATCCAACTGACTGCACCTCCAAATAGGTTAAACACATACCCACTTGTAGATCTTCTCTGATCTAGATCTCCAGCCCAGTCTGCATCAAAAAAGCCATGAATATCCACCACTCTGTCCAATCCTGGTCTTCCTTGGTAGCACAAACCATAATCACTAGTCCCACACAAATACCTAAAAACCCGCTTCACTTTTGTCCAGTGCTCCTTCCCTGGTTTTGACATAAACCTGCTCAATACTCCCACTGCATGTGCAATGTCTGGTCTAGTATAGACCATTGCATACATTAGGCTATTGACTGCAATTGCATATGGAACACGGGACATGTCCTCTTCCTCTTCCTGTGTCTCGGGACACTATTCAACAAATACCCTCACACCTACAGGAATAGGAACCTTCACCAGTTTACTATCCTGCATATTAAACCTCTGCAGTATTGTCTCGACATACTTCCTCTGGTTTAACCAAAGCTTCCTCTTTTCCCGATCTCTTTTAATTTCCATGCCCAAAATATAGTTTGCAGCACCAAGATCTTTCATGTCGAATTTGGAGGACAATTGGGTCTTCAAATCCTGGATAATTTCTTTGATATTTCCAGCCAGCAACATATCATCCACATACAATACCAGATAAATAACACGGTCACCAATTAATTTAAAATACACACAGTGATCTGCTTTGCTTCTGGTGAAGCAAAGTCCCCGTATAAATGTATCAAATTTATGATACCACATCCTTGGTGACTGTTTTAACACATACATAGACTTCTTTAACTTGCTTACCAGCGCTTTCTTACCCTTCACCGCAAAGCCTTAAGGTTGCTTCATGTAGATTTCCTCTTCCAAATCCCCATGAATAAATGTTGTCTTCACATCCATCTGTTCTACCTCAAAATCAAAAGCATCAACAATAGATAAAAGTAATCTATAGAAGTTACCTTGGCAACAGGAGAAAAGATATCACCAAAATCAATTCGCGGCACTTGGGAATAACATTTTGCTAGCAACAAGCTTTGTATTTCTCCACCTTCCCTTCTGCATTTGTCTTCTTTTTAAACACCCATTTGCTGCCAATGGATTTCCTTCCAGCCGGCAACTCCACCAGATCCCAAGCCTCATTTTTGTGTAAAGATGTCATTTCATCAACCATGGCCTCTTTCCAGAGTTTTCCATCCTCTGAATCCACTGCTTCCTTCACAGTTATGGGATCATCATCAATAACAGAAAAAGCAAAATTTGAACAGAAAGCAGATGGACTATACCTTTCTGGCTGCCTTCTTTCTTGAACTGATCTTCTCACAGTCGGAGTTTGTGGCTCTTCATCTTCTGATTCCTCCTCTGCTGCAAAGTCTGATTCTTCCTCCTTTATCTCAAACTCTATATTCTCAGGTTCATTTGGTTGCACTTCATGTTTAATAACATCTTTTACCTCTCTGAACACCACATCTCAGTTGTACAAAACCTTCCATGTGACTGGGTTCTAAAGCTTATAACCCTTTAAACCATCCTTATACCCAATAAAGATGCACTTTTCAGATTTATTATCTCATTTGGTTCATTTCTCCTTTGGAACATGTACATATGCATCACATCCAAATACCCTCAGATGTGAAAGAGAGGGTTTCTTACCAGTCCATACTTCTTGTGGAGTCTTATCCTCCAACGCTGATGAAGGTGACTTGTTGACCAGGTAACATGCAGTACCCACCGCCTCTGCCCAAAATTCTTGTCCTAACCCGGCACCACTGAGCATGCTTCTTCCATCAACGTCTTGTTCAATCTTTCTACAACTCCATTTTGCTGAGGTGTATATGGAGTAGTCTTCTGCCGTGCTATACCACACTTCTTACAGAAATCTTCAAATTCCTTGTTGCAAAACTCTCCACCATTATCTGTCATCAACACCTTTATCTTCTTCTCTATCTGATTTTCTACCAGAGTCTTAAATTCTTTAAACCTGTCAAAGACTTCAGATTTCTTATTAAGGAAATATATCCATGTATTCCTTGAGAAGTCATCTATAAATGATACATAGTACACAGACCTACCGAGTGATGGAACCTTCACAGGTCCAAACACATCACTCTGCACAAGCTCTAATATTTGTTTCGCCCTCTTACCACCAGAGGGGAAACTCACCCGATTCTGCTTCCCATATACACAATTTTCACAGAAATCAAAATCCAAAGAGCTATTACTCATACCTTCTACCATACCTTTACCATGAAGTATTCGAATGCCCTTCTCTCCAATATGTCCAAGCCTTTGATGCCACAGCATGGTCTTCTCTCCAGAGACCACTAGATTTTCTGATCCATTTTGAGGAACCATAGAACTATTGCACCCATCAACAACAGTGCTACCTTGCAGCTTGTATAGAGTTCCAATCCAAACTCCCCACATCAATACCAGTGCTCCCTAAACCATCTTGTAGGTATCTTTCTCGAACACACTCTTTACACCTGCATCATCCAACTTTCTTACAGAAATCAGATTTCTGGCCAATGCAGGAATATACAGAACACCCGGAAGTGTTCTAACCCTTCCACCTTGCAACTTCAACTTTACTTTTCCGCGACCAATGATTCTAGCCTTCCTATCATCTCCTAAGAAGATGTCACCACCATCGTATTTCTCATACTAGCAAAACCCGTCTCTATGGGGAGTGAAGTGAGAGGATGCACCTGAGTCAATCAACCATGCCTCATGATCTACATGTGTACTTGAAGAAGCCAAGTACACATCCCCACCTTCATTTGAAGTGGTTTTTGCCTCTGTAGAAGGAGCATCAACAGATCCCTTTCCTTTATCAGCAGCTTTAGATTTATAGTCCCTTTTGAAGTGCCCTTCCTTTTTGCATTTCCAGCACACCACCTTTACAGGTTTTCCTGGAGATTTAGATCTCCCTCTAGATTTAGATTTCCCACTCAATGACTTATTTTTATTTCTATTGTGGGACCGTCCTCGTACAGATAAGGCATCACCATTCTGTCTCTCCATATTTTTCCATCTCATCTCCTCCGTCAGCAAGGCTGAGACTATTTCATCAAACTGCAAAGAAGTTGCATTGCTACCTATTGCAATAACCAGACTATCCCACGAATATGGTAGGGAACACAACAAACTGGTGCACTTATCTTCATCTGAAATTTTAATATCAACAGACGCTAACTGACTTACCACAGTATTAAATGCGTTCAGATGCTCTGTCACCGAGTCTCCATCTTTCATCCTCAGGTTATACAGCTTTTTCCGTAGGAACAGTTTATTCACCAGAGACTTAGATTGGTACAAAGTCCCTAACTTGTCCCACAAAGCCTTCGTCGTAGCTTCCCCTGATACATTCAGTAATACTGAATCTGAGACACACAATCGTATTGTGCTCTTTGCCTTCCGATCCAACTTCTTCCATTCTTCATCAGTCACTCTTGTTGCTTTAGTACCTGGATCTACCGTGACCCACTGATCTTTATCCACCAAAAAATCCTCCATCTTGAGTTTCCACAACTCAAAACTCTGACCATTGAACTTCTCGATCTCTATCTTTCCACTGCTCGCCATCTTCTTTCACCACCAGAATCGATCTCACAGATCTCCTACTGAACAGGGTCTACCATAGGCCCGAGCGAAACCCATCAGCAACAAAGGCATCCCATTGAAGCCAAATCAGCTGTGATACCAAATGTAGCTTTTAACCCTGTACAGAAATTACCTGCATACAAATTCTAAAACACAGAAAATAAACAATGCGGGAGCATAACACATAAAACACATATACACAAAGATTTTCCCCCAGATCCCAAAACCGGGACTACCAGCTTGATTTTTCATTATATTCCTTTCAATGTTACAATACATATTTATACATGTTGAAGCATCCAATACCATGGACCGAAAACCATCGCGCCCAAAACCATGGACCAAAAACCATAGGTAGGTTTGCCCAACCTAATATATGGTCCAAAAAAAAATTTCCCGGGGCGCTGCCCTGAACCCCGTAAAGGGGGGCTACCCACCCCCCTCAAACCCCCCGAACAAGGGGGGCTGTTGCCCCCCCGTGACCCTCCCGCTGTGCAATTGACACAATGAAGGGGGGGCTCTGCCCATCCTCTAACCCCCCGATTCACTACATGGGTTAGTCATGGAAATAATATAACACAACCCAACAAAAATCAACTTCAATTATTATATTCTGGAGATTGTCCTGCTTCAGTATTTCTAAACCTTGCTCAAGTGCCATTAATTCTACCATATTTTTTGTATCTCTTCCCAAATGGCAATGAAAAAAAAAGATACAACCATTTTCATCCCTTAACACCCCTCTAAAACTAGAAATACCCGGGTTGCCTTTTGAGGCCCCATCAATGTTGCATTTCAAAAAACCCTGAGAGGGAGGATGCCAGTAGTCTGGCTTATTGACCAGTTTCTTCACCTTCTTTTCCATGCCCTGTGGTATAAGCCCATGCATACCCAACTGAAGAAGTATCTACATTTTAGCTTCTAAATATGGATTCTTTGGGGAAGTTCGCACTAAAGTTCCCACTATCTCCTTAAGTTGTCTTAAGATCTGCGCAATAATGCACTAGGAGGAACGTTTTTCATTTTTGAAGATTCTATAGTTCCTTTCTTTCTAGACATTCCATATTATGAAGCTTGGAGTTAAAGCCCAAGCTAAGCGAAGAATTTCATAATCAGATAAGTTTCTTATCCAGTTATTAAGGGTGTTGACAATGCTTCCTTTGTCCCTGTGTGTTTGTTTGAAGGTTGTGGCAAAAGTATCCCACAACCTATAGGTGAAAATGAAATTATTGAGAAGGCACTCCATCATTTCCTCTTGGGATTCATAAAGCTTGCATCTAGAAGGTCCCAGAACACCCCTCTTCCGAATGTTTTCCCAAGTCATAATTTTCTTATGATGTACCAACCACACGAAGATTTTGATTTTCATCCATCCTTGGTGCCTCCATAGGTTTTGCCAAACCCTGTCTGTTTCATTGGAATCCAGCTCCATGATTATGCGCTTTGCCTCCTTAAGATTGAAGGTACTTTCATTATTGTTGCCCCATCTAAGTTGGTCATTTCCCTCTGAAGCCAGAATTTTCCTTTGGTCCAACATTGTCAGAAGTACATTAGCTTTTGCTTTCAATGGGCTATCATCCCTGTATTCCATATGCTTCTAAGTTCTCCATTTTCCTTCACTATTGGGTTGATCCCAAAAATCTTTTACCCTAAGTAACCCTTTGGCATCAGTATGTTTCTTAAGGTCCACAAAGTCCTCTCTTAGCAGTGTAGGTTCTTGTTGCCATTTATCCTCACAAAACAAAGCAAGATGTCCCTCTCTAAATTCCCAGAAGCTATTTTTTTGCACTAAGCCTCTATTTTCCTAGGCTTTATTCCAGATGTAGGAGCATTTTATGATGCCATTCATCCTTATGTGATCATTATCTTGCCAATTTCTGGCATATTTTTCTTTCCAAATACGAGCCCACTGAGCCTTTGGATCTTTTACCCAACACCACCATAATTTTGCCCCTAAAACTTTGCTTAGCACTTCCGAATCATACAGTCTAAGACCTTTGTGGTTTTTAGGTTTGCAAATCTTATCCCAGTCTACCAAGGCCCATTTCTTTCTCTCCTCCCCCTTACCCCAAAGAAAGTCTCTTTGAATGGTTCTAAATTTTTGCAAAACTCCTTTTGGAGCTGGAAGGGTTGAAAGCATGTAGACTGGGATTGATTGAAGTACAGCTTTTTTAAGCACCAACCAGCCTCCCAAGTTTAAAGATCTAATGGTCCAATGCAAGGTTTTATCCTGGATGTTGTTAATCATTGGCTCCCAAATGCTCTTGTGCAAAGGTTTATTAGTTAGAGTAACTCCCAAGTATTTGGAAGGAAGGACATCCCTTTGAAAGCCCAGAATAATGGATATATTCCTCTGGATAGTAATATTAGTGTTAAAGAAGAAAATCTTAGATTTGGAGAGATTTACCTCCATACTTGTAGCCATGGCAAAGTCACTCAGGATTTGTTTTATAAGCTAGTGCTTCTTTGACTGTTGGGATGCCCTGCAACATGGTATCATCAACAATTTGTTGATGGGCGAAATCCTGGCCAGTCTGAGAGAGTTGGAGACCCTTGATGTTACCCACTTCTTTAGCATGCTTGATAGATCAACCAAGTGCTTCCATCATGAGGATAAAGAGAAAGGGGGATAGCCGATCTCTGTGCCTGAGGCCTCTTGAAGGAATAAAAGTCTTGGAAGGAGAACCATTAACCAGAATTGAAAATCTAGAAGAAGTTACCAGGGCCATAACCCATCTTACCCAGTTATGGTCAAATCCAATGGCTAGGAGGACCTTTCTGATATAGGTCCAATTTAACTTATCACAAGCTTTGGCTAGGTCCAATTGCATAATCATTCATACCTTCCAATTGCTTAACAATGAATGAACCACCTCATGCACTTGAATGATGTTATTGAGAATTTGTCTACCCTCCATATATCATGATATCTCCACGGAAACTAAACTAGGAAGAAGGAGTTTGAGTCTATTGGAAATAACTTTGGATATTATCTTGTACACAACATTGCACAAAGCTATGGGTCTAAATTTATCTGGAGTCTGAGAAATGTCCTGTTTGGGGATAAAAGAGATGAAGGATGTATTAAGCACCTTCAAAATGGTTCTATTCATCGTAGAATCCTCCACGACATTCAGAATATCTTGCTTGACAATGTTCCAGCAAGCTTTAAAGAAATCCACATTGAAACCATCAGGGCCTGGCACTTTACCATTCTGCATTTCTTTAATGACCTCACTAACCTCCTCTTCAGTCACTGGGCTATTGAGATTGAAATTATCCTCTCTTGTTACTAGCTTAGGTATGTACCTTGTTAAGTCCCTAATAAAATGAGCTCTGTCTAAAATGGTCTCCTCTGCGATACTTTCAAAGTGTTGGACCAACACAGCTTCTATATCTTCATGAGTATTAAGTAGTTGACCTCCGGTGTCCTTGATTGATGAGATCCTATTATGAGATCTGTTTGCCATGGTGGATCTATGGAAAAACCTAGTGTTTCACTCCCCTTCTTTTACCCATTGAACTCTTGATTTATGTCTCCAAAATATCTCCTCTTGTTTACATAAGTTCTCCAAGTCTTGACGATGCTTGGTGACTTGATCATTTCTAACTCTGTCAAAGCCATCCGTGATAAGAGCTTGATTGAGTTCCTGCATTTTACCTTCAACAGCTTTTTTTGCTTCAAAAATATTAGCAAATTCATTCTTGTACCCTAAATATGTAGATCTTATGTCCACCATTTTTCAATGTTGCTAATAAAATTTGGGTGGGTGAGCAAGAGATTCTTAGATCTAAAAGGTCTATTCTTGGGTGTGCCAATGCCCTGAAACTCAAGTTGTATAGGCCAATGGTTTGAGCCTCCAAAGGGGAGAATTCTAACTGTCATTTCCTTATTTGTGAGCATAAGGTCCTCTGAGATTATGAATCTGTCTAAATTTGAGCCTACTTGAGACTCTCCTCCTCTCTTATTGTTCCATGTAAAGAGGCCATTACTCGTATCAGTGTCAACTAGCTTCATATTGTCTATAAAAGTTTGAAATGCTATAGAGTCTTTGCTTAAAGTTCTGGTTCCACCTCTTTTCTCCGATAGTGATTTGATCATGTTGAAGTCCCCACCCATGATCCATGCTACTCCTGCATGTTTATCTCTTAGTTCCACAAGAGAATCTAGAAGCCTGATTTTATCATTCAGTCTTTGGGGGCCATAAACATTTGTAATCAAATAAGTCTCCCTATCTCCCACAGGCTGAAGAACCACTGATAAATAATTCTTAAATGCCTCAACATCTATTATGCCAATCTTTTGCGGGTCTCAAAGAGTATGTATACCTCCTGCTGTTTTATCTGCTTTGACTTCTAGAAACTCATATTTATTGAGCCATTTACTATTTATTTCTTTTATTTTTTCAATGGAACATTTAGTTTCCTGGATAAAGATCATATCCGGAGCTTCTTGTTTCATTCTATTGCTAAGTATTCTTTGTTTTCTTTTACTTCGTAGACCTCTGATATTCCAAGATGTGAACTTCCTTATGAAATATTTGTAAAGGAGTAGCTGGTTAGATCTTTCATCTTACCTGAATCTATCATTAGCTTTCCACATTCCATCAATAACTCATTCTGCTTTTTTTTGCCTCTTTTCCTTCCTGGATTTTTGGGAGTTAATCCTGGTGTGGCTTTCATAGTTTTCACACCTTCATTGCCCTGCCTTTCTTTGTTTCTTTGCCCTTCTAGCCCTTTACCCTAAGTTTTCCATAGGAACTGCTGCTATACTGTGTTAAACTCTTCTTGAGTTAGTGAGTCTACCCCTCCCATTGTCCCCTATTTCAAGAACCCTTCTATATGTAGGTGTTCTCTATCAAGAATATCCTGCAGTTCATGATCCTCCATTTCCATCTCACTTTGGGTCATTTCTTGGTCCATTTCTAGTTCTGCATCGCTCAGCATAGTCTCTTTCTGTTTATTAATATCTTGTTTTTTCCAACTATTTTCTTCTTTCTCCTTCTCCCCTCAGCTGCCTTCCATTACCTGATCTACCTGTATTGTCTCTTCCTCTTCTTCTAGTACTTGGAACCTGTTCAGACTAGCCTGTTTCCCTTATGTTTGACGTTTCTTTGGCCCCCTTTTGCCCCCTCTTCCTCTATATCACACTTTGTGAAAGTTTTCAGTCTCTTTCATTGTGGTAGCTTTACTTTTGTTATCTATTTTACTGAGAGGGCAGTCTCTAAATAGGTGTCCATGCTCATGGCACCTGCAACATCTGAAAGGAATATGTTCATAATCTACTATTTGCACCCATTCTTCATCAAAAACTTCCAAGATGACCTCATCCGGTAGAGCTCCAGATAGATCCATCTCCACACATATTCATGTGAAGGAAGTATATTTTCCCCTTCTGGTGGCCTCAAACGCTTTGAAAAAAAGCCCTAATTTGTTTCCTATGGCAGATAAAGATTCAATTTACCACTAATATAGAGGTAAGGAATAGAGTCTTACCCAGACTGGGACCGAAGTGAAAGTCTCTCACTCTGTGACAAAATTCATCATCCAAGGCCACATGTAGAGGCCTGCATCTACATAGAAGTAGGGCCCTCCTTCAAACACCCTATCTTTGTCCTCAGTATTTGTAAAGACCATAGTGAAGAAACCCTTTGACCCAAGATGGAGGTCTATGCCTCCTTTCTGTTTCCAGTGGTATTTAATCCATGGTTGTAGTGCCTTTTCTATGGGTCATAATACCATGAATTTACAAATGATAGCATAGGTCCACATGTGGTCCCTATGCGCCTACAAAGCAGGAGAATTTAAAACTACTCTGGTTGTGATCTTAGCCTTAGGTTTACATGGCCCCTTTTGCATTTTGTTTTATGCTTCCTGTTTCTTGTCTTCTTCCTCATCTTCTTTTGTTCTATTGTCCTCTCTTGTATTGGTCAATTCTTTTTCCTCTTCAATGTTCCTTTTCCCTTCTCTTGAAGGACCTCTGGAAGTTTCTATCGGTTTCTTACCTCAGCTGGCTACGGCCTAACTGCATAAGCTTGTAACCCTAGCTCTTCATAACCCTCCCCTGCCTGTCCTCCTAATTTTTATTGTAATTTAAATTTGAAATTTTAATTAATATTAGATAAATTGCCAATCAATTTCAAATAAATTACTATATTCAAATTTCAGTTGAAAATAATTAATATTATATTGTATTAATGGAGAAACAGTTACATGGTTGTAACATAACTCCTTAAGTTAGCCTTATTTCCTAGGTTGTAGGAGTTTCTTCTTACCTCCCTATTTTTTCGAGATGTATTTATCATCTCATATTTGATTAATTGAACATGAGAGTGTATGCTCCAGTTTTTGCAGTCTCCAGGTGCAACTTGCTCCCCTGTGAGCTACTAGTTAATTAAATTCATGTTTTTCTTTCCAATTTTCTAACATGGTATCATAGCTCAAATTTGGTGAGCCTTATTTACCTGTAGAGCTTTATTGGCTACATTAGAGATCTAGTTGCTATAGAGCCTTCATGGCTACAGTGCTCCAGTGGCAACATAGGAGCCTCAGTGTTCACAATTTTGGAGTCTAGGTGGTCGGAGTGACATACCTTACTCACAGGGAGAAATTTATTTTCTCACAAGTCTCAGCATATCTCCAGCTGAGCACAAAGTGGTCATCGTGGTTTTTAGCTTGACAGTAGCAATGATCATCACGGATATGAAGGTCAAACCCACGATGATCAACCTCTCCTTAGAGGTATTTTAAATCATCATTGTTTTTTAGTCTAAAACAGTGATGGCATGTTTTTTATAGTTCTAAGCTTCAGATCGGGGAGTTTGGTGGCGGATCTGAGTTGCATACATAGAGATCATGGTAGATTCATGACAGATCGACTAGATCAGAGGCATATTAGGCAGTTTGATGGTAGATATATGAACAATTCAGAGGTTCTGGTATGTTTTGAGATTATTTCCTTTTTGTAGCTTGTAAGTGTCCACCTATTGATAATCGACTGTAGCTCGAGGGATTGGGATTCCGATCAGTCGAAAATGAACAATTTTACAGAAGCTTATCTCAATGAGTGTAATAAACTCTATGGGACCAATTATACCAATTAGAAATTCAAGCCACAAATGTTTCTTGAGGGATTGAGCAGTTGGTTGATCATTAGTGGCGATGAGCATAAGCCGAACATGGCAGCAGGGGGCATGGCAACACTAATGCAGGATTGGGATAAAATGGAGAATAACATGAAAGTATTATTGAAGGTATCTATTAAAGACAATATTATCCCACATATCGGAGACTGTAAAATCATCAAGTGACATATGGACTACACACAAGAACATCTATGAGACACAAAACACCAATCACATCTTGTCGCTCAAAGGCAAGTTGTTTTCCATGAGGATCAAGGAGAATGAATCCATTGTCAGATTCACTGCATGGGTCAAGGATGACAAGAAAACATTGGGAGACATCGGGGAGAAGGTTTCTGATTCTGATCTTGTCATAATTACATTGAACGGGGTGATAGATTAGTACCAGACGTTCATCACAGGCTTGTGTGCAAGGAAGGAAACCCCTATATTTGAAGAGCTCACAGGAATCCAGATATAAGAAGAATAGTGGCGGCATAATTTGAGACCACAAAGTGTTGATCTTGCTCTGATGGCGAAGAAGAAGCCATACAATGGAAAACCACCACAGGGACTAAATGGTGGTAGCGTTTTTCAAAAGAGACCACTCAGACGTATGTATCAAATTAACCATCATAATAAATATGACATTAAATGTTTTTCTTAGATTTTAGACCTTTCAAATCCATATTGTAGATAAATGTCTTTCGGATTAATCACATCATTAGGAAAAACAGTCACTTTGCTAAGTTTTGTTTTAAGAGACAGAAAGATGAGGCTAGAAATAAATAGACAAAACACATAGGGAATTTTGTCGATGAAGGTCACAGTAACGAACTTCGATTATTTGTAGTTGGTTATGCTCTTTCAAATATTGAGGAGGATGAGTCTGAAATATGGTTCGTAGATTCAGGCACATCTTCATATATGATAGGTAATAGACATTTGTTCGAAAAATTTTAAGAAATGGCTTATGGAGCTAACATATATCTAAGTGATGACAAAGGTTATCAGATGAAGGGGTACGATGATATTCCAGTGATGTTGCCTGATGATAATATCAAATACATTAAAAATGTGATGTATGTACTCGGGATCAAGAAGAACTTGATCTTTGTTTGAATGATGGAAGATCAAAACCTGCAAGTCGAATTCTTCAAATCATATTGTCTCGTAAAGGAAATCAAGAAGGAACCAGTTGCATCAGGAGTGCGTGTCGTAGGCCTGTATAGGTTTAATTTCAAGAGCATGCCACACTAAGCTCTAGCTTCAACATGACTGATAGCCAAGAATCTCTAGCATCAAATATTTGGTCGTTTGAACCTACAAGATCTTAGGCTGCTACAAAGAAAAGATATGGTTGATGGATTACCTGGTTTTCAGAATCTTCATTTAGGTTGTGATGGATGTGCATTAGATAAATTGCATAGAGAAGAGTTTCCTTTAGATGCTCATAGGAAGAAAAGAGATATTATGGATCTTGTGCATACAGATATATGTGGACCTATGCAGACTAGGTCGCTAGGTGGTGCATATTATTTTCTACTCTTTTACTGATGATTGCACTAGAATATCTTGGATATATTTTATTAGAAATAAGAGTCGGACATTTCAATGCTTTAAGTAATTCAAGAATATGGTGGAAAAGGAGACAGGGAAATTCATCAAGATTCTCTGCTTTGATCAAGGGGGGGAATACAAGATGGGAGAGTTCATGAAATTTTGCAAGAATCATGGGATTATTCAATCGTATATAGTACCTCACACTCTGCAGAAGAATGGAGTTGATGAACGAAAGAAAAAAACCCTTTTGGAACGGGCATGACGTATGCTTCAAGGTAAGGGTCTAGCTAATGGTTTTTGGGTTGAAGCCATTAACACAACAATTTACTTGAAAAATAGGATTCCAACTAAATGTCTCAACTTTAAAAATAATTTTGAAGCACTTTATGGATATAAGCCTCCAGTGAATCATTTAAGGGTTTTTAGGTCAAAATCCTTTTCCCATATTCCCAAGGATGATATGAATAAGCTAGATCCTAAGGCCGCGAAATGCATCTTTATAGGATATTGCACTGAGTTTAAATATTATAAATTGTTTAATCCTTTGACTCACAAAGTTTTTGCAAGTTGAGATGTGTTACTTCATGAGCAAGCTAAGGAAGGAAATAAGGAGAATAAACTTGAAGAGTAGCACATTTCATTGTTCACAGAAGAAAGCAGTGAGGACATGAAGCAACAAAAAGAACAACAGAAGCAGAAAGAGGAAGAGGCAGGTGATGCAATGAGTAAGTCGAGCTCGCTGAGGTCTGAAGCAATCAGATTTGAGGTGAGTCCCTTACTGAGAAGAGCAGGTAGGAAGACTCAACTACCAACCATATTGAAAGACTATGCTCTAATGTCAAACATTTTAGATGTTATAGAACCTATAAATTATAAAGAAGCTAGTCAATCTCATGAGTCGAGGGCCACAATGAATGAATAATTTTAATCTATTATTAGCAATAATACTTGGGAACTAGTTGAATTGGCTGAAGAAAAAATTCCCATACGTTGTAAGTGGCTTTATAAGCCTAAATTTAATGCAGATGGGAGTAGAGAAAAGTTTAAAGCTAGACTAGTATCAAAGGATTATTCACGAAAAGAGGGAATTGACTATGAAGAAACCTTTGCTCTTATAGCCAAACTAAATACTATTAGAATGTTAATTGTTGTAGCTCCAAAACATCAGTGGAAGCTACACCATTTAGATGTTAAGTCTACATTTTTTGATGGTGATTTAAAGGAAGAGGTTTATTTAATGTAGCCTAAATCGTTTGTTAAACAAGGGTATAAGCATTTAGTTTGTAGATTGAAAAATACCCTTTATGGTTTAAAACAGACACCCAGGTCTTGGTATGAGAAGATTGATTCATTATTCTTACAACATGGTTTTCATAGGTGTAAGAATGACCTAAATCTATATACTATGTATGATGAATGGGGGCATATAGGTGTTATTTCCTTTTATGTGGATGACAAGATTATAACAAGTAATGCTGATGTATTAATCAAAGAAATCAAATTGCAAACGTCACAGGTTTTTGAGATGAAAGACCTCATAATTTTACATTATTGTCTATGTTTGGAAGTGTGGAGAGACTCAAGATAGACTTTCCTTACTCAAGGTAAGTATGTAAGAGGGATGCTCAAAAAGGTCATAATGGAACAGTGTAAAAAGACATCAATATCTTTGCAGCAGAACCTGAAATTGTGCATTAACGAACCTAAACCTCTTGAAAGTCATTGTGTAGCGACAAAAAGTGTACTAAGGTATCTTCATGGTACTTGTGATTATCGTATTTTATACATTGATTCATGTGATGTTACTTTAGCAGTTTTTCAAACACGGATTGCGTAGGTAACCTAGATGATCGATGATCTATCATTGGTTATGCATTGAGTATTGGATTTGGGGTAATGGCATGGAGCAGTAAAAAGCAAAGCATTGTGTCTTTATGTTCAGCTGAAGCTGAGTACGAAGCAATATGTGCAACGACATGTGAAGCTATATGGTTGAAGAGGCTTCTCCATGATGGAGGAGAAGAGTAGAAAGACCTCCATCAATTGTGACAACGAGAGTTCCATTAAGCTCGCGAACAATCAACTGTTTCGTACGAACACGAAGCTCATAGATACTCAGTTTCACTTTGTAAGGGAAAAAGTCTAGTCAAAAGAATTTTTTATTGAATACTACAAAACATGTGACAATATGGTTGATATTTTTACAAAGCTGCTTGGGAAAGTGAATTTTGAATATTTTAGGGTGCCTTTAGGACTTCATGATAATCCTTTCTCCATTAAAGGGGAGAGTTGAAAATAATTAATATTATATTTTATTAATGGAGAAATGGTTATATCGTTGTAATATAACTCCTTATGTCAGGATTAGTTCCTGGGTTGTAGGAGTTTGTTCTCACCTTTCTATTATTTTGATAGGTATTTATTGTCTCATATTTGATTAATTGAACATGAGAGTGTATGCTCTAGTTTGTGCAGTGTCCAGGTGTAACTTGCTCACAAGTAAGATGGTAATTAATTCAATTCATGTTTTTCTTTCTAGTTCTCTAACGATTTGTGATTCCAACCTAATTTAAATTTGATATTTTAGTTAATATCAAATAAATTTCCAATCTATTTCAAATAAATTACTAGTAAATTTGATAGAAAAGATCTCCAAAAACTTCAAAACATAAAAAGATCGAACTAGAGTTTTATTAATGCGGGTTTGAATTTTGATTTGTATGTGTAATTTTTATTAGTCCAGGTTTGAGATTTGTATGTGGTTGGTTAAGAGAGTGAAATCCATGCCATTTTTCCTTGTCATTGTTTTTTTTATGTTCCTCAACAGAGTAATCTAAGTAGCTTGGGCGATGCTTACTGATCAGGATGTGTTTGCTGGAGTTAGTCATCAACCTTTTCATTGATATTAGATTCAGGTAGAATATATAATAATGCAATTATTAGTAGGCTCTGGTTCCAGGGCTGGCTTAACCAAATAACGCTCGACTTTGCTTCGACTGATGCAATGTCCAGATATCAAAAGGAATTGACTTTAGCCTGGGAGCTTCTCAGTTGATTATGCACATGATTTATAAAAAAGGAAAGCCCATAAGTGAAGTATCTCAAAAGCCGTTAAGTATCTCAAAAGCCGTTACACATGGATGTGAATTCTTGATCAGAGTTAAGGTTTTTTTAAACAAATTACAATTATCTATCTTTGTAACTGTTTTCAAATAGGTTTTTGGAAATTTTTTATCCTATCTTCTGCATATACGAATACACGTTGGACATCTATCTCCAGAATGTGAATTTATTTCTGATAATAAAATTAAGTTTTCTTTTTCCAGTAAAATAAAAAACATTGGCTCAACATTGTTTCTGTAACACTTGTTACAGTGTAATTTCATTTGAGTTACAATTTACTGGTAAAATCGATGAGAGGTTTATTTTCCATACATATGCAGCCAATTATAGTCCCACCATTCTGTAATCCAAATTGAAACAATCAAAATTGACAAGGCCATTGAAGGCACTGAACGTCAACTCTTGTAGTTGTGGTTTGTAATGGTAGCTGAAATGATCAGTCTTATTATAATTATAAAATGCAGTACGAAGTGACTGTACATTTTATTGAATCGAGTCTGATAGAGAAAAAGTACGCACAAATATTTCCCAGTCACTGTGGTTCACAATTGGAAGGAATTACATTGATATGTACTTTTAGGGTGAGAATTCCCCTGTTTCTCTTGCAACTATTTATTTACTATTCGTTGTGACCAGAAACTGTAGCCTCCTGGTGTTCTTTATTTTATTTATGTGGAGATTTGTATTTCTAATTCATGCAAAGTATTAGTTTAAAGAATAAATTATTTATGTGCATATCTATACTCAGTTATTGAATGTGTGTATTTTATTTGTTAAATATTTTTGTATTTAAAATTTTGTGGGATGTTTTGGAAATAGCAAGTTTCAATTTAATAATTTGCAAAAATAAAATTTGGTGGGAATATTTTTTTTTGAAAGTGGTAAGTTTCAATGTAAGGATTTGGAGTGAGTTTGAATGTAACATTAATCTCCTTTAAAATCATTATTATATATAAAAACAAATTAATATTAATAATAACATTATTAATAAGAACTATTATTAATAATTTTATAATTAATAAATAATATAATTGATATAAATAAATAAATAAATAAATAATTAATATTAATTAATATATTAATAATCATATTATAATTAATAATATATTAATAATAATTTAATTAATATATTGAGGAATTATTTTATAATTATAAATAATAATATATAATTAAATAATTAAGAATAATAATTAATATAATCATTATAATTAATATTAACTAATATATTAACAATAATATAATTTAATATAATTAATTAATATTAATAATAATAATTTATTACATAATTAAATTAATTAACATTAATAATAATAATATATTAATATTATTATTATTATTAATATAATTAATAATATTATTACCCCAGGTTTATTCTCATTAGAATTATTCCTTCCTAGGTATAAAATTAAATTAATTTCATAACAAAATTAATTCTTTAACAAATTTATTTAATATTAATAATATAAGTAATATGATTAGTTTTATAATTAATAATATGGTTAATATAATTAAATATTAATTAATTAATAAATTAATAATAATAATATATAATTAATATAATTAATAATAATTAGTATTAATAATATATTAATAATATTTTAATTAATATATTTAGGATTAATAATATATTCAAAAACAATAAATAATTAATATAATTAATTAATAACAATAATTAATAATATTATTAATATAATTATTATTAATTAATTAATTAATATAATAATATTAATATTATTATAATCAATTTAATTAATATTAATAATATAATTAATTAGTATTATTAATATTATTAATAATTTAATTAAATTATTTGGTTATTATTTTCTTATTAAGATTAATATTAATTATCATATCAAAATAAATATTTTTAAAAATTTTTAACATATTATAAAAATTAAAAATAAAAATTAAATAAAAATAAAAATAATAAAGTTATTAATTCAGCCGACTTGTTTGTTTTCATAATCGTTTCATCCTCATCACTATTTATTACCTCTCCGCTGCTCTTCTATCATCATCATTCTCTCATCCTGAAGATGGATCCCACTTGGGATTAGAAACGTCGATCCAAAAATGATAAAACTGTGGATTCTCCGGTCAATTATTTAAAAAAATAATTGTAAAAAATTTAATAATATAATTTACAAATAAAATTTAAATTATCCAAAACTTATTAAATATATATATATATATATATATATATATATATTAAAAATATATTTTAAATAATTAAAATTAATAATGTATATATATAATGTAGTATCTATTCACTTTATGTGTAGTAGGAAAACAAATTAATTACTTAATTTCAAATTTGTTGTAATTCCTTCTTTGATTTTGCATCACAACTGCTTTAAACAATCATAATTCATTGAGAGAGGCCTATGTAATGTTTCTTCATAATGGCAACGGGCCTCGATATGCCAAATGCAAATTCTTATTTCAGAACTGACTTTTCTTTGAATACTGTTATGAATGATATTTATGATACATATGAAGCAGTCAATGAATTGAAGCTATTCATTAAGGTTGTGAGAAGATAGGATGTTATTGCAATCACCGTTATCTCCATTAGCATTGTGTTTGATCGTGTTTTTAATTTTATTATGTTGAATTTTCATATGGGACTTTTCTTTCGTAGAAAAAATGGAAAGATATTCTACTTTGATTATTAGAGGTTATAATATTACTTATTATATATTTTTTAATACGGCAACACAATTTTATGATAATTGGATTTCTAATAAAGTAATTACTCTTAATCGAATATGAATCAGGTCTGCACATTTGTCTATTTCAAATGCAAGTTTATTTAAACAAATTTTAAGAAAATATTTTATTAAGTTAAATGTCACTCTTAACCATTCTTAAAAATATTTTATTAATTTAAATGTCATTCTTAACTATCCCTAAATGCAATATGGGAATTTTCAATTATAATTGACCCTAACTTAATGAAACAAATTGTTTAAAACTATTAGATAGAAATTTTTATTTAACTTGTATCTAATTATATCGATTTGGCTTGAAATTGTTATCGAAAGCGAATTATGAAATCTGAGGTTTCACAATTGATAAATTTATTGACATAAAGAGAAAGTTGAGAAGTTTGACCCTGAGTTTGTTGGGCTGAAACCTGAAACTTTTCTTTTCCAAAATTCAATTCATATAAATTTATCCACAAATTAAATTAAATGGTTTTGTAATTACTTGGGTCATGCTAATAATTAAATAATATATATTTACACACATTTGTATTACATGAACTATATTTCTATGCAAATAACGTTTTATTAAAAAATAAATCATAAAGTTTTCAATAAATAAACATTAATTTGATTTTTGGTTTTCTTGTAAATCCATGATACATTTGCAAAGGAATACATTTTATGATATGAATTTGATAAGTGGGTTTCTAGTTGTGATATAGCAAGTTAATATATTGTTACATACAAAGGGGACGGGAAATATTTTATTTAAAGCGGGTTGACATGTAATTTGGAGAAGTGAAAGATTCACTCGGCAAAGATATTTCATCAAAAATACCAAAGATGTTATAGGCATTGAATGTCTGGTTGGGAAGGAAATTATTGCACATCCAATGATAGTGAAACGTTTATTTGGAAGCATAAATCTATAGTGTGACTCAGCATTCACCTCTTAATTAGATCACTCAAATCCTTTGTTTTATATATCTATATATTTCAGTTAAAGGAATGAATTTTTACGTTTCTACAACATTTGGGTTCAAGTCAATATCACTATAAAATATAAATTATTCTTGCATACAACGTAATCTTGGTGTGTATATTTTTTCTTCTGGTTCATAGAGAGAGGGTTAAGTCAATATCTCTGTAAAATATAAATTATTCATTGAAACAACGTAATCTTTGAGTGTATATTTTTTCTTCTGGTTCATAGAGAAAGGGAGTTATGATTATCCATCCGCTCAAACAGCCAACCAATAAAGTGTTGAGTTTTTAAACATAACTCCCCCTCTCCAATTAAAATAATTTCCTTGATATTATATTTAACTTTTTTCTTAAAATATTAAACGAAAATATAATTACAAAGAGAAGAAATAGTAAGAGTGCCCACAAGTTAGATTGATACTAGGTCACAACATGTAAAATCTCTAGCGTTGAGATGTGTCTGAATTTGAATGATAAGAAAATATCAGTGGACGATATTACAAAGCCGAGATGGATTCCTATATAAATACTTTTCTTCGAATGTAGGGATCATTTGAGATCTAATGGTTGAAGAATTATGCCCAAATTTATTAATTATAAATAGAAATACATCTACTAACTCCCTTCACTAATCAATTTAAATTGAAGATAAACTTGAAAGAATTATAACAGAAAGCAATTAAACCGAAACATACTATCGCGACATATCTTATGTTGAGATGCTAATGCAATTATCTCTTTATTCTTTATTTATTTTTGTGCTTTTGATGTCTAAGGACCACCCAAAGAAACTAAATGAAAAAGGTTTAAATGATATAGCGAATAATTATAAATTTTTAATATATATATATATATAGTTTGAGATGGATGATTCTTTATACTAATTAAAATATGTTTTTAATCACTGTTATACATAATTATGATTAGTGGTATCAACCTTTTAAATAGGAAACTAAGTATTTTTGACTATTTGTATATAGAATAACAAGTCTAAAATTGAAAGTAATATAATTCTCATAAAATAACTAAATATTCTATGGATTTTATGGTAGAAGATATTAGCATAAATCATTAAACAAATTAGTGAGAGAAGTTAACTAGTTTAGGATCTCCAACATCAGATCTTGGAGGTGTAGGTGACCTATGCAAGACATGGAATGTAATGCTTGATCTTAGCTAGTCACATGCCCATCCTCTCCACATGAAACACATATTATGTTCATCCCACTTCACATCATCCAAATTAGCCAATATGCTATATTGATCTGGATTTCTTTCCATTAAAATCCTTCCCATCAAAGTATTAATTTTCTAATACAAGAATAGGGTCATAAGGTATTACTTGTGAGAACCCCTATTACGTCTTGGATCTGTTACCTCTCTAACATGTTGTTGATCCTAGGTGCATCCCTCAAGGCCTCATCCTCATTTCTCCTCTATGGCCTCTCATTTACTGCTTTGCATATTTACAGTACAGTGAAACTAGAGTTCGATGCTAGAGCAAGAACTATTGTGGTTCAATAACCAAATAATAAAACCTTGAAGAAAATACCAGTTGAAGTGCTAGCTCATGATACACTTGACACCCAATGGTAAGTCTTCCATTTGGCACCTACAAAATGAATCTTTTGACTACAGATAGAACAAAAAAACACTTTGCACACTTGGCACTTACAAAATGAATCTTTTGACTACAGATAGAAAAAAAACCACTTGGCACCTACAAAATGAATCTTTTGACTACAGATAGAACAAAAAATTATGCCACAATACAATTCCTTAAGGTTATCCACAAGTTAAACCACAACAAGGAATACCCTCTCTAGAACCTACATACAAATATACTAAGGTTGTAGAGATTATCGGTGTAAGCAGAGCCCCAAGCTATAAGTCATCTTAAGTTTACACTATAAAAAATAAAACCAAACTAATAATGCAAGTGTTGCGCTAAAACTTCTATGTGGAACTATAAAAATTAAATTGAGCCGAGACAGTGATATTGAAATCTTTGTTGTAAAGAACCCACACAAAACCCAAGACCGAGTATAACATACCTCCCTCTCATACAGCATATTTTTTTTGAATATTTATATTTATATTTTTTTTATGGTTAACGGTAACATGCCTCTAAATATGTTGTTCTTGTATGCCACTTTTTATGCTTCCTAAATATATATTTTCTTATTAATACAATTCATTTATTTCCATTCCATCTTCAAATAGTCCATTCTTTGTTCTAAATGTTGAAACTTTGGTATTTCAAGAGTTATATATATATATATATATAAAATTGTAATAAAGTAACATACTACTATGCCTTCAAATTATTTCTCGCTCAGAATTTCAATATTAATTGATTTATTATGACGACTTTTTTTTTTCGCTCATCATGAATTCATTGTATACACGATCCTTATCTCCTTGTTAATTTATTTTCAAAATCTCTACTTTACTTCTGTTAGAATCTATACCCACTAAATATTCTGTGTTTTTGTTTACCCTTTTCAAAGCTCCCATGACTCAAGGTACATTATCGACAAAGTAAGGTTCAAACATTATTAACATAATGTTGGTAATATAAGAGTTGTCCCTTGGTAGACTATCCTCTTTTCTTCACTCATCATATACCTTGTTGAATACTACACACAATATCGATATCTAAATTATAATTTGATGCCTTGCTAGGCCATATTTCCCATAATATATGTTTAATACCTATTTTATCTGAATTATAATTTGATGCCTTGCTGGGCCATAGTTCCCATAATATAATGTTTAATACCTATTTTCCATTTATCCCTCTAGAATATAATAGGTAATTTCTTATGAAGGGTCACCAATCCACACAATATATCTAACATTGTCTTGCATGACGAGCATTACACTTGGCACACAAGCATGGCCACTCAAGCATGGCAGACATGAGCACCCTGGACTTCTTTTCCAGTGCATTTCGACGATGGATATTATAATCAAACGGTGGAAAATAATTAGGGTTACACTACACTACTTATCCCACTGTGCGTCCCTCATTCTTCCTCAATACTCTGACTCAATCATAGAGTCGGTCAGCCATTACGCAAGACGTCAAGGGTTCGTTTTGTTTTGAGAGATACGGCGAGAAATTTCACCTCCGCTATTTCAAATGAGATACCTGTTATAATTGGTGTCATTTTGGATGCTTCGGAACTTTATGCAGGTATCGTCTAATTGAACCTTCTTTTATTTAGTTGCTACTTTTACTTAACCTCATATTGATATTTGTAGGTTATAGATTCCGGATGAAAATAATATCTGGGTCAAAGGACAGAACAAGGTGATTTCAAGGAAAAACAAACAGTGTTTCTCCTCTTCCCTTCAGATTTAATGCAACCCCCCTATTTATTTTTCTCGTCCTTCATAATTTATCATTCATCGGAAATTCTAATAAATTCCATTCCTTGTTTAGAGGTTGCAAGTGGAGTGCTAGTCCAATCTTCTAGTAGCATATTCACTGAGTCTTGGTCAATTTCCATCATTTTGGAGGTAGTGAAATTGTTTTGAGTATTTCCCCATTGTAACCACCGAGTTTTGGGTTTTACTTTCCCTGAATTAACGCACTATTTTGTTAATAAGACTTCCACTATTTAATTCGACCATAGTGACCACTACTATGACTTACTGAAAACCTAGCAACAATTCACATGGGTTTTTACTTCACTCTTAAGGTTTCACCAATAACACTATATCTATTAATAGAAATAAAATATTTAAAATAATTTGTTATTTTTCCAATACCATCCTAACATTTGTATGTGGCTGCACTTGTAGTGGAGGCAAGTATGCCTTGCCGCTCCCAATTCTCAGGTATACTTCCTTCTCATTTTATTTATTTATTTATTTGGGGTTAAATACCTCTCATCCAATATAATTTAAGATTCAAAGGATCGAACCCTAGATTATACGGCTTGAATACAGGCATGGTAGTTAAGTGAAAAAGGAAATTCAATTGGTTCACACTCGAGATACTTTTCATCTGCTGAGGTTTATTTTTCATTCCTTGTTCTTACAGGTAGGCATTCCTGAATTCCTTCAACCCTAGTAATGTTTCATAGCGCATAGTTATGAATTGTTAGAATAGCTTATAACTCGAATAAGGTTTTTTTTTTTTTCTCTCTTACTTGTTAACCCTAGTGGGTTACAATTTGTATTGTTCGTTCTTGGACCTTAACAATTATAGACTCATTTGGATTATTTTGAATATGTTTCTGTACAAATAATATGTGTATTTATATTATTTACTTTATCTTTCTATATCAAACTACTCTATTAAATTTTAACCCATTAGTACCTACAGAATATCTCATTATTTTTTCCAGAACTCTTTTTCGTTGGGAATCAGTTTAATCAATACCAAATATTAAAATGTGTATACTTCCTAATTAGATTTAGGAACTATACCATTTCTTCCTTTGTTGTTTATTTTATGCTCATCAAATTTAAGCATGTAAGGAAATTCATATATATATAGTATGGAGGACGAGGTTATATAAAGTATGTAGGACAAGGTTAAACTCTACGAGATGAAAATAATTATTTTCCATTTATCATTTAAATAAGGTATTCCCAAGTCTTTTTTATGATTTGATTGGACTAGTATGTATAATTATATCCACTACGTTTTTCTCTCAGATTACATTTTTGAACTTTTTATAAACATTAGTTGTTCATTTCTTACTTATCGAACAACAATAGTAAATATGGATTTATAGTTGGAATTATTTTACACTTTTATGGTAAATTTTTCATTCTTTATTTGAGTTAATAGTGAAATGTAAAATTATGTAGGAATTTATCTCTCAATTTCATTTGTGAGCAATTTTCAAGACTTTTTAAGAAATCTCATTCCTCTTCCAACGACTTTCTAATTACTCTCAACTCCCAACTTAGAAATAATTTTGTTTTGTTTCTAGAACATGCCTTTATTTAATTCACACTTACTCATACTTCTCATTTTTACAATAATTCTTTGCCACTTGATAATTTTTTCCTTGCAACTTAACCTAGTAACTTTTTATACCAGTTACCCTAAGGCTCTAGTATGCTCCATACATGTAAAATTTTATTTGTAATGAATATTTTGTTTAGACATGCATGAGTTTAGAATAATTTAATTTATCCAACAATCAGAACACATTATCTATACAATCTATAGAGTTCAACAAATATCCATAGAGATTAACAACAATAAAAAGATTGACATCAACATAAATTAATGAATCTAAAATCATCTTATTGAAATTATTTACTTGGAGCAAAGAACCAATACATATTTATAGAACGTAGTCATCACTTGTGACATATTCAGGACTCGAGAATGTTCCACCCAACCGTGAACTGTACTCCTTAGTTCCCCTGAGCTAACTCTTTCATCGCTTGTGACATATTCAGGACTCGAGAATGTTCCACCAAACCGTGAACTGTACTCCTTAGTTCCCCTGAGCTAACTCTTTCTTGTCTTCAGGAATCAATAATCCCATTGGTTCCTGGGTGGTTTATTTTAAAGATTTTCTTCCTCGCAGATTTTTTAGCAACGACCTACTTTACGGTCTCCCAACCTTTTGCCTAGGATTTTTTGTTATAGTTTTTCCCAAAAAGATGTTTTTATTTTTCTTTAAGCCTCACTTTTTTTTCCGTGCTTTAATCCACCTCACTTAGTAATTCTCTCCAACTAAGTGATTAACATAAATTTTCTCTCCCATTATGTTAATTTAATTTATTTTATTTTTCCCCTAGACTTAGTATTTCTCTCCAACTAAGTGATTAACATAATTTTTCTCTCCCACTATGTTAATTTAATTTATTTTATTTTTCCCCTAGGGTTTTTTAGGAGGCTTTTTAGGGAAGATCTATCATGTACATTTGACAACAACAACTTTTTCTAAGCTGGAAAAAAGTCTTCTAAACTCTAGTTCTCTTTCCTGAATATTTCGAAGAAATTTATTTATTAACTCAATAATAATAAAATAATTAGATCATCACATAAGTCTCTTCATTTCTTAGCCCCGGATAACGTAGTTATTGAGTTCCTGTTGCCAAGTACCTCACTTACCAGGAGGTCATGAGGTCAAATCTCCTTGACGCCTTCGTACTTAGGTCTTGCTAGTTTGGCTGACAAGTAGATCCTTTCGGGTTGATATACCTAGATTTTCCCTTGGATGTAGTGGCCAATCAGTGTCTGTGAGACATGCTTAAAAAAATTCTCATAATTTCTTTCATTTCAATTAAATCTAAAACTAGTACTTTTTGAAAACGCAGAGGCATAGGGATGTTAAATCTTCACCCGCTTGAAGTAAACACCATCTTCTGTGTTTCTTCAATTCTCCTCTTTTTTATTAATTATAATCTCTCCAATACTAAAGTGTTTACACTGATATTTATTGTGAGCGATGGTTTAGTTCTAAATTAAAACACACTCTTATCTTCATTTCAAGTTCATTCTCCAGCATGATCTATCGATGCAGACAAGTACCTTCCCTTTTTCATTGATGTATTCCACTAAAAGAATCATTTACTTGTACCCAAAAAGCTATCCACGTGCATCCAAAAAAGATCAGTAACATTGATATTGCATCTCAATATTACCATAGATCCTTTTGATACATTTATTCATAGTTATACCAAGTGACATGGGCATTACTTAATGTGACATTTAAAATAAGGAATTTCCACTTTTCCTTTCATATTGCTTACAATGAGGAAATAATAATTATTGGACTACTTGCATCATTTTATTTTATGTTCTAATTTTGATACCATTGTATCAAATACGCATCTATCATGCATTCCTAAGTGTAAGACAACATACTATCTCATCCAATTCCATGGTTGTTATCTTTCTTCCTATTTTGTTTCAAAGTGGACATACTCAATTCCATTGTGATCATTCTACTACTTATTTCTATACCCTTCCATAAATCGATAAAAGTATGAGGAAAGAAATAAGGACTTCACAATAACAACATAGATAATTAAGGAGTATTTTGATACACTTAATTTTCATGGTTTAAACGACAAAGTGTAATTTCCCAAATCTACAATCATCCTTTTCCTTTTTACACCTTATCCACAGTTTTATTTTAACACTCTCACGTGAGTTGTTTTCTCGTTTTTCCTACATTGTAGGTTGGTTATGAAAATTATGCATATTATTTCTCTGTATGACCATGGAACCTTTTCCTTTTGCATTTCTATGTGAATCAACACACAATATGTTCATATTTTTTTTTTATCGATTTCATACATGTTCACTCCTATGTGTACATATTTATATTAAAATAATACATTACTAGAAAAGGTTACGTTTAGGGATTTTCCTTCATGGTTTGGCTATTCCATTTAGCAATTCTTGTCTTAAGGTTTCACCACTATGTTAGGATACTCCAAGGTTTCCTATCAACATTCCTAGTTTATCTGGTGACATCATTACAACCCACCACTTTATAATCATTTTTGGTTGAATAAACGTCTAATTTATGAAGCTTCTAATGAAACCACAATACTGATATCTAATTCCATAAAGTTTTTGAGGCGATTTTATCTTTAATATTGATGACCAATAAAGGGTTTCTTTTCTTCTTTTTATGGTTTATTCAATTTCGCTTGAGGGATTTCATGTTTTCACTCTTCATTTTAGCTTTCGTCTATTTTACCCTTATCCATTTCTATGTAAGGATGATGGTTACTACATCATTTTTGTGCTATCTTTCAGTTCCTTCACATTTTTAGATTTTCTTGGGATACTTAAAATACCAATATTACAATTGTTCTCAACTTTGTAGTCTCTAATTATTCTATATACTTTCTTATTTTTGTGATTGTTTTTTCCATTAACCACAATTTTCAGGTATATTGTATCTTGTCCTACATATACACCACATATTTAGTACATCCTTCACATATGTGTTTTTCCACATTTCCCTAAGGTCTCTTCTTGTCAACCAATTTTCTTGGTATAGATTGTTTATATTACACTCGATATATACATTTTGAAGGAAACTCACATTAATTTTTTATTAGGAAAGTTTGAATCCCAAACCTCTATTTAAGTTTTTCATAATAACATAATGGACTTATTTATTAGGTAGTGCTTCCTTCTTTTACTAGCAAGAATAGGATATCCATGATCATGATTTCTTGCTTCGACTATTCATTTCTGTTTCTTTTTTATTGTCTGCTTGAATTTAAATATTGTGTAATGATTCTCTGAAATATGTGGTTACACTCAGTTTGGAGGAAATTTGTACATATGTTACTTTTTATCCTTTATTTAATAATTACTCTCTTATATTTTTTGGGGTATAGTTATCGATATATTCTTTTCATATCATCTCAATTACTAGTGGTACCTTCACAAAATTTTCCTCTAACAATACAATGTGTGGAACTAGGTTTTGGTATCGCTAATTTCCTCAATGATTCATCTTTGTACTAGCTTACTAGCCCATAAGACTTGCCACAATATTTTTATCTAATTACATTTTAATTAGATTTTTTTTTGTTCTTAACCCTTATTGCTTCATATTTATATATTAGAAATATAATTTGTTTTCACCATATTCTAAGCTACCTATAATAGGCAACCTTCTTGGATTACATCCTTCAAGAAGCAACTTCAATAGAATAATTCTAGTTTATCTTAAACTAAGTTTCAAATGATGAATTACAAAAGTAAGATTGGTGTGGTCAGGTTTCTTGATCTACTTCGTTAAATAAAGGAAATGACTGTTTCAAAACATGTTGCGAAAACTTTGTGGGAAGGATGCTAGATATATGGTAACATACTTACTACTTCCGTTGGTAAAAAAAATAATGCATAATTTTTTCTTTTAAGGGTATTGATGCCAATAGTGTTTTTCAGATTTCCTCCATCTAGAGGCTTATTAATATAGCTAATTTCCTCAACATAATTCCAAAAAAACCTCTCTGATTCAAATAATACCCCATTCAAAAGCTCCCTATGTTGAAAAAGTCAAGACTAGAGTATCACATGAGGTAAGCGAAACCGGAAAGCTAAAATAGTCCAGAATCGCACATCATATGCACGCAGCTAAATGTCTACAAGGCCCCCTATTTCTATTCATAATGAAACTTCAACCATGATCATAGATGTACGCCAATTATTTGGCTTTTATGTAGTTTCTAGTTCACCTGTAAGATTAGGTCATGAATTTGCTATAATGGTTCAATAGATTAATCATACGACCTTAGTATTTTTGACTCCGTAAATTTCTAACTCTTTTATTTCAATAGAATTTTCCTATAGTTTAATATGTAACTAATTGTTGCATAATGGAGAGCCAGAATGAAGGAAAGCATCTATGGCATCTACCTCTGAATATTGGCGCACTATTTCCCCTTGGTTATATAGATCCCCACTAACAAAAACCTAAATAAAATAAGGCCACCACTTTATCGTAAGTTGATTTGTTGTCATCTTGTACAAATATTTAATCCTACATTGGTCTTGAGAACCCTTGTAAACGTGAAGCTTTCCCATATGTATTATTTCCTTCTTCATTTGATGTTCAATCCTCTATGTTTTATAATCAACACCTAATCATTTTATTCCAATATAAACCCCTCTAATTTTTGAATTTCACACTTGTGATACATTGGTGTTGTAATACAGTGGTCTTAGCTATCGTGATAAGATCCATTGTTCCTTCAATCAATTTAGTTTTTTTTTTTTTAATTGTGTGACCAACATGTATAAGAAGCAATAGTATTCTATCATGTAATCATACTAAGAGAAATATGTCCACTACTTCGAGTACAATAGTATTTTATACCATATGTAGCATATCTTTTAAATATGGTACCATTCAAATTTATGTATCTCTACCCATTATGTGTGATAAAAATTATTTCATTACTTCTGAATTGAGGTCAACCTATTTGTCTTCATACTGAACTTACAACTTTGATAGGCCTTAATGTTCTGGACACCATTACGACAAAATAAATCTAATCTTTCATAGTCTATGATTTTGAAGATACATTTAGCTATGGTTTGACCCTTAGACCCCATGTGTGAAACTACAACTCTTATACCACATGTAACAAACCTCTCTCTCCTAAATCAAATAATATATATATATATATATATATATATATATATATATATATATATATATTAAGAAAAGAATGTCTCTAAATAAGTTGTTCTTGTAGATAACTTTTTATGCTTCCTTACTATATATTGTAGTATTAATACAATTCACTTATTTCCATTCCATCTGCAATCAATTAGTCCATTTCAGTTTCTGAATATTGTCACTTAGTAATTCTATTTTTATTATTATTATTATTATTATAAAATAACATACTATTATTCCTTGAAATTGTTTCTTGCTCACGATGTCAATTTTAATTGATTTACTATGACGACGATTTTTCACTCATCACAAATTCTTTGTATATACCATTCCTGTTTCATTGTTAATTTATTTTCAAAATTTCGACTTTCCGTTTTGTCAAAACTATACCCAGTAAACATTTTGTGTTTTTGGTTACCCTTTTTAAAGCTCCCATTACTCAAGGTACATTACCAACAAGGTAAGGTTCAAACATTATTAGCATAATGTTGATGACATAAGAGCTGTCCCTTAGTAGACTATTCTCTTTTCTTCGCTCATCATATACCTTGTCCAATACTACACACAACATCGATATCTATTTGATGCCCCGCTGGGCCATATCTCCCATAATAAAATGTTTAATCCCTATTTTCCATTCATCCGTCTAGAATATATGAGGTAATTTCTTATGAAGGGTCACCAATCCCCACAATATATCTAGAATTGTATTGCATGACGAGCATTAAACTTAGCCGTATTTGAGATGACCACTCAACCATGGCCCACATGAGAACCTTCTGCTTCTTTGTCAGTGCATTTCGACGGTAAAGATTTTGGATTTTATAATCAAAGGGTGGAAAATAGTTAGGGTTATATGGCACTACCTATCCCACTGTGGGTCCCTCTTTCTTCGTCAATATTTTTTCTCACTCAATCAGAGAGCCCCTCAGACATTACGCAAGGCATCAAGGGTTGGTTTGGTTTTGGGACATATGGCCCGAATTTACACCTCTAGTATTTCGAAGGAGATACCTATTATACTTTGTGTCCTTTTGGCCTCTTTGGAACTTTATGCAAGTATGCTCTTTTTATTACATAAAAATGCATTGCACCTTCCTTTATTTAGTTGCTACTTTTACTGAACTTCATATTGATATTGTTGGAATTTAATTCCAACTGCAACGATGAACAGCTGGATTTGCAGTAAATACTCCAGCCTGTTCGATGCCTTAAAGTCAAGCCCGATATTTTTGCACATTAATATGCATTAAAGTTTCAATTGAATTCCCCTGCAGATAGCTGACTTTTTTTTTGATAGAAGCATCACCGCCTTGCTGCGTTAAATTCGGTGATAGGCATTAGAAGATATTCTGTAATATTTTACTGTTTAAATCAAATATGTTTTAGCATATAAATACCACACAGCAGTTCTGTTTTAAAGTTAGCAGCAGATTGATAGAGAGCAGAGGAGAGCATGCAACACCGTGAAGATAATACTTGCCAGATAGTGAAACACACAGCAGTGCACTGCAGGAGTAGATGCAACAGCGCAGCAGAGAGCAAAAAGGGAAAAATGCACAACAGTGCAGATATTTGAATGAAATTTGTTTAACAGATGTTTATTTGTGTGGAACAGAAGTGTTCCTTGGTGAATCTGTTTTGTAATAGAAGATGTGAAATTCTCTCAGTATGAGGAAGACAAATCTGTAACAATTAGTTTATTTTTAATAAATGCAAGTTAATTTTTCCTGTTGCTATTACACCGTAACTCAAAAAATACTTGACGTCAAAAATTTACATTGCTGCAACACCACGAACAGCATTGCTGCAACACAAGTTACAGCAACTGAAAAAAACTGTGTTGCTGAAACACCGTTTCCAGCAAGCAATTTTCTGTTTTTCTGTGCAAAAACAGAGTGCAAAAACAGAGCAATTTTTGTCTGTCTGTTATGGAATTTATCAAAAAATTCCAACATGGTATCATAGCCGGTCTAGGCACTCAGTGAGTCAAAAACAGAGATTGTTTTTCACTGTAGGAGCTGTAAGAAGTTTGTTGAGCAGAATTTTTTCCAGAAGAGAAAGTTTTTGCTTGTTTTCATTTTACAGTCAGTATCTCTTCTTTACCAATACTGGTTAAGATGGAAGACGCTGGAACATGTTTGACAAATTCCCAACTACCACAGTTTAATGGGAAAAATCATAGTTATTGGTCCATAACAATGAAAGCATTGTTTGCTTCTCAAGGAATATGGGAGCTGGTTGAAACTGGCTATGCTGAACCTGCAGATGCAACAGCACTGGCTGCTTTGACAGTAGCAGAAAGAGACCAGTTGAAGGGTGATAGAAAGAAGGATGCCAAAGCCCTCTTTTTCCTCTTCCAATCAGTACATGAAAGTGTTTTTCCGCGGATTGCAGCAACAACAAAATCTAAGGAGGCATGGGATATTCTCAAAACTGCCTATCAAGGCATGGAGAAGGTGAAGACTGCAAAGTTGCAAATGTTGAGGAGAGACATTGAAAATCTCAGCATGAAGGAATCTGATACAATAGATTCATTCTTCACTCAGGTTATTGGCTTGATAACCCAGATAAGATCTCATGGTGAGATTCTTTAAGATAGAAGGATTGTAGAGAAAATCTTGAGATGTTTACCCTCAAGGTTTGAATCTATTGTGGTGGCAATAGAAGAAACAAAAGATCTCTCACAGTTCACGGTAGATGAGCTGAGTGCTTCTCTTTTGTCTCATGAACACAGACTGAGTAGAGGAACAGATTCCTCATTTGAGCAAGCATTCAAGACCCAGATGTCTTTTGGCCAAAGAAGAGGTCGAGGCAGAGAAAATAACAGAGGTCGTGGAAGAAGCCAAAACAGAGGAAGAAATTACCCTGCTAGCACAAGCAGAAGGAGCTGCATTCAGAACCAAGCTGAAGGTTCAAGAAAACAGCAAGCTCGTCGACAAAGGTATGACAAATCCCAAGTCTAATGTCATTATTGTAAAAAATTTGGGCACTACGCCAATGAATGCAAGAAAAAACAAAATGACATGAATAATAGGCAGAATGCTAATTTTGCAAATGAAGAAGATAAGAACCCAAAGAACGTGTTGTTAACATGTAACATAGCACAAGACAAACAAGAATATTTTTTGTTCTTAGACTCAGGTTGTAGTAATCACATGACTGGAAATATTGCAATGTTTGCCAATCTGGATGAAAATGTGAAATCTGAGGTAACAATAGGGACTGATGATAAGATATCTGTCAAGGGTAAGGGCAGAGTTAGTATTCGAGCAAAAAATGGAGAACAGATGATTGTGCCAGAGGTATACTATGTACCTGGTCTGAAATGTAATCTTTTGAGCATTGGACAGCTCATAAACAAAGGTTACAACGTGTTCTTCAAAGATGATTTGTGTACTATCAGAGACATACCTCCAAGTAAGAAGATCATTGTACAGGTGAAGATGACCAGCAATAGAATGTTTCCTCTCAAACTCAGGGCAGATTTGAAGGAAGGAAGAACTATTGCGGCTGTAACACAAGAAGTCTTTCAGGAACAAGTGAAAGATGTGAATTGGTTGTGGCATTTGAGATTTGGACATCTCAATTTTGGAGGCCTGAATTTGTTGCATAGAAAGGGAATGGTAAAGGGATTGCCGTTAATTGAGAAACCGGACAGCCTTTGTGAAGGCTGCATCTTGGGCAAGCAACACAAAGAAAGCTTTCCAGCAGGAAAGAATATAAGGAAAAAAGCACCCTTGGAAATTATTCACTCTGATGTGTGTGGACTGATGCAAATACCATCATTTGACGGAAATAAATATTTTTTAACCTTCATTGATGATTACACCAGAAAGACATGGGTGTATATGCTGAAACAAAAGAGTGAAGTGTTTGAGAAATTCCGCCACTTCAAAACTCTTGTTGAAAAGCAGTGTGGGCATTATATCAAAGTGCTCAGAACAGATAGAGGAGGAGAGTACATCTCCCAAGACTTTCTGCGTTTTTGCAGAGAGAATGGCATACAAAAGCAGTTTACCGCAAGGTATACACCTCAGCAGAACGGTGTTGTTGAAAGAAAGAATAGGACCATTCTTGACATGGTCAGAAGTATGCTGAAGGCAAAACACTTGCCGCATGAGTATTGGGCAGAAGCTGTTACTTGCGCAGTTTACATCTTGAATAGATGCCCAACTAAAGCTGTCATGAACAGAATACCAGAAGAGGCATGGAGTGGTCAAAAACAAACTGTCACTCACATGAGAGTATTCGGTTGTGTAGCATATGCACATGTACCGGATCAGCTAAGGCAAAAGCTTGATAGTAAGGGGGAGAAGTGTGTCTTTATTGGCTATTGTGATGAGTCAAAAGCATACAAACTCTATAATCCATCCACCAAGAAATTAATAGTAAGCAGAGATGTGCAGTTCATTGAAGATGAAGCTTGGGATGGAAGCTTAGAAAAAACAGTGAATGTGAAGACAATTGTGTCTCATGAAGAACAAGAGGAAGGGACAGCAGCAAATAATCCTTCCTTGGTGGCTCCTCCTCCACCACAGCAAGTACAACAAACCACACCACAAGCTGGAATTCGAACAGCCTTGAGAAGTCAAGGAAGAACAGTTGTTGTTACACCACAAACAGTTGTTGCTGAAACACCACAGGGATCAGATATACCCTCAAGTTCGGATGGAACTCCAAGCACACCAAGAAGACCAAGATTCAAAAATCTGAATGAGATTTATGAACAAGGAGAGGTAAGTAACAATACCGGTCTGAATTCATTATTCGCTTTGTATTGTCATATTGATGACCCAATTCATTTTGAAGATGCTGTAAATGAAGATAAATGGATTGAAGCAATGAATGAAGAAATTGGTGCAATTGAGAAGAGTAAAACATGGGAGTTAGTGGACCTCCCTGAAGGCAAGGATGCCATTGGAGTTAAGTGGGTCTATAAGACCAAAAGCAATGCTGAAGGTAAGATTGACAGGCACAAAGCAAGGCTTGTTGTGAAAGGCTACAAGCAGCAGCAGCAAGGCAAAGACTATGATGAAACCTTTGCACCAATAGCAAGGATGGAAACAGTGAGAACAGTGTTATCTATTGCAGCACAACACAAATGGAAGATTTATTAGATGGATGTTAAATCTGCATTCCTGAATGGAGTGTTAAAAGAAGAGGTTTATGTTGATCAACCTCCAGGCTATCAAGTTGAAGGCCAAGAGCATAAAGTTTGTAAACTGAAGAAGGATCTTTATGGGCTGAAGCAAGCTCCAAGAGCATGGTACAGCAGAATTGATGCTTATTTGATTGAGAATGGGTTTGATAAGTGTGATGGTGAACCCACACTCTACATAAAGCAGAATGACGGTAAGATTATTATTGTTGTTTTATATGTAGATGATCTGATTTTTACTAGCAATGATGCTTCTTTCATTGCTGATGTTAAAGCAGTCATGAAAAGTGAATTTGAAATGACTGACTTGGGCTTCTTAAGATATTTTCTCGGAATTGAAGTAGACCAAAGTGGAAATGGTGTTTTCATTTCTCAAGATAAATATGTAGAAGTTGTGTTGAAGAGATTTAACATGCAGAACAACAAGGCTGCTGTGACTCCAACAGTAGTGGGGCTGAAATTAACCAAAGAAGACAGCAGCAAATATTTTGATCCAAAACTGTACAAGAGCATAGTTAGCAGCCTTATGTACTTGACTGCAACTAGGTCAGACATTATGCACGTTGTGAGTTTAATCTCCAGATTTATGGAAAGACCGAAAGAGACTCATTGGCAGGTAGCCAAGAGGATTCTAAGGTATATGAATGGAACGAAGGGGTTTGGTATTTTATACTCCTCTTCTGAAAGTTTCATGTTGATAGGTTACACTGACAATAATTGGGATGGAAGTGTTGATGATAGGAAAAGCACATCGGGATATGTGTTTCATATGGGATCGAGAGCCATCTCATGGGCTTCCAAGAAGCAACCAGTTGTGGCTTTGTCAACAGCAGAGGCAGAGTATGTGGCAGCAACAACAGTAGCATGCCAAGCAGTATGGCTGAGAAGAGTTCTCAAAGATTTGTGTCATGAACAAGAAAAGGGCACAACCATTTACTGTGACAATAGCTCAGCAATAGCATTGTCTAAAAACTCTATTTTTCATAAAAGAACAAAGCACATAGACACCAAATTTCACTTCATACGTGAATTGGTTAACAATGGTGAGATTGTTTTGCAGCACTGCAGAACAGAGGATCAGCTTGCTGACATCTTGACAAAACCATTAGCAAAGAAAGGTTTTGATCATTTCAGGAAATGTCTCGGTATGCAGCAGTTGAATTTAAGGGGGAGTGTTGGAATTTAATTCCAACTGCAACGATGAACAGCTGTATTTGCAGTAAATACTCCAGCCTGTTTGATGCCTTAAAGTCAAGCCCGATATTTTTTCACATTAATATGCATTAAAGTTTCAATTGAATTCCCTTGCAGACAACCGACTTGTTTTTTTATAGAAGCATCACCGACTTGCTGCATTAAATTCGGTGATAGGCATTAGAAGATATTCTGTAATATTTTACTGTTTAAATCAGATATGTTTTAGCATATAAATACCACACAGCAGTTCTGTTTTAAAGTTAGCAGCAGATTGATAGAGAGCAGAGGAGAGCACGCAGCAGCGTGAAGATAATACTTGCCAGATAGTGAAACGCACAACAGTGCACAGCAGGAGTAGATGCAACAGCACAGCAGAGAGCAGAAAGGGAAAAATGCACAGCAGTGCAGATATTTGAATGAAATTTGTTTAACAGATGTTTATTTGTGTGGAACAGAAGTATTCCTTGGTGAATCTGTTTTGTAATAGAATTTTTGAAATTCCCTCAGTATGAGGAAGACAAATCTGTAACAATTAGTTTATTTTTAATAAACGCAAGTTAATTTTTCCTGTTGTTGTTACACCGTAACTCAAAAAATACTTGACGTAAAAAATTTACGTTGCTGCAACACCACGAACAGCGTTGCTGCAACACAAGTTACAGCAACTGAAAAAAACTGTGTTGCTGAAACACCATTTCCAGCAAGCGATTTTTTGTTTTTTTGTGCAAAAACAGAGCAATTTTTGTCTGTATGTTATGGAATTTATCAGAAAATTCAAACAGATATTTGCAGGTTATAGATTTCGGATGAAAAGAAAATCTTGGTCAAATGATGGAACTAGGTGATTTAAATGGAAACCAAGGGGTGTTTCTCCTTTTCCCTTCCAAGTTAATAAAATCCCCCTATTTATTCTTCTCGTCCTACACAACTTATCGTTCATCGAAAATTCTAATAAAATCCATTCCTTGATTACAGGTTTCAGGTGGAGTGCTCCTCCGGTCGTCTGCCTAGTATATTCACTGACTCTTCGTAAATTTCCTTCATTTTGTAGGTAGTGAAATTGTTTTGAGTGTTTTCCCATTGTAAGCAGGCGATTTGTGTTTTCTTTCTATGAATCAGGACATTATTTTGTTAATAAGACTTCTACTATTTAGTTCGACCACGGTGATCAGTACTATAACTTAGTGAAAAACTAGCAACAGTTCACATAGGTTTTTACTTCACTCTTAGGGTTTCACGAATAACCCTATACCTATTAATATAAATCAAATATTTACAATAATTGGTTATTTTACCAATAACATCCTAACGTTTGCATGTTCTTGCACTTGTGGTGGAGGCAAGCATGTGTTGTCCCTCCCAATTCTTAGGTATACTTCCTTCTCTCATATATATATATATATATATATATATATATATATATATATATATATATATATATATCTTTATAAGAAGAGTTTCGACGTAAATCACTTGTAGAAAACCTTTGTCGACGCGTTTCGAACCAACTAGTGTGGTTCATCGTCAGGACAAGTTGGTTCGAAACGCGTCAACAAAGGTTTTCTACGTGTGATTTACATCAAAACTCTTCTTATAAATGTTATGGATCACAGAAGCCTCAATTCAATAAATATATATCTTTATTTTATTATTTGGGGTTCAATACCTCTCACCCAATATAACTTATGATTCGAATGATCAAACCCTTGTTTATACCCTTTGAATAAAGGAAATTTAATTAGTTCATACTCAAGGTGTTTTGCATCTCCTTGGGTTTACTTTTTATTCCTTTCTCCTACAGCTAGGCGTTCCTCAATTCCTTCCACCCTCGTAAAGCTTCATGGTGCATAGCTATGACTCATTAGAATACCTTATAACTCAAATAAGGGTTTTCTTTCCTCTTACTTGTTAACCCTACTGGGAAAATTGTATTCTTTGTTCTTGGACCTTAACAATTATGGATTGATTTGGATTATTTTTTAATATTTTTCCGTACAAGTTTAATTGGGTCATGGTATGTTTTTTTTGTTTTTTCTTAAATATGAGTATTTTTATACAATGCGCCATAAGTGTGTTTTAGAATTGCTAAAAATTCTTAAAAAAAATATATTTTATGTTTTTTTAGTATATAAATAAATATTACCACTTTGCTTTTTCTAATATACTCTTTCAATGTTTTGCTATAATATTTAAAATAAAAAATTAATATATAAATTAATTTATAACACTATACAAATCATATTATTAATTTTTATAATTATCCCACTTACTTTCCACTTTCTCAACTTCTTCTGTTTATTCTTATATTAATAAATACCTCATTTCCAAACCTAAACTTGCTTTTCATTCCTCTCCACTTGAAGTGGTATCCATATATATATTCCACAGTATATATTAAATAATCCGTGCATATTTATATGGTTTACTATGTCTTCATGTATTAAACTCCATTAAATTTTGACCCATTACTAAGTAATATCTCATTATTATTATTTCCAGAATTACTAAGTAATATCTTTATCAATATCAAAAATTAAAGTATGTATACTCCCTAATTAAATTTAGGAATTATATAACTATTCTTCCTTCGTTGTTTATTTTATGCTCATCATTTTTAACCACCCAAGAAAAATTAATTATATATATATAAACCATGTAAGTTGAGGTTAAACTTTTTAAGTTGAAATTAATTATCTTTTGTTTATCATTTAGATTATATATCCCCAAGTCTTTATGATTTGATTGGACTAGTATGTATAATTATATTCATTAATTCATTTTCAAAATAATTACAGTTTATTTTTTAGTTGAGTTAATAGTAAAATATAAAATTATGTAAAATTTTATTTCTCAATTTTATTTGCATGCAATTGTCAAGAATTTAAATCCCATTTAGTTTCCAATAACTTCTTAATTAATCTACTCTTAACTCCCAACTTAGTAATATTTGTTTTTTTTCTTTCTAAAACATGACTTTAAAACATGACTTTATTTAATTGAGACATAGTTATTTCTAATGTATATAATAAATTATTACATGTTAATAATTTTTACCTTCCACCTTAACCTCATAACTCTATATACGAGTTACCCTCACACTCTAACTATTTGAGCTAAAAATAGAGTGTGCTCCAAGCATCGGACTCGTAACTCAATGAGTTATATATGTGAATGATAGAATATATAAACTAAACCTTCTTAACCATATTTAACTATAGTATTTGTAAATTGATACATGTAAAATTTTATTTATAATGACTATTTTATTTGTACCTTGTCTAACTTTTTATAAGCTGACAAAAAATATTCTAAACTCGAATACATTTTCTTGAATATTTTCAAAAAAATAATTTAGTAACCGAAACAATAATAATTACATCCTTCCATAACTTTCATCGTAATTAAATCTAAAAATAATACATGTTTAGAAAGCGAATACATAAGAGTGTTACGCCATAAGAGTGTTACACCGAGAACCAACTAAAAGATATAACACCAGACTTTAAATACCAACTAATAAAACTATACTCAAGCCGATCTACACATCTCAAGAATAAAACTATACTCAAGCACATCAACACATCTCAAGAGCCTCATGAGGACGCCAACAATTTCCCAACAGGATCCTGCAATCAATCTCTAGAAAAGCACCAAAATAGTATGCAGGATAAAGCAAGACCCTCCCCTTGGGCTTCTACTCAACTCGGATACAATCCAATTGTCACTCTAGCAACAATAATTTCAAAAGAAGGAAAATTTTGTCAAACCAAATGTTGCAAAAATGCTTCTATAAGCTTAAATCTTAATAACGCATAGTAAATGTGGCAACCATGAAATGTTTTAAGCTACCTCGACAGATTTAGATGTTGCTTTAAATCTGCTTGCGAAAAAAGTGTGCTGGTGAGCCAGGGGTGCTTCCCTATTTGTAGGCTCAATTTCAATTAATACCCCAACCAATCTATGCATCATAAACCTTCTCCATGGCACACTCTCTCCCCCACGAGCTTTGCCAAATCTCCATAACAACACCATTCGTTTCCTTGAACGCGTGGAGCAAATGTGCCCCAAATTTCTTCCCATCAAGTGTTTGCTGCAATAATACACCATATGTAGATATTTCTAAAAGTATGCCATTTCCGTACAGAGACATGGATGGGGTGGCAATGTCGCTTCCCACATTTAATGTGGACCATACTATCAGTCTCAATGGTGGCGACCACAAAGGTCCAAGTCTCTTGAAATCTTCCATTCACACAGCCATTGGGAAAAATAAAAATATATATTCGAAAAATATTTTAATCCTAAAAGATTGAAAATTATTTAAATTACTTAATAAAATAAAAATTATTCTTGAATATCGTGATAATCAATAGACTGTCATACTTTCCCATGATGAAAATCACCATATTTATATAAAACTCTTTGAAATATTCAGAATATTCGATCCAATAACTTCATTTCAGTTTAAAGATACAATAAATTATACTCATTTGCTCAAAGTTGCATTTACTAGAAGATATATTTATGCATGTAAATCTATTTTTACACGTATTCATGACGATCATTAATTTAAAGGATCAATCTCTTCGAAACAAGGAAAATGATTATTTTGGCTTATCACGAAGCCACTTGGAGATAAAAGTATAGAGTAGTGTGGATAGAAATATGCATGCAAATCTATTTTTACGCGTATTCATGACTATCATTAATTTAAAGGATCAATCTCTTCGAAACAAGCAAATAATTTTGGCTTATCAAGAAGCCACTTCGAGATAAAAATTTATAGGAGTGTGGAGAGAATAGGAACTGCGGATGGAAATACTAAGCTATTTCAAATGTTGCTAAAAGGCCGAGTCCCATTAATAGTATTTGGGAATTACAACATGAAGGTGGAAATATGGCATCTACCTCTGAGGATCCGGCAACCATGGGTAAGGATCACTTTGAATCCTTATACAAACAGTTGTACGGTGTTACTATAAACGAAGTAGTTAGGCTTGTATCATACTTTCCTAGTTTTGTTAATGGTGAAAGAAAATAGATATTTAACGCAGGAGGTTACTATTACTATAACCGAAGTAGTTAGGCTTGTATCATGCTTTCCTAGATTTGTTACTGGAGAAGAAAATAGATATTTAATGGAGGAGGTTACTATTGAGAAGGTAAAAAGTTATTTTCTCACTTTGAAAGTTATTTTCCCAATTTTCAAAGGGATAGAAGTCTGGCTTTATGGAAGGAAAGTCAAATTATTCTTAAATCTACTTGAGATTATTATGAATATTTATTAAGATTTTTGAAGATTGCAAGACCATTGGGTGTGTGCTACCGTCTTTAATAGAATTGTATCTCTTATTTTAAATCTATTTGAGATTATTTGTGAAGATTTATTAAGATCCTTGAAGATTCCAAGACCATTGGGTGTGTGCTACTGTCTTTAATAGAATTGTATTTCTCTTATTTTAAATCTATTTGAGATTATTTGTGAAGATTTATTAAGATCCTTGAAGATTCCAAGATCATTGGGTGTGTGCTACCCTCTTTTAATAGAAATTTTATTTCTCTTATTTCCAATATGGATACTCAATCTACTTTATTGAAAAGCTAAAATGTTATTTTCCCAATTTTCAAAGGGATAAAAGTTAGCTCTGATGGAAGGATGGTGAAATTATTCTTAAATCTATTTGAGATTATTTGTGAATATTTATTAAGATCTTTGAAGATTCTAAGACCATGGGATGTGTGCTACTTTTTTAAGTAGAAATTTTATTTCTCTTATTCCTGATATGGATACTCCATCTACTTTGAATCTTGTATATTTAATTATTTGTATAAAATTATAACAAAGAGTATTGGGTGTAGAATCTTAAACTTGTAGAAAATTTTTAAAGAGACATTTGGATTTCTCGATGGTATACTGATACATGAAGTTATAGTGTTAGCTCAAGAAAGAATTAATAATTTAAAGATCGAGAGTTAAAATGGAGAAATTCTATAGATTGATCTTTCAAAATCTTATTAGCGGGTTACTTTGATTTATATCTTACTTCTTCTTACTCATTTGGGGTCTATGTTGGATTTGGTCAATTGGATAATGAGTTGTATACCTATGGAATCTTTTGCATTCCTTGTAGTCCTTATCCATGGATCATATGCTACATTTTTTCATGCCCAAAGATATTGAAGGAGAGAATGTCCATTATCTCCCTATTTGTTTTATTTGTATTTGAAGGGTTAAGCAATATTTTGATAGAGGAAACAAGAAGAGGAAATCTAAATGAGATAGGAATTTCCAATGATCTTTATATTACTCATGTTCTTTTTATAGATCACATTTTTTGAGATGGATCCTAGACGGATGCACTAACTATATAGGAGGAGGTTACATTATTTAAAAAATATACAGGTATAGTATTAAATATTACTAAATCAAGTATATCTCACTTTGGTCTGAATGATGTTGAATATCATGTATTGTACATTTTTTTTGTATTTGGATCATTTCGGTATGAATGATCTTGAATATGATATATTGTACATTATTTTCCAAATTGGATCAGTATAATTTATTGATCATTCAAAATATCTTGGTTTTCGGACTAAACCAAATTGCTATAATTTTGCCCATTGGAACTATTTTATTGGAAAATTTAACAAACAACATAAAATTCTGTATATGAGATGGTTATAAGGGCTCAAATGTACTTGTAAAGACCATATTAGAAACTATACGTCTTTAATGAGTTTCACTATTGTCGATCCCTAGGGGAATTCTTTCTAAAATAAGGAAAATATTCTCCAATTTTTTGAGCTAAGCTTCTGTGATCTATAATAATTTTAACAACATCTTTCGGAAAAAATCACATAGGAGAAAATATCATCGATGTGTTTCGAAGCAGCTAGTGTGGTTCATCTTCGGGACAAGATGAACCACACTAGTTGGTTCGAAACGAATCGACGAGATTTTCTACTATGTGATTTTTTCTCAAAGATGCTTTTAAAATTCTCCAAGTTGTTATGGTTTGGTTCAACACATTCTTTCCAAAATAAGGAAAATATTCTGCAAGTTGTTATGGTTTGGTTCAACACATCATATTTTTATTACATTGGTAAAGTGGGAGAGTCGCCTCACTGGGATAGGGGCTAAAAAAATATTCATTTTCTTTCAAAACCTCTTCTTCAAGGTTGGATGGAAATTAATAAAACAAAATTCTCTTTGGGTTGAAGCGGTCAAAAGGAATTATATATTCCCCTTGTCTATGAAAGAGTGGATAAAGAAAGCGAATAAGAGAACACTAAGTTCTTCAATTATTTCGAAAGCCTGGTTTGGAAATTTGGTAATGGATCACAGTTAAGAGTTGGATTGGATCCTTGGGTGGGATGTCAACTTGATCATAGGTCGTCTCATGAATTGGTGGAATTTATTCATGAATTAGGATGCATAATTTTAAATCATTTTGTTGATCCTATATATGGAAATCAATGGAAATCAATGGGAACAATGTTGGTTGGCTATGGAACAGTTGGGTCTTCCTCAAGCCTTCCATGCACAATGGAATATATTTACTAATTCATTAACCGAGGATTTTGATGAATTAGTATGGTCTCATGACCCAAATGGACAATATACTCCTAAAGAAGGCTACTTGGTATTGGTTCTTGATAGAATTTAGATTGTTAAAGGAGAGGGGTGGAAACTAATCTAGAAATTTAGGAGCCCAACAAAAGAAATTGCTTTGATGTGATGTGCTCTCTGAGAAAAAGTTCCCTAATACACAATTTGAACAAAGGAAGTCTTAATGGACCAAATATGTGTGCTCTATGCAAATAGAAAGTTTGAGCAAAAGAAGTCTTCATGGACCAAATAGCTATGCATTATGAAAATAAACAACTTGAACAAAAACAAGCCTTCATGGACCAAATAACTGTGCACTATAAAAAGGGAATGAAGAATTAGTAAATCACCTATATTTAGGATGCACATTTTCGTGTGGTTTTTTGGAAAGTTCTACATAATATATTTGTACAATACTATTTATGACATTGTGATGAGTTAATGGAGGTATGGTTTTAGTGTATTTATGTCAGGGTGGTGAAGACTTATATTGTTATCCCTTTACTTTTTTTCGATGGAATTTGGTTAGATAGGAGCAATGTCATTTTTGATGATCATCATGTTCATGTTCATATAGTAGCTACTCACACCATAGGTATATTTGATCTTCTTCCAAAGAAGATTCACCCACAAAACTAGATACATATTAACCCAATCAACATAAATATGGATATGGCGTGGGATAATTAAGACTGTACATCTCAAAGAGAGCCAAATTTATGTAGTGGGGGAGTGATGATAGCAAAGCCATTTTTGCACAGCAAAGTGGTATCTTTACATAATTAGCATGTGGACGTGTGCATTATGGGCCCACATATACATCAGAAGCATTATACTTGGCGGACTTTACACAAAATCTGACCAGTCGACCAACGAACCAATGAATGGTCTTGATGGCTAGAACTCAACAAGGATTAAATCTTGTTGTATAAACACTTACAGCATCCAAATCAAATGTTAGCCTTCTCGCACGTTCGAAAGAGATATGCATCTGATCACCATTACACGGATGGTCTGATCACTCGGAACTGTAAACTCTTTTTAATGAGTTTATCGGGTCCGCTAGCCGAGATAACTTGCTTGCAAGTTTTCGCACGATCACCATGGATCTTCTTCCATCGAACGGTTGTCGCATCACCAGCTCAACTTTTGTGATGCCAAATATCCTCTGTAGATCAATCTTTTTTGATCCAATGGATATCGCGCAATATCACGCTCCAACTAGCATGACCGATAAAATTTCAGAAGCACGTGAGAAAATGTGTTTTGTTGTGCTACGTGTCAACCACTAAGGTTAATCGTGTAGAATTTAGAAATACAACTTCCCACCTTTAGGGCGTGCGAGAAACTGCTTACCACTAGCCGAATACCACCCACATGCTTAAATCAAAACTTAAAGGAACTCGGCTTAATAAAGGGTTAGCGCTTAATATCCATCGATCTGGCCGATCCGACGGTTTCTGCTGTGCTGTTCAATCGACTCCAGTTTCAATTGAACACCTCTCCTCTGTTGATCTGTTCTCTATCCAACGACTCTCTCTTTTTCTTATCAATGGAACTCGCATTACACACACATTTATCTCTGTCACAATTTATCTAAGGCGAAGTTCATAGGAACTTCGTCCTTTATTCTCACACACACATATTTATTAACTACAATAAGAACTACACACAGGCACACAAAATACATATAACACACATATTTCTATTATATCCAAAACTTGGTTACAGGCTAAGGCCTCACAACCTGAATCACAAATTGCCTTGCGACTACATTGTATCTTATCTCCCCATTTCACACAACACAGACTCTCTTATATAGGAAACTACAAAGGGAGGGATCGTTTACAATGCATGAGCTTCTCCCACAATCGCTAAATCAAATCCCCTAAATCTCTCTATACACATACATGGCAGATAATTACATTTAATAAAGTCTTCTAGAGACTTATCAATTCGATCAATTTAGCTCTCTTTAAATAGAATTTGCCCCAGTTTACAATGACTATCCATGTTTGCCCTTTCATAACTTTGAATTTTGATTTTAATGAAGGGTGCTCGGATGCTCTTGCATCAGACTCCCAAGGTACAAAAATTTATGACCTCCTACTCATATGCCTCCTTCATCCCTTAGCAATTCTACCCACATCCTCTTTGGAATTGCCTTTATGATCTTGTTATGAGCTGCAACAAAACCTCTGTAGTAACAAGTCCTCCCTGCTACATGATACCTCACCAAGCTTCTCTCCTTTGAGCTTAGTCTTTCAAAATCTCTCTGGTTCTCTCTTTTGGAACCAATTGAGCACTCCTTCTCTAGGTTGGTACAATATTCTCATGTTCTCTTGTCCTATCTGTGCGAAAATATAAAGACCATAAAATCTCCAATCTACAACATAACTATACCTTCTTCTGAATGCAGAATCTTCTTCTTCTATGATACCAAAATGATGACAACTAAGCCACTTTTATGCAACCAAGCTATATCTTTACATAATTATCACGTGGACCTGTGGGTTATGGGCCCACATATACATCAGAAGCATTATAATTGGCGGACTTTATACAAAACCCGACCAATCAACCAACGACCAATGAACGGTCTTGATGGGCAGAACTCAACAAGGATTAAATCTCGTTGTATAAACCCTTAGCACGTCTGAATCAAATGTTAGCCTTCGCGCACTTTCAGAAGTAATAGGCATCTGATCACCATTACACGGACAGTCTGATCACTCGAAACTATAAACTATTTTTAGTGACTTCATCGGGTCTACTAGCTGAGATAACTTGTTTGCAAGGTTCCACGCGATCATCATGGATCTTCTTCCATCGGATGGTTGTCGCGTCACCCGCTCAACTTTTGTGCCACCAAATCTCCATCATAGATCAATCCTTCTTGATCCAAAAGATATCGTGTAATCTCACACACCAACTAGCACAATAGATAAAATTTTGGAAGCACATGAGAAAAGGTGTTTTGCTATGCTACGTGTTAACCACAAAGGTTAATCACGTAGAATTTAGAAACACAACATCCCACCTTTAGGCCGCATGAGAAACTTCTTACTACTGGCCAAATACCACCCACGTGCTTGAATCAAAACTTAAAGGAATTTGGCTCAATAAAGGGCTAGCACTTAATACTCATCGATCTAGCCGATCTGACAGTTTCCGTTGTGCTGTTCAATTGGCTCGAGTTTTGATTGAACACCTCTCCTCTGTTGATCTGTTCTCTATCCAACGACTCTCTCTTTTGCTTATCGATGAAACTCACATTACACACACATTTATCTCTGTCGTACTTTATCTAAGGCGAAGTTCATAGGAACTTCATCCTTTACTCTCACACATGCATATTTATTAACTGCAATAAGAACTACACATAAACGCACAAAATACATATAACACACATATTTCTATTATTTACAGAACTCAATTATATGCTAAGGTCTCACGGACCGAATCACAGATCACCGTGCGACTACATTGTAACCTATCTCCCCATTTCACACAACAGAGACTCTTATATAGGAAGTTACAAAGGGAGTGATAACTTACGATCCATGAGTTTCTCCCACAATCGCTAAATGAAATCCCTTAAATCTCTCTATACACATACATGGAAGATAATTACATTTAATCAAGTATTCTAGAGACTTATCATTTCCATCAATTTAGCTCAGTTTAAATAGAATTTGTCTCGGTTTACAATGATTGTCCACGTTTACCCTTTCACAGCTTTAAATTCAGATTTTAATGAAAGGTACTTGGATGCTTCTGCATTGAAGAGCCTAATTATTCCAATTTAAAATCCATTCATTTACTATCAAAATAGGACTTGGAGCTAGATCTAATAACTATGCATAATTAAACACCCTCAATTTACTTCTTAAGTATGCCATAAGGAAAATGAGTCCTAACAAATACTAATATTTAGTGATTCATTACTTATTATCAAATGGGTTACAAAACTTTACATATGTCACCCTATTCCTTTGTTGAACAAAGTTATTAGATTAAAAATGGTCTTTAGTACAGTTTTTCTCATATTTAGAAAAAGCTCAATACAAATGTTGACAACTGTTGTAAAGAAAGTGTTCTAAAGAAATCTTATAGTTAGATTATGGGCGGCGGATTATTAAAGAACAACACAATGACCAATTCTATAAGTTTTATCATTATCCTCTTATTAAGCCGTTGAAGATTTAATGAGAAAATTAAAAAACACTTTTTCAATATAGTTTATTTTACAGTGTATATCTATATTGATACGTTCATGGACTATATTTTGTTTGTTGTGGAGAGTTTAGACGATTTCTTAGTCAAGGTTTTATCAGTTACTTTTGCATTTTAAAATTTGTATTTTGAAACTTTTTGTGTAGCTAAATGCTATTTTTTGGAAATTTTTGAAATGCATACCAGCTATGCATATAAAAAAGGCGATTTTATGTCTAAATAAAGTTATGCTTTTTTTGCGGAGAAAAAACAAAGAAAGCTAAGAATAGATGGTCAAAAATCCTATTAAACCAGAGTCATCAAAGATATGCCCTGTGATACGCCCATTATTAGTATAAAGTTACAAGATTTCAATATTTAGTGAGAGGTCACACTAACAATTTTTTAATCACCTAAAATATCTGCAAGACCGGAATTACTTGTATTCTGACATTTCAAACTCTGCAAATTATCCAAATATAATAAAACAAAAGATAAGCATATACTGCCGAAAGTGTAAAGTTCGCTGAATCAGAAAAGTGTCATTACAAGGATTCGTAGACTCACTTTTTAAATAAGGGTGGGATGATGGGTGGTCACGTCGTGCTTTCAAATTCGAACGTGCTGACTTCAACCTTACTGACAACAAATATTGTTTTATACTAGTTGAATCGATTCAGAACCTTGATTATAATTTGGAAATATATTTTAGAATTGCCAAGTCGCAGGTGAGGTGGCGATTTACAATTGCATTTGATTTGCAGTTGTGATTTTGTTTTGTTATGAAATAAATAGATTTAAGACTCCTAACGTGCGATTCTAACACTTTGAATGTAATGGCTGGGCCACCCAGTCCCGTTTCGTGCTGATCGATTTGCCACATTGCATTGCTTTTCTATCTCCTGTGCTCCTAATTAGGTCCACGTCCAATGTTTTCTTCTTTTTACCAGCATGCGGAATATAGTTTATCTCGCATGCTCTAGCTTTCCGGTGTATATATTCTTTTGAAAACATGGCCTTGTCTCTGTATATCTTGAGTACACTTCGGAAATCACTCATAACATTTTCAGATTCGTGGACGAGAGTGACATAAAGATTACTGATATCCTCTCTCCACAGGTGGGATGTTTTATGTAACGCGGATGGCGATGGGAAATATCGTTGCAATACGTAAAGAGCGGAAGTGGAAGCGCGAAGTTAAAATTTTATTGGAATATGTGGCTCAAGGAGAAAAAGGCACCTCACTGTCTCAGCGATGGCGGTAATCTAATCCAATCAGACATCATTAGGTTTTTCCTACACTACCCTATCAAACATTACTATTAACCAGGAAAAGAGTATTGGAAATTAAATCTGAAAGTGCTTGAAATTAGTGAAATAAATCAATAAATCACCCGAGAAAATTTAATTATAAATCTAAGTAACAACATATATGATTTATATTAGAAAATTATGATGTTAAAAACTAAGTAGCACTGAATTTAATATTTTAGGTCCTAAAGAACTTAATATTCTTTACCAAGTGATCAACATTCATGATTTGCTTACATTACAATTCATGAGGCTAACACTTTTCCTGGTCATATATGATGATGCAGAAGGTCCTAAAGAACTTAATATTCTTTACTAAGTGATCAATATTCATGACTGATAATGCAGAATCCCCAAGTTTTTGAAAGGCTTTAAGACATAGTATTAGTTTAAGATTACAAGTCATCCATATCTAAGATTGGAATTTGGATACAATTTTTCTCTCCATGAATTATGTTTTTCATAATAAATTAAAAAAAATTTCAATAATACAATTATTAAGTTCAAACTAAAGAAATATTATTCCAACGCATTCTTTTATGAATTCTAATTTTCTCTACAACACTAATCCAATTATGTATTTAAAAAAAAAAACAGTTTAACTAAAAATAGTTTCACACAATTTCCCATAAAAACTGCAAAAACATAAAACAATTGGACATCACCGAAGACGAAGTGTTATCGACGCAATAATAAGCACATTTATTCCCTCGCCTTCAACACTTTTCCTTTATTTTAGCATTTAAGGCGTACTGCGATTAATTTTGCTTTTACTTTTTCTTATGTACTCTCAATTTCGCCAAATAATTTTTGCAGCTTCGTCTGGAAAGAAAGAGCTGCGACCGTTAAATTAATGTGCGTTATTGTAGTAAATTTCAAATATCACATTTTGTTATTATATTATACTAGAGGCAGGATTTTAGGAGATGGACTTATCGTTCAAAGATGGGGTACGTGTATACTCCATTTCCGCAATTATATTTATTCTCTTATTCTCACTGGAGGCGAGAAAAGTGTACTGGCTTCCACCAGGATTTTTGGTTCTCAGTGCCATTATTTTCCAATTCATAAATTAGGTTTGATTATTCTGTCATCGATGTACCTTCAAAAGTAGAACACACAACATATTAGGATGTGACTGGGGATGCGAAAAATCTCGAAAAGGTCCAGCTCGTAATTGATAGCGGGAATTTGGGATTTGTGTATTGATGGCTTATTTGTTTGTAAGTTCTTTCCATATTTGGTCCGACACAGGACCATTGGCATTAAGCGTAGTAGCACAAATGCTTTCTGCGATTCTCTTCCATCCTTACATACTTTTGCCTCAAATGGGATGGGTCAAAGTGGACAGCTTTAGCATATTCATAACCATTACAGTGTTGGTTCTGGTCTTTATCTGTGTTGTCTTAGCTGATAAAACCATTCGTATTATTATCCGTAAAAAGGTACTTTAACTAGTCGTGTGTTGTTCTGATTCACGTAGAGAGTGTGGACACATTGGGGATCATATCCTCAAACGTTGTATTGTGGTTCGTTCGAACCACCCTGACGGGAGGTCAGATGTAAATTCATTCAGCGGGGTGCTGGTCACAGTTTGTGTTATCACCATAGTCCTTAAATGGAAATTCCTCTTCCTAAAATATATTACCAAATCAAACCACTGAATAGGAAACTCCATTTCCTAAAATATATTTACCAAATCAAACTACTGAATAAATTAACCATTATTCTCCATGTTCATAATCAACTAACCATTATTCTGGAGTCCATGTTCGTCTTAATAGGATGGATTGTGGTGTGGTCTGATGGTTACCGGCCATGATATATTTCCCTATAATGTTTATTTCAAGTGGAGGAATTTTGGATAGAAAGTCTTATTGATTTGAAAAATAGAAAGTTCAACGTCCTATTGTTTGGGGAGAAAAGAAATCCTAGCAGAACACTCTTGGAAGCTAATTTTCTGCTGCATATTTTATGATTGTCCATATGCATTTTACTTCAAAAACTTATAGTTTCGCTATGCTAAGCTTCTTTCTTTCTCTATTCAATTATATTTTCACCTTTACAAGTGAGCCCCGAAAAGATTCGAGCATACCAACGTTAGAATTTTATAGAAAACTTTTGGGGTGCATAAGGATGTTTGGGAAAACTGCCAAGAGCTTAAGTTAACAAAGAAATATATATTATAAGGCACGAACAATATTGAATATTTGATAAAAACAAGTGTCATATGTAACTTTGTTTTTAGTATCTGTTTTTTTATGTAAAAAATAATTGATAATTTTAAAGAATAATAATTTTGTTTATATATATTTTATACGTAAATTAATATAATATTAAAAATTAAATAAAATATTTGATAAAAACAAGTGTAATATATAGTGTTGCTTTTTTTAATATGTTTTTTATGTAAAAAATAATTGATAATTTTAAAGAATAATAATAATTTTGTTTATATATATAACATAAATTAATATAGTATTAAAAACTAAATAAAATTTAACATAAGACAATTTTAGTAACAATAAAATAAAATATATTGATTTTGAAATAAGTTATGGTTTATAAGTCATGGTATTGGCATTGTAATAAATCCAATTTACAAGTTAATAATATTTTTGATAAAATGAGGTAAATATTATGGCTAACATTCCTGCTATATTGTAAGTATTAAATGCTAATCGAAAAAATGTTATTAAATTAAACTAGCAATTCACCAAATGTTGCAAAGGAAATGAAGTATGTAGAATAGGAGAAAAGAGCATAGATGAAAAGTGATGTGATATCTTATGCGATCTAAATGTAGCCCAATTTGAGTAAAAGAGAAATCTTAATGTTGTCCTCCTTTTGACTTGTGTCAAATGAAAAATGGAAGACGAGCAGAGATGAAAAGAAGCTTATGCATTGGGAATCCTTAGGTTTGGTTTTGGAAATCTCAGTACGAGATCTAGATTCAGTATCACCTTGTCCAATCTCATTCTCTTTAACAAATTTGAGATCTAAATTCAGTATCACGTTGTCCAATCTCGTTCTCTTTAACAAATTTGAGATCCAAGAGTCCACATTGGAATTTATATTTTCCAAAATTGATTTCACTTTCTTATAATATCATATGGAGCAAAATAGAATTACCTAAAAAAATTTAAATCACCAAAGTACTATGTCAAAATACACCCCTCCCATATCTCGCCTATCTTGAAACGAGGAGAACAATGTATGATAAGTTAAAAAAGAAGCCCAATAACAATAAATCCATTCTATGCTGGTTGGAGTTTAAAGCTTCCAAGTTACCAAAGTTAAATGAGCTCTAAGACAATTATAAGAATTGGGATTTGTCTCATTCATAGGAAAGTTAAATATAGAGTTTAACCCATTAGTTCCACGCTACAAGTTACTGTAAGTTATTGACCATTAAAGTTCTCCATTGAACCAAATGGTATTGAAATTCTGGAAGGCATTTCTCCAACTTCATTTTCATCGATATCTCACAATAATCCTAAGGGTTTGGGACGAAATTGTAAATCAAGCCTAAAAATCATGGAAGCTTACCTCAAACTATAGAAAACAAATTTTAGTATTAATGAAGCTAGGACACAAAAAGCATGACTCTCAATGCATGGTTTCCATCTCTTATAAAGAAAAACTTCACACGTAAAGATAAAACATGGTTTGACGAATAAGTTAACAAAATATTAAAATATATGATTAAAATGAAATTATCTTTTCATATTTCCAGGGAGCTAAATACATGCCTATAGTTGGGTTATGGACGATGGCTGATTAAAGACCAGCACAATGACCAAATCTACCTGTTCCGTCATTGTAGTTTTATTTGTTAGAAATCAACAGTTTCTAAATCTTAATGTGACCCGATTAAAGCATTAAAAGCGTTAAAAGCATTAAAGCATTAATCTTAAGCGTTGAATTGGTATATGATGGACGTACCAGATTAGAGTTAAATGATATATAAAGGATTGGGTCCTCTCTCTCCCTGGCAATAGTTGCATTCTTCTCCATCAAGAAGCGCATGAAGAAACAGGGCTAGAAAGAGAAACCGAATTCTGAAGAAGAGGAACAGTCAGGAGTCAGATCAAAGTAGATGGCAGCCATTACATCTTCCGTTGTTAATCAAGGTATGTCATCTTAAACAATAGATCATATTAAGTTCTGTTAGTGAAATATTCGGTATTGATGATCTTTGGGCTGTAATTTGAATTGTTCATAATTAATAAAGAAACATTTACATTTGGTATCAGAGCCACAATCAATAACTGAATATTTCCTATGATTGCAATTGATCTGTTCTGTGCTTTACTCATGTGATTGAGCCTTCGGGAAACTGTGGGGGTTTCATGAAATGATCACGAAACAAAACCACTCGCACCCCTGGCCCCTGGACGAAGGAAGAAATGTTCTCCTCTCTGCAGAGCCATACCTCCTCAATATGCTTTGCATCTCTTCTTCGTTTTGAATTCTCCCGTCTCTGCCTAAGTTAATTCTCACAATAATATATACAGCCATTCTCTCCATATTTCCGTAATCGGATGATACTTCTGATTTTTCTGTTGCTGTCATCGTGAAATTGATTTGCGTTTGTGTGTTTGCTGAGGAAATTTAGTGTTGGAAGACTCTCGAAGCGTATAGCTGAGAGTCTGTGAACATGGGTATTATGGCTTGTTCACTGGGATCCCGTATGCCTACTCTGTGGAGCACAAGCTTCTTTCGTCACAAGCACTTTCTCTAGTAGAGCTATTATCAGAAGAACTTTAGGAAGCGAGGGGTAGTTGTCTGTATTAAATAAAAATGGCGTCCAATGGGATTATGTTCAATGCTTCCAATCGAAATTTGATCGTCATGATGAATGAAACTCCATCCTTCGAAGCTAATCAAGTTTCGATCTTTCCTTGGCCAACGCTGGTTTTAAATTTTGGATTTTAGGGCAAGATTTATGCACTTTTGGCATTGTTTGAAATTTGGGCATAAAAGTATGTAGTGCGGGGATGCAAAAATACAGCTGAGCTTGTGAGCTGTTAGCGTCTGTCAAACCGCGTCGTTCCCTTTAATGTTTACGCGGTGAAAATTATGTCTCCGAAGACTTTCTTCCCTCATGTGTTGCATTCATAATCCTGGTAGATAGTCGAATTTGTGCACTGTAAGAAGACTAACGATTAGCATATACAGCCGTTAGGCATTAAAGGCTGCCATGCTGTGTTTTGAAGCCTAGTTACAGAACCTCTCATTAATATCTATTAATGCCAGTAACAGAACCTCGAATTATCTCTGAGCGTTGAAAGATTGTGAAATCTTCGAATTTCCCAGTAATTGTTCTGTGATTGGTTGTTTTGCATCAAGTATGTGTTATAAATCATTTATGCACATGAGGTTTATGATTTTGTTAATCACCAAAGTGGTCAAAATCATAATGTTGTTTTGCATAAGGTATGTGTTATAAATTATTTATGCACATGAGATTTATGATTTTGTTAATCACCAAAGTGGTCAAAATCAGAATAATCATTTAGTGCATAAGTGACATAATGATTATTGATAGAAATTGCCAGTTATAATAATATCAATTAAGAACTGGCGTCACTAATGATAGAACCTGAGAACTTACCCAAAGGAAAGTCTTGTTCTATAACTAGTTGACATGATGAGGTTTGATAGATATTTTGATTAAATAAATATTGATCATCCAAAGATGTCAGTTCTATTTAATTGAATATATTTATTACCTACTTAAGTTTTGGTATTTAATTATGTTAAGTATAAGATAGTATCTACCCAAAGGAGTGCTATATTATACTATTATGTCTACATCTGAATCGTAATAGTTATGAGCTTATAGTTATTTCATTTTTTGATTTGCAGGTTATCTATCTTTCGTATGTTTTGAATCAAATTTAGTTGAAGTTCCTATTAATACATGGTGGCTTGATACTGGTGCTACAACTCATGTTTCCAACAATATGCAGGGATTTCTTACGATCCGAACCATAAATCCAAATGAATATCGTTTTCTCTTTATGGGAAACGAAATGAAATCTTCAATTGAAGGCATTGGGACTTATCGTCTAATTCTAGAAAGTGGATATGTATTAGACTTATACAGTACCCTTTATGTACCTTCATTATCTAGAAACCTTATTTCCGTAAGTAAGTTGGACAATTCTGGTTTTAGATGTACGTTTGGATCTGGCTGTTTTGATTTATATAAGAATACTGATAATGTTGGTTCTGGTATTCTAATTGATGGTTTATATAAATTGAAACTGAATGACACTTATGTGAATTCCTTGTTGAATGTAGTAAATAATGTTGGATGTAAACGTAGCAGGTTGAATGAAAATTCTGCTTTCTTGTGGCATAAATGACTAGGTCATATATCCAAAGAAATAATGATGAGATTAGTAAGTAATGAAATTTTGTCAAATTTGGACTTTAGTGATCTAGAATTATGTGTGGATTGTATTAAAGGTAAACAAACCAAACATAATAAGAAAGGAGCCACTAGAAGCAGCCAGCTTCTTGAAATAATACACACTGATATTTGCGGACCTATGGACACTCCAGCCTTTAATGGAGAAAAGTATTTCATCACTTTCATTGACGATTTTTCCCGTTATGGTTATGTCTATTTGCTTCATGAAAAATCTCAATCTGTGAATTTCCTTGAGACGTTTGTAAAGGAAGTTGAGAGGCAATTAAATAAAAAGGTGAAAATCATAAGGTCTGATAGAGGTGGTGAATATTATGGTAAATATAATGAGTCAGGCCAGTGTCCAGGTCCATTTGCAAAATTCCTCGAAAGTCATGGCATATGTGCGCAATACACAATGCCAGGTACACCACAGCAAAATGGTGTAGCAGAAAGGCGCAATAGGACGTTAATGGATATGATTAGGAGTATGATGTCAGATTCTACACTACCTAAGAATTTGTGGTCGTATGCTCTCAAAACCGCTAATTATTTGTTGAATAGGCTTCCTAGTAAAGCTGTTCAAAAGACTCCTTTTGAGTTATGGGCTAACAGGAAACCTAGCTTAAGACACCTGCATGTTTGGGGTTGTCCAGCGGAAGCAAGAATTTATAATCCACATGAAAAGAAATTAGATTCTCGAACGATCAGTGGGTATTTTTTAGGTTACCCTGAGAAATCTAAAGGGTATGTGTTTTACTGTCCTAATCATAGTCCAAGAATTGTAGAAACTGGTAATGCAAGATTCATTGAGAATGGTGAAGTCAGTGGGAGTACTAAAAGAGAAATAGTAGAAATAAAGGAAACAAGGGTAAATGTTACATTGCCTAGAATAGTTCCTCCATATACTATTACTCCAAATGTTGTTCCAGCTGTTGTAGAACAGCATGGTGATAATGAACAACATATAAATGAAGAAGTACTTCCTGAAGGAAATGACTTACATAATGATGATATGCATGAACCACAACAAGTAGCATTAAGAAGACCTCAAAGAAATCGTAGGTCAGCTATTTCTGATGATTATGTGGTTTATATGCAAGAATCAGATTATGATATTGGAATCAATAAGGATCCAGTTTCGTTTTCACATGCTGTAGAAAGTAAAGAGTCAAAGGAATGGATTAATGCCATGAAAGAAGAAATGAAATCCATGCAACATAATGAAGTTTGGGATCTCGTTGAGTTACCACATGGCTGTAAAAGAGTCGGATGCAAATGGGTTTTTAAAACCAAACACGACTCTAGTGGTAATATCGAACGGTATAAAGCTAGACTTGTTGCTAAGGGTTACACTCAGAAAGATGGTGTTGATTACAAGGAGACATTTTCTTCTGTTTCGAAAAAGGACTCACTAAGAATAATAATGGCATTAGTAGCTCATTATGATTTGGAGTTACATCAAATGGATGTGAAAACAGCCTTTCTAAATGGAGATCTTGATGAGGATGTTTATATGGATCAACCTGAGGGTTTTTCTGTAGAAGGTAAAGAACAATTGGTGTGTAAACTTAAGAAGTCAATATATGGGCTTAAACAAGCATCCCGACAATGGTATATTAAGTTCAATACCATTATTACATCTTTTGGTTTTAAGGAAAATACGGTTGATCACTGTATATACCAAAAGATCATTGGGAGCAAGTTTATTTTTCTGGTCCTTTATGTTGATGACATTTTGCTTGCTGCAAATAATTTAAGTATATTGCATGAGACTAAGGAATTTCTCTCAACGAACTTTGAAATGAAAGATATGGGAGAGGCATCCTATGTGATTGGAATAGAAATATTCCGTGATCGATCACAAGGAATATTGGGATTGTCTCAGAAAGGATATGTCGAAAGGATTCTAGAGAGATTTGGAATGAGTAAGTGTTCACCTGGAATAGTTCCTGTACAGAAAGGTGATAAATTCAATCTCATGCAATGTCCTAAGAATGATGTTGAACGAAAGGAAATGGAATCAATTCCATATGCATCTGTTGTTGGTAGCTTAATGTATGCTCAAACCTGTACTAGACCGGATATCAGCTTTGCGGTCGGTATGTTAGGGAGGTATCAAAGTAATCCAGGAAGGGAACATTGGCAAGCTGCAAAGAAAGTTTTGAGGTACTTACAAGGCACGAAAGATTACATGCTCATGTATAGAAGATCCAATGAATCAGAGGTGATTGGATATAGCGATTCAAATTTTGCTGGATGCATCGATACTAGAAAATCGACTTTTGGTTACCTGTTTATGTTTGCTCAAGGCGCCATATCATGGAAAAGTGCGAAACAGACTATCGTTGCTTCATCCACTATGGAGGCAGAATTTGTGGCATGTTTTGAAGCCACAATTCATGCATTATGGTTGCGAAACTTTATTTCAGGACTTGCGGTTGTCGACACCATTAGCAAGCCGCTGAAAATTTATTGTGATAACTCTGCAGCAGTATTTTTCTCAAAGAACGACAAGTACTCTAAAGGTGCCAAACACATAGATCTGAAGTATCTTGTTGTGAAAGATGAGGTTCAGAAACAAAGAGTGTCAATCATGCACATCCGGACAGAACTTATGATTGCAGACCCTTTGACGAAAGGGTTACAACCAAGACAATTTAAGGAACATGTTCAAAGAATGGGTCTTGGTTGTATTAATAATAATTGATGTGTGACATTCTGAGCTCTTTTATGTGTTTGTGATATACAATTATGTGTCTCTTGTTTTAATATAGTAGTACGTATATTATGTAATTTTAAACAAGAAAAAGTCTTATAAAGATATTATGTTTAATCATTATGATATAAGACATTATGTGGACCATTATGCTGTTTTATATAAATTATGAGTATGAATTGATGGATTGCTGGTATTGTAGTATATGGAAGGAAATGCATTGAATTAATAGTGCACAACCGCCATAACTCTCAGCAATTTATCATAGTATGATATTCAACACTTAATATTATGAATAGTCGGGTCAAGTGGGAGAATGTTAGAAATCTGCAGTTTCTAAATCTTAATGTGACCCGATTAAAGCATTAAAAGCGTTAAAAGCATTAAAGCATTAAAGCATTAATCTTAAGCGTTGAATTGGTATATGATGGACGTACCAGATTAGAGTTAAATGATATATAAAGGATTGGGTCCTCTCTCTCCCTGGCAATAGTTGCATTCTTCTCCATCAAGAAGCGCATGAAGAAACAGGGCTAGAAAGAGAAACCGAATTCTGAAGAAGAGGAACATTCAGGAGTCAGATCAAAGTAGATGGCAGCCATTACATCTTCCGCTGTTAATCAAGGTATGTCATCTTAAACAATAGATCATATTAAGTTCTGTTAGTGAAATATTCGGTATTGATGATCTTTGGGCTGTAATTTGAATTGTTCATAATTAATAAAGAAACATTTACATTATTGAGCCACTTGAAGACTTAAGCACAAAACAAAACAACTTTTTTTCAATGTATATGCTAGCTTATTTTAACATATATTTATATTGATCTCTATATGGAATATATTTAGTTTGTTGTGGACAGTTTAAAGGATTGCAACTGTATATGGAATATATTTAGTTTAGTGTGGACAAGTTAAAGGATTGCATATGAGTGGTTTTATAACTCACTTTAGTATTTTAGAATTTGTATTTTGAAACATTTTGTATAACTAGATGCTATTTATGGAGATCAAATCTATTTTATGGAAACATGATTTATATTTTATGGATTTTTTTGGATTGCATACAAACATGTATCTTATCATATCAAAAGTGATTTTATATTTAAAATTATTTTTTTTGCAAAAAGAAACAAAGAAAAAACAAAGTATGAATGGTTAAAACAGCACTTATCTTATTTAGTTATAGTCATCAAAAATGTACTCATCATACGAACATTGTTAGTATAGACTTATAAAATTTCCATAGTTACACAGTACCGCTCCCATGCATTGGAGAGCACGTACTTTCCATAGTTACACAGTACCGCGCCAATGCATTGGAGAGCACGTACTCCACGCTCCTCTAGGAGCGGGGAGCTTGGGGACTGGTAAAAAATGCTCCAAAATTGATGGGAGCTTCAACGGGTACTTTTGAGATTTTTGGGAGCTTCAATGCAAGCGAGTTTTGACGTTTTGGGAGCTTCACTACAATGAATAAGCACAAACTTACATCTGTTGTATGCTGCCAGGTTGGGTGCTACTTAAACTGGTGGAACTTTGCAAAGGGAAGGATATGTTGCTAGGTTTAGATCTAGATATGTTTTTGGAACTAAGAGAAACAACCTATTTATGGAAAGTCTTTTTATCCAAATGAAGATGAGGCACCTGGAAAATCTTGATCTTTGTCATTGGAAAGTTATCCATTCTCCTCATTAACGTGGATGGATATAAAAGAATTTAGGAAGATTGATGACCACTAGAAAAATCATCACTATAATTTAGGAAGATTGATGACCACTAGAAAAATCATCACTATCCCCTAAGCTCAATCGACAAAAGAGGAAATACTAAAGAAAAAAAAAATAGTTGAAATTATGAAATATAAGTATTATTAAAAGAATTTAATTTAATTTAATTCTCATATTTATTTAAGTATAAAATATATATTAACTTGGAAATTTATAATTTTATTACACAAACTCTCTTTAAAATAGCATTGGTTTTAATTGTTTTAATTTTTTTTAATTATTATTATATATAATATATATATTGGCGAAGTTAAATCAAGGGAAAATAATTTAACCATTGACTTAACATATAGTGTTACATGAAATCACCTAATAATTGAGTACTAACACCTTTTTTCTGGTTTGGGAGTTTTACATGTTTTTTTGCTCGGGAAAAAATTGATTGACAAATTGTTGATGGATTAATATTGTGATTTTTTTGACAATGTTTCAAAGTTCAATTTTTTACATATTTTTGAATTTGATTGGTAAGTTTTGAATAGAAATAAATAAATTATTTTAATTTTACTTTTAATATATATTAAATTTTAATATATTATATTATTTTCGTTCTCAATTTGATTTCCTATAAATTTTATGATTATCCATATGCATTTTACTTCAAATACTTATAGTTTTGGTATGCTAAGCTTCTTTCTTTCTCTATTCAATTATATTTTCACCTTTACAAGTGAGGCCAAGATTCCAGCATACCAACGTTAGAATTTTACAGAAAAATTTTGGGGTGCATAAGGATGTTTCGGAAAACTGCCAAGAGCTTAAGTTAACAAAGAAATATATATTATAAGGCATGAACAATATTCAATATTTGATAAAAACAAGGGTAATATCTAGCTTTTCTTTTTAGTATTTGTTTTTTTTTTTTTAAATAATTGATAATTTTAAAAAATAATAATAATTTTGTTTATATATATATTAAATATAAAGTAATATAATATTAAAAAATAAATAAAATATTTGATAAAAGCAAGTGTAATATGTACCGCCCCCGGATGCGGGTGATTAAGGCGATGGGATGGGAGTTGGGGGCTGGCCACATGCCGCCCCTCAGCCATCACGTGGCACCCCAAGCGCAAAGTTGGAGAGGACAGAGTAGGTTAAAGTCGAAGGGACCTGGGACAGTAAATGCCCGGAGAGTGCACTCGATCCAGAGCAAGGCAGCAGTAATGGCGGATGAGATCCCGAGCAGGGTAGGTGAGGATGAGGAGAATAAAACTAGGCTGGAGCAAGGAATGTTGGTTGTGATGCATTCGGCTGGCCTCTCTGTCGTTGAAGCGGTCCCTGCTCAGGCGGACAGGTCCATCACGTGGCTGGCTCTTGCAGTTGATAGTCTGGTTCACTTGGTTGTTTGCTGGAAGTCTCATCCCACAATGGTGAGTCCTAGACAGCGGATGCTAAGCTGCCGAGGTTCATCCAGAGGAGGGGCCTCGCGCAGACCTGAAAGGGATAGTGTTGGGCATTGCTGGCACTGCAATCTGGCAAGCTCCATGGGAGCCACCCCCCTACACTCAGGTCAACACATGGAGGCAGGAGCTTCAGGCTCGGCCACCTTGCCAGCTTTTGGTTCCACCATCTTCAATTTCACCAGCTCAACAAAAAACCCAAGAATCAGCGCGCATGTTTCCATTCTGTTCATTGAGAATCCTCCAGAGGTTGATGACCCCATAGATGCTCGGGAGCAAGGGATGCAAGACTACCCAGGGGAAGCAGAGCAGGCTCCGACAGCTGAGACGGAGCAGGAAGCAAAGGGCCAGGTTACTGACAAGGAAACAGCCAAGCATACCCAGAATGCTCCAAGCACAGAAATTGGGGAAGAGGCAGCGACCTCTCCTACTGAAGCTGAGTCGGACTACTATGGGTGGTGCCCAATTGTGGAAGAGCAACCGGACGAACCGAACGAATGATGGCGCGAGTGCTCATGTTTCACCAGGTTGCTCAAGGTCCAGTTATCGTTTTCTGTTTTGTTATCTGTTTAGTTAGTGTCTTCTAGGGCATTATAGCTGTTGGGTATTCTGTGTTATTAACGAAAGCAGGAGTTGTCTCCCCTGCGTGGGAGGATTTGGTCGTCACCTTTTTGTTTAAGGCCCCTGCGAGGGCCATCGTCTATGGGCAGTCTTGGTATTTCAGCTTTGGTCTTGGCTTTTGTTTAAGGCCCCTGCGCGGGCTTGCTGTGGAGAACTATGTCTTGGTTTTTATCAGTCTTAGTTTCTGTCTCTGTCTGATGCCCCTGTGAAGGCAAGAGCTTACTGGTTTCACCTGTTGTAATTTTGAACTCTGTACATATTTAATAGATTAGCCTTTTTACCGAGAAAAAAAAAAGTGTAATATGTACAGTAGTTTTTTTTTAATATTTGCTTTTTATATAAAAAATAATTGATAATTTTAAAGAATAATAAAATTTTTGTTTATATATATATATATATTAAACATAAATTAATATAATATTAAAAGCTAAATAAAATTTAACATAAGACAATTTTAGTAAAAATAAAATAAAATATATTGATTTTGAAATGAGTTATGGTTTATAAGCCATGATATTGACATTGTAATAAAGTCTATTTACAAGTTAATAATATTTTTGATAAAATGAGGTAAATATCATGGCTAACAATCTTGTTATATTGTAAGTATTAAACGTTAATTGAAAAAATGTTATTAAATTAAACTAGCAATTGCATCAAATGTTGTAAAGGAAATGAAGTAAGTATGTAGAATAGGAGAAAAGAGCATAGATGAAAAGTTATGTGATATCTTATACAATCTAAATGTAGTCCAATTTGAGTAAAAGAGAAATCTTAGTGTTGTCTCCTTCTGAATTGTGTCAAATGAAAAATGGAAGACGAGCATAGATGAAAAGAAGCTTATGCATTGGGAATCTTTAGGTTTGGTTTCAGAAATCTCAGTTTAGTATCACCTTGTCCAATCTCATTCTCTTTAACAAATTTGAGATCCAAGAGTCTGCATTGGAATTTATATTTTCCAAAATTGATTTCACTTTCTTATGATATCATATTGAGCAAAATAGAATTACCTAAACAATTTAAATCAACAAAGAACTATTTCAAAATACACCTCTCAGATATCTTAAAAAAGAAAGATAAGTTAAAAAGGAAGCTCAATAAAAATACACCCATTCTATGCTATTGGAGTTTAAAGATTCGAAGTTACCCAAATTAAATGAGCTCTAAGAAAATTATAAAAATTGAGATTTGTCCAAAATTAATTTCACTTTCCTATGATATCATATTGAGCAGAATAGAGTTACCTAAACAATTTAAATCAACAAAGAACTATTTCAAAATACACCCCTCACATATCTTAAAAGAGGAAAGACAATGTATGATAAGTTAAAAAGGAAGCCCAATAACAATACACCCATTCTACGCGGTTGGAGTTTAAAGCTTCCAAGTTACCAAAGTTAAATGAGCTCTTAGAAAATTATAAGAATTGGGATTTGTCTCATTCATAAGAAAGTAAAATATAGCCTTTAACCTATTAGGTCCACGCTGTATTGACCATTAAAGTTCTCCATTAAACCAAATGGTACTGAAATTCTGTAAGGCATTTTTCCAACTTCATTTTCATGGAGATCCCACAATAAATAAGTCTAAAAGTCATAGAAGCTTACATAAAACCAAATGGTACTGAAATTCTGTAAGGCATTTTTCCAACTTCATTTTCATGGAGATCCCACAATAAATAAGTCTAAAAGTCAGAGAAGCTTACATAAAACTATAGAAAATAAATTAGAAGCTTACATAAAACTACAGAAAATAAATTTTAGTATTAATGAAGCTATGACACAAAAAACATTTGAACGTGGATTAAGAAGATTGACTCTCAATGCATGGTTTCCATCCGTTATAAAAAAAACTTCACACGTAACAAATAAAACATGGTTTGAGGAATAAGTTAACAAAATATTAAAATATATGATTAAAATGAAATTATTTTTTCATATTTCCAGAGCTAAATACATGCCTATAGTTGGGTTTTGGACGATGGCTGATTAAAGACCAGCACAATGAACAATTCTACCTGTTCCGTCATTGTAGTTTTACTGAGCCACTTGAAGACTTAAGCACAAAACAAAACAACTTTTTTTCAATGTATATGTTAGTTTATTTTAACATATATTTATATTGATCTGTATATGGAATATATTTAGTTTGTTGTGGACACTTTAAAGGATTGCATCTGTATATGGAATATATTTAGTTTATTGTGGACCGGTTAAAGGATTGCATATGAGTTATTTTATAACTCACTTTAGTATTTTAGAATTTGTATTTTGAAACTTTTTGTATAAGTAGATGCTATTTAGGGAGATTAAATCTATTTTTTGAATTTCTTTTGGAATTATAAAGATGATGTATATTTTATGGAATTATAAAGATGATGTATATTTTATGGATTTTTTTTGGATTATATACACGCAAAAGTGATTTTATATCTAATTAAAATTAATTTCATATGAACATTGTTAGTATAGAGTTATAAAATTTCCATAGTTCCACAGGGACCACTTCCATGACTGGTAAAAAATGCTCCAAAATTCATGGAGCTTCAACGGGTACTTTTGAGATTTTCGGGAGCATCAGTGCAGCTGATTTTTGATGTTTTGGGAGCTTCACTGCAATGAATAAGCTCAAACTTATATCTATTGTATGCTGCGAGCTTGGGTGCTACTTAAACGGATGGAATTTTGCAAAGGGAAGGGTATGTCGTTGGGTTTAGATCTGGATATGGTTCTGGAACTAAGAGAAACTACTATTTATGGAAAGCCCTTCTATCCAAATGAAGATGAGCCCCTGGCAAATCCTGATCTTTGTCATTGGAAAGTCATTCATTCCCCTCGTTAACGCGGATGGATATAAAAGCATTTAAGAAGATTGATGGCCACTAGCAAAAGCATCACTATCCCCCGTGCTCAATGAACAAAAGACGGAATACTAAAGAAAAAAAATAGTTGAAATTATCAAATATAAATATTATTAGCTTGGAAATTTATAATTTTATTATACAAACTCTCTTTAAAATAATATTGGTTTTAAACTCTATTCCTTTAATTTTTTTAATTATTACTAATATATATTTTATTTTTTGCCCACGGGGCTTTGGATTGACGGTGAATTGGTGCGCTGTTAAGGCACTCCTTGCGATAGGTCACCGGTTCAATTCTCCGTGGGTACTTAGTTTAGTCTTAACATAGAAAAAAATATATATATATTTTATTTTTTAATATATATATATATATATATATATATATATATATATATATTGGTGAGGTTAAACCAAGGGCAAAGAATTGAACCATTGACTTAACATATAATGTTGCATGAAATCATCTAATAATCCAGTACTACTGCCTTTTTTCTGGTTTGGGAGTTCTACATGTTTTTTTGCTCGGAAAAAAATTGATTGACAGGTTGTTGATGGATTAATATTTTGATTTTTTTGACAGTGTTTTGAAATTTAATCTTTTACGTATTTCTGAATTTGATTGACAAATTTTGGATAGAAATAAATAAATTATTTTATTTTTATTTTTAATATATATTAAATTTTAATATATTATATTATTGTAGTTTCAATTTGATGTTTCCTGTCCATTTAAGCAAAACTTGTGAAACATAATATAATACACTTCAATTAAAATTAAATATTAAACCTTAGTTACATGGTAACCACTCCCGAAATGTAGGGAACCCGTTCCAGAGGTTCTCGCGTTCCCGAGAGCTTTGGAACGAGAGCGAAACGATTTTTTTCATTGGGAACAAGAATAGGAACGAGGGCACGTTTCTGGCATGTTGGTGACTGTGATCGGGGAACATGGGAGCGAGGTTTTCAGCTCCCAATATCCAATTTATTGTTCCAAAGAAATTTAGAAATTCATATATAGTCATACTTACGTATGTATTCAGCTGCCTAACGAACCTGCAGAAGTTGTTTCGTTTAAAGTGAGTGGGGAGGAGAACACGGGAGAATTCCGCGGGATTAATAAAATAGTTTCTGGTTTGTTTTTCTAGTTTTCCAAATGGCGACAGATCAACGAGCTGCCATGCTGCCATTTGTTTCTCAGATCTTGCATTACGATATGGTTCCTTTACCATGTGCTACAACCAACATGTCCAATCGGCATGTCGGCATAGGCTTATGATGTCATGACGGAGCGTGACGAATCTCCTCTCCTCTTTTCACTTGCATGAACTGTCACCTCTTCTCAAAACTTTTGCTACCACTGCCTATTTCGCTCTGCATTTGTGTCTTCAATGCTTTTTAATAAAGGGGCAGTTGTCTCCCTTCTTCATGGCGCCCATGGAGAGGAGGAGATATGCATACTTCATAGATGTATTAGTTACCATGTTCAAGTATGTATCTCCAACTAGGGAAAAAAAAAAATGTATCAACTCTGGGATAGTCTCCATTTTCAGTTTCTGACATAAGTCGAGTTAAATGATAGTTAAAAATATAGATGGCCGCACTAGCAACCCCGTTGACCGGCCGACCGCCTCCGCCACATTTTTGAATTATTATTAAAATATCATTATATGCTTCATGAATCTCGAATGGTGTTATAAACTAATTTTGATTATTAAATTGATATTATTAATATCAATATTTAAAATTTAACTTTAAAAAACATAAAAAATTTAAATTATATATATTTATCACATAATAATATTGTAGCTCTCAGTTATTTCCTCTTAATTTTTTGGAAATTTCTAACCGTTACTGACAGCCATACCCAAATTCCCAGCATCCTCCATTCCAGAAATTCGTGCAATATAGAAAATTCCGATATTTATCGATAGGTCACAAAGGTACAAATTGCTAATCGTCTAGAATATGTCCCACGAGATGAATTAATTGTATTCTGACATTACAAACGTTGCAAATTATCCCAATACGATAAGACAAAACATTACACTGTCGAAAGTGGAAAGTTCGTTGAATCAGAAAAAGGTCATTCCAATGGATTCACAGACTCATTTTTTAAATAAGGGTTGGATAATGGGTGGCCACGTCGTGCTTTCAAATATGAACAAGATGACTTCAAGATTACTTACAACAATTGTTGTTTTATACTAATTGAATCGATTCAGAACCTTGAATATAATTTGAAAATATTTTAGAATTGATAAGTGTCATGTGAGATGGCGATTTACAATTGCATTTCATTTTGACAGGCAAGTTTCTGCATATTTTTCACAGGCAAGTTTCTACATATTTTCTAAGGCGCTTTGCCAAAACATTTTTTTTATTACAATGTGATTTTTTGTTATCTCGTAAATAGATTTAAGAATCCAAACTTGTGAGTCTGAAATTTTTTTATCAAAATTCATATAGATATATACCTGCCCAAGAGAGACTCCAAAACTTAGAAGAGTTACACTATGGGATGAACGCTCGTTATTATGAATTAAGAACGTTGAGGTTGGCAATAACAACATGAATTAAGAACATGTAGGGTTGGCAATAACAACAATATTGGTTGCATTGCAGCTAGTCTTTTGCTTGAACATTGGTAAATATGAAATTGAAGATGTCAAGATCTATAATGTTGGTTCGTTAGTATGCAATGGTACCTCGATCTTGTGATAAGAAAAATGTAAGACTATGACCCTTATATTCAGCGAGAAATTATAAGTCCAACAAGAGACAGTAATATATACTACAGTGACCTTGCCTTCCACTTGGACAGTAGATCTGATGGATTTGTCATGATAATATAAATGTGACCTATATGACAGTGGTTTGAAGACACGATAATGAGTTAGATGCATCTATAATATGACAACAACTTGTACAACAACCTTTGATGGTATATATATATCAAGTAGCCAAAGCCAAAAAATCCTCTTGATCTTTTGCCACAAGTAAAATGATTCTCGATGATTGGAAGAGGCTTTATTCAAACACAGAGACTAATTTTTGAGAGGTTGTTCTTTTCAATTTATTGTTCAAATTTTGGTGTTTAGGTTTTTAAAGTCGTCCAAAACTTTGAAATCTTTTTAAGCAACTTCGATGAATTTAAGCCATATACAACGTGTTATTCCGACCATTGAATGTGTTTAATAAGATATGTTATTTGTAGATGTGTGGTTAATTTTTTTTATTAAAATTGTTATTATTAGTCCGACATATGATTTTTTTAAAGCAATTTTGACAAATTTAAACCATACACAATGCCTTATTGTAAGGGTTGAATGTGTTTAATTGATACATTTTATGATTGTACTTCATGTATTCTAACAATTGAACTCGTGGATACCAACACTTATTAAAATCTGTTGTATGTATTACACGTGCCCTCATTACTGAAGCAAAAGAGATTAAGAAAATTAGGTGGAAAACACTTTTACTCAGCAACTCGAGTAATCATTCTAGTTTTATCTATTTGAAAATTTCTTTATGTCATCTCTGCATATGCATCTGCACATGAGAAGGGCTAGGAGGGTGGACTTCATAAGTTTGGAGAGTTGTGAAAATCAGTCTATGAGCTACTGGGAATCTCAATATATTCATCTTTTGCTATAGTCATTTTTCTCTTATTGTAGCAACAACGGTTGACAGTTTGTTTCAAATGCAAAAGATGACAGTTCATGGTGGTTGTGAGTCTGCGAAGACAAAACCCGATGAAACATCTGAAGGTCATAGACGATGATTGATAAGAAGCCATATTTAGAGAGAATAAATTTTTATTCCTTGGTGAATCGATAACCTTGGATCATGCAACAAGCTCTATTAAAGGGGTCGTGCATCACCTATGAGCTTCTTCTTGGAATTCTTCTTCGTTAATTGTCATTATTCCTCCCCACTTATGTGCATTGTGTCAATGTAATTTATCTGTATTTTTTCATGAAGGACCATAATGAAATGAAGGAAAAAGCATACAACCATGGAGTTCGATTGTGACGCAAATACATGTAAGCTCTAAACGACAAGAAAAAAGAGATTATTCTGCTGTCTTTTCTTGTATTTCTTATGAATGTGTGATGCCTTTAGTTTGTTTATGGAAACAAAGCATGCTACATGTTAAATAGGCCTAATATGTATAAAGCCAAGTTCAATATTGTCGTATAATGCTTGGTATAACGTTGATCGTGCTATTTCTGGTGGGCAACTAACTAGGGAGGAGTCTAGGATTACAGAGCTGCAAGCCTACCGTCATGCAAGCTTTTTTATGGCTTTAGGGCTTTGTCTCTGTAGTGAGCTAAGGTAGGCGCATGGAGAGGTCACAGAGAAATATCATGGTCTCTTTGCCATTAGAGTCTGACGAAGCCATCATTTCTTACTAATTCTTGACCATGGATGAAGTGCAAGCAACCATTTTCTTCACCATTAGCTATCATTGGAAACATGAGTACATACCTAAAGTCAATAGCATACTCTAGAAAGACTCCAACTCTCAGAGTCCCAAAGAAATAGTTTAGCTGATGCACATATTTGTTTAGCATAGGTAGGAAAATTCATAGGATATAAAATATAATTTGATATGCTAGAGGAAAACACTGTTGAAAATAAGATATCACATGGTCATGAATAAAATTTTACTGTAATTAATAAGTAAAACTTTTTAGTGTTGGTGAATTTAATCGCTTAATTATACTTATTAGGTATCGTTATTCGACACAGGATTCTCAGTATAATTAGGTTTGGGAGTTCTACACCAACCTTATATGTTCAAATTATAAGCACCAATTAACTTGATGCATCTATTTACCTCCTTATATGGGAGGTCTACGCCAATCTAATAAGGTCAAATCAAGCAAAGATTGAGAGTAACTTGATGCATATATTTAAGGAAATGCTTTTGTTGGTGCGTAGTATAGCTATATTCAATAGTCCTAGACATGTGAGGTAACAGTCGCTTCTTAAAGTGCCAAAATATTCAATTTCTTACAAAATTGTTATAGTTGTTATCGATTATCAAGTTTTTATTATAGAACAGAGGAGAAGGGATGGAGCTCCGGTAAGGAAAGTGGGCTCATACCAACAAAATGAGCAAGAGAGCCATAATACTTTTAATGGAAATGGGTACTTGAAAAGGAGTGGCCATTGAAGACACTAACAACATTATTTCCAAACTATTGAACTAAGTCAATTGAAGAGAAAGATGGAATTTGGAAAATGTTACCAATCTGGAGAATAACCTCCAAGTATTGAATATTAGCTTCAGTGGAGTGAAGGGTTTGTTAATTCATATTAGCAACCTGTTCCAATCTCGGCAGAGGAGGCTCCCCAAGCCTGTGGAAAGAAGTTTTCAAAGGATAGAAGATTATCTGCGAGATGCCTTGAATCTGATCGATGACACCAACTTATAGCAAGAGTGAGGGTGGTGTGTCCATTGCCGCAACCCACTCTCCGAGAAGAAATAGAGTTTGGAGAACCAGATTTGATGCCCTTTTGCAAGAGCTTCAATTTTCCATTTCCAAATCCTCATAAATGTCTCAAAATTTGCGTATATGGTAGATCGCGAGTGAGAAAGACGTCCCTTCCCAAAATCATCTGCAATAACTACAATAAAGAGGTCTCTTATTTCTTTGATGTCGTGTTACAGTGTGTCTAGAAGCTTTGAGATTGAACAGTCCTCTATTTTCCACATGAAGTAATTCATTGAAAGCCCCAGTACACTGTTTTGATTAAAAAACGATGCATTTTTTATTGTAAGAAAGCAAGGCTGCAATATATTAGGGATAATTCTAGTAGTGTTTGATATTATTTGCATTGATTCTTGCTGCTTGCACACTTGTACCTAATTCTCTACACTTTTGTAGTTTGCTTTCTTATGTTTACCACCGTTGCATTCACCCTTGTTGCTCGCTATTTGCATCGGTCTATTATGGATCTGACTCTAATAGAGATTCTAGCTTCGCCCTTCATGTTGTAGTAGCGATAGGAAGGGGTGATGCCTGTACACTCAAATGGTCAAGTGGTGACAGATAGTCATAGTTTTGTCTTGAAAGGTGGTCAAGTGGTGTCAATACGTGCAGATAGTTGTACATGCAGATATCCATAGATAGCCATGTGGTGTGGATCTCACAATTACCAACTTGATCTGCTATGAAGGGAATTGAAGGGTGGTCATCTCATTAGCATGGTATATTTAGTGCCTTGAATTGATGCTAGCATTAGTTTAGCAATTCAAAATGCTAAGGAAACCAATGAGAATGTGAAGGAAATAAACCCTATAATATATGGTTCTGGCCTCCTTGATTCGGGAACCTAAAAAATAGAAAAAGAGATTTCACTAGGAAAAATATATCGTGAACCTAAAAAATTTTGCTACTCCGAATCATAACCAACTCAAAATTAATATTAATAGTCCCTGCCTTGCCTGCTGTAAGGACTAATAATAAAATTGTACAAACTTTCCCGCAGATTGTTCATTATGTAAATGTAATGGTTGGGCCACCCTATCCCGTTTTGTGCATATTTATTTGCCGCATTGCATTGCTCTTCCATCTCCTGTGCTCGTAAAATGCATGTCCATTTTTTTATTTGTTTTAGACACATGAAGAAAATAGTTTATCTCACACGGTGTCACTTTCCTTTGTATATAATCTTTTGAAAATATGACTTTGTCTCTATATATTCTGAGCATATCTTGGAAATCAATCATCACATTTGCAGAGTCCTTGTCACGCCCCTACAACTGAGGTAGTCTTTCAACCACTTATAGCGAGGTTCGGCAAAACCAACCGTTTTCTTTTCACCAATACTTACGATTGTGGACTACACCTAACATTCCATACTTAGTTTATTTTTCGTTACCAAGTATTATTAATGTTTCCTTCATACAAGTGAAAGCCCATAACATTCACATAACAACATTATACAAGAGAAATGCACAATAGTATAAAGGGAGGGGAAACTCCCTGCAATATGAGTCTACCCGAATCAATATATTTAATCTTCTTTTACAAGTACAAGTTAAATCTTGAGAAACCCCAAATTTACACTTAGCCAATTTTCAAGCTTCGGCAAACTCGATTGCCCAGCTCGTCGGTGCCTTCGCACGGTCGCCGCATGACTCACCAACCCTTCGTTCACCCAACTTGGGCGCATCTCGTCGTAAGCAAGTCGCCACACACGGGCGCCCCCGCACGAATCACACCTTCGTTCACAATCTCAACAATTCACTGTTTCGTCATGCACGGTACGCCCTACTTGGGTTGCCCGTCTGCACAATTCTTCATTTCGGCATGCACGACACACCTTCGCCCGGCTGCCCATCCGCACGTCTACTCATTCACCCAACTTCGTTCACCCGAGTCACCACACACCTTCACCCGAGTTGCCACACGACTTCACTCGGTTCGCCCAAACGACCTCACCAGGTCACCACACGACTTCGCTCGAGTCGCCCGAACGACCTCACCTGGGTCGCCACACGACCTCGCCCGAGTCACCCAAACGACCTCGCCCGAGTTCTACCTGAACGACCTGCCTGAACGACCTTCCTGAATGACTTTTCTGAACGACCTTCCCGAACGACTTCTCGAACGACTGTCCCGAATGACTATTTGAACGACTTTCCCAAACGACTGTCCGAACGACTTTCCCGAACGACTATCCGAACGATTTTCTCGAACGAATGTCCGAACGATTTTTCCGAACGACTGTCCACACGACTTTTCTGAACGATTTTACACTCGAGTTCCGCCCATCGTGCGGGCTCATCGACGCACTGTAAAACTCCTTATTCAAACTCGTGTTGATTGAATAATGGTCGTTTGTCTCCAAACGACCTCCAATATATACATGTGGGTGGCGGGTTGTGTCACTTTGACCCACACCAAATGCCCAAGCCGACTCATTCAACATGTGTTGTTTCGCCCAAGAGGATGGTCAGCCCGCCCAACTCATGGGACCGCCCCCTCAACTCGCCCAACACCTTATAAACTCATTTCTTGGCTCGTTTCGTTTCATATTTTGCACACACTTTGCACGGTGGAGTTGCCCTGCCCGTCGCACGGACTGCAGGTCCTAACAGTCCTGGATGAGAGTGACATAACGATTATTGATAATCTCTCCTCGTAAGTGGGATATCTTATATCACACGGATGGTGATGGAAATTATTGTTGCATTACAGAAAGACTAAAGAGAAGAAGTGGAAGTGTGTTTTAAATTTTTTATTGGAATATGTTTCTTAAGGGTACCTCACTCTCTCAGCTATCGCCATATTACTTTATCTTCAAATCTAATCCAATAAGACATCATTAGGTTTTTCCTACACTATCTTATCAAAAATTACGATTAATGACTAAAATATTATTGGAAATTAAATCTAAAAGTTCTTGAAATTAGTAAAACTAGCACAACAAGGTTAATAACTAAAAATTATTGGAAATTAATTTAAAATTAGTAAAACTAGCATAACCACATTATTAATGTGGTTGATATAAGCCCAAGTCTTATATCAATCACATGCATAACCACATTAATCAACCACATTAATGCTAAGATTAAAATTTAATATTAGTATTAAAATTAATAAAACTTAATATTCATAAAAATTAATTAAACTCAAAGTTTAATATTAATTTTTTTTCCAAGGAAAAAATTGAACTTTCTATTAAGGCAATAAAAAGTTACATTTGTAGATGCATTTAAGCATTCAAAATATTGTATGTCCACAAAAAACATATAGTAATCCATCCCTGGGTTGATTGCACCAGTGAAAACTACTCAAACCCAAAATCCAACAAGAATCATATCCAAATCCCAGGCCTCTCCATTAATGAGGAAAACAACCAATAAATAATTTATATTAAGGGAATAGAAATTTACATTTATAGTTGCATTTAAGCATTCAAAATATTTGATTTCCACAAGAAACATATAGTAATCCATCTCTAGGTTGATTGCAGCAGTGATAACAACTAAAATGCAAAATCCAAAAAGAACCATATCTAGATCCCAGGCCTCCCCATTAATGAGGAAAATGACCCACAAATACATAACTATTCTTTTCCAAATAACTAGAATCCATCAAAACAAGTTTATGAAAACTGTAATGACAACAACATCAAAAAGTAAATGACAGAGCTAATCAAAAAATTTTGTTGAGTATCCATTTAGATCAAGAGTTAAATGGTTTCTTATTTGACACACGGATCTTGTCTTCTTCAACTTTAGTTATGCACCAAGAGCCCATAGTTTGTTGCAGACCCTCCTTAGAAAGGAGGTCTGCTTGTGAATTCCGCTCCCTGTAAATGTGACAAACAATTATGAGATCAAAATGTTGTTTTAAATGTAAGATTTCTTCTAGTAATGGAATCAAAATATAATTTTGACATATTTGATCTTTGTTAAACCATTTTATAACATTCAGTGAGTCACCGAAAATTTGAACTGATCCCATCCTCATATGAATAAGCCAACATAGTAAAAGTTTCAATGATTGAATTTCAACAAAGTTGTTTGATCCTTGACCAAGGCCCACCGAAGCTCTCAATTTCTTTTGGTTCTTGACATGAATGGCAAGTCCCGAGCCATTTTTTTCCCCAGAGTTAGATGCACCAATAGGGAAAGCCTGTAGAATGTCATCCCTGATCTGGTCTTCTATAATAATCCTATATATCTTGAATATGTTTGGTGGCAGGGTTAGTACATAAATACAGGCACATTCAACAATGATTGGGGAATGTGAAGGGGAAAAATCCTGGAAAATGCTCCTATTTTGAGCCAGTCAAATACCCCATGAGATGATCAAAGGGATATTTCTCATGTTTTCATCTAGGGAAGCATTCCACCAAATTTTCCAGGCATCCCTTAAATTTTCCCCATTCCATATTTGAGATTTCCCCAAAAGTCTCAAAGTTTCTTCCCAAGTCTTAATGTTGAATGGACAACTTACGAAGAGGTGTTGGACTGTTTCTTCCTTGCTTTTGCATAGATTACACCAACTGAGACCCAATTTTTTTCGTTTTTGGAGGTTATCATGGGAAATTTTCTTTGTTAGGATACACCAAAAGAAGAGTCTTGATTTTGTTGGGATTTTTAATTTCCATAGTAGTTTAAACCACCATTCCTAAACCCCCCATGACCTTCTTACCATAAGGTAGTTGTAACCGAACTTTGGAGAATATTTTCCTATAGGAGCATGTACCCATCTAAGCACATCAGGTCGGTCCCTTAACTGAACATTTGTTCGCTGAATTTCTCTAAGGTAATTCTACCATTCATCTTCCCATTAGGGCTCAAGCTGCAGATCCTCCATTGATTTCCATCCATGATGCTATATAGTAGATAAATATTCCCTTGCTATCTGATTCAGAAAGTTAAACCCTTGGGTATGTAAACAAACCATAACCTCCCTTGAGAGAGAAAACCCTTCATTGCATCCCACCCACGGGTCGATGCCTATTCTGAGGTTCTCCCCATTTCCAATGTGCTAGGCTAGTACATCTTCTATTATACTGAATGACTTTAACGTTGCTTTCCATAATGCTGAAGTATGGGGATTCTTTTTGTCAGGTCTTTCTAGCCATGCATTAATGGGAATTAGGTCACTATATTTCCTTTTGATATTTGATGTCCACAAATTCTCCATTGATATTAAGCTCCACCCCATTTTTGTTGCTAGTGAGAATGAAAAAAATGAGAGATCTTGTATGCTCCATCCTCCCCACTCATTTGGTCTAGCAACTTTGTCCCAGGCTACCCATGGTAGCATGAAATCCTCCTTTGTTCCAACCCAAAGAAAATGACTACACACTTCCCTGATTCGTGAAAGTATGCTTTTTGGAACCCATGTTAGCACAATCCAGTAGACAAGAATAGCTAGAAGGATCGATTTTATCAAGACCAATCTCCTAGATCTCAATACTCATTTATAAATCCATTGTTTTATATGATTTTTAGTTTTTTCTAGAAGCTAGACTAGTATTGTTTCTTGTAAGTGTCTGATTTAAGGTGAAAACACAAATACTTGAATATATCCTTCATCTCCTTTGCTTCAAATAGAATAAACGAGGTGATCCTACTAATTTCATTCCCTGAGAAGCCTTCATGAATCAGAGATGATTTCAGAGAATTTATACACATTCTCGTTTCTCCTAAAAACATATCGAGGGAGGTTTTTAAGTGTTGCATGTCACTTCTACTTCCATCATTGAATAACAGGATATCATCCACAAACAACGAGTCATATACAAATTTGTAGCTACTTCAATACCTTTAATCTCACCTCTTCCCTTCATGGCCAAAACCAGTTGACTAAGGCCTTATTAAACTACTAAGAAAAGGAGAGGGGATAGTGTACATTACTGACGAAGACCTATTTGGCTGTGAAAGAAAGGGAAAGCTACCTTGTTGATCAAAACATCAAAAATTACATTTTACATACATCTGATTACCCAATTTATAAAACCAGTGTTGAACTCGAGATGCATCAACAACATAAGGATATAGAGCTAGATGAATTTGTCATATGCTTTAGATAGATCAATTTTAACTATCACCAATTTTTTCCTGCTCTACTTGATACTATGCAATGTCTCCTGAGAAGCCCTGATTGCTTCATAAATCTACCTACCCTTGAGGAACCCAAATTGTTCCTTTGAAATATTTCTTGAAAGAATTGGTTTGAGACGAACTACAACAACTTTAGTTATAATTTTATAGATGCAATTACAAATAGAAATAAGCCTAAACTCCTCAAAATATGAAGGTTAATGCATTTTAGGAATTAAAGCGAGGAAGGTAGAATTGAAGGGTTGATATACAAAGCCTTTATCCTAAGATTCCTCCACCACCCAAGTAAGTTCATCCCCAATAAGTTCAAAAAGGTGTTGAAAAATTCCACTGTCTAGCCATTAGGCCCTGGATTCGTATCTCTATACATAGCTTTTAAAACCCCTTCTACCTCCCATTTTTAAACTGGGGCCATAAGAAACTCATTTTCCTCCTCCTCAATGTATCGTCGAAAGAGCTAAGTCACCCATATCACCTATGCAATTGAAACTGCTTTAGGAGCTTTGAATAATTTTTTTAAGTTGTTCCTTCCCATGGTGGCTAGGTCAATAAAGGAGTTTGTTATTCCCCCATCTTCCCTTTTTAACCCCTTGATCGTGTTTGAATTTTTCATTCATTTAGCATAATTTTGAAAATATCCTATTTTTCATCCCTTGCTACAAACCAGATTGCTATGCTTTTGAGTCTCCACTGTTATACCATATCATTTATAATTTTCCTTATTTATATCTCAAGTTGTTTGATCTTTTCCCTCTTCTCTTATTTCTCGTATCCATCCATTTTTGGGCTATCCCTTGAGTCTAGTTCCTCCCCTACCTTGCTTAATTCAATTTCATCCCTAATATTTTTGGATTTTCCCCACTCTATCATTTCCTTCTTCATTACTCTTAGCTTCTCCATAAAAGATTGGGCTAGAGAGGTCCCCTCATCAGTAGGCAATGGCCTCTAGGTAGCTTTAACAAGGTTGTTGAATGAGATTTATTTGAGTGAAGTATGGTTGAATTTGAAGGGAGACCCTGGATTTTCGTTAGCCCCTTTCATTTCCAGCAGGATAGGCAGGTGATTGGAGTCCCATCCAGATCCAACCCAATGTCTGAAGGAAGGGATTCTAGAATCCATTTCCTCTTTTTGGAGAAAATGATCTAATCCATTTCCTATCATGGCATCCCCCACACACCTATTCATCCAAGTAGGTATGGATTTCAGTAGATTTACATCCGTAAGCTTTCAAGAGTGATTTCTGTTCATAAGCAAGTTAGCCAAGGCGTCGGCTTCAGCTACTGGACCCCAACTCTCCGACAACCCCAACAATAATCCCCCACAACCAAAATAAGATTATTCATAAAATATTTGGAGAAGAGGTTATTCTAGAAAATAACCATATATTGATATGGCCCATAGATATTTAAGAGTAACAATTTGGAGAAAAAATCCTATGAATAAACATCAACCCCCAACACGAGTTCCAATCACCAAGAGTTTAATAACTTCACAATACAATCGTTGGCTCCCATAGAAAAAACCCCAGATCTTCCTTTGGCATCAACAATCATAAATTAAGATCCCAATAGTATTATATTAAGAGAAATTTCTACTTCATCCCCAGCTCCTAGGGTTTCTTGGAGCATAATAACATCAGTACAATACTTAAGAAACAATTTTTTAGTGCTAGTTTTTTAATGGCGCTAGCAAAACCATGACAATTGAAGGACAACACAATCATTTTGACACCCTGGCCGAGGTTTGCACTATTCTAAGTTCCTCTTATAAAGATAATTGTTTCCCATCAATAATGTCGATTTTAGCTTTTTGCTAAGCCTTTGATAGGTTATAATTTCTTCCTCGAGTCTTTCGGTGCACAGAGGTAGCCTGAGAGTCTCCCAACCCACCAAAAACTCCTAGTGGGATATCCTTCTTTTTTTTAGGGGACAAAGGTTATAGAAGGATTTCTCAACAGTGTTCACAAGGGACGAAAGCTTGACAAGGCCTTCAGAGAGGGGAGGGTCTAGATTAATAGCCTAAATTGATGTTATAATACTATCCAGGCCAGCACACATAGATCCAATAGGAAAATTAGCCAAAGGGTTAGGCCTGGAAGGACCAGGCCTCAGGATCAAATTGAGAAAAGATTGAAAGGATTCATTTATAGAGGGAAGGGGAAGAGAGACAGTAACTATCGGGTGAGGCACGAGATCGATTACTCCCATATCTTCCCAATCTTCACGAATTATCTTCTGAGGCTAATCCTTCACTTGCATGACCATAGTCTCCATCTACATGCTCTAGTCTTCTTGCATTTACATCAGCAGCTTTTCACCCTCTTGTTGATTCCCCAATTCAACTACTTGCATCATTTCCTTCTCTTCAACCCGAAGCCAATTCACAAACCCTAGGTCTCTTCTATGTCTTTTTCTCCTTTTGATCCCTAGAGGACAATCCTGCGCTAAATGACCATATTTATGGCACCTGTGATAGCAGAAGGGAAATTTCTCATAATCGATGACCTGGGAGTAAGAATATTCTTGATATTGTAGGTTGATTTCCTCTGCCAACCCCTCCCTTGGATCCATCCTTACCAAAATATGAGTGAGGCTCCTCTCCATGATTTCCAATAATGACAATCTACCTCTAGAAAGGATCCCATAATATTTACTCTCGCTCTAAAAACATCCTCCGTCCAAAGGTGTAGAGGGAGTCCTAGAAGACAAACCCAAATCGAGATCTCTACCACCTTTTCCCTCTGAGCGTCGAAGAGAGGATTCCACCTTTTAAACAATATTTGTGCTCTCCCTAACAACCAATTTCGCCTCACTACCCATTCTAATGTCTCTTCTTGGATGAATTTAATCATCAACCATCCCCTAGCCAACATGGTCACTTCGACCTATTGATCTGAAGCATCCCTCCATGCTTTAGATATCCACTCCATGATGTAGTTTTTAAAATATTTTTTTTCTTTCACTCTTCCTATGAGAGTTACTTCTGTGGCTTCCATGACCCTATCAATCTGAATGTCAACCCCAAAACCAAATTCTAACATACTTTCTTCCTCTTTATTAAATTCCCTTTCTTCCTCTTTGCCCCTATGTTTTGATCCCTCCTAGGTTCCCCTGCCAATGGTTTCCCCTCCCTCTCATCAATTCCTTCTTCTGAGAGCATCCCTTACCACGTCTCTGTTACTTGTTTCCAGCTGGTAATAGCCCCGGATGCCAAGAGTTGCCCCACCTTTCTTGAGCCTGAATAATGAGTATTCTCCCCCACATCCTGGACCACTAAACCTTGGATCCCTTATTCTTCAAGTACCATTGGTATAGATGTGGGAATACTCACCCTATTTTTCCCTCTGAATTCCACCAAAACTTCTGTTATCTCTTCTTACTGTGCCGAGAAACCCTGGTGTGACATCTCTCTTGTCACCTCTTTCGGATTGGAATTGTGATAGATGTTAAATGCCTCATTGGCCTCTTGATCCAAAGGGCTCTTGCATGAAATGGTTCTGTCTAATATTTTTCCCCTGCTAGCTTCATATTTTCCCAAATCTGAGATGAGACATAATTTTAACCCCTCATTTCCCGTGATGCTACTACTAATAACAATATCCTCCAAACCACCCGAGAATAGACCACATACAGGGAAATAACCAGGTTTTTTTATAGTTACCCAATTCTTCGCTAGCTCTTCTACAACGTGACATGCCACAACTACCATTGTCCCCTAAATATCTTGGGAAACCTTGTTAGGCCCCAAAACCCCTGCCTTTGAAGCACGGGGAAAAGAAGCTTGTAGAAACCCTAAACTGCACAGTCAATCTTCGTGCATCTTTGTTTCTCAGCTAGAGATCTACGTAGATGAATGACCCTTGGTAGGTTTTGGTGAGTAAGCTCCAAACCCAGACCAAAAGAATATCCTCTAGTTCGGGCTCCAGATCGATGTAGTTCTCAGAGTTGACCATAAATGTTGAAATCACCATTATAGAATTCTTGTTTCTAACCTCCTTCGACGGGCACGTACATGTGAGGGAGATCACAAGTGAAAAAACTAGCAAAATCTGAAAAACCCCTCCTTTGAAATTTCCCTTCCCTATTCTGTTTCCATGCATCATTGTTCCCTACGCCGCTTCCATTGTTGCCAAGTATGGCCCATGCGCTGCTTGGTATCTCCCATCTATAGCCATGTGTACAGTCCTCCCTACATAACATCTCCATTCCCAATGTCGCCCTTCTGACCTAGACTGTCCGCCATCACACCCTCCTAACTATATTGTTTCCCTCCCATGCAAAGTTTAATATTAATATTAATATTAATATTAATAAAATTAAAGTTTAATTTTAATACTAAAATTAATATTAGTATGAAAATAAAAATTTAATATTAATATTAAAACTATTGTTTAACAATAATATTAAAGTTTATTATTAATATTAAAGTTCAACATTAATATTAAATTTTAATGTTAATAATTAATATTAATATTAATAAAACTAAAATTGAAGTTTAATACTTATAGTAATATTAAAGTTAAAGTTTAATACTAATATTAATGTTAAAATTTAACATTAATATTAAATTTTATCATTAATATTGAAATTTGATATTAATGTTAAACTTTAACTTTGATATTAATGTTCAACTTAAACTTTATTATTAATATTAATATTAAACTCAAACTTTAAGTTTAATAATATTAATATTAATATTAATCTTTAAAAATCCCCAAGGGATAGATGAATTGATTGAGTTTCTGTTACTAAGTACCTTCCAATTGGGATGCCACTAGGTCAAATATCCTTAACACCCTTGGGGTTAGGCCCGACCAGATAAGTCAGTGGGTAGATCCCTTCGGGTGGATCTGCACAGTTTTTTACCCATGTGTTATAGACATATTTGGGCAATGCAACCCAAATCACATATGTCCATAAAGCAAGGGCTTCTAAACCCCTAAAAGTGTTGTTTCATACCCTAAAGGAACAAGGTCAGCTAATTACATCTTCTCCCAGAAGTTCTCCTTGAAAAACTACTTAGAACTAATCAAAATTGGACCATACAGACTGCTCCATGCATAGGGTGTGATGCATCTCATCTATTACACACGGGGGATGTGATGCATACTGGAAATCCCTTCTGTAGGGTGTGATGAGCAAGAGTAGACAAATGGCAGAAGCAGTTTGCAAGGTGGAAGCTCAAAGAATCTTCTAGAAACTGCTCATATGACACTTGCCTCTCTGAATTCGCCCAGGGATGAGTAAGAGATCATGAAATCTCCAAGTGGAACCAAGAACTATCAGTGAAATGACACTAATCAAAATCCCAGAAGCTGACTCACTCTCTTGCAAAGATTTATATATGGATCCCTCATCCTAGAGATCCAGAGGCTGGAATTTTGTAATTTGCAAGTAAGTGCTGTTGGTTTTTCTTTGAAGACATTGTTGGGTGATCTTTATTTGTATGAGGTGAAGAGTGCTTTCATGCTAGGAGGATGGTGCTGGATCAGGCAGCTTGGTTGTAATCCTCTCTTCTACTACTTCTATCAATAAAGCTATTTGAGTTTTCCTCCATATGCTTGTATACCTCTGAATCTTGTATTTGTATATGCATTTATCTGGTTAATGTGCATCTGATCCTACATTGTTTATGGTTATAGATCTCTATGCTTTGATGGTATTTTGCTGCTTTGACTCTATAGGTGTTCTTTGAAGCAGGAAAAGTGAGAAAGGAGTGGAGAAAACTCTATCAAGGGAGAGAGGAAATGAGCAAGGAGACTAGCGAAAGACTAAGGTTGGTACTCTCTACTTCTCTCTCATATATCTCTCATAAAGGAAAACACAAGTAACTTTAGTTTGTTTGTTTCTAACATAGCTACTCGCCTTACTAGGACTAGCAGCTCTGAATGGACATTAGTTTTCCCGATAACAAAATGTCGACTCAATTGGGGAGCGAATAGCTTGTTTGTTTTGTTACTGTTGTTTTCTTTATAAACCACAGGCGAAGCTTGAAGTTAAGCTAGCTAGCCTTCGAACTGCTTTTGCTATGCAACTGCAAAGTAGATCAATGCTGCTTCATTCAATCTCCGGGTTGGTTTATGAACTGAACATCTAGCTTGCAAACATCCTAAGTGCCCTAGTGGTAGCTCAAGTAACCTCATTAGATCAACCCCTATACTTTGTGTTTACTGACAATCATTAGCTCAGCCTAAATCCCTGAACTTAGCAGCAAACTGTGAGTGAAAACCAAGCTCAGTCTTGTCCCTGGACCATCGCACTGTCTCTTCTTAGCAATCTGGATGCATCGTACCTCCTGTGTGTTGTAGGTGGGATGCATCCCTATTTCCCTGTGTTATAGGTGCGATGATTGAATGAGACTGTTTCTGCCTCCAGATTTTGGTTTTTTCTTCATTGTCTTCAGCTTTATTCAGTAGTTTTGTTGTCTATTATTAGTATATCTCTGTTGAATATGTCTTCCTTTGCATTATTCAACATCCATCAAAAGGAATTGTGAATATTATTTTATTTATTTTTCATCATTTACAGTTCTCCTTTGCAAATAATAGCTTAATCAAATTGTCATCCTCTGATTTCAAAGTGTTGCAAGTGTCGCTTTCAGTCAAGAAAAAGAGTGTCGCAAAGCATTCCTCTTTTAGATAGTCGATTACACTTTTTCCATTGTATTTCATTTGAATTAATAGTATTTCAAGTGTCAAAAACAATTTTGAATTCGAAATCGCAAAGTGTCGTCTTGGCCTTACTTTCATTTTTTGAAGAGAAATTTTTTATTATTGTCACTTTGAAAGAGAATAATTCAGATCTATACATAGTTTTCATTTTGTCATTCTCACATTAAGGAAACTGAAAAACAATACATGCATGTGCATTTGCATTTAGACTGCATGCTGGAATTGATTTAGGAAAAGTGCATCTAGTGTGTGCTCTCTGCTCTATGTTGAAATAATTTCATTTCTCTTTCCTTAGTAGCTAGGATTTTCATTGCAAAAAGAAACTAAACGACTGTTTATCATCTTAGATTGCACATCTAGGAATTAGATATCTACATCATGCACTGAACCTTAAAGGAAAACTTGTTAAGAAAGATCAACTGTAAAATAAACCTCAATGAAGAGAAAAACACTTTGGAACCTAACGTACAACCTCTAAAAGTCTAGGCTAGAGACGTATTCGGGCGTCGTAAAGCCTAGTAACTATCGCTTTCATCGTAGGTTGGGTGATTCCTCCTCTTTGAGACGACAAGTGCAAGTACGGACTTGTGCTCCCACATACCGTCGAGTATATATTGGGAGACCACAATAGGCTACATCATTTATCCTTAGGAAGCCGTGTCTGCCGCCCTATCGATCGCAATGCAGTGAACACAAAATTCAGGAAGATTGATTGCCATACTATAAAAAGTATTCTGCTGTTTTGTGATTGGTTTGGTAATCCCTATGTCTAGATTTCTAGAGTAGTCACTTTCATTCCTTTCCAGACTCCCTGAAAGAAAAGGTACATCTGAGCACTTGTCACTTCAGGCTCATCAAAAATGAAAGGCGACTAGAGTCATCTTTAGCTTTTTTTCGACTCTTAAAAATTGAAAAAGCAAGTTGTGTCAAAGCGTCATAAAATTTATTTTAATCCAAATAACGTCATTGTTCCCTCGTTAGTCTTAGGTTGAGAAAATGGAGTCTATTAATCAAGGATTTCCCCATGGGGGAAATCCTAGTCCCTTCTCCTCTTGGTGGGATGTTGGTGCTCCACACATGGCCACATTGTCCCTTCCAGGATTCACAATTGGCCTGCCAGTATGGCTTTTCTCGACCTCTGTCATTCAAAAACATTGTAATTCCTCAGCAATCCAATCAGCAACTAGATGAAGTTGCTCCCCCACCTTCTACTTCATTTGTTTCTCCCTCTCCTTCTTCCTCTTTGCTTGGTGAAGCTAGTAACACTAAAAATCAAGTAACTGAGAAGAAGAAGAAAGGGAAGGAGGAGAAGAAGAAGAATCCAATAGCAAAAGGGGGCAACCGTGCATCGTCTAGGGAAAATCCACACACTGCACCTTCCAAACCTAAATCTCCATGTGTCATTTGCAAGGGAGACCACTATCATTGAGATTGTCCCTGCATCCCATAGATCCTGAGGGACTGGTCTCCCTGCTTTCACAATCTGGTGTCTTCAACCTCTGACGATCATGTTGAGAGCACACCATCAACTAGTGAAAACAAAGCCAACAGAAAGAAAGGAATATCTAAATTTCCTTGTCGACTGTGTGAAGGCGATCATGTCCTCCACTGTTGTCCTTTCCTAGACGAAACTAAAAGTATCTTGGATAACTGTCCTACATCACCACAGCGACTTCCTCCTAGATACAAGAAATTCTTGCCGAGTCCATCGCTAGTTGAAAATCCGATTGACACACCATTGTTATCAGTCGAAGCACCTATCATTGAAGATAAATCTTTTGGATCTGCACTGGACCAAAGTCAATAGGTTGAGATGGCAGTTGACACAATCTTGTCTTCAGAGGGTCAACCTTCAGATGATACTTTCACCAAAAAGAATGAGAATGACATCGTTCAAATTCTTTTTGTAAACACAGAATTCGATGAACATGGGGGCAATCTACCCATTCCTTTACCACAGGAAGGAAGTTCATTAGAGGTTTATCTAGCCATTTATTCAGTCCCACCTCCAAGCAATCTAGTCGTTTCCTTCGATTGGAATCTACTAGGGAGACCTCGCCTACCATCTAATGTACCATTCTGAATCATAATACAAGCTTATAGAATGATCATGGTTGGTACTATCATAGATGAAGGGTATTTTGTGAGAATCGCTTCCTCAACTACTTGGAAAGCTCTTGGTTCGCCATCGCTTCTACTTGAGATTCGAAATTTGACAGGCTTCAACAAAGGAACCAGTCGACCATTAGGGATCCTTCCAAATTTTCCTATAACTTTGAGAAGGAAAACAGTTCATCTAAACGTAATGGTAGTCCAAGGATCTCTATATTACAATCTAATCCTTGGGCGTGACTACATTTATAGTATGGGAGGTGTCGTTTCCTCACTCTTTCCGGTGATGTGTTTTCCACATGAAGGCAGAGTGGTCCATCTAGTTGACCATCTTTCATTCCCTGGTTCAAACATAGCTATTAGTCAAATGCCATCCCTAACTGGTCTTTTCACACAAGGAATGTCTAATCAATCTCCAGTTTGTCCACCTGATGATCATTAGTGAATTGGTGATTGTGACTGAAACCCAGGAGGCATGTGCCCTGGTCTGCTTTGACAGAAAAACCCTGGATATAAGGTACGTTTCTGCATAGGAATATGACTAGTTTGACAATCCTGTCCATTTAGGAAAAGGGATCAGATTGGAAAAGGATTCCCCTGTCAAAGGTTATGTGATTGGCACTGACAACAGTCACCTTTGTCCATTTCGATGGGCATCGCCAAGGAAATGTTTTGTCTGCGACGCTGATGGAACAATCTTGCTAATGCAAGAACTTCCATATGGTGACCTGGAAACTCTACTTTATACCTGGGGGCATGCAAACCTTTTTGCATACAAGTGAAAAGCGACCATTTATTTTCTTAGTTTTTAGGCTTTTAACCCATCAAACTCGTAGGTTGGTCGTTCTTAGCTTGCATAACAAAAGGCTCCGGAGCAAAGTTGCACATGGGGAAAGCTCTCTAAAAAATGAAGCTACTAATGAGACATCCTTATTATACGACTGGCACGAGTAGTTTTACGTGAAGTTCAAGCTCATTAAAAAATAAACCTAGCAATGAGCAATTGTTCCCCCAATGTTTAAGCTCATTAAAAAGTGAACCCACCTTCAGTAAATAATCTTTGTGATGGCATAATTATCATCTTTTGAACCTTGGTTGTGTTCTTACCATCACCTCCCATCTTTTTAGCCAATCATATGCCTCCATATGATTGTTTACCCTTTTGAGGAACAACTGCGACGAGTGATTCTATTAGCCACCTTCTTTACACTGCCATGATTGAAAAGTTCCAAACCTGACCTGGAACTAGCTGCTATCCAAAAACATCACTTGTTCCTCAAAAAAATGAGTCTCCTTTAATCTCTTTTCATCTGACTCGTAAAATATGAAAAGATTGCTGAGCAATTGGCCTCTCCAACTCATTAAGGTGATCAAAAGTGCCATCCCTCCTCTAGATTTTAATCTTTTTGGACCCGAGGGATTATTACACAAAAAGATCGAGTGCTTCTCTTGTTCGGCTCATTAAAACTATCGAAAAAGTCATCCCTTTCATATTATTTATACTTTTAAGGAAACTAGTGTCCATTCAAAGCTGCTAGTCCCACTAAGATGGGTAGCTATCTTAGAAACAAACAAACTAAAGTTACTTTGTGTTTTCCTTTATGAGAGATAGATGAGAGAGAAGCAGAGAGTACCAACCTCAGTCTTTCGCTAGTCTCCTTGATCGTTTCTTCTCTCCCTTGATAGAGCTTTCCCCACTCCTTTCTCACTTGTCCCGCTTCGAAGAACACTTGTAGTGTGAAGGCAGCAAAATATCATCAAAGCATAGAGATCTATAACCATAAAAGATGTAGGATCAGATGTACATTAACCATATAAATGCATATACAAATACAAGATTCAGAGATATACAAGCATATGGAGGAAAACTCAAATAGCTTTATTGATAGAAGTAGTAGAAGAGAGGATTACAACCAAGTTGTCTGATCCAGCAATAAGGCTCAAATGGAAAGCCAACTTGTCGCCAACTTTGCTCCGGAGCCTTTGTAGACAAATGGAAGAAGTAGTTTGCTAGGTGGAAACTCAAAGAATCTCTCATATGACACTTGCCTCTCTGAATTTGCCCAGGGATGAGTAAGAGATCATGAAATCTCCAAGTGGAACCAAGAACTATCAGTGAAATGACACTAATCAAAATCCCAAAAGCTGACTCACTCTCCTCCAAACATCTATATATGGATCCCTCATACTAGAGATCCAAGAGGTTGGAATTTTGTAATTTGCAAGGAAGTGTTGTTGGTCTCTCTTTGAAGACATTGTTGGGTGATCTTTCTTTGTATGAGGTGAAGAGGGTTTTCATGCTGGGAGGATGATGTTGGATCAGACAACTTGGTTGTAATCCTCTCTTTTGTTGCTTCTATCAATAAAGCTATTTGAGTTTTCCTCCATATGCTTGTATATCTCTGAATCTTGTATTCATATATGCATTTATATGGTTAATGTACATCTGATCCTACATTGTTTATGGATATAGATCTCTATGCTTTGATGGTATTTTGCTGCTTCGACTCTACAGGTGTTCTTTGAAGTGGGACAAGCGAGAAAGGAGCGGCGAAAGCTCTATCAAGGGAGAGAGGAAACGAGTAATGAGACTAGTGAAAGAGTGAGGTTGGTACTCTCTGCTTCTCTCTCATCTATCTCTCATAAAGGAAAACACAAGTAACTTTGGTTTGTTTGTTTCTAGGATAGCTACCTATCTTAGTGGGACTAGTAGCTCTGAATGGACACTAGTTTTCCCAATAACACCATGGATGTGGTAGCCACTCAATGACTGTGAACCGCAGTTGAAAAAAAATATTAATCTTTAATATTAATATTAAACTTTAAGTTTAATTAATTTTGATATCAATTACTTAAATTTTGATTTTAACACTGAGCTCTAAAGACATATATCAACAACATTTACTAATTTGGTTGTGCTAGTCTTAATATCAAACTTAAACTTAAACTTAAGTTATAATACTAATATTAAAGTTTATTTTTAATATTAATATTAAAAATTAATATTGTCCATGGGGTGTTGGATAGATGGTGATCAGGTGCTCTATGAAGGCACTCTTTGATGTGAAGTCACCAGTTCAATTCCTCGCCCCAAATGGGGTGATATATGGGACATGATCAAGATTGCGTCTAGCGAAACTTACTAAATAAAATATTAAACTTTAATATTAAAGTTGTATTAATAAATATGTAACTAAACCATATTATTAATAATCTAAACCCCGTTGAGACATATTGAGACAATCTTTGAGACAATGTGGCATTGGACCATGGTTGACCATGATTATAAACCCAAGGGATTTATATTTAACTATAGGATAAATATGATAAACCCTATGAATACTATTATACGGTAAAAATATGAATCGCTAGATTAATAAACCCAAGTGAATGATATTATAAACGCAAGTGAATAATATTAAACTCAAGTAATTAATATTATAGACCCAAGGTATATAAACCCTAAGATAAATATTATAAACCCTAAGATAAACATTTTTGACCACGGTTGATTTTCATATTGAGACCATCCTTGTCACGATCCAAGTTGGACCATGGTTGACCATGGTTGACCATTATTGGATTTTATATTATAAACGTGATAGATTATAAACACAAGGGATTTATATGAAGCCATATATTTAATATTAAAAACGCTTTCAATAATATTAAACCCTACAAATTTGAACCGTTAGATTAATAAACCGAATGGATTGATATTACAAACCCAAGGCCCTAATAAACCGAAGGGAATAATATTAAACCCAAGGAATAAATATTTTAAATCCAAGGTACACAAACCCTAAGATAAATATTATAAACCCTAAAACAAATATTGTTGACGATGATTAAGCATCATTGATTTTCATATTCACCATTATTGACCATGATTTCCCATAAATGACCATGCAGGTTAGGATTAATGTTATATACCCAAGGCACTAATAAACCTAAGGGATTAATACTAAAACCCAATGGAATAATATTAAACCCAAGGAATTGATATTGTAAACTGAATGAATTAATATTGTAAACCTAAGGTATATAAACCCTAAGATAAATATTATAAACTCTAAAACAAAACATGGTTTACCATCGTTGGTTTTCATATTGAGAAAATATTCGATGTTCGACCATGGTTGACCTTGGCTGACCATGATTGATTTTCATATTGAGAGAATCTTTGTCACAATGCGATGATGGACCATAGTTCACCATGGTTTACAATAATTGACCATGCTCGACCATGGTTTATTTTCTTATTGAGACTATCTTTGTCACATTGCAATGTTGGACCATACTTTACCATGGTTGACCATGGATGAGCATGGTTGTCATAATGTGACGTTGGACGATGAGACAATCTTTGTCAAATTGTGACCATGGTTACTAACCATACTTGACCATGATAGACCATGGTTGAACATGCTTCATTGACCAGTGTAGACCATGACTGACCATACTTGACCATGGTTGACCATGGCAACCATGGATGACTATGCTTGACCATGCTTAACCATGCCTATCACAATGTGAAATTGGACCAAAGGACAATATATATCACAATTTAACCATGGTTGACCATGGTTGATTTTCATATTGAGACAATTTTTTTCATAATGCAATGTTGCACCATGGTTAACCATTATTGACTTTGACATTAAGACAATATTTGTCGCACGTGACATTCGACCAATGTTGACCATAATTAACCATGATTGTCCATAATTGGCCATGGCTAACCATGCTTGACTAATGTTGACCATGATTAAACATGGTTGGCCATGATTAACCATAGTTGATCATTGTTGATTTTCATGTTGAGAAAATCCTATGATAAACCCTAAGATAAATATTATAAACCAAGCTATAAACCATATGATGAATATTTTAAACATTAACATAATCATGGTTTACCGTGGTTGACCAATGTTGACCATGGTTGATTTTCGTTTTGAGACAATCTTTCTCACAATACGACATTGGACCATGGTTGACCATGTTTGATTTTCATATTGAGACAATCTTTGTCACAATGTGACATTGGACCATGATTTAACATGCCTTGCCATGGTTGATTTTCATATTGATACAATCTTTGTCACAATCTCACATTGGACCATGGATGACCATGATTTGCCATATTCCATGATATTGTAAATGATTTATTTTCATATTGAGAAAATCTTTGACATACTGTGACATTGGATAATGGTTGACCATGGTTTACCATGATTATAAACCCAAGGGATTTACATTTAGCTGTAGGATTAATATGATAAACCGTATGAATAATATTATACCATACAAATATCAACACTTAGATTAATAAAGCTAAGGGAATGATATTATAAACCCAATGGAATAATCGACCCAAGGGATTAATACTAAAACCTAAATGATTACAAACCCAAGGGAATAATATTAGACCCAAGGGATTAATATTATATGCACAAGGTATATAAACCCTATGATAAATATTTTAAACCCTAAAATAAAGATTGTTGACCATGATTGATTTTCATATTGAGACAATCCTTGTCACAATACGATGTTGGACCATGGTTAACCATGGTTGACCATGATTGGAATATATATTATACACACAATGGACTATAAACCTGAGGCATCTATATTAAGCCCTAGGATTAATATTATAAATCCTTTCAATGATATTCAATTGTACAAATATGAACCCTTAAATTAATAAACCCAAGGGATTGACATTATAAACCCAAGACACCAATAAATCTAAGGGATTAATATGAAGAGTCGAAGGGAATAATATTAAACCCAAGGGATTAATATTGTAAATCCAAGGCATATAAACGGTAAAACAAACACGGTTGACCATAATTGAGCATGGTTGATTTCATATTGACCATGGTTGCCCATGAATGACCATGATTTACCAAGCAGGTTTACCATGTTTGATTTTCATATTGAGACAATCTTTATGACAATGCAAACATGGTTGACCATGGTTGATCTTCATATTGAGACAGTCTTTGTCACAATGAAATAAATACTGAACATGGTTGATTATGGTTGGTTTTCATATTGCGACAATATTTTCACAATATGACAAAGATTGACCCATGTGTATTCTCCTCCTTGAACTCACTTAAGGATCTTCATGTTTTACTACCTTCACTTCACCATGTTTTTAAACTCTCTAAAATATTCAAAATCGCCATTTTGTTTCCTAAAATAAATCCACACAGATCTTGTTCTATCATAAATGAAGATAAGAAAATAAAAGACTCACCCAAGTGATTTCATTTATTCTCTCACACAAATAAATATATATTAATTCAATAATCTTTCTCTTCCTTTCATATGTTCTTATAGGTAACTCATTCTTACATTGTTTTTCAAGTGCACAACCATTACATAAAGTACTCGATTTTTAAAAATAAGAACATCTCTTTCTCCATAAGTAAAATAGATCTTTTTAAATTTTATATTTATATTTAGATTTTAAACTATATATTTAAACATTAATTTTATTAATATTAATATTAGTTATTAATATTAAACTTTAATATTAATGTAAAACTTTAACTTTAATATTAGTATTAGACTTTAACTTTAATATTAATAATAAACTTCAAACTTTAATTTTATTATTATTAATATTAATGTTAAACTTAACTTTAATATTAAAATTCAACTTTAATTTTAATTTTATTCATATTAATATTAAATTTTAAGTTTAATTAATTTTTTCAGTTAATATAAATATTAATTAAGTTTTTTATTAATATTGAACTTCAAATTTAATTTTATTAAGATTAATATTAATTAATGTGAGAATTATAAATTAATGTTAATATTAAAAATAAAATTAATACTAATATTAATAGTTATCTTAATAATTATTTGATATGAAGAGTTAAGTTCAATAAATGTTCGTTAAACAATATCTAATTGATCCGAGATATTCGTCTACATATAAACAAAAATATCTATTTTTTTTATATATTAGTGTAGCCTACGTTATGTGGCACTAAAGTTTAGTAAATTTAAAATAAGAAAGGATATCTTGAACGTCGCTTCTCCAGTTGAAAAAAGGGCTTTCACTAACCAAATATTTTACTGTTATATATAGTTTGAAGTTATTAGCAAGAAATGAGATCTTGAACGTCACTTCTCCATTAAAAAAAGCTTTCAAGAAGCAATTATTTTAGTATTGTATATAATTTGAAGTTAATACCCGTCCGTCATTAGATTTGTTTAATTCGTGTAATTTTAAATCTATCTTTTTATCTTATTTATAACATTAACATTTACTTGCGAGCACCATAAATGTTCTTATGGTGGGTCCTGGGTAGTAATGGAAGTAGAAGGGTAGAAAAAGGCCAGAGCGCTGTTGGACACCGCCGAAAATTGACTCTCACAGAATCCACGGAGAAAACATAACAAGCAAGTGGAAACACACATTATTATTACCTCTGACAGCTGATTATCAAAATCCTGGTTCCTCGCCTTCACTAGGAGCTCACGCTAGTATCAAGTTGAATATATACCGTGGATGGATCCAAACATGTGGTACTATTTTGAAATAATATAATCTTCCAAAAAAATTACACGAAGAAACGGTTATTAAAAATTATAGTGTTTTTATGTATTACATATTTACGGGTAATAATAATAAAAAATTAAAAATATGGTAGGAAGGGATTATAAGAGAGTGCCAATTTCAGAACTGATGATTGATTGTGCCTATGCGATTTATTTTATTAGTTTCAATTTTATTTATTCATTTTTATTAGCATCACAGGATACAATGAGTGTTAAGTGGACTATAAAAAATCATGAGAAATTAGTCAATTATGACTAACTCTCATGAAAATGGTCATAAATGAATGATTTACTTAACCCACCCAATTAAATGCCAAAAATTGATATATAACATCATTTTGTTATTATATATATATATATATATATATATATATATATATATATATTCTTTTTTGATATCAATATTTGAATGTACGCCCGAAAGGCCAACAGAAAGAAAATCAAGAAATTTGTTCAGGATTTTATTTTATCATACACACAAATTTGTTAAACAAATTTTCCTCTAATACGCAGATGGGCATTAGAAAGAAAATCAAGAATTCTGTCCATAAATCTTGATTAATTGGTGAAGGTGACGTATTTAATAAACCGTGAGGTTTCACTCATATTTGTCAAAATAAACAATTAAAAGACATATGTAGGCTTCTATCCCCCAGTAATTTACAGTTGTATCATTTTACTACAGTAATTTACAATGAATCATTTTATTGCAAATCCAGCATGAGCTAAGTTATCCGCTGAGAAATTTCTGAGAGAATGCACTAAAAACACAATTTACCTGCCATCGGTCCTTCCATTGATATTAGTTGGATCTATATCACAGATTGCTAGAAGGGCGAGGCGGGGTTGGATTTGGGATTATTTTCCAGAAAAGATACAGATTCCACGCTTCCGCGCAGTCCGAACCATATAATTTGTGTCCCAAGGATTTGTCAAAGGTGTAGGATAAAATGCCATTGAATCCGAAGATATGCGATTTAAATATGGCGATGCGACACTGCAGCAGTATGAATGTTGGATATTTTTGATGGGGAAAATACCAAAAACCAAATAAACAAACACACAGAGGCAATGCTCTGTTTCTACCCTTCAAGGATCTTTTGTGCAGAAGAAGACTTAAAAAAAACACAGAGAGACAGAGTATTTCACCACCATAAAAGATTTTATTCATTAAAACCTGATACAAAGATTTACCACTGTAAAATCCTTTTTATATTCACTGGTGTGAAGAACAACTTACTGCTGTAATAAAAAGATTTACATAGGTTTACTGCTGTGAAAAACAAAATTACACAGGCTTACAAAATTCACTGCAACATTTTCTTTATGCACTTCTATGCAAAAAAAACCACACATGGTTTTTCGTTACTCCAAAAATTACATCACCTGGTTCTTTGTCTTTTTACACACTGATGTGTGTTTTTCCTTTTACCGCGCCATCATTCTTTTACGCTGCTGTGAATATATATATATCTCACCTCCCGTGTGCCATATACATTCATTAATAAAAGTCAACACTCATAAAATAAAACTTATTACATATGACTTTAAACTTTAATACATGCCGTATATGAAAAATATATATAAAAAAACATATATTAAATTGTGCCCATACCCATATTTAAAAAACTTAACTAAAGAGCATATGCTCCCATACCCATATTAAAACGAGCCACACCAAAATCTTCGTACCACCATTAAATTCTTTTACCTACGGCGGTCAACCATGAATCTTTCACTCCACGCAAAATATTGAATTGATGTGGGTTCGTATGCAGCTCCAGGTGATCAATGGCGGAGGAAAGTGGAGCAGATCCGACGGTGGATAACAATATCGGAAGACCAACAAGTGCTGAACGTTAACCTCCGAGAAAATGACGTTGCGTTACGTCAGGGCTGAACCACGTGTCAGCTCCAAAATTTCTCGGGCTCGATCATCGGAAAAGTACCTTTGCCTGAAATCAACCCGAGAGCTTTCCGGCTGGTTGGCTGAACGTTTTCTGGCAGTGGTCTGGCTGCGTTGAAATTACATTTTCAACACTCCCCTTTAATTTCAACAGCTGGGCATTCGGTCATACCGAGACACTTTCTCAAAAATTCAAAGCTCTTCTGATCAAGTGGCTTTGTCAAGATGTCTGCTATCTGTTCTTGAGTCCTGCAATGTTCTAGGACAATTTCTCCATTGTTCACTAATTCTCTGATGTAGTGAAACCTGGTATCAATGTGTTTCGTTCTCTTATGAAACACTGAATTCTTTGACAATGCAATAGCTGAGCTATTGTCACAAAAAATCACTGTTGCTTTTGCCTGCTCTTGGCCTAAGCTTCTGAACATTCTTCTCATCCACACTGCTTGACATGCTGCTGCTGTAGCTGCCACATATTCAGCCTCTGCTGTAGACAATGCTACAATGGACTGCTTCTTAGAAGCCCATGAAATGGCTCCTGAACCCATATTAAAAACATAACCGGAAGTGCTCTTCCGATCATCTACACTTCCAGCCCAATCGCTATCAGTGTATCCAACCAAATTTGAATTTTCTGAGACACTATATAATATGCCAAACATTTTGGTACCTTTGACATACCTCAAAATTCTTTTTGCTGCCTGCCAATGTGCCTCCTTTGGCCTCTCCATAAATCTGGAAATCAAACTAACAGCATACATTAAATCAGGCCTAGTAGCTGTTAAATACATAAGGCTGCCCACAATACTCTTATACAAACTAGGATCAAAATCCTTGCTGCTGTCCTCTCTGCTGAGCTTTAATCCCATTACTGTGGGAGTGATGGCTGCCTTGCACTCTTGCATGTTAAATCTGCCCAAAACTTGATTTACATATCTTGCTTGAGATATAAAAATTCCTTTTTCATTTTGATCTACTTCTATGCCTAAGAAGTATCTCAACAAACCCATGTCAGTCATTTCAAATTCATCCTTCATGACTGATTTAAAATTCTCAATGAGCTGATCATCATTACCTGTGAAAATCACATCATCAACATATAAGACAACAATTAAAATCTTACCATCATTTTCCTTGATGTAGACTGTGGGTTCTCCTTCACACTTGTCAGATTCATTATCCAATAGATAAGAATCTATCCTGCTGTACCATGCTCTTGGCGCTTGCTTCAGCCCATAAAGAGCTTTCTTCAATTTGCACACTTTGTGCTCTTCACCTTTCTTCTCATATCCGAGAGGCTGTTCCACATAAACCTCTTCCATTAACACTCCATTTAGGAATGCTGATTTCACATCCATTTGGTAGACTTTCCATTTGTTTTGTGCTGCTATGGACAGCACTGCTCTCACGGTTTCCATTCTTGCAATTGGTGCGAAAGTCTCCTCATAATCTCTTCCATATTGCTGCTTGTACCCTTTGACAACCAGCCTTGCCTTGTGCCTTTCTATCTTGCCTTCAGCATTGCTCTTGGTCTTGTAGACCCATTTCACACCAATAACTTCTTTGCCTTTTGGTAACTCAACCAAATCCCATGTTTTGTTTCTCTCTATGGCATTCATTTCTTCATCCATAGCTTCTATCCATTTCCTATCTTTAATAGCTTCTTCAAAATGAATAGGATCATCAACATGACAATACAAGGCAAATAAGGAATTCATTCCTTCATCATAAATGTCACTTAGATTTCTAAACTTCTTACCTCGTTCACTTGGTGTGCAAGTGCTTGAAGATGCACTTGAATTTCCTCCTTGTGGTGTGCTTGGAGAAGCACTCTCATTGATCCTTAATGGTGTCCCTTGCTGTCCTTGTGTTGGCGCTGCTGTTTGGGGATGCATTTCAGCCACTTCCTCTTCATCTTCATCATGAGACAAACAGTTCTTGACATTCAATGTTTTCTCTATGCTTCCATCCCAAGCTTCTTCCTCAATGAATTGAACATCCCTGCTGACAAAGAACTTCTTGGTAGATGGAATGTACAGCCTGTAGGCTTTGGATTCATCACTGTATCCAATGAAGATGCATTTCTCCCCTTTGCTGTCCAACTTCCTCCTTAGCTTATCTGGAATGTGTGCATAGGCCACACACCCGAAAACTCTCATGTGGGTGACTCCTTGCTTTCTCCCACTCCATGCCTCTTCTGGCACTTTGTTCATGACTGCCTTTGTAGGACACCTGTTCAATATATAAACTGCACAATGTACAGCTTCAGCCCAATACTCATTTGGCAAATGCTTTGCCTTCAACATGCTCCTTGCCATATCCATGATGGTCCTGTTCTTTCTTTCAGCAACTCCATTTTGCTGCGGAGTGTACCTTGCTGTAAACTGTTTATGTATTCCATTTTCTCTACAAAACTTTAGGAATTCATTTGAGATATACTCACCTCCTCTATCAGTTCTCAATACTTTTATGTGCAGCCCGCTTTGGTTCTCCACAAGTGCTTTGAAGTTTTGGAATTTCTCAAACACTTCACTCTTGTTTTTGAGGAAATATATCCAAGTCTTTCTTGTAAAATCATCAATGAATGTCAAGAAATATAGGCTGCCAGCTAACGATGGAGCTTGCATTGGTCCACATAAATCTGAGTGGATGATCTCTAAGGGTGCCTTTGCCCTTATGCTCTTCCCTGATGGAAAACTTTCTCTGTGTTGTTTTCCCAAAATGCAGCCTTCACATAGGCTGTCCGGTTTCTCTATCAATGGTAATCCTTTTACCATTCCTTTTCTGCTCAACAAATTCAGACCTCCAAAATTTAGATGCCCGAATCTCAAGTGCCATAACCAATTTTCATCCTTTGGCACGCTTTGAAAGGCCTGTTGGGTGACTGCTGCAATTTCACCTTTGTTTTTCATGTCTGCCCGGATCTTGAGAGGGAACATCCTATTCCTTGTCATCTTCACTTCAGCAATGCATCTTTTGCTGGGTGGTATATCCATGATGGTGCACACATCATTTACAAAGTAAACATTGTAACCCTTTTGGATAAGCTGTCCAACACTCAATAGGTTACATCTCATTCCGGGGACATAGTAGACATCTGCTATGGTTTTCCTTTCTCCTTGTTTTGTAAATATTTTTACCTCCCCTTTTCCCATAACAGACACTTTACTATCAGTTCCTAGTGTGACCTCTGATTTCAAATTCTGATTTAAGGCTGAAAAGAGGGCTATATTCCCTGTCATATGGTTGCTGCAACCTGAGTCTAAAAACCATATGTCTTCACTATGTGTTTCAGCCATGTTACAAGCTAACATGACATTTTCTTGACTGTTGTTTTCTCTTGTAACATTTGCATTTTGTCTACTGTTCATATCATGATATTTCTTTCTACAATCACTAGCATAATGACCATACTTTTTGCAATAATAGCATTGAACATTAGATTTATCATACCTTTGTCCTTGAGCCTGATACTGATCTCTTTGTTGGCTGCTGCCTTGACCTTGGTTCTGATTTGGATTGCTGCCTCTTCCTTGTGCATTTGCTGGGCTGTTCCTTCCACCTCTGTTCTGGCTTCTGCCTCTTCCTCTCTTGTTTCCTTTGCCTTGACCTCTTCCTCTTCCAAAGGACATCTGGGTCTTGAAGGCTTGCTCAAGAGATGAGTTTTCATTCCTACTCAACCTCTGCTCATGTGTTATCAGTGATGCATGTAGCTCATCAACTGAATAACTTGAGAGATCCTTTGTCTCTTCGATGGTGGTGACTATGGCATCAAACCTTGAGGGTAAGACCCTCAATATTTTCTCCACAATTCTTCTGTCTTCAATGGTTTCTCCATGAGTTCTCATTTGTGTGATTACTCCAATCACATGAGTGAAGAATGATTCAATGTTGTCTGACTCCTTCATTTTCAAGTTTTCAAAATCCTTTCTCAGCAATTGTAGTTTTGCTGTCTTCACTCTCTCCATGCCTTGATAGGTTGTCTTGAGGGTTTCCCATGCATTGTGTGATGTTTTAGCTGCTGCTATCCTTGGAAATATACTCTGGTCTACTGCTAGATGCAACAATAAAATGGCCTTTGCATCCTTCTTCCTATTGCTCTTCAGGAGATCTCTCTCTCCCTGAGTTAATGCATTGAACTCAGTTTCATTTGCTGGTTCTTCAAAACCATCTTCAACTATTTCCCATAAATCTTGAGAAGCAAACAAGGCTCTCATAGTTATAGACCAGTAGTCATAATTCTTCCCATTAAACTGTGGGAGCTGGGTATTAAACATACCCATACCAGTGCTTGTGCTGGCCATTCCTTGACTGTGTATTTAAAAAAAAACTGACTGTCTCTTTCAGCAGCAACACAAAGAAAAATATTTGAGAAATACCTGAACCCTTTGTTGTCTGAGTCTTCTCTCTGCCTGAGAAGTTTTGTTGCTGCAACAACCTTCTCCCTTCAGCTTCTTTAACTTCCTTAAAGAGCCTGATCCTGCTCTGATACCACTGTTGGGTATTTTTGATGGGGAAAATACCAAAAACCAAATAAACAAACACACAGAGGCAATGCTCTGTTTCTACCCTTCAAGGATCTTTTGTGGAGAAGAAGACTTAAAAAAAAATAGAGAGACAGAGTATTTCACCACCATAAAAGATTTTATTCATTAAAACCTGATACAAAGATTTACCACTATAAAATCCTTTTTATATTCACTGGTGTGAAGAACAACTTACTGCTGTAATAAAAAGATTTACATAGGTTTACTGCTGTGAAAAACAAAATTACACAGGCTTACAAAATTCACTGCAACATTTTCTTTATGCACTTCTGTGCAAAAAAAAACCACACATGGATTTTTGTTACTCCAAAAATTACATCACCTGGTTCTTTGTCTTTTTACACACTGCTGTGTGTTTTTCCTTTTACCGCGCCATCATTCTTTTACGCTGCTGTGAATATATATATATATCTCACCTCCCGTGTGCCATATACATTCATTAATAAAAGTCAACACTCATAAAATAAAACTTATTACATATGACTTTAAACTTTAATACATGCCGTATATGAAAAATATATATAAAAAACATATATTAAATTGTGCCCATACCCATATTTAAAAAACTTAACTAAAGAGCATATGCGCCCATACCCATATTAAAACGAGCCACACCAAAATCTTCGTACCACCATTAAATTCTTTTACCTACGGCGGTCAACCATGAATCTTTCACTCCATGCAAAATATTGAATTGATGTGGGTTCGTATGCAGCTCCAGGTGATCAACGGCGGAGGAAAGTGGAGCAGATCCGACGGTGGATAACCATATCGGAAGACCAACAAGTGTTGAACGTTAACCTCCGAGAAAATGACGTTGCGTTACGTCAGGGCTGAACCACGTGTCAGCTCCAAAATTTCTCGGGCTCGATCATCGGAAAAGTACCTTTACCTGAAATCAACCCGAGAGCTTTCCGGCTGGTTGGCTGAACGTTTTCTGGCAGTGGTCTGGCTGCGTTGAAATTACATTTTCAACAATGAAAGCACCTCCCGTCTCTTCCAGCTCATCATGTACATTCTGCGCAGGCTCGCGATGTTTCCCAGTAATAACTATGCAGAATGAGAGCCTCTGCCGATCTCCTATGAACTTTGTCTGAACCAGCCGGAGTCCAGTATTCTCACCATGCAATCCAAACCCTTTGGAACGTCGCTGCCTAATCACAAGACAAAATAGATGGGCAGGCCGATTAATTACCTGCGTCTGATCTTCTTTTCTGATCACTTACATGCAATGAAGAAAAATTAATGGCCGATTAATTACCGGCGTCTGATCTGCTTTTGTGATCAGTATTACATGCGATGAAGAAAAACTAATCTCTAACACATACCTGGAAGATCTGTTATCCTCGGAAGGGTTGGATTTCACGAATGAATTCGCCAGGACCGCGAACAATATGACGCCGCACGCCAGATCTTTCGATGTAATGGCAACCAGCGGAGGAAGCTCCTTGTTCTAACGGACGAAAGAAGATAATGGGTTTCGCTTCCACTTCCGCCTATCCTTGCGTACGCTTGAATACGTTTCAAATGGACGGAACCCGTCGTTTAAAAAAAACGTAAATATTAATCACAATATTCAATGGTAAAGTTCACAATAAAAAGTTAGGCATTTTATGAGATAATGTTAAGATAAGGGGAAGTTCAAAATAAAAAGTTCTTTATTTTACGATATAATATTAAGTGAAAGAGGAGAAATTTCCATCCAAGCAATTATTATGGTGGGATTTATAAGATATGTAAAAGGAATTGAGCAAATGAGAGTGGGTAGATGGCCTAATATTATCTTTAATGAAGCCATGAATGAAAGAAAGAAAACATGGATGAGACAAAACTACACACGGATGCAAAATGGAATATCTACCTCAATGCATGTCCCACAAATAGCAAAGAGCTAAAGAATTTTCTCATAGACAAGTTTCATAAACGGGTATGAAGAAAAGAGTTGGATAGAAAAAAGAAGTACTACATTGAGGAATTCAACTCTACCTGTGATGTACAGCAAAAAAAAGTTCATTAGTGCTAGCATTCCGTGGAGGGCAAATGTTCTTATTCCTCAGTTAAGAACCAACTCGCATCAACTTTGGTGTGAAACAAGATGGTGGAAAAGGCCTAAAGAAGCTTGAGAAGAATGAGTGTGTACATTTTGCACGTCTGGGGCAGTGGAATTGGAAAAACATTTCATTTTGTAATGTGATGCATTTAAAGACATCAGAGAAAATTTTGGGAATATGTTAGCATCGGTTTCTTCTCATTGTCTTTTGAGCGAAGGGATTGTCGGAAGGTTGGGCCAACTCATCATCAATTTGAATAAGAAAATGATTGAATTGCAAAAGGTGAAAAGCATGGTCCCATAGACTATTTTTAGTCTCGTGGACGTTAAAATTTCATTTCATTAATTACAATAGTTTATTTATCTTTGGTCGCTTCATGCTCCCTCGTGGTAGAATTGTAGATATGCTTCTAAGATGAATCATATTCAACACATATTCCGCTAAAATTTAATCTCACCTATCAAAAATTATTTATCAAAAAAAAGTAAATGACCCTACTTCCACTTGGCATTGACCCCAAGAAAATTTAATGATAACTATAAGTAACAAAATATATGATTTATATTAGAAAATTATGATGGGAAAAACTAGTTAGCAAGGAATTTAATATTTTATGCCCTAACGAACATAATATTATTTACTAAGTAATCAATATTGATGATTTAACCACAATTGACCAGGTAACACTATCCCTAGCCACATATGATAATGAAGAATCCCCTAGCTTTTGAGAGGCTTAAATAAATAACACTAACTTAATATTACAAGTCATCATTACCCAAGGTTGAAATTTGGATTCCTCTTTACCCATTAGATAAAAAATTTCTCTTCATGAATTATGGTTTGATAATAAATTAAGCCTTCATCTCTTTCCATCATTTCTATTCAGTGTGATGCTATTCTCTCTCTCCTCCCAACCTCAATTGCATCCCCATTTTCTTGAATCATCTAAGAGGAACAAATAAATCCTCAAATACCATGAGCCTATTATGATGGATCATTTGATGCTCAGAAAAAATGTGGGGCAGGGTTGGTTATACACATCAACAGTGAAAGGAATTTAAAAGCTTTGGTTCACCTTGGATCTGGAACAAACAATTATACATAACTTCTCTCTTTGAAACTATCATTATATTGGACTCGAGAAATTGAGATTGTTTGATTACAAATTTTTGGTGACTCCTTAAATGTGATAAATTGGTTTAATGAACTTCAGAGATGTCAATATCACACTTTTCTTCCTCTAATTGAAGAAATTTTACATTTAAAATAGAGTTTTGACTATATTTCTATGTTCCAAATATACAAGGAACGGAACTCTGAGGCATAACTTCTTTCTAAGAAGGGCATACAATAGGTTATGGGAAAATGGAGTTTAAGAGAAACTGAAGAAGGAAGGATACAGGGATCTGATCAACAACCTTTCAATAGATGATTGTTCCTATGAATGTTTTATTTACTTCACTATTTTCGTAGGTTTATTGATATAGGCTTATCAATGTTTATCTTTATTTTTTCGTTGATACAACTTCTATGTTTTTATGGACATTGTATGCTACAATAATTATTTTTGAATGACACTTTATGAGGGTTGTTTTCTCCAGTGTATGGAGAGATCCATTTTTTTGTGTTTTCTTTTAGATACTTTTAATTATTGCATATCCTCATGGTTAATGTTTTTGTCTACTCAACCACTATATGATTTTATCTTTTGATTATACAATGTCGGTAATGCGTTAGACATCTACATGTGTAACTTTTTATTCTCTTAATAAAATGTTTGATTTTTCCGTAGAAAAAAAAAACAAAATGATTATATTAAAACTTTTCAAAATAAAATAAAATAATCAAACAATATATTATTCCAAAACATTCTTCCATCCACTCTAATTTTCTCCAAGACACCAAATCCATTTAAGTATTTAAAAACAAAAATTATATCAAAAATCTTTCACACCATTTTCAATAAAAAAAATCAAAAAACATAAAACAATTCGCATCAATGAAGTGAACGTGTTATCGTCAAGAATAATTAAGTCGATTGGATTTTTATTATGAGGTTCTTCCTCGTGATGCTGTAGCATATTCGTCATCCTCAAACGAATATGCAAATTCCATGGGTTTTAGGTTTTTAAAGAATATGCCAATTCCACGATTGTCAAAGAGTACACGTGCACGTTCCACAAAGCGCAATTCAATAGTTTCTAGTGCAGACCTAGCAAGTTAATTTAATAATTTCTATGTTATCAGTGCCACCGTCGACGAGTGATCTACATGCCGATGTAAAAAGATTCAGAAAGGGATAAAATACCACAGATGTTTTGGAAAACAATACCATCATAATATGAGGAAGAGATGGAATTTCATAAAGAATGAAAACATTATCCTTATGCATTTTGAATTACAAAATATATGAGATAAAAATCAATTATATTATTACATAAAATAATTATAGAGATGTTTCCATCTTTACTAGCTTTTGATGTTTCCTTTTTTTTAGTATTAGATGTTGTCAAGAAAGTAGTGTGTTTTTTCCTTGTTCTCCAGATGTTTTTGATTGGTGAGCCTTTCTTGGTTGCACAATTCCTCCCTATTTAGAGTGGGAAGCATCCTGGCTTCCTCCACCAAAGGAGGGAAATTGTGCTTCAATGGTTCTATTGTTAGCCATTGGGTATGCACTAGTGTGTGTCCCTTCCGACCAACAAGATATGATAAGTCAGGAGTCACATTGGCACCCCTAACCGATGCCATTCTGCTGAGTGAGAATTTTCTCTCTTAAACAACAGAACTCGTTGCATGCTTGCCCATCATAAGCTGTGAGCGGTGAACTGTTGAGATTACTCCTGCATAGAAAGTAGCATGAATTTGAGAACAAGCGAAACATTGCTTGTCTAACATGGAATCTTCCGTGATAGGGCGCTTCAAATTTTTGAGAGCAGGGCCCTTCATTGATTTCCATTCTTCAGTTGTTTTCCTTCTATTGAATACAATGTCCACACTCTGCCCAAAAGTTTCTTAGAATGGATTTTCCCCAACTTGTGTGGCACTCTTGCGACTAAAATTTAAACTTGAGCTTTCATCCATTGCTGCCATTCATGGCTTTATTTGAACCCCATTATTAACACCATTTGATGTTGCATATCTCTTTACAACTTGCATATTTTTGTGTCTAGTCTCACCTTTAACAATAACATGTTTCTTTGATGAATCGTGTCCAATAGATGGTTTTCCAACAAAGAAAAAGGATGGGGTGGTGGATAAATAAGCACTTGGAATAAGATTGATTTGGTGTTCAATAGAGAATTGGGGACGCAACACGATGGGTTTGGTGAAGATATTTGCAAATTCTGGTTGTAGTGGAGCCATGGCAGGGGGTATTGGGTTGGTGTTATTTTCTGGCTTGACAGAGTGAACCAAACAAAAAGGAATGTATTGGTTTATATTGACTTTCTTAATGGCATTTTTGCAAGTAAGAGGTTGGATTGATGTGAGGGACAAGAATGTGAGCACATAGGTGTGGCCCTCATCTTGCAAGTGGTGTTTGTGATCTTTAGCATCATAAACAACATCTTGGGCTTGTTAGTATGGAATGCCTAGTAACAAATCAGCACAATCAAGAGGAGAAACATCACATACCACAGTATCTTGAAAAGGACCAATAGCAAAGGTGACAACACAATGTTGGGAGATAGTAAGACGAGGGCTTTCCTTTTGAACCCAACCTAGCTAATATGGGGTTGGGTGTGGAGTGGTGGGAAGGCTAAGGCGTTGAACCAAGTCTTGTGTCACAAGATTCTTTTGACTCCCATTGTCAAGGACAAGAGTCACCAACTCATGTTTGATTTGACAATTATGGGTAAATAGAGGTGTAACAGAGGTTCCAACTTCATTACAATAATGAGGATGAGAGAGGGGTCTACCTCGGTAGGATTGTGAATAGAAATAACTTCAAGTGAGGTAGAGAAATTTGGTTGCTCTACCTTTGTAAAAAGAGTCTTGTTGGGGTGCATATTTTAAAGTACGAGACAGTCTGTTGAAGCATGTGAGTTGGTCTTATGAAATGTACAGCAATGGGATGAGTAAGGGGCCACATTACATGGACTAGCAGGAGATGGACCATTTTTGGTTTGAGGAGATCGAGATTGAGGAGGCACTTTACATTCTACAGCCAAGGCCCGAATAAAGGCCTTGTCCAAGGAAGTACTATCAAACAACTCAACTTCTTGACGAAAAATCATTAGTAGACCATAATTAAATTTAATAATTAATACCTCTTCTGGATTAGAGATATGGAGTTGAATGCGCAATTTGCAGAAGACATCAACGTATGCTTGCACTGATTGATTCGGTAGTTGTCGGAGTTGCAACCATTTGGCAAGGAGATTCTAGAGACATCCTGCGGGGTAAAAACATTCTCTTAAGGCTTTGCAGAAGTCATCCCAATATGTGATATGTGTGGATCTGGCCTCGGATTGGTCTCCAAGCTCAAAAACTAATTATATACTCTTGAATTGAGTATCACACGAACCTTACACGAAGAGCACAGTTCAATAGTTTCTACTTTCCTTCACTAAACGAATTCAACACTCAATGCCAATCTGGAATAGGCCAGAACTTCACATCTTCCAAAACCAACTCTGACTTTTTTTAATTTTCATCATGGGCATTGTAAATGAAACCACACATACATATATTCTTAATTTCTTATACACATACACGGGCAGATTTCTTCCATAGGTTGCAAAATAGTCAAAATATTTTAATTAATATCTTATATTCAATTAATCTTCGATGTTTATAAGAAATTCAATTAATTGAGTTTATATTCTAAAATTAATTTTTATATTTTCATGGGAAATGTAAACTAAAAATGCATTTTTTATTTAATTGAGTGTTGGTCTAAAAAAAGCTAACCTAAATTAACAAAATAAATGTCTTTAGATATCCTTCTTTTAGTCGGTAAATTGTTAGCAACAAATCGCCAAAAATAGTTGAAGTGAGGATTCAAAGAACCGTTTTTGCTTCCCAATAAGTAGAGGTGAGGACTCCTTAGAGAATTACTCTTTGCTTTTAGGAAAGTTGGTTATTCAAGTTAATTTCATTGATATTCTCTGGAAATGAAATTAGATTGTTGTAACAAAACTTAAATGTAAATTTATATGAAATACAAACTAATATGGGCTCTTCGATATGTCAAATTCACATTCCTTAAAAGAAATGAAAAGCCTTACATGAATGTTATTTGAGGACAAAAATATAAAAACTATATTATATCAAAGTCAGTAAGCATCTTGCCACAAAACTCTAAGAATAATTGGGTTGTATGGGTACTTGGATTCTTCTAAGGGGTTTTTAGATCACTATTTTGTAGCAATTGAGGTGATTTCTTCGATATTTTGGTTATTTAGAAGGTATATTGTTAGAAAGTTCTTGGAACTTTGAGGTGTATGAAAGTGTTGGGAATTTGTGTTCCAACTAGCCAACCTGCGAGCACATTTGATTAGTTCACTCACGACCTTCTATGACATATTAGAAACCGTTCTATTTCTAGTGTCTCCAATAACATATTAGAAACTCTTCTATTTCCTATATCATATATTCTCCTTCGAGAAAAAAAGAAAAAAAAAAAAAAATTATCGGCTTGTCTCTACACCTCTAGGTGCAAATGCTAGTAAGTACATGTATTCGCTCACCTTCAATGCTTTCCTTTTATTTTATTTTTTAATGCATCAAATGCTTAATTTTTCTATTACTTTTTCGTATGTACTCTTAATTTCACCAAATCATTTTTCAAACTTCGTCTAAAGGAAAAGGCTGCGACCGTTAAATTAATTTGCATTATTGTAATAAATTTCAAGTATCACATTTTGTTGCTACATAACACTAGTTGCCACCATTAAATTAATGTGCGTTATTGTAGTAAATTTCAAATATCACATTTTGTTCTTATATAACACTTAGATGCAACCATTAAATTAATGTGTGTTATTGTAGTAAATTTCAAATATCACATTTTGTTCTTATATAACACTAGCTACGACCATTAAATTAATGTGTGTTATTGTAGTAAATTTCAAATATCACATTTTGTTGTTACTTAACACTAGAGGCAAGATTTTTTAGGAGATGGATGTTGAAAAATATTAATTCCCACCTCAGTGTCTATTAGTTGTGTTAGGTGTCAATTCTTCTTGAGAGTTCTCGAGGTTGCCTCGAGACTTCTGGAGACTTCAGGGAGTATCCTGAAGAAGCCATCGACAAAAAGGATCCAGAATGTTCTCCGTTGTGTATAAAAATCCTTCCTCGGTAATGGAATGAGTAAGTTGTGTTTTGTGTTCAGTGTTCACGTTGCATTCTCTGATTGGGTATCACAGATAAGTGAACTGTGAGGAGAGAGCTCAGGTGAGGGGCGCATTGTTGTGACTGGAAGAGATCTATTTGGCCTATCCGTGTTAGAGGTTGAAGGCCTTTTGGAGCTTCCTCGAGCAGAGTAGAACCGCGTAGGAGACAATTCTGAAATTGTCTCATCCCGAGGCTTGGGGGGGTGTAAAGGAGTTGATAGCTCGTGCAAGAGTGTGGGCTCAATGCAGTGAGTTGGGGTTGTGATCGTTGTAAAGGTTTTTTTGGAGGATGTCGAGGGTTGCAGCGTTGTGGAGCTGTGATGCTCTATGTAAAGTGGAGGTCGAGTAGTAAAGAGCAGCATGAAGCCTGCCTGAGATTTGAAAGTTGGATTGTTTGTTTGATGCGTTATTTTTCAAGTGCATAACCATGTGTTTGGTGTGCGATTGAGCCACTGTGAGGAGGATTGTGCTGTACGGTCGAGACTGCCGTCGAAGGTAAACCTGCACGTTGTTTGTTTTTTGTTTTTCAACACTATTGCAGGGATCTAGGCTGGCGTGGTCATAGGAATCCGAGCTTCGAGAAAGGATGTGGATGCTGACAGAGGGTGAGCACTGTGTGGAAGTGATACTTTGCAGAAAACATTGTAGTTGCTGCTGTCACTACTTGCTGGGCGTGTTGTCAGACACCACATGTCTGAGATATTTGCCTGAGATATGTGAGCCCTACAGAAGTGGAGACTCTGTAAACACTAAAGAAGCGGAAAGCATAGGCTGTGAGGAGAAGCGAAAAGCTTGAAGGTGAGCGTTCTGTCGGAGAAAACTGTTCAGAAGTGTTGGCGTGAATGTTAGAGGGGCCAAGCTCATTTCTTCTTTGGTTCTAAGGTCAAAAAGTTTTGTTGTGTTGTGTTATTTTCGTTTTGTTGTGTTACGTTATGTGTGTTATTTTAACATGAAACAAAAAGGGGAGGAAGGTTGATTCAAATAAAGGAAAGAATTTAATACATTTACACAATGCCATTAAAGTTGTGAAAACACCTTGCGTCAAAATATTTTGGAGACTTTTGAGTGTTTTTTTAAGTGGGTTTATTTAATAAAAAAAAGTGCGTTTATATATGGGGAGACATTTGTGTTACTCTTTTCAAATGAAAGTATATATAAAATGGGTTTGTGTACCATGAATGTTTCATGGTGTAAAGCGGTGATTGACTAGCGAGAATCTTAATGCGTGATTGACCTGAGTTTTTTTTCATGGTGGTTGAGAAGTGGTAGAGCGATGAGCCACGGGTCAACAAAAGAGAGTCAAAGAGTTTTGAAGAGAACTCAAAAATATTAAGAGAGCACGAATAAGATTGCCTTGTTTTCATTATTTACGATGGCTTTTTGCATCCCAATTCAGAAGAGGGTGAAGAGGTTGTTAAGTACATAAGCAAAGCGCAGATGAAGGAGCAGGTTGTTAAGTACGTAAGCAAAGCGTAGATGAAAGAGCTCATAAGGAAAATAATAAAGACAATAAAGGTGAAGATGAAAATGCATCAACAAATGAAAAAGTATGGACACTTTAGCAAGAAGGAAAAAGTCAAAGATGTTGCTGTCGAAAATCCAAATTATGCTGTAAGCCTAGCTCACACATAGACCAACATGTGTGTCAATTAAGAATATGTCTCTGTCTTCTATATTGTGCTATAGTATATGTCCGTGTCTTATGTATTGTGCTACAACGTAGGGTTGAAATTAAAGGGAAGTGTTGAAAAACATTCATTCCAATCTTAGTCTACATTCACTGTGTTATGTGTCAAGTCTTCTCGAGAGTTTAAGAGGTTGCCTCGAGACTTCCAAAGACTTCATGTAGCGTCCTAAAGAAGCCACCGACAACCAGAATCCAAAAACTTATCCCCTCTGTATAAAAATCCTTGCATGGACTCATCATTCAAAGAATGGGTACGTTTCCGCAATTATATATATTCTCTTATGGTCACTGGAGGCATGGAAGGTGATCAAGAGAAAAGCGTATTGGTTTCCCGCAGGATTTTTGGTTCTCAGTGCTATTATTCTCCAATTCATAAATTAGGTTGATTATTCTATCGTCAATGTAACTTCAAAAGTAGAACACACAACAACATAATAGGATGTGACTTGGGATGTGAAATTTTTTTTAAAGGTCTAGCCCATAATTGATAGCGGGAATTTGGGATTTGTGTATTCATCGCTTATTTATTTGCAAGTTCTCGCTTTATCCAAATTTAATCCAACACTGGACCATTGGCATTACGCGTACTAGCACAAATGCCTTGTGAGATTCTCTTCCTTACATACTTTCGCCTCAAATTGTATGGATCAAAGTCGATAACTTTAACCTATTCATAACCATTAGATTGTTGGATCTGCTCTCTATTTGTGTTGTCTTATGTGGTAAAATCATTCGTTTTATTATCCATGAAAAGGTTCTTTCACTAGTCTTGTGTTGTTCTAATTCAATGTGTTGTTCTAATTCACTTAGAGAGTGTGGAAACATTAGGGATCATATCGTCAAACGTTGGATTGTGGTTCGTTCGAACCGCCCTGACGGGAAGTCAGGTGGTAAGTTCATTCAGCGGGGTGCTGGTCATAGTTTGTGATATCGCCATATTTTTTAAATGGAAAAATTCCTTTTCCTAAAATATATTTACGAACTCAAACCAATGAATAATTAACCATTATTCTTCAGTCCACGTTTGTCTTAATAGTATGGATTGTGGTCTTAGTCAGATGATTGTTAACGGCCATGACATATTTCCCTAGACGTGGAATAAGTTTATTTCAAGGGGTGGACTTTTGTGCAAGAGGTCTTATTTATATAATTTAAAAAATGTGGAGGTCCTTTGGAACAGAAGTCTTATTAATTCGAAAAATAGAAATTTCAAGGTCCTATTGTTTGGGGAGAAAAAGAGGAAAAAAATCCTAGCTGAAACAGTCGTGGAAACTAATATTCTGCTACATATTTTATTATTGTATATATGTGTTTTACTTCAAACACTCATAGTCATACTTTGAAAACGTTTTTTCTTTTTTTTCTTCAATTTTATTCTCACCATTACTACCGAGCCGTGAAAAGATTATGAATGTTGTTATATGCGTGGACCATATAAAGATTTCTGGAAACTGTCAAACTTGGAGGAAATTAAGCTTCCATGTAAGATTAGTTTATTGAATGGATTGGTTTGTCGCGATATTTTTTCAAGTGATCTTATACACTATATATATATGAATATGATATAATTGAATTATTTGGTGTGTAATAGAATTTTTCTGGTGTGAGCATATCTTTGTTTTCTTTATTGGTATCAGAGCTCTGGGTTAACTCCTTACTAGAGGGCCTGGAAAATGTGAGAGGAATTGATTGTTTTCTGCCGCATCTCCTCAGACAGGGAATGCGAAGATTTTGTTTTTTCGAAGAATCGTTAATGGTGGGTCATTTGTGAACTTTCGTTCATTTTGTGGATGATTTTTAACACTCAACGTCAGACCATAATTACAGTTGCTGCGTGGAAATTTTTGCGTCCGTCCAGTTGCTCTTCAACAACGGTAATGATGCAACTGTAAAGGGAAAGCCATTCATATACAATCAAGTTATGTTACGAGAAACGGGAAACGAGAACGGTACGAGAAACGAGGTTTTGGAGGTTTCGCATATAAGAAACGAGGAGAGAGAAAAACACCATCTTAAAGGTGAACAATATAAACAAAGCATTAATCATAAACCTGCAATGTTTCTGCTCATGAAATTGTAAAAAAACAATTGTAAATACTAATTTAGTTTTAAGAAGGAAGTGATAATTTTGATTATGAAGTAAATTTTCTATGATAGTTTTTTTTTATGGCTGAATTTTCTATGATAACCAGACATCATAGAAAAATCCCTTTATGATTACTTGCAATCCTGTTCCAATGCTAGCGGCTATCATACGCATAGACAGAGAGATATTAAATGACATCTAAATAAGGAAGAATGGTCAAACACAATAGGATTTATTCTCTTACCAAAATCAGCTTTCCACGCAGGTGTCAACGCTCAAGGTTAGGGAGCCTCGAGACCAGGTTGAAGAAAGGAACCACTTTAGGGAATACTTTAGTCTCACGATCTTCATTCCCAAGATAGAACACAAGCACTTTCAATGATCTTAACGTTCCTACTAATTCAAGAAATCTGCTCACGGAGAAATTGTATCTCATTCTTGAATGCAACCTCAACTCAATCAAATTGCTACCACTGCCCATTTGGAGGGTTTCGATCATTGGGGAAATCTCATGAAATTTCAATCCATTCAATCTCAAGTCTTTAACAGACATATTGGCCTTCAAAGTTCTAAGTTTAGGGCAATTGACTGTCAATGGTTGTGGCTTATGGAACTGTAGAGCTAAATCTCTTAGGTTGAGAGCGGAGATGACTGGATTTTGCAGGCCAACGCAATCCATAAAGTTGAATTTACGAAGAAGAGGGCAATGTGAAAGCAAGCGGGCTAAAGAGTCATCTGTCATTGTGGTATGGCGTAAGGTGCACTTAGTGAGACGCCTGAATCCGGAAAAATCAGTTGGAAAAGTGGTGAGAATACAAGTCTTCAATTTGAGGACAGTGAGACGAGTGCATGAGAAAAGGGAAGGCGGCGGGGTTTCCATTTCATAGGAATAATTGAGAGAGAGGCGTTTAACATTCTTCCGGGCAACGCACCGCAGCCATTTCAATACGTGTTTGGGTGTAAACCGCCGCGGGGCATGACGGAAAACGAGGTCCCAGGAATGGCGACGAGGCCCCATGGAGAGATCAAAAGAGTTGAGATCTGATTTATGCAATCTTGTTCCAATGCTTATCCATTGTTCCGCCCCTTTCTAACCAGTATAAGCAAATATGCCATAATTTTATCGCACTCTCAAGTTGACATCTCATTAAAAAAACCAGAGATTGAAGTTCTTAGGCAGTACCTTTTGACAATAGAACTGACAATGCTGTTGAAGATAACTCAACGGGGGCGTGAAGCTGTTTGGCTCTGATCTGTGCCTTGTTGTGCCTTGCTTGCATCTGAGTAATGATGGGTTCGCTCTGGTCTTCTGCTTAAATCCTTGACAATTGGTGTTTTTCTTTGACAGCGCTCTCACAATACCTTCTGTTCTCTAAAAAAATACAGCAGTTCTTTCTTCAGCTGTGGCTCACAATACGCTGGAGTGGTTAGGCTTAATTTCCAGAAAACTAACAGTCCACTGCAGCAGACTAAGTGAACTGCGAATTAAACTGGATTCAACCCTCTGTATCCAAAAAACTAACAATCAATTGCTAATTAAACTCCATTTAACCGACGGTTTGAAAAAATTACATTTAACCCGAGTTCGAAAAAATAAATTTCACTGCAAGTCTATCTGGAAACGACGAGAAGAAATGGTTTCGTTTCGCGGGAAACTGTTTCTTGCCCGTGGAAACGAAAATGGCCGTTGCAGACGGTGTTTCTAGCATGGTTGCGTTTCTCCGAAGGTTTCTGCCCAGAAACAGCGGACATCGTCCCGTTTCTGGTAACTAGGCAATCAACTGTTTCTGGTAACTAGGCAATCAACTGCAAGCACTGACCATATCATTCCAATAGCATTCGAAGTCACATATTGTTTGGAGTTGCATGTCTCCATCTTCAACAAATCAGATAAAGGAGATCAGCTCTGAGTTATTTATTAGTACGTGGTGACCATTTGTAGAAAGGGATCGAGCTCAGTATCTATATGTCAGAAGGCATAACCCACAAAGGAATTACTGGTGTATGTTTTCAGTGCATCACGTTGGTAGCTATCAAGGCGTTGATAACTATCAACGTAGCAGTCAAAGCCTAAATTTCTTTCTAGCACACGCCCTAGAGGGTTAAGGCATCCACAGCTACTAGTCTAACGAAGTAGGAAAACACAACAAGGTCAGCCTGCAGGTCTCAGAGTTAGCCCCCAGATCTGTCATAAGAATTAACCCTCCATCTATACTCTAGCTGGATCTATATTTCGACACTCCATTCCAGTGCGAAGCTACAGGCATCTTCTGTATCGTGACTTCATTAAACTTAAAGTTGTGTCATATAAAAATGAGGGGTTTTTGGGCCTTTTTGTAAGGAGAAAACAAGATTACCAGGTAACAATACAATTACAGGTAAGAATACAATTTCGTAGTAGTTGTTTATTTGGAAAAAATAGTTTTGAAAAATTAAATGGGTCAAACTTGTATACTTGGAAGGTGAAAGTCCAAATGAATTTAATGCATAAAAGAGTAGAAATTTAGTAAAAGGAGTAGAACCAATACCTTAAGACTCAAAACAATTAACTAAATTGCAAAAAAGGGAAAAGCTGGCCAAGTTTATTATAGAACCATCGTTTTCATATTCACAACTTCACATTATTGATTTAGAGAAATCCTCTCCACGAATATAGGAACAATTAATTAAGATATTTGGCGAAAAATCTTTCAATGCCAAATTATCTTTGAAATTGCAATTTCTCAACATCAAAATGCATGATGATGTATGATTTTCTACACAGATAAATGATATAAGATTACTCACAAGGCAGTTGGAGGAAATTGGGGCAGAACTAGAAGAATAAGATAATAAGGCTATTTTGTTAAATAATTTATTTTCAAACTATGATAACTCTATTTTCACCTTAATTCAATTTTCTTCCGTGGATGAAATGATTTCCGCACTCCTAACAAAAGATAAAAGGATGATTACTCATAAGGCAGTTGGAGGATATTGCGGCAAAACTAAAAGAATAATATACTAAGGCTATTTTGTTAAATAACTTGTTTTCAAACTATGATAACTCTATTTTCACTTTAATTCAATTTTCTTCACTGGATGAAATGATTTCCGCACTCGTAACAAAAGTTAAAAGGATGAAATCACGTGATGCAAAAGACAATTCACACGTTGAGATGACATTATGCTTGGGAATAACATTTGCAAGTAGGATTAGTTTGTTGATTGGATTGATTTGTTGAAATATTTTCTCGGAATAATTCATCAATTTAGAATTTGTTGGATCTCATAAACTCCATATATGCATGACGTAATTGAATTATTCGGTGTGTGTAATAGAAGAAATTCTAGTGTGAGCATATCTACATTTTATTTCTACCAAGAGTGATGGATAGTCACTAAATCAACAAAGAAATATATGCAACAAGGCATTGATAGTAGTAAATATTTGATAATAATTAAAAAATGTAATACGTTGCTTTTTAGTATATTCTTTTTATGCGAAAAGCAATTGATAATTTTAAAACTTAAATAAAAATTTAACTTAATGAAAATTCTTTATAAAATTAAAGCGAAATATTTTGGCTTTGAAATGGTTTTTGGACAGAGTAATATCCATAGTAAAATAGGTGTAAGTATTCATGGTTAGAAATCTTGTTATATTCTAAATATTAGATTTTAATTTAAAAATGTTATAAAAATAAATAAAAGTAAAATATTTATACAATATTTTGATTGTGAAATGAGTTATGGTTTTTATTGGTCCACGGTATTGTAACAAAGCCTAAATTATTATGACACACTCAATAAATAAAATTATTTTTGTAGTTTTTTTTTAATATAATTTTTATATCTGGTAATTCAATTTAAACCACTAAAACATAGTTATCAATGAACTAAAAATAACTAAAAATAAATAAAAATAAAAATTTATTTTTAAATTTTCAAAATATTTAAGTTTAATATTTATTTTCTCAAAACTTCAACAATTAAGTGTCGAGAGCGCTGGCAACCAGTAACTACAAAATCATGTCTCTTTATCAGCTATATTGCTGGGCTAGTGTGGCTAGAGTGTCCCCCTCTCCCACCAAATAAGAAAGAATTTACAGGATTCCTTTCCTGACCTGCGCAGGCATCGTGCAGGTGCATCTGACAATGACTGTCATTTTCATACCAGATTGAAGGGTAGAGTTACTGCTAGAGTTCTGTTGCTCCATGGCCTAGAAAGTAGAGTACCCCTCGTAAATATTTTTCGGCATGATGAAAACATCTCTTCGTATAGGACGTAGTGATCATCGTTGTGAATATCCGTTTTTTTTCTACTCGTAGAGCATGCGAACTTGGTGATGTTAGGAGGTTGTGATCTTTGCAAAGAAGACCTTGTGAACGGTCATGAATCTGTGGGTCGAGCTTGCCCCAAACCTAGAGAGAGGATGAAATAGACACGTGGCTTATATGTTGCTCGTGTGTGGCACATAGATTGTGTTCTTTTTCGCGATTATTTATTTGAAATTTGTGTGTTATTTCTTTTATTTATTCATTTCATTAAGGTAACGAACATTTCCCTACAATGATAAGAGACATGCAACGAATGCATTCAATCCAGGTGTCTTTGCTCTCATCTTTGAGTAGAAATGACATCGTAAAGCTTGTACCCCATACATTTATACGCATTATGTAATTATGCAATTCTAATTAGTATGCCAACTTGTATTTCGCCCGAATCAATATCTAGGATGCTACGGAAGCATCAGGTAAGCTCGGAACGAAGAACAAGAGTAATGGTAATCCCATAGCAGAAGATGTTACTCTGATAAGTGCTCTCACCAAAAATTTTGATAAGGTCAGTGATACAAGAGAACTAATTGTTTTCCTAAAAAAAACTAGGCGTCATTGCCTACATGCCAGTTTCTTCTATAGGAATGAACGATTTATGGAGTTCTAAAACATTATTCCCATATTTGCAGTGTAATCCACCACTGGGTGTACAGTCCCACCAATGTTTCCTTTTTTTATTTATGTTACTATAATTCCATTTATATTTCAGTTGGAGTAGAGGTTCCATTGGCCACAACCTACATGACCACTGGAATGACATGGCTACTTGCTGATGTACGCTAAATTTTTTTGGGGAGATATTGCATTTTGCTTTGGACACCCAGTTTGATTTTTGTCTGTAGCTCATGGAAACCACAAACTTACAACCAAGAAATGATAGTCTGTTAAAAGTGAATACTACAAGAGGTACAATGTTTTACATATACAATAATTAAAAATTTCTTTCTCAATTCAGTGGTAATATTTTCAAGTAAACATTCTGGGGATTTTAGATATTCAAATTGTTATGGCAACTTTAACACTGCTTGAAATAAAGGATGTATAGGCCAGAAGGAAAGCTCTGGGGTCGCTGTCCCAAGAAGTGAAAGATGTGAAATCCTTGGTCGAATCATGCAAAACCAAACCTCGGTTTTGGTTATTGGCCAATTGCCACCATGTTATGTTGGAAGAAGAGTTTTTGGCCTTCCTCCCATTATACTTATGGACATAGGTTTCCAGTAGAGGCTCCATAAAAGAAATCGATGATCTTGACTTATAAAAGAAAACATCAAAGAAAGATTTGCATACTACATTCCCTTACCAGAGGCTATTTAAAGGATAAGAGTAAAATATTATTAAAACTTCATATCAAGATTTGTCTTGAACTCATGGTTGTGCCACTTAAGAAAAACATATCAATGATATCATATTGGGAAGGAAATAACTTGTCGCATAGCTGTATTTTAGACAAGAATGGTTGTTATTTACTAGATAACATGGTTGTACTACTTAAGGAGAACATATCAATGATATCATATTAAGAAGGAAATAGCCTGCCTCATAACCATATTTCAGACGATATTTTTTTTATTTAATAGTCAAGAGCGTTGTAATTTCGTTTTTAAATATTTAAAGAACATTATTAGTATTTCAATAATTTGTTGTTGGAACACACAATACTCTAAATGTTGAACTTATCAATCAGATCAATCAAGATTAACAGAGTTACACTTTAGTTGATTGTTTTGGGTACTCCACCGTCAATCAGATCAGTCAAGATTAACATGGTCACACTTTAGTTGATCATAGTGGGTACTGAAACATCATGGTCACACTTTAGTTGATCATAGTGGGTACTGAAACATCAATCAGACAAATCAAGATTAACATGGTTACACTTTATTTGACCGTTCTAGATATTTTTACAAGATTTTGATGCTGTGTGTAAACCAATGGTACTTGAATTTATGTAGCAATCCACAAAAGTAACATATTTTTAATTCACCTTCAATTTCCCTATGGAATCGATTACTATTTATAGAACAATGCTATGATTTCTCATTTTTGTTGAATGCCTTACCATCTTAGTCTTCATTGTTGTTATCTCTTATATTGGGTGACATAATGTGTTAAGGTAATAATTTTGCATTAGTTTCCCGATTAAGATTTTGCAATAGATATTGTGTGATATTCTAAATTCAGTAGTGAAGGATTTTTGGTGCTGATGCCTTCATTTTTACAGGCACGATGACACTATGAATAGCTATTAACTGGTATAAGTGAAGTAGGTTTCAAAACCTGGTAATTGTCATATATTTTTGTCTCACAACACCAACATTCACTCATGCATTAACTAGGTTTTGAAAGATGGTAATTGTCATATATTTTTGTCTCACAACACCAACATTCACTCATGCATTAACTAGGTTTTGAAAGATGGTAATTTTCATCTATTTTTGTCTCACAATACCAGCATTCACTCATGCATTTAGGGAAGAGACTTGTTGCTCCACAACCAATCTTGTTGATAATTAAAATGATGCAAAAGGAAGAACGATTATAAAGTAGCATAAATAGGGATAATGCACATGATTTCCCTAACACAACTCCAGCTACAACATATAAGAAAGGGCGTAGGATATTAATACCAAATGTATGAAACCATTGTTACTAATATAACAATTACTACTCTTTCACAACATTAAATTTATTTAATAAGGTAAAATATATAAAAAGTACGAAAAAAATGTAATTAAATTTGTATAATTACTTAAATATAATAAATATATATTTTTTTATAAATTAGATTTAGTCACTCATTTTATCTTTATATATAGTTTTCTAATATATATGCCCATAGGTATGCTGTTTTGGAATAGGGCTTCCAAAATTCTAATTTAATTATCAATAATTATTAGCTGGATAATAAGTATTTAGTCTTAAATATAATATTCGATAATATTGTTACTAATATACAAAAATCAAGGGCTAAGATTTATTTTCAATGTAGTTATGCCATTTTTCTCATTTTAATAAAATTTGAAAATTGCAAAATATGTCATATGAAAATGGTCATATGAAATTAGATATAGTTTTTTGGCCATGCTATATTGATAAGTTGTAGTATTGTAACCAAGTGTAGTTACACATCAAGAATCTCCATGAAAAGGTCGACGTGAATCTCCATGACAAAGAATCTTATCACATGTTTTTCTTAAATGTATATATGCTTAACTTATATATTTATATTTTTATCATTATTAATAACAATTATTATTTTACCATGAATTGGCCATGGATGTGTTATGATGTACTATGTAAACCATGTGATTCAAGGTCCAAATACCTCATGGGTCAACCGAAAATAAAAATAAAAACAAAAAAAAATAGTTGATGGGGTGAGGGTAGGAGTAGAGAGTGGCTTAGGTTTTCATCCCTTCAACCATTGAAATGATGGCATTTAATTGCATTAAATACGTGGCGGCATGACCACCCCCATGCAAGTTTCTAAATACACGATTCAAGGTTCAAGAAACTTCTTGGTAAGCATTTAGCTTGTTACAGTGTTTGGCTAGAAGCAATGATCTTCTTGTAGAAAATCTGGTAGATTCACAAGCTCATGCAATGTACTGAAGCATAGGACAAGAATCTAATTCTACTTTCGACCAGTGGAAGCCAATAGATTGATGAAAACAACATGAACAAGAACAAGATGAATTAATGGCACATAACACAAGATGTATATGGGAAAAACCACTACTCAAAACCCTACTATATGTATTGCATATATCATAAATATGAGTGAAGATACAAAGCTTGTTCTCACTAGAACATTTCCACACAAGTATGCTCAACTCTCTTAGGTCACAAGCTAGCTCTTGGCCAACACCTAGCTAATTCTCCACCTCTCCAAGCCCCTAATCTCTTGCGTAATTCCTACGATGAATAGGGCATATTTAAAGGGAATCCATACTTCCAAAACTACAGAATCCAAACGTAGGATCAATCTCCGATGCATGCATGATATTTACACTCCAGTAAATAATACAACTGATAGTACAATGTCCCTTCACTCTAGTCACAACCGAACCTTTGTCTGAATTGACATGCATGTGTTTCTGATGAGAAAATCTTAAGTTAACTAGAGTGACACTTGAGGATGCACTAGTGCACCAACTGACTGTTAACTCTGTATTATTTCCCCAAACAGGTTGGAACTAATCTAACTGGGCTCAACTCAGTAAACTAAGTGATCTAATTTCCAACTCAATTTAAACTCATACTGAACCCCTAAAACATAGGGAGAACATATACATGACATCAGAAAGACTTCCAACTTGAAATTCCTAAGCTAATTAAATTAATTAAACTTAATTAATTATTTACAAGTTTTTATAAGAATAAAATTCGATTTTAATTGTTAGTTTGATTCAAGGACAAATTAAACTGGAGTTTCTTATTGCCATTTCTCAACACTCCCTCTCAATAAGAAAGGGATTATCATCTATCTCGATCCTGTCTTTGTGAAACTCGAATTTACATCTTGACAATGAATTTGTCAAAATGTCAGCATCTTAGTCTTCCATGGGAATGTACTCTAATAACATAATCCACCTCAACCGACAATCTCTTAGATGATGATATCATTTATCAATATGCTTGGACTGATCATGAAAATACAGATTTTGAGAGAGTTTGATACAACTTTCATTATCACAGTAAATTATAGTTGGATACATTTGTTAACCAAACAAACCAACCATGATCTTCCTCATCCAGATGGCCTCACATGCTGCCTAACCCGTAGCCATGTACTCTGCCTCTGCCAAATCGAGTGCAATCAATCTTTATTTCCTTCTGTAACAAGAAACTACCACTGACCCAATATTGAAGATCCCTCTCGGTGTGCTCTTTTGGTCGAATGGACTCCCTGCCCAATTTGCATCAATCAAGACTTGAAGCTTCACACCCTTTTTCTGTATGTACCATAATCCATACTGAGAAGTGTCCCTGATGTATCCCACTGCATGCTTTGTTGCCTTCCAATATATCTTGGTAGGCCTAACCATTACTTGACTAAGCTAGTTAACTTCATAGCACATATACGTTCGTGTGTTCACCAAGTACATGAGTGAACCCAAAAGCTACCTATAAACAGTAGCTTCCACTACTTCCCCTGAAGTAGCATCCTCCTTCCTCTAGTTACCTACTAGAGGAGCCTCCATGGGTTTTCTGAGGGTTATGGGGTCTTATAAACTACTATTTAATCCCTTCTGCCGCATAGAAGTTATTAAACTCATTTGAGGCATACTCACCACCGTTATCATTCCATAGAGCTTCAAAACTCTTACTCAACTCTTTGTACACCAATTCTTTAAACTCACAAAACTTTGTGAAAGTTTGATCATTTTTCTGCATCAAAAATATCTAGCTTTTACAAGAATAGTCATCAACAAATATAACATAATATGTGTGTTTGACCCTGGATTTTGTTGAGAATGGTCCAAACACATCTAAATTGACTCACTCTAGAATAGCCTCTTCAATGTCTTTGTTGTAAAAGGAAGACTTGGTGTATTTTCCTAAAGTACACCCCTTTCATGTATCAACTTGCTCAAGCATACCTTTGGGAAGAGCGGTAGAGATCTGTTGCAATATCTTCAAAACCCTAGGATTCAAGTGGCCCAGTCGCCTGTTCCACAACTCACCAACATCTTGGCTCTACACCCTTTCTACTTTTTTGCTCAAGGAAGCACACTCCTATACCTCCACCTTATAGATATTCTTCACCCGAATCCCTATCCTCTTTACTTGACCCATGGCTATGTGTTGAAGGAACGCCTTTCCTTTCGAGAAGATCACATCACACCCTCTATCCTCAATCATGGAAATGGATACCATGTTCTTCTTGAGACCAGGCATATACATAACATTCTTCAAGGTGAGTGGAACTCCATGCTCCCTCTGAATAGTAATCATGTCCAATCTAGTAACAGTGTAATTCCCATCGTCACCAATCTTGATATGCATATAGAGAATTCTCTCCTCCAGGTCACTAAATAACTCTTTGTTGCCAATCATCTTGAATGAAGCTCCACTATCTAAGTACCATATATTTCTCATCATTTATGACACCATGCATGTAGTGAGGGAAAATTCCAATTTGAATTGAGAGGCCAAAGCCTCACCCGCCGCTCCTCCTAAGGACTTCTTCTTGGACTTCTTGAGTGGACAATTTGTAGCAAAATGGCCCAGCTCATGACAATGAAAGAACTTAACTTTCATCATCTCTTTCTTCTTACCTCCATGACAAGAATAAAATTTGGAATGGGAAGCTTTCCCTTTCCCCTTCTTCCCCTTAATTGCTAAGGCACAATTCTCTTCATCATCAATTTTTGATGAAGAGATATCCTTGGTGTTCCTCCTGAATCAAATCTAACAACAATCGTTCCCAATTCGGCAACTTCTCCTGACCAGTGATAGATTCCTGATAACTATGCCAACTCTTTGGGAGTCCTAGAAGAACAAGACTCAACATATAATCCTCGGCAACCATGATTCCAACACTTCCAAGATCATCACGACACTAAGTGGACTTGTTCAAGTATTTTGGAATCATCTTGCCTTTCTCCATTTTGTGTTTTCGAAGTTTTTCCTTCAGTTCCAATTTCCTTTGGTCACTGTTGTTATGATACAATTTTGTCAATGTTTTTCACATAGAATATGGAGTTTCCTTGCCATGGAGACTCAAGGCAATGTGGTCTCGAACTCCCTCAAGGATTATCTGCCTCACCTTTGCCACACACTTCTTCCATTCGTCCAAATTTTGTGCATCCAATGTTGTTGGCTTAGTAATTTCTTGATCAACGAATTCCTTCAAGCAATTATCCTCTATCACAGCCTCCATTTTGTATCTCCAAGCTATAAACTTCGAGCTGCCTTCCAAGGCATACTCAAGACACAAACTGTAGAATGTCATATGCCGATCTTGATGTATGTAGTGCAAATTCGAATTTCACCTGTAACCCAAAACTCAAAACTTCGAAATCTCCTCTAGTATATTGTTCTCAGGTTGAATACCATGTAGAAAATCATGTAGATTCACAAGCTCATAAAATGTACTAAAGGACAAGACAAGAATCTACATCTACTTTTGACAAGCATTAGCTAATAGATGGATGAAAACAATATGAAAAAGAAGAAGATAAATCAATGGCACATATCACAATATGTATCGGGGTAAAGCCACTCCTCAAAACCCCACTATCTATATTGCATATATCATAAATATGAGTGAAGATACAAAAATTGTTCTCACTAAAACAATTCCTCAAAAGTATGTTCAACTCTCTTAGCTCACAAGCTATCTCTTTGCCAACACTTAGCCAATTCTACAGCTCTGCAAGCCCCTAATCTCTTGTGTAATTCCTAGGAGGAATAACCCGTATTTAAATGGAATTCATGCTTCCAAAACTACATAATCCAAACATAGGATCAATCTCTGATGCATGCATGATATTTATACTCTAGTAAATAATACAATTGATAGTACATTGTCCCTACACTCTAGTCGCAACTGGGTGTTTATTTGAACTAACATGGATGATTTTCTAATGAGGGAATCTTCATTTAACTAGAGTGATTCTTGTGGATGCACTAGTGCACCAACTAACTATTAACTCTCTATTAGTTCCTCAAACAGTTTGGAACTAATTTAGCTTAAATTAACTTAGTAAAATGAGTGACAAAATTTCCAACTCAATTTAAACCCATACTAGACCCCTAAAACATAGTGAGAATATATACATGACTACAGAAAGACTTCCAACTAGAAATTCCTAAGCTAATTAAGGTAATTAAACTTAATTAACTATTTACAAGTTGTTATGAGAATACAATTCAATTTAATTCTCAGTTTAATTCAAGGACAAATTAAACTGGAATTTCTTGTTGTCATTTCTCAACACTTCTCAAGTTTCTTGGGTGCTAACCAACTCCTCTCCTTGCCATGAAACTTACAAACCTAGACATAGCATCTCGACATGACTCACAAACAAGGTTGGAAGATCTAGAGGCATTTTTTTGACTGCAAAAGAGTTGAAGATTATGTTGGAACTATGTGTATATTTAGGGAAGGCCCCAAGGACTTAGGACACACCTTCGTTGTCAAAAAATTATATTGGGGTTCTATTACAATTTCATAGAGGAATTCTAGCAAGACGAGCCTTTTCGAATGACATTCATATCTATCTTGTCTAGTTCTAGTGCTCGATTGGTGGTTATTATTTCTGTCGCTCGTTGATTACAAAAATTAATGAAGGTTGACTATAGATAGAGGTTAAGCCTTCCTGGTTCTTAAATGGTTGTTTTGTTGTGAATTTTTTTATTGGTTTGGTTAGGTGTTATGTGTTCCACTTGTGGGGGTGCTCTTATTTTTCCTATCATTCTTCTTAGGGTTGGTCTGGGTTATGGTTGTAGGATTTTCTTGGTTGATAGTATGTCCTTTTGTTGAGCTTGTCACCTGTGTTGAAAAGTCTTTGTTCAAGTTGATTAGAAAGAATTGTAAGCCTTTCATTTTGTTCGATAGTTCGGTATTCTTTTGGGGTTTACAGGGGAGAAAAGTGCAATGGTCATCCCTTATTTCTATTAAGATCAATGTCAATTGTTACCATTATTCTTTGAAGATCTGACTCAAAATTCTTGTAGCTAGACTTTATGAGTTTTTATATAGTCTTTCCTACTCTAGATGTCTTTTCTAAGGGTTGATATACCTTAAGAACCATCTCAAAGTTTGGGTATTAGTAATCAAGTTTTAGGAATTTCTCTCCCTCCATACACCCAACTCAAAGATAATAGTCAGGACAATTGTTGTGGATTATTATTTGGTTATCTTGTCTAGTTGGAAATTCATTGTAGCATGGGTCATCCAGGGATTGAAGGTGTGGCTAGGCAAAGGAAAGAAAGAGTTAGTTGAGCAGTGAAAAATTTAAAACATGAGACATTAGCAAGGATTTGAGGCATAATTAAGTCTTTTTTTTGTTATGGGATTTCAGTTTGGGTGTCTAACAATCATGTAGTGATAAATGATGAGGTGTCCAAAGTGGGAGTGGAGGACGTGTCTTCAAGGTTAGAACCGTAACCAATAGAATTGAAATTAGGTGATTAATCCCCTCCATTCACTAATTGTGGAGCAAGTTAAGAGCGAGTTGCATCACTTGGAAAATTATGCTTTCAGAGACCATCTGCATATCAGACTCTGAGCTATTGGAGGAATTTGGAAAATTGGTTATATAAAGGTTTGGTCAGGTGAAGGAAAGAAAGAGTGAGTTGAGTAGTGAAAAATTTGAAACGGGAGACATTAACAGGGATTTGAAATACAATTAGGTCCTTTTTCATTCTCGGATTTCAGTTTGGGTGTCTAGGAATCATGTAGAGATAAAGGATGAGGTGTCAAAAGTGGGAGGGGAGGATGCACCTTCAAGGTTAGAACCATAATGAATAAAATTTAAATGAGGTGATTAGTCCCTTCAATTGATCAATTGTGGAGCAAGTTAAGACCGAGTTGCATCACTTGTAAAATACGGCTTTTGAAGACCATATGCATTATCAGACTCTGGGATATTGGAGAAATTTGGAAAATTGGTTATAAATGTAGGTCAGACTACAGGACGAAAAAAGGCATATCTTTAGGTCCTATTCCGATACGGGAAGGATCATCATGGAATGATATGATGATAATATGGAATATTCACCCATCTAGCAATTTTGAAATGGGGAAAATGCAACATGTGATTTCATATAAGGCAAATGGATTCTCTCTTGGCTAGGAATGAACAATATATCCCATCACTCACATTTCCACCGACACCTCTAGGTTCAAATGCATAGAACCCAAAACCTATCAACTCTTCTAATTTATTTACTTAATCTTATTTCTCAGGACTTTTTGTTAGTCGGACATCAATATGTGACAACATGAGTGAGTCCCCTGGTCAGACAATCTTGAAACGAAAAATGTCTTTTTACGCCTACAGCAGCAGGCAAAGGCCAGAGCAACAAGAAAGACAACTGAGTAAGCATATGAGCCACCGGCATCAATTGCATTTGCACCACCAATACCAGAGTCATTATAGGTGTCAATTTTGGACTTATTACTCTATAGATAGGTGGCTTAATTCATTTCATTTCCGATTTGGAAGATTGAGGCCACCTCTTGTAAATATCCATGACATAATGTTAAGGATTGATGTAAATTTTTTTGGTTAGTAAAAGGGCACCCCCAATTTAACAAAATATATATTATTTTAAATAAAGTTATAATTTAATTTATTTTTATGCCTTCTTAAATTTTAAAAATTTGAAATGTATGATGCAATAAGTGTTTAGATGTGTATTATGGATTAATGACACTCAACTTTTACTATCCATTCCATTTTATTTTATATGGCTTAGCTACTTTAAGGTTATTTGCGGTTAAGGATAGTGGATTAAGTGTAGAACTAGTGAAGCCTTATAAATTAAATGACTAGAAAATGTTGATAGGCATCAAAATGTCGACCCCATGGTACATCATGCATTATCTAAGTTAAACAAAAATTATAAACAATAAATAAATGCTAACTTTATTTTATATTATTATCATTATGAATTATAAAAGGAATTAATATATGATTTAAGTATATCTACATTTTAAAAACTATGTAAAAATGCTCTTAACTATGGAGATTCATCTCTATTTTACATGGAAATTGTTAACGTGTAAATATATTTTGTTAGGAATACTATGGATTATAACTAGGTAAAAATGCTCTTAACTATGGAGATTCATCCCTATCTTTACATGGAAATTATTAACCTGTAAATACCTTTTGTTAGGAATACTATGAATTATCAATTCCAAAGGCGGAACATGACAGAAGTTGATATGAAATTATATTTAATTAATTAATTTGAGATAAGTTAATTAAAAGAGCATAACTAACTTGAAGATAAATATGAATCCTTAATCTATGTATACTATTATGAATATTCAGAGACATATTCCATGGAAATTAAATCTCTACAACCTACTTCATAGTAATTGAAATTCTAAAAAGCTTATTCTAAAATAATTAAACTTATAGATATAATTAGATTGGTAAAACCTTTGTTTAAAAAAAAATATTTTCTAAAATTATAATAACTATTAAAATAAATATCTCAAAACAAATAATTTTTATAATCTAACAAATAATTTTTATAAGTTTTATAAAAAGAATTAGAAAAATAGATAAAGTTTTTTATTAATTATGTTTTTATAAAAAAATAAAAAAATAAAAATAAATATTTTAATAAAATATTTAGTAAAAAAATTCATAAAATTTATAATATGTAAAGGGGTTGTATTTTATTTGGATAGAATTTATAAAACAATACATTTTTATCATTTATTCATTATCAAAAGTAAAATATATTCACGAACAAAATCAATGCGATTTTTTAATATTTTTCTGCTTATTATTAATTTAAATTTAAAATAATATAAATGATATATCACTGAGAAAAATTAATATTTTTCCAATATAAAATTTTAGTAATAATAAAGACAAATAAAGTTTTTTTTTAAATATTATGTTTTCTTTTAAAAACAGTGTTGATATTTCTTGAGAAGTCAATGGAAATTAATCTTATCATAATTATGAAACAATTATTTCTTTAAGTTTTATTGTTATAAACAATATCACAGTAAATGCAGATACGACCATATGTATAATATATTCTCATCCATACCATTAAGTAAATATATAAAAGCCAAGGTATAAATTACATTAATATAATAAATTATTATTATTATTTTTGAAATATTTTTTAATATAATAATTATAAAACAAAACATATTATTAACCATTATCATGTAAATTTATATATTCATTCCTAAATAACTTGAAAATACCCTATCCGCCAAGTTAACTTATATAAACTTTGAAAATTTGTTAATGTAATGATTAGTAACTTGATTGGTATCGGTGGTCACTGAACATGAAAGACATTTCCATGAGAATAAAAGTGTAGTTTACAAAATCCAGCACCAATTTCCTTAGACGAAACAACATATCTACCGCAGGCATATCTAATGAGTTAAAATACCTTAAACATAATTGAAAAAAAATAACGGTGCAGAAACCATTGTTATTTTAAAGCAAAAAATAATTAAACATAATAAAAAAAAACGGTCAAGAAACAATCGTTGGAAAATAAAAAAAATTAAAGGTGATTGCGGTTATAAGTGATTTATAAGTAATATACAAAGGTGTTACATCTCAAATAAAAAATTAAACATAACAAATATCGATTTGGCAACTATTTAATTTCGCCTAAACTTCCAACCTTCCCAAGCAAACATTTAATTATGTTTTAAAACTTAATTTTACAGTATAGGTAGGTCAAAATGTCGTATATTAAATTAACTTCGAAAAGAATGGTTACTTACCTGATGAATATTTGATGATATGATAAAGACTGTATGTGTTCATGGAGTTCTGTTTGTTGTAGGTAAGTTGAATTACAAGGCTAACTGTTTGCAGTACTCTTCATAGATGGGAGACCCCTTTTAATTGTATATATATATATGGTCTCCCATCTAATTGTATGTATATATATATATATGTTTTATAATAGTTATTTATTACCATTTGTGGGAAGGAAAGGACAAGAAAAAGAAAATACTAGAACTGAGAGAAGAGGAAAGGAAAGGAAAATAATAGAACTGAGAGAAGAGGTATTACTGATAAAATAAAAAAAAATTGACCTTAGTGGAAGAGCAATTTTATACGTTCATGAGCGGTAAGCCGGAAAAGAATGGAGCTTATAGAAACACTGTGGAAATAAATAGAGAGTTTCTACGAAATATAAGCATAAGTGATATAACCGTAAGAAAGGAAAAACGTTAAAATAACTGTGGGATAGAATAACTTATAGCAATTGCATGTTTTTGTGTAATAAGAAGATTTGGAACCTTCACTGTAAAAATACTTTCTCTTGGATTTATGATTCAATAAAAGAAGACATAGAGAACGTGCACATAATAAGGTATATAAACGAATTGGAAAAATGATTCAATGTGGTTGACAACCTGATATTACTTGACGCAGAGTATATGGCGTATTTGAAGAGGTTAGTTGGGGATACTTACGAGATATTTTTCTTTTTTTTAAATGAATAAGAAGAGGATATATATATATATATATATATATATATATATATATATATATATATATATATAAAAGTCAAATAAGTGTGGTTTGGGTGGATGTGCAGAATAGTTGTTATTTTTTGCATTTAAATTTAATTTCTGGAAGTGATATGATATATGTTAGGAGTATAGATCTATTTAAAATATCTATCTAATATGACCCCAGAGGGATCAAATTTTTTTAAGTGTAAATTTTTTTAAAGTGCAAAATACAATGTATTATTTTTTAATTTTTAAATTGTATTTTTGAATGATAAATAGAAATACAGTATATATAAGACCAAATAAGAATTTTAACCATAAAAACTGATTTTCTTTTCTATATATAAATATATATGAAGTTGACATCTCTTCATATACTTTATTTAAATCTCTTGTTAAAATATTTTTGGAAAGTATAAACTTTGATTCACACATTTTTTTTACTTCTAATTATTTTATAGCATGTTTATTTATTTTAATTATAATTTACATTATTTTTCTATTTAAAACATAATTTTTATTTTTTATTTTTATTTTCAAAGACTATGAGCTAATTCGCAAACTTACACATCCTTTATATTGGCTTGTCTAATAAGCCTCTCAACTCAACCAATATTAATAATGCACATCTTATAAAATATAAACAATTATATTTGTAAGACCATAAAAAAAACCATTTATAAATAACATAACTCAGATGTATCACTGTATGTATTCCAAATGTGGTAACAATAAAATTAAAAATTAAAAATCATTTATAAATAACATAGCTCAGATATGTGTATTCCAAACGTGGTAACAAACTGTTGGCACGAGTAGGCCCTGAGCCTAACGATTGATGAGAACTTGCAAAGGGAGTAATGAATTAGGAAGGATTCTCAACTCGAAGGTCTTCAAGTGAGGAAAGCCATAGGAACCTGTTATAGTGGTAGAATAGCCAAGAATCTTGGTAACAACCATCAGGAATGGGAATTGTCGTAAGAATTATTGCTATCTAAAATTAATCAAACCATCACGAATTTTGTTGTGACCTAAGAAATTTTCCTTGAAGTTTAAAGTTTTACGAAAATGAATTTAAAAAAAAAAAGATTTTTTTAATCTCCTTGATTAATAAATCAGGGAGATTAACTTCCGAGAGACCTAAATCTCTTCAAGCGTAGAGTATGTGACTGTACGATGGGAGATTTCCTGGAAAAGTGGCATCATAATGAAAAGAAAACACGAAAGATAGGAAGTTGTAGTATGCAGAAGAATTGTCAGTTAAAAATTCTAGTTTTAAACTATCAGAATGAAGGAAAATTGAGAAAGAATACCATTATATCTCTCGTGGTTGAAAAGGAAATTAGTCTCGGAAACCGTAAAGAAGGTGACATGGTAAAAGTAACTTAGATACTCCAAGAGACAAAATAAACATGGACATACTTCAAACCAATTCTGCTGGCATTCAGGGTAGGGATTTCAAATCTGAAGTACCGTCAAATTTGATGATATCTTTTTAATATAAAATGTTATTTGTTTGTCAAATTTTGTTTATTGTAATTGACTGGCAAATCACTCATTGACAAATAATCTGCCGGTCGGTCAAATTCCATCCCTGGCATTTAGCAAAATATCATGTTTATGCCAGACATAGTAAGTGTAAAATAATAAAGAGCAGAGCCCGTCTTAAAAAGGAAAAAAACAAATTCTACCAGAAATAAGTGAAATGGACGTAAAATATACCGGCATTATGAGTACTCAGGCTATTATGAGTTACAGACTCGTATCATAGAATCACTGGATGGTTCAATAATTGATCGGTTTTGTAACCGCTTTGCAATTAGAAAAAAACGAGAATGATGTCACTTTTATGGTGAGGGGAGATGCAATACCCAGGAAACTTACTAGGAGGTTATATATATATATATATATGTGAGAGAGATGAAAATATTGATATAAATATGGTTTTCAATAATGAAAATTACAAAATTATTTTTCATATGTTATTTTTTTTTTAAATATGTTATTAACTCCCTAGCGGTTATTAAAAATGGTTGAAGTCAATAATGTTTGAGGGGCAGAAGAAAAAGAGGGAAGACACCTTCTTTTGTCATTCATGATATTGCTAAGGTTTAAGATGTGAAATCTATAATAAATTGTTACACATTTTTTCCTCATAACTTGGGAGTAAAGAATTAGCATGATATTGCTAAGGTTTAAGAGGTGAAATTTATAATAAATTGTTACACATTTTTCCTCATAACTTGGTTGTAGCTGAAGGGAACAAACAATGAGTTAGGCTTGGAGAAATTGTTGAGGCCTCTAACCTATTCTGAAGGAGATTAGATAACTATATGCTTGATTGAATAACTACATGGTAGGAAATATTAATGTTAGTATTAGTATTGTGTTGTGTGAAAAAAGAAAACGTTGACAAATGTAGAGGTAATATTATTGAAGATATGTGTTTGGTGGACAAAATGACAACAATGCTTACTAATGTGGTGTTGTAGGTCAAGGGTTGTACATGGGTACGCGGTATAAAGTTCTTGGAATTATTAGAGGTAAGAAATTAATTGAATTAAAGGTCTTTTTGAGTAAACTAAAGACTTTAAATATCTGAGTATAAATAGACCTATAATATCATAGTTAGAGTTGGGGGTTTGCGGGTTTCACATAGGTTGGTGTGCAGGCATGGAATAAACAATGAATGTGTTCATTTGGAACCACACTCAGTTCAGGGAAAGAATGGTTAGGGTGTAGAAGACTGAAGTGTTCCCCACTATAGGATTCCACTAGGTCTTTGGCCTAAATATTTATATGTGTACAAGCAAACAAATCTATAGATATGAACTACTAATATTAAAGTAATGATTTTGTAAAATTACACATGAATTAAATATCTCTACCAGAAATAAAAGAATCTTACATATGTGACAAAACAATTCTATACATATACCATACCTTATACATATACATGTGCCTTAGAGAGAAGATGTCTATTGATATTAGGTCTTGAAAATTTTATAACAATATATAGACCACAATAAGCATAATGAACATTCAAGAACTGATGCTCCAATTGACCTAAGAGTAGCTCTTTGGGAATGGAGACATGGTATTCAAATATAGCAAAAAGTTTCCACAATATATGCAAGTCCTTGCTGAATAACTATTCAAGCAAAATTTATTAAAATATGCATCATTGATTGTTTTGTATGTGCATGCATTCAAATGAATGCCTAGAAAGAATAGAGTGGAATTCAGAAAACAAAAAAGAGATTAAAAATTACTTTTGTTGCATGACACCTTTGTGGAAAAGAAGAAAACCCTTTCTCATGGGAAGATAAACCCTTGTATAAATCATATATATTATTCTAGAAATACAGAATATTAGTTTTCATTTGATAAAGTCCTGGCCCTAAAAATGGTCTTAATGTTATAGTGATTTTTACAGTTACCTAAGGCAAAGAGAATATTGAGAAACTCAATTGGATTTAGTCAAGAGTGAGCTAGAGGACCGACTTGGCAAGTTAACTTGACTAAGAAAAGAAAATATTAGAAGGATATGAGTACTTGTAGTCTCGGCATTCGAAAGAGTACCCGAAATAACTTAGCTAAAAAAAATTACTCCTACAATGTTGTCTAACAAAATGGGATAATAATAATAATAAATCTAGATGTTACGACCAAACCCATATGAAGAATTTTTTAAAAGAAAAAAGAAGAAGAAGACACTTAATAATACTTATAGTTACCTAAAGAAGGGTGTGTAGGGCTGCCATGATTTCTATACAAGAAATTAAATAGATGCTTCATAGAGTGATGATGAAAATAGAAAAAGAAGTATTATACACGAATTAAAGGCAAAAATGTTCTTATGAAAAATTATTCATAATCTAGGGTTATATCACTACTACACCAAGGGCACTTTTAAGACATTTTCTTAAGACAAAAGAAATATTTTGTCTTAAAAAGTCACTTTTTATTTTAATTATTTTACATTTAAATTTAATATCAATTGAATTGTCTTAAATATAAAATTTAAGACAAAAACAATTTAAGACAAAAACAATTTAAGACAAAAATATTTTAAGACAAAACTTTATATTTAAGACAAAAACAACTTAAGACAAATATATTTTAAGACACAATATTAAATTTTTGACAAAAACAGTTTAAGACAAAAATATTTTAAGACAAAACTTTATATTTAAGACAAAAATAGTTTAAGACAAAAATATTTTAAGACAAAAACAATTTGAGACAAAAATATTTTAAGACAAAACTTTATTTTAAAACAAAAACAATTTAAGACAAAACTTTATATTTAAGACAAAAACAGTTTGAAACAAAAATATTTTAAGACAATGGCCATTTAAGACGAAACTCATTTAAGACAATTAACAATTAAGACAAAAACATATCAATTTAAGAAAATATTATCTAACAAATATGAAATTGACTCTGACAGTGCACCCTAAGTCCACCAGCTTGTAGGCTACTATTGTATCGCGCCTATACCAAGGTTGCTATTTCACTTTCGATTCACATTATCTTATATAAAGACAACGACTTGTTGGGCTCTTCATTTTGTGGGGGTAGTCGACTATGAAGAACACAAAAACTTTCCGTGGCAAGATTTCCCACACATTAATTACTCTTTTATCCCTTCGATCTCTGTTGATATGATTAGAGACAACTTGTATGTCGTTGTATTCGACACTACTACATGGAGGGGAATTTTAATACAATTTTTAAGACAAAATAAATCTTTTGTCTTAAAATTTTCAATATGAGGCACTAGTAAAAAAGGTAAAGGATTAGGGATTCGTCTTTACGATATTGATGGGTACTTTGAGAAGTAGAGAAATGGAGTCTGACAACAACTAATGGGATTTAGGGCGATGGAGGCCGAATGCAAGGGTGTGCATTGTGGGAGGAGCGATGGAGGCACTTTTGATGAACGTGGATAGGTGGTAACATAGTTGAAGCACTTTTCGGGGTCTCCATTGATTGTGTTTTAATATGTTTTTTTTACTATTTATTTATTTTGAACGCTACTTATATCCATTTGTTGTTTCTATTAGCAAATTGTTGTGATGGATTAGAAAAATGGATTAGATTCACTTGAAGGATTGTTGAAAAATGCAGCAAGAAATTCTCAATTTGAATTTCCACATCAGTAGACAACTTGGATGCAATTAACTTGTATGGCATGGCTTGTGTCACCCATTTTACTCAATAAATTCAAGTTGGAGGAGTTAGAGTTCAGTAAAACATGTTTGATTTCTAATTTGTAGCAATCAAAGTCAATTATCTCAAGTTGTTTTCAGTTAAACTAGTTCTAATTGTTGGAGGAACTAGTGGAAGGCTAGTTGTGCAGTGGGACTTTAGTCAAATGCACTGATCATCTAGTTATCTGAACAATCAACCCAAAATACTATTGCATGCAAATAATTCAAGTTCCCCAGCTATGGTGGAGATTATAAGGCAATGTAACATTAGTTGTAGATTAGTCTTGAGCATACAAGTGTTGCATGCAGTCACATGATCAACCTTAGGAATTGCGGAATCCATTTTGGAAAAATTCCTAAATAAGTGCCTAATTTCCCAAGGAATTACCCAAGGAAATAGGGGCTCAAGCAGAGGCAGGAATTGACGAAGTTTGGGTTTGAGCTTCTTAGTGAGCAGAGAGATAGGTTATTCACTTATAGGTTGTGCATAGTTGAGTAAAGAAATTGTAATACATCTATATTCATCAGATTGATGCAAGAAGTCATTAGAGTTTTTAGCAGATTGCTTTCCCCAGGAAAAATATTGTGTGCATGTGTTTTATTTCTTATTGCATGCCTGAATTTTTTTTTTCTAAATTGTGAATTAACTTCTGTAGAGCAATAGAGTAGGTTTGTGTCTTGTGATTTTGAAAAAACTTCATGAGAAGTTGCAAATCTACACCATAATTTCTACATCGTATCATAGCAGGATTCACATTAGAGCAGGAATTTCGAATTTGTTTCTCAGGAGGTTTGAATTTGTAGTTCTCTGTAGAAAGCTCTCTTAAGAGCTGAGAAGATGACCTTCAATGGGTTGAGGCTAGAATGTGCCTTGGAAGGAAACTCTAATTTCATTGAATGCAAGGATCACATGGACGAGGTATTCAATGACAATGGATTGCTAGAATACATCAAGAGAAATGTTACAAATCCAGTAGAATCTGATGCCCAAAAACTTTCTCAGTGGAAGAAAGATGTAGACCAGGTGTGGAGAATAATCTTGGAGGGAGTACGGGACCACATTGTCAGCGATCTCCATGGGAAAGAAAATCCTTATGCAATGTGGTAGGCACTAAAAAATCTATTCTAGAATAGTAGTGAACACAAAAAGTTGGAGCTCAACGATAAACTTTGAAATATCAAGATGTAGAAGAATGACTTGATCCTACAATATCTTTGGAGGTTCACACAAGTTCGTGATGAGCTTGTAGGAGTTTTTGTTATTGTTTCAAAGGATGACTTGGTAAGCATAGCCCTTTTGGGCATTCCCAAGAGTTGGCATAACTATGAAGATTAAGTGAACGGGAGGGAGAAACTATCGAATTGGAAACACTTATGGTACGATTTGGTACAGGGAGAAATAAGGAAGAATACCATGATGGGACCTCATACAAGGGTAAGGATGAAAAAATATTTGCATTGGTTGGAAAGGTAAAAAAGGGAAAAGGGAAGAAATCTCAAACCAAACCAGAATCCATCCAAGGGGAAATTAGAAAGATTTGTCAAAAAATAAATGCTTCCATTGTCATGAATACAGACACTCTGCCATGAAATACCCACAGAAAAAGGCAAGCAAGATGACCTTACGAGGAGCAACAGGTGAAGCCTCGGCTTCACACTTCGACCCTGACTTTACCTTTATTGCATGCATGTCCAACACAGTAATGGGGAGCATGTGTTACTTGGACTCAGGTGCATTTTTACACATGACAAGGTGTAGGTATTTTTTCAGTGACCTGGAGGAGAAAGATCTCCAGATGCACATCAAGTTAGGGGATAATGGAAGGTACAACATGACCGTATTGGTACAGTCACCTTTCAGAGGGAGTCAGGTTCTCGTCTCAGCTTCTAGCCTCCATAAAGGATCGCTTGAGCAACAAGATGTATGAAAAGGATGTACCTTGGGGAAGTACATAAAATTTGCATTCCATGAATGGGACAACAAAGTGTGTGCATTCCAACAAAGGATCCCCTCTGATGTCTGTGGAACTTTCTTGATAGCCTCTGCTACCATACAAAATATTTTTTCCTTTCTATTGATGACTTCTCACATAAGTGTTGGATCTCTTCATGCAAAATAAATATAAGATGTTCTCCAAGTTTGTACAATTCAAGGCACTGGTTGAGAAAGAAACCACCAAGAAGGTGAAGGCTCTTGAGAGAAATAATGGAGGTGAGTATGTGTCGAATGAATTTAAAATTTATCTGTGAAAGAAGACATTTGACAAGAGTTGAGAACACCTCACAACCCACATCAAAATGGGGTGGTTGAGAGAAAGAATCGTAGCATTTTGGAGAAATGAGGGTGATGTTGCATGACCAAGGCCTACCTCTGCATTTGTGGGTTGAGGCATGCAATACAACATTTTGTTTGCAGAACCGAAGTCCTCATCAGATTCTTGACATGATTACACTAGAGGAGGTTTTCTCGGGAAGAAAGAGGGATGTGTCACACTTCAAGATTTTTGGAGCCTCTGTTTACTACCCCATCTCCAAAGAACCAATGAATAAGCTTGATTCGACCGTAGAATTGGGGATATTTGTGGGTTACATAGAAAATCCCCACAACTACCATGTGTACTTGCCATCACTCAGAATCATAGTATTGCGAAGGGATGTAAATGTTGATGAGGAGAAAGCTATGTGGTGCTCTCTTGAGAGGGAGCTTTAGATCCCACCAAAAGATGAGCTTTTAGCTCCAAAGGAGGAACCTCAGGAAGTCGTATAGAAACCACAAATTGAAGAGCAGAGAGTGGAGACATTCACTGAAGCAAAACCATCTAGAGAACACAGAAAAATAACTAAGGAAGTTGATAGACTTGTGCAGGATGCAGGACGTCACTTGAGAGGTACATTGGCTACATGGCTCTTGTGACTGAGCTCATAGAGATTGAGCCATCATATTTTGAGGAGGAAATAGAGCAACCTATATGTTTTGATGCAATGGTGGTGGAATACGAATCCATTACAAAGAGTAGTGTTTGGGAAAAGGTTCCAGGACTAGCACATAAATCAATAGTGTGTTTGAGATGGATCTTCAAGGTGAAGCAAGGAACTGACGAAAGCATAGAGAAGTATAAGGCCAGATTTGTGGCCAAGGGGTATTCATAAGTTGAGGGAATTGACTGTGAGGAGACCTTTTCGCTTGTAGCAAGGTACTCATACATTACATCAATTCTTCCTCTCGCTATGCATATGGGCTAGAATATCCACTAGATGGGTGTAAAAAAAAAGTTTCTCAATGGGGTTATTAAGGAGGTGGTGTACATAGAGAAACACAAAGGTTTTGAGACATTTGATCAAAAGTCTCATGTGTGCAGACTCAAGTGAGCGTTGTATGATCTCAAACAAGCACCTCGTGTTTGGTACACCAAGATCAATAGCTATCTCACGGTTTGGGCTTCACCATAAGTGAAGGAGAAGCAAACCTCATCACATTTGGATAGAAAGTAAATTACTTATTATTGTATTATATGTTGACAATTTTATTTTAACTAGTGATGAGGAGCTAATCATATCTTGCAAGGAACATCTTGCAAGGAAATTTGAAATGAAGGAAATGGGTCTCATACACTACTTTCTCAGGTTGGAAGTATGACAAGGTGATGGGGAATTGTTTGTATCTCAAGGCAAGCATGAAAATGAGATACTGTAGAGATTCTACATAGAGAGTTGTAAACCCATGGAGACACTTCTAGTGAACAACTAGAGGAAGGAGGATGCCACTTCAGGTAAGGAAGTGGATGCTACCATTTATCAATAGCTAGTGGGTTCACTCATGTATCTTGTGAACACATGACCATATATGTTCTGTGAAGTCAACCAGGTAAGCCAAGCTATGTTAGGTCAACCAAATTATTTTGGAAGGCAACTAAGCATGTTTTACGGTACCTCAGAGGCACTACCCAGTTTGGAATATGGTATAGACAAGAAGAGGGAGTGAATTTGTGCAGCTTCACATATGTAGCTTGGGCATGAAATCCATCAGACCGAAAGAGTACATCAAGTGGAATTTTCAGAGCTAGGTCTACAATTGTTTCTTGGTACGACAAGAAGCAAAGCTCTATGGTGCTCAGCTCAACAGAAGTATAATACATGGCTGCAAGTCAAGCAACACGTGAGGCGACATGGATGAGAAAGATACTTCTTGGACTATTTGGTCAGATGATGGATCAAATTGTGATAATCATAGTTGCATTAATCTCTCTGAGAATCTTCTATTTCATGATCGATCCAAGCATATAGATATCCAGTATCACCATTTAAGAGACTGTGTGCAGAGGGAAATGATGTTACTACACTCCATTCTGACAAAGGAGCAAGATGTTGAAATTTTGACAAAAGCATTGTCAAGAGGGAAGTTCGAGTTCCATAGGTGAAAGATAGGGGTGGTTGATAATCCCTCTCTTGTAGTGAGGGAGTCTTGAAAAATGTAGCAAGAAATTCTCAATTTTATTTTTCCTTGATTAAATTGAGGGCATTTGAATTTCCACATCAATAGACAGCTTGGATGCGATTAACTTGTGTGACATGGCTTGTGTCACTCGGTTTACTCAGTAAATTTTAGCTGGAGGAGTTAGAATTTAGTTAAGCATGTATAATTGCAAATTTGTAGCAATGAAAGTCAGTTATCTCAAGTTGTTTTCAGTTAAACTAGTTCCAACTGCTTGAGGAACTAGTGGAAGGCCAATTGTGGAGTGGGACTTCAGTCAAACTCATTGATCATCCAGTTAACTGTTCAATCAGCCATAAATAGCTAGTGCATGGAGAATTCGAGTTCCCCAGCTATGGTGGAGATTCCAAAGTAGTGTAATATCAATTGTAGACTAGTCTTGAGTGCACAGGTGTTGCATGCAATCAGATGATCAACCTTGGGAATTACGCAATCCGTTTTGTAAAAATTTCTAAATAATAGGGGCCTAATTTCTCAAGGAATTGCACAAGGAAATATTGACTCAAGCAGAGGTAGAAATTTACTAAGTTTGGGTTAGAGCTTCTTAGTGAGCAGAGAGACAAGTTATTCACTTGTAGGTTGTTCTCAGTTGAGAAAAGAAATTGTAATTCATTTATATTCATCATATTAATGCAAGTAGACATAGGGATTTTTACAATATTGCTTTCCCCGAGAAAACTTTTGTGTGCACGTGTGTTACTGCTTATTGCAAGTATGAATTTTTTTTCTAAATTGTGAATTAACTTCCGTAGAGTAGTATAGTAGGTTTGTGTCTTGTGATTTTTATTAAAACTTCATGAGTAGTTTCAAATCTACACCATAATTTCTACAAGGATGGTGGAGGCAAATTACAGAATATTTGTTAGTAGATAATATGCCTACTTCAAAATATCTATGACAACTTTTGCAAGAAGTAGACATTGAGGATAAAAGATTGGATTATGGAAGAATTAGTCATAAAATTCACAAGGTCAGTAATTTTGGTTGCAGGTGTGGAGGTAGATGGATTAAACGTAATTTTGGCTGCAAGTGTGTAGGTAAACAAGTCACAGTTATTCCATTGATTTTTGTAGATGATGTGTTACTATTTCGTAGATTGACCTCTTTTGATCGGTCTCTAGACTCCTTATGAATAATATTAAATCTCATATTATTTCTTCTTACCTAGATGATGCATTGGTACTAGAGATTTATCATATTTTTGGTGTTATCTACACTACATTGGATACGATTTTAAATATCTTAAATCTATGCTCCAACCTAATTGTTATGGAATTAAGGATTATAGTTGATGTATAGATAAAATCCACTATAAAATTTTATCATGGGCACACAGGTGGCTATCCCTAGGAGGCAAATTGACTCTAGTTCGAGCAGTCCTTCAAAGCATCTCTGTATATTGGCTTCATATTTTCACTCTGCCTAAGAATATCATTAAATGTATCTTTCCGGCTTCATCTTGGCATGGGACACTTTGTGTCGCAAAGCACAGAGCGGGCCTAGTTGTTGTTTACCCTATATGGAGGTGATGGATGACTGAACTCATCTATTTCTTTGATTCTCCTTAGAAAAATCAATTTGGAATGGTGTATTTAATATGTTGCATTTATAGGCATATTATAACTACCCTTTTGTGGTTGATTGTATTCGGGCTCGATTATTGAATATAAGACATTTCAACCACTTCCAATATACATTGGGGTTTCGACCCAAAGAATGCATTACTGTCCCAAGCTCCTTTGTTGTGATACATCCACCTCCATCCTTATCAAACAAGCTAAAATCCTCCTTGAACTTCTATATAACCTCCATCCCATATTATTTTAGTATATAAAACCCTTCTCTCATTTTCTGACCATGCCAATCTACCCTCCATCCCATATTTTCTCATGATCCCTGTGTAAAGCACCATTTCATTCAAGGATGGGTATTTTGATGCGTACTCTAACCATATTTGTTATATACTTTTCCCCTTTTCTTTATTATGGTTTCTTGAGTTGGCCTCCTCTAAATATTCCCTACTCTCCTTAAATTATTTGGAAGGTAGCCTTTGGCTATTAACCCCATTTTTCCAGATATCCTTGACATGTCCCTTGAAATTTTGATTCATCCCCATGATCAATTTTATGCTAGTGAGTCGAAATCTTTAGATTGCTTTACCACATATTCATTCATGATCAAGCACTATACCACTAGTTCTAAGAATCTTGTGGTTACTATCACCACAATAAATGTATACTGTATTTTAGAGGAGACAAGAATTTTATATTGCCCTTGGGACACTCCAAGAATATTTTGATGCACCCTATTTCTTAAACACTCTAGTCTAATTTATGACCTTAATTACCATTCCATCTTCATCCATGTGGATGCACTTTATGATGTTATAGGAAAACCTAATGTCCTTTTCAACTCCCTCTCATCTTCCTTGCCATGTTTTCTAGGGCTTGTGTATCCAATAAGAAATTTGGGAGATGAATACCATCAAGGTAGAAAATCAAGGGGTTTTCAAGTCATTTATTTAGGGTTCCCACTAGCGTAGTCCCACCATATTATCCACCCAATTCCTAAATTGGGGTCTAGTGTTATTTCAATTAATTATTAGATGATCATGGTGGGCCATAATTCTAAGTTAAATGTTATGACCCTTCATAGGATATTATTGGAGATACCTGGGGAGACACCTCTTTGGCTAAAGGGTTAAGGAAGGATTTTGACTTCAATATAGAACCATCAACCATATCCTCAACATTTGTCCCATCAACCATATCCTCAACATATTGAACCATCAATCAAGAAGACAACTGAGGTTAAGCATGGGCATCCTCTCTCGCCCGCGTTATTAAGGATATATATCAATCTTTGAATGCCTCTACACTCCACCAACTGTGAATCAATAAAATTTTGGGTTGCCCCACTGTCCACCAAGATGGATACACGTTGTCCCTGCATTGTGCCTCTGATTGTCAAAATTGCAAAATTGGGATTTTCCATGTCAAAATTTTAATTCAAGACTAACCATGCATTGGAAGGCCATTAACGCAATATTAAGGCATAAAAAATGAATAATTAACACAATACCAAATACAATATATACATTGAGTTTTATCTCAGAGGGTATCTAGATGCTAATTCAACAAGTTCACATGAAGAAAGAAAGGCAATGTCATGATACATTATTCAATTTGTAATCAAGAGCATTATCTTGGATAATGGAGAAGTAACATTTAGTTTCTTTCTCATATAAAAGGGAAAAATTACAAAGCAATGTCAAATGCCTTTCATGAAGAAATGTTGTTGTAAAGGGTGTTAGAAAGCTTGCATTGTAGGTAAGACCCTCACACCATACTAGATTGTGTCAACCAAAGCATGTTGACCATGTCCAGTGATCTCAAATTTCATGAGCATGTTCAATGAGTTACCATAAATGAGGGGTGTCAGAGTGGCTAATAATCATAGTTTATGGTGGATGATTATCATCGTACATAACATCTGTGGTCCAAGTCATTTGTTTGGTTCCCAATGTTGGTGAATCATTGTATTGCATCATGGTAGCATATCTTAACTTTTTTAGAGAAAAAATATATTGAAAATAAATTAAGTTACATCTCATGCCTCATCTCGACTCCACCCAATGCCTCATCTTGACTTCACCCAATTCAATAAAATACCATTTACCAACAAGCACCCTATTTTGTAGTCTATTAACCCGATCTATAAGAACATCATGGCCAAAACAGAGAACACGTGCTAGAGTGAAGATTTTGAATTTTTTTTTCTGAGATCTTATTCCTCTACCATCATGTATCTCCCCATGTGAACCGGGGATTGCATGTCCACCACCTGGCAAGTCCATCGGGGTGCCCACTGAGTGCCAAGTATTAATGCATAAAGGCCCACCATCTAACTCCGACCCAGAAAATAACCGATGACTTGATTCAACCTCTAGCGTGGCATGAATGAAAGTCTCATGCGCTGATCTGTCTGACTCAAAAGGATCCAACATAGACACCATGCAATAATGAATGTAGGGATTACGAAAATAGGGGATTAAATATAGTCATAAAATAACTTCAGGGTGGTAGGTCAATTAACAGGTGTATCCTGCAGAAAATCCCAACAGGAATGTCTAGGGATCCTCAGTCATCAGGCACAATGTAAAAACCTATGCAACATTATACCCGAATACCACCAATCAAGGTTCACTTCCATCGGATCATAGTACGAAAGGGGAAAGAATCAGATGAGTGCATATAAAAAATTAGTTTCTCGATTAGTACCTACAACACTCAGTTACCAATACCCAAGATGTCAAAAACAACTTGTCAAAGAATAATGTGGATAGTGACCCAAGTCCTTTGAATTAAGTGTAGTCCCAATTCCCCCCTTCTGAATATTCAAATTTACTGAGAGCATTACAGCCTATGAAATTTGTGTATTAATTTTTAAGGACCAATAAAATCATTCATCATGTTATTTGGCCTCTTGACGAGGCGAGGAGGCTATAACCAAGGATAATAACTCATATTTTTCATCTGTATTTGGAAACCATAAACTAATGCTAGCATTAGTTCATGGGTATTAAATGCTACAGCCGTCGGGTTACATACCATATGTACTCTTAACCAGGTTGCCTGCGGGTCAGAAAATATCCTTCATTATTATAGAAACTTGTTGCCGTGTCATAAGAACCTGTTGTTGCGTGTCTAGAGGAGGTGGCTTTGTTGCCACTTGCCATCCCCATAGTGTGCACTTGTGTGATGGGAAATGTAAGTAAAGCTAGTTCTTCCTTGGAGAGGAGAAACCCAATAAAATTGGCATATCACGTTTATTTTCCGACATCCCAGAACCAGGGCTTCCAACATTAGTTTGTGGTATAGCTTGTTGGTTACTTGCATGAGTCCATGGAAAATCCATTGGTAACAACTTCCAGCATAAGTCCCTAGAGTTTAGGAAAGATCAACACCCATACCAGGGAGCAAGGAAGGACCGCATAGACGAAACCTTACTATTTATATAAAGCTTATCCATTCCTTTGACTAGACTATCTTGACTATGCTTTCTTTCCTTCTGCCATGAGAGAGAAGCCTTTGGTAAATGTGTAATTTACTATGGAATCATTGGTGGGATCATTAGAACTGCCAGATTGAGTAGCTAGAAGAATGACTCTAGAGATTGGACGAGCGATCTTGGGTGGGTGAGGACTTCAACACGACTGAAAGAGAAGCCCTTATGATCCTAACCTCTACTACAAAGAGAATCCCTTATGATGTTTGGGTTTGAATTTGTGTGTAAATTTGAGCCTATCCTTGGAAATGGGCACTTGTGCATCTGAGAATGAAATGGAGGGAAAGTCTGAGAGACTGCCTGAAAGTGGAATCAACCTGTAGATTTCTTTTGACTGTAGGAAACAGTAGCTTTGACAAGGTAGTTAGAAGCATACAGGGCACACAAAAGTTACAGTCAAAAGTAACTTTGACAGGGCACCCAAATTACAGTTAGAAGCATACAGGGCACACACACAAAAGTAGCTTTGGGAGGGCACACAATTTACAGTTCATTTAGATACTTGTATTTCTAAAATGTGTTAGTGTCTCAAAAGAAATGAAACTAGGACCTAAAATTGCTTTGGAGGAAGCAACATCTACAAGATGCAAGCTAGAGGAGGCGGTGAAATGTGTGTCAAAAGAAATGGGAGCAAGATCCAGAACCCTAGGTACGCTTACTGCAGTGAGTAGATACAATGAATCACTTGTAATGAAGAAAAGTAGAATCCCTTACAATGTAGAAAAGTAAAATTGCACCATTATTAGCTTAGGGTGGCCTCTACTTACATTTTCAGTTGTTGGTATCACATTTCTTCTCTTTATGGTTGTCGATAGAGATCCTCATTGTGTGACTTTTATATATTGTGGATCTCTATGCAACTTTCTTTGCTTGATGATAGCATAATAGAGGGCGTTTGAAGGCTTGGGCTAGGAGAGGGAAAACTATGGCAACTCCTCGTAGAGAATGACTTTAAATTCTATCAGCAATGTGTCTGAGACAAAGGATTTCTCTCACTTCTAATTTGGTTCCCAGTCACCCCCTTATTGAATGTGTTTATCATTTGTACCAGATTTTGGTGACTTCTGGTGAGCTCCAGTATTACAGCAATAATGCTGCAACCCCTGGGACTCCCTTCTTTACTTTTATGAACCCGGTAGTTCGTAACAAACTTGGAAGCAACGGCGTTGTATGCACAAGTACTAGCTCTTGCCGCAACTGTCACTTGGTCAACTGGCACAAGTCCGCTAGGAGCTTAAGCCAACTTCTATGAGCTCTGAGAAGAAGCTTTTTAACTAATGGATGAAAGCTAACTCAAAGAAGGATGATCTACTTGCAGAAAGAAACTGGAAAGCTGAAAGGAAACGTAAACCCTAGCAAACCCTAATTTTACCAGCTATCCCTACCGATGCAAGAAAGAGGATGCAAGCTACTGAAAGAGATGCCATTGACTTCTAGGAAGGTAAACACATGTATCTAAGCTACTTCTATAGTAACATCTGAAAAAATAATCTTTTGTATTTTTGAATAAGTTGCCAGAATTATCATGCATGCGATTTGACCATTTTGACTGTGCAGAGGTGGATTGGCGAGAGGAAATGCTTGGAGGAGGTCGAGAAGGTTCAGAGAGGGCCTAAGGGGTCCCTAACACCCTTCCAGAGAGTTTCACAGAATTTGGCTATCAAGAAACCTCATTCGTGAGCTTCTATAGGAAGTCTGCAGGGGTTCTACAAGATGTCTGTAATTTTCTACAGGTTGTTCAAAAATGGGATCTTGGAGGATGGATGGAGAGAGAGAGATGAAGGAGTGAGTATGGAGGTAGGATAAGGGTTGGAGGTGGTCCAGGACTTGGTGGATGGAGTTGAGGAAAGATGTAGATGGCTGGACTTGTTTAAGGAGGACTGAAGCAATGTTGCACAAAAATTAGGGTTATGTGAGCAAATGGCAAACGTAAGGCAAGAATCTGAGTTGAGGGATGGAGCAGATGGGTTTGATGGAGTATGGACAGATAGAGAAGTGGTACAGGTTCTTTGCAAGTTGTTTTTCCAACTAAACCAATGAAGACTTGTAAAATCAGAGACCTAGTTACGTTGACCTAATCTGATCTAGCTGATAGTAAAGAGAATGAACAAAAGTTTGAACTGCAATGAAACCATGTATACTAACTATGCAACTAAGCAAGCAAGAATCTGAACATGTAACCAACTTTTGCAAATGAAAATCAAACACTAGTGATTGCATGGCAAAGCAAAGTCAGTGTTTTTGTGGGCAGCAAGGTCACCTTGATCCCAGCTCCTGATCCCACTCAGGGAGAGGTGAAATCAGAGGTGTTTGATGGCCCATTTTGAAGCTTTTACCTATTAACAACCTATCAACTCAATCTGAACATCAAAAGTATTTCTAATCATCAACAATGACCTAGTTAATCAGTAAGATTTAATCCACTTAACAGAAATGATCTTGAAAATACATAAAGAACAAATAACAATACATAAAGGAGGCCTTAGCACTCGGGTTGGGCCCAACCCCAAGAGCTACAAGCTCCTATAAAGAACTCAGATCTGATGCCAAGTAAAGCTGCTTCTCATTACTCAAAAATAATCATCACAAGAAAGTTATATAGCAGTAGCTAAGAAAACGAGCTGAGAAAAGGACAGCACTATAGTGCAAATACCAACAGTTCCAAAAGTAAACTACGAAGGCTGAGGCCTTCCTATTTGTACACTACGAGGGGCCTAGTAGCCCTCTTAAATTTAAGGGACTCGGCTATTTCAGCTACTAGTAAATAGTCACTCTCCCCAAAGCTGCTTGACTGCCTTTAGAATTCGTTTTGGTGGCCTGTTGAGCTCGGAGTTGAGGGTGGAGATTTTGAGGAAGGGCCGTTTAATGCCAAAGACAACCTCCCTACGAATCCTCACCTCAAGCTTGGCGGTCACCTAGGCCATAGTTGCTTGGTTTTGCTCCAAAATTTGTCCAAAAAACCTGAAATGACCACGTATTAGCCTCCTTGGTAGAGTAACCACCCTTATTCATTCAAATAACATAAACATACTAAAATAACATGCATAATCTATGAAAAATGGAGGATTGAACAACGAAAATTAGGCAAAATGAGCCCAATAAGTTACCCAATTCGGGGCTCATCATCACCCCCCTGCTAAATGGGGTACTCATCCTCTGAGCAACTAGTCTAGTTAATCATCCTTTATGGCTTTGATAGCCTCCCTCATGTCCCAGGCCTCTGCGGTGATATCCTCTTCCCCGTCGTGGAATCCTGCTTTCCTTTCCACTTCCTCCCATTGTCTACCTTCCTCCTCTTCCTTAACTCCTTCTAGCAATCCCAAAAGTAAAGGAGGACTGAGTTTCAGGCCAATCCAATTTGCCTGCAAATTCTGTATCAACTGTTTGTAGAGAGGTACCCTTGCCAAGGCTTCCCTCATCCTGGTGGGAGGGTGGTATTCTTTTATCTTCAGGCTGTGAGGCAGTGTGTTCCACAGCCTTGTGCAGTCATGCAGGCAGTTTTCTCCCAACAGTCTCTCCATGTCCTCAAAGTGGGCAATAGCTTGAGCCTGTTGCTCAATGTATTCCGGTAGATCCTGAGGGCTGTTGGCCAAGTGCTGGTGGGCGCTTACCACTGCTGAGGGGTCATCCAGCTCTCCTCTGATCATGAGTGGCTCATTGAGCTCTTTGCCTATGATACTGCGGACCTCTACTGCTCTCTTCTCCTCATGACTCATCCAAGAGGCCATGGCCATAAGCTGGACATCTCCTATCACCATGTTGGGATCCCATGCGTTCATGCTTGGAAGGGCAAAGTTGTGCAAGTAGAACTCTGATAATTTGGCCCTATCCTCTGATGAACTACTGCCACATAGAGCTGCAATCTAATGATAATTTTGGAATGGGGTGATGCCCCTTTGGGCCAAGGTATTGATCTGAAACTGTCACCACTGATCCTTGAGGTATAGGGCATAGGATTTGGCAAGCTGCCTACACTGCAGAGATTCCATTGCCCAGCTGGCCATGCAGGCCATTTTGGCCTCCTTTTCTTGTACCTACTGTTTCAGAGACTGTATCTCCAAACCTGCTTGCGACTCTTTTTCTTGTAGCTATCGATTCAGTGTCTCAATTTCAGTCTGCATCGCTTCCTTTCTCTGTTGTTCATCAGGGGTATCTTTGGATGTTGTGGGCTCCTCCTGTTTATGTTGTTCTCCTAGGATATGAGGCCTGTCTTCCTTCCTCTGTCCATATAACTGTAGCTGCTATCTAAGCAGCTCATTTTCTTCCTATAGCTTGACCCGCTGGCTGCTCTACACATGTCGTACCATAGCCAATTCCCTTCTTGCCTCTTTGAGTTGTTCCTCTAGAGGACCTATATTTTCCACACCCCTGGACTTAGCGATTTTCATCCAAGTGTGGGTCCTCACTCTCTCTTCTTCTGGTGCAAGGAAAAGTGGCATTGTGAATTTTTGAGGAATGATCTTTCCAGCCTCTAAGAAGTTATAGTAGGAGCCCAAGCTGGGCTGGGGGCTAGGTTCCACAATGTTCTCCACCTTTTCTTCCTCCTGTGGTGATTTAGCTGCCTCACTTTCCATTGCTTCGGTCTCCTTCAACCTAGCCAGTGTTTCCTGTAGAATAGTCTCAACATCCTGCAGAGAGGCCTTTGTGTCCAACATTTTCATTCTTTCTCTCCAGGTGGATGTCTTCGGGCTTCCCCATTCATAAGTGATGGATGCCTTGGAGGGGGACCTCTCCTTTTGTGTGGTAGGGGTGTCTACAATTGTGATTGGTTCTTTTGACGGTGGCTGGGGTCTACCAGTCTTAATCCTCACGCTCCTTCTTTCCTTAAAATATAGGGAAGGCTCCCTCTTTCACTTCCCCTTCTACTTGGGAGATGTGCTTAGGGTGGCCAGCACAGCTGCTGCCTCCCTGGCTAAAATCTCCGGTGATTTTTCCTTCTGTTGCCCTTTTTCCAGACTTCCTGTAGAAAGTCTTGTGCTGACTGTTTTCTGTCTTCCTGTAGAAACGGTTTTCTGGCTTCCTGTAGAAACAGTATTCACTGTCTTGGCCTGCTTGGCTGGGGGTGCCTTCTCTTTTAATTTTGCTGTGGTTGCCTTGGGTGTGCCCTCACTTGCTTGGACTTTTTCAGTCCTTTCCGCCCTAATTTGCAACCGTTTCTCCCTTGGCGTTTGTGCCTTTATTTCACCCACAGTTCTGGGCTCAGCAGCTTGGCCTTTCTCTTGTGTCTCTTCTTGCTCTTTCTGTGGTGGTCTGTCCTGGGTTTCCTTACCCTTGGTTTTCTCTTCAGCCTCAATGTGCTCCCTTTCCTCACTGTTGGATGAAGTGAGTTCCTCGGCCATAATCCGGATATCATCATCCTTGGACATATTGCAGAAAATCTCCCAGGAGAGAGGGACAGTATAGGTATGGAGGGCATCTTCCACTAGAAGCTTGATAAGCCCATGATGGGCCAGCTGGTCCGGTGTCCCTTCCTTCAATTTTGTGCCACACTCCATTAATGATTGTAGGAGGAAATATGGGATGCTTAACTTTTGTTCTGTGGGTAAATCCATCTTATGCATGAGTTCAGTTAGCAATCGGAAGTGATAACCATATACAATATTGAACTGCCCCTCACAGGTAATGTACTTCATGATCTGAAGGTTGACCTTGCTCCAAAATGGATGTAGGCTGGCTCTCCGGACCCCATTTTTATCCTCTGAAAACTGTTCTTCTTGTAGGAAGAATTCCTTTTTGGCTTTTTGGCCCAATGCCCTCTCCTCTTTACTCCAGGGTATCCCCAATGGCAGATCAGTGACGTGACTAATGAGTTGTGGGGTAAGTTTTAAGGTCAACCCTCTGAAATTTACAGTGGCCAGTATCTTGGATTTAGGCTGCAGAGACATTAAGAACTCTTCTGTTACCTCATCATCATGACCTTGAATTCTGTCACAGAAGGTCATCCAATTGGCACGGGTAAATAGGTCTACCACCTCGGGAGTTTCTCGCAATTTCCTAGAATCCGAGGGTTCCTTTCTGATAAACCCTCCTGGCATGGTGAGAATGCTCTGTTTTGGCTTGTGTTCTGATCAGAAGGGGAATTCTGTGTATGGTTTCCTCCTTTGATTCTCAGGACAGGGTTTCTCAGATGTTTGTATCTCACTTTGCACCAATTCCCTGGTTATAATGCTGCTGCTGCCCAAAACTCGACTGTCAAAAGGGAATTAGGCTCTCACAGACAGAGTGCAGAGCTTAATTTTCACACCAATCACATACAAGTCACATTCTTCATGCACAGGTTAGCCCTTACAGTGGTTTATCATTTCTACAGGAGGAATTTGTTAACAGGAACCGTGGAGGAGAATGTGACGTAGAACCAACTGAAAAAAATTCCGTGTATCACACAGGCAAACCACCATTCTTGACCCACAGGTAGACTTGTTTTAATTTTCCTACTCCAAAAAATTTAATTCACCACCATTCAAAATATCATGCATCGGAATGGCATTTTCGAGCCTACCTTTCTCAGATAAGCCTCTTCGAAACTCCAATTCCGATGCAGAAGATCTAGGGTTCTCTGCTCTGGGAGGCTATGCTATGCTTCCTGTAGAGCTCCTTCCTGTAGAGGGCTTTTCCGGCTTCTGGAGGATGTCACGACACTTCTGAGCAAGCCTGGGACACGGGAGGATTTTGAAATGGTCCGAGAAGCTCGGGCTAACAAACTGCAGAGGAGGAGGACGCATAAGTTGCTGAAAAACGGTTGCAAGTGGAAATGATAGTGGTTAATGTGAGTTCTCTGGCTGAACAATTTTGAATTACGACGCAATTCATGGTGCGGGGGTGAGGTGTCTAGGCCGATCCGTTAGCCAACGTCACAGCCATCATTCTTCGGTGTGTCTCTAACTGCCATTTCCTATCTCTGCCATTACTCGCCGTCATCACTGCCAATCCGCCGATTTCACTGCAAATCTGTCGATTTTCACTGCCAATCTGCCTATTTTCCCCGAATGGACACTTCCCACGTGTCGACTCCACGTCCCATTTGCGGATTCGAGCATAACCGAGCTCGTTCGGATCCCACGAGGCCATTTGACTGACTGTGGGTGGCCAGTTGACTAGCCACCGAATTCGTTCAATCCGCACCATTCACAGACATGTAGTTTTCATAGTATAGTCTATGCAATTTGACGAATAAGGTTAGACACTTACCTGTGTGGCCGTGGATGTGTTCTGCAGGTTTCGGGACATGGAACGATGGCTTTGCTCACTGCTGCTTCGTGCACAGGCGCTGGAACTCCTCCTTTCATTGACTGATGTTGCATGCAAGGCTTCGGGACCCGATCCTCTGGTGGTGAACGTTGCATGCATGGCTCTGTCTTTTCTCAGCTGTCGAGGAGGTGTTCACATTCAAACGGAGCTAGTTACATGCCTCCTGCATTGATTTCAACTGCTATTGACTCCATAGTGTGTGCTCCAGATGGATCAGCTGCTACAGGATTCCTGTAGGACATCCTGTAGCTGCTTCTCCTCCTGGGATGCATGCTGAAACGAGCAGGGTTGTATTCACGGATGAAGGGTCTTGATGGAGCTTTGATAGGTAGAGTGTGCAAGCCTTCATGTACTTGATTTGTCACTTGGGAAAAAAAATTGCAATCTGAGGAAAACAGGACTCTTTGCATGACTGTGCAGGAATACAGGACCAGATTGTTGTAATGGCGGTGGAAAGAGATGAAACCGGTGATGGATGGAAGAGAGGGGTGGCTGCAGGCCTCATCAATAGACTTCAAGCTTTAAATCCCTTTCCAGAATCGATTTTGGCCTGCCCGAAGGCTCTACAGGATGTTTCCTGTAGAAATGCGGAACTTCCTGTAGAAAGCCCCAAAACTTCCTGTAGAAAGCTTAGAACTTCCTATAGGAGGTTGAATCTCGGCCCGAATGTGTTCAAATCATGGAAAAAGTGAGTGGCCATGGAGGGGGTGTCTGTGAGGATGTCTGGTAGCTTGGTATGGACCCCTGTCCTCATTTTGCGCGACCTTCTTTATCTGCACTGTATTCCTTGCAACCTGCAATAATTCCAGAGATTAGACCTGTTTCTTTTTTCTTCTCTTTTTTCTTTTTTCTTTTTGAGAGACAGCAGGGGCACCTCCATGAGGTTTTCACCCCCACTATCTGGGTGCATCAGAGAGGTTTTCGTCCAATGATATTTTTTATTCCATTTCTTTATTTTCTGAGAGACAATTGGGGCGCCTTCGTGAGGTTTTCACCCTCACTGTCTACCCTGGGTGCCTCAGAGAGGTTTTCACCCAGGGATCTTTTTATTCCCCTTTTTTTTTTGATGATCAAGGTGTGGCTGGAATAGAGGCAAAACCCTGCTCTATTACCAACACTGATTTTTCCATAGTTTCAATGAACTCCTGCCTTGAAAGGGGTTTCTTGTAGATTTCCAATCGATGCCCATTGAGCATGGGGATGGCTTCTTCATCAATGGTCTTGATAAGGACTAAACCATTGTCATTGCATTTCTCCACTTTATATGGTCCCAACCATCTTGTCCTCAGCTTTCCTTTGAAATCCTTGTATCTTGAGTCATATAGCACCAATCTCCCGGCTGGAATTGCTTTTCATTAAGGTGTCGGTCATGCCATATCTTCCTCTGGAGTTGAACTACTTCTGAGAGGAGGAGGGCCTACATTCTATGTTCATCTAATCCATTCAGCTGCAATAATCTTTCACGTTGAGCATGGCTGAGATCTAGGTCCAGCTGAGCTACCACCCTCAATGTATTGTACTCGAACTCTATGGACAACAAAGCTTTCTTCCCGTAGACCAGCTCATAAGGTGTAAAGCCTATTGTAGTCTTCCAAGTGGTGTTGTAGGCCCAGGTGGCCTCAACCAGGTGATCTACCTAATCCTTTCTGCTGCTGCTCACAACCTTAGTCAAAATCCCTCCCAATGCTCTATTAGTGACTTCCACCTGCCCATTTGCTTGGGGATGATATGGGGTGGAAGTCATGTGCTTGATCTTGTGATGAGCGAGCAAATATTCAATCAGGTTGGAGGTGAACTGGCTTCCTTGAGCGGTGACTAACTCTCCTGGGTAGCCAAACTTGTAGAAGATATTTTCCCTCAAAAACTCAGCCACCTTTTCTTCTGTTGCTGCTTTGATTGCCTTTGTTTCTGCCCACTTAGTCAAATAGTCGATGCACACAATGATGTAAGACCGTTGCTTTGAAGGAGGGTTGATAGGACCCACAAAATCCATGTCCCACTTCTCAAATGGCTCGAAGGTCACTTGAGGTTGGAGAGGCATTTCATCCCTTGGAGTCGGTTTCCCCATCCTCTGACATCGGTCACACTGGCTGATGTATCTTTTGACATCTTGATGAAGAGTAGGCCAATAGTAGCCTACCTATAGAATTTTGAAGGCAGTCCTTTTTGCTGCAAAGTGGCCTCCACAAGGTCCGTCATGATAGGTTAGGAGGATGTCAAAGACTTCCTCCTCCCTGACACAACGTCTCAAGATCTGATATGGGCCAAGTTTAAACAGGTTGCCCCCGATCCAAGTGAACGGGGCACTCTTCCTTACAATTCTGCTATTCTCCTTTGATGATAGATGTGAAGGGGACTGTGCTGAGACCAAGTAATTTGCTATATCAGCAAACCATGGAGAGAGTATTGAGATAGCAAATAGATGTTCATCTGGCATCTGGTCATCCACTGTTCCTTCTTCACCTGTAGGCAAGTCCAATCTAGACAAGAAGTCGGCAACAACATTTTCCTTTCCTGGCTTGTCGACAATCGTCAAATCAAATTTCTGCAACAAAAGTAACCATCTAATGATACGAGCATTGACATCAGGCTTATTCATTAAATATCTAATCACAGCATGATGAGTGTGTACGAATGTTTGATAACCAGTGATGTAGTGTCTGAACTTGTTTAGGGAATGGACTACAGCCAGGAACTCTTTCTCGGTTACAGTATAGTTCATTTCTGCCTTGGACAGGTTTTTGCTGACGAAGTATATGGTATATGGGAGTTTCTCCTCAACTTGTCCTAAGGCTACCCCTATGACTTTGTTCGAGGCATCAGTGTGGATGTGGAAAGGTAGGGCCCAGTTTGGACCTCTCAAGATCGGGGCGGACACCAGCTTATCTTTCAACTCATCCAGTGCCCCTTGACAGTTGTCAGTCCATTTAAACTCAACATCCTTCCCTAAGAGGCCAAACAATGGCAAGGCTATCTTACTGAAGTCTTTAATGAATCTTCAATAATATCCTGCTAAGCCTAGGAAACTCCGAACATCTCTTACCTTTTGAGGAGGTGGGACCTTTTGGATGATAGAAATTTTATTAGGATACACCTATAATCCTTGCCGAGAAATGGTATGACCTAGCATGGTCCCTTCAGTCATCAATAATTCACATTTTTCGGGGTTGAGGAACAGGTTCATCTCAATGCACTTGGTTAGAACCTTTCCCAGATTAGTCAATGCTTCTTGGAAGTTGGACCCATAAGGAGTAAAGTCATCCATATAGATTTCTACCGAATCATGGACCAACTCAGAAAAGATGCTAAATACTGCTCTCTGGAAAGTGGTAGGAGCGTTGCATAACGCAAAGGGAAGGACTTGGTAGGCAAAGGTACCCCATGGAAAAGTGAATGTGGTTTTATCTTGGTCCATCGGGCTTATTTGGATCTGATTATACCCGTTGAACACATCTGGGAAAGAGAAGAACTTTTTCCCTGCCAGTCCATCCAACACTTGATCTATGAAAGGAAAAGGTAAATGGTCTTTCTTGGTGGCTTTGTTAAGTTCTCAGTAATCTACACAGATTCTCCACTTACCGTTCTTCTTGGGCACAAGTACTAGAGGTGAGACCCACTGAGTATTGGAGATAGGGTAGATGAATCCTGCATCCAATAATTTTTGCAATTCTTCTTTGACAATGTCCTTAAGGGCTGGATTCATTCTCCTCTGAGGCTGTCTGACTGGTTTACAATCTTCTTTAATGTAGATGTGATGGGTACAGACCGAAGGATGGAATCCTTTCATCTCCTTATATCTCCAAGTGAAAGCATCTAAATGATTGTTCAGTGAGCTACACAACTCCTTCTCCTGGGAGGGAGATAGGGAGGAGCTGATCTTTAAAGTTCTTTTGGGACCAAACTCCACATTCTTAACTCTGGGAGAGGTCAGATCAGTCACACAGAGGTCTGCTAAGGTGCTGGCTTGGGTATCTTCCACTAATTTCTCTAAGGACAGTGCACTAGGAGGTGGATTTTGAATCAAAGTCTCAATCAAATCATCCTCGGTTTGAGGGCCTCCCTTGGTGGTTTCTACTGTGCACAATGGTGTAGAGTAGACCTCATCCTCATCTCCTTCTTCCAACCAGAGTGGTAAGTCATGTTCTAGCAGGGGTTGGGCAGGAGGATATAGGACTAGCTACTTGGACATAGGCCCATTCTTGATGGTCATGCTTCCAGCTCGGCAACTGATGTAAGCATCCGCAGTGGCTAACCAAGCCCTTCCAAAAATGAGGGGGTATCCAGTGAGCTTTGCCTTTGGATGAAGGACAAAGAAGTCCGCAGGGTACTCCCAAGAGTTAACAGAGACCAAGACATCTTCCACAATCCCTTCGGGAGTCACGGTGGAGCGATCTGCCAACTGCAGGACTGTTGAGGTCTTCCTTAAGGAACTCTGAAGGTTGAGTTTAAGCATGGTGTCCCTAGTCATCACATTAATGGCAGCCCCTAGATCAATCAAGGTATGGGGGATTATGGTGCCATTGATGTGGACATCAACTACAGGACTCCCAGGGTCCAAATACTTTGGACAGATTACTTGCCCCAACATTAGATCAAACAGTTGTCACATGACATTGATAGTGGAGGAATCTCTCTTTCGCCTGCCTGGGTGCTTGAAACACTTCTCCTTAATCAATTTTTTGTATATCGGTACATCTTTGATGGCCTGGAGAAGTGGTATTTTCACACACAACTGTTTCAGTTCTCCCAGAAGTTCAGTCTCCTCTGGGTTTGGTTGTGTGGTTACTGTTAGTCGCTTAGGAAAGGGTGGAATGGCTTTAGGTTCACTTTCCTGTTTCTCTTCCTTGTCCTCTGGGGGAGGAGGTTGGCGATCTGGAAGGGTCTTCCTGGATCGCAGGTTGATCTCCTGGATCTCCACAGCATATGTAGGACATGTTGTCTCCCCAGTGTATACCTACTGGGCCTGTTGGTTGTTGGAGTTCGGGATCGGTTGCACAGGCATCTGGGGTTGTCTTGGAGGAGCAGGAGGTAATGGTTGTGGCTGAGCCGGTGGTGGAGGCATAATGGTAGGAGGAGAGTTGTATTGGGGCCTCTACCCTGATTGAGGTGCATTCCACTGAGGCTGTGGTTGGACATGTGAGTGAAACGAATGAGCAGTGGGTTGAGTATGGTATTGAGGTGGATAAGACCACGGAGGAGGTGCAGACCAGGAAGGATGAGTAGGGGGACCCCAAGAAGACATGTGAGCAGATTGGTTTGGGATATAATAAGCTTGGGATGTCCCTTGCATCCCTTGCTAGTAAGGTCTGGGTCCATGCGGCCTCCTTTGGTTGAGGAAGTAGAGAGGTTCAGTGGGTGCCTCAGTCCCTTGGTACATGGCTTTGAATCCGGGTAAGGTTGGGCATTGGTTTGTTGGGTGGTTTTCCTTACAAACGAAACATACCTCTACTGAGTGCAATGGACACTCATTCTTAGGGTGCTTCCTCGTACATCTGTGATAAAAAATGGCCAAAGCCCTCTCAGCTTCCCCTTTCTTTTGTTGGATTCAGAAACTATCAAATTGCATGGCAATGGTCTGTCTCATCTCACTTTTTAGGTCTTCCATCTGATTAGCAAAATCATGCTTGGAGAAGGTAGTACAGCTGAAAGTGGATTCCCCCTACCTCTTTTTCGGGCTACCCTAGAGTGGTTTCTAAACACAGTCTTTATGTCCTCATAAGGTAGTTGGTAGATGTCTTCTCCAGCTAGCATGTGAAGGGTATCTAGAAAGTCTTCAGGGACTCCTCGGAGTAGAACCAACTTTAGAGATTCAGGGTCAAGTGTGCACCTGGCCCGTTTATATCTGAGTTGGAACCTTTCCTCGTAGTCTTCTAAAGGCTCATCATTTCCCATTGTCATCCGAAAGATTTCTCCCTTGGTTTCCTTTGACCTACAGTAGTCCCGGTATTTGTTGTTAAAGGCTTGCTGCATCTGAGCCCAAGTGGTGATACCCCATGAACCAGCGTAATGCTGCATCCTTGAGGGTAGAGGGAAAGAGTTTCAACTTTTGCTCGTCTTCTCTATAGTCATAAGTTCGATAAAGGACAGTAAACTCAAACAGGAAGGTATCAGGGTCTTCAGTGGTCAATCCATGGAAATGAGGTAAGGCTGAGGGACTTATGTTCTTCATTTTCATGTCCCTGTTGGTCTCTCGGATGGGGAAGGTACCTTCTATTCTCTCGTCATCGTCTCTACCATTTTTGTTTTCAGCCATGGTCTCAAAAGGAATGTTTTCTTTCTCTTCTTCTGTTATAGGATCTTCGTGTATCTCAGGAGGTTCACCTACAGGTTCTTCTGGGTCATTGCCACCAAAGAAGAGAGAAGGGTGACTCAGTGATGTGGTGGGGGTGTTGGGTAGGAATTTTCCGGTATTGTCTCTGTTCCTATGAGGCATGAAAAAATTTTTGGTTGCTTTTGCTTTTTTCTGCTTGTACCTGCAAAACTGAAACAGATGGAATTGCAACTAACTAAAATCTATCTTGTAGAAATGAAAATGTGGAATTGAAATGAAAGCAGGAAAGGACTAATCTATTTTGTTGAAGTCAAATTGCGAGAATGAAATGCTAGACTACGCTTACAGAATTGAAATCCTATTCTATGCTTGCAGAATTGAAATTGCGGAATTGAAAGGCTAATCTATGAAAGTAGGAAATGTCTAATTTAATTTTGCAGAAATGAAATTGTAGAATGGAACTGAAATAAACTACTTAGCAGAAGGTTAGAGTAGGAAAATAGAAGAAAAGCAGCAATCACAAATACTCTGACACTTCCCCGATAATGGTGCCAAAAAGAGTGGTGAGCTCCAGTATTGCAACAATAATGTTGCAACCCCTGGGACTCCCTTCTTTACTTTTATCAACCTGGTTGTTCGTAACAAACTTGGAAGCGACGGTGCTGTATGCACAAGTACTAGCTCTTGCCGCAGCTGTCACTTGGTCAGCTGGCACAAGTCCCCTAGGAGCTTAAGCCAACTTCTATTTGCTCTGAGAAGAAGCTTTTTAACTGATGGACGAAAGCTAACTCAAAGAAGGCTGGTCTACTTGCAGAAAGAAATTGGAAAGCTGAAAGGAAACGTAAACCCTAGCAAACCCTAATTTTAGCAGCTATCCCTGCCGATGCAAGAAAGAAGATGCAAGCTACTGAAAGAGATGCCATTGACTTCTAGGAAGGTAAACACATGTATCTAAGCTACTTCTACAGTAACATCGGAAAAAAAAAACATATTTTTGTATTTTTGAATAAGTTGTCAGAATTATCATGCATGCGATTTGACTGTTTTGACTGTGCAGAGGTGGATTGGTGAGAGGAAATGCTTGGAGGAGGTCAGGAAGGTTCAAAGAGGGGCTAAGGGGTCACTAACACCCTTTCAGAGAGTTTCACAGAGTTTGGGTATCAAGAAACCTCATTTGTGAGCTTCTACAGGAAGTCTGTAGGGGTTCTACAGGATGTCTGTAATTTTCTACAGGTTGTTCAGAAATGGGATCTTGGAGGATGTATGGAGAGAGAGAGATGAAGGAGTGAGTATGGAGGTAGGATAAGGGTTGGAGGTAGTCCAAGACTTGGTGGATAGAGTTGAGGAAAGATGTAGATGGCTGGACTTGCTCAAGGAGGACTGAAGCAATGTTGCACAAAAGTTAGGGTTATGTGAGCAAATGGCAAACGTAAGGAAAGAATCTGAGTTGAGGGATGGAGCAGATGGGTTTTATGGAGTATGGACAGACAGAGAAGTTATACAGGTGCTCTACAAGTTGTTTTTCCAACTGAACCAGCGAAGACTTGTAAAATCAGAGACCTAGTTACGTTGACCTAATCTGATGTAGCTGACAGTAAAGAGAATGAATAGAAGTTTGAACTGCAATGAAACCATGTATACTAACTATGCAACTAAGCAAGCAAGAATCTGAACATGTAACCAACTTCTGCAAATGAAAATCAAACACTAGTGATTGCATGGAAAAGCAAAGTCAGTGTTTTTGTGGGCAGCAAGGTCACCTTGATCCCAGCTCCTGATCCCACTGAGGGAGAGGTGAAATTAGAGGTGTTTGATGGCCCTTTTTGAATCTTTTCCCTGTTAACAACCTATCAACTCAATATGCACATCAAAAGTCTTTCTAATCATCAACAGTGACCTAGTTAATTAGCAAGATTTAATCCACTTAACAGAAATGATCTTCCAAATACATAAAGAACAAATAACAATACATAAAGGAGGCCTTAGCACTGGGGTTGGGCCCAACCCCAAGAGCTGCAGGCTCCTATAAAGAACTCAGATTTGATGCCAAGTAAAGCTGCTTCTCATTACTCAAAAATAATCATCACAAGAAAGTTATACAGTAGTAGCTAAGAAAACGAGCTGAGAAAAGGACAGCACTATAGTGCAAATACCAACAGTTCCAAAAGTAAACTACAAAGGCTGAGGCCTTCCTATTTGTACACTACGAGGGGCCTAGCAGCCCTCCTAAATTCAAGGGACTCGGTTGTTCCAACTGCTAGTAAACAATCACTCTCCTCAAAGCTGCTCCGTTGCCTTTAGAATTCGTTTTGGTGGCCTGTTGAGCTCGGAGTTGAGGGTGGAGATTTCGAGGAAGGGCCATTTAATGCCAAAGACAACCTCCCTATGAATCCTCACCTCAAGCTTGGCTATCACCTGGGCCATAATTGCTTGGTTTTGCTCCAAAATTTCTCCAAAAAACCTGAAATGACCCCGTATTAGCCTCCTTGGTAGAGTGATCACCCTTATTCGTTCAAATAACATAAACATACTAAAAGAACATGTATAATATATGAAAAATGGAGGATTGAACAAGTACAATTAGGAAAAATGAGCCCAATAAGTTACCAAATTCGGGGCTCATCAACTTCCAATTTATTTTTTAAGTATATTTTTATGCCCCTCGGTCACTTCCAATTTCTTCTTTAAGTCTATTTTTATGGCCCCTGTGAGGGGAGCTAGCTAAGGCATCAGGTGGACTAGGAGTGAAGTAGGTGAGAGGGAGGTGGATTCGAGGTCTGATTTTTGTAGCATATTAGCATGAAAACCATTTTCTCTCCATATAGGCATATTAGCATGACATAACGTTAAGTGGCATGGTTGAAGCTTGCATGCTATTTTGTGGATACAGAGTGGTGAGGAAAGTGGCTTTCATGTAAGGGCCCACATGGTCCATTGAGGTCGTGTTTTTTTAATATATTTGTTTAATATTTTTTATAATAATAGAGAATAGGACCTCCAATTTATCCATGACAAACCTCAAAGCAGTCATATGTAGTCAGAAATAACATGCTTTAAGTGTGCACAGGCTATAAATACCTCTCTCAGGTTAGTTGGTAATACACTTCTGACATGTGCTTTCTTTCTTGAGTTTTTTGAGAGATGGTTGAGATATAAGACCATTTTCAAAGAGGCCTTTTTCTATAATGGATCAAGTCCTCCTTTCCATTCTGGGTGTTTCCTCAAAATAAGACGTTATGGGCCATGGATGGCCTTGAAAAATATCTTGCTACCATTTATTATCCCTTATCCAGATTTGATGTAGTGGTTGTCATTTAAGAGAATGTACCAAATGTTTTGCATATATCTCCTACAATAGCTATATAAGAGGTTACTAAGGATGAGTCACTTAGTTAGGATAGACTTCCCTGAATTCATGATAAAATATTCGAAGGGAATTGACTAGTTGAGATCATAACCTTAATGAAATAGGAAGAAATATTGACTTAGCTAGTGTATATTGCTCTCTTTAGGTTGAAACGTTCTTATGGTGTTCTTTCAAATGTGAAATATTGTACTTTTTAAAGGAACTAAAATTTATGAGCATCGCTTAGATTTTTTTTTCATTTTCTCAGTTGATTCAGAGCTATGGTTCTAACTGAGGTTCTATCTGTCTCTATTCTACCAAAGATTCGTAGGACTTGTACCTAGCCCAAACTGAAAACACAAGTACAAACACTAGGACATGCAAGCGGTCTAGAAGGGAAAAGCATGTTTCTCAGGAGACTTGATTCTTGGTGGAGGCATTAACAGCTTGCTGCTTTCACTGACGAGGCATGCCCTCCTCTAAAAACCTTGTAGAACTTGATGTCGTGTTATTAGTTTATCTAGAATTCCATAGAAATGCCAAGTTGTAGAGATGGATACACATGTATGGATTTGTAGCATTAGAAATTGATGCCAAACTAGTGGGATTGTTCATGCTCACTTGAATGTGAAAACAGTTAAACTCTTTCACTTGAACATGTTATGAAATTATATCTTTATATCAGGGAATTATTAATTAAAATAATCTTGTTCCTTTCTTCCTTTGTACTTTTAAATTGTTGCTATGACATTTATCTTCATAATGAGATTACACATTGTGCTTGGAGATTGCACAACATTGTGTATGAACCTTCGGAATATTGCATATTAGCTTGTCTCATAGCAACAAATAAATCCATGCTTACATTCTTAGTAAAACCTAGTAGAACTTGGAGCCACAAAGGGTAGCTCAACTGGTTTAAGTACTCTGCTTTTCACTGTAGACTTAGGTTCAATTCCTTTGGTGAGGGTCAGTGGTTCCAGTGGCAGGTGGTGGTGGGGACGAATATCCTTGGCTGGGTCTAGGAGGGTGAGGTGTAACAGTCTACACTGATGGGTTTATTATGGATGCCATCCACAAAATGTGGGGAAGCATCCCTAGGTGATTGTTTTGTTGAAAAAAAAGCCCCATAGAACTTGATATCATACTATTTGGTTTGTTTAGAAATGCCCAGATGGCTAAGCTGTAAATATTGATAGGTGTGTATGGTTGGGCAAGAATTTAGAACATGATGCTATTTGAGTGAGCTTGCTCTTGGTTAATTGAATGCTTAAGCTGTGGAGTTGTTTTGCATCAAGAAATTATACTCAGTACATAGCCTTGTTTCTCAATGGATCTATTGTTCTAAGTCAGTGCTATGGCACTTCTTTTCACTACTTTTAGGAGTTTGATTATTGTGCTTTGAAGATTTCACAACTTTGTGTATGAATTCTTACAAAAATTATGCATTAATCCATCTAATAGAAACAAAAATATCCATACCTATGTGCTTATTGAAACCTCATAGAACCTCAAAGATCCATGCTGTTGGGTTTGTTTAGAATTTTGTAGATGAAAGTATGGTAAAGTTTGTTCGATATATTTTGTTTCAACGACAGTATATATTTTGTTTCAATGACAAATACACATGCTCTACTCCTTCTAGCATGCGTAGTGCATATAACATCTAATGATTACATAAAGGAAAAATATTGTGTTATCTTTTTAATTTCCTGCTAAAAAGTTTTTTGAATAAGGTCTTTATTCTAGTATGGCTAACTACAATCCTAATTGGATTAACAGATGACTATACATTGAGCCTTTCAGTTCTGTTTGTAATATAAATGGACAACAAAGCTTCGTTGGCTCAGTGAAATACTACACAAACATCTTGTCAATTTCAATAAGTACAGGGATCAAAGAGACAAGCCTGACTTGAATCTCCATGAGTGTTTGTAGATTTACCTTGATACAAGGTTTGAGCAACTGAAGGCTGCAACTGAGCTTGAGCTCTCGTAGGTTGGTGAGCTAAATTTTTTATTTGTAATATATTTTTTCCTTATGCTATTTCTTATGACAGATGGAATATGATATGTAGGAAGATTTTCACTCTATAGAAGATATTCACGACCTTATGTGTATGGTCAAGATTTTGAAGAAGACTCCTAAACCTCAAATTATGGAAATCTGCTATTCAAAGTTTAAAAAGATATTTTGGATATTATAAAGTCATTTGTATCATGCTTATGCATGGTACAATACCTATATCCTATAGAAAAGCTACAATATATACTTAGCATAGAAGGATTTGCAACTAATGGCATCATCTGGATTGTTGGCTGCCATTTCTATTATGCCTTATGATTACAAGCATGGGATTACCATTTTGAACTAGAGAATGTGAAGGAAAGAAGTTCAAGAATGGCTAGTATTTTGGGATTTAGTTTGGATTCTAAAATGGATAAGTTATTTCAATGAAAGGGCTTAATTTCATCTATCACGTTTTGATATGTTTGCATTTGTATAGGTTTTTCTAGTATAAGTATTATATTTTATGCTTAGTTCAATGAGTTTTCTTCCAATATATCTGATAATAAGATGTTTTTTTGGCAGATGTAATGCTCAAAACTTCTATCTAAAATGGTAAATAATAGGTATAGAGCTCATTAAAGCATTTATTGATGAAATTAAGTCCTTCCTCTATGTTGCTGAGAAGTCAGAGCACACATATATTCTATTAAGCACTTTTTATGCTTGTACAGTTTTTTGTTTTAGCAAGCTACATGGTTTCAATTATAACTCGATAGAATGTGGTGCAATATTAGGACAAATTTTACTATATCTACTTATATTTATAGCTTATACGAAAGTTTTGTACCATATAATCATAACACGCTTCATTTTTTTTATAATTCAAAAGTGTCTTCACCTCAAACTTTTTGGTTCTACATATCTCCATTATTTCTTATAAAAAGATGGTTTATGTTAACTGTTGCCTTCAAATATAAGTTAATTGTACTGACTTTAAAGGCTCTTTGGGTTCATGAAAAGAAATTGGCAACATCTACTTATGTGGGTAACTTGTGTCTTTATTATATTTTAGGTTTCCAAAGGTGTCATGACATATGTTCTGCAAGAAGTGAAAAAATTGTATCATATATTGGAAAATTATTTCCACCCTTTAGGTATTGCTGATAAAGTTCAATCACTGCTAGTAAGGCTCTCTAAGCTTAGTGACAAATTGTCTTCATCTTCTCTGGTCCCAGAAGTTCAATTGGAGCAACACATTCCTTCTTTATAAAGGCTAACTACTTTGAGAGTGTTACAGTAGGTGATGGGATTTAATTCCTACTTTCGTTTCATGCTTTCTATTATTCTGTGGTGTGACTACTTGTGATTTGTAAATGTGGCCTACTTTTAGAGTTACACAACTTACAAAATATGATGGGGAATTTAATTATTACTTTGTTCAGTTCATTTGTCTCTACTATTTTATGCCATATGGTGTGACAATATTGGATTTGGTATATTTCTTACACTTTCGTGTTAAAGTGTACACATTCTCTTGTGTTTTCTAAAAGTAGAATTATTGAGGTTTTCTAAAGTTAACCCTTGCATGTTCCAGGTATCACAAGTGTATGAAATAATGAAAATCACGGTCTTGTCAAGGATGATACCATTTTCTATTTTTTCTGTTATAAAGAGGCTTAGTGTGGATGATATGATGTACAATTTTGTATGGTTGAAGATTGACCATTTAAAAGGAATTGTACAGTTTGGCAGTCAGGTGAAGTAATACAATTTTCTGATTTTCAATATTTTTGTATAAAGATACAACTTCTGCTAATTTTGAGGATTTAGCTTTTGTGCATGGAGTCTTTTTTAGAGTGTGCATAATATAAGCTCGTCAGTGAATTTATTTATGCAAGATCTTGAATTAGAACAGTCCATATATCATAATCTTATTGAATTGTCTGAACAATCCATATATCAGGGCTATGAATTGCAGTAGGAGGGGCTCAATACCTTAAGCATTGTTATTAACTTACCATAGGAAGATTCCATAGAAGTTTAGATCATTTCTTCATCTTATGATGGAAATCAAATAGGTAGTCTTAGGTTTTGGTTTGCATACAGTGAAGGCCTGAAGTAAATACTTTGAATCTTAATAGAATTTTATTTTCCCTTAAGCATGTACTTTCATGTTGATATTATCTGAAAGACAAGTCTTGTCATCAATTAATATTATCCCATATAAATTGCTTCATGGAAAACTCTACTACTCAATAGCACATAATAATAAATTTGGTCTTTATTAAATGTTTCAAACTAATAATTAAGTATATTCATTCATGATAAGATAAGATAGGTTTATTAGTGTCCAACGAATGACCAAAGGTAGGTCAACGGGACTGCTCAGTGAAAAAGTGGCAACACAGAGTGGGAGTGCAAAGGTTAGTATCTGAGCATAACTAACACAACACCAAAAAGAAGAAATACAATGCTCTAAATTCCCACTATCAAATGAAGGAGAGGGTGTTCTCCTTTGAAGTTGAAAGGGAATATCTCTTACCATTTGGAGACCAAAAGGAAAGAAACATTGTATAGATGACTAGCCAAAGGAGATGGATCTGGTCTAGGGATGTGTCTCTCTTTGGAAGAGGTGGCCCTCTTCCATGTGGTGGTAGGAGGGGGTTTCCTACCAATCGGGCATGAACAACAACTCCACATGGGTCTCACTATAGGGGGTTAAGTTGTCTCTCGAACTGGAATGGTTCTGCAATTTGCCTGCATCTTGTTGCCCCTATCTAGGAGCACTGGGAAGAAAACTGTGATCCTCCTAGTAGTGTCCTATCAAGGGGGGTAGGGGGAGGGCAAGAGAATGTGAGTTGTTTACCTAACAGCCTCTCCCAAGTATAAGGTTTGGCATTCTCTATGCTAGGCACCAACAAAAGGTGGAGAGGGCGTTATGGCACTCCCTAAATATAATATATGTGACGATGTATCTCATTCGAACAGGGACACCTAAAAGTGCAGTGCTCCCCTGTCTGTATCTCGTATATATGGCATATCCAACATAATAAATCAACTTGTGATATTTGGTGCTCAGCTTCCACATGAAGCTTATCAGTGCACACTCAAAACTAACATAAGGGGATCCTAATTCCATGCATAAAGTGTCAAAGAGTGTAAGTGGATCAACACTATAAAGTTGTCTCTAAGAGCCAACAAGTGCTCTACATAAAAGGCCATTTTGGGTCTCAAATCCCCAAGAGGGGAATCCAAGTGACCTAGATATACTACTTGTACATATCCTCCTGGATAATCCCATCCATCTCTTGCTTATTAGAGAAAAAGTGACCAGGAGCATCCAAAGTGTGTTTGAATGGGGGAAGATGATCTATCAATATACTGATGGATCAAAAGAAACAAGAAACTTCTAAATACCACCAAAGTGTGTTGTACCTGTCTCTACCTACTATTGAGTAAATATCTAAAGCAGATAAAATAACTCTACCAATCTAAACATAGTCTAGATCCAGAAAGGGTTTATTGCAAACTATGTATGGATGATGGACTAGGGGATCATCCTCTTGCATTTGATGATGCAACATAGTAAGTGGGCCTGTACTCAAGGTCACTATAACCTAACCTAAGGCCCAATCTAACCTGAGTAAGCTTGACCTCCATACCTCTGAACCATATAAAAATATAAGTGTCAAATTGGAGTCCATGAGGTCCAGTCTGGATGAGATGCCCTAAAAATGGTGTTGGAAACATTTGTCTGTTTATAAGAGAAAGGCATCCATACCCCTTATTCACTCAAGGTTGGAGATCCTCCCTCAAACCAAACTTAAAACCTAAAAAATGAGCCCCCAGATATGTGTATGTGTCAGTAATCTCAACCTCCACCCCTCTAAAGTAAGAATGGAAACTAGATCTAAAAAGGGTTTATTGCAAACTATGTATGGATGATGAACTAGGGGATCATCCTCTTGCATTTGATGATGCGACACAGTAAGTGGGTCTGTACTCTTAGTAATAAGTATAATTTTTGATTTTGGATCATTTAATCATCTACGAGAATTAACATAGACAAGGTTTTCTTGCTAAAATGTCATTTATGTGTCTCATTCTCTTTTTCTTGCAAGATGCATTATTAACTTATTTATAACAAAAATTGTGTACATACTTAATATATATATATATATATATATATATATATATGTGTATATATGTATATGTATATATGTATGTATGTATATGTGACGTTTTTCCAGATGTTTCCATTTTTAGGTTCATGTTTCCAGTAGTACCCATTTCGGAAACTTCAAGACACTTTGGTGTTTTGTGCAACTTAGATTTAGGGGAAATAGATGATTTTTCTCTAAGGGTGTTGCATGCATATGTTGGTTCCTTTAATTTTGAAGGGATGGAATTCAATGAGGCAATAAGTTCCTTCTTACAAGGCTTTAGATTACCTGGAGAAGCACAAAAATTTGATTGCATCATAGAAAAATTTGCAGCGAACTATTGTAAGTGCAACCCAAAGGTTTTCACTAGCGCAGACTGTTTATGTGCTTGCATACTCTCTCATCATGTTCAACACTGATGCACATAATCCAATGGTGAAGAATAAGGTATGCCTTTTTCATCTGTGTAATTAGTTGGCAGTTCTCATGGATCATCATATTTCAAATTATTTTGGGATCATCCTTTGTCCAACTGCCTCTTTCCTAACTTGCAGTGTTATTGCAAATGTCAAAGGAAGATTTCATAGGGAATAACTGAGGTATATATGATGGAAAATATTTACCAGATGACCATATGGGATCCTTGTATGATCGTATTGTGAAAAATGAAATCAAGATGAAGATGATAATTTGATGCCACAAAATAAACTTCCCATAAATGCAAACAGAATCTTAGATCTAGATAGTATACTAAATATTGTAATTTGTAATAGGGGGAAGAAAAAGGTCTAGAAATGAGTGGTGCACTTCTCATCTGCCATACTGGTGGTGTGCTTCTCATCTGCTTCTATGTCGTCTCCTTTGCTTGGTCACGAGGCCCTCTCTGATGGTTGGTCCCTAGCAAGATCTTCCCTCTGGAGGTCCGCTCAGGTGGGTAGAGTATCAAACCCACATCTGTGAGCACTTATGTAAGTCATGGGCTCTCTTTTACGCATATTAGTGGTGATAGTCCCCTAATCTTGCACTGATCTAGGGGCAGGGGGCGTAATTTGAATGATCTGTCTCTAGAACATAGTCAAAAGATATTATTTTCAAGAAAAATCTTGAAATGAATAGTTGTTGGTAAACCATTGATTTTTCAAAAATGGGAATGAATTTCTCGTGCCAGTGAGAATTCTTACTTTATCTTATCTCTGAGTCCATGTTGGCCCTTTCTAGGTAGTTCCACAACATTGTTAGGCTTGGTGAAAGTCAACAGGATCTTGATGAGTGAATCCTGACTTAAATTGCCTTGAATAGTTTCATGAATCCTGACAAAAAGTATACAACATATATTTTGATTGCTATAAGACATAAATTAACAAAGTACTAAAAAAAAGTAAAAGCATGTGTTTTCAATCTTGACATATAACCCCAAGATTTAGCTGCATATGATCAATTTTTTTCTCATTGTTTGTTTTGATTCCAAAATCAACAACTTGAACACCTTTACGTGACTCATAATTTATTTCCTACCAATGGAAATTGTGATCATGAGCAATGACAAAGGCCAATTGGTACAATTGTCATGTCATAAGCAGGAAATCAACCATGAAACTTCTTAGAAGATTATAGTCTATAGAGACAGTTTCTGTCCCCCACTAATTACAAAATGTTATAGCATGAGAAACAAGAATTCTTTCTTGGAAATTCAACATGGAAACAAACTTTAGAGAAAATTGATATTGTTCACACCACCATAAATGGTAAACCCAATCCAATTGTGGTTCCTAGTTCTGGCATGCTTGTCTATCAAATACTCTGTGCTCTTAATGGTTGAAGGTGAAATATTGGCTGGATGCAACATGTGTTAGAATGAAGCTCAATTATTTATCCAAGTCATGCTCAAGTCTCAACCTCATCATATATTTGAAACCCAACATTGCAGACACATGACTAACATTAGACACAACAAGTCAAAGCTCCACATATTAGAATACAATTTATAGAAATGGAAATCTGATACTGAATATTCCCTTTATCCTGGTCATGAAACATTATTCTTCATATTCATAAATCTATGATTATTCTTGATCTAAAAATAAGAGGGTTGTTGTGATTGAGCACACACATTATTTTATGATGAGGTGATTGATATGCACTAATCAACAAATTTGGAGAAGAGCAATCTCAGAGCTAGAGGGAAGGCTTTAGAAAGGGCCACCAAGCCATTTACCACATTTTCACTTTACAAGCTATCATTGAAGAAGCTAGAAAAAAAACAATGCCAAGCCTTTTCCTTTGTTGCTGTTGTTTTCTTTTCTGCTCTTGGTTTTAATGGATGGTCAAGATTGCTTCAAAAATGGAAGAAAAGAAAAGGAGACAAATACTGGAATTTAGTATTGTGCTACTTAGGAAACCCATTCTATTTGAAAGAAATCTCCCTTGACAAAATGATAGTCATATTTATCTTAGAGCAATTCCTTTTTGTGGCCACACCTCATCACTTGTTCTCTCCAAAAATTTCAAGTTGATTAATTTTCTCAACAAAAAGAACCATGAAATTCTAAACTTCTTATCTCTTTGGATGAAATTTCCTACTATGGTTATGGGGTGTTTTGAAGAAATTGTAAAACTATGGTTATGTGTATATAGATCTGGTTCTCTAATGCATACATTTTATGATGCATAAAACTTGTGCAATATGTCTTGATGCAATGAAACTAGGCCATGGCCATGCCTTATTTACTGCAGAGTGTTCCCACACTTTCCACTTTGCTTGCATTGCTTCCAATGTGAAGCATGGAAATAGGGTGTGTCTAGTTTGTCGAGCCAAGTGGAAAGAAGTTCCCTTACAAGGGATTCATTCAGAACCAGTGCGTTGTAGAGCACGAATAAGTCCTTTGAATTGGCCACAAAAGAAATATGATGGCACAACAATTTTAACCCGTTTGCTGCATGCTCGGCCCCATATCTTGAAGTTGCAAGACGTGTTACAAACCCTATTGTTTTTGCTGATGATGAGCCATTGGAGCATCGGTCAAGTGGAGAAAATAGGTCAGGTGTGGAAAATGGGAATGAACCTACTTTGGTTGAAATTGAGATAGCAGCAGGAAATTCACAGGCTACGGATTCAAGAGGAAAATTGGCACAAGGAAGTGGAGGGATTCAAGGCAGAGATGTTGATAGTACATCTGTACAGTTAAAAATGTTTCCTGAGTTTTCTGGAATTCCATGCTCAAAGTTTTGTGAGAAGTTCAGTGTCCTGGTACATCTAGTGCAAAACAACAGGAAAGCCAAAGAACTTGGAATACTGGAAATCCATCCCAAACCCCTGATATGCCCAGAGATCGAGCCCCCATTGATCTTGTAATTGTTCTTGATGTTAGTGGAAGCATGGAAGGCACAAAACTGGCACTATTGAAGTGTGTTGTGGGCTTCGTGATTCATAATCTTGGCCCCATGGACCGCCTTTCAGTCATTGTCTTCTCATCAACTGCTAGGCATTTGTTTCCTCTACGACATATGTCTGAGGAGGGTCAGCAGTTTTCTTTGCAATCAGTGAATGGCCTAGTGTCCACTGGTGGAACCAACATTGTTGAAGGATTGAAAAAGGGTGCCAAAGTGCTGGAAGACCGGCATGAGAAGAACCCTGTCTGTAGTATCATTTTACTCTCAGATGGGCAGGACACCTACAATGTGGGAAACCACAGGCAGGTTTCCATTTTGTCAAATTCCAGGAGGGTTTTGGATTATCAGTCCTTGTTGCCAGGATCAATAAGGCAAACCTACAGAGCAGCGTAACATACAGATCCCTGTACACACTTTTGGATTTGGGATGGATCATGATTCAACATCCATGCACTCCATATCAGAGACTTCTGGTGGCACCTTTTCCTTCATTGAGACATAAATTATTATTCAAGATTCTTTTGCACAGTGCATTGGTGGTTTTCTGAGTGTGGTGATTCAGGATATGTAGGTTATTGTCACATATGCAAGTTCAAGAGTGCAATTGAGTGCCATACATGCAGGTAATTATGTAGGCAATATTCTAGACGATGGGCATAAGGTATTGGTAAAGATTGGAGACTTGTATGCAGAGGAGGAGAGGGACTTCTTGGTTCATGTTAAGCTTCCTCCATTTAGAAAACCTGAAGAGAGCACCACTATTAATGAAATGAAAATGTTAAAAGTTATTTGTTCTTACAGGGATCCTATTTCACAAGAAATTATTCAAACACAAGTGACAAAACTATCTATTCAACGTCCTGAATATGTTAGCAGTAATGAACAGGCTATCTGTCTTGAGGTTGACAGGCAAAGAAACAGATTGTGCACTGCAAAATCCATAGCAGAAGCTAGAGCACTAGAAGACGGGTGATTTGACAGGTGCCCAGCTTGTATTGGGGATCAGGAGAAGGGATTTGCAGGCATCCCAAGGCTTTATGGATCAGTTATCAGCTGGTTTTGAAAACTCGGTGGCTTCTCTGACCTTATTCTAAGCGTTGAGGGGCTTAAACAAGGCTGCACTCTTTTCCCCATCTTAATCAAGATTTACATTGAATCATGAGCTTGACTAGTTTCTAAGGGAGATGACACATGCCAATGAAGGGTGCATTTTACACCATGGTCTAAGTACTTATTGTCATTGACTGATTTGGTCTTAATTGCTTCCTCTCTTGAGAGTCTTCAGTCACAGCTTGATTTGTTGGCTTTCCATTCATAAGTTGGGGTTGTTAATCTTATTAAGGCTAAGAATATGTTTTTTAGTGCAACCAAAGATACTATGTCTTGGTTGCATTTCTCCAACAGAGGAGAACCAGTTAAGTTCACCCCTACCTATTCTTATTAAGTTATTTAGGTGTCTAGTTTTCAAGGCCACCTTTCAATTTGGGACCAGCTTCTCAAATGTGGCTATGCAAGGCATACACTTCTTTAGCTGTTTTGGAAAAGAAACACTTCCAATTTCATTTTCAAGACATCCTTCAATGATGGAACTCTTTCACTATCTTGTTAGACCAATTGTATTGGATGGATCAAAGATCTAATTAGACCAAACTTGGGTGAGGCCAGTTGATCACTTATTGAGAGATGATCAGATGATAGATCAACCATCATGCTCCACCAGATGATTAGATGTAAGCACACAGTTCCACATGCCATTATACAAGTTGATTTAGACCTCACCCACTTCAACTAGAGACTTTGTTCAAGCTTACCTCTTACCTATACAACCTTTTCACTCTTGGAGATTTGGCCTTTGGAGAGGAGAGGTACCCCTATATGGCTCTTTTATCTTCCAAGGAGATTTCTTCACATCCTTCTCAAAGTACATTGAGGAAAGAATGTTGGTATTTTAAATTTTTTGAGGTATCTACATTGTTGTAGTCTATAGTTATTTTCATTGGTTGTCTTCCTCCCTACATGTCCTCTTTGAATCCCCCTATCTGCCTCCTTTGAAGGCATAACTCAATCATGTAGTAGACAATATCTATAGGCAGTTCATTCAAGCAACATGGACCTCCCTGCGCCACCACCCCCCACCACCCACTCAACAACCCTCTCATCCACTCAATCCTAAGTTGGGATTCAAGGTTGAGACCTTAATAAGAATCTTAGAGGTCATTCTTATTCGACCAACATACCTACAATAGCACTGGTCTCGTGACTTTAGAGATGAATTGGAAAATGAATAGGGAGAATTTACAGGAGTCCTAAAGGCAGCCTCTGACAGGTTGAGACAGTAGCCTGACTATTTAGTATGTGCAACAGACAAGATGGGAGGACATTATAAAGCAAATCTAGGCTATAAATCAGAATGCTTTCCATCCTCATGATGTTGGAAGTGGAACCTTAGGCTCCTCCCAAAACAAGAATTTTCCTCTAGCTGATCCTAAACTAATCTCGGATTACCTACAGAAGGGGTCTTGACAAGGACCTGGTATTTACTATTTATTGTTCTTGTCCCTCTGGTGTTGCTTGTCATAGAATGAGCCTTGGTATTATCTCAGCAAGCTAGACCCAAAGTGGATGGTTAGTTGGAGGTTTAAAAGGCAGTGGAGTGGTGACTTGGCACTCATCGGAGGGTTCCAAAGCCTAAATATAGTCTCAATCAGAGTTTCCTGAAGTGGGACCTATTCGGGTTGAGCATCAAGGAGGGTTTCCAAGTTGCGGGGATTTGATTCTTGTCTCTGGATCCAAAGGAAACCACTGAGTTTGTCTTCCATTCAATCTATGGAGAAAGTCTTGTACAGACCAACAAAGACACTTCCTGCAATTTGTGACTACCAACAATTCAGATCCTCCAATAGAAGGATGTAGTCTGGTAGGAGGAGGCATATTGTGGTGAAGCCAACTCTGTAACAGGTTCAGAATTGACTTCTTAGATAGTGTAAAGCCCAAGAAGTGTAGAAAACATAACTAATTTAAGTTGTGACTCCTGGTTAGAGTAATTGATATTATGGGATTTGGATTTAACTTGTGGTTCATAGTTCTCATCGGTCAGGAACTGAAGTTGTTTGACTTGAATTTCATGTTGTGACTCTGTGTTTATATGATATTGAGTAGTGTATTGCCAAAAAATATTGTATTGTTGTTTATTATTCCAGATACCTTTGTTCACTGTAATCACTGAAGACAGAGTAGCAATTCTAAATTAAAATTTAACCACTATAATAGAAAAAGAAAGGTTAATTATCAAGAAATTCTACGGTGAATTATCATAACACTGTACAATAGTATTAGTGGTAGGGGTGCATTGTTGGATTTATTGTGTTAAATTGTTGTACAAGAAGGAGAAATTTTGTTGAAAACTAGGGAAAAATTACCCTAGCACATTATATAGAGGTAAAAAATTCAAATTAAAAATATGCAACCTAGACGCCTGCAAAAAAAACTTGCTTAAATTGCTTTATGCTAGTATTAATATAGATGGGGTTTCTTTGTATTATCTTAATGTAAATATATAGATCTGTCTCATTAAAATGAGGATTGTGGTTGGATTTCTATTTGGTTGTTTCTTTCTTGATGCTCCATAAGTTGCCTAAAGTCTTGATAGTTGTTTAGTTCTCCTTTTAACACTTATAAGTGCTTTTATGCAATGGCATTCATGTTTTTCAAACATAGATACTAATATGAAGATCTTGTAATTTATTTAGGATATGAGAATATGACCTATTCTTTAGGAAACATGACACAATTTCCATGTCTACCTCATTGGGCAACATTCGAAAGGAGAGGAAGTTGAGTGTAGTGTTTAATAATTATGGCAGACAATTGTCTTTTGTTTCAGTATTTTTGCCCATTTCTTTCAATCACTTAAGCAAAATATGGACTCTAAGATTACACACCAGAGAGCAAGTAGTTAATACAAGAGCCATGGAAAAGGATTTGTACTTCAATTGGGATGGCTCAATGACAAAAAAACTGCAGGTCAGAGAAAAATGCTTGTTTAAAGGAAGGTCACCTACATGTAAAACTTCACTCTCGATGATCTTTCCTTGTCCACTTATTTGATGTTAATGTATAGTTTTAATTTTTTGTGGAGGGTTGTTTTGGCATATAATCTTGCATTCAGTTGCACTCTTATTGAAATCCCATTATAATTTTCTTGCAGGCAGGTGTGAGCAAACTTGTTGATCTTGTTAGACCCTTGGACCGAAGGGCATAAATGTTGTTTTGGAGAGAAAGTATGGTTCTTCGAAAATAGTAAACAATGGCATGATAATAGCTAAGAAGGTAATTTGTAGATGTGTGTTCTGGTTTTGTTTTTAATGTTGTATTAGTTTCCCCTTCCTAAATGTCTTAGATCTGGTAGGAAAAATTTGCAAACTAAAAGGTCAAAGACAATATATTTGTTACTCAGTGGTCTACTTGGCCTGTGGACTAGTCACATGAGAGTAATGAATAAAGCTTTTCACAATTGAAAACAAAGAGTTGTGGCTGAGTCAAGTTCTATTGTAATGGACAGTCTAATGAAATGTATTTCAATGCCATGGTTTCATCTTTTTGACAGGTTGAGTTAGAGGACCCAGTTGAAAATATTGGGGCCAAGTTACAATAAAGATAAATAATTTAGCTGGGGATGGAACTACCACATCTGTTGTGCTTGCACAAGGTTTAATAAGTGAAGGCGTAAAGGTAATTTTTTGCCACTAGTATTGGTTTAAGATCTATTCAATTTTGTAGGGTTTTATGGTGTTTGTTTTTTTAGTTTTGATTTGCGATTTAATGAGTTTAAGATGGTATTTGAATGAAAAAATTGTCATCAAGTATTTGAAAATTTTGATCCTTTTGTCAATTGTTATGAGCTTGTTAGGAAGGACCCAACAAAAAAATATTATATCTTAAATTTCTAAATAAGAATTTGAAATGAAACCTTTTTGTTTAAGTTGTTGCAGCAGGTGCAAATCAAATTCAAATTACTAGGGGCATTGGCATGACAACAAAGGCCTTTCTTTCAGAACTCAAAAGTCTGTCAAAGAAGGTAAATCCTCATATTTTGAGTAGGTTGGTTTTCTATTTTTCTGATGGTTTGGAGTTGCATCTAATTGAATGAATTAGTTGCCTAAGGTATTTTTGGTTGCAAAATATTTTTCATTTTTCATATAGTATTTGTCTTGAGGAATACATTTGGTTGTTTGGTCTTGTTAGATATGTAATATTTGTAGACTTGTAGTTGTTTAGTCTTATGGTTGAGGCACACTTTTATTATGGAAATAGTTGATGCAGCATTATCATTTAATCCTTACTCCAGGGTATGTTGAAGAGTTTCTTGTGAAACATTTGTATTTTTGGAAATTTTGTTATGTGTGAATGGTTACACAAGTTAGCACTTTGTAATCTGTATTATTTTCCAGGTTGAAGACAATGAAATGTTGAGGAGTTTCTTGTGAAACATTTGTATTTTTGGAAATTTTGTTATGTGTGAATTGTTACACAAGTTAACACTTTGTAATTTGTATTATTTTCTAGGTTGAAGACAATGAATTAGTAGATGTTGCTTCAGTGAGTGTTGTGAATAACTATGAAATAGGAAAAATGATAGCAGAGGCTATGAGCAAAGTTGGAAGGAAAGGTGTTGTGACACTTGAAGAGGGAAAAAGTGCATAAAATAATCTGTATGTTGTGGAGGGAATGCAATTTGATCATGGTTATATTTCTCCACACTTTGTGACAGACAGTGAGAAGATGTTCATGGAATATGAGAATTGCAAGGTAATTGATGCAAAAAGAAGTTTCTTCTTGTTTCTTTGTTGTGTTGTTATTCATTTGTTTTCTTCGTAATGTGAGAGAGAATAATTGAAAATCACACTCTTTTTTAAATAAAACCCTCAATCTTTCATCACCATACACACTTGGCATAAATGTAGGTGGAACTTTGGTGTTTTGCAAGGTTCCATCTAGCTAGAAACCTTGTTAAATTGGGAAGATTAGCTAAAAATAGGTTGTTAACAATTAGAGTACGCATATTTTAAGGTAGTTTATTGGGAGTGTATTATTCCAAGTAATTTGGAAAAGACTATTCTTGTCCAGGCATTACCTTTTAGTTTGAGTATGAGTGAATCGTCTAGAAGATCTATTGAATGATGGTTCCTTAGTGTATGAAAATGACAATTTGTGTGTAGGATCCAACTAGCCAAGAGGCTTGTATAAAATATTCCTGAAGATGAGAAGGATACTCAAATGTAACAATAAACTCTTTTGGAATTATCTATGGGATATGATTAATCTAAATATTGTAATTGAATATATGGGTTGGAGACTTGTTGGGTGATCTTATCAAAATTTGATCCATACTAACTTTTTTGGAGAGATTGGAAATTCTTGTTGGCATTATGATACATATGGTGTACTTGATGGCAACCCACTCATCTCAGATGATAAATTATAGTGCAACAAAGTTCAAGCACTTTCATGAAGATAAAAGTTTCTTTCATGTAGAGAAAAGTTCACGCACTTTCATGAAGATAAACGTTTCTTTCATGTAGAGAAAAGTTCACGCACTTTCATGAAGATAAAATTTTCTTTCATGTAGAGAAAAGTTCACGCACTTTCATGAAGATAAAAGTTTCTTTCATGTAGAGAAAAGGTCACGCGCTTTCATGCAGAGAAAAGTTTCTTTCATGTAGAGAAAAGTTCATGCACTTTCATGCAGAGAAAAGTTTCTTTCATGTAGAGAAACGTTCACGCAGTTTCATGCAGAGAAAAGTTCCCTTCATGTAAGAGAAAAGTTCACGCACTTTCATGATTGGTTCATTGTATTAGTCCGACAGTTTTTGATCCTATGGTTTTGGTCCGTGGTATTGCATCCAAAAGTGTTGATCTCACACACTTTCATGGTTGGTTCATGGTATTAGTCCGACAGTTTTTGATCCTATGGTTTTGGTTCGTGGTATTGCATCCAAAAGTGTTGATCCCAAATATTGGGTCCATGGTATTGTGTTATTATGGTTTTGGACCGTGGTATTGTGAAAGGCCTAAGACTATAAAAGAGGAAGGAGATCATTCGGCAAAGGATCATCTGAATTATTGAATATCTGATAAAGTGCTAGATCTGGAATACTGTGATTGGGTTATGATGCAAATCTGGATTTGAGCTAAAGAGGGATCTCACCGGTTGATGGAGAACAAGATCTAAGGATAGATCAGGATCAAATGGCTTGAAATGAACTATCTCTATATAGTTGATTATGCTTATTCTAGATCTGTATACTAACACTTGTAATGATCTGAACTAGGTATAACTTAAGTTTGAAATCGCTGCAAGTCATGATTGAATATTTATATATCTTTACGCGGGTTAGCTTTGGTGAAAGCGCGTATGTACGCAGGTTTGGTTCATTGTATTAGCATATACCATTTGAGCTATGATGTTTAAAGTTACAGGTGGTTCAGGTTGTTGATGTGTTCTGATGACTGTTTAACGGTGTCAGTATTCTACATATTCAGTTTGATTGATTGTGTTGATGGATGAGATCTAATAATGGATCAGGATCATAATGACTCATATTTATGTGATCTAATGGACAAGATCTGGTTGATAACTCACATACTATCCTTGTTTATGTATTGATCTGGTGTTTGGGTGATTCAGAAGATTGATTGATTATGTGCTTCAATGATATTAATGGGTCCAGTATGAAAATTGGATGAAACGTGGCCTTTCAGATTATGTGTTGTGCTTCAGGAGTATCCAATATGAAAATGTATGAAACGTGGTACCTAGAGGAGAGAAGATTGTAGGCCGGAACCTACGTACTAGTATCTTAGCTAGTACAAGAGCTAAGGGGGTGGTAGCTCCCTTCCAGTAGCAGTTGAAAATTTTGGAGCATTGTAGCAGGTAGCAGCCTGCGTACTAGTAAATGGATCGGCTAGTACAAGAAGTATGGGGGTTGTAGCTCCCTTCCAGGAGATACTGGAGAACAAGAGAGGGTTCTAGCTCTCTACAGGTAGTAGCCTGCGTACTGGTAAAGGACTGCACTAGTACAAAACTTTTGTAAAATGATTTTCTTATTAAGAAGAAGATTGAGATGACTTGCATCAGGTGGTTTTCTCCCACATTAGGTTTCCACCTTATATCATGGTGTTCATGTGTGTGGCTTATGTGTGATGATCTGTTCTATTTTACTGCACCTGTTTACTTTTAATATGGTTAATAATGTTCTAATGCACTCATTGAAGATCAATTAACTGAATCATAAGTTTACTGAATATACGCGGGTATTCTTAACTGAAGCAGCATATATCAATCAAAGTATGGAAATGAAAAAGTTTTATTGACTTAATAATACTGGTTCACCCCCCCTCTCAGTATTATTTCCAACAATTGGTATCAGAGCGGGTCCTTTTGTAGAAGCTTGATCGCTTGAAGGAGAGTCGTGGAACAATGGGAAAGAAGCTTAAGAATAAAGCGCCTAAGAAGAAGAAGACATCTCAGAAGAACTATGACAGTGGGAGAATCGATTGGGGATTATGTGGAAAAAGCACTTCAGATTTAGAATCATTTCAGAATGAAGATGAACTATCAGGTATGAATTTGTTATCCTCTGAGGTTCCAGCTATCTATCCATTTGGAAAAGATGAAAGTGATAGCGAAACAACTGAATTTGCTTTTATGGGTGAGCAAGAAAGATATCAAATAGAGGCAGAATTTAAAAGGCTTACAGACAAAATTAGAGGTCAACAAGATATATTGAACAAAAGGGAATGTGTCTTCAAAGAAGAAGCTGCCAAACTAAAAGCTCAACTAGAGGAAGGAAACAAGGTAAGGAAGTTATTCAAGGACAAATATCAAAAGTTGCAGGATGAAGTAACATCAGTAAGAGATGAAGTCAATGAAAGAAGCACAACCATCAAGAAACTCAGAGATAGATCCAGTTACTATGAAAGTCTTGAAGCCACGATCCGCTCGCTAAAAGAAGATCTTGAAGAATCAAAGAAGCAGAATAAATAACTACTCCAAGCTCATGAAAATGAAGTTCTTGGACTAAGACGTTAGTTGGAAGAAGAAAGAAATGCTGAAGAAAACGTGAAGAAGCAGTATCTTGAAAAGGAAGAGCAACATCAAGTTGAGGTAAATATTCTAAAAGATAAATTAGAAGAAAAGGCTAAACTGTTACGATTTCAAGATAGTACTAAAGTCTTGGATGATATTCTTAATAGTCAAAGGTCTCCTGCTATCAAAACTGGTCTTGGTTTTCATGAATCTATTGAAGGTGAATCTAGTTCACAAAGAAAGACAAGGGACTCGATTGCAAAATCTGAAATGCTCAATAAGGAGATGAAAGGTCAATTTCATCATCAACCAAGGAAAGAAATTCTTCAAAGAAAATCTTTTACTCCTCCTATGAATAATGTTGAATGTTATGTATGTCATAATCTTGGACATGTTGCAGCGAGATGTAGAAGAAGAAGGTTTCAAGACCATCATGCAGAAAGATCATCACATTCAAGGTACTTTAATGGATATTGCTTTGCTTGCAATATGTTTGGTCACAGAGCTATTGATTGCTATAGAAGAAATATGAGACATGTAAGATGTTACACATGTAACAAGCTTGGACATATAGCTAAGGAATGCAGGAACAAAGTATGGGCACCATACCAAAAGGAGAAAACATCATCATCACACTTGAAGATTTGGAAGAAGAAAGAAGTACAGTCAGAAAGAGGCGGCACAACAGAACATACAGACATAACAGAATCAAAGGGAGCTGGAAGTGTAAAACTTCAGTGTCCTAAATCTCATACGCAAGTTTCTTAAAGAGAAGTCACGTATATACGCGATTTGGTTATGGCATAGTTGCGTATATGATTGTTTGAGGAAAGGTAGTAGGGATAGGTTCAGGAAAAGTATCAGTTATGATTCGGTTTATTATTTGCACTATTTGATAATGGTTACAATTTGCTGATGATGTGTGCAAATGACTTGATGGTTAGAAGTGTTTTGTTTCTAACTTGATAATGATGATGACTTGATACTTCTTGCTGATATGCATGATCAGATCTGACAGTAAACAAGATGGCACAGGTTTAGGGGGAGCATATGCTTTTAATGCATTATTGGCATTATGGTTAATAGTCCTTAGTGATGATGCTTATATGGATAAATGATTCATCTTGCTATGATATGGTTATGAGTTGTCCATGACAAAATCTCTTGCGATACATAGTTGACTTTCAAATCAGATTTGTGGATTCACTGATGTATATATGGTGCTTACATGGTGATCTTCATAAGGATAAGGAGAAGTTCTAAGCTTGAATTCACATCTTCTTTACTTGATGATGAATCACTCATATGCTGCTGACGTCATATGCATAAAGATCATATATTACAGTTATGGTGCAGGATTCCTATAGTTCTTTGTGCTCACATTGTTGCTGCTGATGATATCAAGAAGTTTTGACAAATGATCTTGAGCTCATGATACATAGTACTGGATACATGGATGATTATTCAAAGTTGCATTGTTGGAGACATGATGATGATGGTTTCTTACCTATGTGATGATAGGTTGTTGCTTACATATGTTGATTGATGCAGATACTTGGTTCATGCAGATCTTGATGGCTATGGTGGTTCTCACATATGATATAATGTGATTGTTTCTATGCAGAAGTCTGCTGTTAAATATTGCCTATTTCAGAGGAATGTGGTTGTACACGATTTTAATGAAGGGTATCTGCGTACATACGCTTGTTTATGAAGATAGAAGCACATATATTTTGATTTGAAGATATTCTGTGGGCCAGGCTTTGAATGAAAGGAGTCTGATATGGGTCTGACAGAGACCATCTAGCACAACTTCAGGGGGAGCATATTAACTTCTAATAATGCATTGTTGGCATTACCTTAGAAGCTCTTGGTTTGTGTACACAAGCTGTTTTGGTTAGATCAGGTGCAGAAGGAGAACAGAAGGAGATCATGGTTGCTGATCTGAAAAGTGGTTGTTGATATTAGTAATTGGTGACTTTCATTAGTCTTGCTCTTGATACTTGGTCTCTATGTCATGTATCTCTTGGGTAATGGTGTCAAGGTCATGTAACAGCCTATCTTGGTTTCACCACTATGCCTGGGATGAAGATGTAATGTTCTTGTTTTATCATATGTAAACTTTTGATGTATCCCCACTTGGCTGGGTGGATGAGTCAATTCTAGTATATCCCCACTTGGTTGGGAAATGGATGTATGTATGAGTCCTTGGTGATAGGAAGGTCATTGATGATAGAGTCATGTTCTTCTTGTAGAACATCTTTTTGTAGATCTTGCCTACAGTTAGGGGGAGCATGAATAGCACAACTCAGCAAGAGCAGAGCTTTCAGCATGTAGCATGGACAGATTGGTACACCTTGGCATATACAAAGGGGGAGCTCATTCAGAGATTTCAGCAGGTACTCAGAGGAAGCATGGACAGAGTGGTACTTCTTGGCATATACAAAGGGGGAGCTCATTCAGAGATTTTAGCAGGTACTCAGGGGGAGTATGGGCAGCGGAATGTTCATCTAGGAAAGAGATTATCTTGGTCTGCCCTTTGCCCTTGATGTCAAAGGGGGAGAGTGATTGGTTGTTGTTGCCATCAAGTCCAAAGGGCGAGATTGTTAGCATTATGATACATATGGTGTACTTGATGGCAACCCACTCATCTCAGATGATAAATTATAGTGCAACAAAGTTCACACACTTTCATGAAGATAAAAGTTTCTTTCATGTAGAGAAAAGTTCACGCACTTTCATGAAGATAAAAGTTTCTTTCATGTAGAGAAAAGTTCACGCACTTTCATGAAGATAAAAGTTTCTTTCATGTAGAGAAAAGTTCACGCACTTTCATGAAGATAAAAGTTTCTTTCATGTAGAGAAAAGTTCACGCACTTTCATGCAGAGAAAAGTTTCTTTCATGTAGAGAAAAGTTCATGCACTTTCATGCAGAGAAAAGTTTCTTTCATGTAGAGAAAAGTTCACGCACTTTCATGCAGAGAAAAGTTCCCTTCATGCAAGAGAAAAGTTCACGCACTTTCATGATTGGTTCATGGTATTAGTCCGATAGTTTTTGATCCTATGGTTTTGGTCCGTGGTATTGCATCCAAAAGTGTTGATCTCACACACTTTCATGGTTGGTTCATGGTATTAGTCCGACAGTTTTTGATCCTATGGTTTTGGTCCGTGGTATTGCATCCAAAAGTGTTGATCCCAAGTATTGGGCCCATGGTATTGTGTTATTATGGTTTTGGACCGTGGTATTGTGAAAGGCCTAAGACTATAAAAGAGGAAGGAGATCATTCGACAAAGGATCATCTGAATTATTGAATATCTGATAAAGTGCTAGATTTGGAATACTGTGATTGGGTTATGGCGCAGATCTGGATCTGAGCTAAAGAGGGATCTCACCGGTTGATGGAGAACAAGATCTAAGGATAGATCGGGATCAAATGGCTTGAAATGAACTATCTCTATATAGTTGATTATGCTTATTCTAGATCTGTATACTAACGCTTGTAATGATCTGAACTGGGTATAACTTATGTTTGAAATTGCTGCAAGTCATGATTGAATATTTATAGATCTGTACGCGGGTTGGCTTTGATGAAAGCGTGTACGTACGCAGGTTTGGTTCATTGTATTAGCGTATACCATTTGAGCTATGATGTTTAAAGTTACAGGTGGTTTAGGTTGTTGATGTGTTCTGATGACTGTTTAATGGTGTCAGTATTCTACATATTTAGTTTGATTGATTGTGTTGATGGATGAGATCTAATAATGGATCAGGATCATAATGACTCATATTTATGTGATCTAATGGACTAGATCTGGTTGATAACTCACATATTATCCTTGTATATGTATTGATCTGGTGTTTGGGTGATTCAAAAGATTGATTGATTATGTGCTTCAATGATATTAATGGGTCCAGTATGAAAATTGGATGAAACGTGGCCTTTCAGATTATGTGTTGTGCTTCAGGAGTATCTAGTATGAAAATGTATGAAACGTGGTACCTGGAGGATAGAATATTGTAGGCTGGCACCTATGTACTAGTATCTTCGCTAGTACAAGAGCTAAGGGGGTGGTAGCTCCCTTCCAGTAGCAGTTGAAAATTTTGGAGCATTGTAGCAGGTAGCAGTCTGCGTACTAGTAAATGGATCGGCTAGTACAAGAACTATGGGGGTTGTAGCTCCCTTCCAGGAGAGACTAGAGAACAAGAGAGGGTTGTAGCTCTCTGCAGGTAGTAGCCTGCGTACTGGTAAAAGACTGCACTAGTACAGAACTTTTGTAAAATTATTTTCTTATTAAGAAGAAGATTGAGATGACTTGCAGCAGGGGGTTTTCTCCCACATTGGGTTTCTGCCTTATATCATGGTGTTCATGTGTGTGGCTTACGTGTGATGATCTGTTCTATTTTACTGCACCTGTTTACCGTTAATATGGTTAATAATGTTCTAATGCACTCATTGAAGATCAATTAACTGAATCATAATTTTACTGAATATACGCGGGTATTCTTAACTGAAGCAGCATATATGAATCAAAGTATGGAAATGAAAAAATTTTATTGACTTAATAATACTAATTCACTCCCCCCTCTCAGTATTATTTCCAACAACATATAATTTGAAAAGGCCTGCTACTTTACATGGAACCATTTAACAATATATTCTGTCATATCATGAAAGGGTGAAGAACAAGAAATCTCATTGTCTTTATCACTGCTTCTAATTTATCTCTCTATTATGTTGTGGTAATTTTCTTCCACTCTGCAACTTTGGTACTTTTTGGGCCTTGGAATATCTAAGAGTTGTAGTGGAAGACTAGAGGAACATAAGGAATTGAGGAAATTCTTTTTTGGAATTGCATCAGGAGGGATTTCAAAATTTCGAAAAATATTTATGAACATGAGTGCAAATTTTTATTTTACTGTGAGTATTTTTATTATGTCATTATGCCTCATATGCTATCGCGAATTGGCTGCTTGTTATTATGTACTCTAATGACATGAGAACTAAAAAAAAAGTCAAATTTCCTTCTAGGAAATAGAATAGTCTAGAAGATACCAGGAAGAAGTCTTTACCAGATGGTGCATCTGTTGAGCTTTATGTTGTTGGTAAGTAGGGCAAGGGTGCGAAATTTTGGCAAGTAAAAAAAAGAGACCTTTAGATCCCATTCCCAAAAAGTTGCATTGGGAATTGACTCTTTTTAATAACCACTTATACTTATCAAAGTTGATAAGGAGGGGTGTTACAACATCAACTTTGTTGAAATATGCAATTTGTTTTTGCCTGAAATTCATCGTGTAGCTACAATTTTTTGTTGTTGTTGGTTAAATCAATGGCTATAAATGTAATTTTAAGGATTGTCATAACTCTTCAAATAATTCTTTAATGTGAGCTAGCTCAATGGAAGAGCCTCTTCCTTACAAGCAAGAGGTTGGTGGTTCGTGGTAATATGAATTAATAAACGATTTTGTAGTTTATTTTTGATTAAATGTTTTTTATATCACTTTATTTCAATGGTGAGATATTTCTGGATTCATTGTTTTATATTGTCTCTAAAGAGACAAAAGTGATCTTCAAATAAAAAAAATATCATCTCTAGAGAGACAATAGCTAATATTAAAGACATATTGTCTCTAATCCCCTTGTTGTCTCTAGAGAGACAAAAATGAAATTGTGTTCTAAGAGACAATAATTCTTTTGTTATATATTGTTTTTATATAGACAATATTTTTTAAGACAATAATCTTTAAGACAATAATTTTTGAGACATTGCGCCGAATAGAAAAACCTACACAACTAAAGTCCTAAAAAATTACCTGAGCTGAATTGAATTAAAAAAAACCAAAGAAAGAATGTAATTCGGAAGGAGTTCTAAAAGAATCACCGGCGAAGAGTCACCCCGAACGTGAAAGCGAGTTCATAATAATTCAATGGGAAAACTCTAAGGATTTCATGGTGTTGCAGAGCTCCTCCTCCAGAAACTTTTCCATAATGAACACTCAGCAGCGAGAATCGGTAGGTAGTTACCCTAATCCCTGCCAAGCACATCTCCACCATTCAATTTTATGAATTAATCTCGACCGTCTAGATTGATAGCTGGCTAGGGTTCCATGGGCATGGTGGGGACCCAAGCCATTATGTAAGAGTGCACGTGAAGCTAGTAAAAGGAAGCTTGTAAAAGGACTCCCAAGCTCTGTTGGTATGTCGACCCATTCTCGCATAATTACGAATTCATCGAGAGTCTTCGTAGTTACAATATGTTGCAGGTGGTGTAAGCCGTAACATAAATAAGGGAGGAGACTACAAGCATAAGTGTTACACGGTTTTTAATTCATATGAGGCCGAAAGTGTTAGAACTTGAGCATAGTGTTAAAGAAATGTATGATGCGGTTCTTCCTATAAGCGGAAAAATAACATTGTCTTGCCTACGATACAATTAACATGGTCTAGCCTACGATATAATTACAGAAGTTATGACAGGGAAAGGATCATATATATGAATACGTAGATGTAAATGCAAATTGTATAGCCAAGTTAAAAGGTGAGTAAAGCATTGGAAAAAAGTAAGAAGGTGATACCAAAAAGTTGAGGAAAGCATGGAAATAAGTAAAAAGGTAATACCAAAGGGCTATGGGGGCCAAACAAGGAGTAGATAAACAAAAGTATGTAGGAAATTCTTCAGCATATTGGGAAATAGTGGCACTACAATGCATGCATTAAAAGGAAAAGAAAAAATGTTAGTCTTAAGTGGGTAAAGAGTTATTCCGAGTTGTACACTAGGGTAAACAATTTTGACAATTTGTTTAAATTGATTAAATGGATTAGATAAGTTAGACCTGATGTGCAAAGCAATGGGCTAGTTATTATGAAGCTTTATATATTATTGTTAATCATTTTTTTTTGTGTTATTTACAATATAATAAGTATTTTTTTCTTATGTAAAAACAAGGGAGAAGTTACTCTTTCATGGACCATAATTCCCAAAGTAACACTGTATATATCTTATTCTTTCTTAGTGACAAGAATTTGTTCCTATCATTGGTCATATGGTTATAACATCCATTGTCCACCTACGAGTGGTTTCTAATTTAATGTTGAGGATATAAGACAATGCCACATTCCTCAATATTTTTTTCCTTTTGCTTCTTCGAGGCCTTGGATTTCTCTTGGGCTTACGTGATTTGAGTAACTGATTTCAATCTTTTTGGTTCTACACTCACTTGTTTTATGTCCATAGTTATGGTATTTATAACATTCAAAATAATCGAATAAAGGAGCAAAAGGATTGTTGTCCTTGATATTATTCATTTGTTAATTTCACTATATCTATTTAACTAATAATATTTTTCTCTTTCATTTATTAACTAATTATTTCTAGGATGTGCTCTACAATTTACGAAATTATGTCCAAAACTTGTAGATGAAAAACAGTAACCATAGAAAATGTTTTGGTGCCTAGGAGACATTTTCCTTTGAAGATATGTTTTTTTGATTCTTTGATGGATTCCTCTTTGAGGGGAATGGGATCTTTGATGATTTTTCACATGAATTTTTGGTAGTTCAAATGATTATAGATTACACTCCTTTGTTTCTAATGAGTTGTATTGTTATCCTTTTCCTTTATTTGTTGTTATTCATTATGATCATTTCCTTTTGATGCATTATAATTTGGTATTTTGACTACTCTAACAAAGTTAAATGGTTGTTTATCTTGATATTTATTTTTTCTTGATTATCGTTCATAGCCGAGATCCTTTTTTATGAGAGGAGATATCTAAGTACTTAGGATTTCATTGAATATTTTAGATCCTTTTATAAGCTTTAACTTCTCATTCAATTGAACCTTTAATTTCTCTAATTTCATTATATGAGATACTACTTCTTGTAGCTTTTCACATTACATTCCCTCCACTTTTAGTTTTTGTAATAGAGCATACTCAATATTCTTTGCTTCCTCCAAACCAACATTCAAAAGAAGTGAAGAGTCTTCACAATTATTCTCTTCTTTTTTTAAAATTCAAAGCATCCTGTCCTACTTCTTATTATTTCTCCTTAGAATTTGAATTTATTCCAAGGCATTAATGAATTCACCTTCAAAATCTACTTTAGTCTCTTCTTCATCAAAATTAACTTATCCTACATCTAGAGTTTCTGAGGTCATGAGCATGAAATCATTCATTATTTCTTTTGTTCTTTCTTCACCAAAGGACTATTCATCTTCAACTTCTATTGAATGGTTCTCTTATTTGGTATATAAAATCTTGTTCTTGAACTTATTTCCTCCATTACTTTACTAAATTTATTCTTCTCTTCATGATCATACTCATTATTTTTCTCCTTATCTAGAAATTTACATGCATAATGCCCTACATTTCATAATTAAATAATTTGAGGGGTAACTTCAGCTTTTTTCTTTCTAGATCATCTCTTCAACCATATTAAAAAATTCCCCCTTCTTCACCATATCATTAGCTCAATTCTTCTTGATATTCTTTTCTCTTCTTGTCAGCTTTGAAGATTTCCTCCTTTTAGGTAGATCTAGTAGGGATATATCTCAACACTTTTTGAATTGGAAAGGAATCATTGGTAGGTTTACCAATTCCTCTTAGAGTGTTAACTATTTTTTCCACTTGAACAAATACTTTTTTTTATGTCCTCAGCTTCATTCGTCTTTAATGGTTCAAGTTGCATTTTGTACACTTGGAGTTTGACTTTGTTTACTTGACTATCACCATCATATAAACTCATAATATTATCGCATACCTCTTTGTATATTGTGTATTGCATGACTATAACCAACTTATAATTAGGAAAAACACCTAGGATTGCATTCATTACTTTAGAATTGTAATTAAGCTCGTGCTTATCATCTCTATTAACTCATACATCTAGATTTTTATAGCCATTCTGCACTGTATCCAAAAAATCTATACTAAGTGACATTGTGTAGGTTCTCATTAGTACCTCCCAAAATGCATAACTCAGTCCAGTGAGCATGGGGTCTTTGTTGGTGGAATTTTCGTCCGAGTTATCTGTTGCCTCTGATATGCCTTCTAGCTTTTATACTACTCCTTAAGGAAATGGTTGCAATACCAAGTGTTGGAAACCAGGAAGGTATATAGAAGTGGGGGATAAATTGGTATTTTAGAACTTTTAAGCAACTAAATGGTCAATTTAGCATAATCAATAATATAATAATAGACAAGAGTATACCAATCACATAGAATCTAGATACAAGAATATTACATGGAAACTCGTTGAGGAGAAAAAAACAAATTATTTTGGATTATGATGTAAATGGAATCTCCAACATCAAATTACATCATGTTTTGTAGGAACCAATCCCCTAATGTTTGAAAGTACGAACTTGAATAATTTGGAAGCTCCGACCTACTAGAGGCACCAACACTTGATCTATAAGCACCTAGTTTCTCAACCTTTTAGATCCCTGTTTAATCTAATTTTGATGTTGAGGTCCATGATAATTTTAATTAAAATATTTTTGAACCGACTTCTTAAATATCATATCTCCTACACTTTCCTTTCTAGGAACCAAAATTTTTCTAATTCTCTAATAAAGATAAGATTCCTCACATGTATCCTCTCTCTAAAATGTTAGTGGCTACATTTTTTTGATGAAACAATATTATAGACAATTTAAATCTAGATATCACAACCTCCCAACCACTTTTTATCTCACTCAATTAGCTCTCTTTTCATTCTACACAACATTTTATATCCAAATATATTTTAAATATTTAATAAGCCCCTCTTCTCATCATCTTCCTCTCCACCCTTAATTCTATTCAAGCTGCATTTTGTACTCATGTTAATAATAGCTACTGCACTGATTTTTGCATGAAAGAACCCTCACTTCTTACATCATTTGATTTTGTTATATAGATGCTACCAAAAAAAATATTTATTTCATTCATCCTCTTTTAATAAATTTGGCGTTAAAAAACTACTTTATTGGTCTAGTAGAATTTGGTGACCAAATGACAAATTTATGGTCTTATATCCCCTTGTCTACATGCTTGTGGGAGGATATGACCACGAGCCTGAACTCAAGCTAACAACTTGAGCCCCAAGGGAATTAGCTATGATCTACTACATACCACTCAATGGTTAAATCACCCATATTTTTCAAAATGTGCTTGGAAGCCTAATCTAAATCAAAAGTTGAAATGTCACTTTAACCCCCCATTTTCTATCAAAAATTGAATGAAGAGGGTAAGGCGTTGAATTTATCACATATCTAATTAAAGGAACCGAAATTTTTCTAAGCATGCCACCTGATATTGTAAGCTAATCACATCTGATCACATAAACTCACTTCAAGGGCACCTTTTCTTTCTATGATTTAGAAAAGGCAAGTCAGTTTGAAATCCTTTATCTCATTTTTTCATGCAACATGGTGCCGGAGAGGATAATCAGGCACACTTTCTTCATACTTCTCAATAGATTATTGGAAATTTCACATTCCATGTCCACATCACTACCACATCACAACCTTTCACATGTCATGCCACAACACTACCTTGGAAAATGTCCCACATGGCCACCCAAAATGGCCAAAACCACCTACCATGTGTCCTCACCTCAGGTTTGGATGTCATCAACTGATTTGTGTCATATTTGACATGTGCTACCACATCATCTCATCTTTTCCACTTTCCATTTGTCTCTTATCAATGTGTAGGGTAGATCATTAGAACTCGTAGTTTGACAAACACTTGGGCTTTTGTTGCGATCTCCTTGGTGACTCGAGACTGTGACCAAGAACTTTTCGCTCATCAACCCTATTCCCTATTTCTAACAACACTCCTCATTGGTTAGTATAATATATATGTAAATTCCTAAGTACATTCCCCTGTGATTAGAGATTGTGACCAATGGCCTTATCCATCCATCACTCATGACTTGTTGCCCATTCTGTGCAAGCCAAGTTTCATTGATAGTATGATAAGTGCTTGGGAAGATATTGATTTCCCCTTGAAACTCAACATTGTGATCATGATCTTATTGGGTCATTGAGCATCAATTTCCGATATGCTCCTTTCATCCTTCCACTGCTGATTGGTGCTGATTCGATGAGGTGCAGTGCTTGCAAAATCTTCAACCTTTGAAACCATTATTGATATTCAAAACTTCAAACTCTGATTTATCCTCATTACTTAGGTGTTAGCCTAAGTGTGATATACCATTGAAAATATTTTTGGGACGGCTATTCATCAAAGAACTTCCCATGTTCTTTTGACCAAGTTATCTATAGAAAAAATACCTTCAAAATAAGCTAAAGATAACATAAATTTCCTTTATAATAAGTAAACTAACATACAATGAAATCAAATAAGATATATTCAAATACCAATAGAAATGCATTGATAAGTAATATCAGAAAGAGAAATGCAAATAAAATTAATTTTATTATTGCATGAATGGAATAAAAAAATATAAATTTAAAAAATAAATGTGAACAAAGTAAATGAAAATAAAATGAACTTAAACATATACTAAACACATTAAACAATTATATAGTGAAAGATATTATATAACTTATTGTTAATTTTGCGAGTAATTATGTGATTATGATTATTATGATGATGAATATTAAAGCCCAATAAGATTAAAAAGGTAAAATATTTTTGAATTTTAATTCAATAGTTTGCTAATGCCTATTTTCACTATGAAGCTCCTCATAATTTGTTCTTCTCTTAGCAATGTTTATTTCTTCTTTACAAGAAATGTATTCCACTTGAACCAATTTTTTCAATAGTGTATTAAATTCCTTTTTCCCTCTTGATGTTAATTACTCCACAATTGACTTAATGTTATGAAACCTTATGTTTTTCATTTTATTCTAATTTTACAACATGGCATCCTGCATTTTCGACAACAACATAGGCAAGAAAAGGAATCCTTAGGCTACCTGGATTGAGACTAAGGTGCTGATTTTGGCTATCTTTACATGAAATTTTAGGAAACTTCTTGTTTCAATTTATGTGATTTTACTCTTTCATATATATAATATACTTTGTCATAGCCATATATTCTATGGGATAAAGACATGCTCCAAGAGGATATGGTGTATTTTTTGATAATTTTGGTTATAAACTGTTTTCATATTTGTGCTATCTGTTAACAAGATGAAGAATCAACTTTATTGATGAATTAGATAGCTCATAGGTGAGGAGCTCCACCTCGAGACTGCCTCAAGAAGAACGCTCTACATCAATCATCTTACAATAAAAAATATATATAGTGTTTGCACACCTAGGGAAGTTAGAACATCTGCTTAAGAAGTAGGAACTAATTCCTAATCTAAGGCTCTAATGAATTGAATCTCTCCAAATTTACATACTCTCCATTATCTTCAACACTTCCTGTTAATGGAGAAAGGGGTTCACAAATATTCCTAACATTTCCCTAAATAATTCAAACTTGATTCTACCAAGAGGCTTAGCAAATATATCAACTACATTATCACATGAATAACAATATTCAACACATATTTACTTTGACTGCATCTTTTCTCTGACAAAATGAAATTGCATATCTATGTGCTTGGTGTTTTTATGGAACACCATATTATAAGAAATTTTGATAGAAATTTTATTATCACATTTGATAACGTGACTTCTGTTTGCTCTTCCCCTGCATCTTCGAGAAGTCTTCGTAACCAAACTGATTCACATACTACTACACGCATGGCTTGATATTCTGCTTCTACAAAGGATAAGGCTACAATATGTTGCTTTTTACTGCACCATGAAATGACCCTGGATCTAATGTTGAAGGCATATCTTGTAATGGATCTTTGATCCTCCAAGTTTCCTGCCTAGTGCGAGTCTGTAGATCCTGCCAGTATAAGATCAAATGAATCGGAATATAAGATGCCAAAATCTAAGGTTCCGTGTAGATACCTAAGCACTCCTTTCTTCTGCAACCCAATGGTTCTCATGATGCTATGACATATACTGGATCAATACACTGACTGCATAAGCTAGGTCAGGTCTAGTTGTAATCAAATAGATGAGATTCCCAACCAGATTTTTGTATAATGTTGTGTATGCCTCTTTCGATCAATCATTAACTTGTAATTTGTTTTTCTGTTGTAGTGGTACAAATGCAACCTTACATTGATCCATTTTAAACTTGTTCAACAAACCCTTGAAATACTTACCTTGGGACAAGAAAGTCTAGCCTGAATCTCTCCAGGCTTCTAAGCCCAAACAATAATGCAGTTTTCCAAGGTCTTTCATTTTGCACATATGTGATAACTGTTGCTTGATTTCTTCAAAGAGTTTTGCTACATTTCTTGTCATAATCAGATCATCTACATACACAGTATACAAGTTAGGATCATTTTTTCTCCTAATATACCCATGCTTAAGAAAGAATGAAACTATTTTTTCATATCAGAATCTGGGAGTCTATTTTAGTCCATATAAAGCCTTCTTTAATCTGCAGGCTGAATGCTCTTCCCCTTTCTTAACAAATCCCTCTTGTTTCATTAGATATACTTCCTCTTTCAGATGTCCACTTAAGAAAGAAGACTTTACATCCAACTGGTGTATTTTCCAGTGGTATTTAGTAGCTAATACAATAATCATTCCGATTGTGTTTAATTTAGCTACCAGGGCAAAGGTTTCCTTGTAATATATACCTTATTTTTGGGAATACCCCTTTGCAACCAACCTAGCTTTATATTTATCTATAGATCCGTCCCCTTTAAAATTTAATTTGTATAATCATCTGCACCCTATGGGTTGTTTTCCTTTAGGAATCTAAACTAAATCACATGTATTGTTTTTAATGATAGATTCATATTCCTCATGTACTGCTTCACTTCATTCATTACTTTGACTAACTTTATTAAAATTAGAAGGTTCAACAATATTCAACATATCAGTAATGAGCACATGATCCTTGTATCTGGCTGGCAATCGTATCTTCTTGCTTGATCTCATGAGTGGTGGAGTGGCTTCAAACCTATTCTGATCTCCCCACTATAGACTAGTTTCAAACCTGACTTGATCAGCCACTTCTTGTTTCTCTTATTGTTGTTGTTGTTGTTGTTGCTGCTACTCATCGATCCCTGTTTCATCACCTTCTTCTAACAGTAAAGGCACATGCCATTCTTTATCACTACGAATAGGGCTCCCATCATCTACCTATTCATGAAATATCACATCTCTGCTTGCAAACACCTTGTGAGTCGAAGGATTAAACATCTTATAAGCCTTAAACTCATTGCAGTATCCAAAAAAAGTATACTTAATGGCTTTTTAATCTAACTTCTTCCTATCTTCTTTCAGGACATGAGAAGACGCCTTACATCTAAAAACTCTAAGACGACTTATTGCAGCCTTCAAGCCAAATAATTCTTCGAAAGGATTTTTATAATCTAAACGCTTAGTACGAATGATATTCTTATGATACTTTGCATCATGTTTGCTTCTCCATCATGTTTTCTTTTCAATTATACTTATGAATTGCTTGAAGTATTCGAAAGCATGACTTTTATGCCTGAGGAAATACACCAAGGTGAAACTTGTACATTCATTGACAAAAATAAGAAAATAGTAGGCCCCTCCTAATGACCTTGTCTACATTGGCCCACATAGATCAGTATTTACAAGTTCAAGTATATCCTTCTGCTTGCTATTAACAATAGCATCAAATTCATCTCTATGTAATTTACCAAGGGCAAATGCTTCACAGTCAACATGCATACTCTTCAAAATAGGAAGACCATTCGCCATACCTTTTTTCTGAAGAAGTAGTAGGTCATTGAAGTTTATATGCCCAAATCTCTGATGCCAAATATTCTTTGTAGACATGGTTGATGATGAAAATGCTTGACTTGACGCAATTTTGACATTCAGTTTATAAAATCCTCCTACACATACACCTGTTGCAATGGATTTCATCTGATCCAGCATGTCTTTAATTACAGAATGATATTTAAATAACTCTACATTAAGATCCTGATATGTTATTGTAGATACAGAAATTGGGTTCTTTTTAGTCCCAGGTATATACATAACATCATGAATATGCCTAATGTTTCCATCAGGTAGTACGACTGGGACATCACCATATCCCTTGATTTCATATCTTGTATCATCCCCAAGTTAGACCTTCGTATCAGTGTTGGATTCTCTGAAATTTTTAAACCGTTGCCTCTTACTTATCATATGGGAGGAGGCTCCTGAGTCCATGAACCAGATTACTGCTTCATCCTCCTTAATTGACAATGCAAAATCATATACAAAAAATCTGATATTCGAATTATGATCTGCATCAGCCAGATGACCTACATGATTCTTATGTCTCTACTGACCTTCATCAAACTTCTTCTTCCGATAATGTTTAGCCACATGACCAAGTTTAGTGCAATAAAAACATTTTCATCATGAATCACTTCCATTTGGAGACATACCTTGAGATGGAGGTGGATTTCTTTGTGGGTTTCCTCCGCTTTTGTGTGCTGCATTTGTCTTTCCTATGAAGGGCTTGTTCTTTTCCATTAGGGCAAGATCTGAGCTCTTGTCTTTTAGCGTCATCCATATTTCCTCCTCCTGTATTAGGATCCCCATCAATTCTTCAAACTTTGGGACTTTTTCTCTCGCATTCAATCGAGTGATGAACATCTGATAGTCATCAGTCATACCATTCATGGTAATCATGACCAAATCAGTGTCTAATACTGTTTTTCCAATGTCATTTAGCTTAGTGTTAGCTCCTTGATACAAGAGATGAATGTTGCTACTGATTCATTCTCGTCCATTTTAATGGAGAGAATATTCCTCTTTAGAAGTAGTAGGTGATTTGTGTTCTTGATCTTGTACAAGTCTTTGAGATTTGTCTAGATGTCTCCTGCTGCTTTATAAACTTGAATGTGAGGAATAATGCAATATTTCATAGGCAATTTAAGAAACACCTTTTCGTTGTTCTCCCTCTTTTCCCAGTCATGGATTGTTGTTGCTGTAAAACCTGTAACTAGGGTTGGCTTCAACTCATCACCATTTGCAATCGTCCATGTGTTTTTCCCCTCCAATAGGCTCTGCAACTTAAACTTCCATTTGGAGTAACTGGAATCGTCGAGCGTATTTCTCTCATTCAGATAGGCCTCTTCCATCTGATTGTTCATATTGACACAAAAAAATGACCTCCAACAAACTAGATCTGTCTCAGATCTGAAGATTCAATTTTGAAGAATTGCCCCAATTCAAAAACCTTCAATTACAATAAAGCCCCTTTGTTTTTTTCTAAAACAAAAAAAAACACCCCTTTATAAAAAAAATCTCTTCCCTTTCTGAATGTGTGTGCCCATGATTTTGTAAACAAAAAAAAATGAAACCCCAATAATTTTTTAAGGGAAATCAATAATGAGAGCCTTACATGGCCTCCCAACGCCACCATTTTTTGACCTCAAAGGTTTAACTTCTAATTAGGAAATTGTGGGTTTGTGACTGTAAATGGCCACCCTTGGCCTCACTAATGGAGCAACATGTAGCACGCACCTGGAGCAGCTCCACGCATCCAACACACAACACCATGCTTCCATTGCACCTCACACCATGCTTTCGTTGTGCCACAACACGACTCCTCTCCGACTTTGTAACTAGGTTAGGCAATTTGGGTTCGTGTCCTCTACTTGGAGTAGCGCCCTTAGCCTCCACTGATTGAAAACACCCTAAACGACTCTCTCTCGCATGACTCGTGACCAGATGCATTCTCAATGGTTTTCTTGACAAAGCAAAAAGCCTCTCAGGCCTTCTTTCTCCTTCAATGTTGTCAATCAACAATAGCAAAATAGATCTCCTCCTTAGTTGACAGCACAAACAATGTTGCTACCTACGGCTCCTATGTTTTATGGTTTCTCCAACCACAGCAACGATCCCAACTAGAACCACGTTATGAAGTTCACCCTCGATGAGGTCGCCTTAAAGTAGGGCCATCTGCTTCTCGAGATCGTAGTCTACACTGAGGCTTCATTCTACGACAAAGAGATCAGCTCCATTACCATCCCCTTGAACGAGTTTCTCAACCCCATAACCATTTCAGTGTAGTTCGTCAACTACCCGAAAAGACCGAGGTCAAGCAACAGTGCGGTCAATGAGATCTGTTATGCGTGAATGACTGGTCGATTTTTCTTGATTTTGTTTTCACAAAGATTGCCCACGGAATTGGATTTCCAGGATGCTAAGTGCAGGATCTTCGCTCGCACACGGTGGTCACCATCCATGATCGAACTACAGTGAACATAGATCATTGTGATCTTCACTCTCAAATACGCGATTTTCGGGAGCGATGGACAAATTAACTTTAAGTAAAGCAACATCCATCACCCTTTTCCGCTTTGAATCCATCATGGTCAGCAGTCTCTTTCATCCAGAAGGGGTGATGATTACCGTGAATTAAATTTAAAAAAATCGTGCTTCTTCTGAGCCTTCTCAGCATGGCAACATTCTTCACTCTGTTGAAATTATAATTTCAACTGCAGTGAACAGTTGAACAGCAGCAGCCGCCGTCCATTTGTCCTGATCCAACGCCCCACATTTATTCCCATTCTTTTAAGCCACCGCCATTACTGTCTTTTCACCCTTTAATTGTTTTTGTGTTCCCGAAGGAGGAAGATCAGATCCACCGCTATGCCATTACTTCTAAACAACCGCATTAAAGAGCAGAATGGCCAAAAGTGAAAAGAACCAGCCTCGAGCCGTCGCAACATTTATCAACCATGGGTTTCAACACCACCGACTCAAGAAATATAGCAAAACATCAGATTTGCTCATCATGAGCAGCAGATTGTACTAGAGACTTCATCAACGAGTTAAAGTGGTTGATGGATAAGTTATGACCGCTTCCCACACTGTAAAAAGTAGAAAATGTAATGCACTATAAAATGTAGACACAATAGTGTAGAAAATACAGAGAGAGTTTTCTTTGTAATGCACAGCAGTGCAAAAGTTTTTTTTGTAATACGCAGCAGCATGTATGAAAGAATGAAAAATTTACACACAGCAGTGTAAAATTTTTCAAGAAAGAAACAGAGTGCTACAACAGCATTAATTTTGAGCAGAAACAGAGTGTTTTGTAGATGCACAGGAGTGCAGACACACCAATGCAAAGTGCAGACACAGCAGTGCAAAAACAGTGTGTTGATTTTCAAAGGAGACAACATTTTTCTTTCTGTAATGTACAGCAGTGCAGACACAGTAATGTAATTTTTCTTTACAGCGTGAAGTTTTTTGAAGTTTTTGAACTGTCTTTAAAGCAACCTTGTAGTTATCCCTCTGTTAGAGGAAGTATCGTTAATGAATACAAAGTCCCTTTTGTTGTGCATTGTTGAAACTTTGTTTTCAGAAAATATTTTTTTTTGTTACGAGGCGTCAAAACAGAGTGTTGCTGAAACACCGTTGCTGAAAGACTGCATTCAGTAATTGACAAAACTGCGTTACTGAAACACCGTATTCCGCAAATGATTTTTATTTCCGCTGTGCTAAAATAGAGTATTGTTATATTTCGGTCAGTTTTGTTTGGAATTATCAGAAATTCCCAACATGGTATCAGAGCTTTTTCAGGCTCTTTGAATACGTCAAAGAAGCTAAAGGAAGGTTTCTTGCTGCAGCAAATTATCCAGCAGAGTGAAAACGCTGTCAAGGTATTTTTCAGATTAGTTTTTGTGTAGCTGATTGAAGACAATTAAGTGATTTTTTAATACACAGTCAAATGGCGAGGTCAAAGAAGAAAGTCACCAATCCTCTTAAAAATGTGTTTCCCTCTACTACTAAAATAGAAGACAATCAACTTGAAAACATTCTATTTGAGGCTTCAAGGTTCAATGGGAACTTTTATATATGGGAAGTAAAAATGAGGACTGTCTTACAGTCTCAAGGGATTGAAATCTGGGAATCAGTGATTGATGATAGTAGGAAGGATAGAGAATCCAAGGAATACAATGCAAAAGCAGCAAAGACAATCTTGGATGGACTGCCTGATTCTGTAAAGAAGAATCTAGGAAAATATTCATTAGCAAAGGATATATGGGACAGACTTCATGACCTTCATGCAAAAGGAGCACTGTCCATGACCATCAGTCAAGAAGGAAATTCTGAACCCATCATAGAAGCTAAAAATGAGAGGGTTGACCTCATCAAGCTTCAATTACAAGAAAGGGATGAAGAGATCGCCAAGCTTAAGAAGGAACTTGATTAAAGCAAAAGGAAGCATCATGAAGAAGTCATATCCATGACAAATCAATTGAATATAGCAAAGAAGCAGGAAGATACCTTGTCAAGTCAACTTGAACAAAGGCACAAGAGAGTGAACAAACTTGTAGAAGAGATGGGATAGTACAAGGTAGAGGTCTCCTCCCTTAAGTCTGAATTACAAGAAGCCAGGAAGCAGGCACAAGGAGCTGAAAAGAAAATGGAGAGCAGTCAAGCAAAGAATGAAGAAATCTCCAAAATGAAGTCAGATATCATCTCCCTTAAAATAGTAGAAGCTGAAGCTACTCGTAGCAAGGAAGAAACTGAGGAACAACTTACAAAGAAGAATAATGAGTGTGAAAGATTGGAAGAAGAGATTGTCCTCCTCAGAAAAAAGGTTGAAGGGATGAACAAAATCATGAAGAGCTCTCAAGCGTTGGATGTCATGCTCAGCTATCACAGATTTCCATCTGATAAATCAGGACTTGGGTATGTAGGTGAACCCTCAAACAAGAATGAAAATCCTTTAAGCAAAGGAGATGTGAAGAAGGTAGAAAGAAATTGTGATGCTCCTAGTTCCAACAAAGGCAAGGAGAAAAATCAAGGCTACAATAGAAGAAATCCTACTCCAAGTAGAAAACCAGCTCCAAGAAGAAATGTTGATGATGACAGAGAGGCAAGAGGCAATGGTTATCATCAAAGGATCTCAAGGCAGAAAAGCTTCAGAAGTACATCAAGGAAACCCCCATCTTCCAGGTACCAATGCTTATTTTTTGGTTATTGTTATTCTTGTTCAAACTTTGGTCATATGGCAAAAGACTGTAGAGCATTTCATAGAGATAGATGTTATGGTTTCTGACAACCTCCAAGAAACAATTTTACAGGAAGAAATCATGAAATCTTATTCATGAACGATGTAGAATGTTTCAAGTGTCATAACATTTGGCATATGGCATGTGATTTTAACTTAACGTGGGCTCTTACACAAGCTAGACCCATGCAAAAGAAGAAAGTTACACAAGTATGGAGAAGGAAGGAAATACAGTTCGAAAGTCCTTCGAGCTCCCCAGCCAATCTAAGTTTCTTTCGAGAATATTTTGCCGAAAGAAGATGATGCATACACTTAGGGGGAGCCTGTAATTTTTTGATCATTATTGTTGAATTATATTAACAGTTATTCTTTGATGAAGATCTTCTTATAAGGGAAAGATATGAAATTAAATCTGCCATAAAAGCAAAGAAGAAAAGGTTGCAGGATAGCTTGGAGATGCAAAGATTGTCTTGCCTGAGACAGAGAGAAAGAGGATATTACATGATTGGAACGCCTGAACACAGCAGTGAAAGTGATGAAAGGAAGCTGATACGAATAGGTAGAAAAGTTTCGAGTTTTTGATGAAGTGTCTGGGTATGACTGATAACCCAGCAGTTGAAATTAAAGGGGAGTATTGACATTATAATTTCAACTACAGTGAATAGTTGAACAGCAGCAGCCGCCATCCATTTGTCCTAATCCAATGCCCCACATTTATTCCCATTCTTTTAAGCCACCGCCATTACTGTCTTTTCACCCTTTAATTGTTTTTGTGTTCCCAAAGGAGGAAGATAAGATCCACCGCTATGCCATTACTTCTAAGCAACCGCATTAAAGAGCAGAATGGCCGAAAGTGAAAAGAACTAGCCTCGAGCTGTCGCAGCATTTATCAGCCATGGGTTTCGACACCACCGACTCAAGAAATATAGAAAAAGATCAGATTTGTTCATCATGAGCAGCAGATTGTACTAGAGACTTCATCAACGAGTTAAAGCGGTTGATGGATAAGTTATGACCACTTCCCGCACTGTAAAAAGCAGAAAATGTAATGCACTATAAAACGCAGACACAGTAGCGTAGAAAATACAGAGAGAGTTTTCTTTGTAATGCACAGCAGTGCAAAAGTTTTTTTTGTAATACGCAGCAGCACGTATGAAAGAATGAAAAATTTACACACAACAGTGAAATTTTTTTCAAGAAAGAAACAGGGTGTTATAACAGCGTTAATTTGAGCAGAAACATAGTGTTTTGTAGATGCACAGGAGTGCATACACACCAGTGCAAAGTGCAGACACAGTAATGCAAAAACAGTGTGTTGATTTTTAGAGGAGACAGAGTATTTTGCCTTCTGTAATGTACAGCAGTGCAGACACAGTAATGTAATTTTTCTTTATAGCTTGAATTTTTTTGAAGTTTTTGAACTGTCTTTAAAGTAGCCTTGTAGTTATCCCTCTGTTAGAGGAAGTATCGGTAATGAATACAAAGTCCCTTTTGTTGTGCGTTGTTGAAACATTGTTTTCAAAAAATATTTTTTTTGTTACGAGGCGTCAAAACAGAGTGTTGTTGAAACACCAGTTTCAGCGTTGCTGAAACACCATTGCTGAAACACTGCATTCAGCAATTGACGAAACTGCGTTGCTGAAACACCGTATTCTGCAAACGATTTTTATTTCCACTGTGTTAAAACAGAGTATTGTTCTGTTTCGGTCAGTTTTGTTTGGAATTATCAGAAATTCCCAACACTAGCGCCCCACTCGAAGATTCACAGTCCCTCTCAAACCTGTAACTTTGGTACCATGTTAACAAACTGAAGAATCAACTTTATTGATAAATTGGAACGCTCACAGGTGAGGAGCTCCACTGGGAGACTACTTCTAGTAGAACGCTCTAGATCAATCATCTTACAATCAAAAATATATGTAGTGTTCACACATCTATGGAAGTTAGAAGACTTGCCTAAGAAGTAGGAATTAATTCATAATCTAAGGCTTTAATGAACCAAATCTCTCCAAATTTACATATTCTCCATTATCTTCAACACTATCTTGCTCCACAACTTTGTGGAGATACTGAAACCACCCATAACAAATACTAAGAATAAAAAAAATTCAATTTTTTTTGTCCAAAATCTAAAATTTTGTTGAATTACAAATGTATCTGATAATAAAGTTTCCAACTTCTATTTATACTTTTCTCAATACTATATATTGAAGTGAGTTTATGACAGATATGAATTCTAATATATTTATAGAAAGAAATTTACTGCAAATTGTTATTCTCATATATTAGGTCTTATCTATGATATTCTTGAATTCAATTATAATAATTTGTGCTTTGTCTCTATTTATAATCAAATCATCTTAATCGAGATATATTCATTGTAACTTTAAATTTATGATATATTATTAAAAATTATATTTTATATAAATGTAAATATTCTTGAATCTTTTACCTTAAAAATGGTATATTAAAAAACTATTCATACTAACATATAATAAACCAAAAAACAATATAGGTTTCAATATCAATTATATAGCATAGTAAACATCGTATTTTGAAAATCAACATATGCAAATTACTATTCACCAAATTTTCATACAAATATTATCAAACATATTTTAATTTGAGTTTTGAATGATGTGCCTTCTAAAAGGTTAGTTCCAACGGCTAAAAATAATCTGATTTTATTTTAAACCAGTGATAAGATATACCATGTGCTGGAGTTATATTTATGAGGAAATATATTTAAGAGTATTTGGTGAATGTTGGGGGAGCGCGACGGCTGAGCGGATGTGCTCACGTAATGGCAGCCAACCAGAGGCAAGTTTTGTGGTATGACAGGGCATATTATCCACGTGCGTAAAACTTTGAAAGAGCTCAATATCCCAGAATCGACGCCTTAGATTATATGGAGCCCATCGCATGCATTCTATTCAGTCGACAACTGTTACTAGACATGCAGGCCTTCCTATCTGTCCTTAAAAAGAGCTCATCCCGTAGTCTTAGCTCTTTTCTCATTTCCTTGTAGCTGTGCATTATCTTCTGTCCTCTGATATATACTGCCTAATTCATATGCTCCCTGATATTCACCGCCTTCTCCCTGCATCCTCAAGATGCAGTGGTGAGTAAATCCCCTCGGCTATTTTCTTCTGACTATCTTCGATTGAGACATTCTCATTGTTTTTTTACTGAATGCACCTCGGCTTCGGTTCGTCTGCGTCTCCAGGTTTGGTTTTCTGATCTTTTAATGTGCTTTCACTGTTTTTAAATGGTTTTAGATTAAAAGGAAAGGAACTGTTTACATGATGTAGCTATATCAGGGAGTGTTTATCAAATTCTAAAGAATTACATGTATCTTTTTACAATTAGACAGAATCATTTATAGAGGAAATGAGCTACTTTCTCTGCTATATGAAAATCTTCTCATGTCTGAAAGGCCTTTCACTTGTTGGTCATGGTTTCGGGTTTTAAGATTTCAAAGCTATTGTGTCATCTCAAAGCCATGCACTGAGTTTCGCTTTAAGCTAGGGCCATGGTGGTGTGTATGTGAGAATTTTTTCTGTTGTTGTATAGTCTGCCCGGAAGAGGTATCATGAGGATATTCTCCATGGCCAGGGATGAGCAATTGGATTTTCATTGGTTCTGATTCACGAGGATACCTTGATGGACCTATGCAACTGCTTCTCTCTTGTCTTCGGCTCCTGTTTCTCTCCTGTCTTCCATTCTGGTTTTCTCCCTGGATTGCCGGTTTCTGGTTTCCAGTTTAAGATTTGAATTTCCCTTTTTTGGGTAGATCATTCTAGATACATATCAATTGCCTTTCAGATCATTTAAGTCCATTTCAGGACGAGAGTAAATGCTTAAATCAAATGGAGCCGTCATAGTTTCAAATATCTCTCCATCATGACGCAAACCAGCTCATGACTCTGTCAGCCATCTATTAATAGGGGGACAGCTGGCCTTGTTTATGAAATATACCCCATCGAGAATGTGCCTTTTGCTTCTCGAGGTATCCTTTAGCATGTACTTTTGGTCAGCTGCGAAGTAGTTGAACCTTCTCTCTCCAGGTTTTTTGTTCAGACATCTCATGTCCAATCTGTTTGCAGTGTCTGACCCACATCTCCCTTGGATTTTCTCCTGTACTTAGGGGATAAGGTTTAGGTGGCCTATTTATGAATGGAGTTTCTGTCGGACACATCCACCACGGAGGCAATGGTCCACGCGTCCATCCAGGCGGAGTCCCTCCAAGGAAAGGCCAAGCTGTCCAACGATTGGCAGTCCACTTTGGATGAAATGATGATTCGTCCTTCGGACCCTCAAAGGGATAATATATTCGAGAAAGAGCTAAAAGGAAAGCCTTATGTTGGAGATCGATCTCGAAAGAGTCAAAAGCCTGTTAAATCTATACCTCCTCCTGCTGCCATAAAAATTGACAGCGTCCACTTGTCAGATCGCATTGGAAGCCTTCAAGATAAAGCACTGGTAGGCCGGTGGCATTTCCCGGAGATGAATGACCAACATATGAGAGACTGGCTTGAATTGCAGTGGAAGCCTTTAATAGGATATGTCCCGATTGTAGCCAGGTTATTAAAAGAGTGGTATTGCTTTCACTTTCTTAGCGCGGTGGACCTGGAATCTATTCTGAAACATCAATGGGTCTATGGTCGTAGTTTTCTGGCCTTGCATAGGTGGTACTTGGGTTATAACCCTTTAAAAAACACGCCTTCTAACAACCTCATTTGGGTGAAACTTCCCAGGTTGCCTCTGGAATTATGGTCGAAAGAGACCTTAACAGAAATCGGAAATGCTATAGGCAGGTGTGTTTATGTTGATCCGTGGTGTTTAGGGGAGAAGGACAAAAGAATGGCCTGGATACTGATTGAAAAAGCCTACAGAGGAGGCTTTCCGGAGCACATCGATATCAGTTGGAATGAGCAGAACATTAGACAGAGGTTAGATTTCTGGGGTGTGCCCTTTAGGTGCGCTGCTTGCCATCTCACTGGTCACCTTATTAAGAATTGTCCGCGGCATCCTATAAAAGGCCGAAAGCATTATGGTCTAACTAAATTCGTGGAAATGCCTCATAGATTGAAAGCCTCTTCTTTGGATTCGGAGAAATCGGCTTCTCCAAAAAGCCATTCTTGGTCTTTTCATCAAGAGGTTTTTGATGGTGACTATCTGAAATCTCCCTCGCCGCTCAAAGCCCCAGATCCCTTGTATAGAATTTCTCCATCCATGCCATCGTTGGAGACTGCCTCTGATTATGAGATTCCACGTCCCCCAAATCCTCCTTTGGAACCATCCTCCGATCATGTTGTCCCAATCCCGCTTCCTTTTTCTCGGCCCGTAATTAGCAAGGAAGTCCTCCATATTCAGTCTTCATCGTCGCCCCATAATCAGACAAAATCTCCTGTTGGCAAAGGAATGGAACCTCTGATTGCTCCCACTCCTGTAAACTCCCCTATTTCTTCGCCTTCAAACTCTATCGGTAGCGATCTAGACTACCTTTTGTCCAAAAAATCTCTTGACCTCAGGCCACTCACCGTTCATAAACCCGGTAATCGAAGCTCTCCTAAGATCAGCCCCAATTCTGCAAGCAATATCACAGTGAGGAGAAAGAATAATCAGGGCAGTAGGCATTTCAGGGGGAGGGGAGATGGTTCTGGCAGAGGTATCAGTAATCTTTCCCTGATCGACATTCCAATTATTGATATGTCTGATGATAGGCCTCTTAGAGCAAGCAAGGCTGGATCGCCTTCGAAATGAATTTCATTTTATCGGTTAATATTAGAGGTCTGGGAGCAGACCTGAAATTTTTGGCCTTAAAGAATTTCTTTTTGTCGGCAAGTCCCAAAATCATATTAATACAAGAGACCATGCATGCACCATCTCCAACAGTGTCTTATTTCAAGAAAATGTTTCCCCTCTGGCACATTTCTGCTGTAGAGGCTATCGGCCTATCTGGCGGTTTAGCGGTGTTATGGGATCCACATTGGATCAATGCTAAAGCTTATAGCTGCATTGCAGGCATTCTCATTTCTGCTCAGATAAGGGGGCATAAATGTCCTATTAATATATTGAATATATATGCTCCATACAAGAACAGATCATCATTTTGGGAAAGTCTCTTTGCTTCAGAAATTTCTGATGTTGAATATTTATTGATTGCAGGTGACCTAAATATCACTCTTAATATTGATGAAATTTAGGGATCAATAAGAAACAGGATCCTATTGCAGCCAAGATTAAGAACGAGCTTCTAAGCAGAAACTTTATTGACATTCTCCCTCCCAAAATTCTTCCAACTTGGGAAAATGGAAGGATCGAGAAGGCTTATATTGCTAAGAGAATCGACAGATTTATCCTTCACGCCAGCTTAATTGACATCCTAGGCATGCCTTTTTCAACAATCGAGAATATCTTCATTTCTGATCATAGGCTGATCATACTAGGATGGAGGGATAAGGGATTCAGAAAAGGCTTCTCTTTTAAATTCAACAGGCAATGTTTAGAGGATCCAGAATTTAATAACACTATATCAAAAGCGTGGAATGAGATGTCGTCTTCAAAATCTTTGCCTACCTTAATGACTTTCAGAGATAAGATGGAATCAATCCGAAAGGTTGTAAAAGAGTGGCAGTTTCAAAAAAGGCAAGCGAATAAAAAAGATCTCCAGGAAATTCAAATGGAGCTAGACAGTGTTACGGATTCCATGGCTTATGATTCCTTATATTTTGAAATGAGATGTCGAATAAAGGGTCTTCAAAAGAAAAAATTAATGATTTTGAAACAAGAAGAAACCTTCTGGAGGTTAAAAAGTAGAGCGATATGGATGAAAGAAGGAGACAAAAATTCAAAAATTTTCCATAATTTCACCAACTCCAGAAGGGAAAAAATTCTATATGGAAAATTAGTGACGGAAAAGGGGGCTTCCTTTATTCCCAACAGGATATTACAAATGAGGCGGTGGCATATTTCAAAAACCAGTATAAAAGATCGAATAAATGCAAAATCTAGGATATTTTATGGGGAATTGATCTGTTCCCATGGATGTTTGATGGTGATTTAAATGATCAAATATTCCAGCCAGTTTCAGAGGAAGAGCTGCTTGCTATTATGAAATCCTTCAAAAGGGACAAAAGTCCTGGTCCAGATGGCTGGACGATAGAGTTCCTCATTCATTTCTTCGAAATCATCAAATCTGACCTGTTGCGGATGGTAGAGGGCACCAGAATGGCAAGCAATATCAATCAAAAATTCTCCTCCACTAACATAGCGCTCATTCCCAAAAAGGGGGATGCTCAATTTTTCAAGGATTTTAGGCTGATTTCGCTATGTAACATTACTTTCAAGATTGTTTCGAAGATCATAGCTGAGAGAATCAAAGGAGCTTTTTCATAGTTCCTATCAAAGGAGCAGCATGGTTTTCTAAAAGGAAGAAACATTCATGATGCAGTTGCAAGTACTCAAGAGGGTCTGTATGCTATTCATTCAAAAAAATGTGATGCGATTATTCTCAAAATCGACCTCTGGAAGGCATACGACTGCCTGGATTGGGGCTTCATCAGGTGTTTGCTCGCAAAGATTGGCTTGAGAACCAATATGATCAACTGGATCATGGCCTGCGTTGAACCAGTGGGCTATGCAATCATCATCAATGGGATTCCATCCCCTTTCTTTCGTGCGGAAAGGGGTCTTCGTCAATGATGTCCCCTCTCCCCACTTTTATTTATCCTGGCAATGAACTCTCTTAGCCTGCATATCAATAAGGCTGTCAAAGAAAACATGTGCCACCCCCTAAAAATCTGCAGAAATATCTCAATATCACACAATTTATTTGTAGATGATATCATCTTATTCGGCTTGTTTTGCAGGGTCACTTGGATATGTGTCTATGAAATCATAAAAAACTTCCAGAAGGCTACGGGTTTGCAAGTTAACAATGAGAAGTCAACAATCTATCACAATGATATAAATCAAGAAGTTGTTGCATGGTTATCTGAGCTTTTTGGAATAAATGCGCAATCTATCAGTTGTGGTATTAAGTACTTGGGTTTCTAGATTAAAGCTAATGGTTACTCAAAAACTGATTGGAATTGGATCCTGGATAGATTCTACAGGAGGATTTCAGCTTGGGAATTCAGATGCCTCTCCTTGGCAGGAAGAGTAATTCTGGTGTAATCAATATTAAATCAACTCGCGGTTTACTAGGCGCATTTATTTATTCTCCCTGCGAGTATTATTAAAAGCATTAATAGATTATCAGCTAACTTCATTTGGGGTGGTCAAGTAGATAGGAGGAAATACCATCTCACAAAGCTAGCCAGTATCTCTTTACCAAAAAGCATGGGAGGTTGGGGTTTGATCGATATGCGCTCATTCGGAAAGGCCCTGTTATGCAAGTCATTGTGGACAGTTGTTCATGGTGAAGGTCCATGGAGTAACATGATTCAGACGAAATACTTAGGAAGGAAGAGCTTACCGTTCTGGTACAGAAAAGGAATGATCGGTGCCTCATATGGTTCTTCAATTTGGCTTAGCTTTTGCAAGATTGAAACATATTTTTTGAAGAATTTAATCTCGCATTTTCAATATGGTAGTAAGATTCTTATTGGTAAGGATCAGTTCAAGAGTGGTGCTAAGGAGGTTAATATACCAGAGTCTTTATTGAATTTCTTTCATAGAAGAGGTCTTTTCTATTGGGATAGTTTGACAGCTGGCTGGCAGGGTCCTATTCCTCTGTGGAAAGATGCAGACATTTTGCAAATGCCTCAGGAGATCACACATCAATGGGATTGCATTAGGGCGGGCCTTAGAAACTGTGGAATTTTTCGTACTGTGGATTTTGATTACCTTATATGGAATCTTTCGAAAGAGATGAACGTAGTAAGAGTTCAAGATGTATATCAGCGTATAGTTGACTCGAAGCGACTTTCGTGCAATCCTATTTTCCCTCAAATTTTCTAGAAGGATGGCTGCCCTTCGAAAATGATCCTATTTGCTTGGCTTACCTTTCATGACAAAAATTTAACCTAGGAAAATTTAATGAAAAGAGGATGCATGTTCATTATGTAGGTCAGAGGGGGAAAGTAATGTTCACTTGTTTTTAAAATGGAAAAAATCGCAACAAATATGGCAGGCTTCTGAGATCAGTTATGGAATTCAGCATATGGCACATGCTTCAATTTATGAAATGATCCTATGGTGTAGCCAGCAAAAGGAATCATGGAGAAGGATCTTCATCCTTTCTCTGTGGAGCATTTGGAAGTGGCATAATAGCAATATCTTCAATGGCATTAAATCTACTTGCTCAGAAATCATCGTTAAAATTGTCGCTGCTTTTGAAGCCCTCCCGCAGAAGCCTATCAATCAAAAAAAGGTCGCCTACTCTGGTCAATCAAAGGAGTTTTCATCTTTCCCTAAGGCGTTCTTCGACGGATCTGAACAGCAAGGCTCTTGTGGTTGTGGTATTCTCATTATGATAAATGAAAACACTCATTTCTCCATTCACTGGAATGGGGGGAAAGGCTCCAACAGTAAAGCGGAGGCTATGGCTCTCGCTGGACTATTAAAATTTTGCCTCTTTCTTGATATTCAGCATGTCTCAGTATTTGGAGATTCGAAAGTTATGGTAGATTTCGTCTCAAGAAAAAATCATATATTAATGCCTCACCTGATTGGCTGGATGGATAGGATCAATTTCTTCTGGGGCTGTTTGGTCAGAGGCTCTATTCACCATATCAGTAGGGACAAAAATATGCAGGCCAATTCTCTGTCTAAAATGGGCCTTCAATCTGCTCCAGGATTATGGTTTTTGCAGATTTTCTCTGATGGGGAAATCTTTTATATCCAAGAGTTTTCTCTCTCGGACTTCTAGGTTGCATATCTTTGTTTCACAGGTTTTCCTTGGATCTTTTTGGTCTTATGTTGCTGCTTCATGATTTCTTTCTCAGCAGAATCCTTTTCCTCTTGTCTTTTGCTTATGTACATATTGTGCTTCTGGTTGGTGATTTCTGCTTTTGATTTCCACACTCCATGATCTCTGGATCTTTATACAATGGGGATCTCCCAGATCTATATATTCTGGATATTATCTGGATATGTTTCCATGCTGATCCCTTTTTGACCAAATGTTTCTGGGTCAATTACAGTTGTAAACATATTGACTCTTATGTCTCTCATATAATATAATATCTAGCTTTTTCGTCGTGAAATATTTAAGAGTATAAATATATTTTCACATCGGTTTAGAGTTTATGTATATTTGATGGAGAGGCTGTTGACAAAGCGGCTGTCCATACTGTGTGTTTACCATACTAGCTGAAAAGTTATTCAATTATACGAATTCCTTTGTTATAAAAGTATAAGATATTCATCCAAATCCTCCGGCCCAAAATATAATATGAATTATTTCTCATTAAATTAGAAAAAAATAAAAATATTAGAAAATAAAATACAATATTTGACATAGATACACAATATAGTAGTGTTGTACATAGAAGCACAATATATTACTGAATAGAGGAGAAAACAAAATGTACACTACAGGAAGCTGACACATATTCTACAAAACAGTAAACTCATCCTTGCATTTCTGAAATGACCCCTAGATTAATACTAATAACCAGATTTCCATGACTCATTTATTAGTCTGAGTAAAAACTTCACTGTTATAACGAGTTGACAATAGCAATGTCGTCCGTTCGCGTAAAGATTACGAAAGCTCAAGTGTCATCCTGGCCTAACCGCACTTTGAAACGGGTGCATGCGTCACCTTGTCCCGTTTTGTGTTGATCTCTTCGCCCCACTGGATTCCTCTTCCATCATCTGCTGCGCCCCAAGGGTCAATATCTATTGATTTTTTTTCAACTTTACGCTCATGTTGATTATAACCTATCTCGCATCTCGCATCTCGCATGTTCAGCCTTCTCTGGCTGTCTATATAATCTTTTGAAAAGACAATTTCGTCTCTATATATTTATTATCGGGAAATCCCTCCCATCTTTTTCAGATTCCGAATCAGAGTGACATAAAGATTACAGATAATCTGTGTCTGCGTATAGGATGTTTCATATAATGATGATGGTAATGGGAATTGTCCTTGCACTGCAAATGCGATGTATTAATAGTGGCAGTGGAAGAATGTTATGATTAATTTTGTTGGAATGCGTGGATCGAGAGAGAGAAGTAGGACTTCCCCGTCATGCCACCACAATATGAATTTATTTATCAATCTTCCACTCTAATTCAGTCATAGATTTTTATGGATTTCATCAATTACTTTATCTAACATTCTATTCGTTTGTGAGTATATTATTGGAAGAGATTCTTGAAAAATGTACTGTAAATTAAAGGTCGATGTCTAACACAAAGAATGCAATAATATTTATACAATTCGTCAAGGTAATGATTAAACGATTGAAAAGTGGATGAGCAAAATAATGAATAACGTATTCAAATTTAAATGTTAATGTCCCATTATGAATGCTTTGTATTATTCAAACAACCTTCTCACAATTTCGGCCACATTTTTATATATATATTCCTTTCTCATTTATTATCTATCTTTTCCATTATGAATGCTTTGTATTATTCAAACAACCTTCTCACAATTTCGGCCACATTTTTACCTTCTATTTTTGGGACATTAACATTTAAATTTGAATACGTTATTCATTATTTTGCTCATCCACTTTTCAATCGTTTAAAAATTTCAATGATAGGAAGATTTTCATTTCGAGTTCAAGGAATTATTGTGGGTGTAAGAGTCCAAAGGGGGACCCATCTTCAAAATAGTAATGGACCCATCGTCAAAATAGTGTAAAATGATAAATGGAAAATATAATTGTAACTTGAGAATACACAACACAGTTCCAAACTTGGTTACCACGCCAAGTTAAAAAATGAAAATGCAAAAGCCTTATAAATCCAAATGATAAAATAATATATATATATATATATATATATATATATATATATATATAACAACCACTGGAAATACAATTAATTGCTATAAATAATATATAATACTATTATGAAGATATTGTAGTGGGGCCACGAATCCAAAGTGGGGCCCTCATGGAACCGTGAGCCTTTGAAACGATGAGTGTTCTAACACTTTAAACTTTAATTTATCATCATCCCTTTATGGTTATGATAAGACCCACATATCCCTAGAAATATTTTTGAGAGGGATATGTAACGAAGAACGTGCAGGTTACTAGTAGACAATATACATTCATATATAGGTCACTAGGGTAAACAGCATGTATTAAACGAACACCACACACATAGTTAATAGGATAAGCATTATGCATGAAGTATCAACAAGATCCTTTAGAACTTGACATCACTTAACAACAATGAGTATACTTGACATTAATGACAACAAGCTGTCAACAACTCCTAACATTGCTAGTTATTAATGGCAACACCACTTCCTTGTAACACTCCTCTTTTCAAGTTGAGGAAACTTCCACATTCTTCTCACTCACGTTTTTTTTAGAGGTTCCAGTGTCTCACCATTCCCCCCCTTTGGCGTTGATAGAAACACCTCCTAACATTGCTATTCATTAATGGAACTGCCACCACCTTGCAACAGTCCCCTTGTCAAGCTGAAGAAACTTATAGATTCTTCTCACTCTCCTGTTTGTTTAGAGGTTCCAATATCTAACCATTCTCCCCCTTTGAAATCAATGCAAAATGGCATAAGTTCTCCCCATATGACCATTTCCACCAAGAGGGATATAATGTGTTTTTTATTATTCTCCCTATTTTAATCTACGTGAGCCAACAATGTAAATCGATTATTACAATTGAAAAATTGTCATATCATGGTTCTGGGATTTCATTCATCCCCCCTATATTTGTAATAATTATGTTTACCTTAAAGATCCCCCAAGCTTGGTCTCTTTTCTTGCCTTGTACCATACAACTATCCTTAGACATATTTGGATACCTCCCCACTTTGTTGGTTAGGAACACTAGTAAAGAAATGTGTGAGAGACTACTACAAGCTTCCGTTTTAATTACTCAAAAGGCTCTCATGCAAGAGTCCTAGGGAAGATTTCAACAACTTGTCATTTTTTGGATATGTACTCAACATCTTGAAGAAAAATATCAACTCCTTTCTGACATTAGACACTTCAGTTTGCAAGTTGGTTGCTTTTTAGCAAAGAATTTGAAAACATTGAACTTTCCAAACACATAATACTTCTCCCTTAGAAATGTAACCCATTTAAGCCTAATATAATCATCAATTATTAGCATAAAGTATCGTTCACCACTTAGAGACTTAGTTCTTGAGGACTGACATATGTTTGTATGAAATAGTTAGACAACCCTGGTAGAAGAATTTTCTTTTATCTTGAACGATATTTGATATTTCTTTCAAATTTACCAATACTACACTAATTTTTCCTTTTCTTGTGATATTTCATGGACCATCATTCCTAAAAGTAACATCGGTCATATATTTATAACATCCATTTTCCACATACTAGTAGTTTTGTTAATATTGGGGAAACAAGACAATGGCACATTCTTCAACCTTTTGTTCCTTTTTCTTCTTCCATGTCTTGGGCTTCTCTTGAGCTTTCCTAATCTAAGGAGACGATTCAAATTTTTTGGTTCTACACTCACTTGATTTATGTCCATAGATATGTTGGTTATAACATCCAAAATGATCAGATAAAGGAACAAAAGGATTTTTCTCGCTGAGATTATTCATTTTTTATTTTTCTGTATCCATTTGACCAATAACTTCTCTCCTTTGTTTCTTAACTAATTATTTTTAGGATATGCTCTACAATTTACGAGTTTACATCCAAAACTTGTAGATGAAAAATAGTAACCATGGAAAAAAAATTGGTACCTAGGACCCAATTTCCTTTGAGGATATGGGTTTCCGATTATTTTATGGATTCCACTTTGAGGAAAATGAGATCTATGATGATTTCTCACAAAAATTTGTGTTAGTTCAAGTGGTTATAGCTTGGACTCCTCTGTTTCTAATGAGTTGTATTGTTATCCTTTTTTTGGTTTGTTGTTGTTGATTCTTATCACTTCCCTTGGTTGTATTATTATTTTGTATTTTTACAAATTCAAAAAATTTCACTTGTTTTTTTATCTTCATATTCCTTTGTGCTTGACTCTCCTTCATAGCCTAGACTAGTTTTGATGAGAGGAGATCTCTAAATCCTCAAGATTTCAAAAAATATTTTAGATCCCCTCATAAACTTTAACTACTCGTTCAATTGAACCTTCATTTTCTCCAATTGCTTTATATGAGATGATAATTTTTCTTGTATCTTTTCACATTCCATTCCCTTCTGTTTTAGCTATTTCAATAGAGCATATTCAATATCCTTTTCTTCCTCCAGCTCCACTTAAAAAATAATAAGTGACGAGTATTCAAAGTTATTACTTTCTTTTTCAAAAATTTCAAACATATATTTCTTCTTATTATTTTATTTCCTTAGAAAATGAAATTATTATAAAGTGCTAATGAATTCACCTTCAAAATCTACTTCAATCTCTTCTTCATAAAAAATAACTTTTCTTACATCTATATTTTCTAAGGCCATGAGCATGAATTCCTTCATTATTTCTTTTGTTCTTTCCTCATGAGAGTACTATTTGTCTTCATCTTCTAAGGATTTGTTGTCTTCTTGGGTATAAAAACTCTTGTTCTTGAACTTTTTTACTTATTTACTTTCCTATATTTATTCTTCTCTTTATTATCATATTAATTATTTTCCTCCGTTTATGCACATTTAGATGTATAATGACCTACTTGTCACGATTAAATAATTTGAGTGGTAACTCATCTTTGTTCTTTCTAGATCATCTCCTGAATCCCATGAGAATATTTTTCCCTTCTTCACCATATCCATAGATCAAGTATTCCTTATCTTCTTTTCTCTTCTTTTCATGTTTTAAGGTTTCCTCCTTTGAGGTAGGTCTGTTGTTTAAGCTTATCATTTCATTAGTTTTCAATGTTGCCTAGCATTGATCCAATTTGAAGGTGTTTAGATCTTTCATCTCCTCAATGTTTGGTAATTTCGATTTGAATCTAGCAAGGAGGTATCTCAACACCTTTTGAATTGCAAAGGAATAATTGCTAGGTTCATCAAGTACACTTATAATGTTAACTATTTCATCCAAATGAACAAAGAATTTTGCTATGTTCTCACCCTCATTCATCTTTAATGATTCAAGTTGCATCTTTTGGACTTGGAGTTTGACTTTCCTTACTTGACTATCACCTTCATAACAACTCATAATGTTAGACCACATTTATTTGTATATTGTGTAGTGCATGACTTTAACCAACTCGTATTTAGGAAAACCAACTAGGTTTGCATTCATTTCTTTATAACTACAAGTGAACTAAAGCATATCAACTCTATTAACCAATACATATAAACTTTTATAGCCATTCTACACTATATCCCAAACATCTCCACTATGAGACATTGTGTAGGTTCTCATTCTTACCTTCCAAAATGCATAACTCATTGCAGTGAACATGGGGTGTTTTTTGGTTGAATTTTGATCCTAGTTAGCAATTCTCTCAGATTTACCTTGAAGCTTTTAGACATCTACTATAGGAAATGGCTTCGATACCAATTATTAGAAACCAAGAAAATACTGAAGGGCGGGTGTTACACAACATTTTGTCACTGTCCCTGTACTCCCAATCCTTGATCCTGGAGGACCTCTACAGTGAACCCCACATGCTTTGCCTTCATGAAGAAAATCCCATTATGTCCCTCTTCATGAGCAGATCATTTCCCTTTTGCACCATTTCCCCTGAAACTTCTTCTTTTCCCAGTTTACAAGACCAACCCTAATGGCCTTTGTCTCCCTCGCGTTGATATGCGAAGATTAGCACTATTCTTCATGCCAACTAGAGTGACTAAGATGTGTTTCAGTCACGTCCATCCTATTATGGAAAGTTTTTTAAATTAGAGCCTAAGCTTCCAACTCTAGAAGCTCCGTATCGAAAGTTTGGTAAATGGTTTGGCCAGATGGGGTCGAGGATGACAGTTTGGACTCCTTTCCCCTATAATGATGGAAGTACCTCAAGGGATAAGTCCTTCTCCCATGAGAAGAGGATCCATCTCCCATCAGTATTTCCTATAGAAACCTCCCTTCTTCCCAAGCACAAACTAGTGTGCGAATGTTATAGTGATAGTTACAATTTTGGCTGAGTGTGAATCTACTATTTTGTATTAGACAAGTAAGTTATTACTAGTTGTAGCCATCTAGTTGTGTGAGGGAGAAGTGTGTTTGGTTTGGAGTAAAGTCTAAAGGGAAGAGCCTTTAAAATATTATTGTTTGAAGCCATCATGGAATGCTAGCACAAGTGTGTGGGAACCTGGTCTTGTCAGAGAAAGACTGCGACATCAAGAAGAATGGTTGTAATATCTCTTTGATATTAATATATGCAACTTTCGATTGATTTCCTACATGTTTTGTGATATTACATATCCATGTCTTAATGCTTCTTGACTTGTTAAGTAGATTGGATTGCAATTTGTCTATTATTATGTTTGTGTGTTGTTGTTGTTCACGTGTTTCAAGAACTTGAAGAAGGAAGAGATTGCTGGAGTGAGCTAGCGAGGACATGATCAAGCAGGATAAGCAACCAAGAGATAGGCCCTCTTGATTTATTATAACCTAAGGAAATCTTCCATAGAATGTATCTGTTGTGGCTAGACGAATTATCAGGCTAGAGGAATTTGTTCGTGTCCGCACTTATAGTTTTACTTCACCACAAATTCGTGACTCCACTGGGGATCTCATATTTTTGTTTGTTTCGGATTTCATGATTTCTTGAGAAATTTTCTAGTTTCATGTTTTCCCTTTAGTTTTGCTTCTTTTCTCCTACTTACTGGCCTAAGTCTAAAATTCATAGTAGCAGATCTGGTCCCTGTTTCGATTTTTTTTATTTTTCCTTAGTTACCTCGGTCAGCACATTTAATCTGCTGATAGTCGCCCTGACCTGTGCGAATTGCTGAGGAATAGTTGCGCCGACTAGCCTCCGACACTTGTTGTCAGTTAGGTAATCGCACTGATGCCTGTAAGTGAAGATTAGGGCTTGACCCCAATCTTTTCTAGTGTGTTATTCTCTTGTGTTTTTGACTTCGTCAGATTTTTTGACTATTTTCTCCCTGATTAGAAAGCTACTTTTCATATTGGTTTTTCTTTCTTGTTGGCTTGTCATCTTTATATTTGATTGATTGAGTCATTGAGTGGCCAACGACACTAGGGCATCTAGTTAGTCACCCATTCAACAGCTTGTGGACTCATTAAGTCTAATTGTATGGGTGTTTACTCATTTCATTTGATTTTTGGTCCTTTTACGATTTTGACCTCTTTTTGCACAAGTTTGTAAAAGTTTCATTTACTAGCTTGAACGTCTCTCTCTGGCATAGATTACATTTTTGGCCTTGTGGTTGGTAAAGTCACAGTTTTGTTGATCTGAATGAACTTCCCTTTTCAAGTTTTCATCCACTTGAAGAGCTCATTATCTCAAAAAGTTTTTCATTGAAAGTTTGTATGCGAAGTTTGTTTTGTGGTTTCATGAGAAAGTATGAAATTCTTGCCTGTTGCATCACCATGATACAAAATTTGCATATTTTTCAAGACTATAATTGCATGAACATTTGAAAAAGGAAGATAATTTTTTCATTTTTAAAGGACTAATAGATAAGTGCTTGTCAGGAAATTAGGAATTGGAATGCATTTTTCATTAGTTTATTTTTTGAAAAAGTGAAGTAGTGAAAGATCATTTTGTTTTTAGTTGCTTGACTGCTTGCATTTGATTGAGCAGTTTCTACCCTCTCTAGTGTAGGCATTTCATCGAATTGAAAGGGTCTTGTCCCATTTAGTTACATTTTATGTTTTTTCGAGTAGCATCGCTAAGACCTGAAAATTGAAACTTAACTCAAGATCAGCTCTAAAATGAACTCAATTAACCTAAGGCGCATTTGACATTAACAATCATATCTAGAAGGTCTAGGCTAGAGATGTGTTACGACGTCTTTAAACCTAGTAGTTGTCGTTAGCTTTGGCATTAGATAGCGCTAGTAGAGATTTTTTCTCCCTGTACCATCCAATATATAATGAGAGACCCCGCTAGGCTACAATCCTTTTATCCTTTGGAAGCCGATTCGGCTGCCTTGTGAATGTGATACACCAAACAAAACATTTAGGGATATTTCCTACTCGTACTTCTTGGTTCTCCAGGAGGTATTCTGCAGTTCACGGTTACCTGTTAATCCTGTTTACCTAGATCATCCAGATTAGTCATTTGATCTTTTTGATTCATTAAACATAAAAGATCATTCGAGCACTTGTTCTTTCGAGCTCGTTTCCAATCGAAAGCGATAGAGTCATCTTTGTTTCTTTCTCAACTCTTAAAAAATGAAAGAACATTAGTCTTTTATGTGTCTTAATAATTGATTTCCCACGATCCAAGAACATCATGTTATTATTTTTTACCAAATCGTTAGTTCCCTTAAAAGGACATTTTAAAGCCTTGAAGTTATTCATTTTTCCGACTAAGATAAGGTCATCATGGCTAAACCATCCGATTCACCCAATTTCTCTCCCTCTCCTTCGTCTGAAAGATTGTCTCAGGAGCCATCTCCTGAGTTATTAGAGTCACTCAAGGACCAAAATGTTGAACTCGCAATTGTTTTGAGTGTTTAACCATTGTCATCTCGTCCTCCACCTACTTTCGATTTAGGGTCATCTGCTGATCTTGACCCAAAGTCTTCAGACAATCCCATTTGAACTCCAGAGAACTCGATGGCCACTGACGTTCAGCTTAGACTAGTTATCTATCCTGCGAATCCTCTGTTTGACGTTGTTGAGATATCACTGTAGCGTCCTTACAGTTTGTACGACCAGCCGGGTGTTCCTTTGGAACTATCCCCTAGTACACGTTCAGCCATTCATCGTCATTTAAAAAAAAAAATGGAACCCTAAGGCTGTTAGGGTCCAACCATAACCCCCTTATTTATGTAATAGGGTCGAGTCATAGTTATAGTTAGTTAAAGAGTCAATGAAGCCCATATTAATAATTGTAAGTGGTTGACCCGCATTTAAGGAAGGGACCATAGTTAGTTGCAAATGGGCCATGGTATTAGATAGATGGTATTAATAAGAACCATGGTACTAACCCATGGTATTACATGTATGAATCGTATATAAAGGATAGAGACTCCCCATTGAGGGCGTTGTGTCTTATTTAGTTATCAAGCATTGCTCTATTGGAGGTTTTGCCCTCGAAGACGAAATTGAACATTGCTTTCATTTTTGAATAATAAAATACATACTGTTATTTCTCATTGTTCTTTGTTTTGGGTTATATTTCTTCGCATATTTGGTATTCTAGTATCTTCTCGTAGGTCAAGAGCATAACAAGTGGTATCAGAGCACTTTCCAAGGCCGATGGGATCTCCATTTTTAGCAGAACTTTTTTTTGGCTAGAGATGTGTTCTCACATCTTTAAACCATGGGATCTGTCATTAAGTGCATAAACCTGCAGATTTGGGGAGGCATGCATGTAGGAAATACAAGAGGTGATCACGCTTGTTGGAATCCTATGTAACCCCTATGGGTACCCCTTCGAGTAGTAGCGCATTAGACAGAACCGTGCATGAACTGTCTTCCACGTACCCTCGAGGTATATCGAAAGCCCCTTAGGCTCACCTAAAACCTCACCGTATATAAATTTTTGGCCATCTTGGTGCTACAGTATGCCGACAACAACACTCCGAGAGATTACTCGCGTGTACGATAGGGTAGTTGGGTAGTACAGCTAAGGGTACAATTGATCCTCCTTAGTTAGTGCCTTAAAAGATTGGGCTGAGTACTACTGTTGGACCCTTATGTATATTGTGATTTGTAGCACCTAACACTCCTTGAGACCATGGTTCCCTTGTCTCTCTAGAGATCGCCCATCATCTTCTTTGCCTGATCAGATCTAGCAGGTGGGGTTCTATCACAACAACAACAATCAGATCTGCCATTCAGATCTAGTAGCGGTGGTGTGGTCACTGCCATGTTCCTACTCACACTCAGTAGTTGAGGGTTTCGCAGACAGATCTAACTATTTGTGCAAGGAGGCTTGTGGCTCCTATACGTTGGGGTGATTCTCGACGGACATTGGTCAGGATTAACTTTTCTGAGAATTGGCTATTGCAACATTCTTAAGCGAGGAGTAAAACTTTGTTCGGAGTAAAAAGAGAAAAAAGAGTCTGAGGCCCTCACGGGATGCTTATAGGAGACTTAGCCCATAACAATTAGGACAACGAGCTGAGCAAGGTGGTATAATTCACTTGTTAGCTTCAAATTTTCACGTGGTCCCAATTTTTTTTTCCCAGTAACGACACATGCACCGGATCTGTGCATGGTACAAGCCATAGCTCAGGCTATGGCCAATGAGAAGATAGACACCCTTGAACAAAATTTGGATGAATTAATGAAGCAGATCCAGTCCTTAAGTGACGCAATCACAAAGGGCAAGTCAGGGTTACAATCGGAGGCATATGCTTTTAATGAAAACCATGAGGGTGAACCTATCCATTCTCTTCACTTCTATGGAAACCACCAACAGTCCCACCCTCGACCACCCAAGATGGACATGTATAAATTTGATGGCTCTCATCTAGCCATCTGGCTATCACAAATGGAGAAATATTTCACATTGAATCACATCAAAGATGATGAGACTAAGCTAAGTGTGGGAAGCCTTTACTTGGACCAAGAAAGATGCAATGGTGGCAATGGCATCAATGATGTTATGCAAGGCCAATGACTTGGCAGATATTCTCAAAAGCCCTTTCTGATCACTTTGATCATGAATCTAAATTTTTCGGTCATCTTACTAAGCTCAAACAGACATGCACAATACAAGAATATATTAAAGCCTTTGAAGCATTAGCATTCCGCATAAGAGGTCTAGCAGATGAATTATGCTTGGAATGTTTTATCAGTGGTCTCAAAGATGCCATACAAGGCCACATTCGGATGCACCACCTAGTCACATGGCTGGCAGCTTGCACGACAGCTCGTGAAGTAGAACACGCGTTAGCGGCCCATTCGACTAGTCCAAATTTCCTAGCCAGGGATGCCCCACCCAGGCTCCAAGCACTACCCAGACACTTAAGATCCAAAAGGTGTCACCAGTGGAAATGGCAGAAAGAAGAAAGCAAGGATTGTGTTACTACTGTGATGAGAAATAATCCCCTGGGCATAAATGCAAGGAACCCAAATTCTTTCAAATTGATGCTATTGATCACAGTTCATCTGAGGAAGCTCCACCATTTGAGGGACCAGAGGAGGAAAAGGAGGACAACCAGTCAAACAATGAGCTCCCAGCTACACTAGAAGAACCACTTATCTTGCTCCATGCTTTGGCAGGAATTTCTTCTCCCCAAACTCTCAAAATTAGAGGTTTTATTAAACATCGCCCTCTAGTAGTCTTGACTGATAGTGGCAGTAAGCATAACTTTATCCATCAAAGAGTCGCCGAAGTAGTGCATTGGTTTTTTAGAGTAGTCTCTAGTTTCCAGGTCCAGATTGCTGATTGGGGGACAATGAAATGTGACAGCTGCTGTGAAAATGTCAAACTGTAGATGGGGGATTATCACCTAAAGACCCACATGTTTGCCATCAACATGGGTGAGTTTGACATTGTCTTGGGTGATGAATGGCTTTGCATGCTCGGCCCAATCACAATGGATTTCCATGATTTATATATGAGCTTCAAGTAGAATTACCACACATATACCCTCTATGGACTCCAGGCAGGTGCTCCTTCTATCATCAGCTCGCATAGGATGGAAAAGTTGTTAAAAAAGGGCCACCATGGAGTTATAGCCCAATTTAATGCCATCCAGGCCTTTCAGGCCACTTCTCTTCATATTCATCCTGAGATGCAACAAGTCTTAAACAACCATCTACAGGTCTTTGACAAGCCTCATGAGCTTCCACCGTCGAGAGGGGAACATGATCATAGCATTACCTTGGTCCTAGGGGCACAACCACCAAATGTGTGCCCATATATAAATCCTTTTGCCCAAAAGAATGAAATTGAAAAAATCATCAAGGAGCTCCTGGAAGTCGGTTTCATTCATCCTAGCATTAGTCCTTATTCATCGCCTATTGTCATGGTGCTCACAAAATATGGGGAATGGCGTATGTGTCCAGACTTTAGGGCCCTCAACAAGATGACGGTCAAAGATAAATTTCCCATCACAGTTGTTGATGATTTTTCTGGATGAACTAAATGGGGCTCAATTCTTTACTAAGCTCGACCTTCACTCGGGCTATCACCAAATTCACATGAAATAAGTAGACATTCCAAAGATTGCTTTCCGAACTCATGAAGGCCATTATGAATTCCTGGTCATGCCATTTGGTATTTGTAATGTCCCATCCACTTTTAAGAGCCTCATGAATCACCTGCTCAAACCATATCTCAAAAAATTTGTTCTTGTTTTCTTTGATGACATCCTCATCTACAGCCTCAGCTGGGAAAAACATCTTTAGCGTGTAGACCTACTCTTGCAACTGGTCCAGAAGCATAAATTATTTGACAAATTGTCCAAGTGCTCTTTTGGCATGAAAGAAGTCGAGTATTTGGGCCACATTATGGGGCGTGAAGGTGTCAGGGTGGATCCCAAAAAGATCCAGGCAATGTAGGATTGGCCTCAACCAAAGACCTTGAAGAGTTTGAGAGGATTTTTGGGTCTCACCAGCTACTATCACAAATTTTTCCGCAATCATGGTCGCATTGCTAGACCCCTCACTCACCTTCTCAAGAAAAATTCATTCCTATGGAATTATGAAGCACAATAGGCATTTATAGCTCCCAAACATGCCATGTGTTCCACTCCCCTATTGGCACTACCCGACTTCACCAAATCTTTTGTGATTGAATGTGATGCTTCAGGTATGGGGATTGGGGCTTTCTTAATGCAAGAAGGTCGACCCTTGGCCTTCACTAGCCAACAACTAAGTGGAACAAATTTGGGAAAATCTACCTATGAGAAGGAGATGATGGCCATCTTACATGCAGTGGATACCTGGTGACCATACTTATTGGGGTGGTGTTTCCAAATCCGCACAGACCAACAAAGCCTTAAATATTTTTTGGAGCAATGCCTATCCTCGCCACAACAAAATAAATGGCTAGCCAAAATTTGGGGTATGATTATGAGATAATTTAGAAGAAAGGGCCCGAAAATGTCATAGCAGATGCTTTATCATACCAATTTGAGGAGGAAAGAACCCTGCTAGCAATCTCTCTTCCCATTCCAGAGTGGATTGAAGAGGCTCACAAGGAATGGTTTTGACATCCTTCGCTCTCACAACTCATTAATAAATTGCAGGCAGATCTAAATTCCATAGGCGGCTACTCTTAGCAGGATGAGATTCTTCGCTACAAGGACAAAGTAGTGATATCACCAACATCCACCCTCAAAAGTCACATTTTGGCAGAGTTGCACTCATCTCCCACTGCAGGCCATTTAGGTTTTCAGAAGACTTATGCTCGCACTTGGCGTTCATTCTTTTGGATAGGCATGAAAAAGGACATTCTTACTTTCGTAGCTGAGTGTGATGTGTGTCAGTGCCAAAAAGGAGAAACAGTCAAATCCCTAGGCACTTTATAGCCATTGTCCATCCCTGCCTCAATCTGGATGGAGGTTTCTATGGATTTCGTTACTGGTCTTCCGAAGTCAAGCAACAAGTCAGTCATCATGTTGGTGGTGGATAGAATTTGTAAGTATGCTCGTTTTTGCGCCCTACCCCACCCTTTTACACCTGCTTTCGTGGCTCAATATTTCATGGACCAGATCTTCAAATTGCATGGCATGCCCACTTCCATTTTGTTTGATCGTGACCCGATCTTCACCAATAACTTTTGGCAGGAACTCTTCAAGCTACAAGGTACCCAACTACAACTCAGTACTTCCTATCATCCCCAAACTGATGGTCAAACTGAAGCATTAAAAATAAATGTCTGGAGACCTGCCTCAGGTGTTTCACTTCAGAAAAGCAACATCTATGGGTACAATGGTTACCTCTAGCTGAATGGTGGTATAATACTAACTATCATGCCACCACCAAGATGACTCCATATGGAGCAGTTTATGGTCAACTCCCCCCTTCACCTACTTCTTATATCTGGGATGCTCTAAGGTACAAGCAGTGGATCAACTCCTATATAACTGTGCAACCATGCTTTCCCACCTCAAAGATAATCTCCATCAAGCACAAAATTGCATGAAGAAGTAGGAAGACCAACATCATTTAGAGCGCACATTTTAAGAAGGGGATCAAGTATTCTTGAGGCTACAACCATATAAGCAAACATCACTCAAAGACAAGGGTTGTCAGAAATTATCTCCAAAATTCTACGGACCGTATCAAATACTTCAGCACATCGAAGAAGTAGCCTACAAGCTAACCTTGCCACCCACTGCAAAAATCCATCCCGTCTTCCATGTCTCATCCCTCAAGAAAGTGGTTGGGAACAATTGCACAATTCAAACCAGTCTATTGGAATTGGATGAAGACGGTTTAATCTGGCTCCAACCTGAATAGGTTCTTGACACGCGAGAATGACACCTGCGCGACCACATGATCAAGGAAGTCCTTGTCAAGTGGAAAGACACCTCTCCAGAAGATGCGACCTGGGAACCAACCACTGTTCTTCAGCAGTTTCTGCAACTTCAGCCTTGATGACAAGGCTATTTTTATGGGGGAGGGCATGTTAGGGTCCAACCCTAACCCCCTTATTTATGTAATAGGGTCGAGTCATAATTATAGTTAGTTAAAGAGTCAATAAAGCCCATATTAATAATTGTAAGTGGTTGACCCGCATTTAAAGAAGGGACCACAGTTAGTTGCAAATGGCCCATGGTATTAGATAGATGGCATTAATAATAACCATGGTACTGACCAATGGTATTACATGTATGAATCCTATATAAAGGATAGAAACTCCCCATTGAGGGCATCATGTCTTATTTTGTAATTGAGCATTGCTCTATTGGACATTGCCCCCTCAAAGAGGCAAGTGAACATTGCTTTCCTTTCTGAATAATAAAATAAATCCTGTTACTTCTCATTGTTATGTGTTCTGGGTTATATTTCTTCGCATATTTGGTATTTTAGTATCTTCTCGCAGGTCAAGAGCATAACAAAGGCAATGCTCCAGTCACATATCTAGATGAGTCCAAAGTTTCTACTCCACACACTATTGAGGGAGAAGAATTGCAATTGCAGTTCCACCCTGAGGGTTTCCCTTATTTGGAAGCTATTCCTGCTAGTTTTCTACTCGGCTATGTGTCTTTGGGGCACTTAGTTTCAGGGACACCTAGTGCCTCATCACTCTACCATAATTTTGTATGGGCGTTAGGCGTTAGGCCTACCTCAGGTGCATTTATGACGAACATGACTTCTGAATAGCCTGTTACTTTAGTATGAATACTCTTGTATCATTGATCCCAATTACGCATCAGTTACAACTGGTAGTTTCAAATATCGTCTCTATCAGTTCTTCTGTCCCATTAGTCAGTGGCCAGATTATGCCACTGCCTGGGGGGAAGTACTTGAATGTCTCTATGGTGTCAAGTGCTACTAATGTGAGCAACTCACGAGGTTGCATGGTTGGTATAAACCAAACCTCTTCTGGTATTATTTATAACCCTGCTAACCCTACTGGATCAAGTAATTTCCAGTACCAACAACGTCAGAATCTCATTGGTCCATCTCGATCAACCAATGTTCATTTTAGCAACCCTATGGGGCTCAGGTCCAATACCAAAATCCTTACGTTCCATATGGTTCTCAAGGATTGGTTAATCAACCTTACACCCTCCAATCTGGGTAGTACATCCAACCTAGCTACATCCTGATTCAGTTCGGTAATTTCCCGGGCACTGTTCAAGTACCCTTGCCACAATAACGACAACCTTTACAACAACTAGGGCAGCCTTTGTTACCACAAGGGAAATCTTTGTTGTAGCAAGGGCTCTCTGCGCAACAGAAAGGGAAAATTATCCCACAACAAGGTCACCTACAACAATCACAAGGTCGATCCTTACAACAGTTGCAGTAGGTCACGCAACAATAGATGCAATATGCTTCACATACCTCTCAACCCATACCATCGCCAGGCCAACCTCTGCAACCCCAGGGAAAGATTTTTCAACTGCAAGGTCAACCCTTGCAATAGCAAAACCAACACGGGCAACAGAAACCCTTGTATACATACCAACAAGGTCAACCCTTGCAAGGGTAGGGTTAAGGCCAAGTCCTGCAGTAGCAGACCCAAAACCCTCTTGTCCTAGGTCAACAAGTTCAAAATCCTACTGGCCAAGGGCACCAAGAACAAAATGCCTACGTCTAAGGGAAACAAGTGTATCAACCTCATGCCCAAGGACTACAGGTCCAAAACCCTCTTGTTTAGGGACAACAAGCTCAACAACCATATGTTCTAGGACAACAGGTCCCATATCCATATGTCCAAGGTCAACAGGCTCAACAACCTTTTAAACCATACATTTCCTAACAGCAACATGTGCCTGGACAGTTTCAAGGTATTGAAGGTCAAAATCCTCCCTATGGTCAAGGTAATTCGCAATGGGGGTAGCCTCAGATGCCATATGGGCAAAATCCCCCACTGTGGGGCCAAAATCCTTACCACCAGGGATGGGCTCCTCCCTATGGGCCCGCTTATCGACCTCCCATTCCTTTTAACACTTAATTACCTTTCTTGGCTACGCTTGAGTTGCCAAATGTATCGCGCCTTACAAATGATCCAATCCTTCATTCATCGTACTGGCCTCCGATGTCGTCCAAGATACCAAGCCATTGCCCAAAGTTAGATGGAAAAGATAAAGAAGATCCTCAGGCCCATGTGATGACATATCACCTCTGGTGCTCGTAAAACTCGTATGTGGACGATTCTATCCGTCTTCGTCTTTTTTAAAGAACCCTCTTGGGTGCTACAGTGAAATGGTACATCGAGCTACCTTGAAGTACTTTCCATGCCTTTAATTTGTTATCCATGGCTTTCCTCATGCAGTTTTAGCTGTCGGTTCACTATGAAACTGGCACCTATTTGCTCACATTGATTAAGCAAGACATTGCAACACACATCTCTGATCATATCCATTAATGGAGACGTAGACATCGCCTGATCAAATTTGAGACAGCTGATCAATTGCTCATTGAATGGTTTACCAAATCATTCATAGCCCCAATTTCTTGCGATATAGCAATGGGAGGATACGTCACTTAAGAGCAAGCATCGCTTGTGCCCAGTACTTGGATCTAGTTTACTCCCAGTCTGACACTTTATACAAGTTGTTACCCAATGCTCCGCGGCCATCATCTGATTCTGAAACATCAAAGTCACTAGTTGTTCCTCTCGTTGATGGAGTTATTGGTTTAGTATCCCAGACCCCTGTTAAAACCTCTTCCAAATAGAAGTTAGTCTCAAATGCTGCTCCTAATAGTTCATCTCAAAATCCACCTAGCCCTGGTAAAACCTCAAAGGTTCGCATTGTTCAGTCTACAGTAGAGGAAAAATCCTTGAAAGGAAAAAACAAAGGCAAAGGAAAAGCTAAAGTTGATGCCCCAAAACAGGGTCCTCCCAAATCGTCTACTGGCTAAACTTCACAATGGAAACCTATGTATCCCTTCCTCATTTGCGAGGAGGATCACTACATTAAGGATTGTCCTCGACAATCCAAAGTTAGTCGCTTGCTCGAAGGGACCACTGTCATCCTTAAAGAGCCATTTCCCTCTTAGGAGACCGAAATGGTAGACCAACCCCGATCTTCTTCCTCTGGATCTCAGGTGTTCATGATGAGCATGCCCGTTAATGTGGCCACCTAGTCGAAAGATTATCAAACTCCAACTCCAGCAGCTGGGAAGGCAAAAGAAGCTACGCCTTCTTCTTCTACCCCAAGTTCTGACCCTATGCAAATTGAGTGCCCTAACCTTGATTCCGCTACGCGGCCACCATCTCGAGGTGTGTTGCAGAAATCCTCGTATAATCCCAATGCCCAAGCTTCTTAGCACTACAATATTGTTGAGGATTTGGCTTGGGCACCATCAACCATGTTGGCTCTTGAGGTACTCCAAAGCTACCCATCGCAATGGAAATCTTTGCTGTCAACTATCAGGGGCATCAATCCCAATGATTCTAATTTGATATGTTTTGATATGGAGAACCATGTTCCATGGATCCCTCCTCAGATTGCCTTTCTTATTTAGGTAATCATTAATAAGAAGACCATCCACTGCACCGTCATTAATGAAGGTTCCTCCACCTGCATGATGTCAACTGTATGTTGGAAGGCTATTGGCTCTCCTACACTAAACCAGTCTCTGAACACTTTGGAAGCTTTCGATGGGCGTGATTTGCGACCCTTCAGTGTCTTACCTAACCTTTCCATCACCCTGGAAGGCAAGACAATGCATGTCGAAGTAGAGATTATTGATGCCAATCTCAATTATAATCTTCTACTTGGTCGTAGTTCGACTCATGCCATGCATGCCATGAGCTCCTCTTTGTTTCGTGTGATCCATTTTCCCCATCAAGGGAAGATTTTCATTTTTGATCAGTTGTCTTTCTTTGCGTCTTCCTCCTCGAATGGCAATGTTCCATACATCAAGCACTCTGGTGCTCCCTATGAGAGTGTGGGGGCGGGTCTCTTCAAATATTCTTCCTTAATGGGAATTTTTCTACTCCCACCTCCTCATGTGGCCTCTGTCAACATGATCTCGGTCAAATCTAATCCCTAGGTCATACCTGTGCCAGATCATGTTGATACTAGGGGCGAGGTTATGCCGCTTAGTCTTGCTGAAGTCAATCATGTGGAAATTGTTTTGGCCTCGAACTCTGCATCCTCTGATTCTCATATGTTGAAGACCTCTCTCGATATGTACTCTCAATCCTCTTGACTTGGCATTTTGGAATCATCTGATCCCTTAGCCGAGACCTTCCTCGCTGATGAAGGTATCATGGAAATCATGTCTCTTGAGGAACCACCATGGATCGACACTCATCATCGTTCCTCATTCCTGATTCACCCGACGATTATGTCAACCACTTTTGAAGAGTCCTCTTCTCCATTTCTGCCACTAACCATTACTCATGAAGTATGGTCGAAAGGAAATTTTGGTAATATTAGCCAAACGATGCCGATTGACATTTTTATCAAACCCAGTATCGTTGAACATGTTCATATTGGGGTATCTTATTCTCGAGATGAGATCAAGACATATACTCATCTATTTCAGGAATTCTTTGATGTGTTTGCATGGTCTTACGAAGAAATGCCTCGCATCAATCCTAGTATTGTGGTGCATGAAATACCAACATATCCACATGCGAAGCCCGTTCATCAACGACTTCACCCGATGCACCTTAGGAAGGTCGCTACTATTAAGGTGAACACGAAAAGCTTCTCAAAGCTGAGTTCATTTATCCCATCCCCCTTACAGACTCGGTGTCCAATATTGTCCTAGTGACTAAAAAACAAGGCACGATCTGCATTTGCGTGGATTATCGAGATCTTAATCATGCCTATCCTAAAGACAACTACCCTACTCCCTTCATTGATCAAATCATTGATGAATGTGGCAAGAGTGAGATCTTTTCCTTTATGGATGGTTTTTCTGGTTATAACCAAATTAATATCCCACCAGTCGACCAAGAAAAGACAGCCTTTATCTGCCCATGGGGTACGTTCGCATACAAGAATCTCCCTTTCGGCCTCAAAAATGCTGGAGCCACATTTCAACGGGCAATGTCCTACATGTTTCATGATATTTGCAACATTTTCTAGCCTTACTTGGATGACCTTCCTGCTCATTCTTGTAAGCACCAAGATCACCCAGTCCATCTTAGGAAAAAATTTCTATGCAGCAAACACTATAACATTCGGTTGAATCTGCACAAATGTTTTTTGTGCGAGGAATCAGGAGGACTCCTCGACTTCATCGTTTCTAAGGATGGTATTCACCTAGATCTACTAAAAGTTAAGGCCATTGTAAATTTATCCCCTCCATTTTCACTGCAGCAACTGTAGAACATGCAAGGAAAGGGCAACATTCTGCATCATTTTATACCCAACTATGCTGGGCTAGCCACAAGATTTCCCTAGTTACTCAAACAAGGAACACCCTTTGCACGGGATGAGGTGGCCCAAAATATTTTGATGATCTTAAGGCCGTCCTCATAAATGCTCCTCTGTTACATCCGCCGGACTATTATCGAGATTACTTCCTTTACCTCGTCGCGGCCCCTAGCACTATTTCTATGGTCTTGGTCCAATACGATGATGAAGGCAATGAACTTGTGATCTACTACCTTAGTTAGAACCTCCTCGACACTGAAACATGTTATGCACATGTCGAGAAGTTGGCTTTGGCTACTGTTCAGGTTGTTCAACGCTTTCGGCACTATATCCTTTTACGTATGACTACAATGATTTCTGAATGCAACCCTATGACCTATATCCTAACTCGTCAGTTGCTAGGGGGTAAGAATTCTAAATGGATAGTTATCCTGCAAGAATTTGATTTGGTATTCACTATGGCCAAATCTAAGAAGTCACTTATTTCTGCTGAATTAATTTGTTCCCTTCCCTCCAAAGCTCTCCTTGCTCATCCAGATGAACAACTTCCAGATGAGACGCTTTTCTTGATTAGCACCCTTGATCCATGGTATGGTGATATCATTGTGTATCTCCAAACCTCCATGTTTTGGTCCGCATTGACCAAGGATGATCGTCGAAGGATTCGACATCATTCCCAACCCTACCGCATTATTGGCGATACTTTATACTATGTCAGTGTCGCTTCTGTTCTTTGCCGATGCCTCACGATCGAGGAAGCTGAAAGAGCTCTTAATGATTTCCACTCTGGGGCATGTGGTGGTCATATGTCTGGATACACTACATCTCAGAAAATCCTTTGCGCTGGTTATTTCTACCGGTCTATCTTCAAAGACTACATTCTTACTGTCCGTAAGTGCCACGAATGCCAAATTTACCAACACAAGATGCACTCCCCACCCACTCACCTACACCCTGTGGTTACCATTGGTCCCATTTTCACATTGGGCATCAATTATATGACATGTAACCCTCATTCGGCTGGGGGCATGGCTATATTATCGTCGCTGTGGATTATTTCACTAAATGGGCTGAAGCCATGCCTACATATTCTGCAGATGGTAAGACAGTGACTCAATTTATTTTTAACCATGTTATTTCCAGGTTCAGTGTACCCCAAGCCATTGTCACAGACCATGGCTCCCATTTTAGAGATTACACGATTACATGATGGCTCAACCCCATATTACCCTGAGGCCAACGACAAAGTTTAAGCCGTGAACAAGGTTTTGGTCACCATGCTTCAGTGTACTATTGTGATGCACAAGTCAAATTGGCATCTCATGCTCTTTTCACCTCTGTGGGCTTCCGAACTTCAACCAAAGATGCAACTGGTTTCACACCATTCCATCTGGACTATGGTTTGGAAGCAACATTGTCGATCGAATTTGATATTCCTTCAGTCAAGATAGTCAATGAAATCCTCCCCGAAACATCACCTCAAGAGGAACGCCTCTTATATTTAGAACGACTAGATGAGACTCGTTGTCTCGTTGCCTTGGTCATCAAAGCACAAAAGAAACCGGTCAAATCCCATTTTGATTAGTTGGTCTTCCCTCACACTTTCTCTGAGGGATATTTGGTCCTACTATATGATCAAGCTAACGATAAGCTAGGGGCAAGTAAGTTCAAACCTATGTGTCATGGGCCCTATATTGTAAAATGCATTTTGTAGAAAGGACCCTATGAGCTTATTGATTATTAAGGAAATCCTCTCGATAAGCCCCGAAATGGGCTTTACCTCCAAAAGTACTATGCTTAGGTCATCTTGCACAGTTGCTTATGTACATTAGTGTGTGATTCATTTTTGTACAACATGGTTTTGTGTGATAGTATTCAAACATCTTTCCTATTTACTATGCTTTTCTTGCTTTGCAGATTTCTACAACTCCTCACGTTGGTTTCGCCGATGGTGATTGCCATAGTACCTGGAACTTATCATCTGTGGCATGGGTTATCTATGACCCTATTGGTGATTTGATTGACCTTCAAGGTATCTTCTTGGGTCATACAACCAACAACATTGTTGAATACAGTGCGGTCATCGAACTGTTGTCAGAAGCCAGCGCTATGGGCATCAGGGAATTGGTTGTCAAACTAGATTCACAACTTGTCATCCTTCGACTCAACGGGCAATATTCCATCAAGAACCCTAAAATATTATGAATGTATCTTCATATCCATCTATTGGAAAGGAATTTTGATTATATTACATATCATCATATTCCTAGACGCATGAATACATTGACAGATGCATTAGCTAATTATGTTTTGGATAGAAATTTACGAAACATGTAAAAAGATAAGACAAACCATTTGTACCATAATAGGCAGGAAAAGACAACATCTAGATATATATATATCTATGTGTGTGCGTGTGTGAATTTTTGATACATCAGAACCCCAAAAAATAATATGTGTGTTTATAATAACATCAGCGGCTTGCAGGCCTCATACATCCATGGTATGCAGGCCTCAAAAAATATGCAAGTGCTAGACCTAGGAACTACTCAGCATGGTGGTTGTGGTAGCACAAGAGAACTCATCCTACATGACTCAGTAGTCGGCAAATCTGATCTGAGACTCCCACTGTATGCCTCTGGTACTAACGCGGCATGTCTCCCATTTGAGCATACTCCGAAATACCATGAGTTAACCGCTCGAGGTTCCTCACGATCTCCTCCTCGTTGTCACTCACTTCCTGATAAGGGGCAATAGCACCGATAGGGTGACAGATGCGCCTGGTTAATGAGGACATCCTAGCTAGCCTCTCTGGTCCAAAATTTGCTTAAACAAGAGAAATTTTGTAAGAATGCATATACCAAAAAAAATAAAAACTCAAAATTAAAAATTCTGATTTTTTACCTTCATCATCGAAGTCCTCTCCATCCAGTAAGGGCATATCTAGATATCCATGAAAGTCAATGCTGTTGTATGGCCAGTCATCCACAACAATATTCTGTCGTCGTAGCCATGAGAAGAATGTAGGTCGGTATGACATATGTTGACCCCTAGTGATCCTAGGAATAAAACCACTCTAGCGGGCCATCCACAGATTGCATGGAACAAGAGGATTAGCCTTAGTCAAATGATACTAGAACAATGGCAATCGTTCCATGAAAAAGGTCACAAGTACTGATCCGAAGCCAAATTACTTCAAATTCCCCGCCTTGGCCTTGGACAACTAGTGCTTGATGTTCATCTTCATGGCCTCTACCTAGTTGAAGATCATAGGAGCTGTGCAGTAAATAACATAAATGAACTTCAACTTGTTAGTCTCATGTTCCGCTTGGGACCCCACTACTCTTTTGATAGTCAACAGGAGCACCCTCAGTGTCAAATCACACACACTGGAAATCTCTATCTTCCCACCTTGGATTTCAGGGCCTCAGGGCAGTTTTCGACAAGCAGGGAAGATATGCTTGCCCTGACTGGACGTGACCCATACAAGCTCATTGGCTCACCTTTGCGAGACAGTCCAGGGATGAAGTAGATATCTGAAGTTGTTAACTGCAGGTCCTCATCCCTAATGATAAAAATCTCGTGATTAATGTCCCAAAGGCTTATCAAGTATCGAAGCAACTTGTGCTTAGCCTACATCCCTGTTGTAAGGAAGAATTTCAAGAGCCTGTAAGCCCACAAAGCCTCCAGGTAGATTGGATCATCCAGTGCCCGGGTGTCAACATCTTCATGTTCTCTTTCCTTCCAAACCACCATTTTAAGTGATTTCTCTCTTGCAAAGGCCATTAATTTAAGTCAATAATCATCATTGGCATATCAAATTCAAGTTGAAATAGTTATTTCTTGAGAAAAATGGTTTTTTCCCTATCCTTGGCATTGACATGCCTGTTTTAAAAATAGTTGCGCCGATCGGCGTAGATGGTCATGCAAATCACCCTCGGCTGATGTGATCCCGAGCTAAAAAATTGCGCCGACTGAGGGTGAAAAAATTCTAAAAAACCTCCCTAAAAATCCAAAAAAATTGCTAACAACAGAAAAGAATAGGATGAAAATTGACCTCAAGGCTTCAGCTATTACCTGGAACTGACAGCTCATCGATTGACCTCCCGGATCGCTCGCAATCTGCTCCAGAACAGTTAGGACAAAAGTGGTTAAAAAAGTCTTCACTGCAAAGGTAAAATAAAGATATATTTACTTTTCCCCTTTTTATTCATTTTTTCATGAAAATATCAGGTTTTGTAAATATTTTTGACCTATTTTACCTCAAGGACAAGATAATACACTTTGCCTTACTTGTGCAGCAATAGGTGATGGATGTTCAACGATGACGATGGGTCACATTTCAGCTCTTTTCTTGACTCGTTACACTCATATGAAAATATTTTCAAGTATTTTTTCCCTTTTTGACTTGTTAGATAGAAATAAATTGGGGGTTCTGCTTTCAGCTCTTTTTTGACGCTTTAAAAATGAAAAGATGGCCGAGCCCTTGTCATTTCGAACTCGTTAACGGATGTGAAATGTTGTGTGCCCAGTATAAGATTACCCCTTTTTCAGGCTGGGATTTACTATTTACAAAAAAGGTACTCCTTACTGAAATGGTCAAGTGATTCTCTGAAGTATTATTTTCTACCTTTTCGAGCTCGAGAGACACAAACATATGAAAAGGGACCATGTGGAGTTCTCTTTTACGTGTCTTTTTCAAACTCTCTAAACATGAAAAATATACTGAGTTACACCTTTTTTAGACTCATTAAACTATTAAACGACATCAGATTCATCACCATGACGAACATGAGCTTCTCCTTCCTAGGGCTCGTTAAACTTACTAGGTTGGATTCGTCTGAAGCGTTAGAGTCAGTCTGGTCATCCCTCCATCAGAGATCAAAATCTCTTTATTGCATTTCATTTTTAGGTGTCTCGCTTGATTCACTCAGTTGCATTCCGCTAGGAGCATGCCATTATCTGACGGAAGGGTCTCTTCACTCATTTCCCTCATGTTTGTACCTGCTGGGTTGGTCAAAATTTCTCAAAGTTCATCAAAGTTGATTTCAGTCATTTACAGTCATAGATCGTGCTTTGGTCAAATGAGAGTCATTTCAGTTTCTAGGTCTAGGGTTTGGTCTTCAGAATGTTGAATAATGCCCGCAGGCCATGAGGATGTCTTCAATAAGCTTTCATTTCAAGATTTTCATCATTAATAATGCTCAAGGATGTTTCTTCTTCAAAACTCTGTTTTGAAGAAGAAATCGTCAAATTTTAATGTTTGTAATAAATTTGTAATTTTATCATGGAGTACTTCAACTGCAGCCTCTGGTCATCCTTTGCTGAAGTCCAGTGCTACCATCCCTGCAGAAAATCAACCAAGAAAAGCCATCATTTCAAGCCAAAACCAAAAAGGAAACTTGAAGAACAGGGTTGTATTACAAGTGAAAAAGAGCCAAGCCAAAACATTATAAAAATGGGTCTTTACAAAGGAAAAATCAAAGCCATGTCTATATAAGATATTTCTCAAAGTTATTAATCCATTTTCATCAAGAGATATTGGGAAAAATCCAAGAAAGAAGTCGAGTTGGAGTTGAAAGAACGAAGCTGTGATTTTAGAAGGGTCGACTGTATGTTGGAATTCAGCGCGGTGCATTGGGATAGGGTGCGGCGCACCCACACAGTGCAGCGCATAGAGCCGAGGTTCATTGTGCAATTTCCAACGGGCACGACGCACCTACACAATGTGGTGCACAGAGCCGATAGGATTAAATTTGTCAATTTTTCATCAAAAAACCAAAACATTTCAATCTCCTATGCTCCCTAACTGCAGGTGTGTCATATCATTGTTTATATTCATGAAGGAACATGTTTCAATACTCAACTATTAAAAACATTTTGCTCTCTTCAAGCTTTCAAAACATGCATTGGCTCCGTTTGTAAAGACTCAGGTCTTACCTGGCCTGTTTCCTGTTCTTGGTTCCTCATTAAGAGCCACAACTTCGAAAGCAATGGGCGCCCATCTAGTAGTTTTCCAGGAAGAGGTGGGATCATGGGGTAACATTCATCTACCATTTGGTCTTACGTCAATAGGTCTCATACGACTTCAAATATGGAGGAAGTTGTTAAGGCAGTTGCTTTGGGTAATTCTCAGGGAGTTTCAGGTGTATAATCATCTGGAATAGTCCATATCTCAAAAGCAAATATGCAATCAAACGCTTCAACTCCTGTTGTAATGCTAGCACGCTTCACCAACAAGATGGTGGGATCCGTAAAAAACAAATTTACAATCATCTTTTGATATACAAATCCGTTTTTTTTAATAAAGAAATGTCAAACAATTGCTGGAGGCAGTGATGAGGTAACTACAGCTGGCTCACAGCATGGTCCAAGAGGTTCAGGGACTGTCAGTTTTTATTATCATGAGCTGGGATTGGCGGAACTTCTTTTCCCTTCAGTAAAGGCAAATTTCAAAACCATTTTTATTAAAAAATTGGTTTTATTCAAATAGCAAAAGTGAAACGTCCAAGACCAAAAGCCTAAATATAGAGCGAAGATATCTACAACAACAGGAAGATAGGTTGGATTGTCTATGTTTGTCTTCAGTTACGAGATCTACGCTACAGGTGTTGCCTCCTCGTGGGTTATCAAACAGATTTCAAGTGTAATGCAACTCTTCCTTTTGAATATTATATGGCTTTTGTTCTCTATCTTTAGTTTTCAGTTCTTGAGTTGTTGTAACAACTCCTCTATCCGTCGATCTATATTCTGGCAAATTGGTTCTATTTATGGTATTGTAAATCATTTTTAAAGGACCTGAGTTCTAGGAGTAGTGTGGAGGAAAAACCCAATGCTTTCACTATACAGTTTTGGCAGAGAATTAATGACATGATGCAGCTCTAATTCATGAGATCCCTGTGGTGTGAGTTTAGCAATATGTTTCTTCTCTGTTTCATATGTGTCTTGTTATGTTTTACAATTCATTAATAATCATTTCCAGTTGAATGTTTTTAAGTAAGAAAGGTAGAATTCAATTCATTGCTCTGCCTTGGAAAGCATTCATCCTCTGTGTTTCTTCTTCTGTCTGAAAAAGATTCATTATGCATGTCTTTTTTAGCCTCTCAACAGTTTTTACACTCCATATTACTGCAATTTGATTGCTAAAATTCCTGCCTATCTTGCCTCATGAAACACCCTGTGTCTTTGATTTAATTTCTAAGCTCAGGCTGTTCTTTGTTCCATACAGCCCTGAAAACTCAGTCATTTATTAAACTACCTATTTCAGATCTATTTACTAGCCTAAAATTAGTTCCCATTTTAAGTCATCTCAAGCCCTATTGAAAAACTTTTTGCTGAGATTGACCCAGAGAGAGCCCTCTCCTGTCCTCGTAGAGCTAGCTACGAGGCTGAGCATGGTTTGGTGTGGACCTAGAACCTTGTCTTTTCAGCCTGAGGCAAGTCTAGGCCCTAACACGAAGGATGAACATATAGTGCAAGCATATATCCCCTTCAAGCATGTGATTAAAAATAATTGGGGTACTCACTCGAAATGGTGGGGGAAAATTTGGAAAGTTATCAGTCATGTTGGCAGCTCACTCTTGAACATGACACTCCTTGCTTCGTGTCAGGTTGGGACATCTTCCTTTGCATCATTGACCCTCTTGGGACTGGGCCATTCATTTTTTCCTTCCATTTGATCTTTGCCACATTGTCATGACCACTGACCCTATGAATCCAAAAGCTGCCAAAATTCTGGTTGTGTCGCCAATATGTTTGAGAGTTGTCCTTCTGTAGTTACACATACCTCTGATTCTCTGTATCGTCCAAAATCATTTTGCATCCTCTCATCTCACATCGATGATGTGGGATTCACTATGTCCATCCTTCAAAACGGTCGCTTTCCATCGACTTCAACTCATTATCCAGGAAGTTGATCGAGAGACTCCCTTCCAGTACCTTAGAGCTTGCATGACCTAATGGAAAGTTCTTTGCACTCAGCAACAAGTTCGCATCATTGGCATTCGATCGAGTGACTTCACAGGTGTTCGACTTCAGTTCCTGTATTCACATTCCATGGATTGTGTTGGTAGTACCTTGAGGACCATTGTCATTATTGGTGGTTCCTCTCACACTTTTTAACAGCTTACATCATTCACTGGTAATTGAGCGACTTTCTAGCACGTTCGCCGTCAACACATCTATTTGCATGCTAGGATTTGTACCTTGATCGGGTCATGTTGGAGCACAAGAACCTAGACACTGATTCCACAAGTCAAGGTTGCGAAGTGGTGTGACATGGTTATGTTGATATGCATGTCTCTTTTAGATGGTTGGCTGCAATGAGACCATGAGTTAACATATGTGATCTTTCTCACTATTGGGTGGCTGCGACCATACCTCAGTTTTATTATGATCCTCTTTGACGGATGGCTGCGGCCATACCTGTATCCATTTACATGATCATTCTCTGGATGAATGCATCCATGACATGATTTATGTATCATTTGACAGAGATCTTAGTTTACGTATATGTATTTGTACTTTCTCGCAGGTTTTCTGACAACAGACCGATTCCCCGCACTAATTTATAAAGCATTTCATCCGTCACTCCTACTCAACCTTCACGCTTTTGGGGGAATTTGTTACACAATATTTTGTTAGTGTCCCTGTTCTCCCCATTCCTTGATCCTGGAGGACCTCTACAGTAAACCCTGCATGTTTTGCCTTCATGAATAAACTCCCATTATGTCCCTCTTCAAGAGCAGATCATTTCCTTTTTGCACCATTTCCCCTGAAACTTTTGTTTTGTCTAGTTTACAAGACGGTGCTAATGGCCTTTGTCTCCCCCATGCCAATGTGAAAATATTTTCGCTACCCTTTGTACCGACCAGAGCGACTAAGCTGTGTTTGAGTCGTGCTAGTCCTGTTATGGAAAGTTTTTTAAATTAGAGCTGAAGCTTCCAGCTCTAGAAGCTCCTTAACGGAAGTCTAGTAAATGGTTTGGCCGGATGGGGTCGAGGATGACAGTTTGGGCTCCTTTCCCCTATAATGATGAAACTACCTCAAGGGATAAGCCCTTCTCCCATGAGAAGAGGATCCATCTCCCATCCATATTTCCTATATAGACCTCACTTCTTCCCAAGCACAAACTAGTGTGTGAATGTTATAGTGATAGTTACAGTTGTCGCTGAGTGTGAATATACTATTTTGGATTAGACAAGTTATTACTATTTGTAGCCATCTAGTTGTGTGAGGGAGAAGTGTGTTTGGTTTGGAGTGAAGCCTAAAGGGAAGAGCCTTTAAACTATTGTTGTTTGAAGCCATCATGGAATGGTAGCAGAAGTGTGTGGGAACCTAGTCTTGTAAGAGGAAGACTATGATGTCAAGACGAATGGTTGTAATCTCTCTTTGATATTAATATATGCAACTATTGATTAATTTCCTACTTTTTTTGTAATATTACATATCCATCTCTTAATTCTTCTTGAATTGTTAAGTAGGTTGAATTGAAATTTGTCCATTATTATGTTTGTGTGCTATTCATGTTCACTTGTTTCAGGAACTTTAAGAAGGAAGTGAGAGATTGCTGGAGCGATCAAGTGAGGACTTCATCAAGCAGGATAAGAGACTAAGACGTAGGCCCTCTTTATTGGTTCTAACCTAAGGAAATCTTCCATAGAATGTATCTATTGTGGCTAGACCCATTATCGGGCTAGAGGAATTCGTTAATGTCCACACTTATAATTTGAATTCACCACAGTGAGGGCTCAATCAATACTTAAAAATTTTCAACAATTAATCATTCAATTTAGCATACTCAAAAATACAATCATAGACAATATAGTATCAATCACATAGAATTTAAATACAATAAGTTTAGATGGAGACACGTATAAATCAAAAACAAATTATTTTGGATTATGATGTCAATATAATATCTGACTTCGAATTATGTAGTTATATAGGCACCAACCCCACATCTTTCAAAGTAACGAATCCCACAGTATGTAGGCTTCAACTTGATAGAGGCACCAACACCTTGATGTGAAAGAACCTACTTGTTGAACCTTTTATATTTCTATTTAATCTAATTTTGAGGTTGTGATCCATGGTAATTTTAATTAAAATGTTTTTGAACCAATTTCCTAATTCTCGGATCCCCTACATTTTCCTCTCTAGAAACCGGTATTTTTCTAATTCTCTAATCAAGCTAAGATTCCTCACACTTATCCTCTCTCTAAAATTTTATTTATTACATTTCATTCTTGAAACCAAACTATAGACACTTCAAATATGCATATTGCGACCTTAAAACTACTCTAGATCTCAGTCCCTGAGCTCTTGGATCATTCTACATAACATTTTGTATCCAACTCTATTTTACATATGCATAAACCTCTATGTTTTCCATCTTCCCATCCTCTCTTTATTATATTCAACTTTCTTTTTTTACTTGTTCTCTCTTCATTCTATTAAAGTTACATTTTTTACTCATGTTAATAGTATCTACTACACTATTTTTTTTGTGATAACACCATTATTTATTAGATAATTTATTTTCATTTTATATAATCTACCAAAAAAAATCCGTAATTCATTCATCCTCTTTTACCAAAATTTGGCATTCAAAAAAACTTTAATGCTCTAAGTGATTTTCACGCCTGAATGACAAATTTATACTATTGAATCCCCTTGTCTACATTCCAATTCGAACATATGACCACAAGCCTAAACTAAGGGCTTGAGCCTGAAGGGAATTAGATTTCATATTATATGGACCACTTAATTGGTAAACCACCCTAGTTTTCAAAATCTGCTAGGAATCCCAATCTCAACTAAAATCTAAAACATCACTTCAGGGCCCCAATGTCTATCATACATTGAGATAAGCTAGTGATGTTTACAATTTGGCACATATGTAATTAAATTTCCCCACCTTTTTTAGCATGCCACCTGATGCTGTGTGGTGATCACATGTGACAACATAGAACTCACTTCAAGTCCCCCTTTCTTTTCTATGAATTAGGAAAGGCAAGGGCATTTAAAGTCCTTTGTCATGTTCACTCGCACAACATGGTGGCATAGAGGGTAATTAGGAACACCTTCTTGATACTTCTCAATGGCTTATGGAAAATTTCACATGCCGTGTCCAAATCACTACCACATCACAACCTTCAACATGTCATGCCACATCACTGCCACATGTCGCTTGGAAAAATAACCACTTGGCCACCAAAAAGGGTCAAAACCACATGCCATGCACTCTCACCTAATCAATGCCAAATTTGACATATGCTACCACATCATTTCAGCTTGTTAGCTTATCGCTCACTATTTTTTAATGGTAAATGGACTTGGTTAGAACTCATAGTCGAACAAGCCCCTAGGCTCTTGCCACTAGCTCCTTGGTAACAACAATATGACCAACACCTTGTTGCTCATCGATCATATTTCCCGTTTCCAACAACACTCCTTGTTGGTTAGTCTAATACATTCCTAAGTGCCAAAGTCCATTTTGTTGTGATTAGAGGTTGTGACCAATGACCTTATCACTCCATTGCTCATCGCTTGTTGCTCATTCTATGTAGGTCAAGTCTCACCAATAGTCTAATAAGTGCATCATTATGAACATCTTATTGGGTCACTACCCATTGGTTGTTAGTGTGTTACTTCTAGGATTCCATCCATCCAATACCAATTGGTGTCGCTCGATGAGGTGTGGTACTTCCAGAACCTTGAACCTTTGAAGCCATGAATGATCCTCAACAATTCAAAGTATAATTTATCCTCATCACTTGGTTGTTATTCTAAGTGTCATATAACATTGGAAAAAAAATTTCAAGGGCTATTTAAAGATGCACTTCCATGTTATTTTGAGCAAATTACATGTAAACAAATTTCCTTCAAAGATAGGCTACTAGGATAAAAATCAAAAAGTCGTCAAAGATGGTAGATTCCAATAATAGCATTAGCATTATGCATGAAGACTCATAAAGCTCCCATAAACTTGACATCACTTTAAAATAATAGCTAGACTTGACATCAATGACAACAAACTTCTAACATAAACTTCCTTTATAATAAGTAAACTAACTTACAATGAAATTAAATAAGATATACTAAAATACCAATAGAAATACATTTATAGGTAATCTAAAGAAAATAAATGTCAACAAAGTAAATGAAAAAAAATCGAATTAAACACATACAAAGCACATATTAAACAATTATATATATATATATTAGGATTGAAAATGTAAAATATTTTGAAATTTAAATTTAATAATTTGCTAGTACTAATTGTGTTAGTATGAATCTCATGAGAATTTATTCTCTTAGCAATGCTCAATTCCATCTTTAAACTATAGAAGACAAACAAATACATTTGAGTTGAACATCTTTTTATAATATATTAAATTCCTTTTTCTCTATAAATTCTTATCATTCCACAATTCACTTAATTATATTTTTAATGTTATTCTTATTTTATAGCATTTCATCCTCCATTTTAGCCAATTCTATATCCAAGAAAAGACATATATCCAAGGAAAGGCATTTTTAGGCCACCCGATTTAGAGTATTGGGGCTGATTTTGGATATAGCCTTACATGCAATTTTAGGAAACTTATTTTTTTTTAATGTGATTTTATCCTTTCTTATATATAATATATATAGTCATGGGCATGCATTTTATGGGAGAAGAAATTTCTTCGATAGGATATGGTGTATTTCCTTTGTTTTTGAGATTTTTGGTTATAAATTATTTTCGCATCCCTGCTAATCTCCCCAAGAACTTTGTAGAGATTATGCAACCATAAACATCATATCCATATCAAATAGTAAGAGTGAGAAGAATTTTATTAGTATGTATAAACATAATATAAATTTAAAATATAAAGAGGTTTAGGAGCACTCTAAAAAGATGTATGGTAAATAAATAAAACGTTCTTTTATATTTACTCCATAGATATGTTAAACAAATAAAAATATAAATAAACTAGAGGTGTTGTAAATAAATAAAACCTCCTTTTATATTTGTTCCATAAACCTCTTTAAACTCAAAAATATGTTTTTTTAGGTGAAGCTTATGGGACAAATACCATATTTATAAAAGAGGTATGGTAAATAAATAAATATAAAAGAGGTATAAAGAGGTATGATAAATAAATAAAAATATATCAAATAGGATTAGAAATCAACCTCTAATTATATATCAAATCCTATGGGCCAAATACCATGGTAAATAAAATAAATATGAAAAATAAATAAAAATATTTTCTTAGCAATGCTTAATTTCACCTTTAAACTATGGAAGACAAACAAATACATTTAACTTGAACACCATTTTATAATATATTAAATTCTTTTTTCTCTATAAATTTTTTTTATTCCACAATTCACTTAATTATATTTTTAATGTTATTCTTATTTTACAGCATGATATCCTCCATTTTAGCCAATGCTATTTCCAAGAAAAGGCATTTTTAGGCCACCCGATTTAGACTATTGGTGCTGATTTTGGATATGGCCTTACACGTAATTTTAGGATTTTTTTTTTTTTTAATGTGATTTTATCCTTTCTTATATATAATATATATGGTCATGGGCATGCATTCTATGGGAGAAAAAATTTCTTCAATAAGATATGGTGCATTTCCTTTGTTCTTGAGATTTTGGTTATAAATTATTTTTGCATCCTTGCTAATTTCCCCAAAAAATTTGTAGAGATCATGCAACCAGAAACATCATATCATATCAAATGGTAGGAGTTAGAAGAATTTTATTAGTATGTATAAACATAATATAAATTTAAAATTTAAAGAGGTTTAGGAGCACTCCAAAAAGATGTATGGTAAATAAATAAAAATATAGTTAAACTAGAGGTGTTGTAAATAAATAAAATCTCCTTTTATATTTTTTCCATAAACCTCTTTAAACTCAAAAAATGTGTTTCTATTTAAGTGAAGGTTATGGGACAAATACCATATTTATAAAAGAGGTATGGTAAATAAATAAATATAAAAGAGGTATAAAGAGGTATGATAAATAAATGAAAATATATCAAATAGGATTAGAAATCAACCTCTAATTATATACCAAATTCTATGGGCCAAATACCATAGTAAATAAAAGAGATATGAAAAATAAACATAAATATAAATAAGCAAGAGGTATTGTAAATAAATAAAACCTTTTTTTTATATTTACAACATAAACCTCTTTATACTCACTAACACTCAAAAAATAGGTTTTATTTAGGTGACGTTTATGGACCAAATACCATGGGCCAAATTATTATTAATGCCATATAAAAAAAACATTCTCAACCATAATATTGATATTAAAAGATTGATATTATTTTATTATTAAATCTAATGTTCATATTAATATATTATAATATTAATATTATTAAATTTAATAACTTTGGATTAATACAATATTAAATTTGTTATATTATAATATATATTAACATATCATGATATATATTAACTCTAGATATATATGGGAGGGAATAACAAAGACATAGAGTGATAAACATGGAGAGATAGGGGGTGACAAGGGAGAGATGGAGATAAAATTAAGGATAGGGGAGAGGAAGATTGAAGAGAGAGAGAGAGGGAGATGAGTGAGATATGTAGAGAAGGGTAAGAAAAGAAGAGGGAGACACAAAGATGGAGGGGAGAGAGAGAAGGAGAGAGGGAGGGAGATAGTGAAAGGATTGGAGAGAGAGAGAGAGAGAGATTGGGAAATATAGAGGAAGGTAGGAGAGAAAGGGCGAGAGAGAGGATTTACAAAAGAGGAGGAGAGAGGGAGGAAAGAACAATGACATAGAGAGTGAGAAGTGGAGAGGGAGGGAGTGACAAGGGAGAGATGGAGAGAGAGAGAGTATGTTTATGGGTGAGATAAAGAGACAAAGAAAGAGAGATAGAGAGAAAGGGGGAGGAGAAGGAGAAAGGTAGGGATATAGTAACACACACACACAAACACACAAAGCGAGAGACAAGACTTGAGAGAGAGGAGGAGGGTAATAGGGGAAGAGAGAGGATTGCAGGGCAAAGAGAAAGAGTGATGGGGGAAGAGAGAGGATTTCAGGGAAGAGAGAGAGAGAGGGAGGATTGGAGGGGAGAGAGAGAGAGAAGACTTGAGAGAGAGGAGGAGGGTAATGGGCGAAGAGAGAGGATTGGAAGGAAAAGAGAGAGAGTGATGGGGGAGAGAGAGGGAGGTAGGAGAGAGACGAAGAGAGAGGCAGTACGACAGAGTGGACTTGAGAGAGAGGAGGAGAGAGGGAGGGAAGAATAAATACGTAGACAGTGAGAAGTGGAGAGAGAGAGGGAGGTACAAGGGAGAGATGGAGAGAAAGTGTGTATGTTTTGGGGTGAGGTAAACAGACAAGGAAGGAGAGATGGAGAGAAAGTGTGTATGTTTTGGGGTGAGGTAAAGAGACAAAGAAGGAGAGATGGAGAGAATGGGGAGAAAATGAGAGAGGAGAGAGGGAAAGATATAGTAACAGAGTCGGAGGGTGGAGAGAGAGAGAGAGAGGGAGGGAAAGAGAGATGGAGTTGGAGGGGGTAACAATAAAGAAATAAAGAGAGAAAGGTGGAGAGAGAGAGAGAGAGAGAGAGAGGGAGTGATAAGAAAAATGGAGAGAGAGGGAGAGAGGACAACAAGAGGGAAGAGAGATAGAAGTGGAGGAGAGGGAAAGAAGGGCAAGAGAGAGTGAGGTAGGAAGAGGAGGAGCGAGGGATATATAGATAGATTGGAGACAGACAATGTATGTTTTGGGGGTGATATAGAGAGAAAAAGGGAGATAGAGATATAAATGGAAAATGAAGAGATGGAAGAAGAGAGAGATGGAGAGAGGGAGGGAGGGACAAAGAGATTGATAGATATGGAGTGAGAGAGCTTGTGTGTTTGGGGGGTTGAGATAGAGAGACAAAAAAGGAGAGGTGGAGGAAGATATATATATATATATATATATATATATATATATATATAGAGGTGGGAGAGAGGGAAAAATAGTTTTTGCACTAGATGCATTGAACTCAGTTTAGATGGTGATTTCTAGTCCTATTTCATTGCTTGCACTAGATACATTGATTTTAGTGTAGATGTTGATTTCTAATGATATTTGATTGTTTACACTAGATGCATTGATTTCAATGTAGATGATTTCTAATCTTATTTGATTGCTTTCCCTAAATGCATTGATTTCAGTGTAGATGGTAATTTCTAATCTTATTTGATTGCTTGCAGTAGATGTATTTATTTAAATGTAGATGTTGATTTGTAATAATATTTGATTGCTTGCAATAGATGCATTGATTTCAATGTAGATGACTTCTAATCCTATTTTATTGCTTGCACTAAATGCATTGATTTTAGTCTAGATTGTGATTTCTAATCCTATTTGATTTCTTTTACCAAATGCATTGATTTGAGTGTAGATGTTAGTTTATAATCATATTTGCTTACATGCACTAGATGCATTGATTTCAGTGTGGATGTTAGTTTATTAACCTATTTTCTTACTTGGACTAGATGCGTTGATTTGATTATAAATGTTGATTTCTATTCATATTTGATTGCTTGCATTAGATGCATTCATTTCAGTGTAAATGTTGTTTTCTAATCTTATTTGACTTTTTGCATTAGATGCATCGATTTCAATGTAGATGTTGATTTTTGATTTGATCTAATTGGATGTATGATGATACATTAATTTTAAAGTGATTGGATTAATATCGTGCATTGATTTCAATGTAAGCATAAACATTATTGACAATGTACATTGATTTTTGTGTTATAGTAATTCAACCTATTAATATTGGAGAGAAAGAGATACAAGGTATGATGTTTATTACAATATCTTGAGCTAAGATTTAAATGGTTTACGATTTAACCTGTCGTTTTCATATAATCGATATGAAAAGATGACAAGAGTAACAAGGGTGACAATAAGAATAGTAGAAGAAAATAGTTTGCGATTGATCACAATGAAGACTATTTGTAATTTACTATATTCTTACTATTCACATTTTCTATCATTCAAAACTATTACATTATTACTTTACATTCAAAATTTTTATTTCATCATTTTTTATCATTAAAGTTATTCACAATATTTATCATTTCAACAAAGTGAGGTAACTAAGCAAATTTAAAATTAAACGGACTAGATTAATATGAGATATATTTAGAATATTTGAAATAATTATATTAATATTATATGATTTTACATATTATTGATAAAATCAATCATTTGTTCGTTAGATTTTCCTTGGCCGCACACAACTAAGCCAATCTAGATCCATCTTAACTCTAGATCAAATCTCTGGAGGTGCAAACCTTTCACCAAGTTCTGCACTAAAGAAAGAGGTTTGCACCTCAAGAGATTTGATCCCTCTCGGCATATGATAGATCCGTAGTTAATATGGATCTAGGCTCATACTTTCCTCAATACTATAATTTGAATTGAGCTTCTAAGGGACATGGGTTCTAACATATTTGTAAGAAGAAATTTCCTCCAAATTTTTATCTCATATATGAAATATAGAATGTAATATTTTTTATTTCAATTATAATAATTTACCCTTTTTCTCTTAATCAATCATCTTATTCCATATATATTCATTATAACTTTAAATTTGTTACATATTATAAAAATTAAAAAAAAATTAATTGGTTTTACTAAAAAAAAATGTATATAAAACAACTAATCATCCTAACCTGTAATAAATCAGAAAACAAAATAAATTTCAAAATCAAATAAACATCGTATTTTGAGAATTAACATAGGCAAATTACTCTTCACCCAATTTTCATACAAATATTATCAAACATATTTTAATTTGTGTTTTGATTGATGTGTCTTCCAAAATATTAGCTCGAACCGCTGAGTATTATCTGATTTTATTTTAAGCGAGTGATGAGATATACCATTTGCTGGAGTTATATTTATGAGGAAATATATTTACGGGTATAATATATTTTCACATGGATTTACATGTGTCAGTATATTTTAATGCGAAGAGGTTGATTACGATTTGACAAAGCCACGATCCATATTGTCTGTTGTGCCATAATAACTGAAAAGTTATCCAATGATACGAATTCCTTTGTTATAAAAGTATAAGATTTAAGTATTCATCCAAATGTTCTGACCAGAAATATTTCCAATGATGTGAATTATTTCTCATGAAATTATAAAATTTCGCAAATGATCCAAATGTTGTGTCAGGTCTGAACAAGCCATTTAACTGGATCAGTAAATTTCATAACTTTCACATTTGAATTTCATAATCACAACAAATAATTTCTACTACTTGTATCGATTCAGAGCCTTCGATTATAGTTTGTATTTATACATTAAAATTACTGATGATTTTTATGGCGGGAGAGATGGCGATTTACAGTTCCATTTACCGCATAATTTTCCAAATAGGAAAGATGAAGAAATGAATGTTTCCAACAGTAACTCAACTTGCAGATATTAGATATAATTTGTAAATAGATAAGTAGAAATAAAATTAAGACAAAGAGCTATTGAATGATATTCATGCTAAAAGAAAAATAAAAATGTTAGAAAATACAACTCAATACAATATTATTTACCTAGGTAAACAATATAGTATTGTTTGAGATACGAGTACAATATATTAGTCAATAGAGGAGAAAATATTAAATATACACTCCAGGAAACTGACACATATTCTAACTAAAAGTAAACTCATCCTTTCACTTGTGAAATGACCTCTAGATTAGTAATAATTACCATATTTCCATGACTCATTCATTACTCTAAGTAACAATATCGCTATTATAATGAGTTGACAATAGCAATGTCGTGTGTTCGCGTAAAGATGACCAAAGTTCAAGTGTCATCCTGGCCTAACCGCACTTTGAATGGAGTGTCTGCGCCACCTTGTCCCGTTTTGTGTTGATCTCTTCGCCCCAGTGGATTGCTCTTCCATCATCTGCTGTACCCCATCGGTCAACATTAATTGATTTTTTTCCAGCTTTACGCTCATGTAGATTATAACCCATCTCGCATACTCAGGCTTCTCTTGCTCTCTATATAATCTTTTGAAAAGACAATTTGGTGTCCATATATTTGATTATGGGGAAACCCCCCATATCTTTTTCATATTCCGAATCAGATCGACATAAAGATTACAGATAATCTGTGTCTGCCTATAGGATGTTTCGTATAATGATGATGGTAATGGGAATTATCCTTGCATTGCAAATGTGATCCATTAATAGTGGCCGTGGAAGGATGTTATGATTAATTTTGTTGGAATGCGTGGATCGAGCGAGACAAGTAGGACTTCCCCATCGATGAAACCACAATATGAATTTATTTATACACCATCCAATATAACTTAATCATAAATTTTTATTGATTTCATTAATTATTTTATTGAATATTAGTAGAAGCTAACAAAAAAAGTAATAATATTTAGACTGTAGCCGTTCGATGATATGCTCTCTCTATTTAAACTGTAGCGGTGACCTAGTTCTTCAACTTCTCCTAACGATGAATCACACTTGTTGGTTTGAAACACGTCAACAAATATATTATGATGTGATTTTCGCCGAAAACTCTTTTCAATAAATATTTAGACAATTAATCAAGGTAATGATTAAACTATTGAAAAGTAGATGAGCAAAATAATGAATAATGTAATTCAAATTTAAATGTTAATGTCCCAAAAATAGAATGTAAAAATGTATGGTAAGAAGATTGTTTGAATAATACAAAGAATTCATAATGGAAAGGTTAAATAATAGATGAGAATGGAATATATATATATATATATATATATTCTTAAATTTTCTTTTGACCATATTTTACAATATTCAACTTGATGACATAGTTAAACATAGTTAATTTTTCAAAATGTCAACATGAAAAACCATATTAAACCATGTTTAACTATATTCAAACAATCATTAACCATAGTGAAACAATGGTTAGCGATGTTTAACAATAGTCACATATTGTCAACTATAGTCTAACCATGTTGATCACTATGGTTTACTATGATTGGCCATAGTTATCTATGGTTACCCTGGTCAATCATTTTCAACCATAATTGACTATATTTAGCATGGTTGACCTTTGTAAACCATGGTGAATCATGTTCAACCATAGGCAACCTAGGTCAAGTCAACCAATCATATTTGGTTAAACATAGTCACCATAATCAATGTTTTAAAATTGTGTTCAACCCATAGTTAACAATATTTTCTTTAGTCAACCATGTTTATTTTAGGATCTATAATATTTATTTTAGGGTTTATATACTTTAGGTTTATAATATTAATCCTTTTGTTTTATTTTTCCCTTGGGTTTATTAATCTAAGTGTTCATAGTCCTACGATATAATATTAATCCTAGGGTTTAATATAAATCCCTTGGGTTTATAATCATGGTCAATGATGGTCAACCATGTTCCAATGTCACATTATGACAAAAATGATCTCAATATGAAAATCAATCATGCTCTGAGGTCGCACTGTGCCAAAGATTTTCTTAGTATGAAAACCAAACATGGTAAACTATGGTCAAGCGTGTTTATTTTAGGTTTTATAATATTTATATTAGGGTTTACATACCTCATGTTTATAATATTTATCCCTTGAGTTTAATAATATTCTTTGGGTTTATAATCCTTTGGGTTTTTAGAATTAATCCCTTGGGTTTTATTCCCTTTGGTTTATAATATCAATTCCTCAAGCTTATTAATCTAAGGGTTCTTATTCCTCAGATTTAATATCATTCATAGGGATTATAATATTAATCCTCCTATCTAATATAAATCCTCTTGTTTTATAATCATGGCCAACCATTGTCTAATGTCACATTGTGACAAAGATTTTTTCAATATGAAATTCAAACATGGTCATCCATGATAATTATACAGTTTATAATATTTATCTTAGTTTTTATATACCTTGGGTTAATAATATTAATGTAACACGCCTCCCTTGTGTACTACATTATTGTAAACCTAAGCTACGTTAAATATAGGTGTGATATTATCCCTTATGTGTTAAATGTTTGTAAACCTAAGCTCAGGAAAGCTAGGTTTGATACCCTCCTTTTTGGGTTAAACTATTCTAAACCTAAGGTGAGGAAAACTAGATGATATGTAATATGAGAAGCAAATGTGTTATTAAATAAATTAATAAAATAAATCACTTGGAGGGTGGAGCACCAAGAGAGAGGAGATGCTTGCCAAATCCCATGAGGAATGGGATAGAGATGAATCTTTCATCATAAGCTTCTATATGTGATTCTAGATAATCTTGGATGGATTGGATATCCATCAAATGGATGGGAGATAAATATCCATCAGACATAAAAGCTTTGTGGGAGATAAAGGCAATCTTTTATGTGGAAAAGCATCATGGGAGATAAAGACAAGCTTTTCTAGAAAATACCTAGGCAAATGGAAAAATCCATAAAGCGGGACGCCGCTAATGGTAACTAAATCATGAAAGAGGGTATTAAATACCTAGTGCATCGATCAATTGAGGACAGTTGATCCTTGGCAAGATCATCGGCTAGGGGGAAATCAGAGGTGGTTCATGGCTCAGTGGTGGTGCTCCTCCCTCCAAGTGATGTTTCAGTTGGATTCATTGTGTGATGTTTTGTATGATGATTTCTTCCCTTTCTATTTTAAGTTCATTTAGCTTATGAAAGAAATTTTATGAATTTTCTAGCAATGAGAATGATTGAAGGAATTACATGTGACTGTTATACATGAGCAAATTTACTTGTGTTCACGACATTTATGAGATAATGTTATATGGATGCATGTGACAATTTTGGCATAGCAATGAAATTCTAATTTAGGTTGTTAAAGGATCAATGTGTATATCTTATGTAGTATTGGTATATCCAATCCCTTGTTAAGGTAAATAGTCATGCTTGAGACTTTTATTGCCTCCAAAAGAAGAGGCTTAGTAAGTAGTGATATTACCTGGGCCATGGAGCTACTTTTACTTATCATTAGAATTTACTTGTTACCATTGTACATAAGAAATGTAGCAGCATTTGTTTGAGTATGGTAATGGAAAGATGTTTATGTTAATGATCTCATTAATGTTTCTATGAAATTAACTTCATAAGATGGTCATTTATAGATTAAGATGTGACATAACTAATAGCATGATATGTGGGTGCATGAAAACTAGTTAGGGAACAATGCTCCTAAATGATATAATCAAAGATTCGATATTTTCTAAGCCATGCATGTCAAAAGAATGGTATCCTATGAGGCTAGTCTAGCTGATTTTGCATGTTACATAAAAGGTATATCACTAAACCATTTGACTATGCATGTAGAATTATGATCATTATTCCTAGCCATGCGGCCATGCTGGTTACCTTAAGTTCAAATCAATGTTCATTAATGCTTGTGTGAGGTTGTCAAAGAGTGTTACTAACTACATGCTGTAATTGAATCCTCTCTGCCATTCGTGAAGTATGACAAAAGATTGACTGACATAATATCTTATAAATGGATAAAGTCCACATCATAGATCCACCTTATATAAGTAATAAACATGATATAAGGACGTACTCAATGTAATCTTGGCAAGAGCTAAGTTTTAACTGTAAAAGAAGAAAATTTTCCAGAATAGGGAGCCTAATAGCTAATTCTCAAGGTATGATCAAGAGGTACGTTACAATTAATCTATTGGGTGAAATATTATTCCATTTGGTTTATAATCCCTTGGGTTTATTATTCTCATGGGTTTATAATACCAATCCCTTGGGTTTATTATTCACATGGGTTTATAATACCAATCCCTTGGATTTATTAATCTAAGGGTTCATATTCCATGGGTGTAATATTATTCATAAGGCTTATAATATTAATCCTAGGGTTTAATATAAATCTCTTGGGTTTATAATCATGGTCAATAATTGTCAACCATGGTCCTATGTCACATTGAGATAAAGTTTGTCTTAATATGAAAATCAACTATAGTCTACCTGGTTAACCATGGTCCAATGTCACATTGTGACAAAGATTATCTTAATATGAATATCAAGCCTTGTAAACCATGGTCAACCATGTTATTTTAACGTTTATAATATTTATCTTAGGGTTTATATACTTGGCGTTTATAATATTTATCCATTGGGTTTGTTATCTCTTGGGTTTTTATTATTAATCCCTTTGGATTATAATATCAATCTTTTCGGTTTATTAATCTAAGGTTTCTTACTCTAGAGTTTAATATTATTTGTAGGGTTTATACTATTAATCCATGTGCCAATATAAATCCCCTTCGTTTATAATCATGGTCAACCATGGTCCAATCACATTGTGACAAATATGTTATCGATATAAAAATCAACCATGGTCTAACAATGCATTGTTACAAAGATTGCCTCAATATGAAAATTAACCATGGTCTTTCATGATAATTATAGGGTTTAAAATATTTATCTTAGTGTTTACAATATTAATCCCTTGGGTTTAATATTATTCTTTTAATTTTATAATTCCTTAGGATTTTGGTATTAGTCCCTTAGGTTTATTATTCCCATGGGTGTATAATATCAATCCCTTGGGTTTATTAATTTATGGGTACATATTCTTAGGGTGTAATATTATTCCGGGGTTTTATAATATTAATCCTTGGGTTTAATATAAATACCTTGGATTTACTTAATTAAATTGTGTTTATAATATTTATCCCTTGGGTTTATTATTCTCTTTCTTATTCCTAGGGTTTAATATTATTCATAGGGTTTATAATATTAATCCTTGGGTATAATATAAATCCCCTTGGTTTATACTCACGGTTAAGCATTCTCTAATTTCATATTATCACAAATATTTTCTCAATATAAAAATCAACCATGGTCTAATATTGTATTGTGACAAATATTGTGTGCATATGAAAATCAATCATGGTCAACCATTGTGCAATGTTGCATTGTGCCAAAGATTGTCTCAATATGAAAATCAACCATGATAATTCTAGGGTTTACAATACTTATCTTAGGATTTATATACCTTGGGTTTATAATATTAATCCCTTGGATGTAATATTATTCCCTTAGCTTTATAATCCCTTGGGTTTATTATTCCCATGGTTTTATAATACCAATCTCTTGGGTTTATTAATCTAAGCGTTCATATTCCTAGGGTGTAATATTATTGATACGGTTTATAATATTGATCCTTGCGTTTAATATAAATACCTTATATTTATTTAATTAAATTGGGTTTATAATATTCATCCCTTGGGTTTAATATTACTTCCTTTAGTTCATAGTCCCTTGTGGTTTGAACGCCAAGGGATTTTATAGTCACCCATGTTTATTTTAGGGTTTATAATATTTATTTTAGGTGTTATATACCTTAGGTTTATAATATTAATCCCTTGGGTTTAATATTATTCCCTTGGGTTTATAAAATATTGGGGTTTTAGAATTAATCCCTTTTGTTTATTTTCCCTTGGGTTTATCATATCAATCTCTTGGTCTTATTAATCTAAGGGTTCATATTCCTAAGGTATAATATTATTCACAGGGTTTATAATATTAATCCGTGTTTAATATAAATCCAATGGGTTTATAATTATGGTCAACGATGGTCAAGCATGGTCCAATGTCACATTGTGATAAATATTGTCTCAATATTAAAATCAACCATGGTTCAACATCACATCATGACAAAGATTGTCTCAATATGAAAATCAAGCATGGTAAACCATGGTCAACCATGTTTATTTTAGTGTTTATAATATTTATCTTAGGGTTTATATACCTTGGTTTTCTAGTAGTTATCCCTTGGGTTTAATATTATTCCATTGAGTTTATAATCGCTTGGGTTTTTAGTACTAATCCCTTTGGTTTATAATATCAATCGCTTGAGTTTATTAATCTAAGAGTTCTTATTACTAGGGTCTATTATTCATAGAGTTTATAATATTAATTGTTGGGTCTAATATAAATACCATTCATTTATAATCATGGTCAAGCATGGTCTAATGTCACAATGTGACATGGATTTTATCAATATGAAAATGAAGCATGGTCTAATGTTGTATTGTGACATAGATTTTCTGCGTATGAAGATCAATCATGGTCAACCATGGTGCAATGTTGCATTGTGATAAAAAATTTCTCAATATGAAAATCAACCATTGTCAACCATGATTATTCTAGTGTTTATAAAATTTATCTTAGAGTTTATATACCTTGGGTTTATAGTATTAATCCGTTGGGTGTAATATTATTCTCTGGATTTATAATCCTTTTGGTTTTTATATTAATCCCTTGTGTTTATTATTCTCGCGACTTTATAATACCAATGTCTTGGTTTTATTAAACTAGGGGTTCATATTCCTGGTGTTTGTATTAATCCCTTATGTTTATCATTCTCGTCAGTTTATAATATCAATCCATTGGTTTTATTAACCTAAGGGTTCATATTTCTAAGATGTAATATTATTCATAGCGTTTATAATATTAATCTTCGAGTTTAATACAAATCCATTGGGTTTAATTAATTAACGATAATAAATACAAATTAAAAATAAATAAAAAAATACTAAATAATAATAATAATAATAATTAATTCTTGTTAATTAATTAATTAATTATTATTAAGTAGAAAGAGTAGTAATATTAATTAATAATATTAAAAAACAATATTAATAATAATAACATTAATTAATTATTTATAATAAGTAATAACAATAATTATTTGAAAATGATTATAATAATAATTTATTAATATTAGTTATTATTAATAATAATAATATTATTATTATTATTATTATTATTTTGGGTTCCATATAAATTTATGAGGTTTAATTAATTAAAAATAACTAATACAATTTTATGAAAAAAATACCTTTAATAATAATAATAAATATAAAAAATACCTTTAATAATAATAAATAATATTAGTAATAATAACGATAACTATTTGTAATTAATAATAAAAATAAAATAATAAAAATATTTATTTTAAAATGATTATAATAATAATGTATTAACATTATAATTAATTGTTAACCTAAATTACTAATTAATAATAATAATAATAATAATTATTATTATTATTTTATTATAATAATTATTTTATTATTATTATTATTATTATTATTATTATTATTATTATAGATTTATGAATATGAATATTAATTTTATGATTAATATTATATTTATACCATTAAAGTTTTTCGACGTTTTTCAACCATATTTACTAATGTGGTTGGGTGTATAATATTAATAATCCTATAGTATATCAATTCCTTAGGTTTAAAATATTTATTCCTTGGTTTATAAATTGCTTATGTTTTTAATATTGGTCGCTTGTATTTACTAATCGCTTTAGGATTATAGCATTTATCCCTTGGGTTTACTAATTCCATGTGTTTATAATGTTAAACCCTTGGGTTTGTTAGTCCATTGGGCTTATAATATTAATAATTCCTTCGGTTTGTTGATCACTTGGATTTATAATATTTATTTCTTAGGTTTACTAATTCCTTGGGTTTATTAGTCCCTTAGGTTTATAATTTAAACCCTTGAGTTTATCATATTAATAATCTCTTGACTTTAAAATATTAATTCCGAGGGTTTATTAATTCCTTGGGTTTTTAATATTTATCCCTTTGGTGGGTTGATCCCTTAGGTTTATAATATTTATCCTTTGGGTTTACTAACTCCTTGGGTTTATAATATTAATAATCTCATGAGTTTATTAATCCCTTGGGTTTAAGATGTTAATTGTTAGTGTTTATTAATTCCATATGTTTTTAGGATTGATTCATTGGGTTTGTTGATCTTTTAGGTTTATAATATTCATCCCTTGGGTTTTCTAATTCACTGGATTTATAATATTAAACCCTTAAGTTTATTAGTCACTTGGGTTTCTAATATTAATAATCCGTTGAGTTTATCATATTAACAATTCCTTGTATTTATAATTTAATCCCTTCTATTTATTATTATATTTTTTTTTATATTAAATTGTTTTTTATATTATATATTTTATTAACAAATATATATAACCCCACCCTAGAAGATCAAAAGTATCTCTCTATTTTAACTAGCTCAAAGAAGAAAATTAATATAGCAAAGATTAGAACGAATTCTCATGAGCTCCATAGTGAAACAGGTCATTGGGCAGTTCCTAAAATGACATGGACGGAAAGGATCTGCCATATATGTGAGAATAGGAACATCGAGGATGAAAACCACTTCCTCTTAGAGTGCCCCGCGTATAACCACATTAGATCTCAGTTTGACAATCTTTGTTACAATACTGACCTTCCTAGCGTTTTACAATGTCAAAATTATAATGAGCTCGGGAGGCTTCTCTCCAAGCTTTTTGAGCATAGGATTAAAATCTTAAATCAAAATAGATAATTTGTTTCTTTAGGTCCGATAGACCATTATTTGGTCTCAGCGGACATTAACCATCATCATCATCATCATAATTTATTGTTGTTTAATATAATCTATATATATTTAGTATTATTAATATATAAAATATATTTACAATTATATTAATGAATATATAACATTATTGACAATAATATAATGGTGAAAATTAAATACATATTATTAATAGTAACTAAATGTTATTATTATATTATGTGTAAATTATATTATAGTTTTAAATATAACAATTAATATATTTATATAATTATATAAATAAAAGATAATATGGTTATTATTATTATTTGTAAAGTTATTAATATTGAGAAATAGTCAGCGTTTAACAAATTATATCTAACAATTATTAATGTAGTGGGTGATAGATATATATTTATTGGTGTATATCAACCACATTGATAAATATGATTGTAGATATCTTTCAAATAAATTTATCCCCTTATATCAATCACATTAAATATGGTTATAAATGTCTTTCACATATACTTATTAAAATATAATAACTACATAATAATGATATTAATGAAAATTTTCTTTACAATGAATGTGTGATGCACTAATAGTAGCATTGGAAGGATGTTATGATTAATTTGTTTGAAATACGTGGATCGAGTGAGAGTAGGACTTCCCCATCGATACCACCACAATATGAATTTATTTATCAACCATCCAATCCAAGTCCATAATAGATTTTTATAGATTTCATCAATTACTTTCTCTAACATTCTACTCGTTTATGACTGTATTATTGACAGAGATTCATTCTACTCGTTTATGACTGTATTATTGACAGAGATTCTTGAAAAATGTACTGTAAACTAAAGGTCGATGTATAAAAAAAAAAATGTAATAATATCTATACAATTAGTCAAGGCAATGATTAAACGATTGAAAAGTAAATCAGCAAAATAATGAATAACTTATTGGAATTTAATATTAATATTGCAAGATTAGAATGTCAAAATGTAGCTGAAATAATTGTCATAAGATTGTTTGAATAATAAAAATCATTCATAATGGAAAAGTTAAATAATAAATGCGAACGGTGTGTATATATATATATATTCCTGAAATATTTTTATGGAATTATTGTGGACGTATATAAAGGAGAAATATAATAATAACTTAAGACCACAAAGCATAGTTCAAAAGTTGGTTAATATGGCAAGTTAAAAACTAAAATGCAAAATCTTTATAAATCTAGTTGATAAAATAATACATATATAAAAAAAACTAATTAATATAAATAATATATAACAATATTATAAATATAAATAATATATAATAATATTATAGTAATAATATCATAATGATAATATTATTATAGTATTGTTATTATAAAAATAATGTTGACTGTATGTCTTGATCAGGGTATGTGTTCGAGTAGGTTTGCCAGTTATGGTAGTCAGGTCACATAAGGGAAGGGTACCAATCACAGCATTTTATACGCTCATGGTGATGGGTGCGATGGCCACCTGCATGACAGCTGACAAAAGGTAGGGGAAAAGTGGCAGTGAATGTCAGGGTAGTGAAGGAGGTGGGAAGGATAAGCCAAGAGGGGTGATGGGATAGAGAAAGGTGGATGAGGATTATGAAAATAGACAGGTTGGTGGGAAGAGCATAATTGATACAAGAGGAAGGAGGAGTGACGCTGCAAGCTAGGGAAGTGACCAGCAAAGACCTCTATGAAACGTCTCCGGGCACACACAAAAGAAGTGATGACCAGAACAACACATGGAAGAGGATGAGGCAGAAGGGGGAGGGAGCGACCTAGAGCAACAGACCTGAGCACCTCAGAACCTAGGCATGGGAGGAAGTTAATAGAATGACACATCAACAAATCAGCAACAATGTATAGGGTAGAAATAGATGCAGGCATCCGTAAGATTTTAGAAGAGCGGGAGGAAAAGATAAAGGAGGAGGAGGAATCTGAAGAGGAAATGGAGAATTGGTGAGAGGTAATCCTGGATCATGGGAATACCAGGGGTAGACTCAAACAGTTTAAGAAGACATATACCTGTATTGGCTCATCAAGAGCCTTCTGGGAAGGCCATGGAGAAAATATCAACGGGGATGGCTATGACCCTCCCGGACATGCCCAACTACAAGAAAGACATGCAGCTTTAATTTCAGTTGTGCAAGCAAGACATCCACCTAGATCATATTCAAAGGCACATCCCTTGTATTATTGAGATAGTGGACATGCCTGGAGACTCGACCAAAGACCTGGCTCCAGTGTAGTCAGCCTCAAAAGATCAAAAGGAATAGTCAGGTTCCAGGATGCTTTTTTGGATTCTTATGGATATCATTTACTTTTACTGATGCATTCTTATGTTAGATAGACACTTAGACTCTTATCATAATATAGATACATATATAGCTTGGGTAGACCACCTGAAACTATATTATTTTTCAATGGCTTATAACGAGGATAGGTGGCCAACAGACTTGGTTTCCCACTCTGCAAGTTTAGGCCACCTATCTCACATATGTGGTGTAAATTTGTCTTTTATAAATATAAAACAGAATGTCTTACCAAGCTATACAAAAGAAAATGTTGATAGTATGATAAAAATGTAATAACTATTAATAAATAATGTTAAAGAAAGCAACATAAATAAGTAGTAGAAATAAGGTAAGAGAAGGAAAATGTCAAAACAAGTAAAGAAAGGAAACCAAATATTAAGAATGGAATGATAGGTAGGTGGGCTATACAAGTGAGAGTTTATATAATTGGGCTTTTTAGAAAAGGTAAAAGAAAATTTATTATAAATAATATCTGAACTCTTATTTCTGTTTATGATATTAGTAGGGTGTTTATTTTTACTTTTTATAGATTTTTCAATTTAAAGTTTAAATTAATGGTTTTTTTGGCAAGAGAATGATATCAAGTACTAAGTTATAAACATATTTATATATAATCGCAAAACTGTATTCTTTAATTTATTGTTAATTAAATTAATTTTATAATGAAATATATATTGTTAAACAAATATAATTTAATAGACGATAAAATTTTGATAGGAATTAATTCATGATATCGGTGAAAGACTCAAAATAGTTATTCCATCGTATATATGGGATTGATCAAATTAAAAATATATATATAAAGATTAACTCAATTGTAACTTTACTTTAAATTATTATGATTATTATTAATTGCAAAAATAGTTAATGTATGAGTTAAAAAATATTGTTAACCGTGGAGATTCATATCAACATTCCCATGAAAATTGTTAACTTATAAAGACTGTTTCTATAATATTATTGGCCAATACCATGAATTATCAAGACTACCTACCCAATATGAGAGTTGTGGATATATCATTTTCTTTAATTAATTAATTGATATAATTTAATTAAAAGAACATAATTAACTTACAAATAAAACTTAATCCTTAATCTATGAATAACAATATGAATACTCCAACATATTTCATGGAGATTAATTCTCTACCATCCACTTAATGATCATTAATAATGAAAGTAAAATTCTAGAACAACTATTCTAAAGTAAACATGTTTATCAACATAATTACAATCAAAATAGTCACAACATAGTGAGATAATATTCTATATCAATGTAATGACCCCAGTCATTTGGCTCTTATGTAGACATTTCAAATATTTCCCTCGTTAGCTAACACTTTTATAGATATTCTGAATGTTTTCCCGATTATTTTGCACTGACATGACATAAATAGTCTAAACACTTTGAAGTGATATATATATATATATATATATATATATATATATATATATATATATATATATATATATATATATATATATATATATATATATATATATATATATATATATATATATATATATATATATAACAATGCAAAATGACTAAGGCAATATTTACAATTTCCTCATAAGTACTAGATAATGCTTACAGGTGTATACATATATATATATATATATATATATATATATAGATAGATAGATATATAAGCCTTACCTAGTACTTACGAGGAAATTGTAAATATTGCCTTGGTCATTTGCACTGTTGTAGATATGATGAATGTTTTTTATGGTCATTTTGCATTAGCAAAAATTGTGTGTGTGTGTGTGTGTGTGTATAACTTTATGTAGATGGTGAAAAAATACATACAAGTATATAGACACAGGGTTTTATGGGAAAAAAGGCACAATTAATTCTAGGGTTACAAAATTTTTCTTTTAAAAACATTTTTCTTGTTTTATAACAAGCCTTGAATGCTAACATCTCGTAGGAAAGGGAGAAAAGGTCTAGGTGGCATTAGGTTGATTTTCCTGGAAGACTAGGGTAGCAAACACAAAACGAACTAGTGATGACAAGGCTAATCAAATTAGAAAAGATTAGAGATTGAGGACATATGGGGCATTTTTGGTTGGTCGATAAGGTTTGGGCCAGACTGGGAACTAACAACAAACTAATAGGATTCAATAAGTGAAATTTTGGGGAGAGGGGGGAAGTATCTGTATGGGAGGATTCAAGAAGGTATATTAGTAACAGGATAAAAAGCATGGCCATAAGCCAAGATGCAGGGATGATAAAAGTAAAGAGCATGGCTATAATTTGAGGAGGGGATGAGTAGAACTATTGTAATTTTTCCACCAGAAGTGCACCTAACCCAGTAAGGATATATGGATGAATAGACATGTAGTTATGAAAGGTCAATGTAAATAGTTCATGGGAATTGGTGCACATTAACCTATGGAATAAAGGAAATGAATTTTTCAATGTAGGTTAACTCATAAGAGATAAGGAAAATGTTGAATGAGGAGAGAAAAATAGTTAAACTCTCTTTTGTGTCAGGATGCAAATCTCTAGATTCATAGAGGATCTGGGTGAAGGTAGTGCTCTCTAGACTTTCTAGATATCTAGGTGGAGTTAGAACCTCAGATTCCTATTTGGTAGAGAGATCACAATTTCCCTTCCTCATTTCATTCAACCTAACAGTAGACTCGACACTCCCTTCACTGGGTGGAGATACTAAGGCAATAAATTTTGCATTGGAGTAAAAACCTCTAGAGTCCTTGTTCTAGATTGATGGTAGAGGATCATACCTTTGGAATTCCCTCATTGCCTAGTGGGGGAGGTTGAATACCTTTGGATTCCTTAGCCTAGCCTAATTTTGAGTACTCTTTAGTTGAAGGGTGGAGGTAGACTAAACCTCTAGAATCCTTGGTACATCTAGAATCTTGATACTCGAATAGACTTTTCAAGCCTTAGAGTCAAACTCAAGGGTAACAAGTTCATAAATGATGGACTGTAGCAAGTTATTAGTTGGGAGGTGAGTATTGTCCAAAAATACGTTGGCCATCAACATTTGAAGACAAATAATGTGTCATAAATTCCTCAGAAAATATGATCACACTGAATCAAGACGGATAATGAGTTTCTCATGTTTTGTATGTGATGGATGACAATGCATAGATACAATGTGGATGCTAAAATTATAGGTGCATATAGGGTGTTGTGTTTTTTCATACATGCTTGAAAGTATGGTAATGGTTCATATAATGTGAGGTTTATATGACATTGTCTATAGGTCCATAATATCATATACGTAGTTATGTTAAGTTCACATCATACCATGCATGATTTCTATTATGCCAAATGATGAACTATGTAGGTTGGAGACTAGTCGCATGCTGAGCTTGATATTGTTTTATAGGATAGACACTTTCTTAGTTTACTAACCTACAAATTACAATGTTAGGTATGGAAGAACTTGACCCACGATTGTTTTGGTAGATATTTTTCTATTGAAAATACCATACAAGATGAGTTGAAACATTATCTATACTTCCCCTATTTTCCTTTAGTACCCCATTGGTAAAATAAACCATAAACTAAAGGGACATGAATAGTTAGATAATCCTATAGACCATGGTTCATATTCTCATGCAGTAGGAATTTTATTACTATATATACATTGTATAGGTTTGTGTTACAATGACTTAAACTAGGGATACATTATTCTAGTTTTTGATGAATTTTTATACTCAAGAAAATATTCTAGTCATAAATATTAAATAATTATAATTCATTTTTGGAAAGTGTTTTTAGTAGAGAGGACTAGAGACTAATCACTTGTATGTGTGAGATTATAAATTGTAAATAGTGTTAAAGCCTATATACATGTGCCAATCTTATTTATTTTTAGCATTTATATCTGCAACTTACTCATGAGATCTAACTAAAGAGAGGATGTTAGGAGTCCCATGCCTTGCCATGTATTCTTCTAGAATTCATGGATCACATAAAAAATTCTATGCCAATCACTAAGCCATGGTAGTGTGATGAATATAGTCATTTCATACATTGTATATCAACATTGAGATATAATGATTGTAGTAATATGATTATAAGTGTCATCTCTAAGCTAATTGAACCCAAAGGGTAGTCTAGCATACCATGTTAAAGGTTCAATCAAGAATTGTTAGAAAATGCTAGGTTTAAACAAGTTAATTTCTCATCTTGCAGTTGATGGGTGCATACTCAAAACTTATTTTTGACATGATAGAATGGTGCACCATGCATGCAACAACAGGTTTTGGATTCTTAGAAATAACACTTTTACTTATACGTAGTGCTCTTTTTCTTTATGGTGTTATGACGATCCTCTCTTATTGGTACTATTTAATATGTTTGTGACTTTTGTTGTTTTAGAGTTGTACTAGAGCTTGTAAACATGATGTCATAGATTGCCACTTGTAAATTATAAAAAAAACTTATTAATATGTCTCTCTACACACATTGTGTAAATTAGTCAATATTATATATGTTGAATATTAGAAGTCTTATATCCATTGGTTCAAAGGACTATTTCTTTCTTAGAATGCTCTAAAATTCTAAGGCCAACAAAAATACGTTTGGGGAATGAAAATCTCTTTAATCAAGCCTTCATTATTTTTCTATTACGGACATGCAACTATTGGATTATTTAAAATAGAATGTTTCGTCTCTAAAAATTAAATCCTTGTTCAAGAGTTAGCAAGCTACTACAAGAAACTAAACCACCTATACCTAACTATTACTCTTGGTAAAGTATTTAATAGCTTTTCCATAATGATTACTTTTATTATAACCTTGAATTCATTAATGACCTATAGCTCCCCATTGCATATCTATGAACAATTTTTGATGTTTGGAAATACTTTTGTACATTGGATCACATCAAATGAGATTCATATGGCTAGAATTATACAATGGTATCAAGAGATAGCTGATCTTGTTTGTATGTTTGAGAAGGAATTGTCAATGAGTTTCATTGACTTGTAGTTTCCTTTTTTAATTCACCTGGTATATGAGGTTGAATTAGGGGGATCATTTCTTATCGTTGGATTTTCTTCTTAGAGAGGCACGAAGAGATTGAAAGGTTTCCTTGAACAAATGGAAATACCTGAGGGATATATTGTAGAGGGATATATATCATATAAATCTTTCTATTATGTTAGTGAGGACATCAAACAAATCAACAACATACCAGGTGCAACGATTTGGGATGTCAAAAGGCATGGAGGCAAAAGAGAAGGTGAGCTTCCCGAAATGAATGGAAAGAGGCACACGATAAAGAGTAAGCACATGATTATCAATTATCATATTACTACACAATCGTTGTTCACACTAAACTTCATATTGATGGATATTTTGATATCATATATATTATATATATGTGTGTGTATGTGTGTGTGTATGTATATATGTTTGTCTTATTTCATCAGTGAAATAAAAAATTGAGGTCATCAACAATTCCATTCTTTACAATATGGAAACGACACAACCATGGGTTGCATTGTATGAAGAGAAGAGGAGGAAATCAGACAGTGAGAAGAAATAATTCAAATGGTTGAGAGGTAGAAGTGTGCCTTATCCCGATCATTTAAAATAAAATATGCCAATGACATGCCTTAATAGTTGGGTTGTTTGTCAATTCAGAGAGAAATATGGTGCATATGGTCATTACCTGCATGTTAAAGAGGATGCGCTTAACATAGGGATTGGGTTTAGCAACTCGGTAACTATCATATATTTTTGTACAGTTTTAACTTCATATTGCACCTTTAAATTTTTATATATATATATATATATATATATATATATATATATATATATATATATATATATAATTCGGGTTATTAAAAACATGACATTGTGATTTTTTCACCTTTTTATAGGTGCATTTGTTCCCATCTATGTGAGTATATGGACATCATTTTTGCATGGAGGATGCCGATGATGGATGCATGGCACATGACTCTCGAGTGGAAGTCGAGTTCATCCAATCTAGTGATGCTTGCCACCATGATCAAAATATAATGTAGGGGACATTAGGTTATGTTGGAAAGATCTAAGAGATCATTCAAGTTTAATTATTTTAATTCCATTGTGTTATTTTTAGGTTCAAGTGGTGCAACACCTTTGATCGGAATAATGTAAAGGAGGAGCGCAATAGTGGGCTGATATCTATGAACTCTATAAATATGTGGCATGAAACTAGGGAGCCTTATGTTTTCCCAAAACACTGTAACTAGTTTTTTTTTTACCCAAATGTGTTAGATATGGATTGGTGGTTCGTATTAAGAAACAACCCTAGATCAAAACAGGATTTCGAGAACAACATTGTTATCATACCAAGCACAGAAGAATATAATCAAGGTGATAAAAATGGAGAGTGACATGTACTTGTGTTATTTCATCATTTATACTATTGTTGTATGTTTTTGTTTTCATTAATTATCTAAGAATTTCCAATTGTTGTTGCACCCTCCTCTGACGCCTCTACTACATGATTGGCATATAAAATACATTGGCCTCATACATAAAATACAATTTTTTTAATTAAATAAAAAATGTATTTATTAATATGGGAACATAACTTTCAACTTAAAAAAAAATCATCGGTTTTCCAAAAACATAGTCATGCACTGGATGTGGTGGATTGTCAAACACAACCACACCATAGACGGCGCAGAATTGCCTCTGATGCATCATTGTTGGTTACAAAATTTAAATTTTCATAGAGATGCATCATACTTATGCACCGACGCCTACATATAACATTTTTTCTCTAGGATGGAACATTCATGTTATCCAACACACTGATATATAACTATATTTGCAAATATTATTTAGGCAGGGCATTTCATAAACATGATACCATCAGTGAGATGAGAACATACCAAGCACACCGTATTTGTGATGGTTATTAAGATGCATTTGTTTGAGTTTCAAATAGACTTTGTGATGCATTTTTTTCCTGTTATATTATGTAAAATAAATATCTATTTTCTATGTATTTTTAACTAAACTATTTAAAGTAGACATGTCTTGATCATTATGAACATGATTTAATATTAGCTAGGAGAAATGTGAAAAGAATGATTTTTAGTGAATATCTAGTGATAATTTAATTTGTATTATTTAAAATATTATATAACTCATATTTATTATTAAAAAGAATTAAATTTAAACGAATACAATAATAAATTGTTAAGAAACCTATAGGGAAATGATTAGAGTGATTTATCTTTTCTTGATAACTACTTGTGATATCTTTTTAACTTTTCTTACTTATTAGGTTATTTAATTATTATTATGTTTGTATATCATCAAAGATCTACCAAAAAAAGAAAAAAAAGAACACAAAATGTAGGCTACAAGCCAAGGTCAAAACCACTCAACTTGAGAGGAAAACCTGTAAATCTCTTCTCTTCTTATAGATTCTGCAATTAACGAATTTCAGTACCTCTTGAACAAGATAAATAACCTCCAAGACCAAGTCCAAACTTTCCATATGGCATTATTCCTTTTTCCAATTCAAACCCAATCAAATCTCTTGCCCAGCTTTAGAATTTCAGCCTCTACTACAGGTCTAAAATTTCCGGCCCTCCTAGCAGTAGTTGTTGCCACACGTGTGAGATTATTTTTTCCTCCCAAGATTTATTCATACCTTTTCTTAAACTTAACCTTCTTCTAGTACTTGAGTATGACCTAAAGTGATATTCACTAACCTTCTTTCTCTTCCTTCTTCAAGATCGAACCTATAGAATAAAAACCCTAGATGAGCAACAGAAACCCTAGCCTTCCTTCACATGTGAGAGAGAGAAATAGCCCAGAAATAAGTCTACTTCATCTTCTTCCTGATTTTCTTCCTTCTTCTTCTTCCTCCTTTAATTGAATGAGGGAGTGATGATTGTCTCACAAGGAGTTTCAGTTGCCTCCTTTATATTGGCTTCTTAAGGTGGATGAGGCTCCTCAATTTAGGCCGATTTTCTATCTGCGAGGACGACTTGGTCTTGAACTGTATTTTTACACTTTCAATGACAAAAATAATTTTCTTTACAAATTACAATATTCTCGATGGGGTCTTCAACTTATGATCGTTGACTCTTTTGACTTCTTGACCTCCGAAAAACCCTACAAGAACTTAATGGGTGCTTGACCCCTAAACTAAAAGACCTTGAGCATTAAAACCATGCTCCAATAATAATAATAATAATAATAATATTTTCTTTCATTTTATAATATACAAGAATCAAAAGTACATTTCATATTTATGAAGACCGAACCTAGCTACACATACTATAATGCTCCCTCTTAAATAGGGAGGTATTCATAAATGGTACATGGACATTCTCAATATGAGGAGATTCTCATAAGAAGAGTTAGATTGGTAACCCATTTGTTTAGCATCATACAAACCAACATTTTCGTATAGTAAGGCCTTGACTAATAACTCTATCTCCCCACAAGATTAGAGAAAAATGCTAGCGACACCAATGATTGA